>OX421481.1:1478143-2956287 GCA_949126895.1 Eilema caniola | reverse complement strand
AATAAATCGCTTCATTATGAACTTCAGGTCAAACAGCCAACCTCGACAAAGGCTTCGAGGGTAGCAAGTGGAACCCGGGGAGCATCGCGCTCGCGCTCTACTCGGGACTGTGGGCCTATGACGGCTGGAATACTGTCACCGTCGTCACCGAAGAGATTATTAACCCTGGGACGTGAGTACCTGACTTTTGCACTAAGACTATTTTAAATGAATTTAAGCTAGTGTTTAGCGTTTAAAGAACGAACGCCTTAGGCGTAGAATTATTGATGTAATTTAAATAGATAGCAGCGGTGATATTCTAGTCAAATCCTGTTATCGAATTTTAAAGCAACTATCCTCAACCAATAGAGTTTTGATGATAATGCGTTAATATGGTGCCATGGAGCCTGAGAAAGGTGGCAGGAACTCATAAAATAAATAAGATAAACCTATGAGTTTGTATTGTCGTGGTAAAGACTCTGGTGCTACTATATGATAGCCTGAATATGGAGACGTCATCGTTTTTATGTAAGTGATGACACGCATTCTGACGTTTATGACAGTCGTCATCGTATGTCGTTAATTTGTCTAGAGGCGGACCAGAGTGCTTGCCGAGACGAAAGCTTTTTATTTTTTAACCTTTGGAAACCCCCACGGGCTTCACCCCATCGGTGCCGACGATGGGGTGGGCGTGTCGGAATCGGACCGACTAAAACCACACGGTGTCCTTCCCAAGTGTCCATTGCCGGGCACCCCGGGTAAGCCCTCGAAAGGATAACCCCAGGGTTGCCGGCGGACATTGGCTGCCACCGCGGCCTCGCCTGGTGGGGTCGGGTTATATCCCGCGTCAGTGAGTTGGCAAGCGTGTGTAGGACACACACGACACGCCTCCCCCACGGCCTGCTTCTGTAAGGACTGCGAGTCGGCCAACTGCCGTCCTCAGGCCCCGATCATGGAGGTCGGTAGCCCCCGGCGTAGACGAAACTCAGGAACTGCGGAACTCAGGGGGCAGGGTTCTCTCCCGCTCCCTCTTCGCCGCCTCTTTCGCGCGCATTACCTGCTCGCAGAAAGAGGCGGCGGCGTGCCATTTGCTCCCGTCGGAGCCCACGGCCCTCACCATGGTCTCCAAAGAAAGAACGTCCACGCCCAGGACCGCAACGAGATCCCGGCGTTGACTCGCCCACGCAGGGCACTCCACCAACGTGTGCAGCGCCGTGTCTTCGCCAGGATCCTCGCAGTGCTGGCACTGCGGTGTTGTCTCCCGGTGGATGCGCCATAGATACCTACCGAAGCAACCGTGCCCGGTAAGTATCAGGCACATCCGGTAGGAGAGGTCACCGTGGTGCCTCTCCAACCACTCCGTCATGATCGGTCTCACCGCCGCAATGGTGGATTCCCCCCCACCTTGGATGCTCACGTCGCACCCGCCATGTCTCCATGCGTTCCCGGCGGAGCTGGGACCGCTGAGCCCTGATTTCTCGGGGCTCCGGCCCATGGTCCGCTCCAGTGCCTCCTTGCGCCACTGATACAGCAATGCAAGGGCTCTCGCTTCCAGGTCTCATGGAGGGGTCCCGGCTAGGAGACATGCCACCGCGACAGAGATCGTGCGATATCCCCTGATCACTCTGACGGCCATCGCTTTTCGAGACGAAAGCTTAACATTGATATAGATATCTACTTACAACTGATTCTGACCATCCCACTTCCTAATTCCAGGAACGTACCCCTGAGCATATCAATCGCCGTACCTCTGATCACGGCGCTGTACGTGTTCATGAACGTGGCCTACATGGCGGTGCTGAACTTCGCGGAGATGACGTCAGTGCCGGCCGTGGCCGTGACGTTCGGCGCGCGGGTGCTCGGCCCCGCCAGCTTCATCATACCGCTCGGAGTCTCCATATCCACGTTCGGATGCGCGATGAGCGTGCAGTTTGGTGTTACTAGGTAAGCAGGCTTTGCGATTGAACTTCCTGGTTTCGTACCTTGGCAATGAAATTACTGACAGGAACACATTCGACAAGACAAGAAATTAAACTTAGCTAGAGGAAGTTTTAGAATAGAATAGAATACATAAAATTTTAGAATTAAATATAATTATCTCAGATAGGTACTAAATTAATATTCGCTAACATTAAAAAAAAGTATTCAGTCCCTCAATTAACATTACACAACATTACACCCCGCTGGATAGTAGAGCTAGGGTGAAGTCTAGAAGATGCACGTATTCGGCAGTTTTAATTTTCAGCATAATCGGACCCATAACTCTTTTCAGTACTTTTGTGCTAATACTTCTTGTAATTTCTAATTTGGCCCACTTGAAAAATTAAGCTGTATATGGCGAAAAACCTACCTCTTAATGCTCGGTTCACATTACTCCAGTCCAGTAATCCAGCGAATCTATTCAATCCAGTGCTGGACTAGATTGTAGTGTTCTCTTTATTCCAGTATTTTAAACGCGCTTGAAACAATTCATTGGACTGGAATCTCTCACTGGAATGGGCACACTCCAGTGATGGTTTACATTATTCCAGTAACATTCCAGCACTGGATTAGCTGGCTGGACTGGAATCATGTGAACCGGGCATATGTGTACAGGCGGTAGTTAGCAGAACCTTAGTCATGTATGAAGCAGTCCCTCCTCGCGTTCCTCCCGCAGGGTGTGCTACACGGCGGCTCGCAGCGGCCACATGATGGAGGCGCTGTCCTACGTGCACATCAAGAGGCTGACGCCCGCGCCCGCCGTGGCCTTCCAAGTAACTTGTCCAAATTATAAATGTGTTTTTCTGCAACCATTTAGTAATTTACTTAATACATAACCACAAGTCATATCTCAATAGTAGGTACTCATTCCTGCCAAGTCATGTTACAATGACCATTTCCACACGGGTAAACCGTACTACAATGAAACTTTATAAATTTTTTTATGGCGTCAAAAATTAACATAATTATACTTATGCCAAAAAGCGCGCGTATTTGCGTCACGACTAAACATCGCATGTAATATGTAATTAGGCTGTATGGATGAATTGCCTTTGCCTATCACTTGTGGGATTATAGCAATAAAACAACATTGCGCGCGCCGCGGTATCTTCGCGCCATTGTTAACTTTTATCTCAATGTTATGTGAACTTAATTTTTTCATGATCTTGGAAAATGTTTTGTATGCCACTGCCGCAAACAGCTATTGTAATACTCGTGCTGATCTATTGTGCTACTCAGCTTCGCGTCGTGGCACAAACTAGCACTCATATTACACAAAATTGGTGCATTGGTTTGCTCGTATGTCTATTTGCTAAAAACATACTGAGTATTTGCTAAAAATATGAAAGTATTTTTATCCCCATACTACTTGTGTGTAAATGAAACTATGATACTTTTCAGTTATTATTATTTTATGTTTAACTTATTGAAATTGGTGTGACACAGTGACACACACGTCATGTTATTTTTATCCTGCGAGATCTACAAAAATAAACTTTTACTTTTTCAGGCGCTGATAACAGCAATATTCATTTTAGTCGGCAACATAAACACATTGCTAGAATTCGCCAGCTGGTTCCTGTGGTTGTTCTACGGACTTGCGTTCGTCGCATTGCTGGTTTTGCGGAAGACCCAGCCGAACAAACGCAGGCCTTACAGGGTCCCTACCATAGTGCCGTATTTTGCGTTGCTAGTCAGCATATTTCTGACTGTGTTCCCAATAATACACAACCCATCATTGAAATATTTGATGGCGATTGGTTTCATTATTATTGGCGTAACGCTGTACACAATATTTATATATCATAAGAAGACGCCTACTAAGCTTTTAAGTAAGTATTATTTATTTTCTATGTATTTATAGTTAATGAAGTGGCAGTGGGCGGGAAGTTCTGGAATGGCGACCGCGTACGGGCAAACGTAGTGTAGGACGCCCAGCGGCCAGGTGGAAGGACGACCTCATCAAGGTCGCCGGGAAGCGCTGGATGCGGACTGCTTTAAATCGGTCGTTCTGGAAGTCTATAGGAGAAGCCTATGTTCAGCAGTGGACCATGTGCGGCAGTTATGATGATGATGGTGATGAAAGTATGAAGGGACAACACTAAACTTAGTTCGATCAGATTGTCAGATCATATGTACATTACACAAATGGCAATGCTACAAGGCTAAAAACCTCCAATAATTTATTATAAAAAGCTCTGTGTATTCTAATATCCAACAAAAAACACTAGACTCATCTGAAAGATCATCAAATTCTGTATATGAAAAACCAACGCTGCAATGTCTAAACACTGGCGAATGTGGTTACTGCAGCAATTAGGGTTGTGTCTATTTTTTATTATTATCGTAAACTGTGCATCTTACAATAATATGATGAACTGTTAAAGTGAAATATTCCAATGACAAATAGTTTAAAAGATATTTGATTCTGAAAATTCCATTTCTCGAGTCGCCCGAAAACGCTCAGTACAAAATCATCGCACACTGTGACGTCACAGTATGCTGGCGCGTAGTGCAATTGTATGGAGTGTTAGAGAATATCGCATTTATCTCAGTCCACGTTGCGTTTACGCACGTATAATGCATAATAAGATTAATTTGAAATGGAATAAGAAATCTAAAAAGATATAAATTTTGCTTTAATTTGATTGTTTATATTTTGACCTATTTTGGGCATTAAAAATAATGAACAGTCATAGTTTTAATTTAGTTAAGCAATGTTTTAATTCACTATACAATACGTGTAGTGAACTAAAGCATTTTTGAGAAAAATCTACGACATTAAGCAGTATTGGTGATATGCCGTTGACTGAGGACACTACCAATCATAATGAAGGTAGTTTTTTTTTGCCTGTTGATTCTTTTTTATTACTGTTAGAAAGCCCTTTTATAAATAAATAAATCCTGTGAGCCTTAGATGGAACAGTGAGGGTATAAATTGCTGCCAGTCTTCTTGGAACACTTCCACAAGTGGCATGCGTTGCGGATGAATTCCACGACGCATTTTAACTTTTAGTTTTCTTTTTTAGTATTGCTATTGTGTAATTATTTAGAAAAGGAAGTTTCAATCGCAAGACTATTGTTATGTAAATATTTGTAATTGTTTGAATAAAAACTTTATAAAGTACAATATTGCAAATAAATAAATGGGAGCCACTTAGGTCCACAATGCATCGCTGTCCTTGTCTCTCGTGCTTCTCGCTCTAGTCTTCCCTAGATAATATGTTCACCGCAGCTGCAATAAGCGATAGTCCGTCCGTCTACTAGTCTATTTGTACTTATAACCATACCATGATTCTAAATATTCCCGCAAACGTAATTATAGTTAAATCATGGAGCGTTGAAGTTAGTCCAGAAGTTAAAAAAATGTAGAATACTAAAAGCATGTTTTTAATTGTTTACAGGAAAGATCACATTCCTCACTCAAGTCATGTTCCAGAGCGTGCCGCCAGCAGACCATCAAGACTGATTTTTCTACTTTAATGATATAAATATCTGTATATATAGTACAAAATGGTAATAATAAAAATATTTAGTTAGATACATATAATTTTACAGATTCAATTTTATGCATCTTTTTCTTCTAGACCTGTATTGAAATTGATTGGAAAATCGATTTAAATAGATGAAATTGAATCACTCTAGGCTTTTTTGGCAAAGATCCCGGGTTCAAACCTCGCCTAGACCGATTAAATTTTTTCTCTTTAATTCTTATTTAAATCGATTTTATATTTAGCATGAAGAATGCTTAAAAAATTAATTCAAATTGATTGGATAAGCTGTAGGTACTGTATCTCCAGAAGCAAACTTGCGACGAAATTGACTCTGGAGTGCCACGGGCTGAACGGGCCGGAACATGTTCCTATAATTTCCTTGAAATACCTATTACGCTCCGAAGACCTTTATCAAACAAACTGTCTGTGCTGAACGAGATCTTTATCTATTGTGACAAGTAATGAGTAATGCGTGACAAAATTGTACTAGACTCAAAGAAATCCTCAAAGGCGATATACATCCGGAGAACAAGTTCTTCTAGGTAGGTAATGAAACAAGAAGCGCACAGGCAGAGTCGCGTACAACGGGTAGTATAATAAGGGTGTGATTCAAAAACTATCGTCAAAATAATAGCAACTTCAACGGTAAGTACCCCGTTTCTAATATAGCAATTTCATTTGAGTACATTTGGCGGCTGCGGCAGACTGACAGATTTATACAAAATTAAATATATTAGATATTAATTACAGAATGGTCTTTGCATCCTTTTTTAACTGTAACATGGTTTCAGCAATATTCAGACATTAACTTTTGCAGATAAGTAAAATCTTTAAAAACTTAACGCTTAATATTAATAAATAAAGTATTATTTCCTTTATTCGTTTAAAACACATATGAATTACATTTTGAAATATATCCCAAAAATAATACAAAATATATTTAAAAATATAAAAAATAGTACCCCACCGGCATCGAGTACAGGGACCAGCTACCGGTGGTCAGGGCTCCAGAGAGAGGAACTTCCTCACTATGCGTGCCGTGTCGAAAAGTACCACCATCTGTATCAGGCCCTTGATCCAGCTGCCCAACGCGAACCTCTTTAGATGTTGGTCGAGGCTCTTGGCTATAAGTCCGTTAACGGTAACGACTATCGGCACAATGACTGCCGAGTCCACCTCCCATGTCGACAATCTCATGAGCTAAATCAAGATACTTAATTTGTTTGTCCTTCTCAGCTTTCACGAGATTCTCGTCATGAGGGATTGTGACATCAACAATCATTGTGCGCCGCTCAGACCGATCTATCACCACGATATCATGTTTGTTGGCAACAACAGTCCTGTCCGTGATGATAGACCGATCCCAGTACAGTGTGATATGACCATTTTCGAGAACTGGATCAGCAATATACCTTTAATACGGCACTTCAGCGTCCACAAGTTGGTATAACAGAGGCTTGCTCTGTTATACCAACTTGTGCTGGTGGATGATCCTGGCTACTTGGTTGTGCCTGTGCAAGTACTCGCTGTTAGCAAGACGAGGACAACCGGAAACAATATGCCTGAGGGACTCACCAAGTATTATTATTATATTAATAAAGCGTAGTAGCCATAACGGTCTCATAATGTATGACTAAATAATACAATCTATTTCAAAAATGAAAGTAAAAAAAATACTTTAAACTGGAATAGATTTTATTGTTTCAGTGAGTGTGTGTTGGCCAATGGACTTGAAAAATAATATAATTATTGTACTATAAGTAAAATAATAATAATAGCCATAAAAGTAAGGGATTTTATTATTGATCAATATAAATTGCTGTCAGTCTTCTGGAAACACTTCCACAAGAGGCATGCGATGCGAATGAATTCCACGACGCATTTTAACTTTTAGTTTTCTTTTTTAGTATTGTGTAATTATTTAGAAATGTAGCTTCAATCTCAAAACCATTGTTATGTAAATATTTGTAATTGTTTGAATAAAAACTTTAGTACAATATTGCAAATAAATAAATGGGAGCCACTTACAAAGAGTTGGGTGACAAGGACCTAACTCTTCCTAAACGGCTGACCTGATTTGGATGAAATTTTGTATATTTTAATGTACCCTCCTTTAAAAGCAGGACGACGACTGCTGGGTCTTCTAGTGTTTTTATAGTTACCTATCTAACAGTAACTAAGTACGTCTTTGGTGTTTTGTTTGGTTCCATGGATGCCATGGATAACAAACTAAGCCACCAACAAGCTTACAAGTAACAGCTGAATGTTGTACACATATTGTGTGCACATATTTATTTTTATGCATTTAACTTTATTCTGGTGTAAATGTCGCCGCCATCTAGCTTAATCAGCCGTCCAATAAACTGCCTAGGCAGTTTATTGGACGGCGACATTCAATTAACGGCCTCAATGATATTCAGCCGTCTCGTTTATTACATCATTTAATAACCAGGCTGGCTAATGCTTAGGCCAATCGTAAGATGGGGCACTACCTCGAAATAAGATACCTGTACTGTACACCTGTAAATCCCCGAGGGGGTAGATAGAGGTGTATTCACAGAAAATTTATGATAGGTAGGTTTATTGTTATAGCCGCTAAATATAACCATGCAGAAATAAGTCATTTTTCTGACTCTTTAATTAAATAGCTAGGCAGTTAGGTAGACGTCATCGATCCAAGCTATTTGCCTAGCCGTTTGATTTAATTGCCTGAACACCATTCAGTCAGGACGTTAATTGAACGGCGGCGTTCAGTAAAGAGCCTAGGGAGTTAATTGAACGGCTGATTAAGCTAGTTGGCGGCGACAAACATTGATTACCTACAAGAAAGAAACTATATAAAATTATATACCTACCGGAATAATAAATTACGATTACTGCACGAAACGTCAAAAAAATACAAAAAATTGTAACCCCAGGTGGTGATGTCCCTTTTCAATGACCGACAAGGATTGGATAAACCCAAATTTAGTCACTTCCCCATAAATACCTAGAGACCTCTATAAACGATTAAATCTACTCTCCACCTTGAGGTTGGCAGAATCATCGGTACCCAAATAACCGATGCTAGGAGCCATTTGAAAAAAAAAGAAGAAGAAGAACCCCAGGTGCATGGGCCGAGTGCTTGTCTGTTGACTCTGTTCTCTGCCACCACAGAGTAACTTATATACTAGGTACACCAAAATTGTTATATAGTTTAATCCTAACTCACAATAGGTAAAATTAGTAGGTATATCCAGTTTGGTCTGAATTCGAGTTTTTATGTATCAAAATGGTGGATTTTTGACCTAACGTCTTGGACAACTCTCACAAGTGTAGGAAAGTGGCATATTACACTGAATTGTGACTTTTCGTATTCGTTCTAAATCTCCCTAGGGAGCTTTTAGTAAAGTCTTCACAACTTAACTGAGGTAGCAATCATCATTCATCGCCATCATCGTAATCTTCGTCATTATCATCAATTCATTATCAAACATTTGAAGATATCGCTTAAAGGTCTTATAACCAATCCAAAGATATTCTAAAAAAAAACAAGTTCAGTTCGGTTCGGCGTATAAGTAGGTAGACAATGGAGAAGAAAATCATATTATTCTGTCCTCCGTGAGGTAGACCCATGAAGTAGACCGTACCACAGTATTACTACTACATACAGTAGCGCGACGGATATACTTACACAAAGCAACGGAGGGGAACTAGCGATGCGTCGGGGGGCGCGGACACGCTGTCTGCCAAATCGCGTCTTTTGCGGGAAAGTTCGCTGAGGGCTACCTTAGCCGCGTATAGGTTTCGCTCACGTGACAATTATTAAGAATTTTTTCATTTCATATCATACATAATTCTTTCGTTCTGTATATGGATGTCTTTCGACATCAAGTGCCAATAAAGACATAGGTACGATTTCATAGATATCCTCGTGACGCGAGGTAAGTTTATTTCTATAATTTCAAAGTAACGACTAGAATCTATCGATAGAAGTTACGAAAAATGTAGTTAAATAAACATCAATATTTAAAGAGTTTTAAATTATTTTATGCAAATAATAGTTAGGTATTATGAATAAAAAATCAATAATTATTCAGTACCTACCTACAACAGCTATTTTCTCTTGTCGACAATCGTCGTATTTTCGAATGTAAACGAATGCTGATTTACATAAGTACCTATCCATCAATTCAGATTTATCGTGTATAGTAATTAATCTAAAAACGTCTAAAAATAAAGTGTCACGAAAGTATCTTGCAGTACAACACATGTAAATGTATTTCAAATAAATGATTGCATAATAATTACATTTATTTCCTTTTCTTTCTTTTCTGACAACCCTTGCACGTTAGCGACGAATAGCGTAGGTAGGTACTTACGCTAGCGGCGGCATCATCCGACATCAAAAGCGTTTCTCCACTGTTTGTAGTAGTAACACTGTGACCGTACCATACCTTGACCGTACCGAGATAGAAAGAGATCTCCGAGAGGTCTTGGAATCTGTCTTGGAGTCACAGAATAATTATTTAATTAATAGTACTAACGTTGGAGTTAAGGACAAAGAAATTGTCTGTCTCGCTTACCCTCACAACCAAAGTAATTTAGTTGTCCCTCTCTGATTGTAGCTGTCAACTTTTTTTTTTTTTCCCCTTGGCACTAGCAAGCTGTGTGCCAACGACAAAGTTAAGGAAACTACTAAACATTAAAAGGTATTACCGAGGAAAGGAATAGGAACGGAATTTGGATAATTAGATAGGTTTACCTAATAGTTAAGTCCAAAAAAGTAAATTAAAAATACATATAAAGGATCTTAAAATATATAACTAAAAGTCATAATTACAATTTAATATCATTAAGTAGAAGAAAAGAGGAAATAACATTATAATATAGTATGGGATTCATTAATAAGCAACTCATTCGGGTAGGAAGAGGGACCGACAAGGAAATGATAGAATGCAGGAATGAGGAACGGTCATAACGCGGACATGAGAAGAACATATGATCAATGTCTCCAACATCCATTCCACAATCACACAAATCGCTGTCTACAATTTGCAACCTAGCAAGGTGGGAGGGAGTACAAACATGACCTAGCCGCATTCGTATAATAATTGAAGCTGATAACCTTGAACATTCAACCCTACTAAACCACGGTTTTCGTGGGATTTCAGGTTGAACATCGAAATATCTCTTACCTTTAAATTTACAGGAATCTGTGAAATATTTAGACCATCGATCTGTTAAGAAATTCATGGGCAAATTCACGAGATCATGACAATATAAGGTATAAGGATAAATATCACCATCGTGAACTGCTTCTTTTGCGAGTTGGTCGGCTTTCTCATTTCCCCAAATTCCACAATGGCTAGGTACCCAAGTAAATATAACAGAGTGACCTTTGGATCGGCAAATATTAAGTAGTTTTCTGATGTCAAAGATAAGCGGATAATATGGTTTCTTAAATGGGAACTTATCTATAGATTGAAGCGCACTTTTAGAATCGGAAAAGATTACAGTCTTTGGGAGCTTGGCTAATAGTACATACTCTAATGCTTTCAAAATACCAAAGCACTCTCCAGTATAAACTGAAGCTTCAGGGGGAAGCTTAACCTTTTGTGAAATTTTAAATTGTGAATGATAAATGCCTATACCTACACAAGTAAAACTACTTTTAGAAGAGTCAGTAAAAATATGGTGCCATTCACACCAATTTTCGTCCACTGTCTTATTGAAATTAAATTTAGCATCTGGGTCTCCTTTATTTATACCTATACTATAGCAGATGTCAGGTGCAAGGGTTAATGATTCATAGGATATATTGTCAAAAAGGGCAAGCGATGGCGAACGAAAGACCCGTCCATGTATTGAATGAAATTTCCTATAACTGTTAATTATGCATGGAGTGCTTTGTCGTCTCCAGAACTTGGAGTTCAGGACAAGCTGATCAAGAGCATCTAGTTTTTTATGTAATAAATGGTTCGTTGATTCCATTATTTTAAATATAAACCTATCCGATAGGTACTGGCGCCGGAGGTAAAGTGGTGGATCCTCACACTCTACCTGCAGGGCATTAAGGGGGCTTGATTTCATTGCGCCCGAAATGATTCTCAGAGCCTTGGATTGTATGTCATCTAATTTTTTGGTACCTTTTTTGTTGCCCCCGTCTAAAAGGAATGTTCCATAATCTAGAACACTGCGAATGATTGCATTGTATAAAAGCTTAAGGCTAGTGGGATGAGCACCCCACCAAACACCCGTCAAACATCTCATAATGTTAAGCAAACGTTCACACTTGTTCACAACATACATAAAATGCGGCTCTCCAGTAAGTTTCTTGTCTAAAATTAGACCTAAAAATTTTACGGAGTCTTTTACGGGTAAAGTAGAGTCATTAAATTTAACTATGGGATCAGAAAACGCTTTTTTTCTAGAGAAAACAACAACAGTGCTCTTGTGAGTTGATAGGCTTAGTCCATTTTCATCCAGCCAACATTTTAGTAATTTGTGACAAATTGTTAACGACTCACAGGCGTTGTTAATGGATTTATCTATAGAATATAATAATAGATCATCAGCATACTGTAAGATATTAACTGTGCCCTTCAGCGAGGGCTCCAAATCATAAGTATATATATTAAAAAGTAAAGGGCTGAGTACTGATCCTTGTGGAAGACCTTTAAAAACTGAATGAGTTTTTCTGCTACCATCAGTAGAGTACACGGATACATATCTAACGGATAGTAAGTTTAAGATAAAGTTACCTAAAAGATGCGGAATTTTAAGAGCTATTAATTTGCGTTTTAGGATAGATAATATGACATTATCATAGGCACCATTGATATCTAAAAATGATGCAACCACAGATTCGTTATTTGAAAACGCGAGATGAATATCAGTAGTGAATACACTTATACTATCTATTGTACTATTTCCTTTGCGGAAACCAAACTGGCTTCTTGATAATATGTGTTTACTCTCAATGTACCATTCCAGACGGTTTTTAACAAGGTGCTCAGCCACTTTAACAAGAACAGACGAAAGAGCTATTGGTCGGTATGATTCAGCATTGTTGGGTGGTTTACCAGATTTTAAAATTGGGATAACCTCTTGGAAACGCCAAGAAGAAGGGATGTTCCCAGAGGCAAGAGCAGAGTTAACTAGTTTTAAATAGTAATTTAGACTATCATCACTTAAATGAACAAGAAAAGAGTAAGGTATACCATCTTCACCAGGGGCAGAATCTTTAACAGACGATAGAATCCCCTTCAGCTCATACAAACTGAAGGGCATGCACAAAGGAGTACCCGTGTGAATGACAGGGAAAAGAGCTGTGGTGGGAGAGTGTGAGTCTTTCTCTGCAACATAAGGAGGAGCTAATATATTAAGAAACCTGTTAGTCAGAGAAGAAGGTAGTTGATACTGAGAGGATGAGTCATTGAAAGCAGATCTAAACCGTTTAATGCTACGCCACACCTCTGAAGGACACGTTGTCGGAGACAAAGAGGCACAAAAAGCTCTCCATCCTTGAAACTTTTTTCCCTTAAGGATGGTACGGGTTTCTTTCAATGTTTTTGTAAGTTTACCTAAGTTTTCGGGTGACATATCTTCAGCATATATTTTCTCAGCCTTTTTCCTTTTTTTAACAGCATCAGAACAGTGTGCATCCCACCACGGTGGTAACGGAATCCTATTGGAGGAATTATTCTTAATGGGAAACAATTGATCAGCAACATTAATCAGACACTTGGCCAAAGCGTCGTTGCAATCATTCTCGCCACCACGCACAATTTCTGGTAGTAGTGAAATATTGGCATCTACTTGGGTTCGAAATTGGTTCCAATCAACATTATTTAATTTGTACTTTAATCTGGGGCATCGCTTTTTGATTAAAGGACTACTTATAGGTGAGGAGATTATAATTGGAAAATGGTCACTTCCATAAGAAGATGAAAGAAGGGACCACGACAGTGAGGAGGCTAGGTTAGGTGTACATATTGATAGATCCACAGCACTAATTATTTGGTTTGGACCTGTACGGCGAGTGGGTTGACCCGAATTTAATAGGCATAAATTATGATTGTCCAAGATATTCAAAAGTTTTCTACCATTACTTCTCGTCTCGCTACTTCCCCAATATTGATGGTGACAATTAAAATCACCCATAGCTAAAAAAGGTCTATCAAGCGAAGAAATTACGTTTTCTAACTCTCTTATGGCAGCATTGGTAGCATACGGAATATATACAGACACAAAAGAAATATTTTCAATAATTATACCAACAATATCAATAAGAGAAACGTTATTATTTGCAAATGGAATACGAGTAAATGGTAAATTATTTCTAATCAACATGGCTACACCACCGTAGCCGTCATTTCTGTCACTACGTATGCAGGTGTAACCTCTAATACCAAATAATTGCCAACCTAATAGCCAGGTTTCTGATAGAGATATTATAACGGGATTAAACTTATTAACAAGATGAAGAAGATCAGTTTTTTTAGGAATTACTGATCGGCAATTCCACTGGATTATGCTGTCCATTACTGTATTGATTGTTTGGGGAAATGTTTGCAAAGTCATTGATGTCGGCGTGGGACGGCTTTATAATTTTTTTATGAATTAACATACCAATAAGGTTTTTAATCATGTCAACAATGCAATCTAGATCATCACTTTGATGGAACTGGGACTGTGCGGGCTCTTTTGATTGAGATAATCCGCAACCATCATTTGGAATTGGAAATCGAAACTCACTAAGGATAGCTTTATGGGCTGCCTGATCGTAACCCTGTGTTAATTTCGCAGGAGCACGTGGCTTTTGCCAAACCGTTTTCTTGTAAGAAGTCGGAATGTTATTAGGACCAGATTGGGAAGATGGTTGAGCAGATTTATAAGGACTAGAAATCAAAACCTCAGCAAATGACTTTGACACTGGTGGATGAAGTTTTAATGCTTCTACATAAGATAAACAGGAATGAGCCATAGAATGCTTTATATCTTTTTGCCTTAGAAATTCAGGACAACTTTTACTAATTGCAAAATGCCTTCCAGAGCAACAAATACATGAAGCATTATCTTGCTCAACAGAACATGTTTCTCCTAAATGGTTTTGAGCACATTTGTAACATCTAGGTTGGCCAGACCGGCACTGATTCTTGGTATGTCCGTAACGACAGCATCGATAGCACTGAATAGTGGGATAAACATAGATGTCAACTGGCAGAGCATTGTAGCATATGTAAACCCTTTTGGGTAACACTTGACCATCAAGGGTGATTACAACAGACTGAGAGGGCTTCCATGTGTATGTACCATTTACATAGACCTTATAATTTAACCGTCTCACTTTTAATATCTTCCCACAGCCAATTGGGACAGATAAGTTATCTAAAATTTCATCAAGTGACCAGTCAGCAGGGACTCCACGGACAAGCCCCATTCTGGTGATATTAAATGTTGGCAGAAATGCCTTAAGATTACTGTCTAATGAACTACATTTGTCAATAAAATTGTTAGCACTTATAAAATTTGTGAAGGAAACAGTGCATTTATACTGTAACTATATTTTCAAATTTATTTTTCTTCAGAAAGTTACCAAAGGTAATGGGATGTAAACTAGTAGGGCTGTTATCCATATCAGCTTTACGTTGTACATGGACTAAGTAAGGTGCAGCATCAGTTTCTATGTACTCTCTCCGACCAATTTGTATAGGTTCAATCTGGTTGACTGGTGCAGTACTATTAATATTTATTTCAGGTTTAGCATCAGTGTGTGTTGGATTGTGAGATGGAAGAGATAGACAGTTGCACTCATTTTCATTACAAACATTAGAATCCTCTTTCAGGTTAACTACTCCTTTATTTTTTTTTTTTCTTTTTATGACAACTTGCGCACACCCTATGTTGATTACGTTTTCTGCTTCTGTCATTACCTGTTACTGAATTATCAGTATCTCTACCGCTACCCTGAATGGATGCGTCCGTGTCCATACCTTGATCGATTGTGACGTAACTAGCCACGGGGGGATTTAAGCCAGAGCTTAAATCCCCCATGAAATTTATAGGCGGATCGTTCATACGATCCTGACCTTATAAGAGATTACCATATAATAAACAATATAAATAAACTTACCAAATAAACACCTAAACTACACAGAATATAAGAAGATTACTACTAAGTTATTAACTATACAAATTTTCAAACCAATTTAATTATTTTACACGTTTAAATTAATTTTAAAATTTTCGAAAGAAAAGAAACACCCGCTCAAACCGAATTTTCCCGCGCTTTTTTCTAGCTGTCAACTTATTCTCTATCTCAGTTTACGGATTTAGATTTTTTTTTTTTAAAGATTTTATTGGCAACTGGATACAAGTCCTTAATGCCTTTACGGATTTAGAAACAATTAGTATGACCAACTTCACGAGTAACTTCTAATTTGGTAGGAACACCACAAACTGTACCTATTTATATTTTTCCAAATCATATTTAAAAAAAAACTATGTTAAAAACATTTAGCAAATTCTAAGTAATTGAACATGCTATCACAGTTTGCATCAGTATGCTGCTATACTCCGAGTAGGCCTCGGATCCCGCATGTAATCGGAACAACGCTAGAACGATGAATGCTTTTTTTTATTTTCGTTGCAAATAACTATTACCTACAAAACAAACATAAGTTTTCTATCAAAATTTCATGTTCTAATGTAACATGAGCTTTTACCTGCTATAGATATGACCATTTTAGGCATAAAGTATCTAAAATATAATAATCCCATAAAAAAACAATACTTGTCAAAGATACCAAGTCTCGCTTCAGTTGTTCTTATTAAAGTGTATAATGATGCCCTAATAATATTTTCATATAGCAACTCTTATTGTCTATAATGACAGAACTTCCTGTGTTTGCCTACTTCCCTTTTCGATACGATCGCTATGTCTGCCGGACGCTCCGCATGTTAATATTTTATCTAATGTGTAATGTACAAGCGTTAAATAAAGAATGTGACTACTATAACAATGCGAGTGTCAATTCCATCCATCCAGCTAAGCACCCGGCTAGTTTCTTACGTTACCACGTCCGCCACTCTGCCTGATATATTCAGAGGTTATAGCCCAGACCACGAAGAAAGTACAACGTGTAACTTCGGCGTGAGTACAATTAATTATATAATTAACTCGAGGGCGTAAGATTTTGGTCTTGATTTTGCTGTGCTTGGAAATCATAATGGATGACCGCATGGTGCATTCTAACCTCAATGGCATTGAGAAACTTGATGGTGTGAGCAATTATCACAGCTGGAAATTTGCAATTCAAAACCTCCTTATATTGGAAAATCTATGGGATTCGGTCCTAGGTACCGATAGTAGTGCAGAGAAAGATGCACGTGCTAAGCGAGCACTAGCAAGAATCTGTTTGGCGATTAAACCCGCGCTTTACCAATATGTGAGGAATGTTACCACACCAAAAGATGCTTGGAAGAAGCTCTCCGATGTGTTTGAAGACAAGGGATTATACAGGCGAGTGTTACTCTTAAGGAAATTGCTTAGAATTCAATTTGTGGACTTTGATAGTATGGAAAATTATTTGGAGACAATTAGCATTTTAACACAACAATTACATGACATTGGCAAAGTCATTGAAGATGCTGAAGTTGCTGAGATTATGCTGAGTGGACTACCTGCGGACTATGATGCGTTAGTGTCCAACTTGTCTACAGCTACAGTTACCAACACAATATCTAGTGAACTTGTACGTTCTAGACTACTGCAAGAATTTTCACGCAAACATTCTGGTGTAGGAAATGAAACTGCCTATGTTGTAAACAAAATGAATAATAAAAAGCAAACTAATAGTCTCTCATGTGATTTTTGTAAGAAAAGCGGCCACATTAAAGCCAGATGTTTTAAATGGAAGAAAATGAAGAAGCAGCAAAAACCTGAAGAGAAGACTTTCTCGGCTTGTGCCTTTATGTCTCGCTCTACGGAGAATGACTTTTATATTGATAGCGGTGCTACTAATCATATGGTTAGAAATAAGGCTATATTAAAGGACTTTCATGAAACAAATAAGGACATTATAGTAGCCAATAATGAAAACATAAAATGTAAAGGCATAGGGACTTTAACATTACATAAGGTAAGACTTTATAATGTCATGTATGTTCCCCAATTGTCCATAAATCTTATTTCTGTTTCCAAATTAGTCCAGTCCGGATATAATGTTAAATTTAGTGATCAAGGGTGTTTTATATTTGACAAAAATGTTGGTCAAACCTCTGGCAACTTAGTCATGTCTGCTGCATGCTCAAATAATTTATATAAACTAAACTTGTGTGTGTCTGACTGTGCTAACTTTATGGGATCCCGGTCATTGCCATCCGAGCAGCATTCTCTTCACCTTGATCACGGAGAGGAAAAGTTGAGTGCTGCAGCTGTAGCTGGATTACCTGCAGGACTTTGGCACAGGCGTCTTGGACATTTAAGTCAACAAGGTATGGAAAGCTTGCAAAAGGTTGCATGTGGTATCAATATTCAGTTTCAGGATGAAGACTCACTAAGGAACTGTGTTCCGTGTCTTGAGGGCAAGCTGTCGGCCGCAGCTTATCCTAGAGAAGGGACAAGAGCCACGCAATCACTGCAGCTGGTCCACTCTGATGTGTGTGGTCCTATTCAGGAGCCAAGCTGGAGCGGGGCAAGATATCTAGTAACATTCACCGATGATTTTACTAGAAAGTCTTACGGATACCTTCTAAAAGAAAAATCTCAGGTAATGACACATTTTATTATTTTTAAAGCGTGTGTAGAAAAGCAGATGGGTTTGCCTATAAAAATTTTAAGGTCTGACAATGGCGGAGAGTATACTAGTAAACTATTTACTGATTATCTGAACCAGCAGGGTATAATTCATCAGGTTACGGTTCCCTTTTGCCCTCAGCAGAATGGAGTTAGTGAACGACTAAACCGGACCCTGATGAATAAAGTAAGGAGCATGCTGGCAGAAGCTGGCCTTGGCATGCGTTACTGGGGTGAGGCTGTCATGACGGCCATTTACTTAAAAAATAGGTCCCCTACAGTAGCTTTAGCTGGCCGCATTCCGGAGGAAGTATGGACTGGGTCTCCAGTTGACGTCAGCCATCTTCGTGTCTTTGGCTGCCTAGCATACTATTTAGTCCCGTCTCAAAAACGACAAAAGTTGGATCCTAAAGCCAGACTGTCTATTTTTGTTGGGTATAGTGAAACTTGCAAAGGATACAGATTAATAGAGCCGTCAAACCCTCAGAAAATCATTTTATCACGTAGTGTGGCTTTCATTGAAAATAGATTTTATAACGACCTTAAAGAGGTAAAGAAAGATTTAGATGACCAACATGATTTTGTTAATTTATATGATCATTTGTTATGCAACAATAATATTGATAAATCAAACAGTAACTGTGATGAATCTAATAATGATGGAATGCATAAAAATAATGAATCTAATGTATTGAATAATGATAATAATGATATTTTTGCAAATAATGACATTAATATGAATAATAATAGCTCTGTCTGTGATATCTCAGGGTCTGAGGACTCCTGCACTGGGAGCGAAAAGGATGATGACTGCATCACCCCTGTTGAAGAGTCTGCTGATGAAAGATGCGGTGAGCGTCTAACATGTGGCGAGATGTCAGCTGAAGGGGAAGTTGATAAGAGTCACGAAGGTACTTGTGCTGATCGCTGCGTGCGATCATCACGTAATATTCGTCCAAAGAGGTTTGACGATTATGAGTGTTATATTTCGTTGCATGATAATTTACCTGTAGAACCACAGAGTTATGAGGAAGCTATGGCTTCTACTCATTGTCAGGACTGGCAGGACGCCATGCAGCGTGAGTATGATTCTTTGGTTGCCAACAAAGTGTGGGAATTGGTTGACAAACCAACTAACAAAAATATTGTTCAGTGCAAATGGGTGTTTAAGATTAAACTTGATACAAATGGTGATTTTAACAGTTTCAAAGCGAGACTTGTAGCTAGAGGTTTTACGCAGCGTCACTTTCTTGATTATTTTGATACCTATTCACCAGTGGTTAGACATTCTTCTTTGAGAATCCTGTTTACTTTAAGTAATCAATTAGATTTTGAAATTGATCATATTGACGTGAATACAGCTTTTTTAAATGGGGACCTCAATGAGGTAATCTATATGGAACCACCAAAAGGTTATTTAAATGAATTTAATGGTAAAGTTTGCTTGTTAAAAAAGGCTATCTATGGTCTTAAGCAATCAAGTAAAATGTGGAATGAAAAGGTGAATGACCTGCTAATTTCTAATGGTTTTAAGCAGTGTAAATGTGAACCTTGTGTTTATACTAAAAAGGTGAGGGATGATTTTGTATTTCTTGCTCTGTATGTAGATGATTTTTATATATTCTATCGTAAGAATAGTCATATAAAAATTCATTTGCTGGAAATATTGGAGAAGCAATTTAATGTGAAAAATCTAGGACCCCTTAGGAACTGTTTGGGCGTTAGAATTACTAGAGACAGGTCAAAGGGCACTTTGTGTTTGGATCAATCTGAATATGTAAAGAAATTGCTCATTAAGTTTGGAATGGAAAATTGTAAACCTGTTACCACTCCTATGCCATTAAATTGTAAATTAAGAAGACCTGAAGATGCAAGTGCACACTTAGATGATAGTGTATATAAATACAAACAACTTTTGGGTTGTCTGATGTATTTATGTATTTGCACTAGGCCAGATATTGCATATGCTTGCAGTTATTTGAGCCAATTTAGCACTTGTTTTGATAAAAGCCATTGGCTTGCGGCCAAACGTGTACTACGGTATCTAGCTGGTACAATTAATTACAGTTTGTGTTTTACAAAAAGTGTTAATTGGAGGTTGAGCGCCTATACCGACGCCGATTGGGCCAATGATGTCAACGATCGTAGGTCTTATACGGGTTATGTAATAAAACTCGGTGGTTCCACCATAAACTGGGAATCGCGAAAACAACGATGTGTAGCGCTTTCTAGTACAGAAGCGGAATACCTAGCTATAGGAGATGTTTGTAAAGATATATGTTTTATACAAAATTTACTTGCTGAATTAAATTCTATTAATTTGGAACAATGTGTTATATATAATGATAGCCAGAGTGCACAGAAATTATTACAATGTAAAGAAATCTGTCACAAACGGACGAAACATATTGACATCAGACATCATTTTGTCAAAGATTTAGTGAAAGAAAAAAATATTAGCATTAAGTATATTCCCACTGACAAAATGATAGCAGACGTGTTGACAAAGCCTCTATGTAAGCAGAAGCATATTAAATTTATTAAAGGTATGAATGTTATTTGACAAAATTAAACAAATTATATTTGTTAAAATGTGGCTATTATGTGTATATTGTTGTTATATTATGACCGAATCAATACATGTATGAATGTACAGTTTTTTTTTATATATTGTTTGTACTATGTAGAGTAAAATATAGACTATGTATTTTGTTACATAATTTGTTTTGACAAATATTTGAAAATATTGTTATGTCAAGGGGAAGTATTAAAGTGTATAATGATGCCCTAATAATATTTTCATATAGCAACTCTTATTGTCTATAATGACAGAACTTCCTGTGTTTGCCTACTTCCCTTTTCGATACGATCGCTATGTCTGCCGGACGCTCCGCATGTTAATATTTTATCTAATGTGTAATGTACAAGCGTTAAATAAAGAATGTGACTATTATAACAATGCGAGTGTCAATTCCATCCATCCAGCTAAGCACCCGGCTAGTTTCTTACGTTACCACGTCCGCCACTCTGCCTGATATATTCAGAGTTCTACCGTAAAAGTTGTGGAATGCATGTAATACCAAGTCGGTTATTAATTTATTCAGTTCTTACATAAGGACCCACTGTGTTAAGTTGTAACGTAATTATCTAACTTAACATCCTATTTTGGTGACCATATCAAAATGAAATATCTGTAACGTTTTAAATATTGACTCAACGAACGAACGATTCGAGAAAAGAATAGTACGGCCGTGCCGCTTTTTTTTGCTTGACATAGCGGGGCACTACCGTACCCCCAGGTATGCTGCAAAATTGATACAACATCGCATTTATAAGGACTAGAGTTTGTGTTCCAGGATATCTCGTGTCTCGAAGTCCCGGGACCTTGCGTAAATTTAGCTGTCTCATGTCGTGTGACTTTCGATTCGTGATCCGAGATGAGACACAATTCTCGAAATTGTATAGTATTATCTTACAAAAAATTTCAAATGATGTGAAATGTGATTCAGTTTCTGCGAGAAGGACTAGGATAACGTATCATGCAATTAGTATACCAACGTGGTTGTTAAATTATCTTAATAAATATTAACTACCAGCCTGCGGCTCCGCCCGCGTGGATGTCAATTTTCACGACTTTCATCACATCAGTTCTACTAAAAAAATGCGATAAATCAACTCGTTTTGTAGGTGTTGAGGTTCACAGATGCTCTTAGCTCGGTGTACCTTGATAACTGACATTTTCTGTCTGGGATGATGATTGGAGTCCTTGTGTAGGTAACGATCTGTGTGTGTCGGCTTCCGATAGACTCGGTGACCAAGACTGCCATCTTCTTTCTTGGATACTACGACATGCAACGCCGGCCGTTAAACCCTGAAGACTTATATTATAAAATAATGAATGTTTAAATAAGTAAGTATTATATTAAACATTAAGATTTTTTGTATGAAACCTGTGAGAAGTAATCGTTTTATTCTTAATTTTTTAGATCTATGGAGCATCATAATCATTGACACTTATTCTATTTTACATTGGGCGATAGCAGAATTTTTAATTTAAATCTGGTCACACCGCAACGACGTATGGCATCGGCGAATTGTTTGCTGAATTCTAAATAAACCTAAAATAAACGATCTGTTGCCAAAAATTAATGTGAGATTGTGATATTTCATCATGGCTTACCACTATGTGGTTACCGCACAGAAACCGACTGCTGTTACGTCATGTGTTACAGGTAAATCGTCCATTTTCACTATGTTATTGTCACATTGAGGTTAGCTAGTCATATTACAGATCTCGCGCTATTTTCAGAGAAATAGGGGCGTTACTGTAGACTATGTTATGCGAAAACATTTAATAAAAGATTTTCATTAATCTTGACTTTGTACGATGAACATATTGACACAAAAAATAAAAAAAATGGAAATGTTTGTATATCATCCCACCACCAAGAACACCATGCTTATTTTGTTTCTCAAATACAAATGTTGTATCAATTTGTCTTTATTTTTAATAAGCAACTGGTACCGCTTGAAATCTGAACTCTTTGGAACTAGCTTCGTACATTCGAACGTTATTTTTACCCAAAAACTTATGTTATCAGTAAAACGAAGCAAATAAATAGTAAAGGCAGATGTAATCTCTGACTTATATTTTTACTTATATTTATAGATCAAAGATTAAAAATCTAAGTCAAAGCCTCTTCCATCAATCAGCAGGAGTTCTAGCTTACAATTGACGTTGGCTCCTAAGGTCTTGACAGTCCCCAAACCTTAGAAATAAAATCTCTTTTTTACTCTAATGAAACTGAGTTCTTTATGAAAATTTCTAGAGCAAAATATTTACCACGGAATTTTTATTTATAATCCATGTAGTAATCTATATTACATGTTATAATCTATATAATCTTCCATTTAATTGTTACTCATTCTCTACAAAACTCAGTTATTAAAAGCTAATGATGTAACTGCAGATGGACTAAATTGGACTACAGTCAGCATCAGATCGATCTCCTTTAGTTCGGATAATAATACAATTTAAATAATTAAAACAGTTTGATTTGCTCTTAATACCTTAGTATTTTGATAATTTTGAAATTTTGTAGTAAAGATTGTTCTGACATTGACACCTGACACCGTACTGTGTACATGACTCCTATTCAATATTGAAAGAAAATGTGTGCTGGGCAAATTTTGGCAATGACAGAGTAAACAAAGATTAAGAAATTGTGTTTCATACAATTCACACTCTGAGTGATTTTCATGTGTGATTTCTGAGACTATGTCCAGTCAGAAGATAAAGCCACATTATATTCGCAATGGGCTTCCATTTTCAAATGTTAAATTTCAAATTTCAAAGTTAAACTAACATTACAAAAAAGCCTTTAACTTCTGGTTTTGATAGGTACATGAGTTTTCTTCATCTAAGTTTTCTAAGTTTACACCAGAGCCCGCTCTTGAGGTATAAACCTCTTCCAGAGACTGCCAAATTGTTTGGTATTGGGCCCTCCAATCCCAGTTGGGACTGGATATGCCATCAATCTCATCCATCCATATGCCATCTAATCATCCTGGAATCTGGCAACATGGCCAACCCATTTTCACTTCCAACTCTTGGCCTGGCTGAGTGCATCTATGACACGGGTTTTTTATTTCCATCATACTCGGCTTCTTTGGCTAGTAATTATTTCCATTTTAACTAACCTCGAGTGAAAAATTTCAGGTTTCCATTCCATACTAATGTTTATTATTTCATATTTTAGGAAATTTCACATCACCAACAGACCTGAACCTTCTGGTGGCAAAGGTCTCCCGTCTAGAGATGTACCTGGTGACGCCGGAGGGACTACGACCGATGAAAGAAGTGGGGCTGTATGGGCGGGTTGCTAAAATGAAGCTATTCAGGCCTCCTGTGAGTAATATGCTTACATTATGTATGAATGTAAAAGAAAATGTGTTGAAGGACATTTAAAAAAGGCAGTGTATAAATATGGCGACACATGCATCTCAATGCAGTTCTATGAGCCCATAGTACTGCATTTAGTATGCATTGTCCTGATAATTCCTTGTTTTAACCACTAAGACCGCGGCCGCGAACAGCGCGTGCAAAAGAGCTTAGCGGTAGGTGGTCTCTTTCTCTTATCGTAGCGCTTGCGCTATCGTAGCGCTTGCGCTATAGTACCGCTTGCGCTATTGTAGCGCTTGCGCTATCGTACCGCTTGGGCTATTGTAGTGCTTGCGCTATCGTACCGCTCGCTGCTAGATGCGTCACGTCCCATTTATTTTACCCAGTTGACGCTGCCTTACTTTTACTGGAAATCTCAGGAAATAATGCTTTGATCTTAAAAAATATTTTCGTTTTGAAAAGCCCGTTAGGCTAATAACGCGAAAACGAAGAATATAAAGAACTCTTAGTGCGCAGAGGAATATGACGTCAAACACATTCAAGCGGGATTCGATATCTTTGAATACTTTAATGCCTGTAAAATCATATCCACTGGGTATTTTTGAATCGAACAAAAACAAGTGTATTTATCCATACTTAATATTATGAATGCAAAAGTAACTCCGTCTGTCTGTCTGTATGTCTGTATGGTACCTGGTTTAGGCTTTCACGCCTAAACCAATTGAACCAATCTTGATAAAATTATGTACAGAGAGGGATTAGAGCTTGGGAACGGACATAGGCTACCTTTTATCGCGAAAAAGGTGGTAGAAGGGGGGAAAGTTTATATGAGAGTTTGTCATTTCTGAAGATATCCTGATGAAATTTAGTACAGAGATGGATTACAGCTTGACAACGGACATAGACTACCTAGGTAGCAGGGGAGTGGGATAGGACTAGGAGATGAAAGTTAGTATGAAAGTTTGTTATTTTTGAAAAGATCTTTATGAAATTTGATACAGGGATGGATTAGAGCTAGAGAACGGACACAAGCTACCTTTTATCGTGAAAAGGGGGTAAGGGGGGGGGGGATAGGGCTAGGAGATGAAAGTTTGGCGTTTTTCAATCGCGCAAAAAGGGGTAAAAAGGGAATAAATAGTATGATTTTTTTTCGAAGATATCCTTATGAAACTTAATACAAAGATGGATTAGAGCTTGGGAACGGACATTGTCCAGTAACGAGCCAAATAGGAGCGAGAGGAGAGGCGAGTATAGATCGTTAAAGGGGCAAGTGGATAGGCGTGTAGAGTTCAAATAGAAAGTCGAGTACAGGGACGAGTAGCTATGCGACTAGAGAAGCCAGTGGAGAGGCGAGTAAAGAATCAAATACAGTCCAGTAGAGAGTCGAGTAGAGAGGCGAGTGGAGAGACGAATGTAGAAGCGAGTAGAGATCAAATAGAGAGTCGGGTAGAGATTCGAGTAGATAGGCGAGTAGAGAGGTGAGTATAGAGAAGAATACAGAGTCAAGTAGAGAGGGGAGTAGAGAGTCGAGTTTAGAGGCGAGTTGAGAGGCAAGTAGAAAGTCGAATATAGAGGCGAGTAGAAAGTCGAGAACAGAGGCGAGTAAATAGTCGTGGACAAAGTTGAGTAGAGAGGCGAATTTAATGCTCAATAGCATCGGCTCAACACTAAGCGATAACCGACATTTACGCGAGCAGAGCCGCGGGCAACAGCTATTATAATATACAGGGTGTATTTTTGAAACGGGGCAGTAAGGGCAAGTACCTTAACCGTTGCAGTTACAGCAAAACGTTCTTAGAAGACCTTCCCTAACTTTTTGACATATTTTGAACTGCATTCACAGATTTTGTAAAAAACTTACAGTTGGCAAAAAAACATGCAAAAAGTCCAAAAATTTTTTTTTATGCCAATCGATTCTATTTCATGTGGGGATCAAAAAACTCTAGGAGACCATTTTAGCTTTCAGTACTAGGAAAGACAGAAATCGCCAAAAACGTTTCCCATACATTTCGGCAACAGAAACAAATTTCTACGATGGTCTAACTTTTTGTTATGGCCAGGAAGTGGGTAGAATTGACTGTAAAGTAAATAAAAAGAATTTTTACCCTCAAATTTCGAATTTGATTCGAAAATCTGTGTGTTATTCTTAGTTTCAGCTGAGAAACTTCGTATGAGTTATTAATTAAGGATTTTCGCTAAAATGTCTTCTAATCGTGAAAAAATTGACTTATTAGAAGCGTATTTTGTCAATAATCGAAATAATAGATATAATAGAATAGAATATAAAAGCTGCATTAGTGTGGTACCGCAATAAGTATCCGTTGCGGCATGTGCCAACAAGAAAGGTTATTACAAATCTTTTGAAAAACCTGGAATTGCAGGGTTCTTTCAAAAGAAAGCGGCAGCCTCGTGTGGACATGGACACGGAGATTGCGGTTCTAACTTATGTCGAAGCATATCCAGAGGTATCGTCCAGGCAAGTCGCCCTTGAAGTAGGTGTATCCCACTCCCTTGTGATAAAGATATGGAAGAAATACGGCTACAAGTGCTATCGATATGGGCGCATAGTTCAAGTGTTACATCCGGGTGATGATGTTCGAAGGCTTACTTTTTGCAGATGGCTAAGAGGAAAAATAAGCAGAGATCATGAATTTTTAAATTACATACTGTGGTCAGACGAAACTAATTTTTCCAATAACGGTATGTACAACAGAAAAAATCACCACTATTGGTCCAAAGAAAATCCACTAAGAGTTACGGCAAGTCATAATCAGGTTCGCTTCTCATTCAACTGTTGGTGTGGTATAATGTCCAATCGAGTCATAATGGTGGAATTTTATGAAGGGAAACTGAATTCTGCCATGTATAATGAAGTCATTTTACACCATCTTGAAAACGAGATGGACGAATGGCCCCTGTCGGAATTGCGAAAAGTTCATTTTCAACAAGATGGTGCTCCGCCACATAACAGTCACCTTTCACGTTCCAATTTGAGCCGCCTATTCGGTACACAGTGGATAGGTACACATGGTCCAACACAGTGGCCACCTCGTAGCCCCGATCTAACACCACTTGATTTTTTTTTATGGGGCTTCGTGAAAAACGAGGTGTATAAGACGACGTACGCCAGTGTTCAAGAGCTCAAGGATGCATTAATGACCATTTTACGTAATATTCATCCCAGAACATCATTAGCCGCCATTCGTTCAGTGCAAAAAAGGATAGACTTATGTATTCGTGAAAATGGAAATCATTTTGAGCAATTTATTTCATAAACCAATTTCTTAAATGTTTAAATGATTTTTTTTATTTAAAAAAGTTCAAAATTTTACCTGACCTATGAGTTTCGAGTTGATTTATCATATTTCCGTACGAAATGTATGGGAAAGGTCTTTGGCCATTTCTGTCTTTTCTAGTACTGAAAGCTAAAATGGTCCCATAGAGTTTTTTGATCCCCACATGAAATAGAATCGATTGGCAAAAAAAAAATTTTTAACTTTTTGCATTTTTTTTGCTAACTGTAAGTTTTTTTACAAAATCTGTGAATGCAGTTCAAAATGTCCCAAAAAGTTAGGGAAGGTCTTTTAAGAACGTTTTGCTGTAACTGCAACGGTTAAGGTACTTGCCCTTACTGCCCCGTTTCAAAAATACACCCTGTATATAAAAGCTTTACTATCAAGTGATTTTGCACACCTCTTTCTCCATTTAATAAGGCTGATATTTCATTTACACTGAAAGGCTACTCGAGCATATTTTGACCAGGTATTATTCTCGTAGACACAGCATGCTAAAATAAGTAAAAATATTCTATATTTACAGTATGAAGACAAAGATTTGGTATTCATCCTCACAGCCCGCTATAATGCCATGATATTAGAGTGGAGGACAGGAGCCAATGGCGAGTTAGAAGTGGTCACTAGGGCCCACGGGAATGTCTCAGACAAAATTGGAAAGCCATCAGAGAATGGCATCCTGGCCGTTATTGACCCACAGGCGAGGGTCATTGGTTTAAGACTATATGATGGTCTCTTTAAGATTATACCACTTGACAAAGACTCTACAGAGCTGAAAGCTGCTAGTTTAAGGTTTGCATAAATTTCTTTTTTTTGGAAAAAAAATTGCTTTACGTAATTCCTATACATGGATGAAATCTCCTATATGGGTGGTTTGGCTTGTTAATAGATCATACAAATTAAATCATGTACTGGAAATTTTCAAATGTTGCAATTTTTTTTTTTGTTTTATTTACAGATTGGAAGAATTAAATGTCTATGATGTAGAATTTTTGCATGGCTGTTCAAATCCTACTATTATATTAATACATCAAGATCTCAATGGCAGACATATAAAGGTAAGATTATTGTAAAAGTGACAGCTACCTAAAAATTTGCAAATATTTCACTTAAAGGCAAATTCTGGCAAACATTATGATTGTACTACACAAGTAATTTTCTGCTAAATTATTTTCGTATGCCGTTAGGCGGAACATGGAAGACCATATTATTTAATGTAACACCTTTGTACCACCTATGTTAAACGAAATAAAATTGATTATGATTATGATTATGCTATACAAGTAACCAATTCACTTATGTATCCTCAATTTACACTTTTGTTTTCTACCAGACTCACGAAATATCGTTAAGAGATAAAGAATTCATGAAGATTCCATGGAAACAAGATAATGTTGAGACGGAGGCTTCAATACTAATTCCTGTGCCAAGCCCACTTGGTAAGTGTACAAATAAAACAAACTTAACTAATAGGGTCACTTTACATCTGGCGGAAAAATACCCGCGCATGCTCGTACATGTTCTTGACTGCTGTTCATACTTCGCGCAGCTGCTCAAACAGTCTCGCGCATGTTCGAATTTGAATCGCAGCAGTATTCCGGCAGCACGTGACACGTGAACAAGCGCTACTATCTAATCTATTGGATTAAAATGGAATGCCGCATACTTTTTCCAGCTTTATCTAAATGAAATAAGGTTGATAATTAATTACCACTTAAACCATATTTTACCTCGCTTTGCCTAATTTCATCCATATTCGTTCAGCCGTCCATCGTCCATGTATACATTGCATCAACTTCCTCAAATATGGTAATATGTTAAGTCAAATATGTTATGTTCATATTTGTTACCAGGTGGCGCTATTGTGATAGGCCAGGAATCAATAGTCTACCACGATGGGCAAAGCTACGTCGCTGTTGCGCCACCTCAAATTAAGGTAAGGATAATTATTTTGCGCTGTTCCCAACTCTCGGACCGCTGGTGGAAGGTATATTTCTGCTTGCAGCTATTATTACTGTTTTGTGATTATTGTATGGAAATGATGCATCTGTTATACCACGAATCAAACTTAATGGCAGTTTGGAAATTCGTACGAGTGCGGATTCAGACCAATGCAGTTTGAGAAAAGAAAGCGAGTCAATCGCCGATTCGCCTGAATACGCACTCGTACGAACTTATGAGCCGCCATTAAATTTGGTTCGAGGTATACTATCATCTAATCTGTGGTGTTAGTACTAATCAAGAGAGCGTTGTTCCAGTTAACCCCAATCAATTGCTATTGCCGTGTGGACACTCGCGGTCTTCGCTACCTCCTAGGTGACATCGCAGGGCGCCTGTTCATGTTGCTACTTGAGCTGCAGGACCGGCCCGACGGCTCGCAGGCCGTCAAGGACCTCAAGGTTGAACTGCTGGGTGAGTACTGCTCTAGTATTGGTTGCATCAGCTACAGGTGCCTGGCATTTGAAACTGAGACAAAAGAAATCAGGCAGGCCGCGAGTTTCAGTCGGATATGATGCCTATATTCCGATGGCTCCAGAAATTTTGATCCGGTTCCCGTGATCCATAGCATAGGGTACCGATAGTAAGAAAATATATATATATATATATACTACTAGTGTCAATAAAAGAAATGAAAAAGTTAAAACGCTTATTACCCTATTGATAACGTAAGCATGTAAGCATATAAAACTCATTGGTAATGTAATAAATAAAGATTTCGTGACAGTAGTGCTATTTTAGGAGGCCGCCATCTAGCGGCATGGTGCATTAAGTCTATAACTACAATTACTGCAGAATCAATATAGATTAGAATATTTATAGTTTTATTCAGTCATATTTTTTTATTAATTAATCATATTTATTATTTTTTAATAGTAAAAATAAAAAAAAATCCAAAACATTGTCGCCATCTAGTAACAAGACCTGCGGACTAAAAGTTGCCTGCCTTCTTTTGGAAGTTACGAGTGTAACTGTTTTTTTTCTGATTGTGCATCTGTATAAGAATTATATTATATTATCTGTGTCCATAGGAACTTATTCCCAGTATAAAATGTAGCCTATGTCTTATTCCAGACCATATTTTACCTCGCTTTGCCACATTTCATCCATATTCGTTCAGCCGTCCATCGTCCATGCATACTCTCACCTTTATAATACGAGTGCTAAAGTATGGTCAAAGAGACAAGATAAAAAATGTAAACAAACGAGCCGATAGCTAGCGATTATTTTCTGTCCTTGTCACTCGTACGCAGCAATAACGTCAGTTGGTCGACAATAGCTTTCGTTGTGTGTATCGTGGTACAGGAAAGCAGTCAGTACCGTAGTTGTTAACTGTTGGTCCACCATTTTGCATTTTGTGAACAAATCCACTCCTGAAGATTAAGTGATACTTATTTTTTCGTTACCGTATTTGTTTTTTGTTATTATTAGCCCGTTACTGGTAGGATTCTTGTTGATTTTGCCTAATAGAAACGACAATCATCAATCAATTTATCATAAATCATCTTTGTCTAATACATTAATATCTCGTCTCGTTGGCCTTAGTGTGATGTGACAATGTATTTGTCCGCAGGCGACATCCCCATCCCCGAGTGCATGACGTACCTGGACAACGGCGTGGTGTTCGTGGGCTCGCGGTTCGGCGACTCGGCGCTGGTGCGGCTGTCGTCGGCGCGCGAGGAGGCGGGCCAGTACGTGCAGCCCATGGAGAGCTTCACCAGCCTCGCGCCCATCGTCGACATGTGCGTCGTGGACCTGGAGCGCCAGGGCCAGAACCAGCTCATCACCTGCTCCGGTCAGTCCGCCTAAATGTGGATTACTGTATCTTCGTGGCCTGCCCCTACTAGGGTGACAGGCGGTTCCACTAGTCACCCTCAGACTCGCACTTATGAAGGACGAAGGCCATTGAGTGAGCCTGGGTCCTCCATTACTTGCTCACAGAAGGAGGCGGTGGCAGCGGTGGGAGCGTGCTCAGCGAGAGAATTCCCACCCCCAGGGCCGCTATGAGAAGCCGCCTCGTCGTTTCCCACACCGGGCACCCGGTCATCGTTGAGCCCTTGCTCGTTCATATATATTTATATTCTAAGATATACCTTAGCAAAATCCCACTGCTGGACATTACTCGGAAAAGCAAACTGATTTGTACAACTTGTATAATTGTTTATTTTTTTCTTTTTATCAGGCGCATTTAAAATGGGTTCACTGCGAATCATCCGCAACGGCATAGGCATCCAAGAACAGGCATCTATCGACTTGCCGGGCATCAAGGGCATGTGGGCCCTCACCCTGGACACCACACAGAGCTATCATGACACACTCGTGCTGGCATTTGTTGGGCAAACAAGGTAGGAAAAATAGTACCTGTAATAAAATAAATAATAAAAAACATTAACTAAAACAAAGAATAAGTAATAAATAAAACAAGTATTATATAGGTGAATAGTATTTAACGGCAGTTCTGAACGTGTTCAATATCTGATATCTCTTATTTGTGTAGGTTATGCATTCCATAAACGTATAGCCAGTATGGTAAAAGACTTCTGGAAGAAATTTGTCTCATGCAATAATCTGAATTTTTCACATTTTTTCTTTATCAAATATTAATTTAATTAGAATACTTGTCTCATGTCATACTTTCCTAATTATTAATACTACGCTATTTAGCAACTACGACCACCTTATTAAAGTGATTTGTCATCAGGGTATTAACACTGAATGGTGAGGAGGTTGAAGAGACAGATATCAAAGGCTTCGTGTCAGACCGTCAGACATTCTACACAGGCAATGTGTGCTTCAATCAACTTGTACAGGTTCGTTTTGTATCTCTGCTACTATTTGCTACCTTTATCCTACCTATAGAATGTAAATGAAGTACAATCCACATACTGATTATGTGTAATACAAATTATCTTACACGAGCTGTTGTCCGCGTCTTTGTTACCCGAGTGGAATTTTTTTCCCATTACCCATAGGATAAAAAGTTGCCAGATCTGTTCACCCTTTAGAGCGTGATTGAGTAATAAACAACCAAATTTCACATTCATGACATTGGTAGGATTGATTGAAAATCTTTACATGAATATCACTCAATAAAATAAAACTACTTTTTAACGGGGTCTCGGTCATCCCGCGAAACGTCGGGCTAAATGTAAATATGTATTACCAAATAAATTGCCATACAATCCGTTGAAAAGTAGTTTTATTTTAATAGATAGTGTAACCTTGGAGGGTGTGTAGACCTCCGGAAAGGGGGGTGCACTGCACTCGGAGGGTAGGTAGGTAAAGGCAGCCCGAGATTTGTGCAACGTAGAGACGGAGTTCTCAATCGTATTCTAGCATCCTGTAACGCGCTAGATACACTACATATGTCTCAGAGCTCAAATCATCCCTAAATCTTTAGTTACTACATGACGGTACCATTGGCGGCAAGCCTGAAACAGTCACCCGAGACCTTTTCTAGTATGGTGACAGCTAGTATTTTATGATCCTACACCCTGAACCCTAAAAAAAACACTGATTTTCACTCAAATATTTTAATGAACATTATTTTTGTCTTTGTGATTGTAACAATAGAATAATGGAATTGTACCTATCTCATATTGTGTTTCATTGTGTCTATTTTAGAATTCTTAAAGCATATAGGCTACATTTTATCCCAGAAATAGGTTTGGTCGCCTCGACCCACAAACCTATTTATTTCATCAGTATCTCATGCAGGTAGAGCCGCGAACAACAGCTAGTCTTTTATAAACACAATTAGTTTTAACTACTGTATAAAGATATCAAAGTCAGGTATTGTAGTTATTGTTATGTTCTTGGTGCCGATTCTGTAGAAGAAACGGACTACAATATATCCCCATCTATTTTTCTTCCGAATCAAAGACAAAGATCACAAAGATGTGAATACTCTTCAATGTTAAAATCAGTTTTCTAAGTTTATGTAACAACAGGATTGTTCCCTCCGTCGGATGTGACGTAAATTTCCGACATCAATGGATGGAGTGAGAAATATGCTATCACGCTCAAATATATGCATAAATTTCAAAAATGCTTACCCTGACAAATAGAATTTTCTCACACATCATCACCACCGTGCATGTGCACGATTTTTTCCGAGAGCTTCCGAGGTGTGACAATACCCCCCTCCGCAGGTGACGGACGAAGGCATCCGCCTGATAGCGCAGGGCCCCGGCGGCTGGGCGCTGGCCGCCGAGTGGAGGGTGGAGGGCGCGCGCGGCCTGTCGGTGGTGGCGTGCAGCGACGTGCGCGTGGTGGCGGCGGCCGGCCCGCGCGTCTTCCTCGTGGCCATCCGCGAGCGCGCGCTGGAGCTGTGCGCGTGAGTGACTGTACTGGGGCTAGTGGTGCGGAGGTGCTGTGCTAGCTCCTTTAGAACGACCTAGGAACAGGCGCAGATATTCAAAGCAAGGAGTCCCCCCAGGAGTAAATTTATATGAAATTGTTCAATTTTCCCCCTTTTGAAATCAAAGTTTTGCACACCTGCCTTTCCCCCCGGGACTGTAAACTGTATAATTTTTTTTGACGTGACAACGTCTTATAAATTGGTTTGCCGGGCGACACTTCAAGAAACTGCGTTACGCTCCGCGTTATGCGCTTACAATGAGAGCGAGTGAGAGGCACGCGTCCCGCCTAAGAGCGAGAGAGACAGACATAAAAAGTGAAAGGCACGCGTCCCTTCCACTCGAGCACAGTTAGCCCGCCTAAGAGCGAGAGAGAGAGTGAGAGAGATAGGCATACACACCGGTTCATGTCTTGTAATTAATAATTTAAAATTTAATTTTGTTTATAATTCTTTGTATAAATAAATGTTTTAAATTGTTACTATTATTTCATCCTTCTTCCTACTATACGAATGAATATTCACATTAAAATTATTTTACCACTCAAAGTCGTTGTCACGTAAAACTTTCGCCTGTATACCGACTTTACAGGCAACCAAATTTTTTGATGGCTTGAAATTGTTACGTCCCCTTTCTAATTCTCTTTTTATAGTACATTACTGCCGCGGTCGCCAACTGTAGTGTTGCCGGACGATCGTGAAGTATGCGGGCCGAGGCGCAGCCGAGGCACGCATTACGGTGTCCGGCAACGCTCAGTTGTGGCCAAGGCTTGTATAGTGCTTTTCTCAAACAATGCGCGGAAATTAAAACTAATTAGTATCTAGGCAGAACTTTTTAGTTACCTACTTTTCAAAATTAATGACGAACAACGAACAATAGTAATTTTTACAAATTACAGTGCAACATATCCACTCATTATTTCTAGTACAAAGTACTAGGGTAGCAGAAGCTAGCAGGAGGTTCTCTACTAACCATTATTTAACCTACTACAGTAATATCTAAAAAGTAAGTACCTACTAGGGTACAAAATAAAATTATGAGTCACTTAAAAAAAAATTGTAACAACCTCCTGCTAGCTTCTGCTACCCTAGTACTTATTTATATCCTGATTGTACCTGTTCACGAAACTGATTGTTGCCTTGGATAAGTTACCTCCGCGGTTGCCATGGTTCGGAGTAAAAGATGATTCCATTTTTAAATTACACGACAGATATGAGTTTACATAGTAATTTATTTGGCCGCTAAAACACGACAGATATGGATTTTCATACAACTTTATCTGGCCGCTGCTCGCATGTACAGCAATTTCGATTTATCTCGAAGAAGGTTATCAAAATAATGTTCACATTTCCAAGCATGTTTGAGAAAAATCCATTGTATGAGCGTTATACTCGTATATGACTTGTGCCCTGGTATCCGACAGCGAAGTGTGCATGGAGGAGGAGGTGGCGTGCCTGGACCTGGGCCCGGGCGGCGACGCGGCGCTGCTGGGCGTGGGGCTGTGGACCGACATCTCCGTCAAGGTGCTCAAGCTGCCCGACCTGCGCCACATGCACACCGAGAAGTTGTCTGGCGGTGAGTCACTGTGCACTTGTGTAGTCTTCCTAGCAGACGGCACAGGGGAGAGCAGCCAATGGGCGGGCTGGTTCTCCGGGGTCCAACCGAGGGACGACAGGTACCTCCACCTCTGACCGCCAAGGTCTACGCAACAGCGCGGCGCCCCTTCCCCCTTTTCCGGGGTAGGATGAGATCATCTCAAAACAGTAGATGGCCCAAATTCAGCCAGTTCGCGAGAGAAATGCTTCAATGGGTAACCTTGCACTCCGGTAATAAGGTAGTGTCCTGACTGAGTCAATGAATCACCACCAATAATGCTTGATGTCGTAGTTTTTTCTCAACAAATATGCATAATAAACTTAGATGTTGTCAAACTAAAAGTATGACTTTTTATTATTTTTATTTCCAAAATAGGTCAAAGTAAAAAGAATTGGAAAAAGACAAAATTTATAACTTTTTGGATTCCTTATTAAATTTCAATCAATCTTATTATGCATTGTAGGTGAGTTAACGCAACGTGGACTGACATAAATGTGATACTCTTTTGCACCCCGTACATTTGCACTACGCGCCAGCACACTGTGACGTCACAGTGCGCAGCGATTTTATATGGAGCATTATCGAGCGGCTTACAAAATTCAAATTTCCGAATGAAATATTTTGAAATCTAATTGTCTTAGAATATTTCACTTTATCAGTTCAGTTTACAGTTTACGATAGCAATTAAAAATAGGACACAAGCCTATTAAGACCCAAGACGCGGCGTGCGGCTCGAGTCAGACATAACCACTCCGCTGGCCGGCGGCGGAGGGGTTATCGTGGGGATTTTCGCACGAAAAAAGGTTGCTCGGTATCACCCGATAATAGTGCATTATAATAATCAAATTTCAACAACCTTCTTAAATCGACCCCCTCTTTTTCTTTCACAGAAATTATTCCACGATCTCTATTAATTTGCGTGCTGGAAGGCGTCTTCTACTTGCTGTGTGCCCTCGGTGACGGGTCTATGTTCTACTTCACGGTGGACCAACACACCGGAGTGCTTACAAACAAAAAGAAAGTCACGCTAGGAACACAACCCACCGTATTGAGAAGTTTTAGGTAAGAACCATGACGGCGGGTGCAGACTTAAGGCGCCTCCTCTCTGTATATGCTGATATTTTCCGTTTACTCATTTCTCAAAAGCTAGTAAAATAAAAGTTAATATGTACTGAACTAAATAAAACAAAAACCAATTTTGCTGTACCCTGGCTTTTATTTTATACGCTTGATCACACTTTATTTTTCTTATTTTATCAATAACATACACAATAAAACGTTTTTTCGACTAGGTCTCTGTCAACAACGAACATATTCGCATGCTCCGACCGGCCCACAGTCATATTCTCGTCAAACCACAAGCTTGTATTCTCCAACGTTAACTTAAAGGAAGTCACTCACATGTGTTCGCTCAACGCACAGGCGTATCCTGACAGGTAAGGAATTTTGAATTATAAATAAGTATTTCTAACTGACAACTGATATTATACATATTTGGTTTATTACGGCGACACTCACGTAAATCGTCTAGATCCCGACTAGTTTCGGACCCGACCAGAGTCCTTATTCATGAGCAGAGCATCCTGGCATCCACTACATTACTCACATTTATGATAATAACGCAATATTTATCGCGATAATAAATATTGCCTGTTGATCTAAAGTTGTTTTCTACAGTTTAGCGCTGGCCACAGATAGCACAGTAACAATAGGCACTATAGACGAAATACAGAAGCTACACATCAGGACAGTACCACTGGGAGAAACGCCGCGAAGAATTGCCTACCAAGAAGCTACACAGGTAATTTTTTAAAACAACAGTACACTGCCTAACTATGGCCTATTTTCAATGTCATGATGGCCTATAACAGAAGTACATATTGCATTGCCGCCTATTCAGTTCCTTGAACGTGTTAGTAACCTTCTCTGTGAGCTTGTGTAAAATTTAGGTGGATAAGTAATAGTTGTTCCCAAGTTTGTATATTTGTCGAGCAGATGGTATTCGGTAACATCTGTCAGAACTTGTTCTTATACATATTTTGTTATCATGTTGTAATAATTTTATTAGCTATTGGTAATACTATGTATGCTAAGATTTATTTTAAAATAACTTTTAAATAAATAAGATACGAGATTCTCAACAGTTCACTTGATGGTTGTGCTAACTTTAACAAGTCGCAGGAGCATTATACAGGATGGAAGATTTTAACCTTAGGGGAAGTACTCTAAGCACTGGAGATAGCGAGTTTCACTCAAGGAAGTCATCAGAAACCTTATCAACAATAAAGTTGCCTTTGAAGCCAAATATTTATTATATGCGTAGATACTAAATGAGTACTTTGTTTTCGGTTTAGAATGTAACTTTATTGGGTAACCTGCAAGAGGTGTGTAAGTAGGGTAGGTAGTAATTTAGGTTGCTTGATTGGAAACCTCCACGTGGTGTACCCTAGGCAACGGGGATGGCGAGAGAATTACCGTGTTGATGATGACTTTCTTCTTTTTCATCTTCACGTTAATCCCAGTCGCATCCGACGCTATCACTTCGGAAACTTGGCTTAGCTTCGATATTTTGTGACCTCCAAAACTCAAAGGTAATACCGAAGCATTGCAGTTAGACCAGTTGTTGGACTTTTGAGGGCCTCAACTATCAGTAACGTTCACAACCGCCACACCACAGCTGTTAATTGCTTAATTTTTTTTGAATTCTGCTTCATTTCTTTTTAAAAGTAAAGGAAGGTTTCCTTTGAGTGAAATTCGCTATCTCCAGTATTTAGAGTACTTTACCTCCAGGTAAGGTTAAAATCTTCCACCCTGTATAATCCGAAAGGAATCCCTTTTGGCTAATATAATGTATCATTTGGCTTATATAATGCTCCTGTGACTTATCATGAAATTTGATTTACCATGTCATTTTCGTCACTGTGTTCAGCGCTATCTCGACGATTCGGCAGTGGATAGTTATTCTTCACAATTTCATTTCTTCGACAGTGTAGCTCACAAAGAACTGATATCTCTGTGCTTGAATAGTTTTGAGTCCGACATAGCCGCCCAATCGGCCTGGTTCCCACCTGAACAATGTTCCTTAGACGTTCTGCGTGATCACAATGCGAGTGGACAAGCTGGAGTGGAACATCGGCGGGGGCAGCGCCGCCGTGTCGGTGCGCGCCAGCGCCTCCACGGCGGCCGCCTCGTGCAGCGCGGCCGGCGGCGCCAGCCTCGCCGCGCCCAAGCACGCGCCCAACGCGCTCGACCTGGAGGTGCACAACCTGCTCATCCTGGACCACCACACCTTCGAAGGTGATCAGAGCCCTTTTAGGTGTATGTGTTCATCAGCTGGCGTACTCGCTTCTACTCCCGTCCTTCGCCGGAGGATTATTTCGCAGTTATATAATAAGAACCATCAAGGAAGCATGAATGCCGTGATTTTTGGAGTCTAAGCGACCTTCACTTGCTAATTGATGAGGAGGCTCTGGCCACACTCATATGTCTCCAGACACTACCTCATCCCGACAACTGATGGTCACTTCTAAAGCCCAATTTAATATTCTATCGAGACTCTTCAGGAACTCCTTCATCCCTTCAAGTATTACTTCTTGCTTGGGATTCATTAGTCGGATGGTAGCTGTTGCTGTGAAAAGATAAGCCAAGTCAAGAGAATGGGAGAGCTGACCCCAAGCTACTAAACACAGTTCTGTTGTGAATGCAACCAAAACTGACCCTCAGATGATAATGACCAGGAATGTTCTGAGGGTTCCTTGCCAAAAATCTGACGCAATATTCTCCATTTCAGTATTACACGCTCTCCAGCTGATGACGAACGAGTTCGCTATGTCGTTAGTGTCATGCAAGCTAGGCGACGACCCTAACTACTACTACGCTGTCGGCACAGCCTTCTTAAACCCAGAGGAATCGGAACCTAAACAGGTATGTCTGGCGAACTGAAACTAACGATAATGATATAAAATATGAAAACAATTTTATATCGATTAAGATAGGAAAAATATTGAATTGGTCTAGGCGGGGTTTCAACCCGCGATTTTTGTCTTACAGGGGCAATGCTTTGACCACTAAGCTACTAGACTGCGCCCAAACCAGTCCAAATTTCTCCTTCACATCCATCTTTGAGACGACGGTGGAGGGTCTACCGATATTCTCACGAACCGAACCATTGAATATTTTTTCAATCATTTTTACACAAATTTTTAAGCTACATATTTAAAATTGATTAAAATGGGAAAATATTGAATTGATCTAGGCGGGGTTTGAACCTGCGATCTTTGCCTTTCAGGGGCAATGCTTTGACCACTAAGCTACCAGACCTCGCCCGAACCAATCCAAATTTCTCCTTTATATCCAAATTTGAGGCGACAGTAGAGGGTCCACCGATATTATCACGAACAAAAACACCGCCTAGACCAATTCAATATTTTTCCAATTTGAATATTTCATTCACGCAAATTAACAGGTATGATATGATTTGTAGTATATCGCCATATAATAAAGACGTAATGTAAAGTGTGTATGTATATTATCTTACATTATTCTACATAAAAGCAGCTATAGCCCCACTTGACAAGGTGCATGGTAAAAAGCTTTGTCTCCCACTCTAACCCAAGGGTAGGTAGCAAGATTACCAAAATTTTTACTTGCTAGTATTATTAATTATGTTCCTAAAAAGTATTTCCCAAATTGTCCATCAGGGCAGGATCCTCCTATTCCACTGGACGGAAGGCAAACTGGTGCAAATAGGCGAGAAGGATATCAAAGGTGCCTGCTACTCTCTAGTCGAATTCAATGGAAAATTGCTCGCGTCTATCAATAGTACGGTAAGTGCGTTTAAGATACATACATTCATACATATTTTACTCTTATTATAGTTATATTTAGAATAATATATGTAATATCAGTAAGGTTGCCGCATATATAATTGTATAAAAAGATACGATTGTCAAACTCAGCAAATTGCAACTTAAAATATAGCTACCCACATTCCTAGTCCTTAGAGGTGCTCTAATTGTCAGTTTACTATTACTATTAACTTATTGAATAAAAAAAAACAGTAAATATTTCGTCATCCACCTAAGCAATCAATTTTACAATATTGAACCATTATGACGTCATGTTTCATACAAGTTTCCTTAGAACTTACAGTTGTGACATTTGACAAAAAGAAGCTGATTTGACTTGACAGCAAGTCCAACGATTCTGCCACTTAAACCCGATAAAGACAGGCCATTTACACGTAATACATAAAATTGTCCCCAGGTGCGGTTATTCGAATGGACGTCAGAGAAGGAACTGCGGTTGGAATGTAGTCATTTCAACAATGTCGTCGCGCTGTACCTGAAGGTCAAGGGCGACTTCATCCTCGTCGGTGACCTCATGAGGTCAATGTCACTACTACAGTACAAACAGGTAAAATTGACTACAATTTATAGGTATTTTTACTGCGTATACAGAGAGGAGGTGGCTTATGTAAAAGCGCTGTTACTCTGGTTCAGCTTGACTTCATCTCAGTAGACGTAGTCGGTAGGGGACGAAGACGTAGTCGGTAGTAGACGTAGACGGGACGCGGTTCATTTATAGATAAATCTAATTATAATACCTCCTCTCTGTGTTTGCTCTCAGGTGTGGTCCCTAATGTTGCCGTTCGAGCGATCTTTGTACATTGTTTTTTTTTTTAATTCCAGATGGAGGGTAGTTTCGAAGAAATAGCACGTGACTATAGTCCGAATTGGATGACGGCGGTAGAAATACTTGACGACGACACTTTCCTGGGAGCGGAGAATAGTTTCAATTTGTTTGTGTGTCAAAAAGACAGGTAAGTTTTATACTTGTACTAGCTGACAAGGCAAACGTTGTTTGGCCGCTATTAAGAAAATATAGGGTTAATGGTGGAAGGTGGTAAATTTTATGATCATAAAAAAACTATCCAGAAAATTTAAAAAAAAATGGAGTGGGTTAGGTATCCCTATTAGGTATTTTAAAAAATAGTCTACAACCTATTTCCAGACCTACCAAATTTACTATATACAAAAAATTCACAAAAGCGAAATGCGTGTGCCTGTAGTTACAAACTACTAAATGGAAAGGACGTGGCATCAACATAAACGGCAAGTAAATCAATCGCCTTCGGTTTGCCGATGATATTGTCTATTATTATCTGATGATATTATGGCAGAGTCGCTTGCCCACCAACTTGAACACCATGCTCGACGACCTCAATAGAGTATCCCAACAGATGGGCCTTAAGATGAATATGGAAAAGACAAAGGTTGGGGACTCAGTCTTAGAAGCTGTTGACGAGTACGTCTACTTGGGTCAAGTGATCTAGGTAGGCAATTCCAGCTTCGAAGATTAGGTAAATCGACGAATACGACTCGGCTGGGCAACGTTCGGAAAGCTACGAGATGTCTTTTCGTCCGACATACCTCAGTGCCTGAAGACGAAACTCTGTAACCAATGTGTGTTACCAGTGATGACTTACAGATCTGAAACGTGGTCTCTCACTATAGGTCGCTTATAAAAGCTCGAAGTCGATCAACGAGCTATGGAGAGGGCTATGCTCGGTATTTCCCTACGTGATCAAGTCAGAAATGATGATATCCATAGGAGAACAAAAGTAACCGACGTAGCCCAGCGGATTAGCTCTTGAAGTGGCAGTTGGCGGGACACAGCGCGCAGAACAGATTTCCGATTGAGCAAAAAATGTTCTAGAATGGCGACCGCGTATGGGCAAACGTAGTGTAGGATGCCCAGCGGCGAGGTGGAAGGACGACCTCACCAAGGTCGCCGGGAAGCGCTGGATGTGGGCTGCTTTAGATTAGTCGTTCTGGAAGTCTATGGGCCTATGTTCAACAGTGGAGTATGTGTGGCTAATATGATGATGATGATGATGGTGATGATAGTTCCTCCATTTTGCATACACTCGCACCACTGCCACTCGAAATTTGTTGCAAACTAGCTGGCACGCGCGTACACACTCATGCACGCGTCAACCACACGTGAGAACAAATGCGGAGTTCGGCACTGAACCATAATGGTTTTAAATACTGCCACTCGCACGTGCCTCTTGACGTAAAATGCGAGTGTGGTCATGTGCGGTGGGACTTAAGCTGCCTGTCTGTTTGCCAGTCACTTATGCCGCCTCTTGTCTGAGTTTGCCTGTGATTGTGATGTAATTTTTGTATTGTGTGTGTCAGCGCGGCGACGACGGACGAGGAGCGGCAGCAGATGGGCTACATGGGGCTGTTCCACTGCGGCGACATGGTGAACGTGATGCGCGCCGGCTCGCTGGTGGGGCAGCACGCCGACACGGCGGCGCCCGTGGCGCACCCCGTGCTGCTGGCGTCCGTGTCGGGCGGCATCTCGCTCGTGGTGCAGCTGGCGCCCGAGCTGTACGAGTTCCTGCGCCAGCTGGAGGAGCGCCTCACGCACACCATCAAGTCGGTGGGCAAGATCCCGCACTCCTTCTGGCGCTCCTTCAACACCGACATCAAGACGGAGCCGGCCGAGGGCTTCATCGACGGCGACCTCATCGAGAGCTTCCTAGATCTCAGCAGGGAGATGCAGAAGGAGACGGTTATGGGCTTACAGGTTTGTGGACTTTTAACATTTTCATTTAAAAGTACTATAAAACTTTTCTTTACAACGTGAATCGTTTTTATTATCCCTAAATACTCGCGCTGGTACATTGTGTTTAGGTAGGCGGAGGGTGTCAACAATGTTCAATCTTAGATTGATGCACAGCTCTTGTTTTACAAGTTTTCAACTTTTTTCACAGCGCCACGTCTGTAATTTTGATGGAACAGATTTTAACTTTCATACTAAGCTTTCAAAGAAGACTGGCAATTTCTAATGTTGGAAAATTGCGGAGGAAGTGTTATATGGTTTATATCGACTTATTTTTTCAATAATAGTCTGAGCAACCAATGAGAAAATAGATATTGGTGAACAATTGGCATTACAGCAAGTACTGACTTTAAATCAGCTTTAAACAAGCAAAGTAGTTTAGTATTGAATCGTGATCTTTTGAAAAGGAGTGATTGAAAAATAGTTCTTGTCCAGACACCTTAGTACAGTTGGGACAATTTGCGAATGGGACGTTTTGAGAATGGGACATTGTGCGAATGGGACTTTTTACGTGGGACATTTTGCGAATGGGACGTTATGCGACTAAACCCCAAGAAACACGTACTGCGCGTCTCGTCGCATAATGTCCTTTTCTCAAAATGTCCTTTCTCATAATGTCCTTTTCAGCATGGATTTCAGCATGGCAAGGCTTAATGCGGGAGCTACGTTCCACTTCGCTACCGCATTAGCCTTCTAACCTAACCTAACCAAGTCAGATTGCGCAGCTATCACAATATAAAGACTGTAATCCTGTAGTGCACATATTTTGAGAAAGGGACATTATGAGAAAGGACATTTCGAGACAAGGACATTATGCGATGAGACCGTACTGCGGCGTATTATAGAAAGCACATTTTGAGTTCAAGATTGGCGGTCTGTCCACCTTACGTAACGTGCTCTTGTATTCGGTCCTCAGATCGACGACGGCGGCGGGATGATGCGCGAGGCGACGGTGGACGACCTGGTCAAGGTGGTGGAGGACCTCACCAGGATACACTAGCGCCCTCTGTTTAGCGAGTAATGCAAGATATAATAAATACTTTATGTACGTCACACGCGCCTTTGTTGTTAATCCTATTCCTTAACCTCAATGAAGTGAATAATGTGAAATAATAAAGAAAATCATGGCAGAGTCACTTCTTTACATATACAAGAGTGCCCCTTTTTAATCTAATTTCTAATTTTTTCGATTTTGATACGGATTTTTACGTCGATGGGCATAATTTAATTTCAGCTTTTGAAGAACGGGGAATCAATTACACTGAGCACTTCACGTCACGAACATAGAGTATCCAAGTTATGAGAGCTGGCAACTAGACAAAACAAATCTTGCCGCCAGGTGCAAAGGTCCCTTTCCTGGGTTAGAGACATATAGGAATCCAGTCATAGATGCGGGGTCTCTCTTGTACACCAGAACAAAACTAGAGAGGTCGCTAAGGAAACATTCAACAAATTCTGTTCAAACATTTTAATCACAGAAAAAACATTACAATCACAGTTTATTATGTACCCATAATTATAATAAAATAAGTATTTACAACTCAACAAATATATAAGAAAATTAAATCAATGACAAAAATATATTGCAAGCATTATGCAGGTGCTACACCGATTTGTAAATTGAGCTAAAAAGTAAAAATTCGCTATGACTGCGTGCGGTTGTGTCGTCATCAGTGATAGTTGGTCAGCTTACGTCTCCACGCCCTCAGTCCTGTGGGGCAGACAAAATGTTGGTTAAGTGGAGGTGTCTCATATACATAGTGAGAATAATGGTTGTAAATTTATATAAGCCGCATACTGACTGAGCGAGCAACCTTGTGAGACATACAGGATGAAAATGTCTAACCATACCCGGAGGGAAAGCACTCGAAATACTGGAGATACTCAAAAACTTGCTTGCCGCACTCGGTAATCAACCTGATAAAATAACAGCCTGTACTTTTATGGCATTATCGATCGATCGCTAATTTACATGGTTAAAAGGAATCGCGGTAGCCTAGTGGTATGGGTAATGGACTGCTGAGACGAGGTCTCGGGTTCGATCCCAGGTTTTCCATGGCACACACCAATGACTTTTCGATGCTTTTCGAAGTTATTTGTGTATTTATCGCAGGTTTATAAGTGCCTAGTTAATGGCAATAGGCTCGCCACCTATTACATTGGGACCTAAACATAAACCGGCGAAATGTGGGTGCTAGCACCTCTGCCTACCCCTTCGGGGATAAAGGCGTGAGTTTATGTATGTATAAAAGGAAAGCCATGAAATCTACACTTTTAAACCCAGTGGTTGTTTGAAATTACTTCCATATAGTAAGATATACGGTGATGTGTAAAATACGTGTGTAGAACTTTATAATTGTTATGCTTCCAAGGGTCAAGGTTACGAGTCCCTGTTAAGAGATACATACATATCGATCGTTGAATGGCAAAAGGGTGCAAGCGCCATCGAGTATTCAAAAGGGATTTATAAGAGATTTATTAGGAACTACAATTCTCGCTTACAACTTTTAGCCTTTCAACCGTCAATCACGCTTGTATATTCAAGCAGGGGTAAATAGTTGGGTGGCATATTTATAATATCGACCATTACCTTCTCAGCTTATTATTTTTGTTAACTCTGAATAAAAGAAAAACATAGGCGTCTTAACACGCTAGTTGTTTTAGTCTGAGTTTTGTAAATTGCTTATATTTCTCCTCTGTTTAGATCAAACTACATTAATTATATAGAATACTTTAAAGAAATAACAGCTCACATACTTTACGCCTATTTGCTACTACGTCGTACACTGCGCTTTTCGGTACGGGCTCTCTACAAGCCCCGCAAGTTCTTTCATAAGACCTGTGTTCACATCAACGCGATATAATTATATAATTACGATAATGGCAACACTGGGGTATTTCATACTCAAACTACATGAACGTATTGATGTGTTGCCACTATATATAATTATTGGCCATTCGTTTTTCGGTTTGCATCTTAATACTAATACAAAACATCATATTTTGGTAGAATAATAGAGTACGGATTGGTAAAATTGCATTTTGGATCGTAGATGTAAGCATAGAATTAAGTAGAAAAGGATATTGCAGCCCCAAGGTACTAAGACTTTACTCATAATGTACTTACACTTTATGTCAAGTGAAATAATAGCTATGAATTATTTTTACCCAAATACCAAGGAAGGGTTATGATTTTAATATAAGAATAATTTGAATGGTAAGATCCTAAACTACAGGTGATATCTAAAAATAATCTTTACACTTTTCGGATGGATATTGATAAAAAAAAACAGCAATATTTGACTCTAAAATCCGGTGTCTATACATACTTTCTGAATTTGTCCGCCTTGTGACGCAGGAACCACATGAGTGCCAGCAGACAGCTCGGTGGACTGTTCAAGGTGTGAGTAGACTCCAGCATTTTCTCTATCTCGGGAATGGTCATCTCAACAACTTCGATGATTTCATCGCCAACGCCTCCGCCTGAAGAGAAACATTTTTAGTCTCATTAAAAAGTCTACATTTAAATCGTCGTTACGTGCATTATGACTGGACAAATAACTGATTGCAATCGCATCAGATATTGAGCAGATCAATCAAATTTTGCATTCAATGCACTTCATCGCGTCATACACAATAACTCTGTTACCAAATATACAGGTGCAAATGGTCCACATAACGTTTCTCGGCCACATGGTGGTGTGACGAAACGTCGCGCCGTGCGGTTCTAGTCAGTCCGATATACCCATTTCATCACTGGTTCCGGTGAAGTGAATCCCGAGGGGTTTGCCGAAATAAAGGTGCAAATAGTTCTCAAGTTTTTCTCTAAGCGCAATAATTCTATAGATAATTTAAAAAGGCTTGCATGAAAGGTGTAATTATAGCAGAGGAAGCTTGTATGTAAGGATAGCAGCAACTGGCGAGCTGTTGTATCAGCCTACCCCGGAGGGAAATAGTCGTTAGCATAATTATGCAGGTCTACAGTCGACAAAGGAGATACGGTTGCACCTATACATACAACTTTATATGAAAAAGTGCGACCGTATTTCCTTTGTCCGCTATACGGATGTACCTACAATTAAAAGCCTTAAATTTCCGTTCATCAATTGATAACGTACGTAGTAAATATTTATTTTATCGTCTATCATCCTGATCCTAATATTTTACGTCGCTTTATTTATTTTTATGTAGTTTTCGACAGATGATTTCAAATTATAAAGATTGTTCTTGTTTATACCGGGTGTAAGGGGAACTCCGGGTACACTACATACATTTTAGCATATATTTTTTGGATTTGGTGAAAAAATCATTTTTTTGCAGTTTTTTTAGTTTATTTATTCTACATCGTATTCTCAAAGCTCAATGAAACGGCAATTTCATAAAAAACATCACTACAAAAAAGTACGTGTTTTGCGCCATTTGTTTTTTTCTGTATTGATGTTTTTTTTATGAAATTGTCGTTTCATTGAGTTTTCCTAATACGATGCAGCATAAATAATACTAATTAAACGGAAAAATCGCTTTAAAATTATTATTTTTCACCAAATCTATGAAATGATATGGAGTGTACCCCTCCATATTTGGCATAATTATTTCATTGATTTGGTGATTTTTTTTTTTTACCAAAGTAGGTACTACCAGTGGCTTTCGGCTGCCCCGAGTCCACGCTCGCGTCGCAGTGATGGCACTCGGGCGTTAGCTCTATGCCCATCAGATGCAGGTACCGCCCGAAGTTACCGTGTCAATCAGGAGCGTTTCCCATACATCCAGTAAAAACTACGTAAACGATGTTAAAAGTATTTTAAAACTAGCAGTTTCTCTCCGGTTTACCCGCAATCTTAAATATAATAAATGCAAACATCGCTGTTGGTTACTCCATCATGCCAGAACCGTTGAAAGGCTCTGAATGAAAGGCACAAGCTCAATAACGGGATCAGCATGACATGCATTGACATCCAGAAAGCCAAAATTCTTAACTTAACTGTTCAAAATTTAGGCTCGATCTAATGTCAATCTCCTAAGTTTCAAAAATGGTAATGTTCATAAAAACCGATCTCTGATCGTTCTCTATTTAAAACAGTAACTGTGCAGTATATAGATACAAAACTTTGTGTAGATATTTTAAAAGCTTATTTTCAACAAACTGTTTACTATTAACGTTTGTTAGTAAGTTTTCCGTCTATAGTATTATTATCTTTGCTCTGATATCTGTAACATGTACAAGAAACAAGTTGCTGATTATCATGCGATTGATTTTAATCAAATCAATATACATTTAATCTTTAGATACAAGGTATCATATTGGTTTTTGTGGAATAAAATGATAACTGACGCAGCATGAGTCATTCCAGGTAGGTAGAGGTGCCATAAAAATATTATAACAATATTTAATTAACTGACAGAAAGTTTCCTGATGAATGAAACAATCTTGTCAAATATAGAGATCGATTCCAGTACACTCGACGTGGAACTGAGGATATTGTGGTAAAGTTACCAGTTAACCGCTGCGTTATTACGTCTAAAACTTACTAACTAGCTGTTGCCGGTGGCTCCAGCCGCATGGATGTCAGTTACCGCAACCAAACAAGGCCATGTCCTTTCGCAACCTCTAGTCTATCACTAAACCAATTTTCATTTAAAATCATTTCAGTGGTTTAGACGTAAACGCATAAAAGACGTAGCTTTTGCATTTATAATATTAGTTAGAGGTCATAGAGTCTAGTTCAAAAGGAATAAGTTAATCGATTGTTCCGTGTTTACCAACTTTGTACGTCACAGATGCGAGTCGATTTGATACAGTTAACAGTACACACGCAAAGAATACATTTCCATAGAATTATTCACGTAAAGAATTTTATTACGTAACTGATTATTATGTTAAGTAGCTGTATTGTTACTATACAAGTTGTTTGTTAAGCCGTAGTAAGATTTCAATTAAATTATTATATTTCTGCAAATATAATCGCTGGGTACCTACTTCCTTTTTTCTGTTGGTGTGTTGTGCCCATAGAATAGGACCACCCCAGCTCTTCCTGTGAGTGTCGTAAAAGCGAACTAAGGGATCTGTTCACCATGCGACAATAAATATGCAGCCCAAGACAAAGTGACGGCAATAGGCTCGCCCCCTATTAGGTGGGACTGAAAATCATAGTTAGCGAAAAGTGGGTGTTAATACACTTCTTAGGCAGAATCCCCTTCGGAGATTTATAGGCGTGAGTATATGTATTGTTACGAGCGTGGGGATCGGTTTAAATAGTAAATGCGAGGACAACCGTTGAAGACAGACTTTATTCAGCTTCACTTCAATTACAGCAAAGCGCGTAGAAATTCGAAAACTCTTCCTTACACAGTACACAGTCACTTGTATAATCGCACTGTATCGCTTCGTACACTTTATCGCTTTGATCGCTTCGAATTCTAGTCGTAGACTAACTTGAGCAGCGGCTGTTAGCTCGCCTTTTATATAAGGCGCGGCCGAGTAGCGAAAGATCGAGAAAAGACAGGTACGTTCTGAAAAAGACAGGAACTTTCTGGGAGGTTCTATTAGGTCTTGTGTCTCTTTCTATTCATTCCATTCCTTCTAGAACAGTGACGTCAAGGCATGCTGTCTTTTTCTAGCCTGACGTCTCGTTCTATTCATTCCATTCCTTCTAGAACAGTGACGTCAAGGCATGCTGTCTCTTTCTATAGTGCCGTCTCGCTCACTCCTATGGAAATTTGGCCATATATTGAAGTGGCCAAGCGCCGGGCGTAGCACTACCCCCTTCTTAGACATGCTCGTCCCGAGCATTATTAGATCCGTAGTATCTCGCCAGTCGGTCAACACGTACAACCTTCAAGGGGCTTCGCTGGTTGCGTTGTATCCGGTATGTAACGTCATTGATCCTGGTGACAACTTTATACGGCCCTTCCCAGGTTGGAGACAACTTCGGAGATTTGCCTTTGCGACGCATCGGATTGTGTAGCCATACCAACGAGCCTTCGTCGAACCCGGCTTGATGAGAGTTGCGGTCGTATCGGGTTTTCATTCTGTCGCTTGCCTGGAGCCCAGATTCACGGACGTGGGTGTGAACGTCATTTAGTCTATCGCGCAATGCACTAGCATATTCCGTGATTTCTTGCGGTGAATCTGGAGGACGTCCAGTCAGTAGATCAGCCGGTAGTCTCAGTTCTCTGCCAAAGTTTGCACACGCAGGCGTCACCGTTGTGTTTTCATGTATCGTTGTTCTATAAGACAACAAGAACAAAGGAATATGACTATCCCAGTCCTTCTGGTGGCTCTCAACAACCTTAGCCAAATGCCTTTCCAAGGTTTGGTTAAATCTTTCAACCATTCCGTCAGACTGCGGATGATATGGGGTGGTCCTGGTTTTATGAATACTCATTATCCTACAGGTTTCTTGAAATACCTGTGATTCAAAATTCCTTCCCTGGTCACTGTGTATTTCCAGAGGAACTCCATATCGGCAAAACACTTCCGTGACTAGTCTTTCTGCGACTGTAGTTGCTTCCTGGTTAGGTATGGCAAAAGCCTCCGGCCATTTAGTAAAATAGTCCATTACTACTAGGATGTATTTGTTTCCAGACTCCGATGCAGGAAATGGCCCTGCAACATCTAATGCAATCCTTTCCCAAGGCGCTCCAACATTGTATAGCTTCAATGCTCCCCTGCTCCTTGTATGCGGCCCTTTTACCGATGCGCAGCATGTACATTTCCTACACCAATCTTCAACATCCTCACGGCAATGGATCCAATAGAATCGTTGACGAATCTTCATCAAAGTCTTCTTCACACCAAGATGACCGCCTGAAGTTCCGTCATGAATTGATCTCAAAACCTCATCAATTTTAGTCTTTGGGACAACCAACTGTAGATGTGAGTCTTTCCCGTTTGCAGACTCCCATTTTCTACACAGGACTCCATTGTGTATCACGAGGCTTTTCCATTGTGCCCAGTAGCTCTTCGTAGCTGCACTCATTTGGGAGACATCACTCCATTTCGGCTTAGGTGTTCCTGTCCTTATCCAATCGAGAATAGGCTTGATGTCTCGATCCTCTTGCTGTGCTTGCTGCATGGATTCGCTACTCCACTCATCGCTGACAGTAACAGTCCTTATCGTTCTAATCGCCACACTGTCCTTAGCTTTTTGCCTGCCACAATGGTTACATTTCACCGGACAAGGTCTTCGAGAGAGCGCATCTGCATTAACATGCGCTTTCCCACTCCGATGCTCTCGTATTCCTGGCTGTTCAATCTGTCGAGCTCCTTGTTCTTGACCATTACCATGTTGAGTCCGTTTCGGGCAGCTAGGCCGAATATGTCCTTGTTCTTTGCAGAAATAACACCTGGGGGCGAATTTCCGACGGTACACACGTTGCTCATTTGTTGAGATCTCACGCAATCTATGTGGTCGAGGGTCATGTCGTACAGCTTCCACTTCAAGGGCGTGAGCAACAGCATCCTTAAGGGTTGCATGGTGACCCAGACGGACGGCAGCTCTCACCTCCAAGTCTCTGATCCCGTCAATAAAAGCTTGCACCAAAATGCTGTCAAGAAATGACGAAGAAGCTCCCTGGTAAGCTTTTCTCACGAGCTTTTCTATTTCCAAAGCCCACTGCTGCAGAGACTCATTAAGACGCTGGTTTCTGTCTTTCAATTGGGCACGGTAGACATGTTCCAAGTGACTATCACCGTAACGTGATTCCAACGCTTCAAGAAGGCGGTCGTAAGTCACTTCACCTCCAAGCGCCTCTAAAACACTGAGTGCTTGGTCCCGTAACCCCAATGTTAATGCTGTTTTGACTTGCTCCTTATCCCAACCGTTCGCCTTTGCCACAGACTCGAACTGCAGTTTGTATGCAGTCCACGAGGAGGTCCCATCAAATTGCGGTACTTTGAACTTTCCGACAGCCTGTGCAGATGGAATGGTTACAGAGCCAGCTGTTCCGCAAGCTATTGTTGTCTCCAATTTTTTTACGTTTTGAGCCACAGACTGCAGCCGTTCCTCATAACTCACAAATTTCTCGTCGATGCTTCCTAATTTTTCGTCGTGGCTTTCTAATTTAACGTCGTGGCAGTAGAGCTTGTCTTGCACTGAATGAATTTCTCTTTCCCATTCTGCTTTAGACTCTTTCAAGAAGGCAAATAGATCTTCTTGTTGTTCCCGGAGCTGAACCTTTAGTTTTAAGGCCTGCTCCTTCTGTTGACGGGCCTGGTTCTCCTGTTGTTGCTGGAGCTGCGCCTTCAATTGCAGAGTCTGCTCTTCCTGGCGACGGGCCTGCTCCGCTTGTTGACGCTGGAGCTGTGCCTTCAATTGCAGAGTCTGCTCTTCCTGGCGACGGGCCTGCTCTTCCTGGCGACGGGCCTGATCTGCCTGGTGACGGGCCTGCTCCTTCAATAAGGTCATAATCGCGTTCAGGTTAATTTCCGATGATGATCTTGAAGCACCCTTCGACGTACTCGGAGTACCCGCAGCCTCTTCCGCGGCCTGGCTTCTGGTTTTAACTCCCTCCCTGTCGTCTCTCGGCGTTATCGGCATTTTCTATCCCACTTCTGACACCAGTTGTTACGAGCGTGGGGATCGGTTTAAATAGAAAATGCGAGGACAACCGTTGAAGACAGACTTTATTCAGCTTCACTTCAATTACAGCAAAGCGCGTAGAAATTCGAAAACTCTTCCTTACACAGTACACAGTCACTTGTATAATCGCACTGTATCGCTTCGTACACTTTATCGCTTTGATCGCTTCGAATTCTAGTCGTAGACTAACTTGAGCAGCGGCTGTTAGCTCGCCTTTTATATAAGGCGCGGCCGAGTAGCGAAAGGTCGAGAAAAGACAGGTACGTTCTGAAAAAGACAGGAACTTTCTGGGAGGTTCTATTAGGTCTTGTGTCTCTTTCTATTCATTCCATTCCTTCTAGAACAGTGACGTCAAGGCATGTTGTCTCTTTCTAGCCTGACGTCTCGTTCTATTCATTCCATTCCTTCTAGAACAGTGACGTCAAGGCATGCTGTCTCTTTCTATAGTGCCGTCTCGCTCACTCCTATGGAAATTTGGCCATATATTGAAGTGGCCAAGCGCCGGGCGTAGCAGTATGTTATGCATTATTGTCTGAGGCCACACCCCCAAGAGGGAACATCCTGTCTTCATTTTGGTCATACTTGCTTCATATTCCTGACGAATAATATCAATTAGAAAGTAAATGTGTTACGCTTTCACGGTTTAACAACTAAACCAATTTTGACGAAATTTGGTACAGAGATAAACTAGAGTTTAGAGAAAGGACATGGCCTAGGTTCCGAATGATATCCTCGTGGGCAGAGCCGCGGGCAACAGCTAGTTTATCTATAATGGAACATAGTGTGGAATATTCAAGCTATTGTATAAGTTATACAATACGCATGTGGTAGGTGATTGAAATTTTAGAAATGCTCTGCAGGTAAGGTGATTGTAGCGTGGCTAAATGTACATCTGCATTCACATTGACCAACTAAACTTTTATCATAAAGTAACTACAGAATGAAACAGATTATGTAGGTATATCTGAATCATATCATTGAATCAGTAGATAAAACCTTTTTTTTAAGGGGATAGAGAGAGAGAGAGAGAGATGAGATCCGATTCTCAGCACTCCATGGATTCACCGTGCGGTCGCCGGGTCCATAGCGTGGTACAAAGAGGAACACCGTGACGGCGCCTGGGACTTGCGACCCAGATGTAAGTTTAGGGTGGCCACCTTGTGATGCATCAGCGCTCACCTCCACCGTCAGTAGTGTTCCCCCCCTACCTTTCCAAATTTGGTAAGATCCTATCAATGCCGCTTTTGATATTCGATTTAATAAAGAGCTTACTGAAGCTCTTGACAATCCGAGGTCTTTAAGTAAGTTATACAGGGATCTAGCTGGAATTCCCCTTGCTCCTACTTCTACGGCGTAGAGTTTAATCACGTAGCCGTTTTTGGTTAACTCGTTAGTCAAGTCAAAGTATTTGTTTGTTTTTATAGCGTGGTCTTTAGGTATATTAGTTTCCCACGGTACTGTGAGTTCTACAAGCACTGCACGCCTATGCGATCGTGAAGAAAGGAATATGTCGGGTCTGGATGATGAGGCACAGATATCGGTATTTTGTAGTGCTTCTCATACGTGTCTACGAGTATTGTCCTGTATTGCTTCACCACATGAGTTACATGTTTTATCTGTGGCTTTTCCCCATCTGACTTTCATCTGAATTTTTGAAATGCATTTCAGTTGGTCAATTGGAAGGTCAACTGAAATGCATTTAGGTAAATTTAAGTAAGGCCGGTGACTAGTAGTATATTATGTTACGCCACTTTAAGGCTGGGACTACAAAATTCAGCTAGGGTCAACCATTCGTTTTGCATTTCTAGGTTCATTGCGTGCACCTTATAGGTGTTGTTTTCGTCGGCTTGAAGAACCTGATACGTTTTAGAGGAAAATTAAAGTAACAACTGCTATGTTGGATGATGGAGGTCGAGGGTTGATTCCCTCTCAGTGCCAAAAAATGTCTATTTGTTTGCATTGTTCTGGGTGTTTCTATGTATTCACAAAAGAAAATATATCTACAAACTTATATCCACATTCTAGATTCCATGACACAAGCTAGAACAAGAACAACAACCGACCTTGAGTCATCAACTGCCGAGGGCGAGATTGTCTCTGACATATCCCTCACGCCCTGGCTGACCCAAGGCCATTGAAATGGACCCCTAGGTAGTGGGACTAATGTATCTCCATCTTGCTCCGAATAGAGATAGGCATGCATCACACAAACCACCGCCTGCTTCTGCTAGGGTGGCAGCACACACCCTCAGGCCCAAGCTCTCGGAAGAGTGCACAATATCTAAGAATATATTTATTTAAATAGTTGTGTTAATACACACCCACCTTGTTCTGTTTTCATGTCATCTGTAACTTCACAGTAATACAGAGTCTGGACGGCACCCTGGACACCTACTCCTGAGCTGTGGACAGAAACATTTAATGTCATACTGTGCTACTGAAGCTTCAGTAGTAGCTGCTGCCCATGCCAATGACTATTTTCTGAATATAAAAAGTATCTGATGTTTTTTTTTCGATTGTAGGCTGTATCTAAATTTTATGGTTTTACTGCTTACACTAGAATTGGGCAACAGATAGCAGAAAATATGTGTAAATAAAAATACTACAAATATATATAACTATATAAATAAAATTATGTACCTATTAAAAAATTTAATTGGAAACTGAATTTTGAATTACATTTTCATTTGTTTAGGGTTTATTCAGCAGTGGGTTGTGACTATTGGAAAAGTCTCAGGTATTTTACTGTGACTTCTGACATGTTATAAGGGAAAATTGACTTACTTGTCCATTTTAATATTTTTTTTCTATATGTAAAATAAGAGTGGGTTATGCAACTATATTGGGGTAACCAAAAAATGTGACGAAATAAATCATAATTAATTAGAGGTAAATTAATATATATTAATCATAATTTATTCACCTAGACATAGCTTAACTGTTTTGCTTAAAATTCTACATCAAGTAAAATACATATTTGTCTTTAAAAAAGAGAAGAACTTTTCTGGTGTAAAGTATTTTCAAACAGCAGGCACTGGCACTGAGGCCTTAAATGTAATAATTTCAAAATAATATTTACCGGTAACTCATAACTTTATGTAGCTGATCAACCCGTATGTTATAACCACACTCTTCAATTACTTCTTCACGGGCTATTTCGTCCAATGATATATTTTTGTCCACTATACCAGCACATATTTCTAGAGCAACACCAAGTTTTGGTGCATACTTTCCAGTATCAATATGGTCGTTTTCCCGGTCCGTTTTAGAGACACAATTGTAGTAGATGGCTGAAAGGAAAGTGTAAGATAGTATGAGATCATCTAACCACAATGTCAATTTAATAAATTTAAAACATTCATTTATCACTATGAAAGGCAAACATTTGATCAAATATGTGAAACAACTGTAAAAGACAATAAACCGTAAAATTATTTTGTAACATAATAAAGATCAGTTCATAAAAAGTTTATAATAATTGCTAACTACTGGACATGGTATATAACTCAATAATAAAACTGAGGACTTAAAAAAAATTGACAGTGCAGTAATCAAACCCTACGATCACACATTCGCACCACTAATAAGATGGAAAGAATAAAAAATAGGACACATGTACCTGGACGAAATTGTTTCACAAATATCATGACTTTCCTGGTGATGTTAAACACGATGACAGCGACACTGTCGTGCACTTCCAATAAATCCCAGGATTTCTTTTTTCCATTCTGTGTGTAGTTCAAACGAAAAGGTTTCACGTACGGAGAGTCCGGAAGCGGGCTGAAGTACACATTACTGACATCTTCCATGGTCACCTTTTTCTAAACGTAAGCCGCAATTAATAATATAATCAGTTATAATTTGTATACGATAGCGCTGAGGAAATTTGTAGCTACCTAATTAATTATTTAATTTCTCAGAGACGAACCAAGCAGCTATAACACTGTAATACAAAAATAAAAATCGAATGAATCGAACCGAAATCACGACACGAATCGTTGCGTTGCGCGAGTTGGATTTGACAATTAACATCAAATCAAATGACAAATGAACACTGACCGCCGGCCGGATATTGACAATTGACATTATTGACAACGACATTGACAAATTTTGACAAGAAAAATAGGTAAACCTTTTTTTTAAGGTCCACTTTTTTTTTAATTTATATAGAAACAATTTTTTGCTGTCAGTTCGTTGTCAGCGCAGATAATATAATTCGTTGTCAGTTAGTATTTTATAGTTTTCCAAAACTTCACCTGGAAAAGTTTAAGCATTTTTCACGCCTTTAAATCGAACAATTTCCCAATAATTTTCAAAGTGAATGAATTATTTTGGTTGTCTATTGTTTGTAGAATATACTGTTTCCGGGCTGTTTGGTCGTAGTCTATGTGAAACTTGCGTTCCAGCCCGGAAGCAGTATATTCTACATGCAACGCCTGCCGTGAAAGCCTGAAGACTTATGTCTATTGTTTACCCGAAAATTATATGCCATAATCATTATATTCCCGAAATTCATTTGCCCGAATGTTTTGTTTGCCCGAAAAGACATATGACATAATTTCGATTGCCCGAAACTTAGATATCATAATATACGAATGCCATAAGTATTGTTTGTCATATTTTTGATTGCCATAATAATTATTAGACATAATATTTAAACGCCATAATGATTATTAGACATTATATTTAAATGCCATAATAATTCGGGTAAACAACAGATAACCTGCTAACCTAACTCAAATGGTACCTAACCAAACTGCTTCTGGGTGGTTTAAAAACAAATAACCACGACGGGTATGGCGGGGTCTATTCGCTCGCTTCGCTCGCTCATACGACCCCGCTATCCCCTTCTAACCTAACCTATCCGAGTCGGGGTGCCCTAAAGCCTCGATTGCATCCAGTTTCTCCTGATATAACAACTGTTGCACACCCAATGTCGATGGCAAATGATGTTATGGCATGTGATAATTCGGGCATATGATAATTCGGACATGTGATAATTCGGGCATGAGACAATTCGGGCTTATAATGATTATGACAAAAGATGTTATAGTAAGTGACTTTATGGGAAACAAAGCTTCTAGCATGTGAATATTATGGCAAATAAAATTCGGGCAAATGAATATTCCGTCATATAATATTATGGCTGTTGACTATTATGGCAAATGATATTCGGTCAAATAAAATTCGGGCAAACGGCGACATACCAATTATTTTAAATACTAGCCAATTGTATTATTATTTTTCAATATTTATTTCAATAAAATAACTACTAGTCACTACAACTAAAAATAAAATATAATTAAATAACTAACATACACTACAACTAAAAATTAAATATAATAAAATTTACATGATTCAAACAACCCGCCCAGTATCGTTCCCAGTGCAAAGGTGCCCATGATGCTGGCAGCGTTACCTCGCTGAATTGCAATAGCCAATCTTTGCCCGAGGAACGAGCTGGACCGGGAGTCACCGCCTAGTTCTTCAATACGGCGACCAAGTTCCGCGATTAGGCATTTTAGGGCACTAAATAATATTGTGGCTCCATTGTGGCCTATTTTAACTTTTCTTGCTCGCCGCGTCCTCAGCTTGTAGTTGACGGTGCGACTCAGGTGCGTAGCCGCGACAGTGCTGACGCATGTGGCATCCCACACTAGGCACTTGCCATTTTTCCACAGCACCAGAGTCAAACCGTTCGGAAGCTTCCCATCTGATCTGCTGAGGCCTGGGGGCTCCAGCATGCAAGGTACATTCGCCGATATAAAAGCCCTACGAACTATATCATTGAGGGCATTATCTTATTGGTAGGGATGCTTGAAGCCAATGTCGCTCGTCAAGTGTGACATTGAGTATTGACTCTGCGGTATCTTTTAGAGTGTTGTCGAAGGAGCAGACTGCCTCCGGGCAGAGGAAGGTTGGTGTAGTCCGCAACAGGTATGTGATTTTGGGAACGGCAAAACACATGCGAAGCAGCAGAACAGCAACATGGGCTGAAAGAGATTTTAGCTGTTCCAGAGCGGAAAGGAGAAGGAGATTACGGGAAGTTATGGCTTCAGTGACTGCCTCCAGAAAAATGGAAGACCCTAATAAATTGAAAGTGGAGGGAGTAAGTTCCCTGAGGCCTGGAAAAAGCGTATTGAAAAGAGGTAAGTGTTTACGAGCTCGTGGGCTGCAGGGGAAAAACTCGCACTTGGAGAAATTCACCTCTAAACCCAGTTCCTTGAGGCGTGGGATTAGAACCTCGAGGTCCTGGGCGACCACCTCGGGCTCTCCACCAATCGTACCATCATCCAAGTACCACAGGTTCAAGGGTGCTTTAAGGTCTGAGATGATCTCGTGGATAGCCAAGCTAAAGACTAGTGGGCCGAGTGGATCTCCCTGCTGAGCCCCCACTTGCGAAAGAAAAAGTTCATTGTTGAAGAATAGGTTCGAAAGTAAATGATAGACTTGGTGAAGAAAGGGGTAGAGGCACGTAGTTTTTTCCGTACTATTCCGAACAGTTATTTAACAAACTCGATTATGAATCCGCGGTGAGATTCAAGTTTCATATTCCGAATACGTCGGTTAATGAGTGAGGTCGACACTAGCGCCACCGAGTGATGACTGAAGTGATTCTTCTCACTTCAGTCATCACTCGGTGGCGCTCGTACTCCAAGTGAATATTTTGACGTTTTTCACTATTTGGTATTTCGAAATAAAATTAACGCGCCAATTCGAAAGTCATCTCGAACTCACAGACGAATTTATCTGTCAAATCAAAAGTTACTAATCCGCGAGTGAACTCTACAAAAGACATCGTTGAAAAGTAATTTTCCTGGAAAAATAAGTATTATTACCTGTCCTATTTAAACTGTAGGAAATTATTAAAGTACCATTTTTACTCTAGGTGGGTATTCACCCAAGAATTGTTTATTTGGGTACAACATTTTCGTGTTATTACAGATGTCTCGTTCTTTTTTGTTGTTGAGCTTGTTAAAAGAAGCTGATGTGCTAGTAACTATGTAGTGGTACTATCTACGTAAATATCTAATAATCTCTAAATAAAAATAAAAAAAACTAATATCGAGAAAGACAACTTAAATTGATTTTTTTTAAATAAAAAATACAATGTTAAAGTAAATAAGTAAGTATTGGAGATGCATGCATAGCAAATCGTGAGATCGTAATTATCACATAAATTAATAGGTAGGTACTCACTTCATCCTTTCAAAGTTTCAACGAAATTATGGAAAAATAACACACGGTTAAGTACCTACAGCAAAGCATACACACAACTTTACAAAAACCGCGCCTTGCGACGACCATAGGCACAGTTGGGCATTTTTTTTTTTTGGACGACCGTCTCCAAAGACCAAAGCCGCAGCTTTTTATTCAGCCTAATATTTTCATTCGACATTTCTGTCTAAAATTAAATATTTATGTAATAAATCGTATTCAACAATGCTTATACGGCTAAAATTAAATGAAATTTATTATTTTAAAGGCCTACTTCAGCCAAAATAAGCAAGTCTATATAAATCGTACAATATCGATATTCAGGTGCAATGCCTAGTACCATAGAGCAATCTCACGCATATTCTCGATAGTCACTTCACTTCACTTGGCCTTGGTTTTATCTTGAGAATACCATAATAATCACAAGCGAGGTGAGTATCGAAGTGAGAGTGACTTGCGAGATGAGTTGCGAGATGACTTTCGAAGTGACTTTATGTTTTTCGGAATAGCATGGCTGCTCTTAGCAAGACATAAATACCCAATAAATATATTAATTGGCCAATAATTATTTTCAAATATGGGACATTGAGTATCTGATGTTCATTATAACTTTAAAGGCCCACATTTACTTGAAGCTTTAATAGAGTCTAGCCTGGTAAATGGTAATTTATTGGTCACCAATAAAACTGTCACTAGTCTACTATCATTGCGCTTCTTAAACGCATATCGTTTGTCTTATGCAGGCAGGTTTTTACATGTATCCAATAAAAAAATAAACATTATTTCAACTCCGTTATTTCGGTGTATAGTCAGTGTTGCAACCTATTGATTTTTCAAATTTGCCGCCGTTTTCTTGAACCGTCTTTCGTTTGCCAAACTATAAATGACAGGAAATAATAAATCTAATAATATCCCTTCCACGAAGGCAGGTCAAGTACTGATGACTACAGGGAGGTCATTAAGGTAAGCTAACGTTCATGCTGTACGTGTAGATGGGTTGTGGAGGTCAGATGGCAGTCACTTTAAGGAAAATATCAAAGATCAGCCAAACCCACAGTTAGACTGGAAAAAGTGGACCCCATACTCCGAGATATAGGGTTTTCCGTCTAATTGAGCAGTCCGTAGTCAGTGGGAAGACCAAAGGTTATTCCTGCTTTGTCTTCTGCACTGACGGCACAGAAACTATTTGTGTTTACAGGATCGGCAGCACGAGTGTGACTCCCTTGGTGTTGCACTCGTCCATATCCCTTTCCATCAGGTGGACCGTGTGCTTGTCTGCCACCTCAGTGGTATAAAAAAGTTTCCAGGTGAATCTCGGTCGTGGAAAAAGTGAAACGGTTAGGCGGGACTTGAACAGTCCCGCCTAACCGTTTCACTTTTTCCATTCTTAATCGATTTTAATAGTTAGCATACTAATTAAGATTAAAAATGACATTAAATATATGTTAGCTAGTTGGTGTACTTGCGCGAATCTTTAGACATTTTTTCACTAAGTTTACCAGTAAGTAACTATACGTACTTTAATACGTTGGTGTCGCCATCTTTTCTTCTCGTGTTGCAGAAGACGCATCCTTAAAAATAATAACACAAGTTTAGAAATAGATAGAAATACCCACACGTTTCGATCAATGAGTAATATAAAAGTATCGATACTCCTCATTTGAGTAGCATCACTAAAATTCATTTAGAACATAGATTTAGTTATATCTATGATTTAGAATGAGGTTCTCCTTTTTCATTCATTCATCATTCATTCTCATTTGTCAAATGTCAAATGCTGTCAATGACGAGAGAATAAAATAAATAAGACATAAAAACTAAAATACATATATGGAAGGCATTTATATTCTATTCAGTATCCATATTTACCGTATTGATAACGTCCATTTCAAAAGTCTCATGTTCGCATCCTTTGGATAAAGATGGCCAGGCAAGAGAAGGGACTTAAATCAGGCTTCGTAATAAAACTTTCCAATGAAACTGCACAAAAACTAGCCGAAGAACAGCAGGCTAAGCCTCGTGAAGAAAAAGAAACTAAAGATGAGATCGAGAGCACAGATAAAATAGAGACTAACGACTCTAAAGATCCAACGCGAGTTAGCCATGACAGTAAAAAGGATATTAATGAAGAGGTTGGTAAAACTAGTAAACCAGAAGAAAAAAAGGTGGATTTAAATGTATCGAAAGAAGTTATAGCTACGGATATCGATCACAGTGATAAAAAAAAGGTATCTGATTCCACATCTTGGAGTGATCATGCCAAATATGTCACATATGAAGGTGAAGAAGCTATCTACACAGACCCTTCAACACATCAGAAGTACATCTGGAGCAAGGATACCGACTCTTGGGTTTGTAGAGGAATTGTTATTTATTTTATTTATTTATTATTATACATGTACATAATTATTTACAATTTAAATTTATCCTATAAACCTATTATTATTTATGTATGTAAAGCACACTATATTCAGCTGATGCGTGTGTGTCCTGTGATCTGGTGATTCCGTGGAGTTTGTTTTTAAAAGCGTTGACATTGTGTGCCAAAACAATGTATTCCGGTAGTCTATTCTGCTCTCCAACAACACGATTAGGTAGCAAGTGTTTCTGGGGTTCGAGGCTGGATCCCATTGTGCATAGCTTTAGTGGGTGACTCGTGCGGCTATACACGTATTGGATGGTATTGATATCATAATAGTTGTTTAATATTTTTTAAGTTTTGATGAGACTTGTTAACATGAAATTTCGTGTTGTCGGCAAATAGCATAAAGGGTAACCGTAGCATATTCTTTAGGTCAGTTAGTGCATTACCAATATAAGGAATATGTCAAATAATAATATGTAAACCTATATTGGATTTGTGCAGGATAAACTGTCCTCTTTTAACATATTAAACACAATTTTATTATTATAGTCTGATACAGCATTTCCCAATTGCCGAGTCGCAACCCTGTATCAGGCCATCCAAATAAAATACTGGGTTGCACCATTCCTGCCCTTTTTTTTAAATAATACCTGCTATAGATCGACACATCGTATATAAATTAAAATGAAGCTGGGTTTTCAACACTAATTTACCCTAATAAATATAGAAACTGACTTGAAGTGGAAACAGACCTTAGGATAAAACTTTCGTCATTTTCGGCAAACTTGTATTCTTTAGTAAAAAATAAGCAACAGTTCCACACTTCGCACTAAAATTTAGTATCTAAATAGGTCATCATCATCATCTACTTGCCCTAGTCCCAAGTTTTTATTATAATATGTCATTCTTCAACATAAATTCCTGTCAGATGTCATTTCCTCAGTTACTCCTTCTTTGCCATATCATCTTTCTAGGAATCCATCCATCTTTACTTGGGCTTACCTCTTCTCCTAAGCCCTCTACATTCAAACTTTGAACCTTCCTTACAACATTACTTTCCTCTCTTCTCATAATATTTATATACCACGACAGTCACTCGGTTCTCAATGTTTCTTTCACTGGTGCCACTTTCAAACTGCCTCTAATATAGTCATTCCTTATTCTGTCCATTCTCGTCACACCAAACATCCACCTTAACATTCGGATTTCCGCCACATACAGTTATCTTTCATTCGTCGCTTTCAAGGCCAAACATGACGATCCATACATTACGGCAGTTCTGATCATGGACTTGTAGATTTTTAAGGCATCCATTATCAACAGGAAGAGATAGGTGCTCAGCGCCGAGCCCTGATGCAAGCCTACCGCCATATTGAACTCGTCGGTGTTGCCAGCCGCGGAGTGTGCATAGGTTCATGATCGGCAGTACATCGCACAGATGTACTTTTTGTGCGCACGCCGATAGTTTTCGTACAGTTGGCGAAGAGTAAAAATGGTGTCTGTGGTCCCGCGGCCAGGCTTAAACCCTAACTGGTTTTGGGTAATCACGCTTTTCTCTCGTACACGCTTCTCTATCACTTTCACCTAAACTTACCGTACTGTGTGACATGAGCATTATTCCCCAATAGTTGCCGCGGTCTTGCACGTCACCCTTATTTTTAAAGATGGAGATTACTGACTAAATAGGTGATACCAAAATATTGTATTTACCTAGTATTATTAATGGAAATGGTACCAGCTTGGGTTAAAAGTATCCAGTGGGTCACGAAGGGGTCGTGTGAAAATTCCCAGGCCATGGCAGAACAATGTTTGGGAAACACTGGTCTGATAGAAGAGCAGCAACTTGTTTATTTAGGTTAAGGGTTGATTTTCAGCCATTTTTGAGATGTGACTTAAAACTGTTGATGAGTTGGGTAAGAAGTAGTATTGTTTGGTGATACTAAAATAAGTTTGTTTTATTCCTTGCAAAATGTATTTGAATTTTTTTGGAAATTATTATCATTTAATAATGGTAATTGATTGATTGTCTTTTCTAGTACTCATACCTTAAATGATCCCATAAAGTGTTTGATCCCCACATGAAATAAGCTTGATTGACACCAAAAATTAATTATTTTTATTTCTGTCTGTATGATTTACCTAAGAATGAGAATGTTCTGCTGTAACTATAACAATTATGGTACCTGCCCTTACTGTCCTATCCACTAAAATACACCCTATATACTGTGTGAGTATCATATACAATATATTAATATATAAGTGAACCCCACAGGTTCTTCAAGAAGGTGATAGCAGAGTGTACAGCTATGAAGATGATACCCACATATATACAGAGTCAGACGGGTCCAAGTTCTTTTGGGATGTCGATAAAAAAGCATGGATACCTAAAGTCGATGATGACTTCCTAGCATACTATCAGATGTCATACGGTTTTGTTGACAATAAAGCAGAGGAGAAAGTTATAGTTGAAGAGAAGAAAAAAGAACCAAAGGCAGCTGCGCCAACACCTGGTACAATAAAGCGGAAACAGGAGCCACAGTGGTTTCAACCAGATCAGGAGACAAATACAAAAGTGTATGTGTCTAATTTGCCCTTAGAGCTAACTGAGGAAGAGTTTGTAAATTTTATGCAGAAATGTGGTCTAGTCGAGCGAGACCCTAGTACCCAAAAAATGAAGGTCAAATTGTATATGGATAAGGAACATAATTGTTTCAAAGGTGATGCTTTATGTACTTACATCAAAGTTGAATCAGTGGACTTAGCAATGAAATTACTAGATGGTAGTGATCTTAAGGGTAGTAAAGTTAAAGTTGAAAAAGCAGAATTCCAAATGAAAGGGAGTTACAATCCTGCCTTAAAACCGAAGAAGAAAAAGAAAAAAGAGCTGGAGAAAATCAAGAAAATGCAGCAGAAGTTATTTGATTGGAGACCGGAAAAGTTTATTGGTGAACGGTCAAAGCATGAAAGGGTTGTTATTGTCAAAAATTTGTTCCATCCCACTGATTTTGATAAAGAAGTGCAGTTGATTTTGGATTACCAACAAGATTTGAGGGAGGAATGTTCAAAGTGTGGTGAGGTGAGGAAAGTTGTAATTTACGATAGACATCCTGAAGGTGTAGCCCAAATCACAATGAAAGAACCGGAAATGGCAGATGCAGTCATTCAACTTATTAATGGAAGGTGGTTTGGTAAAAGGCAAATCACTGCTGAAATATGGGATGGCAGGACAAAGTACAGGATTGCTGAAACCGATTCAGAAATCAGCAAGAGGATAGGTAAATGGGATAAATTTTTGGAAGAGGGAGAAGAGGGGGCTAAAAAGGTCAATTCTGGATCAGACACCAAGGATGCCAGTGATGTGGCAGATAAGAGCAAAGTACAAACTGAAACTGCGAGCAGTGATGTAGAAATGCCAGAATAGATAAAAGTGATTAGTTGGCGTGAGTGAATAAATAACTTATTGTAAAAATAGACATAAGTGTCTTAATAAATCAGTAACTTTTATGTCAATTTTTGTTTAACTAGAAATACATTTTCGTCATCTACTCATACAATATTATTATCCTCTTTATTCGTGTTAAAAACTTACAAATTAAATTTTTAAATACATATAAAGACAACATCTATTTAAAAATATAAAAAGTAGTGCTCCGCCGGTATCGGAACAGGGACCAAGCTACCGGTGGGTAGGGCTCCAGAGAAAGGAACCTCCTGACAATGCGCGCGGTATCAAGGAGCACTGCCTTCTGCATCTGGCCCTTGATCCAACCGACTAACCCGAGCCTCTTCAGGTGTTGCTAGAGGCTCTTTGCTATCAGTCCGTTGACTGACATGACTATCGGTACAATGATGCTGAGTCAACATTCCACATGTCGACAACCTCGTGGGCCAAGTCCAAGTATTTAATCTACCTATTTATCTTTCTCAGCTTTCACGAGATTCTCGTAATGAGGAATGGTGACATCAACAATCAATGCTGTTGGGGTCGGTCTATCACCACAATGTCAGGCTTGTTGACTACAACAGTCCTATCAGTGATGATAGATCGATCTTAGTACAATGTGATATGACTATTTCCTAGAACTGGCTCAGGAACATACCTATTGTAAGGCACTTCAACTTCCACAAGGTTGTATTTCAGAGCAAGTCGCTGATGGATTATCCTGGCTACTTGATTATGTCTGTGCAAGCACTCGCTGTTAGCAAGACGAGATGTGACGTGACACGCGACGCGACAGATGCCAATTGTGCCATCCCTCATGATTTACTGCCGGTAGTTATTCGTCTTGATAACTTCGTCAGCAATTGCACAGACGAAACCTTCGGTTTCCCCAAAAAGGTCACCGAAACGTAGCCAGGATAAAGATGCCAATTGGTCTACTTCGGGCCTGTGGAGGGCCCGATTTATATTATTATTATTTTCTTTATTCGTTTAAATCACATATGATTCATATGAATTACATTTTTAAATATATCCTAAATAAAATACAAAATATATTTAAAAATATAAAAAATAGTACCCCACCGGCATCGAGTTCAGGGACCAAGCTACCGGTGGTCAGGGCTCCAGAGAGAGGAACTTCCTCACTATGCATGCCGTTGCGAGAAGTACCGCCTTCTGTATCAGGCTCTTGATCCAGCTGCCCAACGCGAGCCTCTTTAGATGTTGGTCGAGGCTCTTGGCTATAAGTCCGTTAAAAACAAAGAATAAGAAAAAATATAACAAGTATTATATAGGTGAATAATATTTAACGGCAGTTCAATATCTGATATCTTTTATTTGAGTAGGTTATGCATTCCATAAAGTGATTTGTTGTCAGGGTATTAACAATTAATGGTGAGGAGGTTGAAGGACAGATAATCAAAGGCTTCGTGTCAGACCGTCAGACATTCTACACAGGCAATGTGTGCTTCAATCAACTTGTACAGGTACGTTTTGTATCTCTGCTACTATTTGCTACCTTTATCCTACCTATAGAATGTAGGTAAGTACCTAAATGAAGTACAATCCACATAGTGATTATGTGTAATACAAATTAATTATACTATATAGCTGTTGTCCGCGTCTTTGCCCGCGTGGAATTTTTTTCCCATTACCCATAGGATAAAAAGTTAGCCAAATCTGGTCAGCCCTCAGAGCAGAGCGTGATTGAATAATAAACAACCAAATTTCACATTCATGACATTGGTATATTGAAATAAAATTTCTTTTAAACGGAATCTCGGTCATCCCGCGAAACGTCGGGTTAAATGTAAATCTGTATTACCAAATAAATTGCTATACAATCCGTTAAAAAGTAGTTTTATTTCACTTGATTGTGTAACCTTGGAGGGTCACAGGGACCAGGAAATAAAAAACGAATAACCTTCTAGTACAACTTTAACCCCTGGCTCTCAATTAGGATCTCAGGGGTGGGTAGTGTCGAAGTGTCAGTGCTATTCCGGTGCTGCCAGAGAACTGGCTGGTCACTTAGCTCGGCGTGGAAGCTGTTGTACAGATAAGGCACGCCCCCAGATGACCCCGCACTCGACTGGCTCTTGCCGCAGGTGTTCGTAATAATAAATACTTTATGTACGTCACACGCGCCTTTGTTGTTAATCCTATTCCTAAACCTCAATGAAGTGAATAATGTGAAATAGTAAAGAAAATCATGGCAGAGTCACTTCTTAACATATACAAGAGTGCTCGTTTTTATTCTAATTTCTAAACCACACAGCGGATTTTGATAAGTACGGATTTTTACGTCGATGGGCATAATCTAATTTCAGCTTTTGAAGAACAATTACACTGAGCACTTCACGAACATTGAGTATCCAAGGTATGAGAGCTGGCAACTAAGTAGATAAAACAAATCTTGCCGCCAGGTGTAAAGGTCCCTTCCCTGGGTTAAGGAGATATAGGAATCCACAGTCATAGATGCGGGGTCTCTCTTGTACACCAGAACAAAACTAGAGAGGTCGCTAAGGAAACATTCAACAAATACTGTTCAAACATTTTAATCACAGAAAAAACATTACAATCACAGTTTATTATGTACCCATAATTATAATAAAATAAGTATTTGCAACTCAACAAATACCTATATAAGAAAATTAAATCAATGACAAAAATATATTGCAAGCATTATGCAGGTGCTTCACCGATTTGTAAATTGAGCTAAAAAGTAAAAATTCGCTATGACTGCGTGCGGTTGTGTCGTCATCAGAGATAGTTGGTCAGCGTTGGTCAGGCAGCTCAGTATCACTAAATCTAGTGAGCATGTTAATGAGGGTGGAGAGTAACAAATCAAGAAGATTGTCATTAGACGAAGATTTTGGAGAATCAACTAAGAGAGCAGAGCCATTAGGCATGGAAGAAGTGGGAGGTTGTGTTAAAAAGTAATGAGCTTGTCTATCATAGCCAGGAATCGAGGCCAGGTTGTAAACTCTTTCAGGGGAATACACTGTTTTCCTGTATGCCCTTTGAGATTGACCCTGAGAGAGGTGAGAGGAAGCTTGTTGAGAGTTAACAGAGAATTGTTGGGGAACCAGCTGGGAGTTTGACAAAGTTGTAGATCTTGCGGTGTCAGCAAAAGACTTTCTCACATGGGGGAATCTAGCTGACGTCTCCATGTAAGAAATGTTCTCTTGAGACATTGTCAGTTTGATTGACTTCTAGCGAGAATGTTCAGGGCAGGAAGGGTCTTTGGCAGAATGGGGTCCTGAACAAAACAAACATGTGGGTGTTGGAGTAGAGCAACTTGAACCCTCATGGGCTTGGCTGCACAAGAAGCATCTGGGAGATGATCTACATTGTGAGGTGACATGTCCAAATCTGCAACACTTAAAACACTGAATAGTTGGGAGAACATAGGTTTCCACTGGCAAAGAATTAAACATGAGGGGCCAATTTCTGACCAGTAAAAGTGACAACGATGGTTTGTGTAGGAACATATGTAGGTATGTAATTGTCATTAGTGACTCTCCTATTCAATTGCCTAGCCTTCATAACAGAGCTGTAGCCCGGGGGAACCTCTATGGACTGCACCACCTCCCAAGGTCCATTCCACAGGCACCTGCCTTATAATAACCATATGGAAAAATGCAAGTGAGGGGATTATAGTCTCATTTTTATTTATTTATTTACTTAAACCACTATTATTACAGATAAACACCTAATGTGACAGTGTATACAAATAAAATCTTAAAGCTAGTCTTACAAACTAGGTGTATAAAGCTACTTACTAAACAAATCTACTTACTAACTACACAATATTTGACTCTTGTAAGTTCGTTCAGTGAGCACGAGAACAGGTCAACTCCAATTTAGCATGTGATAAAGCTGGGTGGGTTAAAAAACTGTTAGCGTCACTAGCAGACTTGAATTCCACCGAAACTCTGTTTCGGCCAACTCGCTTTACACCTCCGGGTGCAATGTTCTTAATTTTGATATTTGATAAAAAGTGGCCGAATTTAATTGATTGGAAAACCGTTCCTGAAGAGGAATCGCCGACATCTCTAGTAACATGGACTAAAAAGGGGCCTGAGTCTGAGTCTAAATAGGTAGTAGGCTTATTTGCGTAATCCGGATGTATGTATGTGGTTTGGATCGAAGGAGAAGATTCAGTTGGATCTATTATTGTTTTTTTAGCAGCACCGGAACCTGCCTGTGCATCATTCGGGCGCTTCTTGGTGGCAGAACTGGTAGTTTGATTGAGAAGCAACCTCAATCGATCGTCGTCCCCTCCAGGGTCGGGAGGATCGTTATCCATTATTTAAATTTTTGTTAGATGTTTACCTTAGGACTTGCCTAGAATATATCAGCACACAAAAACAAAACAAAAGCAATAAAATACTTCAACAACACAGTATTATCCGTTAAATCTCTTTTGGAATAGACGCGCACTTGTAGCAAGCACAACCAAACCAAAAACAGCAAAACAGTATCAGTACTATCAGTATGGCCGGATTTTGCACAGACTATTATGGGATACTACGGGATTTTGATATTATTGACAACGACATTGACAAATTTTGACAAGACAAATAGGTAAACTTTTTTTTATGGTCCACTAAGTTTTTTCTGTTCTGTGGTCCACCATGTTTTAATTTTTAGTCTGGCCAGATTTCCTTTTTAGCTTTTTTATAAGTAAGTAATAAAAAGTCAGGTATACGTGGGTATACGGTACTATAAAGTTATATGAACATCAGATTCAATGCTGATTCAAAATAAGTATTGCGACCAAAATGCACGGCTGCCAGATGGGTACCGTGCAAGCCACTTGCCAATTCTACCGATGAACTCGAACTTAGCCCTGGCCGTTGCCTTTTTATAGGACCTCGAGGCGGCATTCAATTTCCGCTTCACTTCAGCGGTGTTCGGATCCTGATTGGCAACTGCCGTGGTCCAAGCCTCCAAGCCTTAAGGTGATTTTCCACCAGAGGGGCGAGACGAGACGATGCGAGGAGAGAATTGAAATTTGTATGGCAAATTTTCAATTCTCTCCCAGCCTATCTTTGGTGGAAACAGTGTGGATTGACGAGAATATGCGAGGCGTGAATTGAAATATTTGTTTGTGCAAAAATGAACCGTAATGGTTCCGATATAGAGTATAAATCACCTTCAAGGTGATTTTCCACCAGAGTGGCTAGGCGGGGCGAGGCGAGGAGAGAATTGAAATTTCTATAACAAATTTTCAATACTCTCCCAGTGCATCTTTGGTGGAAACAGTGTGGATTGACGAGAATATTGACGCCTAATTTTTGTTCGGAGTTTTCGGCATTGACGCTAGAATGAAGTTATATCGAGCATTGTTTGTGAGCTGTCTAAAATACATTTATATATGAAGCATACGGGCGACGGGGCGCGGCGGTCACGCGCGAGCTCGCGATGGCAATTTTTAGTGGAAAAGGGTCAGTGCGATTTCAATTCTCTTCTCGCCTCGTCTCGTCTCGCCCCTCTGGTGGAAAAGCACCTTTATACGCAGATTGCTTGCGGTCTCTAGCTTCTCTGCACGGCCTATTAAACCACGGGCTTTTGCTCGCTCCTGTTGTGGTCCAGTGGTTGGGAATATAGCACTCCATGCCCGCTAGGATCGCATCAGCGACTGCTGTTGCACAGGAGCATGGATCATCCGAAGTGAAGCAAAGCCGCCTCCAAGGGTACCTACGACGAGAAAAATTCTCGCAGTCCGTCTCAGTCTGCCGACTTATAGTGCCAAACATGCCGCCACTGAGGTGACCGCGGTGGTTCAGAGCGCACGAGTGTCACTTGCGCCCGGATGAGTTTGTGGTCCGAGGTACTTGGGGTCAGCGCAATATATTGAAACATTGAAGTTTGGTTTGATAGATTAAATAGAAATTAAAGGTACTTTACTTTGTTAACCCGGTAGAGCAGAGAGAAATAAGTTTTACTAAGAACTGTTTAACAACAATATAATCAGATTAGATGTACAATATATGACTATTAGGGCGTGGAGTTCAGCATCTCCAGTCGACAAAAGAATTAAATTTTGTGGATTTGAAACAGCCCGCGGTGCGAAGTTGGTGGTGGACACTTAGCTCTTCGCCGCCGAGGACTGGTGGAGCACGTGCCGCGCTGACGCCTCTGGTCGCGTGGCCCGCTCTGTCACACCTGAAAAACGCAAGCAAAGCCTTTCAGTATGTCGGACAGACATACTGCAAGTGCGGCGTGGCAGGCAGTAGGCAGGAGCAGGTGGTCAAGCTTCCCCAAGGCATGTGGTGCAAAAGTCATTACCGTGAAAGCCACAGCTCACAACATCGCAACAAAAGGAAAGGGTGCACAGAAACAATTTGACATGAAGGTATTGACACGAGGTCAGTGATCCCACGACCGCATGGGTCAATGTCCTTTTGACAAGCATGTGAAACAACCGAAATAAGTCTTGCAACTATAATGCAAAAGCGTTTAATATAAAATAAAATATGATGGACACTGTTCACGTAAAAAACAGCATCCATCTCAGGGTTTTCACCCCGTTACATGCACACACAACGTGGCGTTAAAATATTCCATATATGACACTATATGGACATAATAAAATACGGCACACCATGCTCACGTAAAAAGCATGGTAATTGCCTGGGAGGAGCTTTGCATTAGCTACATGAAAACGACGTGGCACCGAAAATAAATTATTGCCCAATGAGTACAGAAGGTCTCAGGACTAAGCTTTGGTAGGATGCATCGTTTTCATGTCGCTATTGAGCCACCTGAAATAAAAAAGGAGATTAGCACACACTGCGTATAGCTATCAGTAATTCTCACCCAAGCCTTGGCAGAAGAAAGCTGATGTCCAGAGAAAAGGACTCGAATGAGGCTGCAGTGGCTTTTATAGCCTCCCCCAGACATCAGCCAGTGGGCGGGCCTACATGACCAGCCTTCTGGTAATGATGGATATGGCGAAATTGCCTCTCCGGGGCTACATATTAGCACTAGTTTTACATCGTCGGTGAACGGCAGCCATTAAAGCTAATAGTATATCGCACACGGCCAGAGACAATCAAACGGTCAGAGACAAATGAAATGTACTGATAGAACGGCAGATTAAAAATGTAGCTAAAATATAATTTTTAGGTCGAGACTAATCGACTAAATGTGTAAATAATAATTCAAACTACAATAGACGATTTGCATCGTTACAATATCATTCTCCAACATAAATTCCTGTCAGATGTCATTTTCTAAGTTACTGCCTTCTTTGCCATATCATCTTTCTAGCAATTCATCCATCTTTACTTGGGCTTACATCTTCCCCTAAACCCTCTACATTCATACTTTGAACCTTCCTTACAACATTACTTTCCTCTCTTCTCATAATATGTATATAACACTCGGTTCTCAATTTTTCTTTCACTGGTGCCACTTTTAAACTTCTTCTAATATAGTCATTCCTTATTTTGTCTATTCTCGTCACACCAAACATCCACCTTAACATTCGGATTTCCGCCACATACAGTTGTCTTTTATTCGTCGCTTTCAAGGCCAAACATGACGATCCATACATTACGGCAGTTCTGATCATGGACTTATAGAATTTTAAGGCATCCATTATCAACAGGAAGAGATAGGTGCTCAGCGCCGAGCCCTGATGCAAGCCTACCGCCATATTGAACTCGTCGGTGTTGCCAGCAGCGGAGTGCACATAGGTTCATGATCGGCAGTCCATCGCACAGATGTACTTTTTGTGCGCACGCCGATAGTTTGCGCACAGTTGGCGAAGAGCAAAAATGGCATCTGTGGTCCTGCGGCCAGGCATAAACCCTAACTGGTTTTGGGTATCACGCTTTCCTCTCGTACACGCTTCTCTATAACTTTCTCCTAAACTTACCGTACTGTGTGACATGAGCATTATTCCCCAATAGTTGCCGCGGTCTTGCTTGTCACCCTTATTTTTAAAGATGGAGATTAGTGACTAAATTGGTGATACCAAAATGTTGTATGTACCTAGTATTATTAATGGAAATGCTACCAGCTTGCATTAAAAGTACCCAGTGGGTCACGAAGGCGTAGTGTGAAAATTACCGGGCCATGGCAGAACAATGTTTGGGAAACACTGGTCTAATAGAAGAGCAGCAATTAATGCTGTTAATGCCCATATCAACCGAACCTCCTAGGTGAGGCCGCAGCCGTAGGTCTGTTGGTAGTCCTGGGACATCCGAAGGCTTATCCGGGGCTACCATCCGCAGGCTATTAGGCGGTACCTGAGGGTTTTTTAGTCGGTAGGAGTCCGGCATAGCATCCATGAAGGATTTTCCCTCACGTTAAAAAAATGCCTATATCATATACTGTTTATGTAGGTTAAGGGTTTCCACCTGAATCTCGTGGGGGGCGGACACACTGAAACAAATTTACTGGCGTGGCTAACGTGGCTCTGGTACACTCGACATTGGCGTGTCGCCATTAATAATTTCATAAATCATTTTACTTGACATTCAGCTCAACTAAGGGATGTTATTATGCTTCCATCCAGAATTGCATTCCTAGTAAACCGTGGTTCTTTAAATGCCGCAAAGCTTCCAAGCGAGCAACCTCTGTTGTTTGCCGTCTCCGTTTAGGCCATGCCTGTACAAATGTTTTTCTATCCAAGATACGGATAAGGGATAGTTCTTTGAGCGAATGTGGTTTGGACGAAGGAACTCCTGATCACATTTTCTTCTCGTTCTAGGTTGAATGGCTCCCTGTATGATCTCCTACCCTCAAACGATACTTCTCTTCCTACCAACTTTAACACCCTCCTGACTTATGTCAATTCCCCATTATTATTATATTCTATGCCACTTTATAGGTCTTAACAATATTAACCTGTAAAACTGTACTCGTCTGCTCTACCACATAACTCTGTGTTTGCTTTAATGTTATGTCCTCTTTTCAGGTACTTCAACACACTATAAACCATTTGGCCACTTTGCAAAATCGACTGTTTGTATGGGAAATGCGCGAAAAGTGCAGCCCTTTTGGGTTCTCTTGAGCATTATCATGCATACTGCCACGACCTTTGCTTACGGCCTGTAGTGTTAGATGTTTCCGAACAAACTTAAGGCACAAACTTAGTGTGGGCAACACTAGTTTGAGGATGGCAACTTGGATCGGCTCCACTCTCTCATGACGACATGAATCTAGAAAATAAACTCGAGTTTGTTTCTCTTAAAATCAACACGATCCTTACATGGTGGCAGCGGTAAAAAACTGAAAATAAACTAATAAAATGTCAACAGAAGAAAAACAAGTGAATTTGGGGGCGATGCATCTGAATAATACCGCTCTGTCGGCACAAGTGAATCCTCCAAAAGAATTCAACTTTAGAGAAATCTGTTCATGGCCGAGGTGGCTGACAAGGTTCCAGCAATATATGACCGTAACAGGAAATGGTAAGAAGCCTGATGATGAGAAGTGCAGTTTGCTCTTGTACTGTATGGGAGAGGAAAGTTTGGAGATAGTTAATCAAATTGGCGTAACAAAAAACTATGCTGATCTGATAGATAAATTTAATCAATACTTCAATCCCAGAAAGAATTTAATATACGAAAGAGCTCAATTTAACAGACGGCAACAGTTGCCAGGGGAGTCGGCAGACGATTTTATCAAAAATATCTACAAGATGTCAGAAAATTGTGAATTTGAAAAAATTACCAAAAGTGAAATCTTAAGGGACAAATTGGTGGTTGGAATCAGTGACAAAATACTTTCGGAGAAACTACAAATGATGAACAAGCTAACGTTAGAAGAAGCAACTCAATTTATAAGAGAGAGAGAAATTCAAAAGCAACAAACGCAGCAACTATACCACAATGATGAAAAAGAGGTTAGTTTGTTGAAAGGGAATGAAGGAAATTGCTCCTACTGTGGGTTCCATGCTCATGCAAGAAGCGTGTGTCCAGCCCGGAATGCAGAATGTCATAAATGCAAGAATAAAGGTCATTTTTCTAAAGTGTGTAGAAAGGGCAGTAACTACAAACATAAAACTGGTGAGAAGAAGCTAAGAATCCTAGAAGAAGCTAATGTTATGAGCAACGGAGATAGTACAGGTACCCTACAAGATTATTTTGTGTGGTCAATAGATGGATGCGATAATGATAACGAATGGAGATGTGATGTGTTTATTCAAGAGTTTAATAGGGACTCTAATTTTCTAATAGATTCTGGTGCAGATATTGTTTGTATTCCTTTGTCATTAGTACCAAAAAATTGTTTAAATGAAATATATAAATCTGACATAGTTATCCGAACAGCAGATGGCAGAGAACTTGATATTGTAGGATATTTGAAAGTAACTCTAAGATATAAAGGATTATCACATTCTACAAAGGCATATGTAGGAAAATGTATAAAGAAACCAATTTTAAGCCGAAGGGCTAGTAAAATTTTAAATATACTGACACTAAATTTAAATGCAATAGATAGCAATAAAAATATCAGTAGTGTAAATATTAATAAGGAATTCCCTTCATTATTGCAGGAGCTGGGTCAGTTTAAAGATGTAATTTCTATCAAGTTAAAACCGGATTCTAAACCTTTTGTGCAGTCTACACCGAGAGTGGTCCCCATAGCCTTACTGGGAAAATTAAAGGAGGAGTTGGACAGATTAACGAAACTAGGTATCATTGAGCCTGTGGAACGGATAACTGAGTGGGTATCTCCAATAGTAGTGGTAAAAAAGGGTGAGAATGATATTAGGCTATGTTGTGACTATACTCATCTAAACAAAAGTGTTATGAGGCCTTACTTTCCTATTCCTAAAGTAGAATATACTTTAGCTAAAGTTAAGGGGGCAAAGTATTTTTCAAAAATTGATATAACTAAAAGTTTTCATCAGCTTATTCTTGATGAAGAAAGTCAGTTGTTAACAACTTTCATTTGTCCTTATGGCAGGTTTTTGTATAAAAGGTTACCTTTCGGACTAAATTGTTCTACAGAGTACTTTGTTTCTAAGTTTTCAAAGTTACTAGAGGGTCTGGATGTGATATTTCATGTTGATGATGTCTTGATATATAGTGAAACTATCCAAGAGCATGATAAATGTTTAAGGGAGGTTTTGAGACGTTTATCAGGGGCAGGTTTAACAATAAACATGGAAAAGTGTGTTATAGGTGTAGAAGAAATAAAATTTCTTGGTTTTGTGCTATCGGCTAATGGGATTTCAATAGATACAGATAGGATAAAAGCTATAAGTCAATTTTCTAAACCGGAAAATAAAACTGAACTTCAAAGATTTTTGGGGATGGTGAATTTTGCATCTAGGCATTTAAAGAAAAAGTCTGATTGTTTAGAACCTTTGAATAGTTTACTAAAAAAAGATACAGAATTCTATTGGGGTCCAGATCAGGACATGGCCTTTAGGTCTATTAAAAAACTACTGTGTGAAGCCCCTATTTTAGCATATTTTGACCCTAAGAAACAGTTAATTATAAGTGCAGATGCAAGTTCCTATGGATTAGGCGGATGCCTGATGCAAGTAAATAGTGGAGAGAATAGGGAAATCATAGCATACATTTCGAGAACAATGAGTGACACTGAAAAAAGATACTCTCAAATTGAAAAGGAGGCTCTAGCTTTGACTTGGGCTGCAGAAAAGTTTTATGAATATATAACAGGTTTACAAATAATTTTTGAAACTGACCATAAGCCTTTATTACAAATACTGCAAACCAAACATCTTGATGATTTGACCCCTCGACTGCAAAGGTTTAGAATCAGGTTGATGTGTTTTACTTATGAAATTAAATATGTTCCTGGTAAAGATCTTGTTTTGCCTGATACTTTATCTAGGGCACCTATTTCTGACTGGGCAAAGGGAGAAAATGATTGTGATTTATATGTTAATTTTGTTATGAAAAATGTACCAATTACAGATATATATTTAAAGAAATTAAAGCAAGAGCAAGAAAATGATAAAATTTGTTCCATAATAAAAAAATATTGTGTAGAAGGATGGCCAGATAAAAATAAAATGTTGCCTGAAATACTCCCTTATTTTCAGTATAGGTACGATTTTAGTGTTTGTAATGATTTAATATTGAAAGGATCCAGAATTTTGATACCTAATTCAATGCAAAAAGAAGTTTTAGATTGTATCCATATGGGTCATCAAGGCATAGTAAAGTGCAGGCGCAGAGCTCAAATGGCAGTCTGGTGGATTGGTCTTAGTACACAAATAGAAAACTTGATTAGAAACTGCCCTAACTGTATTGAACACAAGTCTAATCCAGTTAATACCTTTTATGAGAATAAGCCGTCCGCCTCTAGGCCTTGGCAAGTTATTGCAGCAGACTTATTTTTCCATGAAAAGTGGTACCTTATTGTAACTGACTATTTTTCTAGATTTTTTGAAATTTTTGAACTTAACAGTTTGAATGAGAATACAGTAATTGGTAAAGTTAAGGAATTATTTTCAAGGTATGGTATATGTGAAACATTTAGATCTGACAATGGACCGCAATTTAGAGAAGCTTTTAAAAGATTTTCACAAGAATATAAGTTTGAACATGTTACTAGTTCACCTTATTACAGCCAATCCAACGGTTTGGCAGAGAATGCTGTGAAGATTGCTAAACTACTTATAAAGAAAAATAGCAATCAAATAGACAAGGCATTACTGGCATATAGAACAACACCTCTAGAAAATGGATTTTCCCCAGCAGAACTATTAATGGGTAGAAAATTGAGATCTAATTTACCTATCATTACAAAAAAATTGGAAACAAAGAATTCAAAAGAAGTTTATAATAAAGATGCAATAATTAAGAAAAAACAAGCTTATTACTATAACAAACATCATCGTACTAGACCATTGTCAGATTTGAATGTTGGTGACAGTGTATGGGTAATTGATAGGAGACTATATGGGCAAGTTGCTCAGATATTACCTTATAGGTCTTATATAATAGAGACTAGCCAGGGGCAGTATAGACGTAACAGGGCTCATTTAATCCCGGCTCCGTATATAATCAACAGAGAGGTAGGGCACAGATCTGGAAGTTCATATGAAGGGGATTTAGGTGATAGTTTTGGCGACAGTTCTCAAAGGGATAATAGAAAAACGGGTAGACGGGAAGATGATTCTACATTGCTGGATAGTAATGTAACTGATAGAAATATAGACGAGGGGACTAATGCTGAAGCATCTGAGGAGGGATTAGATGATGCCCGCCCTATAAGACAAAGGCAAAGGCCTTTGTGGTTAAATGACTATGTTACTTAAGATATAAGAAATTACTTTTATTGCATTTGTGAATAAAACACATTGTAAAATGAAACAATTTATTATACTAATTAAAATAAGTTCTATGTCGATTGATTAGCACCTGTGTATGATTAAAAATAAAATAAAATATAATTTATGTATCTTGAGAGAGGGGATGTAGTGTTAGATGTTTCCGAACAAACTTAAGGCACAAACTTAGTGTGGGCAACACTAGTTTGAGGATGGCAACTTGGATCGGCTCCACTCTCTCATGACGACATGAATCTAGAAAATAAACTCGAGTTTGTTTCTCTTAAAATCAACACGATCCTTACACGGCCCAAGAATATGCTTGTAAAATCTTGGAAAAAGGTATGGAATGATTCGAAACTCATCAAAGAAAAGTTCTATGCTGACATCCAGCCAGACATTCCCTCATTTCCTTGGTTTTTCAAATTTCGTAAATTTGCAAAATCGGTTACGTCAACCATCTGCCGACTTAGACTGGGTTTTTCGTGCACTCCGGTATTCCTGGCGAAAATAAGGATCCTTGACCATTCGATGTGTGAATGTGGTCTTGAGGAAGGAAGTGTGGATCACATTTTTTTTAGCTGCCCGAATTTGCAATGCTCCCTTTATGATATTCTTCTCCTGCTATCCCCCTTCCTACTTCCTTCAAGACTATATTGTCGCTAATATACTCCCCCTCAATAAACTTCACCCTCTGTAAATTTATAAAACTCAACAATATTAATCTTTAAAAGTATGCCTGCATTCCATGCTGATTGATGTATCCTCCCCTCCCCTCTTCTTTATTTGGTTTTTTCCTTTCCCCCCTATTTTTTCTGAACATTTGATCATAAAGATTTGATGATTAGTTTTTGCTATTTAGATCACTATTTCTCTACAAATTATTAATTAATTATTTTTGAACCGATCAGTTTATCTTGAAGTTTATGACACTCCTGTCAACAGTGTTGCCGTTTCAAATAAAATAAAGTCACCAGAAGTCGACGAAAACTGGATTTAAAAAATCCGCTAGAAGTTGCTAAATATTTCAATTTATTCAGTGGTAAGAAATGTGTTATAAATTAATGCAAATTTGTATAATCACGCATTTATTATATATACATCAGAAAAAAGAAAAGAAATATGAAAATTAAAGGTTCAAGCAATCAAAAATTTCGTCATCTATTGTGTCATCTTCGACTTCGTCAACTTCCAACCGTCTTGAATCAGCAGAAGTTGATGGTTCCACTGAAGAAGCCGACGTGGAAGGTGGTACTGAAGCAGTTGGTTTTTTAAAGGTTGTTGTAATCTTCGCCAGGACATCATCTGGTAGAACATAGCTATAGCAATTTTGCTTTAAAATTTTAAGTTGATTCCTTTTAATAAGAATGGAGTTCAAAGTGGTTGAAGTTAGTCTGTTTCTCAATTTGTTTTTCACTATATTCATTTGACTGAACAATCGTTCCACTTCTGCGTTGGAATGTGGTAACGACAAGACTGTCATAGCTAAATCGGCTAAATCTTTGTAGGTATTAAAACCTGCAGCGTCCTTATATTTTAATACCTGGGCCCAAAATCCTACAGTATCTGTATGTGTACTTAAATCCCATTTAACAAAATTAATGCTGTGCCATTGTTTTAAGATGTTTTCAATGCTGTCTTCCTTTAAACCAAGTTCAATAGCGAGCTCAGCAATGGATTGGATTATTTGTTTCAACGTTTAAAGTTTTGCTAATAGTTCTCATATCTTTCTTTATACAATGGTTATGAATTAATGGCAAATAAACCGATATCTAAGACCTCTAGATTGAACATGACTCTAGTAGGGGATTTCCCAAGAAACCGTCTAAATTAGTGGTGTTGCTATTAACTACATTTTGATTTTCACTAAAATATTTTTGTAATTACAAAAAAAAAGATTAATTTCTTCTAATTTAAGTTAGTCTCAGCTTTGAATACAAAAAGTCGCTATAAGTCGCTAAAAAAAAATAAGTCGCTAGATGGTAATAAATAGTCTCTAAACTCAATCAAAATCCGCTAGATCTAGCGACAAAGTCGCTAAACCGGCAACACTGCCTGTCAAGAACTGAGGTAGGTTAGGTATATTACTTACTCTGTGTTGGTGAGTTGCGGCGATTTTACTGGCGTAGCATATTACATTTTGCTTGACATTGGCGAATTTGTGGCGATTTGCTGCAAAAGCCATTTTGAAGAAGTTGAAGTTGCTGCAGAGGCCATTTTGAAGAAGTTGAAGTTATCTAAATTATGGGTTGATTTTCAGCCATTTTTTGAGACGTGACTATGGATTGGGTAAGAAGTAGTAGGTACCTATTGTTTGGTGATACTAAAATAAGTTTGTTTTATTCCTTGCAAAATGTATTAGATTTTTTTTGGAAATTATCATTACATAAATATTGGTAATTGATTGATTGATTGTCTTTTCTAGTACTCATACCTTAAATGGTCTCATAAAGTGTTTGATCCCCACATGAAGTAAGATTGATTGGCAACAAAAATTAATTATTTTTGTTTCTGTCTGTATGATTTGCCTAAGAATGAGAATTTTCTGCTGTAACTATAACAATTAAGGTATAAAAATTGTACCTGCCCTTACTGAGCTATCCACTAAAATACACCCTATATACTGTGTGAGTAACATATACAATATATTAATATATAAGTGAACCCCACAGGTTCTTCAAGAAGGTGATAGCAGAGTGTACAGCTATGAAGATGATACCCACATATATACAGATTCAGACGGGTCCAAGTTCTTTTGGGATGTCGATAAAAAAGCATGGATACCTAAAGTCAATGATGACTTCCTAGCATACTATCAGATGTCATACGGTTTTGTTGACAATAAAGCAGAGGAGAAAGTTATAGTTGAAGAGAAGAAAAAAGAACCAAAGGCAGCTGCGCCAACACCTGGTACAATAAAGCGGAAACAGGAGCCACAGTGGTTTCAACCAGATCAGGAGACAAATACAAAAGTGTATGTGTCTAGTTTGCCCTTAGAGCTAACTGAGGAAGAGTTTGGTTTGTAAATTTTATGCAGAAATGTGGTCTAGTCGAGCGAGACCCTAGTACCCAAAAAATGAAGGTCAAATTGTATATGGATAAGGAACATAATTGTTTCAAAGGTGATGCTTTATGTACTTACATCAAAGTTGAATCAGTGGACTTAGCAATGAAATTACTAGATGGTAGTGATCTTAAGGGTAGTAAAGTTAAAGTTGAAAAAGCAGAATTCCAAATGAAAGTGAGTTACAATCCTGCCTTAAAACCGAAGAAGAAAAAGAAAAAAGAGCTGGAGAAAATCAAGAAAATGCAGCAGAAGTTATTTGATTGGAGACCGGAAAAGTTTATTGGTGAACGGTCAAAGCATGAAAGGGTTGTTATTGTCAAAAGTTTGTTCCATCCCACTGATTTTGATAAAGAAGTGCAATTGATTTTGGATTACCAACAAGATTTGAGGGAGGAATGTTCAAAGTGTGGTGAGGTGAGGAAAGTTGTCATTTACGATAGACATCCTGAAGGTGTAGCTCAAATCACAATGAAAGAACCGGAAATGGCAGATGCAGTCATTCAACTTATTAATGGAAGGTGGTTTGGTAAAAGGCAAATCACTGCTGATATATGGGATGGCAGGACAAAGTAAAGGATTGCTGAAACCGATTCAGAAATCAGCAAGAGGATAGGCAAATGGGATAAATTTTTGGAAGAGGGAGAAGAGGGGGCTAGAAAGGTCAATTCTGGATCAGACACTAAGGATGCCAGTGATGTGGCAGATAAGAGCAAAATACAAAATGAAACTGTGAGCATTGATGTAAAAATGCCAGAATAGATAAAAGTGATTAGTTGGTGTGAGTGAATAAATAACTTATTGTAAAAATAGACATAAGTGTCTTAATAAATCATTAACTTTTATTTCAATTTTTGTTCAACTAGAAATACATTTTCGTCCTACTCATACTATGTTATTATCCTCTTTATTCGTTTTAAAAAATTACAAATTATATTTTTAAATACATATAAAGACAAACCATCTATTTAAAAATATAAAAAGTAGTGCTCCACCGGTATCGGATACAGGGGCCAAGCTACCGGTGGTTAGGGCTCCAGAAAAAGGAACCTCCTGACAATGCGCGCCGTATCAAGGAGCACTGCCTTCTGCATCTGGCCCTTGATCCAACCGTCTAACCCAAGCCTCTTCAGGTATTGGTTGAGGCTCTTTGCCATCAGTCCGTTGACTGAAACGACTATCGGTACAATGATTGCTGAGGCAACATTCCACATGTCGACAACCTCGTGGGCCAAGTCCAAGTATTTGATTGTTTATCTTTCTCAGCTTTCACGAGATTCTCGTAATGAGGAATGGTGACATCAACAATCAATGCTCGGCGTTGGGGTCGGTCTATCACCACAATGTCAGGCTTGTTGGCTACAAGATTCTTTGATTTACTGCCGGTAGTTATTCGTCTTGATAACTTCGTCAGCAATTGCACTGACAAAACCATCGGTTTCCCCAAAAAGGTCACCGAAACGTAGCCAGGATACAGATGCCAATAGGTCTACTTCGGGCCTGTGGAGGGCCCGATTTATATTATTATTTCATTTTGGGGACGCCGGACGGCCGGATGGACGATCCAGCCGCGGCTCCTGCGGGCCATTTCATGCAGTTCCCCGACCCTCCCCTGAGGGAGAGTTTCGTTTTCCAGCTCTCACGGTGCCCCTTTAAACCTCTATGTTTCCTTGCAGAAACTCGCGATCCGTTCCACCTTCAGATCTATATCTCTCTGTGTCCGGTGTCCGATCCCAGGAGATTCCATCTGATCAGGGAGTACATGGGGCACTCTGCCAGTAGGTGGAGGCTGGTCTCCTCGCTCTCCATGCACTCCGGGCAGATGGGGTCAGTCTTCACACCTATAAATGGTTATGTGTCTGTTTAGTCTGCTGTCTCCTGTGGCGTAGCGGTAGTGAACGCGGCCGCTGTGCAGGAGGCGCGGGTTCGATCCCCGCACAGTGCAAATATTTGTATGCATGAATATGTATATTTGCATTGGTCTGGGTGTTTCAATGTATAATATGTATGTTTACAAAAAAAAAGTATGTTTATCCGCATTCTAGATTCCATTACACAAGCTAGTTAACTGCTTACCATGGATCTAGATAGCGTTGTGTGAAATGTTGTGGAATATTTATTATTATTATTATTTATTATCTCTATGACAAGCCTCATTTCCCCTCTTGAAAGTTTGGTGAGTTGGCTTGTCTTTTTCTTGTCGATGCCTATTATGAAGATCTTTGACTGTCTCATTCCAGTCTTGGATCTCCATCTTCTGTTGATTTCGGCTGTCATACTGCAGCTGATTACTCCTTATGCGATATTGGCAGCCTGGGTTCGGACCTCACCAAGTTTTCTTCTGCTGCTTCTCTGGCTGATTCCACCGCTTCCTCATTGCCTGTGATTCCCTTGTGTCCGGGCACCCATGCGATGGTCAGATTAGTTTTGTTAGCCAGATTCTCTAGGGACTTCTTGAATTCTTCACGATTGCTGATGTTGTCTCTACTTTGCTTAGGGCCTTAAGCGCCGCCTGGCTGTCGCTGTAGTTTTTTTTTATACCACTTAGGTGGCAGACAAGCACACGGCTCACCTGATGGGAAGTGATTACCGTGGCCTATGGACGTTTGCAACACCAGGGGCATCGCAATCGTGCTACCAACCCTGTAGATACCTTCTAATACCCTTCTTAAAGAACCATATATTGTTGTCGTTTGGGAAAACCACGACAGGAAGTTCAGAGCGTGCGTGGGATGAAGTTCCTTTCAAAACGCATGGTGCGCACCATTTCCGGTCGCAATGTGTGAGGATGAATTCACTGCCTATGGCGAGTGGTGCGATGATAGAATGTAGCGGTGGGCATCATGTCAAACAATTCATCTGAGCACAGACCATTGTATAGGCGGTAGAACACACACAGCGAGGCAAAGTCCCTTCTGAGACTGAGAGGTTCCACATCGCTTGTGAGTATGGGATTGTAGATTGTCACTCTTCCTGTGTTATGCAGGCGATTGACCATCTCGGCGCATCTTTTAATGGCGTATACTTCCGTTTGGAAGACGCGGGCGAATTTTCCTAAAGGTATAGCTCTATTTATCTCCGATCCATCTTCGCACTTTATGTGTATTTCGGATCCGAAGAGCCTCGTTGATTCTTTCCTGGAGCCGTCCGTGTAGCATACAGTGCCACCAGTGTTTGCCTTCCAGTCGCCTCTTGAGCCTATGAGTATTCTGTATTATTTGTCGACGATTCTCTCCTTTATTATCAGATGATTGCAACATCATTCATTGTTTCCGATACTTCGTACGAGTGTCGGTAGATGGCTCCCGCCGTCGCCCCAAGATAGTTGTATTGTATAAGAGAATTTGGATTACTTCAGGCGTAGCTCGGTGGCTCAGTGGTCAGAGCATTCCCCCTGTAAAGGCAAGATCGCGGGTTCGAATCCCGCCTGAGCGATTCCCTTTTTCCTATCTTAAACGATTTGAAAAATTACCATACCAATTGCTTTAAAATTTCATTAAATATAAATTATATAAAAGTAAATACTATGTTATTTATTTGGGCTATGGATCAATTCTAACCGATAGAGTAGCGGCAGGAATTTGTTATTAAAAATAGTCACAAGAAGGTTCGTATAGCCTCAAGGTGCCACGCAGCCCCTCCTTTGCCATCAAATAACTGATTTTTTCTCCTGTAGTTAAGATTCGATATGTTTTGTGGTATTTTACCCCAAAAGCCGCTGCTCTTACAGCAGGGATTGACCACAATCGTTTTTTGAAGAATATTAGTAACCAAAAGTTCCCTCTAGCCTCTCCAGCTAGCTTGTTTTTGGAGTTACGTCGGTAGTGTAATGGACAGACATAATCCGAACCCGGAACCTCTCGATCGTAAGACCGACTTTTTAACCACTAAGCTATAGGCGCTTTTGGTGTGGTCCCGGAGACCGTGGTATTTCATTAGCTTGAATATGGCTTGAATTATACTCATACATAAGCAATACAAGGAAAATATCCACGAAACCAACTCAAAATATTAATATGAGAAGAATTGTCTATGGTGATAGGAAGTATAGAATGGAAGCCTTTGCTTGTCGGTCAATCCTCAATTTATAATTAAAAAAGACCATAAACAACAAGCCGTCATGTTGTCTGACACTGACACCTGACTTTTTAGTTTCATACACAAATTTATCTAATTCGACGTTTTGTAATCAAAAACGTTCACAAAATGCTTGACAACTGAAAGGTTATTAAATAATAAGGTAATGTTAACATATATATATATAATATGTTAACATGGCTGTGCAATCCGACTCCGGAGGGAAGGACGACGTGAAGACACAGTTTGTGACGAGAGAGGGCACTTACCGCTTGATGACTTTGTCAGAGTATTCGAGGCCTAATCGAGTCGGTTACACGAGTGGTTCAGGGTCTTCACATGTGCGCGTATCGCTTGTCAGCCTGCCGCCGGGGCCTGGGGGCGGGGCACCCGGCTCTGACGGCCTGGGCTCCGATGATAGAATATGTTTCAACCATGGCAAAGAACTCTATGTTTATGTGTATAGAGGTGTTAAAAAGGTACAGTATACTGTGATTTTACTCTGAAATTAGACATTAAGTATAGAATAATAAGTTTTAAGAAAAAATTTAACCTTTTTCTTATAATTATATTTTACTTTCGTATTTTCAAAATTGATTCACAATAAATTTTCTTCTTGAAACTAAAAATATTTTATTATATTATGTAATTTTTTAAAATATAGAGAATTGGGTTAAAGCTACAGCTGTCCAAGCTTGTTTCATTATTATGAGAATTTAATATATTTTTATTATTACATATCTTTTTTACTTTTTTTAAGGAGATGCATGATTGTATGTATTTATGTATCTACTCACAACTAGTCTTGATTGGTTTTTGTAAATAAATTGCAGGTAGGCAAATAATCAGAACCAATTTCTTTTTAAATAATTTTTAATATAAAATTGCAACTAGGACACTAACAAAATATTCTGATTCTGATGATGAAAAAAAATTGAATAAAAATAAGGAGCATTAAATTTTTTCAAATAAATAGGTATAGTTGAAATGTACCTATTTATTGGAAATACCCTCAGAGAAAACTAATATATAATAAACGTCAAACTATAAAAGTTATGATGTTTGATTTGATAACTAGTATTTAATTATGTGTAATCTTACAGCTAATCTGCTTATTTGTATCTTATTGTATGTAATCTCATTAGAAACATTTATGTTACCAAAATGAAAGATAATATTATGCTATAGAGTCAAATGGTGGGCTGCTGTCTCTCTGCCTCGGAGGGAAATAGGCTTGAGCATATGAATGTATGAATGTATGTATGTATTATAATATTCTGAAGTACAATGCCGAACTCATTCTAATAATAGTTTAACCATTGTACATTATGCTCTGGGTCTTATTCAAGCTATGAAATTTATACAGATAGTTATTTATAGAGATACATAATCAAAATAAAGGTGTGTGTTTAATACATTTTGATGAAAAATCTTCTATCAATATAATGAATTAAACATTGTTGCTTGTAAATTAAGAAATTCATTCATTCATTCATTAAGTATTTAAACTAAAATATTAAAAGTAAAGTAATTTTTTTTTGCCGAAATATGTCGAAATTACTAATATTCCCTCTAACCCTTCCAACTAAGCTAAATTGCTTGTGCTAGGAGTGGGTTCACGTCGGTAGTCTAAAGGCCAGGGTTCGAACCTGGGACTGCTTAACCACTAAGCAACCGATTCTGTTTTAAAGATAAATATTTACATACTTGCCTCATAGAAAGCCCTCTGTATCCTCACTGACTGGCAACATTCCCAAATGGCTGGCAGTAAAACTAATGCAAACATGTTGCTGACACACTGATCATAGTCACAGATAGATTCATTTTCATTCATATCGTATATAAATTTACAAATATTTGGTAAACTTAATGCTTATAGAATATGAGTTAGGGTTCAATTTCACATCTCGGCGTGCGGTTTTAGTCGGTTCGATTCCGACATAAGCCCCGCGTCCGACATAACCGCCGTGGGAGTAGGGGGCTTCTGAGGGCATTTCCACATGAAAAAAGGTACCCAAGACAAAAATGTGATCAAAAATGGCTACACACAATGCAATTTCAAATTCAAGCTGTAAATGGCATCAATTTAAATTGGTTTCTTTTCTACATCCTAGGAGTAGGGATTGTCCATGCTCTATTTACTTTATCAATCCTGCTTTAATTAATTTCATACATATCAATCCCAAATTTAGTCAATAGATTGAATATTAAAGTGCATTGTAGTGCATCCATGTGGCTATTTTTAAACTAGCCTATCCTTAAGGCCTCAGTCGCGAAATCACCGGCGAGCGGCAATCCAAAAAGAATTCATCTTCTCTCTCTCTCTTTCTCTCTCATAAGCTTGTTGCGCCGCTCACCGCTGAGTTCACGACTGCATCCTAAGTGAAATATGTTATAAGTTTTTTTTTATTTACATGCATGCAAACTAACTGGATATCTTTGTATATCCAACAGGGCATGTCACTATACTACCAATTTACTTGGCAGGCAGCAGATCTCACAAAGCCCGTGGACAAGAAGATGTACAAAGGCACAAATCCAACATGCCATGACTTTAACACGGTCACGATGACATCGGACAGTGTGTCGTTAGTTATAGGATTTTCTACTGGCCAAATACAACTCATAGACCCTATTAAGAAAGAATTAAGTAAATTATATAATGAAGAGGTAAGTTCCCTTAGTAATCTATACAATGAAGTTGCTACTGCTGTCTGTTAGCTTCTCAGAGCAATAAACCAAACGGAGTGGACTCGCGCGTTATTTTGTACGAACAAAAGTCTGCCACTTTCAGCGGGGGACGGGGGACGCACACTAATTTAATTGTCAACTACTAATGCATTTCTAAATCACGTCGCTATGCACTCACACAACAAAAATGTTGAACACTAATTTAAACTATACGCACACACTCACATTCGCACACAGGGACCTCTATCAGTGACATCTCATTAATGTAAACAAGCTAGAGCTTGACCATGTCGATATTATGTATCGAGGATTTTGTGTTTCAAATGCGTGAAGGTAATTATCAATTATCATATGTGATGACTTTTTTACGTATTATAACGTCGTTAAAATAATATTTATTATATTTATTAAATAGAATATGCATTCTTTAATGAAATAGGTACTGTGTACAGGGGCTTTGCTAATAATTTTGTAAGTCTTTGTAGATTTAGCACTTTGAAATGGCCAAAAATTGTCCAAAATAAATTCCATTTGAGTTATTTTAATCAGTCGTGGGACCCGACGATGAAGTCCCCCAATAAGGGGTTCTCGTATGAAATACAGGTACCAAAGTAACAATAAATAAGTTAATTATTTATATTAATTTTAAATAAGTGATTAATAAAAGGCTTTTTATTTTATTGAATACTTTTTCTACACTTTTAATACTCCTTACATATGAAATTGGCGTTGTATAGAACTGGTCATTTTAATCTGCAACATCCAGCACAGCTAGCCGTTAATCGGTCGAGATTGGTGAACTGTTCTAGCCCACTGCTGCTTCAGGACAACGTTAGACCACACCAGACCAACAGACGGTCGTTAAAGTAGAGAAGGAATGTTGGAATGTCCCCATCACTCACCATACTTCCCGGACCTTGATCCACTCCACTCCACAAATCTGGAGTATTTTTGGAGTATTTCTTAGTTGAAAAAAGTTCAATTCAGATTAGGCAGTCCAAAACAAAACTACTTTAATCAGATTGTTGATTCTCGCTCCCGCAACTTTTTCAGCAAAGGAATCAATGAACTGCCTATAAAATGGCAAAAGTGCATAGATAACAACGGTACAAACTTTGATTGATTAAATAAAAAAACTGTAAAAAAATAAGCTTATATACCGTTTTATAACACCAATTTCATATGTATACCTAATATTAGAAGGGTTAACTACTAAGCTGAAAATCAGGACCTAGTACAATAATAAAATGTACCTTGGGCAATATCAACGTTGGTACAGCGCCCTGAATCAATTTTCCCTTATTGTTTGATTGTATTAAAAAACAGGAACTTTTAAAATGCTGTGAGCAAATTGTACTTCTCGGCACCCACGAAACATGGTGTACGATGCAACAATAAATGCAAGCATCGTACAGTGGCATTGCGCGTAGTCAGCGGTTTACGCCGATCCGCGCTATTACACCATTAGAGTCAGTTAGTATCATTACGACAATCAATCAGTTCGGGTGTACTCACAATTCTATCATTAGCAATCATAGCATATCATTTCAGATTAAGTCGAGACAATATACAGTTGATCTTAGCTTCATCTTTTATTTATCACCTCGGTACGGGTAGCAGAGCTCGTACACATGGTTCCCACAAAATTGGACCCAAGCGGTACAAAGTAATAGTTATTTTGGGAATCTAAAAATTTACGTTAAAATTGTTAATATGGTACTGGAATATTGATATCGATATTGGTCATTATGCTGTCCCAGCTCTAATTCTGGCAAAGTGTGGCCAACTTCTTACAAAATATTCCCCTTTTTTTCCGAAATATTTTATTTTCGAATGTAAGATAACAATACTCTCATATTGAATTATATCTGTGTGCATTGGTACTATTGGTTGAAAGGCTATGATGCTATGACAGCAAATGTTAGTAATCTTTACAGGGTTTTGAAAAACTAGATTATGTTGCAATAAGTTAAAAATAAATATTTCTTTATATTAATTGAAGATATGACTTAGGTATTGTTTTAAACAACGATCCCTTCGTTCTTATTCGATATAGTAAATATAGCTTTCAACACGTAACTACAGCGATAATTTAAACTTCAAGCAAAGTTGAGCGTCATGTTCCACTTAGAATGTCAACAATATTATTATTTATGAACTCGGCTCACCGCGGTTTTTACGCAGTAACTATAAACATGCTATAGGCCTCGGTATCCACTTTCCATCAGTTGGACCGTGTGCTTGTCTGCCATCTAAGTGGTATAAAAAATATACTGTGTAAAATATTATTAAGCTTAATAAAAAATTGATTAAATTGTAAGAAGCATTAGCTTAAAAATTACCCCAGATTTCAGTCTAGTTCATACATTGGTAACACTGTCAATTAGCATACTTTTTTTGATTTTTTGATAATTTAATGAATTAATTGATATTATTTGAACGAAATTTTACTTACAGGTGAAAGGTAATGTTATCCTTTTGTTTATTTAATGTCGCTGATCGCTTTTTACACTAAAATACACAGCAAATCGGCATTTTAATAGGAGAAGTTAACTCAGTGAGCCGTGCGTCGAAATGGCGCGGAAAGCGCGGCAACTAGTTTTATATAACGTGCATGACCCGCTGTCTCATACCTTTGGCAGCGGGGTATGCGTGTTAGTGGCGTCTCCGGTTGGTTTATTGCTCTGAGGTTAGCTTAGATCCAGAGGCGGGTCATGACTATTTCGGTTCGAGGTTCACTAAAAAGTCATTCAATTATTGCACACAAAGTGCACCTATGTACAATTGTATATTCCGCGCGCAAATATTCGGTGACAATAATATCACCTGATGTTTGTTTTGTTTATATTATAATAATAATTTTACACGAGCGATTTCTGCATGCGACAGCGCGTGGACGATCGGGAAGGATTGGTTGTTTTCGTGTTCACGTTTCGTAGTGCCGGGGAGCTGCTCAAGTTTTACCCATTTTTTCATGCAATAGCTTTTGTTTCACGTATGATGTTCTTTCTCTTTCCCACTCGTTGAAATCAGTACTGTCATATTTCTTCCATACAAGCGCTTACGCTAGCGCTCCACTCAATGCAATTTTGTAGTATCAAAGTATGCTTAGGTGTCCCCCACATTAGGAGCGCGTTCCACACACGCCCGACGTGTGAGCGATGCGGGCGCCGCGTACGCACCGCGAGCTCTCAGCACAAGCACAAGCGTCGCGTGTTGCCGCACTTGCCGGCCACCGTGTGACGTGTGTGTTGTGTATTGTGTAGGAAGCGCGCGGGGCGCCCGCGCTACTCATTACTCACACACCGAAGAACGCACGCGCCTAATGCGGGGTAAGCTAGACTTAAACCGGGATGCATCATAATGCGGTTTAAAGGTGAATCAATGAATGTTAAGGTAGCTAGGTTAGGTAAGTGTTTATTATCTTTACTAGCTTTTGCCCGCGGCTCCGCCCGCGTGGATGTCGTTTATCGCTTGTGCCAACGCTCTGAGCATTAAATTCGCCTCTCTACTCAACTTTGTCCTAGACTATTAACTCGTCTCTGTTCTCGACTTTCTACTCGCCTCTATACTTGAATTTATACTCGACTCTCTTCTGACTTCTCTGCTCACCTCGCTACTCGACTCTGTACTCGCCTCTTCATTGGTCTCTCTACTCGCCCATCCACTCGATACTCTGTTCGCCTCTCTACTTGACTCTCCCCACTCGCCTATCTTCTCGCCCCTCTACTCGCCTCTCCACTCGCCTCAGTACCTCTCTACTTGACATACTACTACTACTGCACTCTATTCGATTCTATACTCGCCTCTCCACTGGCTTCCTTAGTTGCATATCTACTCGCCCCTGTAGTCGACTTTACTCGACTTTCTATTTGACCTCTAGACGCCTATCCACTCGCCCTATAACAATCTCTACTCGCCTCTCCACTCGCTTCTATATTTGGCTCGTTACTCGACTATGTCCGTTCCGAAGCTACAATCCACCTTTGTTCCAAATTTTATGAAGATATCTTCAAAAAAAACTCTTACTGTTTATCCCCTATTCACCGCCTTTCTTGCGCGATTGTAAAATGACAAACTTTAATCCCCTAGCCCTATCCCCACCCCCTTCTACCCCCTTTTTCAGGATCAAATATAGCCTATGTCCGTTCTCTAGCTCTAATCCATCTCTGTACTAAATTTCAGAAGGATATTTAAAAATAACACACTTCTTCTTTCCCTTATTTCGCTATAAAAGGTAGCCATATCCGTTTCCAAGTTCTAATCTATCTCTGTACCAAATTTCATCAGGATATCGTCAAAAATGTCAAACTTGCATTCCTTAACCCTATTCCCCCTCTTATATACCTTTTTTCGCGATAAAAGGTAGCCTATGTCCGTTCTCAAGCTCTGATACACCTCTGTACCAAATTTCATCAAGATCGGTTCAGTGGTTTAGACGTGAAAGCGTAACATACAGACAGACAGACAGACAGAGTTACTTTCGCATTTATAATATTAGTATGGATTAGTATGGATTACTTGCATAATTATTTATCAAGGGAGTGCACCGGTCCAGCGTTCCTAAGGACGAGCCGCCACTGCTTAGATCTGCAGTTTTCAGCAATAGATAGTGATTCGAGCAGGAAGAAGGTTTATATATACATATGGGTTTACGGGTACAGAATTGAAATTCCAAATCAAATTAAAACATATTTATTTGTTTGAATATGTGTTATTCATACATGTGCATGCAAGATGTAAGTGAGTAATTATGTCCAACATGTTTAGCCGTTTTTGTGGCGGCGCGGCGTACAAATGTTTATATTATACTAGCTGTTGCCCGCGGCTCCGCCCGCGTGGATGTCGGTTATCGCTTAGTGTTGATCCCACGCTATTGAGCATTAAATTCGCCTCTCTACTCAACTTTGTCCTGACTATGTACTCACCTCTGTTCTCGACTTTTACTCGCCTCTATATTCGACTCTCTACTCGGCTTTCTACTCGCCTCTATACTTGAATTTATACTCGATTCTCTCCTGACTTCTCTGTTCCCCTCTCTACTCGACTTTGTACTCTTCTCTAAACTCGCCATTCCATTGGGCCTCTCTACTTGCCCTTCCATTCGATTCTCTTTTCGCCTCTCTACTTGACTCTCCCCACTCGCCTATCTACTCGCACCTCTACTCAACTCTCTATTCGATCTCTACTCGCCACTACATTCATCTTTCCACTCGCCTCTCTACTCAACCCTTTACTGCATTCTATTTGGCTCTCTAGTCGCATATCTACGCGCCCCTGTAGTCGACTCTACTCGACTTTCGATCTTTACACGCCTATCCACTCGTCCCTATAACAATCTCTACTCGCCTCTCCACTCGCTTCTATATTTGGTTCGTTACTCGACTATGTCCATTCCGAAGCTCTAATTCACCCTTGTACCAAATTTCATGAGGACATCTTAAAAGAAATTCTTACTATTATATATTCATCCCCTTTTTTGTGCTAATGAAAAATTATAAGCTTTAATCCCATAGCCCTATTCCGCTTCCCCCTCCCCCTTCTATCCCCTTTTTCGCGATAAGGGTTAGCCTATGTCCATTACCAACCTCTAATCCATCTCTATACCAATTTCATCAAGATATCTTCAAAATTGTTAAATCTTACATACGCTTGCCCTATTCCACCCCTTCAACTCCCTTTTTCGCAATAAAAGGTAGCCTAAGTCCATTTTCGAGCTCTAATCCATCTCTGTACCAAATTTCACCAAGATATCATCAAAAATGACAAACTTTTATACTAACTATCCAATCCTTATCCCTTCCCCACCCTTATACCACATTATTCGCGATAAAAGGTAGCATTATGTCCGTTACCAAGCTCTAATTAATCCCTGTACCAAATTTCATCAGGATATCTTCAAAACTGTCAAACTTTCATACCTTATTACCCCCCCCCCCCACCTCCTAAAGCCTCCATTTTCGCGTCAAAAGATAGCCTATGTTCGTTCCCAATTCAATCCATCTCTGTACCAATTGTATTTTTCATCAGGATGTCTTCAAAACTGGCAAACTTTCATCCCCTATAACCCCCCCCTTTATCCTCGTCTTTCGCGACAAAAGGTAGCGTATGTTCGTTCCCAAGCTTTAATCTATATCTGTACCAAATTTCATCATAATATCTTCAAAAAAAGACCAACTTTCATCCCATAGCCATATTCCCCCCCCCCCCCCCCCCCTTCTACCCCTTTTTGCGATAAAAGGTAGCCTATGTCCGTTTCCAAGCTCTAAACTATCTCTGTACCAAATTTCTTCAGAAAATCTTCAAAAATGACAAACTTCCATCCCAAGGCCCTAGTCCCCCCCTTCAACCCCCCTTTTCGCGATAAAAGGTAGCCTATGTCCGTTCCTAAGCTCTGAACTATCTCTGTACCAAATTTCATCAGGAAATCTTCAAAAATGACAAACTTTCATCCCAAGGCCCTAGACCCCACTTCTACCCCCCTTTTTTGCGATAAAAGGTAGTCTATGTCCGTTCCCAAGCTCTAAACTATCTCTGTCCCAAATTACATCAGGAAATCTTCTAAAACGATAAACTTTTATCCCAAGGCCCTGGTCCCCCCCTTCTTCCCCCCTTCTCGCGATAAAAGGTAGCTTATGTCCGTTCCCAAGCTCTACACTATCTCTGTACCAAATTTCACCAAGAAATCTTCAGAAATGACAAACTTTTATACCAAGGCCCTAGTCCGCCCCCCTTCTACCCCCCTTTTCGCGATAAAAGGTAGCCTATATCCGTTTCCAAGCTCTAAACTATCTCTGTACCAAATTTCATCGAGAAATCTTCAAAAATGACAAACTTTCATCCCAAGGCCCTGGTCCCCCCCCTTCTACCCCCCTCTTCGCGATAAAAGGTAGCCTATGTCCATTCCCAAGCTTTAATCTACCTCTGTACCAAATTTCATTAAGATATCTTCAGAAATGACAAACTTTCATAAAAACTTTCATCCCCTATTTCCCCCCCTTAAACCCCCTTTCTCGGGATAAAAGGTAGCCTATGTCCGTTCTCAAGCTCTAATATACCTCTGTACCAAATTTCATCAAGATCGGTTCAGTGGTTTAGGCGTGAAAGCGTAACATACAGACAGACAGACAGACAGACAGACAGACAGACAGACAGAGTTACTTTCGCATTTATAATATTAGTATGGATTTATGGTGCCTAGGTAATGTTAAAATTTTAGGGTTCCACGCGACAACGTCTTGTATTCTTTTACATTGTTGCCTATACACACTTTTAAAAATTCTTTCCGCGACATCTGCGAGCCATTTCATCCATAGCTTAAAAATATATCCCAGCTGTAGGTATATGTTGGGCCAGTGCGCGTCAATACTTATTGGAATATTAAACTTCCGTCATATCGCCGTAAAGTAATTGTTTATGTACAAATTTTGGCGCATGTTAGGCGTGTGATGCGGGATATGTGCTTATTGTATGTACTCTGCATTATCACGATCATATTAGCCACTGCATAATATTATGTTTGTCATAACATTAGGTACAAAAAGGAAACAGTGATAACAGCATCGATATACGCAATAAATACTAAATAGACATGTGGTGGGGTCATTTTATTATACCTACTATGTGATAATATTCGATTTTGGAGTGTAACTGTCCTTATATGGCTGATTTTTTAAGCATTTATTGCTATCTTTTTGGGTCAATAAAGTAGAGTAAGGATCGGGCTGCTATGACGCCCATAAAGAGAGAGCCGTATGTACAGCAGTATGTCAGTGCAATATGTTATTCGCAATCGGAATCAATCAAATAAGCGAAAGAACCAAAAAGTTATAAACATCTGCGGGGTGCCTTTTGGATTTTTTTCCTGACAACCCCTCTGCTTTATCTTATATCTTTAAACGACAAACATCCAGGTACTCCTTTATTAATCTGTACCAGACTGACTCCACAAATTACTCACAAATTTAAGGGCATGAAACCTCACCAACAATTGCTAAGTCGCTCTCACAGAGGGTATTCTTCATTGGGGCACAAAAAGCCCCCGTTTCTATCCACTGTAGCACAAGATGGGCTGAGCCAATAAGGGTGTGTCCATTCGGTTCTGTTCCAAAACATTCTGATAAGTTAAATGCGCCCATCCGTTTATTTATTTCGTTTACATAGTTATCACTCAATTAAGAATCCTTCTTTACAGCAAAAACTAATTAATCTTTGTTAATCTGAATCTGTTCCAGAGACTGATTGATAAAACCCGAGTGACGTGCATCAAATGGGTGCCGGGCTCTAGCAACCTATTCATTACTTCGCACGCTTCCGGCCAACTTTACGTGTACAACGAAGAATTAACGTGCGGGACCACGGCCCCGCACTATCAACTCTTCAAGCAAGGAGACGGCTACTCAATACATACGTGTCGAACTAAGTCCACCAGAAACCCCCTATACAGGTGGGTCATAGGCGCCGACGGCAGCTGTATAAACGAGTTTGCCTTCTCGCCGTGCGGAACCAACCTAGCAATTGTCTCCCAGGATGGTTTCCTCAGAGTGTTTCATTACGACACGATGGAACTCATCGGCAGAGCTCGGTCGTACTTCGGTGGGTTTCTGTGCGTCTGCTGGTCCCCCGACGGCAAGTACGTGGTCGTCGGCGGCGAGGACGATTTAGTGACGGTCTGGTCTTTCAGTGAGAGAAGAGTTGTGGCCAGGGGACAGGGGCACAGGTCGTGGGTGTCTGTCGTCGCGTTCGACCCGTACGTCGTGAGCTTCAGCGAGCCGGAGTGCGAGGAGGGCGTCGAGGACGACCGGCAGCGGAGCGAGAGCGCGCAGTGCTACCGGCTCGGCAGCGTGTCGCAGGACACGCAGCTGTGTCTCTGGGACCTCACCGAGGACGTGCTGCGGCCGCCCGTGCGTGCCAGGGCCTCCGCGCACCTCTCGCCCAACAGCCAGACGTTCTCCCCGAATGGCGTGCCCGGGGTCAAGGTGCCAGCCAAGGGTGCGAAAACGAACAAGATAGGTCACAAGCACGCTGAGCTTAGCGGGAACGCGAACGCAGCCGGCGAGCCGTCCGGCGCGAAGCCGACGAAGGCGAAGGCGAACAACGTGTCGACGCTGAACATTAGTGTAGGGAAGGCCAAGGAGGAGAGCTCGGGCTCGCTGGGTGCCAACTCGCTGACGCAGCGGCTGGCCGGCTTCTCGTTCGGCGAGCGGCGCTCCGAGCACCGCCGCAACTTCAGCCTCACGGCGCGCCCCGGCGAGCACAAGGCGGCGGGCGCGGCGCGCGGCCGCTCGGCCGGCGCGGGCGCGGCCGACGCGGGCGACGCGCTGCGCCTCATGGGCACGGCGTCGTGCCCGCGCTTCGACGAGTGCCCGGTGCTGGAGCCGCTGGTGTGCAAGAAGGTGGCGCACGAGCGGCTCACGGCGCTGCACTTCCGCGCCGAGTACTTCGTCACGGCGTGCGCCGACGGCGCCGTCAACACGTGGGCGCGGCCCGCGCGCCCGCCGCCCGCGCCCGCCGCGCCCTCCGCCGAGTAGCCGCCCCGCCCTCCGATAGCCGACCGTGAGTGTCGACGGACTTTCTCTACCCGACAATTGTTGCTTCCGACTATTCATTTATTGACGCAAATCTCTCAAATATCGATTTGAGAATCTTCCAATTTAAAAGGTTTCGTAGTTAAATTTTGAGTCCGAAAATGTTGTGTAAATATATTTTTTTTTTACGACTTACCCTCAATTTTTAAACTGTTATTTTTGCGCGTTGCTACGATAGTAACGTTACAAATATACCGTTACAGTAGTAACATTGTATCAACAATTATTTCACAACCGAGTTAAACGATAAGGAGACTGAGATGTTAAAAGTTTATTTTAAAATACTCCAGGTTGTATGCAGCGGTACTGTTGTTCGTTAGTTATAGTGTACGGTGAGTGTTCGCGTGTATTCTATGTTAGACACATTGTCGTTGTGAAACGTCACGTCGTGTCCTGGAGCTCTCCTGTCGTGTCGACACATCTCTCATACATTCCTATATCGTCCAAAAAGGGCCTAACTAAAATTATGAAAGTGTATACAAATTGACACATTGTAATTTCATGATTTTCTTGAGTATTTTGGTAATTAAATTAACACAGATGTTTACGACAGTTTTATTCAGTGACTTAACTTAGGTGGACTACACCGTGATATTAACGAATTACAATGCTTACATTAATATAAATAATACTTCGAATATGTTGCGATATTGTGATATTCTTTTAAATCCATTGGACAAGTTGTCGAAAGTTCTAAGTAATATGTTAAAACGTCTTCATGCTTTTATGCAAATGTCAAAAATACAAATACCACTTTAAATGATCAACTCTAAACTTAGTAATTAACTAAAACAGCCCCTGTTTGCAGCCGTATGCAAAGTTCCACTGAGCATTTCTAGTGTTGTAACGATATACGATGAAAGAAAAATAGTTTAGATAGAAATAGATAATATGAGATTCGTAATTATGTATAGAAAAGTGTATATTGTAATTAAGGAAAAATTATGTTTTTCTCGGCTCACTTCTGTAAATATAGTTGGTAAGACCTAAAGCGATTTAATCGCTTGATTGTGGCGAACAGCACTCATGCGCTTTCACTTTGAAGCTATTTATTACTGTTTTTATCGGTTTACGGGTTAGTTTCCATTGATTGAGCAGCGGCCGGAATTTGTTATTAGAAATACCCGCAAGAAGTTTGCGCTGCCTCTTCTTTGCCTTCAAATGCTATGAACTTTATCACCCGTACATAAGATTCAGATTACTTTGGCCGGTCACTGCTCTTTCATGTGAATTAATCCTGAATGTTGTTGCAATGATTGACGCGTCTGTAAGACTTGCTGAGTTTCATCGTTTATCTATATATATTTTAATTTTGTGAGACTCTTTTAAGTTGTTAATTATTTAGATATTAGTGTATAGTTTAGTGATTTTATTTCGTCATAGATCAATTTTTGGTTCTATATTATTGCTCTCGTGTAGTTAATTGAAAAAGCGCGGATTTGATGTTATATTAAAGGAGGGTATGTCTAGAGTTTCAGACAATTGATAATAATAATAATATATTGAATTAAACCTATTAATTTTCAAGTTGCACTAAGACTGAATTTTCATTGATTTCTAGTAAATATTTTATTGTTTAAAGCAGAATAAATAATCCAATTGCACGTTATAATGAATGTCTATAGAATTTATTGTGATTCCCTCCGGCAAGTCCGCGCTACGAATAATATTCCTAATGTATGTTTAGATATTTCCACAGGTGTCTATCGTTACGTAAAAACTTAACGTTAAATAACTGTTATAACAATGCAATAGCGTAGTCAAACTAAATTCTGGAATCTTCTATTTCTTAAATTATTTGTTATCATTTTATAGTCATTATTATTAATATAAATAAGTGAATAACGTTTTCATTTAAACTCTAAATCCTTTAAACGCTAGTAACGTTATTAAATTTGTGACAGTTAAATAACCGTTATTTGAAACGTTTGAATAACGTTGTCCGGTTGCATGTCACAGAGTATTTCAAATAAATTGATATCTTTCTTGAGTATATTGTAAAAATAGTTATTTTTAGGTGAAATTTTACTTCCTATGAATACCAATGTCGGGTTGCTAAAATATTAAACTTGCCGTTTTTTTATTTATGTATCAGTTATTTCAAGTAAGCTGCAAATAAAGACAGTAGTTATTCGATGTTAACTGACGCCAATATATTGGCCAAAAATGGATAAACTACCTTTATATTGTGTCGACGTGCGTCCAATATAGATGTCTGTCAATGTCTCGTAAACACCGTGATACCCATTGTGACGTCATTATTAAATTCAAATACGGTATAAGTAATGTGCCATTGACTGTCAGACTTTGGAAGCATTTATATTTATTGTAACATACCTACCTAACTAAAAAAAATAATGTTTGAGACTGTTAAGTTTACCCAATACTTATACTGTTGCGTCATTCTCTAAACTGTATAAAGATGCACTTGCAATCAATGATCGTCTATTACAATGAGGTAGACGTGTTGTATCTCAATTCTAAGGCAATGTCAAGAGTGTACTTTGTATTACAAGAAGCCTTCCGTCTTCCTCTGTTGTAGCTTGTGTTGAGTGAGCCGGCTAAGGCCCGTACGATACGGTAGGACGATACGAACGATACTCAATCCTGAATCTTCATTGACAGATTTTACAGATTGTAAATCGAGATTCAGGACTGAGTGTAATTCTGGAATACGGGCCTAAGTTTTTAGCGCCAGTGCTGACATCTACCTCTTTGTACTCTTTGTAATAAAAGATCGTTGATTGCACCTATATCACGGTGTGCGGAGATATTCTGATCTGTGTACTGTACCTACTGTACAACTTATTTCCTGTATTGCATAGTTTCTGAACGCATTAAAAAGTACTTGTAACAGGCAGCTGTTTCACTGAGCCATTTGTAAGTTTTAATTTCATATTTAATAATACGTTGTGCTCATAGATATAATGTTAGCCCTTGAACAATTGATACGGCGCTGTTTTGACCATCGGTGATCAGTATAGTCCGTTTTTAATCAATTTGATCTGATCAGTTTTAATCAAAACCGAGCAATTTAATGAGAAGCCTTTGATCAAATCTAACTAAAGCTTGATCAAAAACTGACATAAATTTGCCCTTATTACAAGGCTTAATTTTTGTTAAACATATCAAAGTCAACCTTATAATGACATTTAACTTTGTGTAATGTTTAGTTTTAGAATAGTTCTAGGCATTTTGGTTTAGTAATATATATTTAAAAATGATCATACAATAAATATTTATATTCGCTTGCAGTCAAAACAGAGCTAAATTTTTACAATTATTTCGAATTCCATTCACGAAGAAGTGTTGCAAAAACGCGTTGATTTCAAACTTAAATGTTTGCCTTATCAAGTTACGATTCGCCTCGAGATGACCAATTTTTGCAGTCACTGCTTGAGCCTACTTACGTTTCGACTTTAGTGAATCACTGTACTGATTTCTACTTTAAAAAAATATCGTATTGATATTTCTATATGCTCTCTGTCAGAGCAGGTTGCGGGGCTAAAATCTATTAGACTGCATCGACATCATTATAAAATTTTAGTTTGAAATCAAATTTATGACAATTCATTAGAATATAAACTTTTCTTCAGGTCTTGTTTTTGAAATATAGGCTGTGTGCTGTTAGATACAGACTAAGGAAATCATTAGTCGAGTTCTGTAATAAATCAGTAGTTTATAATTTTATCTTACATTTTACTCGGAGACATTTTCTTTTTATGAACAGACGGTGACTCCGCAAATACCTAAGATAGTGGTTAGGTATGTATTGAAAATTACTATTTTAACAAGTCAATAATGGATCAAAACACCGCGCTTCTAATGTCTTAGAAGTTGATAGGTGGCAAATTGTAAATGAAATTTAGGCTAAGACCCTAAACATTTGTCCCGAATTTAGGGTTCAGTAAGATACTTCGTGTATTTTTGGACGTTACTTTTCTATTTTCCACTTGTTCAAATTATCCAGTTGTTACAGTAGGTAAAGCACGGGTTTAATTAAAGTTATCATTTCTCGTAAGCTGCTACATAAAAGCGTTCTTTAGTGCCTGGAGCCGAACGTTTTTGTTCGTGTTAACTCAGATTTCGCTTGCTGGGTATTATGTTAGTTCATTCGAAATTCGGCGTTAGGCTGTAGGTATTGAAGAACGTTTCCTGTATGACATTTTATCCTGGGCCGATGTGGTTCTTTCGTCACTGGCAGTCTGGAGAATATTAGCCCCGTACAAAGTTGACTACATCACTTATGTATCATTAACATGATGTTTAATATGGTTCATTTATTTGGATTATTGTTCAATAATAATAAGACACGAATTACAAGCCTATCAAGTTAATATTTAAATAGAGGATTCTCTTTATAATGTAGTAGTTTTATTTTACCCATAGACTGAAGCAGGCAGCGTCATACCCACAGAACAGAAAAACCTGTTAGAAGTGTGATAGGACAGATTCTATAGCGGAACCAATGTCGCCAAACTCACACATACAACCAGATAATAATACGTTGCACTACAAGTAAACGTTTGTTTTGGTTGGTCGTATGTCTTTAACACCAAATTAGCCTAAAGTACACTGCAAAACGAAAACACACCTTATTGATTCACAGTAGAGATTACTTTAATATACGGATTTACAACGTTTCGTATGTGAATTAAACGTGCTACGGGTTATGAAAAAGTTCAACAAATTCAACGTCAGTTTAAAGTCAAACTTAAGGATACGGTTGACATTACTTTGAAGGTCGACATTGTACGCTCTTGCAAACCTCCGCATATGAATGACACGCGTGCCACACCTATTTCACACTTCCGTTTTTTCGGTTCCGTGGTCATACCCACCCTTGTCTAACACAAACGGTACCTACACGGTGCATGACAAACTAGATTTACTAGATCAAAGTACATGTTTATACTACCGGCTACCTTTTTGGAAATTTTCGGCCTTCGCCAAGCACTGCTTACCTACACAGTTATAATAGGATTTATCTGATTTTGGTAAAGTAGGCAACGTCTTTCCCTTGCCCCTGTTGGTACTTTACGGAGCTTCTTTTTTGGTACATTGAATATAATCTTCGGTTCGGTTCTTATTGTACAGCTGAGCGATAGATAGAACGCTATACAAAACCAAACTCTCTCTCCCTAACGTGCCAAATTAAATGCTTAGTAAGTAAAAACGGTACTGTTCAGGTCAAGCTCATTTTACGGTACTGTACGGTCATAAAAAAACTTGACAAAAATATAAATTAGGGTAGTTGGCAATAAAACTATTTGTCAAAAAGAAAAACGAGGGTAGTTTGCAATAAAACACCGGTCACTATCAAGTACATTTATTCCCTGCCTAGAAGCCGGGGTCCCACCCGGTGCTGTCGCTGGCGTCCACCAGCTTGTAGCACACGACGGTATCGCCGGGCCGCACGCTGAAGGCGGCATCGTCAAACCGCAGGCCGCACTCCATGTCGCGCTTAATAGTTTGTACCTCGTCCTTAAGGTGCTTCATTGATGCTAGTTTACCTGAGATCCATTGAAAGTAATGTTAGTTAAATGATATTTAATTTTAATCTTCGGCGATACGTTCATTATGCATACACGGTACAGCCAAGGAAAGGAATGCTCTGCCCGAATGTGTTTCCGCATAGCTGCAACTTGGATGTCTATAAGACCATAGGGAAAGTTACTTCTAGGCAAGCGTGCTCCACCGTCGACTACATCGTCAATTACCAACAGATGAAATAGTGATCAAACGCGAGCCTATCAACTATAAATCACCATTCCTCTTTCCCTTATCTTTTTCATCCTAGTGTCCTTGCCAATGGAGATGCCGCCTGCGCTTTTATCCCTACAGAGGGCGCCTCATAATAGCCAATGTTAGCTGTCATCTACGTGGATTTCATTGTCTCTTCAAATCTGACACCTATGAGTTTGTTAGTGTTATTATTTTTTGGTGGCAAAACCACTGCGTTATCACAGACACTGTAACTAATGCCATTTAACCTTAGACTTCACTAGTATACTATTAAAGCCTATAATTAAATGACAATCTTGTAGAGTGAATGAAACATTGTAATTTTAACTTTTTTTAACTTTACAACACTCAGCTATAAAGTCTAAAATTTAACATTTAATATTACAGCCTCCGTGGCGTAGCGGTAGTGAACGTGGCCGCTACGCAGAAGGCGCAGGTTCGATCCCCGCTCAGTGCAAATATTTGTATGTATGAATATGTATATTTGCATTGGTCTATGGTATGTATGTATTTACAAAAAAAAAACTATCTAAGTATGTCTATCCGCATTCTAGATTCCATAACACAAGCTAGTTAAGCTATGCTTACCATGGGTCTAGATAGCGTTGTGTGAAATGTTGTGGAATATTTATTTATTATTATTTATTTATTTAACATTTTGTGCAATGTCAGCGGTGCGACAGTGGTTTAGGAATCGGGGGCCAGATGGTTATTGTCGTTTGGTCATATGCTGCTGCCATCTACAATTAGTTTTGCGTCGGCATCCCCATTGCATCTTTGGGAGTCCGTAGTCCGCTTTTTACAGTTTAACTGCGGGTTTGGCTGATTTGACCCCGACTACCTATTGGCGATATCGAAGTATTGCAGTTAACCCAGTTGCTGGACTTTTTAGGGCTCCAACTACCCGTAATGACTGCCAGTAGGTCCAACCGGGAGCGACGGCTTAACGCAAATAGCCATGTTCATGCTTACAAATATTTGCACTGAACGATAACTGCGAAACAGGGAGCCGAAGACCGTGCGGAGTGGGTTGAGTGGAACACGACAAGAATTAATTTCACAGCTTAATGGATGTTGCGTGGGGAATAAAGTTCCTTTTATACCTGACAATGCGCACTGTATCTAATTTGTATCGCAGGTCGTAGTCACGCTGTGATGGATATTGTTTGAGACATATGTATACCTGATATATCTTGGAACTAAAATGTGCTCAAAATTTGTTCTATACGTGCAGTAAACGATTCTTGGATGTGTTGTGAGGATAGCACGGCGTGCTACGGCCGTGGACGATCTCAAATTCTTTTCATACAAAACAATACGCGCGCTCCAGGGCCTCTTATATCTCGAAATGAATGTCCAAGATATGTGGAACGAGCAATACGCTAGCAAGCAGTGGGGGCGTGGCGCGTACCCTCGAACACGACGGCCCCCGCGCGCAGCACGCGGTACATCCCTGCGCGCGCCAGGCTGCCCTTGGTGCAGCGGCAGCCCGCCACCGGCACCTTCTTCTTGTTCTCCGTCACCACGAACTCCTGGAGCACGTTGGCCTCACCTGCGGACACACGGCTGCATGATACAAACTGTGGGTGGAGTGAGGTGAGGAGAAATAGAGAGAGAGAAGAGGCGGGGGGGGGGATTCGTCTCTAAAAAATACTAACAGAACATTGATTTCTAGATAAAATCTAATCAATAATGGGGCCTTAGCCCGTACACACGAGGCAAAAATGCAAAAGACAGTTCTCAAAACATATGACGTCATAATATGGTTAACGGTAAAATATTAGGGATTTAACTTATGTACCTATTAAGGAACATTTATTTAAATTAGGTACTAGCTGATACCCGCAGCTCTGCCCCCAGAACCTGAACGGATCGGCTGAAATCTTCTGCTGCTGTGGCGATTAGAGCGTTAGCGTGTGTTATTAACACATATCCAAGCATTCAAACATCTTCACAATTTATCATATTAGTGGGATAGGATAAAAAGTACGGTAAGTTAATCACTTATATCTAGTAACGTCAAAACTAAGACCGCCACTAACCTATGAGTTCCTCCTCCTGTCGCTTCGGTATCCTGAGGGTGAGTTCTTCCTTGATATCGTCGACCATGCGGTAGATGACGTTGTGTTTCTTCACGGCGATGTGCTTTCTCTTCGCCTCCACGGCTAGGGGCGGCGGGCACTCCACGTTGAACGCGTAGATCACGGCTTTGAATACCTCTGCTATCTGCGAATACACACTTATTTGTGAACTAGCTGTTGCGTGGTTGTCGGTTATCGCAAGTACATAACCTATGTCCTTTCCCAAGCTCTAATCTTTCTCTGTACCAGATTTCATCGAAATCGGTTCAATGGTTTGGGCATGAAAGCGTGACAGACAGAGTTGCTTTCGCAATTATAATATTAGTACGGAAGTATGGACATTAATAGTGTGAAATTTAATTTCAAGAAAAGTAATATTTGTGCGTGTCACTAATAAATGTTTTCTTGCTTTCTTTCGCAATAAAAGGTTTCCATGTGGGCGAAACCGGGGGCAACAGCTAGTATGTTATAATAATTATCCAAGTGAAGCTAATAAACATCTTGTTACAATTGTCCATAGGCTACGGTAACCTTTTACCCTGCAACTAATAAGCTAAATAAAATTATGTGGTAAAAGTACTGGTGGTAGAAATTTGAAGGCACAAATTTGTCACAAATATCAGCTCGGTGGGTATCACCGTGCACGATTGCGAAAAACCCTCTATAGTAATCCAATTTCAGTTGGATTGCGTTCAGGGGTTAACAAGTGCAAAGCCGGGCAGGGGGGATTGTGGTCAAAGCACTAGAGAGATCGGTGGGTGTCACGCGGTGCTGCAACGACAATCCTCTTTCGATAAAAACAAATGTTTACCTCCAAGTCATTAGGCGTAACAGGTCCAACCCCGAAGTGCACCAAGTCTAACCTCACAATCTGATTTTCATCATAAGTTTCCAGAATGTCCAATATAGCTTCCACAGAACCGTCCACGTCACCTAGCGGGAAAATAATAAGGTATGGGCCGACCGTAACCACAGTACCGCACCTTGGGTATGTGCGCGGTGAGAGGGGAGAGTTTCGACCAATCGACCGCCCGATGTGGTCAGTCCGCCGCCGGTATCTCGCTCGTTCTCGACTTATGCTCTTTCTTTTACTTATTTACCTCATTCCCCGCCATGCCACGTGCATCTAAGATACAGCGGTCGCCGTCATACTATAATACAGGCACTTCTTCAAAATAAACATTATTATAAGCATAGTATAGTTCTCGATAGCGAACGCGGTAATCATATGAGGTGAGTTGAATCTGAAAGAAAGCATACATAGCAAATTGGGATGAGCCAGTATCCCATTTGCCATGTCAACTTGAGACGCACAGTATTAATCCAGAATTTTACAAACAAATCAAACACTACTGAGGGTGTTTGATGCAGTCATGTTATTCTACGTAACGTATTTCATTTATCTTTGTAATATGATAGTAAATAAATAAAAAATCGGGGTTGTCGGTATAGATGTCGTGTAGACACGCAACTCTTGACAATCGAAATTAGGTCGAAGTTTGGAAAATGGTGTAATTGTTCCGATATTGATAATCGAAATTTAGTCAAATGTTTGAAAATGCTGCTGTGAAGAAAGAGAAAGAGCATGACTGGAGAGCGAACGAATTGGCGGCAGGACTGATCAAATCTGACGGTCAATAGGTTGATACTCCCTCCGTCTCGACGCGCACATACCCATGACGCGGTACAGCGGTTACGTTCGGTCTGCACTTCTGCAGTCATACAGATGTAGATAATCAAAATTCAAACAAAGGTTTGGCAGTGGTGTTGTCGTATATGTTTTTATCTACTCTGATTCTATAATACAAAGATTATAAAATTGGAATCAATTCTCTTATGACAAACGTTACGCACAAGCCAAAAAAAGGTTTTATTACGATACAGGTCTTGTATGGACACCTATATCATTAAATAACTTTTTAATATTAATGATACACCTATATAACCTCCAACTGGACCAAGAAGGTTGAACCTCTACTTTAAAAAAGTAACCGTCGATTCGGAAGAAAAAAAAAAGAAACACGCATGCGCAATCGATGTTTGTCGCCAACATTTTACATTTAAATTAAAAAAAGTTTGGTTTTGTTTGTAAAATAAATTAGTTTATGTATTATAGTATGAGAGTAGATAAAGTAGTGTATGACACTGTACATAACTTGGTCTTATAACTACTCGTGTGATAGTATAAAAAAAACTCGTGTTATAAGAGCCCTTATTATGCAACAGTATCATAAACTACTATTACAATCGTAGTTCACGCGGCAGGTGATACCTTTGACGAGTATGCTGAGCGTGGGGTGCCCGTCGGACTGGAGCTCCTTGGGGCGGGGTCCGTCGGGCCGCATGCGGTAGCGGCCGAGCGCGCGGCGGCGGGCGCGCGCGGCGGCGTAGCTGGCGTGGTGCTCCGCCGCGCGCGCCGCGATGGCCTCCCCGTCCGCCTGCTGCTTCTCCCTCATGCGCACGTTGTGGCGCCACTTCATTACCTCACTGGCACGTTTCTGTTGAATCGATATTATTTGGTGTGATACTCCGCACGTGTTTATTGGCTGGCAGTGACGTGCATAGACGTTTTCGGACGGGTGGATAAACAATAGTAAATAATTGCAAAAGCCGGGAGGCGTATTTACGTTTCACTATGTAATTTCACTATTTTTATTTCCTACCAGGTGGGATGACGATCTAAGGAAGACTGCAGGCAGATGCTGGATGCGGCAAGCTGAAGACAGGGCGCTATGGCGCTCATTAGGGGAGGGTTATGACCAGCAGTGGACTAATATAGCCTGATGATGATGATGATGATGCAATAGTAGGCAACAGTGTCTTGAAACGCGCACGAGTTTGTTGCACTAACACCCTTCCAAATCCATATTCAATTTAAGGCACGCGTCCTCCAATCGCTTACGAGTTTATTAACCGATGGAGCCAGAAGAAGGGTTATGTTTTTCGAGAGTATGTATGTATGTATAATTGTTTGACCAGCTCGGCAGCAGGAAGGACTCCATGGATTTTAGCTTGAAAGGTGTCGTTGGAGTCGTATTTACTGTATGAGCGACACTGAGTATATCAAAATAACATAAAAACTAAATTGCGGATTTTGGTAAAAAAAAAACAATCAAATATATCGGTATGAAAATAAAGGAAATTAAAAGACGACGACAAAAATACATATTTCATAACAAAAAAGTATAAAACAAAATAAATTATTAAAAATGAAAAAAACCCGACTGATACTGAAATGATCGTAACAAGCTTTATAGCAGGCGGTACCCATTTGCAAATCTCAAACTCGATGATAATTAATAGGTACCGCCTGCTATAAAGCTTATTTCAATCTTTTCAGCATCACTCGGGTTTTTATTACGCAAACATTTTTGTGGCCTGCCAAGCAGTTACGTGCATAGATAGACAAATAAATTCTTAGCAAAACTACTGTCATACCTTCAAGGATGAGTGTGATGGGTCACCTCAACCTCAAATATCCGTTAATTAGTCGCTACTACCGCGTTAATATTGAATATATTCAGTTGCGACGTATAATTTATTCATATTTATTTTCAAGAAAATACACCTCCATGATGACATTAACGAGGCGTGATCACTTAACCTGTTCATGAAATTCTCTCTTTCTATCGCTGAAACATCATCATCATGCTCAAAATCTACTCACTCACCTCAGAGTTAACTTCCAGCACCTGGTCTCCAGCCGAGGGCATCTCCCTCCAGCCCAGCACCGACACTGGTGTCGATGGCGGTGCCTCCTGGACTGTCCTGCCGTCTGCTGAGTTTAATACCCTGACCTGTTGGACGTAATCAAGGGTTTCATGAATATAGTCAAAAAGGGAAGTCAGTCAAACAATATGTTACTTCTGTAACTCCTTACAAATTCTATTGAAGTTGGATAATATTCTTATTCTCATTTATTTATTCACTAGCTAAAACTGATTAACTTTCATCCCCTATTAACCCCCCCCCCCCCCTTAAACCCCCTATTTCATGACAAAAGGTAGCCTATGTTCGTTTCCAAGCTTTAATCTATCTCTGTACCAAATTTCTTTAGGATATCTTCAAATATGACAAACTTCCATATAAACTTACATCCCATGGCCCCCCTCCCCCCCCCCCCTCCTTTTCGCGATAAAAGGTAGCCTATGTTCATTCCAAAGTTCTAATGCACCTTTGTGCCAAATTTCATTAGGATATCTACAAAAATGACAAACTTTCATCCCCTATTTCCCCCCCTTAAACCCCCTTCCCGCGGTAAAAGGTAGCCGTTGTCCGTTCTCAAGCTCTAATATACCTCTATACCAAATTTCATCAAGATCGGTTCAGTGGTTTATACGTGAAAGCGTAACATACAGACAGACAAACAGAGTTACTTTCGCATTTATAATATTAGTATGGATTAACAATTTACATTGTGTTTGAACATACATAACATTATTGCTAAAGATATCAATTTAAAATATTAAAAAATATTGATGTTAAAACCAAGAAGTCGATAAAAAAGTGAATATAAAGTATTCCGTACAATTAATCATTTCAAATCTATTAAAAAAAAAATCAATTAATCAATCAAGAATTATAAAAATGTCAAAATCAAATTCAATGAACTGAGAACTCTCAATTATAAAAATATACAGTCATTCCTCTTTCCCACTCGAGTAAGCAGAGTCAAGATTCCACCTGGTATAATCCTGGCATCTGTCCGACCTGATTGACGTAAGAACACCAAAGTCGACCCTAGACAGGATGTCAACTCGCCTCATAAATATGTATCTTCAATATTCTTTTGTTCATACTCTCTACTCGTGGGTGTGTGGCGTGGCGTATCTAAGGTGGTTTACAGTTCCTGTTCCAAATATTACCGCTTCTGTTCGTCGGCGACGACAGAATTTACAAAAGACGACACCATGTTGATGGTGTAATATGATTTAGGAGAGGATTCTGGAAAATGCCCTTTAAGCCAGATGAACTGACAACCTAAAGAAAGTAGCTGGGAAAGACTGGATGCGGAAGACTGGGGAACAGCTGCTATGGCACAAATTGAGAGAGGCCTATATCCAGCAGTGGACTGCTATATGCTAATTGAATGAAGAGCTCATAATGTCAGGACATACCTTAGCCCACCCGTTGCCTGCGACGATGACACATCCTCGCCTTAACGTGCCCCTTTGCACTAATACTGTAGCTTGCTTCCTGGACACACACAACATTAAAAGATTTCATTACAGAACTATAGTAAATACCTCAAGCCTAAAGCAATATAAAGAAGTTTAAGATCGACTGCAACCGCTGTACCGCGCCTTGGGTATGTCCGCAGCGAGACGGAGGGAGTATCGATCAATCGACCGTCAGATTTGGTCAGTACGCTACCAACGCTCATGGCGGTATGTCGCTCGCTTCCGACTCATACTCTTTCATTCTTTTTTTTTACCTCTTCCCCCGCCACTCCCCGCGCTCATAAGGCGCGGTCATACTATACTTCAAAATGTTAACTTTACTCAATACTCACCCCATCCTGACATCCAACTGAGCCTCAAGCACCACACCTTCGACATATCCTCCAGGGTCTGCTTTTAGTTCCATCAACTGCGCTTGCAGTGTTAGGGCTTCAATCAACGTGTCTAAGTTCTGTTTCTTCAGGGCTGATATCGGTATAGCCTGGACGTCACCCCCTAACTCTTCGCAAACGATGCCGTGAGCTGATAATGCGCGCATTGTTTTCTCCTGTTGAATTTAAACTATGGAATATTGTTTACCTAGATAACTCCTATTAGTTATAATATTGTCTATCTAGTTGCTAAAGGACTATATATTTTCCCTTCTTTCTTTTGTCTGTGTAAAATGTGAAAACTCTCGTAGAAGCAGTTGGATCGGAGTCGAAAAGAATAAGGGTAGCAGCAACATAGCAGACATGTTAACTCGGAAAGGGATCGTCACCGTCATTACGGCTCGCTTATCGTTACCTAGCTGTCACCAGAACATCGAGTCTGAACTTTATTGCTATAGATTTAAAGTCCAAAATTAAATGAACCTCAGTTGTATAATAAAAAATAAAAAGATAATTGTTGCGGTGAAGGAGAGCCATAAGCACATTCATTTGTTTATCGTTTTGTATATTTACAGCAAGGCGAAACGGTTACGATCCGCTTCTGAGTTGATAAATGTCTGCTATGACTACCCGAGTAGCGAAATGAACACCAGCTCCCGACATGCCCTTACGGGAGATAGCAAGTCTTCATTTTGAGAGATTTAAGTACGGCGATGGACATATCTAGAACGATTACATAGAATTTCCAAGTGGGACTTCACATATAAGTACACAATATACATCAAATAGAGGCATACCTACAATGTTCACACCTGGCTTGTCGATTTTGTTGATCGCCACCAGTATTGGAACTGTAAGAAAACAAAAAATTGAGTAAACAATGTTTTTATTGTGAAACTGGAGTTTTGGTGGGAAAACGAAGAGTGGCACATCGTTGTGCTATTTTATTTTCCGAAATTGTTGTGAATTCGAGTTTTTATTTGTAAAAATGGTGGATTTTTAGTCATAACGTCTTGGACAACGCACACAAGTGTTGTAAAATGGCATATTACAGTGAATTGTGACTTTTCGTGTTCGAGCCAAATCTCCCTAGGGAGCTTCTAGTAAAGGCCCACAACTTTACTGAGGCAGTAATCATCTCATTGATCGTCATCATCATCATCATCGTCATTAATATCATCAATCCATAATCATCATCATCAAAAAATGGAGATATATATATAAATGAAGATGTGGCTTAAAGGTCTCGTTACCAGGCCATAAAATCTTCCAAAAAAAATAAATTCTGAAACTAGCGGGCAATGACGAGGGTCAATCCTCATTGATAGAGTAGAGCAGCTTTTTGAGGCCGAATACAAACCATTTTGAATCTTATCTATATGATTGAAATGTTCGAAGTCACTTGAAGGTATGGCAGGCTGCACAAACCTTTTCTAGCAATAAATTTTGGCCTCTGCTCTTTAACGGAAGGAAGCTCGTAAAGGACGTAAGGTCAGAAGCAAATGGCGGACTCTTCTTCTTCCTATCCTGGAGGGAATGAGTAGTAGGAAAGGGGTAGTATATGTATGCAAATCTATATACTACTATTATAAAGCTGAAGAGTTTGTTTGTTTGTTTTCCCATGCCCATACATTTATTTGAAAATTATAAAATTACGGGTAATATATTAGATAGGATATGGCTTAAAGGGGTGCTACGGGATCGAAGTATGGGCGAACCCGGGGCGGGTCGGCTGAATAATAAAAGGTCGTATAGCTGCACCGTCACACGTACCGTTAGCCTCGCGCGCCATGCGGATAGACTCCAGCGTCTGCTCCATGACGCCGTCGTCCGCCGCCACCACCAGCACCACGATGTCCGTGGCGAAGGCGCCTCGCGCACGCATGGCCGTGAAGGCGGCGTGGCCCGGCGTGTCCAGGAACGTCACCTTGTCGCCTGACTTCAGCTGGACTGGAAAGGGACATTCGGATTAGGGGCCATCCATTAATCTCGTGAGGGTTGAAAGGGGGTAGGGGTTACACAAAAATCACGAAATATCCCAAGGGGGCAAGGGGGTGTGGTAAGGTATCACGTGTATTTATTTATTCGCCAAACGCGCGATTTCTAAACAGAAAAGTGGCGTGTAGAGTAGGCGCCTAGTTGCACCATAGAACTTAAGAAGTTATATTCGCGCGTTTCCAACGTTTAAAAAATATGGATTAATATGCAGATGCAACAACATATCAAGTGAGAGATAGTGATACAGAATTTGATTACGTATGTCACACTTAAAATAGCGATAGCCACTCCTCTTTATTGATGCAAAAAGTTTATGCACCATAATAGTATACCACCTCATGGTATCCTCAAAAGACACTAATATGTGCTGGCAACCTGGGATCTTACATTAATATGTGCTGGCAACTCTGTCATAGCTCCAACCAATTAACAAACAGTATGATGTCGATGTCAGTTTGTGGAGTTGACTCTAGTGTGATCTTGACTTGAACGAATCCTCAAGCGCCACATTTAACGCCACGCCACATTTTAAGATTTTTTATAGGTACTAAAAATACATGTGATGTTGGTGAGGGGGGAAGTCTTAAACGTCACCACGTATCACCAAGAGGGAGGCAGAAGGGTTAAAAATGCTAAAAAGAAAAGATCACAAGTATAGGAGCAGGTTTACCCAGATGTATGAGGTATGTATGGTATGGTATATGAGGGTCCATCGTGAACTTTGGGGTCAATACACCAGTAATGTGAATGGATAGTACGAAAGAGGACATTGCAAGGAAAGGAGTGACAGAGGAGATATAAAGTCTAACAGGACAGCATGGAAGTTACATTGTCCAACATGTGATCCTAAATATTTGAGGCAAGGGCAGGCAGGTAATACAGACCCGCATTCTGGAAAGGTACTTAGTCCTGAATGTCGATTTATCTGAGGACAGATTGTTTAGACATATTGACAGATTCCTGCCACATTCTGTGATATAATCTGTCCTCAGATAAATCGAGATTCGGAACTGAATATCATTCTAAAATACTGGCCTTAAATTTCCCACTCCTAATGAGATACCTTCAAAAGCGCCAATATGCTGTGTGATGCCGCCAAACTCTTGGTCGACCACTGACGTGTCTCTGAGCGAGTCGAGCAACGTCGTCTTGCCATGGTCCACGTGCCCCATCACACAGACGACCGGAGGTCGAGGCTTGAGGGCTTCCGGAGGCGCCGGGGGTGCGGGCACCGCGTCCTTGTTCTACGATTTGGGAAAAATGATTGGTTTAATGTGATTTTACTTGATTATAAATATTATAATGAACAAAATTAACATTTTATCAGCTGTGACGTCAAATGCAATTGTGTACCATTTTATTGATAAAAATGTTTATTTATTTATTTATACTTCATGTACACCATTATTTCTGTGTTTTGTCGATCTGGAAAAGGGTTTTGACAGCGATATGCGCGAGGCCTTGTAGACTGTTTTGGAGAAGGTGGGTTGCCTGAATAAATTTGTACGTCTGGTTCGACTTCTACACGATGGCACGACATGCTGTGTGTCCACAAATGGGGAACAAACAGACTACTTTCCCGTCAGCTGTGGTGTTAAGCAAGGATGTGTTCTTGCTCCCACGCTATTCGCTATCTATTTTGCAGCTGTCGTCAAAGAAACCTCTCAAGATCAGTCTCGGTCAAGATGTTCTAAAGTGTGTAGAGAGGTTCAAGTACCTGGGCAGCATGATAACATCACAATGTGACCTTGATGCCGAAATTAACAGCAGAATGCTGCTGCCTCAGTTTCTTTTGGCAAACTCCGATCCAAGGTCTTCCGCTCTCATGACATCACACTAGCGACAAAAATCTCGGTATATAGGGCTATTGTCCTGCCAAGCCTACTGTACTCCTTAGAGACCTGGTAAGCAAGGCGAACAGCTTCTACGGTATAAGGATGTGCTCAAAATGCATATGAAAAGGTGCAGTATTGAACCCTCGACATGGGAATCAGTAGCTGCAAAACGCCCGGAATGGAGACATCTCGTAAAGCAGAACATCGACGCTTTCGAACGCTTACGCAGAGATGAACTCGACGCTAAGAGAGACGAGTTGAAAGCCAGACCACCTGTGGTTCTAATTTATCACTATAGCAGTGGCGTACTCACTTGCGCGATATGCTCAGGGACTTTTAAGGCCAAAATTGGCTATAGCAGTCATATTCGAGCACACGATGAGATGCTGCAGCTGAGTCTGTCCAGTAGTCGCTGTAGCCGAAATCGGCTTTGACAGTGATGATGTACACACTTACATGGTATTTATACAAACAAGTGAAATATTATGTAGAAAGGCGAGCTTAACTCAGATTGAGTTCTTTTCCAGCAAACCCGGGAGTGCACAGAGGAAACACAATCCAATGAGAGAGGCAGTCTTGTGTACATTTGTCAATATTTAATAGTAGTATTTCAAAATTCTTCTTTTTTATTGATCTTTCCTACTTGAATCAAAATTTATATTCTTACAGTGGTAGGTCAAATACAGTCAAGTATAAACGACTCGCCCATTCATAGTGCAATGATGGGTCCTTGAGAATTGATATTTTTTTATTACTTTTTATCATCATAAAAAGTGTGGGTTGACATGTCTCCATGAAAAAATATTTTTATTTATCCTGGATGAGGTTCACGAGAAAAAAAAAGTTTACCTCTTCTTCCAATGATTCTTGATCAGGTTTGGGTACAATCTTGAATCTACAGCCAGAAATTTTAACAACATCTCTTATGATCTGTGGATTGTGTATCACAGTGTTTTTGTTATATTCTATGGTGGAATCTTTGTCAGCAAACTCTAGGGCTTTCAATACATGATCTGCAACAAGCAGCAAGCAATAAAAATAAAAGAAGCATTAGTAAATTATTGATTAAGAACTTGACCTTAAAATCGAGAGGTTGCAGATTCAAATTCTGGCCATTACAGTTTTGATGTGAACCCACTCTCAACACAAGCAATTTAGCTTAGCTATAAGAGTTAATGTGAATAATTGTTATTTCAAATACGAACATTAATAAAGGTTTATTTAAACATTAAAAAAAAAAAATATTCATTTCATTTTCTATTAAGAGGATGTTGATCGTAAACTTACTTAAAAATAGGATCAATAACTGGCTATGACTAGATAATTCAGAGCAAAACTGACAAACAGATAAAAAGAAGATAATATATAGACTATTTTTACATTTTATAACTAGAAGTTAACACATCATTAAATTTGCTGTTTTATATTAATATTTAATTAAATAAAATCATTTATTTGCAATATTTACATACCTACGTCTCTGTTTAGGATGTCAGCAACTTCTTTCACAGTCATATTTCGCCATATACCGACCACTTCGGCACTTTTCGGAGAATATCTAATTGATGTTCTCCCTTGACTCTCTGCAACCTATGCAAATATTAAAGAAAAGATGTAAGAAAATGAACAGGATCACGGAATTTGTAATGTAGCACTTTAATATATTCAGTAGCCTCATGGGAAATAGCAGTATGTCCAGTTTGTAGATTTTTTTCACTGTTTTTTTTTTGGGGTTTTTATCTTTATAGATACATCAACCCCATTGTATCCTATACTAAACAAAAACCATAATTAACTTTCACCGAACCCAAACTCCAGCCCACTTTTTTTTTATATAGGACATGTCAATTTGACTTTACCTCGCCTGATGGTAAGCTGAAGGCAAAATCTCAGGAAAGAGGGCCACCTTTATATACACATGCCATGTTAACAATGGTGGCACTCAGCTTGACGGCCTCATCAGATGCTTTTTCACGCCCTGCTTAAAGGACCCGGGACTGTAGGAAGAGGGAAACATGTGAGCTGGCAAGGAATTCAGGTCTTAATGGTGCGACAAAGGAAAGAGTCACCGAACCGCTGGGTTCTTGAAGGAATGTTAAGCACCGTATAGGGGTGACATTTAAGTCCTGCACGTGTCGTCCTGTATATGAAGGGAGAGGGTGGGACTAATTTGAATACTCTAAAGTTTGGTTCTCATTCAAGACACCATAAACCTCACTGGTGGGGACTGTTGGCTGATGTGAGCAAATGACTTAGCTTACTGGCCTTGACAGAGTAGATAGACTGACAGTCAATAGGGAAAAGTCTATCTATGAGAGGAAAACAAGAGTGAATTTATTAGCCTGTGTCATGTTTTTGTGTGTTATTGACCATGAATACTTACCTTTTCCTCTGGTGATCTCCTTTTTTTACAGCATATATATGAAACTGAGAGCTGCCTTGCCCATTGATATCTTTTGCTTGGAGGAACTTTTTTGAAACTCAACACTTGTGTGAAAAGTTCATTCTTTATTAAATCTAATGGTAACCTGGAAGAATTGGAAAATGGCTGAAACTCTTTCTTACTAAAATTTTTATACCATTTTCATATGGCAACTGTATTATATGGTTCCAAGCCATGATGTAGTACCAAATACATTTAAGATATATATTTTGCTTTAAGGTAGAATATATAGCTATTATTTTGTTTATAGATAGTTGTATTGAAAGATTAACAGCAGTGTGTTGTCTCTTTTATCATATATCTTAAATATGCTTAGAAAAAGAATTTAAGAAAATCAATTCACTATTACAATTTTTTTTATTATAACAGTATCGATCTGCTACATAGGCATTATTACCTATATAATCAATTAAATAATAATTGACTTTCTATTTAATTCTTGAAGTTCTAAATATGCCTTAAAAAGTAATTCTTACCGTCTGAATAATATACATTTGAACATTTTTGCTCCAGGAAAGAATAAATTATTGATGTACTGCAGTTCCTATACCGACAGAAATAGGGTTATGTCATAGAATTTGGAGATTATAAATGAAAAGTAAATTTTTCACTGAGTAAGCACAAATACACTAGTTGCATAATTTGTTTCAGTTTGAAAAGTATCATTAATCATGGCATATTAAACTATAGTACTTTAAAAGTTCTTCTTATTTTAGTCAAATGGCTCCTTGCATCGGCTATTCTTTAAGATCTTCAACTTCAACTTTTAAAGAGTGGCTTTTGCGGAAATCCACCACAACTTCGCCAATGTCATGTGTCAGAAAGACAAACTGTCAAATGATAAACAAATATCTATAACGGAGCCAAAGGAAATTTAGAGTTTCACAATAAGTAAAATAAACATCAAACAAAACTAGTATTAGAAAACTCTAAAAACATAATAATTTTTATTTAATATATACATTCGGACACATTAAATTAAAAGAGTAATTAAAATTCGTAAATTAGGAAAATTCTTGAAAGAATACGTTTTCATGTTATATAAGTATAATAGGAAATAATAAAATTAGTACATATTTACAATTTAATTTTATTAGCAATAATATATCTACCAAGAACATTAACAAAGGGAGAAAAGACAAGCGATAGAAGAGATTTAATAGAAGTAGGGCGCGGAATATTAGAGGGAATAATATCATAAAGAGAAAACCTTGTCCTAGGGCAATTAAAAAATATGTGGTCTACGTCTCCTTCGAAAAGACCACAATCACAAATTGAACTATCCCTAATTCTAAGTTTGGCTAAGAATACAGGAGTACACGAATGATTTAGTCTTAACCGACAAATTGTAGAGGTGGTGCTTTTATCTAGATTAGAAAATTTAAAGAACCAGGGCTTACGAGGAATTTCAGGCTGAATATCCCCATAAAATTTGCCAGTGATAGTTTTGGAAATTCGCCAAATTTTAGACCATGAGTCAAATAGGTTTAATTTTAAAGACGCGCAAATATCATGAGAATATACTTCAGGATGATCAAGAGAACCTGTATGGATAGCATTTTTTGCAATTGAGTCAGCAGTTACGTTTCCTGAAATACCTGAATGGCCAGGAATCCAGGCTAAAACAACATCGATATGCAAATGATGACATTCAAGCAGAAGATGTTTTATTTTAAGGATAATAGGAAAACAGGGATTTGATCGAAAAGGGTTAGACAATATTGATTGCAGACAGCTTTTGGAATCTGTAAAAATTATACTTTTATTTAAATTGTGGGATTTAATGAAGGAAATAGCTTCAAGGATAGCAATAGCTTCACCTGTGAAAACTGATGTGGAAGATGAACATTTGTAACTCAGAATTATTCTTGTGGAAGGAATCCATACAGCAGCACCAACTGGGCCATTGACTGATATTTTAGAAGCATCCGTAAAAATAATACGCCAATTATGGTAATTTGAAGAAATTTTATCAATAAAAAGACTGTTAGCTTCTAATGAGCCTTTATTAATATTGAAATCCAAGACGATATTGGGTTGGAAAATCAACGCTTCATAAGGCGTAACGAAAAGGGGCAAAATTGAGGATTGGAAGAATGGATCAGCAAGCTGAGAAAATTGATGATAAGCCATAAGTAAACAAGGAATAGCATTGGAACGGGGATAACGAGCGTCAAATTGGTTGGATAGATACCCAAGTTTAATAAGAAGAGGATGATCCAAATGTTGAGCAAGTTTGAAAAAGAACCTTTTAGCAAGAAATTGTCTACGAATAGAAAGAGGAGGATCACCACATTCTACCTGCATAGCATTTATGGGAGAAGACTTCATCGCCCCAAGAATGATGCGAAGGCACTGAGATTGAATTTTGTCAAGCTTTTGCAACCCTGATTTGTTGCAAGGGTCTAAAATAAAAAGACCGTAATCCAAATGACTACGAATAATGGCATTATAGAGTAACTTCTGGGTGAATGGATGAGAGCCCCACCAAACCCCAGAAAGACAGCGAAGCAAATTCATATTCTTTACACATTTCTGCTCAACGTATTCGATGTGATTAGAACCTGTAAGCCTAGAGTCTAACCACATTGCAAGAAACTTAACTTTGTTATCTTGAGGGATATCTTCATTATCTACTTTTACGACTACTTGGGGAATAGATCGTTTTTTAGTAAAAACAACAACGGAACTTTTAGAGGCCGATAAAGATAGACCGTGACGAAGAAGCCATTCTGACAAGTATTTGAGTGCAGACGATAGATGCCCCACCGCTAGCTCAATGGACACACTGGATACATATAAGGCTAGGTCATCTGCATATTGTAGAAGATGACAATTTGGCTCAATCACTAGTTCTAGATCATATGTGTACAGACTGTATAGAAGTGGACTAAGGACTGACCCTTGGGGTAATCCTTTCCAAATAGTCCTGGGAGGAAGAGACAAATTTCCGCTTTTAATCGATATGGATCTTTCCAAAAGTAAGTTACAAATAAAACGAACTATTTTTTCTGGAATCATTAGCTGATACAGGAGTTTACTTTTTAACAAGGGAATTATAACACTATCGTAAGCAGCTGAAATATCCAGGAAACACCCAACAAAATATTCCTTGTTAAAGAAAGAGATACGAATATCCGAGGTTAAAATACTAAGGATATCCATAGTGCCTCTACCCTTTCTAAATCCGTACTGGGATTTAGCTAGCAAATTTTTATTCTCTACAAACCATTCAAGGCGATGCTTAATCATATGTTCTGTGACTTTAGACAAAACTGAGGATAAAGCTATTGGTCTATAGCTATTAGCATCAGAAGGACTCTTACCAGGCTTAAGAATGGGAATCACTATTTGGTTTTTCCAAGATTGAGGGACTGAGCCCAAATCATAATAATTGTTAATGATTTTTAAAAAATATTCCTTGCTTTTATCAGATGCATGAGTCAAAAATGAATAGGGAATTCCATCCACACCAGGAGCAGAATCTCGTAGACCGTCAAGAGCCAACTGAAGTTCGGAAAATGTGAATAATTGATCAAAACTATTGCGAGTAGGAAGAAGAAGAGGAGGCGAAGGAAAGTAATCTAAATATGGGACAAAAGGGGGAGATAGCTTATCAGCAAAGTCCTCAAGCCAGGACGAGGGATCATTGGCTGAAATATCAATGCTGTTGAAGGAACCTCTAAACCTTTTAATTTGTTTCCAAACTAAAGCAGAGGGAGTCCGTGGGGAAAGGTTGGAACAAAATCGCACCCATCCTTCTTTCTTTTTTTTCGAAAAAAGTTTTCTTGCTCTGGCAGCTTTCATCTGATAATCTAATAAATTTACAACAGTCATGGAAGATTTGTAAATCTCTTCTGCCCTTTTCCTTTCATTAACTGCAGCAGTGCACTCTGAATCCCACCATGGAGTGGAAACTTTAGAACTGTAAGGCTTTTTTAAAGGAAAATGTTCGTTAGCACTCGAGATAATAGAATCAACAAATTTAGAGTAACAATCAGAAAGGATGTTGGATTCGGGAGAAGGAAGAGTAGCTAGTTTGTTTTCAAGGGAAGAGGCAAAAGAGGGCCAGTTGGATTCGACTACTCTATATTTAAACGATGGGTTAAAGGAACGTGTAGGAGAGACCCTGTCGGAGAACGACAGAAGAATAGGAAAATGATCACTGCCATGAGAGTCAGGTAAAATATTCCAGGAGAGAGAAGAAGCCAAAGAAGCAGAGCAAATTGATAGATCCACGGCACTACTCTGATTTTGAGAAGGGCGGACTCTTCTAGTGGGGGATCCATTGTTGATAACACAAAGATTGGCATCATCCAAAATTTCAAGGAGAGAAAGAGCAAAGGAGTCATTATAATAACAACCCCAAGATAAGTGGTGGGCATTGAAATCACCCAGTAAAATAATCGGAGGAGGAACAGAAGAAATAATTAGCAAAAGGTCTGGAATTAAACTAGAGTGAGGATTTGGAGGAATATATACTGAAAGGAAAGAAATATTAAGAACCCTTACAGCTACCATATTTATGATTGGTGAAATTGGGGGAAGGGGAATTTGGTAAAAAGGAAGAGAGCGTCTAATAAGAATAGCACTGCCATTATGACCAGTAGCTCTATCATCCCGAAGACACGAGAAACCCGACACTCTAAACCGAGCATCAGGCCTCAACCATGTCTCCGCTATGGCAATTACCGAAGGACGAAAGGTATTAATTAGATTAAGTAGTTCATGTTTCTTGGCACGAAGACTGCCCGGATTCCATTGAAGGACTGTAGTCATAATTAGAAGATAGGGAGGAGATCTGAATTAGTTTTTGGGCAACGTTGGGCTGTAAAAAGGATTTATTTTTTGACATTAAATTGATAATTAAATTTAATAATAATTCCAATAAGTCATCGGAAGCAGGAGGGGATGAATGAGAAGAAAGGAGAGAATAACCATTAGGCAATGAAGAAGCCTCATTAGCGATTATGGCCTGATGAGAAGATTTATCGAAAGATTTACCTAAGGGCGCCCTCGAACGAGGGGAAGAAAAAACGGTTTTTTTATAAGATACAGAAGCAGGAGGAGAAGACTGTTGTGTAGGATTAAGAGACGCGGGAGACAAAAGAGGATAAGGAGACGAAGACTCACTGACAACTCTAGAGAACAATTTATTCACTTTAGGATAGCGAGAGCTAGCTTCTTCATAGGAAAGACTTTGATGTTTTTTTGTCTGTCAAACTCTGGGCAACCACTGCTATTTGCAAAATGATTGCCAAGGCAGTGCAAGCACGAGCTCTTAGCCTCATCTACAGCACAAGATACTCCAGAGTGTGACTGAGCGCAGCGAAAGCACCGAGGTTTGGACCTGCATTGTGCTTTGACGTGGCCAAAGCGACAACATTGTCTGCATTGAATAGTCGGGAAATAGTAAACTTCTACGGGAAGAGATGAATGGTAGCAAAAAACCCGGTCAGGGAGGATTTGCCCGTGGAATGTCAACACAACAGACTGGGTGGGAATCCAAACTGTCTTACCTTTATCCGAGACTTTTCTGTTTAGTCTTCTGGCTTTAATTACTTCACACTCGAAAGGGAAAGATAGTGATTGAACAAATTCGTCCATTGACCAGTCTGTTGGCACCTGACGAACTACGCCCATTTTAGAAATAATAAAAGATGGAATAGATGCTGAATAATTGTTCTCACATAGAATCGGGTTGTCTAAAAATTTGTTAGCGTCAGCTGCAGTAAGAAAGTCGACAGAAATTTTATTTCTGCCTACTCGCTTTACGCCATCCGCGCGAATATTTGAAATATTATTTTTGTATAAAAATTTACCGAACTTAATTGTTTGCATTGATAAACCAGTAGAAAGGTCCGGGTCATTCCGAGAGACATGGACCACGAACGGGCCTTTATCAGAAGGCTTATAAGCCTTAAACCCTAGGACTAGGTTTGGGTGAATGTAAACATTTTGAACTGACGGGAACGGAGTTTCCCTTCGCGATATGGACAACTTGGTAGCAATGCCACTTGTATCGTCAGATATGTGACGCTTGCCGTGATTCGACACATCAACAACATCAATATCCATGTCCGAATTCTTTTCAGGATCCGGAGGATCAGGAGGGATTTTGGAAGGCGGGCCCATAATGGAACCCACCTTCCTAATAAAAGAGGGAAGAATAGAAAAAATAGAAATAAGATTAAACTAACTAAAATACTAAATTAAATAATATATAATAGATACTAGTTTTGTTGAAAAAAAGAAATATTCATAAATGAAAAATATGAATTTTTAAGATCAAGTGACAGTTGACTAACCCCACCGACGTTCTTCAGGCGAAAAAAAAAACCTATTCTTTATGAGTTCATTTCATAATTTTCATTTCATAACATAACCCATAGATATAGTATCCATAGATTGGTAATGTCAACTAGCAGACGAGACTAAAATTGAATTGTCTATATGTGCACGTAATGTCAATGTGTGCGTCAAAACTGTTGCTCCTGATCTTTTATCGATATCGATGAAATTTCTCGGCAGTGATATATTTTTAGAAAGTCCATCATCCTTTTTGCCTACCACTAAATTAGCGCCCAATAATCTAGCCATATTTATATTCGATGGGATCTCATCAAAAGTTATTGACATTACTCTCACATTCGTTTCTAGCAACGCACTTAAACATTATTTTAAAAGCGAGGCTTTTTGAGAAGCTGTAAAACCCCGCCCAAAGAAAAAGGCAATTGGTAATTTTTCGTTTCTTTTGTGCACGTTCATTTTTTAATTTTTTATCTTTGCCAGCTATTCTTTTCTTCAATGTTCTAATTGCCTTCAACATTTTCTTCTCCCTGGGTGTTAATTCAGTGGGATTACTTACCATTGCACTAGTTGATGTACTAGATACAGGTTTAATATCTCTGTTCAGATATGTTAGTGTTCTACGCAGTGGTTTAATTTTTACCTTGAATTCAAATGTAATATATGTTCTTTGTGTTAGCAGAAAGGTTTATACACTATTTAATAACTATTAAAATTTATGTTATATATCTTGTAGAGGAATGTAAGATCTACTTCTAATTTCATTATTGATTTTGGGTGTATACAGACCGTACTTAAGACTTTCGGGGCCCAAGCCAACCTTACCTGCTAGCTGTTACACCTGCTGAACAATGGATGCCATTCTGGTGCAGGCTATAAGGTCAGACGGCAGTCGCTTCCGTAATGGCCAAATAAGCCACTTAATAAAAAATGCAGACCCCGGCTTCAAAGCTGGGCTATTGGAAATAATTAAGCATAACTATTCCTTACTGGCATAGATATGGTTGGAACAGAACCATGTAGTAACCTCCTCCTCTTTTTACCAATTGCTGAAAAGCAGTTTTCATAGAAGTGTTTACTGCATTTAGCAAAATATTTATGTGGAGACCAATTTGGTCTATAGAACATGCGAAGCCATTTGTCTCTGACATCAGGTTTTACAGGAAATCTGCATATAAATTATTTGTTACTAAGGGAACAGGATAAATAATAGTACTACGTACAGAAGTTTTACATTAGTACCTAAAGGCTTCATGTAACTATCAAACAGTCAATAATCAATGAGACACAGAATCATGCATACAATCGATTCTATTATAATATTCTAAATGGCGCAGTACTATTATATTTTTACCAGTTTGGGGGTCGGTTTAAATAGAAAATGCGAGCACAACCGTTGAAAACAGATTTTATTCAGCTGCACTTAAATTAGTACATTACACTAAGTTCACAAGAAACAAAATTTTCAACCTTCAGCCATCACAATCACATTCGATACAACGAAATAATGTCGCGATCACATCCCTACAAGGTGAGGTTATAATTATCCAGATTTTCTGTATTAATTATATCTTTAAAAGGACACTTTCGTTTATTCTAATTCATTTCAGTGATTTGCATATTGTTTTTTTTATTATATATACACCAAAGCTGCCACATATATGTATTTTTTTTAAGAAACGATGATTGTAGACAAACATTTAACTTACTGATTGTAAAGAGTATGCATAATTTTATCCATAAATAAAACATTAAGTATTTTATCGTAATATTTCGTTTATTTTCACGGCAAACACAGCAATTCCACAAGAATTCACATAGCATACAGTGATTCCGACCATGGTGGTGATACTTCCACTGGCCATTCCACTACCGGAATGATTTTCCTCTTCTCTGGCCCCATAATGTGGAAGAGTCAAAAACAAAACTCTGTCGCAGTTTCTTCCACTGAAGCCGAATTGATTGCCCTGACTGAAACAGCGAAGGAATTAATTTGGTTAAAAGCATTGCTTGAAGAGATCACCAAATTACAAAATGTACCGGTGATATATGTCGACAATGAATCTGCAATAAAACTCGCTGAGAATCCTCCCTATGAGTACCACCGGAGAACCAAACACATAAAGTTGAAACAATTTTTCATCCGTGAGTGTGTAGTTAATCAAGAACTCATAGTGAAACAAGTCCCAACAGAACTTCAGCTCGCCGACATGTTCACCAAGCCTTTGTTCGGCCCAAGACTCCTGCAGCTGTCCAAGAGAATTGGTCTGGAGAAGAATTGTTCCTCTTCTTTTTGCTCTTCGTAACAATTCTTAAAAGTCAGGAGGATGTAAAGAGTATGCATACCACTCCTATAATATACTCAGTGGTTATGCAGCCTCATTGACATAGACTAATATTATTGTCAGTCAATGTCGATTGCGTTGCCTAGATACTTGTGTCTTTGTTTTTCTTATTCTTCTTGACAAACGTCTGTCTTGTAAAAAACTCTTGTCAAGTATTATTTGTTGATTTTATCCATAAATAAAACATTAAGTATTTTATCGTAATATTTCGTTTATTTTCACGGCAAACACAGCAATTCCACAAGAATTCACACTGATGAAATGAATAATTTTGGAGATTATTCTTCTTTGATGAATCACAACCTGGTACTGCACATAAACGCATCATAAAATGTTGTTGGTTTTACTGCTATGACTTTGAATTACTTATATAATCATAAAAAATGTTTAAGCGTTCACTCAATAGTCCCCTATTTCCCAATAACAAATACATGTTTGGTCTCGCTGACAGCATCGTTTACTCTCTCTTTCTAATACATAAAAGTACTATTAGTTGCCGGAGCTCACTTTCACTCGTAATGCCAATCTATGGAAAAGAAAAATACTACATCTATGACATAACCTATACTTGACTTGTGACTTTGACAATGACAAGTTCTTTTTTTTTAATTATTTATTAGGGCATGGCACACTGCCATTAGCCTAAACTTTAAATATCTTCAATCTTCAACACAATGATGACGGTGAGTGACGATGGTCGTAACGATGACGATGAGTGGTGATTCCTGCCTCAGTAAAGGTTTAGGAACTTTACTGAAAACTCCCCTGAGATTGAGAATGAACACGAAATATCACAATTTACTACAATATTCCACTTTCTTACACTACCGCGTGTGAGTTGTCTAAGACGTTATGTCTAAAAATCCATCATTTTATACCTAAAAACTTGAATTCACACCAATTTTGGGAGATAAAATAAAAACGCTATGCATCCATTTTCGTGAACCCGCCAATACTTCATGACAAGTTGACAACCTGACCCTCAGAGCACTGACCATCACCAATAATTTCGGTAGGTAGAGTGCTTTTTGCTAAAAGCTCAATTTAAAGACGCGTGTCAAGTTAGTGACTATAGCTTTTGCTTTTGAATGTAAATTCAAATACTATTACTGAAAAAAGGTACATGAATTCCTTTACTGATACTAAGACCATTACATTAGCTCGAGTGCTTTGGGGATCCCATCTAGATCTTCGAGACCCAAGCCAACCTCACCTGGAAGCCGGTGCACCTGCTGAAAAACGGACGAGGCTCCGGCGCTGGCTTTCCCTCCGGTGTTGAGGGGTTCGATGGCAGTCGCCCCCGGAAACGCCAAAACTACGCCAAACCATAATGGAAGAAAAAGTAAGGGATTAGGGATAGGGTGCCGCCTCAAAACGGCGCGCAGGAGGGTCGCCCGCCTCTTGTGGTAAGTGGGCGAGGGCTACCGTGCCTCAGCCGGGCACGGCTAAAGAGGATAAGCCGAGGGAGTTAGCCGCCGTACTCTCCAGACGGAGGGTGGCCGTGGCGTGCCTGCAAGAGACTTGGTGGAGTAGCAGTAGCTCCAAGCTCATTGGAGACGGTTACCAGCTAATGTACAAAGGTGCACCTGATGGGCAGGCCGGAGTGGGCGTGGTGCTCTCCGGGGGGCTTCGTGATGACATCTTGGAGGTGAAACACTTTAGCGCCCGACTTATGGTCGTGAGGGTGCTTATCGATGGGATTGTTATCCATCTGATAAGTGCCTGCGCTCCACAGGCCGGGCTGACCGAAGCCGAAAAGATCTTGTTCTGGAACCAGCTCGGGGAAGTGCTTAGGGGCATTCCGCTGTCGCCGGGAATTGTTCTGGGTGGTGACCTAGACGGTCATGTGGGTGATGGGTGTGAGGAGCTAGAGTGAGGCCATAACCCAGAGAGTGAGCATATTCTTAGAACGTTTGCGGCTGCCGTGCCGATCTTGCCATCGTGAAAACATATTTCCAAAAGAAATCTGAACACCTTATCACCTACAAGCTTAGGGGCACCAGATCGATTTCCTGCTCACTAGGAGGCACAGCATCAGTAAGGTAGCAAACTGCAAGGTCATACTCGGGGAGAGTCTCACTTCGCAACACCGTCTCCTTGTCATGGACCTCTGTGTTAAACCTAAAGGCAAGCGTGTTGAGCGCGGCCAACGCAAAATCATGTGGTGGCTGCTTGATCAAGCCAAGTCCCAGAGTTTCGTATCAGCTGTCGGTGACAAGTGCGCCGATGCTGTAGCCGAACCAGTACAAGATGGGACAAAATGCAGGCAGCTATTTTTGAGGCGGGCAGGGCCGTGCTCGGTATATCTAAGGGCGGCAAGTGTGATAAGAAGACTTGGTGGTGGAACGACACAGTCCAGAGGGAGATCAGGGCGAAGAAAGCCCTCTTTAAAAAGTGGCAAGCGTCTAAATCTCCCGAAGGCCGCGACGCGTACAAAGATGCTAAACGCGCCACTAAGAGAGCCGTAGCCAGGGCCAGACCACTTGCAACCGCATTATTTATTTATTTATAAACTTCATGCACAAGTACATAGGCGGACTTAATGCCACAGGCATTCTCTACCAGTCAACCAAAGGTGGTACAGAGAAAGACTAGTGATGGCGCTCATACTTCCACGAGCTGCTGAACAAGCAGCATAAAGAGTTGCAGCGACCAGACCCCCCTCCAAATCAAGGACTAGTGCCTCCGATAACGCCTGCAGAAGTCCAGACTGCTATTCAACGCATGAAGAACCGGAAAGCTGTCGGACGCGACGATCTCCCCATCGAGGCTTGGAAGGCAATGGTGACATGTGGTGTGGGCATCCTGACATATCTTGCGTCACCAACCGCGCGTCAGTGGAGACTAAGTATCATTACGCCAGTCTTCAAGGGCAAGAGATCGGTGCAGGAGTGTGGCAGATTCCGTGGTATAAAGATAATGTCCCACACCATGAAGCTCTATGAGAGGATAATCGACACCCAGATCTGACAGGAGAGTGCACTCTTGGAGTGTCAGTATGGGTTTCGTCCTGATCACGGGACCATGGAACCGGTTTTCGCCCTAAGGATTGTCGCGGGGAAATATAGGGCGAAGAACACGCCCCTGCACTGTCTATTCTTAGATATGCAGAAGGCTATTGGTGTTGGACGTTTTGTCGGACAGCATCAGAAACTCACATGAGTAGCCTCCATGTTTACTCATGTATGCTGACGACATTGCGCTGATGGACGCGGCCTTTAACAGATTGGTGCGACGTGTGAAAATGTGGACGGAGGCGCTTGAGAACGGCGGTCTGAAGCTAAATGTAGCGAAGACAGAATACTTGGCGTTAAACTCAACAGATCCCACACCCTTCCGCATAGGCGATGACTTGGTCGAGCGCACGGACCAGGTTAAGTACCTGAGATCTGGTACTTCACGTGACTGGTGACCTCGATCACGACGTCAAAGCACGTATTGCCGCCGAGTGGGCCAAATGGCGGGAAATGACACATGCGATCCTAAAATGCCAGTTAGGTTGAAGGGATAGGTCTATAAGACGATCATTAGGTCTGTCTTTTTACATGGCTGTGAGGCGTGGCCGCTGTTGGCGCGAAATAAGCAGGAGCTGCGTGTCACGGAGATGAAAATGCTGCGGTGGCTGTGCGGAGTCATGCGTAACGATCGCGGGAGGAACTCTCGCATCCGCGACAGCTTTCGTGACGTCGTAGATAAAATGCAATAGAGTCGCTATCGCTGGTGTAGCCACGTCTTGCGCAAACCGCCAGGCTACGTGGGTAACAAATGCCTGGCAATGGCGCCCCCGCCGGGTCCAGGTAGAAGGGCTAGGCCCAAAAAGTCCTGGCTTTACGTCGTACAGGGTGACATGTGGGCAAATGGTTTAACTACCATGGACGCCCAAGATCGTGCGAAGTGGATTAAGAAGAGCCGGAAGGTGGACGCTGAGCTCCGAGGGCATCTCGGCCTCGGATGCAATCAGGATAATGTCTTGATTAGCTCGGGTAAGTATGCGTTACATTTGTTACGTAACGTTATATTGTTTCTAATATAAGAGTATTCTTTTAATCTATGGTATGGTAAAAAATAAATTTGTTCTGTCTATTTTGCACTATTTTCAGAATTTTTATTTACAAAGAGTTTAAACATGTGCAGCATAAATGACAACTTATTAAATACTCTAAAAACAGAATATGAAAATATACTTGGTCACTTATGTGTTTTATTATTTTTTCTTGTAAAATGTTCTTGTTAACTTCTAGAATAATGTCCATAAACAAAATCCAATAATACTTAATTTAAAAAAGCAAATCATAGACAATTACTATTTATGTCCGCCATTCATTCTTTTGAGTTGCTTTTTCGTTTTACGATTCCCGAGAGCACGATTTGTCACCGAGATCTACGCAACACCAGCGCGTAATTAATTAACCTACGTTACAGGTGCTGAAACAATAAACTCCACGCGTGGAGGTATCATCAACATCAGTGTAGTGTAACAGCCATCTGACGTGATCAAACTGTGAGATCGTATCTACCCAGTGATGCTTTTGCTCGCCTTTTACGTTATCGGTTGCGACGTGAGTTCGAGTGCCTGATGGTGTGGAAACTATGTGCGATTAACTCAATAGATACAGAGGACTCAGCATGGGGGCGTTTTTGAATAAGCCCGAAACTAGGAAGTACAACGAGAATGGGGAAGGGAACGGTCTTCGCTATGGCGTGGCGTCGATGCAGGGTTGGCGCGTCGAAATGGAAGATGCGCATCACGCGCAGTTAACTTTAAATGGAACTCTATCAGACTGGTCTTATTTCGCAGTGTTTGACGGGCACGCGGGAGCGCGGGTATCGGCGCATTGCGCGGACAACCTGCTCGAATGTATCCTTCAAACAGACGAGTTCCGGCGCGAGGAGATAGCCCAGGCTATTCGCACCGGCTTTCTAGACCTGGACAAGAAAATGCGCGAGCTCCCGGAGCTGTGCAATGGTGAGGAGAAGTCGGGATCGACGGCGGTTTGCGCGTTCGTGTCGCCTAAACAAATATACATAGCTAACTGTGGCGACTCGCGCGCAGTGCTGGCCCGCAATGGCACGCCGATCTTCGCGACGAGAGACCACAAGCCGGAGCTACCATCTGAGAAGTCACGTATAGTGCAAGCCGGTGGGTCTGTTATGATTCAACGTGTGAACGGAAGTTTGGCTGTATCGAGGGCTTTGGGAGACTATGAATATAAGAAGGTGTTGGATCGTGGTCCATGCGAGCAGCTCGTGTCTCCAGAGCCTGAAGTGTCCATTCATGAGCGGATTGATGCAGAGGATGAGTTCTTGGTGCTGGCCTGCGATGGAGTTTGGGATGTGATGACTAATGAAGCGTTGTGTGCATATGTGCACTCACTTCTCCAGCTAACTGATGATCTTGTTGCTATAACCAACCAGGTTATTGACACCTGCCTCTACAAGGTTAGTTCTTTTTATCATTGATGTCAAAAAATCAGACTACACTTCCCTTTAACAAAAAGACTATAAATATTGCATGCATGGTAAGCTATAAGTAATGAATTTAATAATATTTTATTGAAATCATTTGGTTTTATGTTACTATTTTCATTTTGCCCAATTTTATGAGGCTGAAATTGGCAGCCTAAATCGACACCCAATTAGGTTGTGCACTAGTTTTTCCTTAACCCCTTACCGCATACAACGCCATATATGGCTTTAAAAGTTTTGTTTTTTTTTTCAATTTCTTAAAATGTTGTTTTTTCGCAACCAACGTTGAATCCGTATATATAATTTCTCTGTTTAACGGGACGTATTTTTTGTTGTTGATGGTAAGTGCAATCAATCAAAATAAAGGAGGTTATGTGCAGCGTGTCCGACCGGTAGAGTGCAATTATATAGTGCTAATTTTATAAATGGGAAAATAGCAATAAAACGGTAACTAAAAATCCCTAGAATTTCAAAATACGATCTTGACATATACTCTAATAAGAAATAGTTATCTTTTCGGCATTTTTGGTGTTTTTCGTTTGTTTTCGAGCTTTCTTTTCATATCGCCATATTTGGCTTCGTATGCATATTTGTCAACAACATTATGGGGCATATGTGGCTTCGCATGCATTCAGTAGTTTTTTCTTTTCTTTGCAGCAATGAACCCTTCTCGCTTCTATGGTACTTCCAAGCATGTAAACTCCAGCTAGGCATTAAGATCTACCACTATATTCTGTACGTTCAGATAATGTGGACCATTTCCCCGAGTGGACAAAATGAAGTCGACAAATTTGTCAGAATTGTTCGAAATTCCGTTCGTTTATCAAATGTGGGACATGTAAAGTTAATTTATGTTATATGTAATATATATACAATGACAAAAGAAATTGATTCAAACATTTACATAAATCATAATTTTATTTTTTAATTAATGTATACGAAGCCATATATGGATCAGCATAATTTCACTAGAATGCATACGATGCCATATATGGCTTCGTGTAGTAATTTCTAAAATAAGTACACCATATTTTTTTTACCTATTCAGACTTTTTAAATATAAGAAATAAAGATGATTACAGAAAAAACTTTTTTTTTAAATCATCTCCTTCATAATTCATGCAATAAGGGGTTAATGAAATGTGAATAATTGATTTAGGCATAGGCTTATATATTAGTACTAATATAAAAATGGTGATGGATAAACTTCTGTAAACTGTCTCAGATCTTCTATTAATGTGAATATGTGTTTGGCTGCCAATTTTAGCCTCATCTCAATGTTTCAGCATCTAAGTTATCTCTAAGTACCTTTGGTCTTACTGTTTACACAGAATGAGCTCACAGTATCATTAATTTTTCATAATTTTTTTATTTAAAGAATGACTGCATCCCTGACTGGTGGTACATTCAAACCAATCTGTTAAAGTTCCTTTTTTCATGAGCTTCTGACAATATCAGTGTAAAAAGCTGTAAGTAGTTCTGTGGCAGTACAATATTCACCTGGACCAACTAGTAGCTTTACAAACACAATAGATACTTATTAATAATCTATTACCTAAATAATAGTTACTATTTTGTTATAATGCTATAATATTGAAAGGAACTGTCAATTATTTATACAGTTTACTAAACCAAATGACAATTTTATTGTAATGATTCTATTGTGTCATCCTCTCATCATCATCACAATAACCATTCCAATGTATCATAGTTGCATATGTCATAATATACTGAAATTTATAATAGAAAATCACTTCATAAAAGGTCAGCTCGTAAATTATTCATAAGAATCAGTGTTATGTCTGAAATAAAAACTGATGTCTTTTTTGTAAATGCTCGAAGAGTAATGCACCAAATTTGAAATATCTGCTTCTGGTAATATATAAACGGACAGGTGGGCCTGCGTTTTCAAAATTTCGTATCTAGGAACAAGTTTTCTACTCTGTTGGGTGGATTTAAACATAATATGGGATATTCCTCCGCTTCCCGCTTGCCAGCATCTTTCACTTTTTTGTCTTCTCTTATAGTTTGGCTCCTAAGGTTTGTAGCATAATGTTATATGTACTTATAGCCTGTTATCTTCCCTAAGAACAGCAACACAAAGAGATTTTTTCTAATTGTATGGTTGCAGAGATTATTGTAGCTAAACAAGCAATGAAATTTCAACTTTATTATTAGTGTAGATTCTCAATACCCCTACCATATATTATATATTTTTAAGTAAAACCTTTAGGCGCATGGGCATTTTTTATGGAATATTTTTAACATGGAAAAAGGCCATTGAACTTGTGATATTGTTACCATCATGTCTTGTGACAGATTGTAACATTTCACATGTCTGCCTTCTCATGTCTCTCTGTTGTTTTTTTTTCATGAATTTCAACAATAGTTCTCTTGATTTTCATTGAATCTGTGGGTAAAAGATCTATCAGCACCTGGCACTCAGCATTCTTGGAGAGCCACCATATTTTTTTTAAATTTAGGTTTAATTCTCACTCTAAATATAACTTACAGGGCAGTAAAGACAATATGAGCATTGTGCTGGTGGTGTTTCCCGCTGCCCCGAAGCCCAACGCCGAGGCACAGCGCGCAGACCGCGAGCTCGACGACACGCTGCGACAGAAGCTCACAGGTTGCTATCATTCACTACTGCATGCCTGTTCACACAAACACAGAGACAGACAGACAGACAATCATGTCAACAAACAGCCTGATACTAATGGCATTTCCATTACCAGAATTTAGTCTGAATGAGATTATCATCGTTATAGGAGAATAGTTTACACTTGTTAAACGTTACCAACATTTTCCTTTGGGTATTTACAAGGAAAATCTTGAATGTTGTCATGTTATATTGAATGAATGGATTGGTAGGAATCCCTGATAGAGGCCTTAGGTTACCTGAGACAGAAAGCTTTAAACAGTGAACTAAAATTACCTTTGGTATAATCATTTTATCATAGGACTAAGTCCTAACGTTTAAATATTTTTATTAGAGTTTATTTTTGTTTTGATCTTGCCATAGTTTAAAAAAAGTTAACGTCATACTTTATACAATCCGGTATACCGTATTACAACGATGTTAGACTCGTCCGGAGTCTATATTTATTGTTTAAGAGTACCCTTAGTTTTACCGAAAAATGCCATTGTTGCCAAATTATATTTTTAAGTGATAGTCAGGGATTAGCCCTGTTTGAGTAATTGGTGTGGTAACCTATTGATCGAACAGGTGAGAAGGGCTCTTTGATCTGCCAATACATGTATGTGAGCCCATCGTTAGATATTTTATTATAGATCGATAGCATCGATCGATTGTCCATTGATTGGTGTTAATTTTTAAGTACAAATTATTAATTTATCGCTTTTTAAAAGACAATGCTCTGATGCACATTGAGGAATGAAGAGTGTTGTGACACTATAGTTACTTAACCGAATCACCTGACGTGTCGCATAAGTGCATAACGAGTCCTAAGTTCCCCTCGTACCTATTAGTAATGAAATGTTCAAAGAGGATGAAAGGAGTAAGAGGCCTTTAAATTTTTAACGTAGCTTTGTGATTGTTCCGCAAATATTGACAATGCCGTAACGGCTCTCTAAATTTTTTGATCTTATGATATTAATTAAGGGTTATTTAGATAAATAATTAAATTATAGAAATTTTTTAGATATTTTGAATTGAGAATATTGTCAAGGATGAAATTTAATTCTGACGATGTATTTGTGAGTTCTCTGAGAGTAACGAAAGTAATAGGAGGGTTTTTAAATTTTAACTTCAAAGTAAGTTAGATTTAAAACATCTATTTCTATCGTAAGCAATCTCTTTTGGCATTTTTTATATGCGCCTGCTTAATTATTAATTAGATGCATTGCTTTCTATGAAATTCTACCTCGACTCCTATGGATCATATCGACATTTGGATTATTTCTATGTCGTGCCCTATAAACTTTTTCATTTAAAAAAAACACAAAATATACGTAAACTCGCGTTTTATACGCGTTCATAGTTCACTCATCGTAATTTATGGAAGGCTCCTAACCACTCACCAACAGATGGGCCTTGTACTGTTTCAGTACCTTCTTTAATAAAGGTCCCAATAAACAGTCACAGGCTTCAGATAAATAATCCAGTCTGTAATAGTAAACAGGAAAGTTTAATAAATTTCATAAATTGATTATTCAAATCGATAATAATTCATACACAAAACGTCTGAAGCGACATCGATTTTTCAAAGCGAAAAGGTACCAATCTACATAGTAAACAATTCATAGCGCAGTGATTATCCTGTTAATTGTAGTTGTCGGTTGCACCTACTTTACTTTATTACAGTCAATACTGTTTCATAGTTAATGAATGGAAACGTATATCATCACGGCACTTGTGTACATACATTTCAAGGGCATACAAAAGTATGAGTATCACCTAATAGCAGTTCCTTTTTAATTATATAAATGTGGTTTCATGATTTTCTCATATTATGAATGGGCTGGCTTAATTTCAGATTTGGGTTGCAATATGCTGTACAGAAATATGTTTACTGGTGAAGTAGATTTATTTTTTTCTTTAGAAGAGAATGAATAGCCGAATGACTAATATTCCCGGTAACTAAGCTAAACTTTAAAATTGCTCGTTTGAAGTGGGTTCAACTCGATAGGCAAAGATTCCTCCTTAACCGCTAAGCTCCCGACGCTTTATAGGTTCTATCTGTTCCTATAGGTGTCGTATAGAGCTGCAAGTCTAAAAAGGCCATATTGTATGTTTCATTTTCTGATTTCATATTTATTTTGTAATATATCGCTAATTTAAATTGTTAAATAATATGATTATTTACAAATGTGAAACTTTTGGTCTAACTGCAATGCTTCGATATCGCCTTTGGGTTGTGGAGGTCAGATGGCAGTCACTTCACGGAAAATATCGAAGTTTAGCCAAATCCGCAGTTAGACTGGTAAAAGCGGACCCCAGACTCCAAGTTGATAGCTTCGGATGCGACTGGGATTTACGCTGGAATGAAGAAGAATGAAATCAGAATATGAAACATACAAAGTGGTTTTTAAACCTGCTGTTCTCTAATCATTTTCTCGGTTGCAACCGTGATTTTCACTTTGTGGCTTATGCGGTTTTTATTTTATGGGAGCGTGCCATCTGACCTCTTAATTTAAGAGACCACTTTTGAATGGTTTCTATTGCAATTTGTTTGTTATTATTTACTTTTAGACTGACGTTTCGGCTACTTTTCAGCAACTATGTTCGTTAACTTTAGAAAATATCACTTCGAGAAAAAAGCCCGCGCCAAGCCTCGTTCATCAATCAGCACATGACTTTCCCCATTACAATATAAGAAACGGGCTACTATACAAATAAATGTACCATGTTAGTAGAAATTCTCGTTAGCATTACTACGAAATCCCAAGCTAGGCCGGACGCAACCATTACTAGTGTAATTAGATTAAAAAGTAAAAGAAAAGTACAAAGGGCTGATTTATATAGCGGTTCAACGAAAACTAGTTGCACAACGAATTACCCAGTTCTCAGATTGTTATCAAATTTGTGACAATCATAGCAATATTTACTATCGGGGCATGACATCATTTTCATAAGTAACATACATACTATTATGTTGTGGCGCCACACACTGATATACACTAACGTGTTGTTCTCGGCTTGTGATATGATTGCATGAGAAATTTTGCACGGTCTAACTGCTGGGGAGCAGTTGCAGTGACGTATAAACGTTTACTTTGCAACTCAAAATCAACAAAACCGTTCCACGAAGTGGCTTGTTCAGAATGGCTACTTTTTTAAAATGACTACTTTCGTTAAATGTTTACTACATCAAAATGACTACTTATTTTTTCAGAAATTCGATGCCTTTACTACTTGGTTATACCTATATGGTGTGTTTATTTATCAACAGAACTAATGGAAATATAACGTCCCACTAGTCCTGTCAACAGAACAACTCAACTGGACAGATGGGAATAGAGGCATTTTTCGTTCGCGACACAACTATTATCAGCTGTCATGTTACAGTCGCCCTAAAAAGTTAAAAACACTAGATAATCTTTATAAAATCCAAGAAGCCTTTTCCCGAAGTCCTGAAATCCGAGTATTGTGTATACTATGTAGATATTATAACGTTGAGTGAGAGATTGGTGAGTTTAGTTCATGTTCCTGGTACCTACCACAGAGTTACCCAATGATAGATACTCCTAGTGTTGCGATTATATCTACTGATATCCGCATACCAGTAGGCAGCCTGTGTGTTTTTGCTGACTTAATAGCTTTAGTATATTATTTTACGTAATAGAATTTTGTATACCTCGCAACGTAAATTCCTATTTTTAATTTACTGTTTTTAGTTGGTAGCATCCATACTAATATTTGTGTGTCTGTGTGTGTGTCTGTTTGTCCGTCCGTCTTTCATGGCTAAACCGCTGAACTTATTTTGATGAAATTTGGTTCAGGTATACAGAAAGGACATAGGCTATGTTTGGTCGCGATAACCGACATCCACGCGGGCGGAGCCGCAGTCAAAAGCTAGTAATGTTATAATCCTAAACATACCTATATATTTACACCATGATTCAGTCCTTATATCCCCTAAAGGGTAGTTAGACACATATTAGACGTCTTTATTTCAACACATACATCACCCGTTGTAGCAGGCAAGATAAATAATGCCTTTAACCTAGCAGTTTGGTATTAAAATATTGAAAGTGTATTGAGAAGTCCCAAGTTTACGAAAGGATACGGAAACGCAACGATTTCTATGGGTGGTACTTCTAAAAGTCTCGTCGCAGTATCTGGGTCTGAAGAGAACCATTTGTCTTCGACTACCGACCAATATGGTTGATTGTAGTCTAAACGCAGGTGTATAGGAGTTATCAAAATGCCCATTATCATAAAAAGAATCAATTCAAAATTTTCGATCTAATGTCAGCTTCCAAATGTCAAATGCCCATTAAAGCCAGGTTTAAAACATTAAGAAAAAATGCACTTGAATGCTAATTTCGAACAGAGTTTTTACGAAAATTTACCCTCAGTTTAAGTGATACGCTGCTACGAACAGCTTGCGATTCATCTAACATAATCTATTTTATAACACACATAAGTAATACAACACGAGCCCCTAATAAAGGGTGTTGTAAATTATCATTCCATAGTTCATTCGTCGATTTGTTCAAGCCATCATGCATCGCTTCCATTTTATTATGTTTGCCGTCACGAGCTGAATACTAATGAACCATTATAAATACAAACTATAAAATATATTAACCACCTCAGTGGCGGTTTGAGTTTGTCTGTTTGCGTGAGGTCCTGGGTTCTTGGGTAGTGTTATTGGTTTTTCTGTGAAGAAATTTAAATAGCAGTGCTAAAACACATCGGCTTACTCCCTAAAGGTACTATTTTCAGCATGTTTGATTGCTCGTGCAAACATGCTGAAATATGTATTTTAAATATCTGTTTGAAAATCGATATGAGTGTGAGTATAAATACCAAATAAAAAATCCAATAATGCTAGCTGACCCGGGTAGGATTCCAACCCGAGACTTCTCGCATAGCAGTCGCATTCGACACTAGCGCCAGGCAGTCATCCAACATGCGTGAACATTATTTCATCACATACCAAAAACGACTATGTTTAACCTTCACGAATGAGTGAATACTTAACATCTAATCCAAACTATAGTTGCATGCTAACATAACAATACAGTCTAGTGAAAACCCACCTAACTATTACAAGAATATTAATATTCTTCAACGCAGCGCAGTTCGCCACTAAACAGTTATCCAGTCCAGACTGCTGTACTTATATTATCTGTGACACGTGTCTAGAAGATGTGACGACACTTAAATAAATAATGAGCATTATGTACTCATGTGATTGAGTCTTCAGAATAATAATTATCTATACACCGAGTTTGATTACGATCCATATGAATATTTAAATTAAGAATCTAGTGATGCGATACGACGTCATAGATCTTGCCGGATAACTTTTTAAGAATACCGATTTTAAAATCGCACCGGTAAGACCATAGATTTACACAAAAATAACATACCTGCTTTGTATATCTTACTATTATATTTATAAATACCATACTGATTTTATAAATACTTCTATCTGCTTATGTGTGTAACTCCTTTATAACTTTAGAATTTATTATTATAAAAATATTAGTAGTTTTCGGACTATTTAGTTTTTCTTCATATTATGTATGGAGTTTAAGAATCAATACAGGTATTATTCTATTGAACATAATCATTAAAAATGAGCCTTATCATAAAGGATTTGAGCATATTATGCCAAATTGGTCTGCTAAAAGACATTATGCCATCAATTTTTTTTTAAATTAAATGTACCTAGTAGATTTATTTGTTAGAACCTGTTATTTAAAATAATGCACTTTACTAGTATAAAATCCATACTTACCTTTTCATCTTATACAGAGATCTATGTTACCTATTTATTTATTAGTTATTTATTACCCAAAGGGTAATTTATTTTGTTATATTTTGTCGAGTCGTTTATTATTATACACACTCAATATTTATTTATTTCATAGTACATTATGCTTACCTAAAGTTGAATTGTATCTACACTTATATTACATACATAAAAAGTGTTAACGAAATGAAGGCTTTTTAAATATGTTCAAAAATATGAATATACTGCCATTACATTGCCTTTTATGACAATCTAAAGATTTAAAATAAGAATCTGTTATTTTTTTTATTCATCTGCGTCAAGTTCTTTGGCCAATTGGCAACCATTTAGACATATTTTTATTCTGTCTAAAGTCGGTGTTTTAAAAAGTCTTCAAACTATAGCTTATGTGGATAATATAATTCTTTTGTACAAAATATTTGACTAAAACGTACTTAATCGAATATGCGACTTTTTTTGTAAAAGCTAACATTGTGATATTAACAATTTAATTGAACGAACATTTTTAAGATATTCTAATCTTTTTATAAAAATTTACTAACTTGTAAAAATTGTGATACTAAAATTCTTTCTAAATTTATATTGTCTTAAATTGTTGCACCTTGTTGTCGTACATTAAAGTATTTTTGACTAAAACAGGTTAGTTTCATTGCTTTAGTCCAGTCCCCGAAAATATCGATAGTCTCAGCTTGTTTGAAGTAAAATAAAAAAAAAAAGTTAAAGAGCACAAACTTTTCTTTTTATATAGAAGGGTTAAAGCAATGAACGTGCGATTAGGCCGGCAGCCTGGGCGTCAGTGTCCGCGGTTGTAAAAAGCAAGTATGTTTATAAGACTGGAGACCATAGTAATGCAGTTCTAATCTCATTGGTCTTGACTGTTATCGATTATGTGGAGGACATGCCGCTTATATCTTGTTATATTATAAGTAGACTTGATTGTGTTAACTAAGTAACACTGACAGACACGCTATCTGGTTTGGTCAAAAAAAATATTTTAGTCGAGATTCCCCCTGTTCTGGATTCCTACTTCCTCCTGGAAAGGCGGATTAAAAAGTAGCTTAATAAATAATGTTACTATAATACAACTTTCTACGGGTGAAACAATTTAAAATCGTTCCAAAGGAATGAGTCTACACGTAACAAACAAATTTGACCTCTTACTATAATATTATTATAGGTATAAATAATCAAAGTTTCACCTAATATTATCACACCACACATCTTTACAACGCTGCCGCTGCCCTGTTATAAAATATTCAGAAATTGATATTAATACCCCATAAATCTTACACGCCAGCCCTTTTTAACCTTTACAAAAAATGTGGTACAAAACCATTTAATTTTATATTTTTTAATTTTTTATTTTATTTTATGCTTTTTAGGCAACTTAATATTTCTCACAACTTAAGCTAGGTTTCATTTCAGTCTAAGTACTAAAGGTCAATCAAATAGTCATTTAGGTCACAAAGTAATACTTATGCGGGTCAGAATTTACATTTTATATTTATTCGTTTGCAGAGGAGTCTGCAAAAAATATCGGCCATATTTCAATTAGCACGTTTTGCTGTAAAAGCACATCCTCACTAGGAGCATTTGTTTCACGAACGATGTTGTTACGATCTTCAACCCTAGAATCAAGGAACTACTTCTGTTTCTTTTGGTTTGATTTTATTGGCACGACTGCCATCTGACTGCTCAACCTTAAGAGGAAAGCCAGAACTAAAGCCTCGTCTGATAATAAATGGGTGGTACCAGCTTGCAGATAAAGATAGCTTAGCCGAAAAGCTCTTGGTGGAACCTTATACACCAATAGGCATATTATTTACTAATCCAACGTAGATTCTAGTATTCTATGTAGATACTTAGACCCATATTCTAAAATGTCACTCAGCTGAATCGTGTTTTATCTGAGGAAAAATTGTATAGACAATTTGCCACACAACCTGTCAAATTTCCCAGCTATTTCGATATTCAGCTGAGTGGCATTCTAGAAAACAGACCTTAGTGTGTTATACTTTCCAGTTAACAAAAATATTCTCCACATATCTCCATATCGGCTATACAATTCTTTACTGATTTAATAATCGTGGTATATTTTGTTGCGTGAGATATAAATTGAATGAAATTGGTTTGATCGTCGTCTTTTCTGTTACTAAGCCAAAGAAGTTACGGTAAAATGTCATCGTTTTCCTCGTCGCTAAGACTGATGGCCATTGTTTTGACTCTGTATTAATTATGTCGTTAAGATGGATCACGTTTATGCTTGGTACTAGACTGAGCTACAATTGTCCGTATTTATGTAGAATGGAACCACCCAGTATGCAGTATGGAACACCTAGGTTCCATTCTGCATAAATACAGAACTGTTTGGTTCCATTTTGCATAAATACCGACGATTACTAATTACCTACAACGTCCTTCTGTATGTCCGAGTTTAAGTAGGAGAAATTGCATCCACACTCCACTGCTGTGACTTGTACATAAGAATCACTTAAAGAGACTCACGAAAATATGAACGAGTGTCAAAATAAATTCGAAGTAAAGCAACGTTGAAAGCGTCAGGCTAGTGTTAGACAGTTAATATCGCGATCCAGTATTTATTTATTTGTAGGAGTTTATTTCCCAAAAAGAGGTGTACGTGTAACGCCTACATTTCACCAACTATGATTTAATTTTTATTTTTAATTTTAAGAACCACGAATTACGGGGGGGGGGGGGGGGGGGAATCTGTTGTTCTCAAACAGTCATACATACAGTCCAGCACTTTGTGATGGACTGTATGTTTACTATCGGATAGAGAACAGGCCTATCCGTTATTGTCCATCTTTAAGCTGGTCAGTCTACTGCTCTTTCAGTGGGGATTGACCCTTAGCCTTCTTCTATGACACATGATCACAGAGACTAAAAAAATAAATTTTCGACCTTAATGCCATTTTCTTAGTTACGAGTCTTTTCGCGGTAATTGATGACGCTGATCACGTTTATGAAAAAAAAACTCGATACCATGTCATGTCAATAAGGTCGAATTTATTTTCGTTTTTTTTTTTCACCCTAGCATCTTTAACTAGTACTTTCGAGCAAATGGCCGTATCGGGCCGATTTTATCGGATAAATGTGAAGACAGCACAAGGTGTCGGCTATGGGCGTCCGACACCGATATCGGATATCGGATGAGTGTGAAAACGCTCTTATTCTTAATTATACTTCCGATATTAATAAGTATGTCAGTTTGCGGAACACGTGTGTTTGCGGTTAGATCAAGTTCATTTATACTTAGAGATGGTATAACCGGCGGTCAAGGAGTCCGTTACATCATAATTCTTATTGCATGTGACGCACAACAAAAATATACTAGGCGAATGTAATAAGTGACCTGAGCTAGAATGTCAGGAATGCTATATTCAGCGGGGCTTGCATTATCTATGTGGTCGCATTCACACTGCATCGAATCAATCGATACGTACTAGGTATGTTTAAATACTTTGAATTTAGAACATGGCCTAGTTGAAGATATTAATTTTTAAAGATGGGGCTGTTAGACCTTCTGCTGCATTGAGTGTGACCCGGTGCGGGTGCACGTCTAGGACTCGCGAGGTGGTAATCAAATCGAATGACGGGGAACCCGAGTCTAGTGCATACTTGTTGACTTACTATTATTATAATTGTCTGAATAAATATAACAAGGCTATACTTTTTATTTCGAGAATAGCTCCCTGGGTTATGATTTCTCCTAGCAGAGCTGAGGGCGATGCTAGTCTCCAAAATAATGTCAAGAAAATATTTTCTCCCAAATAATTTATATTCCGTGCTACGTTACTTTAAAAAAAATGTTTATTATCACTTGTACTGAAGCGATTACAGCACCTGATTTCTCAAGTCGAAGAAACCACAAAAGAAATAAATGGTTTTCCTTTTAGAAAAGAATCCTTGACCTTATTCGAGGTCAAATATCAATGTCAAAGTCAACTGTGAAATAGGTTTAGGTTTAGGTTTAAAGATATTTATTCTCATAATAAGATTTACATCACTTCCATGAGAACAATACTAAATATACATATTACAAATATCAGTTCGTCGTCGCCAAGAGAATTAATGTTAAGTACATAATATTTGAAATATAAAGTAGGTACATGAAATAAAAAGTACGTGCGATACAGACATATACCTATGGACCACAATCAAACCAAGCAACTCATCCAATGCACAATATCATGATAATCCCATAACCATTTCAAATTCACACTGTTAACAAACAATAAACACCGTTATTCCTAACTATTGCCTACTACAACAAAGTCGGAAACAATATATTCTGTAAGTTTCTTTTTGAATACGTTAAAAGAGCTAATATTTTTAATATCTGAGGGTATATTATTATAAAGGCGCGCACCGTCAAATGTTATCATACTTCGACCATAGTTAGTTCGTATCTTTGGCGTGACGATGAAGCTACTTCGGCGAGTACAGGGGTACGCAACATTTTGTTTCCGTTTAGGGAATTGCAGATTAGTGTGAACTTTACTGTTTATAGTTTTTCGTATAAAAATACAAACATTGTAATTGTGAAGTTGTTTGATGGTCATTAATTTTGTTTCTTTGTATATTTTTTTTGTTTCTGTTAGGTAGTGATAATTAAAGAGCAGTTTTATGATTCTATTTTGCAGTTTTTGTAGCTCAGCTATTCTTATTTTGACGGCTGTTCCCCATACTTCGACAAGGTATAATAGGTGTGGTTTCACAAGTGTGTTGTAGATTGTGAAACGAAGCTTGAGGGGGATACATCGTACTATATTTCGAAGGGACCCGCGCAGTGATATTAGTTTGCTTTTTATGTGATCGATGTGGATTTTCCAATTTAAATGTGCGTCCAAATGTAGACCAAGATACTTTTCGTTGTTCTTTTCTGTCAAGGGAGTGTCACTGATTTTGAGAGGTATATGCATAGGTAGAGGTTTGTTCTTTGCCCTAAATATTACATAACATGTTTTGCTAATATTTATTGTTAGTAGATTATAACTTAGCCAATCATGGATGGCGTCCAGATCGTGTTGGGCTCTAGAAATTATGTTACTTAGCGAAGGACCAAAATAGAATAAGCAAGTGTCGTCTGCGTATAGAGTAATGTGTCCGTTAAGACCTAATTCGTGCACATTGTTTATGTAGATTAAAAAGAGTAACGGGCCCAAAATTGAACCTTGTGGAACTCCACATGTTATTGGTTGTGGATCACTTTGAACTTTATCATCAATTTTTACAATTTGTGTTCTTGATGTTAAGTAGGACTCAAACATCCTCAAAGCCTGGCCAGTAATTCCAATCGACATAAGTTTTTTCAGAAGCAGTTTATGGCTTACGGTATCGAAGGCTTTTTTTAAGTCGATGAAAATGCCTAACACTATATTTTTTTTGTCTATATTATGTTTTATTTTAGTGATAAGATCCAATGTTGCAGTAAGTGTGTTACTTTTCGTTCTAAATCCATATTGATGTTCAAAGATGAAATTAATAGACCCCAAATAGTTATCTAATCTTTTGTATATTACTTTTTCTACGATTTTTGATAAAACTGGCAACACAGAAATAGGCCTGTAATTGCCAGGGTCAGTTTTTGATCCAGATTTGTGAATTGGGCTGATTTTTGCTACTTTAAGAGAATCTGGGAATCTGCCGTCAAGCAAAAGATTGTTGATGCATATCGTTAATTTGTTAACTATTAAGTCTTTTATGCATTTGATTACTTTTGTGCTTATGCCGTCTACTCCACTACTACAATTAATGTCAAGGTCGTTAATAATGTCTAAAATTTCCTTTTCGGTACAAGGGTCGAAAGTTTGAAGTTGTAAATTTAGTGATGAAGATTTAGGTAAAATATGATCATAACTGATGTGATCATGAAATTCTTTTGGTATTTCATTTGCCAAATTTGATCCTATGGTAGAAAAATAGTGGTTAAAAACTTGAGCAATATTGAATGGATCCGTAATTTCCTTTGAGTCTACTAAAATGTTTGAGAGAGCGCACCTTTGTTTGATTTTATTATTCGCGAGATTATTTATTAAATTCCACATTTTCTTCGGCTTATTGATGCATTTGCCAAATTCTTTGTTATAGTAAGTCGCTTTTGTGTCTTGAATAAGCTTAGATACTTCGTTCCTTTTAGTTCGAAATTTTTCTTTTAAGTTATCATCGCCAGGGTTTTTCTTTAATTCGGTCCACAATATGTTTCTTTGATTTATTTCATGCAATACGTCTTTGTTGATCCAATCTTGTTGAGGCTGATTTATAATTTTGGTTTTTACTATTTTGCTATCTTCTGTACACTTTTTAATTATATCTTCTAATTTCGTAAAATCAATGTCTAGTTTGTGTAGTTCTGTTTGTTTCATTGTTTGATATAATTTGTCGTAATTTATAGCTTCATACTTAGAATATATCCTTGGTGGGGTTTTCAGTTTCTTTATTTCTAAGTATATTTGCCTATGATCAGATAATGATGAATTAATAGTTATCATATGAAAATAATCATTCTTCAAATTAGTACTAATGTGGTCCAGGATAGATTTTTTGGTATCACCTTCTCTTGTATAGTATTTTTTATTTATTTTGTTTAATATTATGTGTCCCGATTCCTTTAGCAGCTGTTTATACTGTTGAGATTTTCTAGTTTTTGTCAGTAAATCTACATTAAAATCTCCAAATACGATTGCTCTATTTCGGTGCGCTAGTTGTGATTCATATTCTTCGACAAATTCATTGAAATTTGTGTGGCCAGGATTGTATACTACACCCACTTCCAGTCCATATTTCTCTATTTTTATCCATAGGAAATTGTTACCGCCGACGTATTCAGAATATGACAAGTTATGTTGAAGGTTGTTATGAACATATGCTGATACACCACCTCCACCAGTGTCAGTTCTGTAGTTATAGTAATGTGTATAATTTGGTAGCTGAAATTGTTGTGCTTGGGCTTCTGACCGGAACCATGTTTCTGTTAGTAAAATTACATGCACCGTGTTTGGTATTGCTCTGATAATACATTGGAGTTCGTCGAGTTTGCCTTTTTTACATATACTTCGAGCGTTAAGGTAGAGAAATGCAAAACGTGATTTATTGGTGGGAATTTTTTGGTAATTGTCTAATAATTCGTACGTGTTGCGATTCGTAATGTTATTTCTGGTAGTTATGTATGACGTCTCTAGTTTTTTGGAGTTGTTTTTATGATATTTGGTGTTCCGTTGACATATTTGATGGTGAGATCTTTCTCACCATTGCTCTCACGATGCTTCAGTTCATCTTTTAAACTTCTGAGGTACTGTTGTTGTGCTGGAGTCTGGTCTGAGAATATCTTTATTCCCTCCGGTAGTTTATTTTTGCTGCGTAGTAATTGTTTAGCATGTTCAATTGATTCGAAGCACACCTTGATGCTACGGTTTTTGCCAGAAGAATATTTACCGATTCTAAACATTTTGATTGGTTTAAATGTATTCGTGGTTAGCAAAGAAATTATATTCAATACGCTAGCTTCATCTGCGGCTACTCTGTCCTCTGCTCGAAGAGACGTTGTTTCGGGAAAACCGGCTATAATTATATTTTTCTCCCTGTTGGCTCGATGCTGCATTTCTTGTATGACTTTCTCTCCTAAGCTTAATTGGCCAACAGGGTTGAGGACAGTGGCTTGAGTGGACAGTTGTACCGCTTTGAGATCAGCCTCTATTGTCACGATTTTGTTTTCGCCGAGTTTTATCGACTCTTCAAGTTTGGCAACATGGTGTTTGATGTCTTTTTGTTCCGACAGAAAACTACTGGTTGACGACTTAATATCGTTCATTTGTGTCATGACTCCATCTATTTTGTTATGCATTGCAACTATTGTTTGTTCGTTGGAAGATTTGAATTCTGTAATCTGGGATTTAATTTCAGAAATGTTGTCTTGCATTTTTTGCATGATTTGTTCATTGGACCCAACGTACTTTTCTAATAACGAACTGATACGTGTCATTTCGGATCGCATCTCTGTCAATTCACTGTGACATTGGCAGCTGTCTGCCCACTTACGCTTAATGCGTTGAGTTATATTTATGATATTGTCATCCACACTATGACTTATTCTAGATAAGTCCGGTTGTGAACCACCAGCGATCGGAAAAGTTGGCGACCTCTGGGCACTCATGTTTACATGCAATACAAAAAAAACAGTACCCCGCGCAAGTTCAGTTGCACTTACTGCAGACTAGTTCGAATTTGGTGATAAACTTCACTGCTCGACTGTTCGCCAACGCACCACCGTACACACCAGGCAGCCGCGAGTGGGAGCGAGAACAAAAATGGCAGCGGATCGTTCTAGCAGGGGTGAAGGCGGGCTGGAGCGAGGTAGAACGCAGCGCGCAAGCGATGCTCAGGCGATGCGTAGAACCAAAACGATCTATTTTAATAGTCACTTAATTTCACAGGAAATACCAGCTAATTTTGACTGTAGCACACTTATTATTTTATTTAGCAAAAACTGACACACGTCCACTCGAGTCGACTGACGAAAATCAATCAAAAAAATGTGTCTGCAATGTTACTTTTACGTTGCGTGCTTGAACACTATTTCCCGTCGTCGTGCCTACATACAGAAAACAAAAAAGACTGGTAGCATGCCTATAGTTTTATGACAAAATAGGGGCGACAAACCATTTTACGACCATTTGCAAAATTTATATTTCGAATGTGTAACATTTTATTGTAAAAATATTGCCAAATCCGACGACTTATTCTTAGGTATCAAATCCCCTACCCTATAGAGAGGCGCGCAAAAACACAACACGCCGTAACCCTGTGCTTTTAAGGAGACGACAGCTCCTGTGGTCATCACCACCTGGTCCATATTGTTCGGTGCGAGAGGGTGTTAGAACTCTCTCGTTCCTCTCTCTTAGCCTCTGATATTTACTACCTCGCAAACAAGGCGGCGGCATTCCACATGCTCTCATGATGACCAGCTGTAGCGTGGGGCTTTTCTCATGACGCGATGGATGTTACGTGGACGACGCAGTCTCGTTCCATACATACATGCTGGGTACTCTGTTGAAGCGTCAACGGAACAGTGCAAACAAACCCGACCTATATGGGACGACCTTTGAAAAACAACTTTGGAACGTAAAATATCGTGAGAAATGCGATGTCGGTAGAATGTCCTCTGTGTTGTACAACGAAATTTCTCGATTTCTTTTACCATTAATTAGATTATTTAGTGTCTAAATCGTTATACGTAGAATAATATTACCGTAGAACTGATTTGATAGATGTTTTCGACGTTTTACAAAGGTAATTGCAGGGTATTACTTTTTCCAATCGTGTCGGACAACACGAACGATAAATTATATTATAAAGATAGATTTATTACAATCTTCAGCTTCACCAGGCGAGGTGATGTGTTTATGACATTGATGTGACCGTAATGTAATAAAAGGCAAATTGAATTTATCTTTACTGTAAAATTGGCCTTATGAGTTGTGACTGATAAAACTATTAAATCCTACTAAAATTATAAATGCGAAAGTTTGTGAATATGTATGGATGGATGTTTGTCACTCTTTCGCGTAAAAATTACTGAATTGATTTTAATGAAACTTTACAATTATATAGCTTATACATCAGAATAACACATAGGCTCTATGATATATATAGCCTATGTGTACCCCGCTACCACGCTACTACTCAAGGGAGCGGAGCAGTGATCACTAATGTCAACAAATCCAGCCGGCATATACAGAAAAGTGACAGTGTCGTTATTTCTGTTGCTAAGCCACGGCGCTGTGCATCGCGCAAGCGCGCGGACTTAGCGGTTGGCGGTCGAGCAGGCCGCCACATATTATTTGAATACAAAAAATTTACGCGCTCAAAGGGTTTATACTTGGTAGCGGGATAGATACAGCTTAGGAACGGACATAGGCTCCCTTTTATCGCAATAGAAGGGGTTAAGGGGGGGGGGTTCGGGTTTAGTTTCAGTAATAAACCATCTTATGGAAATGCTGCTTAAAGCTGTCCACTGCTGCATGCACATGCGTGCTACCATAGGCACACACCGTGTGCCCGCAACGAGCAGTTCAGCAGTAAGCTTGCACGCACATGATGTAGCGGTCGGCCTAGTGGTAGCGAGAACTATTTATTATGGACTATAGAGTCAAGTTTATACTTTGAGTGAGTCGAGTTTAGGCGGTAGTATAGGAGAATTTGGATAGCTTCAGGTTTGGCTCGGTGGCTCAGTGGTCAGAGCATTCCCCCTGTAAGGGAAAGATCGTGGGTTCGAGTCCCACCTGAGCGATTCACTTTTTCCTATCTTAATCGATTTGAAAAGTTAGCATAGTAAAATGCTTCAAAATTTCATTCAAAAGTTTATACTTGTTTCGTATGGCGTATGGTATTCCCTGGGATAGCCCTCCGCCACCACGGCGGGTGCGATTATGTCGGCCCTATATTTGAGAGTTAATCCTTTCTAATTTTAATCATTTGTCTTACGGGCTTTAGGAATCTGACTATAGAAAATATAAATCGTAACGGCATAATCCTAAGTTGTTCCTGTTGAAACATCAAACTAAGTCAGTACATTTGCGTTCGCAGCTTTGATCGAGCGCGGCGCCGGTAACGAGGAGCGTGAAGACTCGCCGAGCCACTTCTCGTGGGTGCTGCGGCAGCTCGTGCAGGAGAATATACCCGGCTTGCCGCCTGGTGGAGGGTTGGCCGCCAAGTAAGTACTGAATACACCTAGTGGTATCAGGATATTTGGGACTCAGTAGGCCGGGGCGGCGTTGCGATGGGTGTCCCCACCTTTCCGAGGGTAAGTTAAGGTCACCGTGATAGCCTCAGCCGTTAGCTGAGGTGCGTGGGACATGTTTTAAATAATATCACACTTCGGCATCTGGCCCCATTTGGTGAAACTATGAACACAATTTTCCTTCATTCTTTGTCAGCAGCAATTATGGAGGAAGAAAAAAAAAATCTTATTACATCTGCCTCATATACGAAAATGTAATACTTATTTCCTTTGTTTCCAGACAATCGCTGCTGGACAAAATATACAGGGAGTTCTTCCCGGACCATCCCGACAGCTCGGAGACTTTCGACTGTCAGAGCGAACTGACGGATGCGTTTTCAGCCAACTAATGCATATTATTACTTATATTTGCACTACGGGACGCGACCGTACACTGACTTGTGCCCATATTACTCACCAATGGATCACACATCTTCAAAAACATACACTACACCTTTTGTGTTCTTAGACATACTATAAACTAACTGTCAATGAGTTTGAAATTGGAACATATCAACAAAAAAAAACTTATTTTCAAATTTAAATTAAGAACTACCCATTTTGAATTTTCGAAATATTCATTAAGGTAACACTAGCCAAGTGTACGGTTTCGTTCTAAAATTAGCTGAATACATCATTCTAGTACAAGTCGAATAAAATTACAGCCACATTACTTATGAATTTTGAACGTTGGTAACACTTATTTTTGTACATAACTGTCTCGAACACTGAGTAATGTTGGTGTGATTTTGTTTGGATCAGCCAAATGTCTTTGCCTAGGCTGTGTTGATCGTCGGTTTGTCATCGGTCACTTTCACAACTACCCTCTTATTGGCCTCAAAAAATAATTAAGGAATGAATACATGGTTCGGCCTATTATTTCAGTTTACTATTTCGATTGAACTATTTTCTAAAACCGTGAATTGGTAAATGTGTACATTTTTGCGGCCAGTAAGACCTATAGTAGATCATTTTTCCCACCCCACATAAACATAACTTAAACCGGCCATTCAACATTGCCTGAACCATATTGAATCCAAAATATATATAATAATATCATGTAATACTCTAGGCTGTGGTCTGGCCCTCTGAATAAAGAGTTAGTATAAAACTTTTTTAGTCCTGCCTCGCCACAGTCGTTCAAAGTATCACACGGCACAAAATTTCTTATTTCCCCGCCATTATAATATAACCTTACCGGATTGAAACAGCCATTGTCTAAGAACCTTTATTTGTATAGCAAACAACATTTTAATTTTGTAGCATTACAATTTTTTTTTTGTAGTATAGATTTTTTTTGTTTCGTGTTAACATTGGCCATTCGTGAATGTCATAATATTAGATGTATAATAATAGATATTTGATTGGATGTAATAGACGATACGGTTTTATTTGTGCGAGCGGCTAAAGTGTGTAGGTTTCGTTCGCGCCCTTATATTACTGTTAAGAACTTTTTTATACTGATATTTCAGAAAGAGCAAAATTTTATATGTTCTGCATCAAGAGTTGGTCAGTTTGAAGAAAGGACCTAGCGCGTCAGTTGAGCTCTATACCGTGGTCGCGGCCAGTCGGATTTCGTGTAGTTTTATGTTAGCTCCGTTTCAAATTGGTATATTGATGATTTCTCAATTTTATTAATAAATACCTAGTTTCTTTTTTGTACATATTTTTTTTTCTTTATTACAACGTACATAGTCATTATCCAAAACGTCAAAGTAACCTATGATTTAAAACTATACTAGCGTTATTAATTGGGATTGGAACTTGGGGTAATGTTTAATGTTAGTTTCTTTTTAATTTCACGAGAAATTATTGTACTTCGTTTCGTGTTACAGAATTATTAGATTTAATCGCTTTTTAAAGTTACGCGTTATCGAAAAATAAAATATTGGGTATGCTTATAAATTTTTTGCTTCGTACTTAGATGAAAAAAAGTAAGTAATCAGTTGATACGTGTAGTCTGTGACCGTACAAAGTAACAAATTAGGCCGGATCCCATTTTGTCATGTAATGTTGTTACCAAAATCTATGTGTAATATTAATTTCTGATGTTCACCTCTTGTAAATAAAAGAGAATAGAAAAGATACTTTTGTACCTGTTTGTGCGGTTATTAGCGTGTAACTAACTAATTGTGCGGAGTTTATCGTGTCAGCTCTCGCGGAAATACATATAAAATGACCCCTGGCCCCTTGGCACAGTAATCATTTTCGGACAGCAGTCTAACCACTAGTAAAACGCGTCAATGGTGAAACGCGTTCGGCAATGAATATTTTTTCTAGGCTCACAAATGTTAAAACGAATAACAAGCGGTTTCTCGCCAAGCAAGACGCGTTCAAAGTGTAATCTATGGTTAATACACCCAAATGCGAAACTATTCCATCCATAACGAATCTTGAAATTTAAAAAATTTGATAACAGAAAGAGGACACTCAACAGCCGGAGATATCTCTTCGACCAATGAAATCGCTGAAAAAAGTTGTCACGTGACCAAAACGTAATGATGTAGACATATCTCTTCGACTTCATTGGTCGAAGAGATATGTCTACGCCGCCATGTTATGTCTGCAGATATCGTAAAAAGGACTTGCGAGTGCCTGCGCCGTTTCCGGATGAAACTTCTTTTAGGTGAACAAGTACGCTAGATGTAATTTTTATATGCATTTCCAGAGACCAAGCACAATAATGTAACTAAATAGTTTTAACTGAACAAAAATATTTTAAAGGTTTTCAAATGTGACTTAGGAGGCATTGTTTTATAATCTATCTTACGATTGAAATAATAAAATAAAATATAGTACTTCGGTATTCGAATTTACAAATGTAACTCAATTTTGAACTAAAAGTCCGTTAAAAAAACAATAAAATCTATATTAGTAGGTACTTGAATTTAAAAATATTTTTTAATTGGTAACATTTGTACGTTCGAATGCACCTATTGAAAATAAAATTCTAACCATATCTAAATTAGTTAATATTGCAATAGAAATACAGAAATCTGTTTCTTAGATATAAAAAATACCTATTTTATTGGTGGTAGCAAAGTATTGCGAATTCTTTTTTTGTTTAACTTGTGCAAGACAGCAGAAATGTTGTTTACAGTGGGGTAATAAATCGTCGGCATGTATACGAATTTTGGATTTTAATGATTTTGATACAACTGTGACTTGATTAAAGTACTTTATTATGCTGTCTTGCATTTGTAATTCGCTGTGACCCCAAAAATTGTCATTTTATATTGCTTCCATCAAAAGTTCTCTATTTTCCCCCGAAATATGTTTATTACCGTTTGCAACCCATTGTCTTTCAACTATTCTTTTTTGTCTTGGCAATATTTTTGTTGGGTTGTAATTTTTTTTAAATTACCATTTCGGGAAATGCCTTTGACGCCCAACTGACAGTGTCTTGTGAAAAAATTAATTAGTTGCTAATTTTACTATCTTTGTCTCTTGCGACAAGAGATATTTTGAATTGTCCGGCATTTTTCTTGGCAGTGGGTTTTGAATTGGTTTTTAATGTCCATCCGAGACGAGTATGTAGGTTTGTCTGGTTGTTTTTTACTATGCTTTCGGACGGAAGTCGACGTCTCACAGTGTGTCTCATTTTTATCTAGTAGACGCTTGAACAATAAATACCTGTACCTTGACAAAAATGCTTATTCTTTTTATTCTTTCTTTAATATCGTGGCTGGACAAGAAGCAAACATTTATATTAGACATCGTGAGGTCCTGGGTCAATTCCCGGGTTGGACAAAGTTTGAAAAACATGTTGCGAAAGTATAAAAAATAGATTTTATATTTGTAGAGTATATTCTTTATAAATAAAAATTATATCCCACACGTTTCATATGCATGTTAAAAACAAAAAAAATACAATTACAAGTTACAATTAAACGAAAAAGGGGCCACCCCTAAATTACGTAAAGTTTAGCGCGACTACTCATTTTTTGGAATGGTTTTATTGAATTTAGAGACTATTCAACATCGAATTACAGTCGTTTTCGCAAAGCTTAGAGGATTGTAACAGTTAAATCGACACTTAAAGCGTCAAAAAGCGAATACTGTATAAAACATTAGTATATACATATAAACAAATAGTATAAACATATAATGCGATGATTTTAATGGGTTTTTACCTTAATTGAATAGGTACGTGCCTATTCCACGAATGGCCCTCCCAATGGTAAAATTATAACAAAACTTCTTACATTAATAATATTGGATGTTTCCAAATATGCACGCTGATGTCGGGCACCTAAATCGAGTCACAGTCCATACTAATATTATAAATGGTAACGTGTATGTGTGTATCTGTTTGTTTGTCCGTCTTTCACGCCAAAACTACTGAACCAATTTTGATGAAATTTAGTAAAAGGGTAGATTAGACCTTGAGAAAGGACAAAGGCTATGGTTTGGTCGCAATAACCGAAATCCACGCGGGCGGAGCCACATGCAAAATCTAGTTGTAAGTCTGTTATTTTGATGTACAAAGCACTAAATAAGTGCTGTTTTGAAAATAGAGTAAATCGGAGGAACCTGAAATGTATGGTTAACTAACTGTATAGGACGCTCATGACATGGTCCTCAGGGAGAAAGGCATGGCCGGGGTGCAAGACATATGGTAATCTCACTTGCTGTAACAGATGACCCAAGACGGCGTGCGGTTTTAGTCAGTTCTAATTCGACATTACCATCCACTGTTGCCTGTGACGGGAAGGGTGCGGGGTTAGTGTATCTGATTTGATTCCCGGAAAGTCATGAGTATAATTATTGGTTTTCATTGAGGGACATAGTTTGGACGTTATCCAAATTACTTCTCGTCGATACATTAGTCATTTCAGTTTTTACCCGACTGCGCCAGAAGTAGGGTTATGTTTTTTCTTTTTTTTAATAGATGCCCAATGTCCAATCGTGCGCTTATCTAGAAACATCTGAATACAAAAACTATCAATATTAATCATAAAACATCGAGAAAGCCGCGGGGAATTGTTGCGCGTCATGATACGCAGAGTAGGCGGCTTCATCGCACGACGTGTCGTAGTCTTTCGGTTTGACATACTTGGACTGCTTCGCCTTCCACGCACGAGTCTTCGATACCAGATCCTGCGGAGAATAGGCCCATATACATTACCAGAAATGACGCGATTCACTTCATCTTCTGTATAAACAAATCGAATGTTTCGTGAACTATGGCATGTATGCAAACCTTGCGATCACGCGACTACTCGACCACAGTCGTCGTGAGATAAATCCGGGACTAGCGCTGACATACCTATTGTATAGAACAAAACATCCGCTTGCTCACAAGTTTACTAGTTGATCAACAAATCCGAAAACAATCGTCATCGCTGTGCTTTTGATGGATGTGGTGGGCTGGTGGAGCTTGTTATTTGGGCTTAGACTAGCTGTTTTATGTGGTATACGGAGGGTCCATCCCGTTTGCAATGAACCCTCCGTATACCTCGTAGAATATCATAATATAAGTTTAAAAACCCCAGTAGAGTGAAATGATTAGTAGCCAATAACGAATGAGAGGTTTAAACATCTTTACATCGATAGTTTTTATACTTTTACTAGCTGTCGCCCGCGGCTCCGCCTGCGTTGATGTCGGTAATCGCGAAGAATCGGGGTATGAAAAATAGATGTTGGTCGATTCTCAGACCTACCCGATATGCCCACAAAATTTCATGAGAATCGGTCGAGCCGTTTCGGAGGAGTTTGGCAAAGAAAACTGTGACACGAGAATTTTATATATTAGATATTTCGTGTGTAAAAGTAGCAGTAAAGATGAAATGTCAACTAACCTCTTTGCGTTGTTTGATGATGTCATCTCGGTATTTAGCAACCTTGTTTCTCCTTTTAATTATCTCCTTGGCAGAACTGGCATGGCTGTAACAATGATTATGAGGTACAAAATTGTATATCCTCATGTAGATAATTAATGGACGCCCCCTAAGGGTCCATCCCCACTGAAAGAGCAGTGGCCGGGCGGCGGAGCCAGACTTTTGGACTAAAAATTATCGTGGCCCCTCCGTCACATTCAAATGACTATGATCTCTTTCTCCCGTAGATAAGATTCAAAATGGTTTTTAATATTTTGCGTCAAAAAGACGCTGCTTTTTCATTGAAATATTGACCCTTAGGTATAAATTTAGCAATTGTACAGAATAATAAAAGATTAACAGACTACAGAGGGTCTGTCGGCTGCATACAACGAGGGCACCTCCACTCGACTTTTTTTTACACCACTTGGTGGCAGACAAGCACACGGCCCACCTGATGCAAAGTAGTTACTTTGGCCCATGGACGTGTGCAACACCAGGGCATAGAGGAAGGACAAGGTATATTTTTTAAATTTTACTAGGTCGTTCATCTAATGGGATCTGGAACTTCTGGAAGGCGCTCAGCTTTTGATGCCACCACCCCCTACTACACTTTATATTTATAGGTATATCTTTTCTTACCCTCTGTACAATAATAAATGAGCCAAGATATGAATAGGATTCTTGGGCCTCGTTGTGCCAATCTCATAAAGTAACTCAGGTAATATCCAGCCGTAGTTGTTCCATAAAAATTTTACAGTATCAGAATCTAAGGTGTCTGGAAGGAAGGTAGAAGCACAAGTTACATCATAGTTACTACGCAACTGATAGGTACCTACATCATTCCATAGAAGAGCGATAATAACATTAAAAAATAATTAGTCGGTCAACGCGGCGCGGCGGCGGCCAGACTCGTACCTACTAGAAATGATTGCGAGAAGGCGAGCACGGCCATGGGATAACTCGCGGCGCTACGCTGCACCTTCGCCTTTAAATGACTATTTTCTTTTCTTCCCGTAGATAAGATTCAAAATGGATAAGTACAACTGTTTTAAGTTATATCTCGGTAAGTATACATATCTTGGGCCTAAGTCGCGACATATCGGTTTCGGTTTCGTGTCAACCCTGTTGGCCCCCCTAGGAGAGACGTCAGGATTTTTTAGACCTGCTGTATCCCCTAGCGTGGGGAGACATCAGAACTTACTTCCTCTTGTAAATGTCAAGCGTTACACTAAAACTCTAAAAGAAAAAATACATATCAAGTCTTGACGTCAAAACTTACTTCCACTCAGCATAATAAATAATGAATTAATACTTATTTATTTGCAAGTAGCCAGTATGTACAAACATGATAGAACGGTGACAGGGGAGACATGAGTACTCAAAATATAAATTTAAAAGTAAGTTCTAATATCTCCCCAGCTTTGGGGTGACAACAGGACTGATGAAATCCTTATGTCTCGCCTAGGGGGGATATCAGGGGAGACACGAGATCAAAATCAGACAAACTAGGCCCTGGCGCGCGCGGATTGTTATGTAATAATCTGTGCTTGTTAAAGCTCGTCCACCGCCGTAGCTCCCACCCCGTGCTATACTCAGAAAACACCCAAAATTCGTGTACTGTGCGTATAGAGTACCTACATTTTAGATCCAAGATATAAATCCCGAGCAATACGTTACTTACTTGTGATATTAACAGCCTCGGTCTTCGGCAATAGTTCCACATCAGTCAAATCGTGGATTTCAAGTTTACAGTTTTTAAACGGATCTCTGCGAGCGGGACAGCGCATAAAGTTACACGAACAAGTCTTATGATGTCGCCAACGTCCATTTTTCTCGAGAACGTTTACGCTCGTGCACGGAGCGAGCTGATACAGCTTCTCCTTGTCGCGATACACGTAGCGACCTTTGTGGTCGAAGTAGTACTTCTCATTCTCAAGGTTCTGATAAATGTCAATATTGTGTGGCTTTAGTACCTAAGTAAAGTAACTACACCGGCTGGTTCTATAGTAGTTTCGGAGCGAAAGATTTTGTGCTCATGAAACTGTACCCAAAATCCTTCGGAATTATCTAAAACGTACCTACCTTAAATTTGAAAAAAAAACTAAAATTATCGAACGGATTATTATATAGGTAGGCTGTAAAATAATCCGTTCAGCTGTTTTTTCACCTGACTGCGCCAGAAGGGGGGTTTTGTTTTTCGAAAGTAGGTATGTATATATTATATGTATATGTACCTATAATTGTTTGGCACGCTCTGCAGCTTGGACGGATCGATGGATTTTAGCTTGAGAGGTGTCGTTAGATTCGTATTTATTGTGAGATTTAACAATAAATTCACTCAAATTTATCGAGTGGGGTATTAAAAAAAACGACGATTACAACAAAAAATACATTTCATAATTAAAAAGTATATAATAAAATAAATTATTAAAAATAAAAACCCGACTGATGTTGAAAAGATCAAAACAAGCTTTATAGCAGGCGGTTCCCATTTGCAAATCTCAAACCCGATAAAAATTAATGGGTACCGCCTGCTATAAAGCTTGTTTCGATCTTTTCAGCATCAGTCGGGTTTTTTTTTTAATAAAATTTATTTTACTCAAATTAATACTTCTAGAAGATTTTACTAACGGAACTGTGCCCAAAATCTTTCTACATACTTATATACAATACGCGATCTACATACAAAAGCTTTGTATAGAGACACAGTATCCAATTAGTTAGACTGTGACAGGGGGCTTACCATAACGTGCTAAAGCATCAGTGTTCCGGGCGAGAAAGAGGGATGCTATACGTTCTATTATAGGTAGGTATAACTCCATCCTTTTTTCTCGCCCGAAAATCGGTTATTTTACTTCAAAAAGTAGGGACTCAACGGAGTCTTACCTCAAGATAATTGCCTTGGCAGTCCACATGATAGAATTTGGCGCCATAATGAGTGATGTAGTTCTGATGGCCGTATTCATCGATATAATACGAACCGACGGTATCCGAGTACAGAATACGATCAAAACCTACAATTTTTATGTCTTATTATTAGGTACGCGTTTAGGTTTAGGCTATGTTCAGATAACAAGAGCTCAACGCGCGTTTTGCTAATGCGCGTATACAACTACATACATTTTGTACACATGCTTTTACGCGCGTTTTAATAAAGCGTTGAACGCTGCGCTGTCGCACGGCTGTTACAGTTTATTTATTTATTTATTATTCCTCATACTACCATTATTACAGGTTGCCCCAATGCAATGGTAGTAGACCACAATTATTACAATTTCTATTACATATAATACAATGGTTTTACAATAATCTGACTTTACTCCAATATACTACCCATACCCCCTCAATTGAAATCAAAAATTAATATAATCAAGATAAGAATAACAATTAATCAATCAAATCCGAATTAACATTACCTGTTTTATGTCAAGTTTCTATTCTATGTCAAGTCACAATGGTCTAAGGTAAAATTAAAATTAAAAAGATTACATTTACCTATACCTATACAATTTAAATAAGTCAAATTTCTATTTAATGCCAAGTCAGAATAATCTAAGGTCAAAATAATGAAATTACAATTACAATATAAATAATTCAAGTTTCCATTAATGTCAAATCACAATAATCTAATTTCAATGTCAAATCAATGAGATTACAATTAAAATAACAAAATCATAATATTGGTATTAGATACTAGCAACAATATCCAATCATTTATTTTTTTTTATTTATTTATTTTCTCTTCTACGTCCATCTTTACGGGGTACACCCTAACACGACAGAGTAGGCAACCTAAGCATGCAATAACATGACTAACATTTTTTATAACATACAACTGATAATGTTGTAACTGTGAATTCACTCAGAGAGCAACAAAACAGGTCGACGTGAAGTGAGACTGTGTTGAGCGTCCGGAGCGCGCGCGTCAGCGGCGGCGCCTCCTGCAGCAGGTTAGTGCGCGCGCTCGGCACCTGCAGCAGCTGCGGCCTCCGGCGCCTCCCCGCGTAACCATCCGGAACACATAAACTTATCCGCTCCAGTATGGCCAGATTTTGGATCTTTCCGCGCATAACCTTAAATAGGTACATGGCCCCTGCGAGCTCTCTCCTTACCCTCAGCTCGTTGTACCCAACCATACCCAGTATAAATAGTGTTGGATACAATAACGGATAAAAAGGGTAAACGCCATAATACTGTAAGTACAGATACCTAACGAATTTGTTTTGAACGCGCTCCAGCATGAGATTATATTTAATTTCATGTGGGCTCCAGATGACGGCATTGCATTCCAACTGACTTCTAACTAATGTATTATATAGTGTAATTATTGCAGTTGTCAGCGGGCGTCAATGCGCGCCTTGAGATCATTGGTTTTCTGTTTCCGCTGTTCAGTTCAGGGTTGCCAACCGTACGAGGTTCCTTGTACAATTACGAGATTTATGGTCTTTCATACGAGGTACGCACACTATTAGCCTCGTACAATAGGGTATTTGACAAATTTTGGAAAACCATTTTAAATTATTCCTTAGCATATAATATGCACACTACATCTATATTTCAAAAAAAAAATCAACGGATTTTAACAAAAAAATCGATGTCAAAGTTTAAATTTTCAAAAACGCGCGAATAACGCTGTCGCCTTGTATGGAGCCGATTACGTGACGTCACACATTTTGTATAACCTTAAAGCAGTGAAGTAAAAGTAAATAATAAAGTTTTTCTTCAAACTTTGTGAATAAAATGGTGTATAAATGGTGTGTAGTTGCACAATGTACAAATACGTCTATAAATAATCCACAAAAACTGTTTGTTTCTGTTCTGTTCTGTTCTGTCACAAAGCCGTTTAGTTGCGTGTGACGTCAGCAGTGCTGCTGTGATCGATCACAGAGCGTTTTCGTCACAGATAAAAATTCGAAAAAATATTAGATATTTTTAAGCGAAATTCTCAAAAATTATGCTTATTTTAGTTTAATTTATAGTTTTAAATGTCTTTTTACGCTATTATCTGATAGGATGACCATTATTTGTAGTATTTTTTTAATGTTGTCAAATACCCCATTAAGTAAGAGATTAAATATTTATTACATGACTTTTCATTGCAGGCAACATTTTGTATTTAACCTGAATCGTAAGTAGCCAAGCCATATAAAAAATTCTATGGTTGGTTACTACCACTAGCCGGGAAATACCCGAGAGATAAAAAAAAATCATCCCTCGCATTACTCGTCTATTAATTACGATTACCTATCTAATTTTTTCCCTTAATCCTTACGTGTAGAGTGTTTTTGAAAGCACGTGTGTAGTAGCTATTTGGAGTTTTTGCTAAAAATAAGTGTTTTGTTTCCTTTCTCTGCTTCAACCGTTGCTTAGTGATCTGATAGAAATACCAAAATGAGTGATAGCGATGAAGACAGTAATCGTTCGCCTATTTTGACTCCGCCTAGAAAATGACCAAAAAGGCGGATGGACAAGAAAAAAGAAAACATAATATACATATATAGGTATAACATCGCAGCATCGTACACAAAATTTTAGACAGCAGTGGTTAAAGGATCCGGCTTTTAAAGACTGGCTTTTGCCAGGCACCAACGATTTAACTAAAGCTAATTGTGCATTTTGTCCCGCAACATCTATGCTAGCTGAAATATCTAATTTGAGAAGTCATGCCTCTACCAAGAAACAACTGAGTAACAAACCTGGATCTAGTAGACAATCGCAAATGTTGACATCGCTTGGGTTCCAGAGAGGTGTAACTCCACAAAATAAAGAAAAGGCTCGCGCTGAAATTAAACTTGCTGCTTTTTTTGCGGAACATAATATTGCATTCTTGGTTGCTGACCATTTGACAGCTTTATTAAAAGTTGCGATAGATTCTAAATTAAACTCAAAAACTAAAGGAAATTGAACTCAAACGAACCAAAGTAACAGCAGTGGTAAAGAACGTTCTTGGAGAAGTTCATAAAGCAGATTTAGCCCAAATACTACAAAAAAAATGTTTTTCTGTGATGACGGACGAGTCAACCGACGCTGCAACGATCAAAACTGCTTGCGTTGTGGTGCGCTATTTTGATCAAGAAGCCCAAAGGATATGTAGCGCATTTTGGGAATTGTACAAAGTTTTTAAGGAAACGGCCGATGCTGATGATATTCCCACAGCCAACGCCGAGAATTTATACAGAGCTCTTATCGATTCATTAACCAGCCGTTAATCTCCCACTGACAAATGTAATAGGCTTTGGCTCAGATGGGAGTAATATTATGATGGGTGACAACGACTCTGTAAAAACAAGACTGATACGTGATTTTCCAGGAATAATAATAACGAAGTGCGTTTGTCACTCGGCCCATTTGTGTGCTACCGAAGCATGTAAACAGCTGCCTGAAGGTGTAGAACAACTAGCCCGAGATATTTACAACTTTTTTAAGCACAGTGATAAACAGCAATTCGATTTTCGCAACTTCCAGTCTTTTGTTGCAGTGGTGCCCCACAAAATTTTGAAACCATCACAGACAAGATGGCTTCCCTTATTAGCAGTGGTTGAAAGGATATTAGAGCAATGGGAGGCCTTACGACTGTTTTTTATCGATTTCACGACAAATCCTGCACATAGAACAAAAGCCGACGTTAGAAATCGAGCAGTATTTATTTTAGAAAGTCTCAGCAACCCATTCTACAAACTATATTTCTGTATCCTTGAATGGTCGCTCCCTTTATTTAATAAATTCAATATGGAATTTCAAAACGAGAAAGTAGTTGTTCACAATCTACATGGGAAAATTCGTGAACTCTACCAGGAAATCCTTTTCTTTTATATAGGACACATCAATTTGACTTTACCTCGCCTGATGGTAAGCTGAAGACAAAGTCTCAGGCAAGAGGGCCACCATTATATACACGTGCTATGTTAACAATGATGGCACTCAGCTTGACTGCCTCATCAGATGCTTTTTCACGCCCCGCTTAAAGGACCCGGGACTGTAGGAAGAGGGAAACACGTGAGCTGGCAAGGAATTCCAGGTCTTAATGGTGCGACAAAGGAAAGAGTCACCGAACCGCTTGGTTCTTGAAGGAATGTTCTGCACCGTATAGGGGTGACATCTAAGTCGTGACGTGTCGTTTTGTATAGGAAGGAAGAGGGTGGGACTAATTGGAATAGCTCTTCAGAACATTCACCATGGTAGAGACGGGTAAAATACTGCCAAGGAAGCAACATCTCTATGCATCTGCAGAGGCTCGAGGGTACTCGTGATCTCAGAATTTTCGATAATGCGGACGGCACGTCGCTGCAACCTGTCGAGAGCATCTAATAAGTACTTTGCGGATCCATCCCAGAGATACGAGCAGTATTCCACGCAGGAACGTTTGCGTTACTTACAATGCGAATATGTCATGAGGCCAAACCTAGGTGAAATAGACCCTGAAAGTCAGCGACATCAGCTCCACGACGCTCCACTTCATCTTGGCTTCAAAGTGTACGAGCTCATGAAACATTCAGACGTGGTCAGACGGCCTGCAGATATTGCACAGTTCTCAAGCTGCAAAAAATGCTGCAAACCCCATGCGAACGCTGACTGCGAGCGGGTTTTTAGTAAAGTACAGTTAATAATAGAAACCGGCTAACTGTGGAAACTGAACGGCACACTTCTTGCTGCAGAGAGCACAAAATGTCCAACACGTGCTGGAAACTGCGTCAATTTTGAACCTTCGAAATAGATGTAAGGAAACATTATACCTACGACAATTTAAAGAAAAAAGAGGTCGGTCTTGAGTATGTTCCTGATGATGATATAATTTTTGGAGATGTCAACGACTAGAAGTTTCGTACATGTAAGCGTATTTTATTGATTATTATGGTTATGCTACGTAAGTAGTATATTATTTTAATACAAAATGATGTTTTATTCTATTAATTCATTACATTTTACATGCTTTATCTTAGTTTTATCACATTTAAGATGCTTACTGAACGAAAGCCAAAATACGAGGCTTTAGATGCATAAAGTACGAGGAAAATAATTTGACGCGGATAGGCGTATTTTAGGGTTCATCTAGTTCGTATGGAAATCGTTCGAAATGGAAACCGAAGCTTTTAATACGTAATTATTAATTGATGAAATAGAGAAACGCCCTGCGATATGGGACATGACAAGTAGCGATTATTCAGATAAGAATTTAAGAAGACGAGCTTGGGAAGAACTCGTCCTTATATTCTGTGAAGGACATGAATGAAGAAAAGAAGAAATTGTTATGTGAGTACAGATATATGTATTAACATATAATCAGTTTATGTTACAAGTTAAATATTGCGATCCTGCAAATCAACATTTCCTTCATTGATGAAATACCTAATTTGTTAAATGTACTCGAACATAATTTTATTTATTTTAAAATTACCGCCTGTCGCACAGAACGCCCGGTATAATGTGAGGCTAGATTTTCCAGTGGTGGAGTATAAAGTCTATCTTCAAACTTAGCCATCTCTCATTCTGACATATTTATGTAGTGTACATATCGCTGTTACGATCTTTTCTGCAAAATCGATGTTAACATCGAACGACCAATGTAAAATGCGCCGTTTATTGCACATTATGCTAAAAGTACATTCAACATACCGGCGTGCTTATGTCAAACGGTAATTAAATATTTTTTTAGCATAAGTTAGTGATCTCCCCCTTTCATATGGACGCATAAAATTCTCCGTCATGCCAAAAGCTTCATCAGCCACTATCGCATATGGCAACACTGTCGGTCTGTTTTGTATTAACAATGCCTTTGGCTCAGGTCAGGTACATCTAATGACCTTTCTGTCAGCTTTTTGTACAATGAAGAATTCTTGAATATACCTGAGTCACTGTTTTTACCGTAGGCACCTATGTCAACCTACACATAACAATAGTTTGCATCAGCTAGCGCCAATAAAACTAGCGAAATATAATTTTTGTTGTTATAATACATAAAACCCGTGTGTTCTGGCTGGTTTAACCGTATCTTTCCTGTCCAAAGCTCCCAAACAATTGGGAAACTTTGAGAGTTCTTTTCAAATATCGTAGATTATTCATACCATTTTTCTTTCGTTGGTTCTCCCTCATTGTTTTCCAAATAGTTTCACATATATGTGGTATTATAGTAGCCACAGTAGATTTGCCAATTCTATAATCGTAGCTTAATGTCCCAAGTGAACATCCTATGGCCTGAAAAAAAAAACAACAAACTATGTATTACTAAATACCATTTTTTTCCAGCGTCATCCCTACAAAATAAATGGAAGAGTTTACGGGATAATTATATGAGAGAGGTGAAGAAAATGAAGGCTGTCAAATCTGGATCAGACGCTCCCAAAACTTCGACATATACCTATATTATAATGCACTACGATTCCTACAGGCATCAATAGCCAACAAAGATACAGACATTAGTTTCGATGCAGATAATGTATCAGCTTCGCCAGAAGTTGCTGAAGTAGAAATACGTTCTGCCTTTAAGAGTCCTAAACCTACTCCCAGAAAAAAACAAAAAATAAGTTATGTTGACGAAAGATTTGCAAAAATTTCAGAGCAGAGTTTAGCACAGAAAAATGTTTCACAACCAAAAGAACATGACGATGAAGACAAACTGTTTTGTATATCACTCGTTAGAGAGATTAAAAAAAATCTCGGAAAATAGACGACTTCATACTAAAATTGCTATTTTTAAATTTAATGTCACAACCAAAATGGAACATTTCAAGGAACATCACACATTCGAACATCAAAATTATCGTTACCCGTTACCACAACGAAGAAATTATTTGTCACAAGAGCAGCGTAATCAAGCTTCTGTTGAAGGCTTTAAATATCATGATTATAGATCACAGCAATCTAGTGTGCCAAATAATTTAGCACATTATGGTTATACTACAGCAACGGGGACTCTATCGCCAGTAACACACACTCCATCGCCAGCATCAACTAATGTCAGCGACGATTCGGAGTTAATATTTTTCCTTAACAAGTTGATTCGACTTACCTACTTGATTTATAAATCATGTTGATTATTAAATAACTTACCTCAATGTAATTATGAGTTTTTTCTTCTAGTGAAATGCTATATCGCACAGCGTTTTTATCTGCTAAAGTTCATCGTTTATGAGAGTCAGTAAAGCATCAAATGACTTGATGGACATTCTGAAGTAGTTAAAGAATTTGGGACCAAATTGCCTTTGCATTCAGTCAGCCTGTGTGACGAAAATTGGGTGAACCCAATATCTCCGTCTTCTCTCGCGTCATTTCTGCCGTCGGTATAAAATCACTGTTAAAACTGTTTCTACGTCCATCTTCGACAAATGTTGAACTTAAACTGAAACAGGGCGGCCGACAACGCGCGTTTAATGCCTGACAAGCACGCATCAAGTGAACACTACACAAAAATTTAACGCGCGTTCAACGCTCGCTGAGCGCTTGTCATCTGAACGTAGCCCTAGACTAACAATAAGTTTTAATTCTATGATTACGCGTATGTAACGCCAACCATAGGTCAGGGTTTAATAGGATAGGTATACGTTACAGTCGTCCGTTCGGCCCTTCGTCATATGTCTCCTATTATTCAGCATACTTTGTGATCTTATGTGTGGGTATGCAAAACTAGACTCCCATACGTGCGGCATGAGAGCCGAGCACCCATGGCGTTATCTCGCTCGCTCTCGTCGCATGCTCTTTCTTTCTCTTTTGCACACTTTGTACACACTTGTGTAATTTCGTGTGTATTTTTTGGACGAAATAATCACGACATTCAGGCGCCCACAAGCATACCACATGGCTTCTGAGGTGGTGTACCGTCGCGCGTCGCCTTACATCCTGAGCTTATTAAAATGTATAAAACTATTTTAACAACCATAAAAATTTTCTAAAGTTAACCTCTACAACTGAAGAAAGTAAAGAGTGGTCTGCACGCAGCGGTATATTTCTCTTCAAGCTCAATCCTGGTTTGATCGAGGTTAGCGCCTATTCTGGTCCAGCATACCTTCTTATCCGGCAGTGATTGCTCGTTTATCCTATAAGAATAATACAACAGCATTGAGTTATTTTATTACATTAGACGTTCTACAATATATACTTAGCTCAAAAAACATGCTCTGATTTGGCACTGATAGCAAATTGAACTAAATAAAAAAAGAATATTAAAAATAAAAACTCGACTGATTCTGATTCGACTTGATGTTGGAGGCAAAAGGCTATCACTGGCATTTCGTGCCACACTTAATATTTCATTCATTCAGACATTCTAAACTTGTTGATCAATTATTCGTACTTACATAAACAATGCTCACAGCTCAGACGGGAAGTTTGTTAAAAACTCCGCGCTGATATTTTTTTTTCTGCGCGCGGCGTGTTACCTATGCGCGCGCAGATTGGAGTATAGGCACGAACAATTTACGCTAAACAGCCAAAACGTAAAATGCAAAACATCTAATTTTTATGTATTTATAAATTTGTTTCACGTTGAATTGTTAATTAAAGTAAATAAGTTGTTGAAAATTTATCAAATTCAAGGTGGCACTACATACTTTTTTACTAAAATCTAAACTACCTAAGTCAAAGCTTTTTCCGAGATTTAAAAATAAAACTATAACCCAGTTAAGAGCAAATAGAATGCAATAATATCTTTCAGCGAGGTACCAACTTAATTTGATGGAATATAAAATAAAAAACTAGTGCGATCAAGAAAAAAAAGGATAAACTAACTCATATTTATTAAATTTTTTTAGCTCCGTATTCGTCTTGTCCAGGGCTGTTTTGATCTTGGTTATAACCGCAGCAATTTCTTCGAAGTTTGCTAGTCTTGTTGACCAATGCTTAGTTTCAATATCAAGCCGAGAAAAGATGTGACAGTTTCCAAAAGCTTGTATTTTATTTCTAACTGTCTCAATGCTTTTTATATTCTGAAATAGTGATGAGTATAAACATTATAGGAACTGTGTAAGCATGACAGCTTGACCGTTTGTTCTACTATTATTTATTTATTCTACCTACTAAAGAAAAATATGGTTAAGTAATACTTATTTATATCTTAGTGAAACTTTAGGTTTCTCTATCACGTCAAGTTCTTTGGCAACTTTAAAATGGGTCACATGTTTTTACCTGATAAATTAATATCCACAGCCAAAGAATTTCGACGTGACTCAAAACGTGTGTTAAGTTGGTTAGGAGGTATGTTTTCAGTGTTGTGTTATTTTATTAGTCTGGAGATGCACAAAATACCTAGGTACCTATTGAGGAAAAGGATTCTCGAAGAGTAACTGTTGGAGGAAAAAATCTCTAACATCCGATATTTGAATAACAAACGATACGGAATAAATGTCAGTATGAATGTCAGTTTTGAGAACATTCTATGCAGCCTCATTTTATGCAACTTTTCGGACATTATTCCGTTAGGTACCTACATATTCGCCTGGGAAATTTTCTGGTCTCGGTGTTTCTGTGCCTCGGACAGCACGTTAAGCTGTCGGTCCCGATTGCCATACGAACATCGATGATAGTTGGAGTTTGGAGACCTTAAAAGGCCGTCTAGTCTAACTGCAGAACTGCAATATCATCAATTACTTGTGGAGGTCAGATGGCAGTCGCTTCACGGAAAATATCGAAGTTCAACCGCATCACGGTTAGACTTGAAAGGCGACCCCTAAGTACTGAGTTGGGAAAAAACTCAGAGAAAGAAAAAGGCAGAGACAGAGAGGCCAGAGAAAATATGATTTCAGGCGCCAATGGAAAGAAATGTCCTCCATGATGTGCCTGGTATAAGTCTACCTAATGTAGATGGTCCTATCTGTCTATCTATTTACAAGAGATTAATACAATTTTGTTATATAGTATCTACCTATAGGTAAATTGTATCTATTCTACTATTCATAAAATCGTGTAGGTAATACTAACTGCAGCAGCCTCGTGTGAGTCTCGTTGCGCTTTTCGCGAGATGTTCACAGTTTCCTTGTTAAGTTCATACAGTTCGTTGTGAAAGCAATTCAATTGTGTTTCGTATTTCTTAAGGAAATCTGTTTGGTTAACCTGAATGCGATGCAGGATACTTTCCAAGCTTATCCGGATTCTTACAAGCTGTCAATGAAACATTTTATGGATTTAAAACCGTGCACCTGTGGCGATCAATAAACAAGCCCATTGCAGTCCATTGCTGGAGATAGGCCTCTCCTAATGTGTGCTATTTCTTTCGTTCCTCCCCCTCCGCGTGTACAATTTGAATGTAAGGTAGGTACACTTGTCTTACTTCCATGTCGACATTAAGTCCCGTAGGTATGCCCCGACCGCCATTGACGGGGAATTTAGAATGATGAGTCGAGGGATGAAGATGGGAAGATACGAGGATGGACCCTTGGTCAAACGGCTGGTTAGGTTACTTAAGGACTGAAAGGTGGATATAAAACGATTTTATAAACCATATACTTATTATACATTTTATCTACCTGATCAGCCAGCCACCTCGATATGAAAGTATGTGAGAATTCGCATAACTTGGAAGTTTGTTCAACGCTTATTTTAAAATGTTCTTTGGCGAACTCGTCTACTTTATCCTGCTTTACTAAACCCTTCAGTTCGTCTCCGAAATTCAACAAATCCTCCTTTAAGTGGTTATACAGTAATACTATTTCATCAAATTTCTCCTGTTCTTCGGCAGATTCTATAGGTTGGAACCGTTTAAGAAAGTCTTCCTGACAATATTCATTCAGAGCAACAGTATTTACGAACATACCAATCATTTCATCGTATTTTAAAAAGTTTTGTTTATCCTCTGCCTTCTTGCAAGTGTGACCTATGCAAATCGTATAGAAATTTAAAAAGCTGTAAATGATCTTTCTTATTTCTCCGTAGTAGACGTGGTGTTCAAAATCCAGGAACGGGACATTTGTCAGCATATTTAAGAAATCAAATAGGTATGTTGAAGGATATTCCCGTATTATAATTAAGTATGGCTTCTCACATTCTATTTTCCTAATTTGGTACAAGAAGCTTTTATAGATATTCATCGTAGATCTTTTATATTTGCTTCGAAATGTACCTATATTTTAACTCGGGAAGTGTTTGGATGTAAAATATGTTGACGTATAGTCGAACCTTCATCAAACATTATATATTGTTTATAGATAATTTTCCGGTATTTAATAAAAGAGTATTTAATTTCGTATAGGTTTTAAGTAAGTAGGTGGGTCGGGCCGGGAGGACAACGCGCCGGGGCGCATGTCCATGGCAAAAGCAACCTCCTTGTATTGAAATGAAATAGCGTCCACTTGCGTCCACTAGTGGTGGAGCAGCGGAACGCAGCGCAATAGTGCATCGCTCGCCAAGCGGATTTTTGGGGCTGTGATGGCGACATGCCCCTAGTGAATACTTTATCTAATACCGGGTGGAAACGCATCCGAAGTCGAAGGCCCTAAGTAGTACTCCAGGTACCCCTCATATTGGCATAAAAAAAACAGATTTTATAAAAAAAGCTTTTTTATACCGCTTGATTAGCATTAGGTATTTACTCTCCATCGTGTTAGTAAAGCTAAATGAAATGATAATTTTATAAGGTTCATAGACAACATTTCTTCATCTGAGCTATCCAGTCGTACTCGCTCCTACTGAGCGAGTACGACCGTCATCACGATACGTCTGAAGAAAAATCCGCCTAGCCGATCCGCCGCGCCGTTACTATATGTATGGTATGGACGCACGAGCATCGAAGTGGCGCTGCCAGCTCCACTCCACCCCGATCAACAGATCGCTAGCCTAGCTTTATACGGAGACCTTTCTGTCAATATCTTTCAAAATAATAACATCATATCTTATAGTCAAAAGAAGACGCTCTACTTTTAAAATACTCAGGTGGCAGACAAGCACACGGCTCACCTGATGGCCGATGCGAAGTGGTTTTGCTGTGACCTATTGAGATGTGAAATCCCAGGAGCGTCACACTCAATCAATTCAATTTTCTTTGATAATGACCTCAAAGAAATTATTGTCCGTGGAACTGTAGGTGTACCTATATATAGATCCCTGGTATGTATGTGACTATGGGCAAAACGTGAAACTCCTGAATATGGGTATAGCTTTTGGTATAATTATATTACTCTTTGGGGTATAATAAGATAATGTAAGTCTCCTAATGTTATTTTTAAACCGAAAAGTTATATAATTATAATGTAAGTCTTCAATTTGAATTTTACTCGTACCAGCACCAATACCTCTACGCAGCACCTCAATACACAGTCACTTGTATAATCGCACTGTATCGCTTCGCACACTTTATCGCTATGATCGCTTCGAATACTAATCGTAGACTGACTTGAGCGGAGGCTGTTAGCTCGCCTTTTATATCGGGCGCGGCCGAGTAGCGAAAGATCTGGAAAAGACAACACGTTCTGAAAAAGACAGGAACGTTCTGGAAGGTTCTATTGGGTCTTGTGTCTCTTTCTAGCCTGACGTCTCGTTCTATTCATTCGATTCCTTCTAGAACAGTGACGTCAAGGCATGCTGTCTCTTTCTATAGTGCCGTCTCGCTCACTCCTATGGGAATTTGGCCATATATTGAAGTTGCCAAGCATCGGGCGTAGCACTACCCCCTTCTTAGACATGCTCGTCCCGAGCATCATTAGATCCGTAGTATCTCGCCAGTCGGTCAACATGTACAACCTTCAAAGAGCTTCGCTGGTTGCGTTGTATCCGGTATGTAACGTCATTGATCCTGGTGACAACTTTATACGGCCCTTCCCAGTTTGGAGACAACTTCGGAGATTTGCCTTTGCGACGCATCGGATTGTGTAGCCATACCAACGAGCCTTCGTCGAACCCGGCTTGATGAGAGTTGCGGTCGTATCGGGTTTCCATTCTTTCACTTGCCTGGAACCCAGATTCACGGACGTGGGTGTGAACGTCATTTAGTCTATCGCGCAATGCACTAGCATATTCCGTGATTTCTTGCGGTGAATCTGGAAGACGTCCAGTCAGTAGATCAGCCGGTAGTCTCAGTTCTCTACCAAAATTTGCACACGCAGGAGTCACCGTTGTGTTTTCATGTATCGCTGTTCTATAAGACAACAAGAACAAAGGATTATGACGATTCCAGTCTTTCTGGTGGCTCTCAACAACTTTAGTCAAATGCCTTGCCAAGGTTTGGTTAAATCTTTCAACCATTCCGTCTGACTGCGGATGATATGGGGTGGTCCTGGTTCTATGAATACCCATTATCCTACAGGTTTCTTGAAATACCTGTGATTTAAAATTCCTTCCCTGGTCACTGTGTATTTCCAGAGGAACTCCAAATCGGCAAAACACTTCTGTGACCAGTCTTTCTGCGACTGTAGTTGCTTCCTGGTTAGGTGTGGTAAAAGCCTCCGGCCATTAAGTAAAATAGTCCATTACTACTAGGATGTATTTGTTTCCAGACTCCGATGCAGGAAATGGCCCTGCAACATCCAATGCAATCCTTTCCCAAGGCGCTCCAACATTGTATAGCTTCAATGCTTCCCTGCTCCTTGTATGCGGCCCTTTTACCGATGCGCAGCATGTACATTTCCTACACCAATCTTCAACATCCTCACGGCAATGGATCCAATAGAATCGTTGACGAATCTTCATCAACGTCTTCTTCACACCAAGATGGCCGCCTGAAGTTCCGTCATGAAATGATCTCAAAACCTCATTAATTTTAATCTTTGGGACAGCCAACTGCAGATGTGAGTCTTTCCCGTTTGCAGACTCCCATTTTCTACACAGGACTCCATTGTGTATCACGAGGCTTTCCCATTGTGCACAGTAGTTCTTCGTAGCTGCACTCATTTGGGAGACATCATTCCATTTCGGCTTAGGTGTTCCTGCCCTTATCAATTCGAGAATAGGCTCGAGAATAGCCTCTTGCTGTGCTTGCTGCATGGCTTCGCTACTCCACTCATCGCTGACAGTAACAGTCCTTATCGTTCTAATCGGCACACTGTCCTTAGCTTATTAGCATTACAGCTTCCACTTCAAGGGCGTGAGCAACAGCATCTTTAAGTATTATGTTATCTGTGTTTAAGGGTTGCATGGTGACCCAAGAATCCAAGTCTCTGATCCCGTCAATAAAAGCTTGCACCAAAATGCTGTCAAGAAATGACGAAGAAGCTCTTTGGTAAGCTTTTCTCACGAGCTTTTCTATTTACAAAGCCCACTGCTGCAGAGACTCATTGAGACGCTGGTTTCTGTCCTTCAATTGGGCACGGTAGATATGTTCCAAGTGGCTATCACCGTAACGTGATTCCAACACTTCAAGAAGGCGGTCGTAAGTCACTTCACCTCCAAGCGCCTCTAAAACACTGAGTGCTTGGTCCCGTAACCCCAATGTTAATGCTGTTTGGGCTTGCTCCTTATCCCAACCGTTCGCCTTTGCCACAGACTCGAACTGCAGTTTGTATGCAGTCCACGAGGAGGTCCCATCAAATGGTGGTACTTTGAACTTTCCGACAGCCTATGCAGATGGAATGGTTACAGAGCCAGCTGTTCCGCAAACTATTTTTGTCACCAATTTTTTTACGTTTTGAGCCACAGACTGCAGCCGTTCCTCATAACTCTAATTTCTCGTCGTGGCTTTCTATTCTGTCTTGCACTGAATGTATTTCTCTTTGCCATTCTGCTTAGACTTTACTTAGACTCTTTCAAGATGGCAAATAGATCTTCTTGTTGTTCCCGGAGTTGAACCTTTAGTTTCAAGGCCTGCTCCTCCTGTTGACGGGCCTGCTCTGCCTGTTCTTGCTGGAGCTGTGCCTTCAATTGCAGAGTCTGCTCTTCCTGGTGACGGGCTTGCTCTGTCTGGTGACGGGCCTGCTCTGCCTGGTGACGGGCCTGCTCTTCTTGGCGACAGATCAGCTCCTCCTGTTGTTGCTGGAGCTGTGCCTTCAATTGCATAGTCTGCTCTTCCTGGCGACGGGCCTGCTCGTTCAATAAGGTCATAATCGCGTTCAGGTTAATTTCCGAAGATGATCTTGAAGCACCCGTCGACGTACTCGTAGTACCCGCAGCCTCTTCCGCGGCCTGGCTTCGGGTTTCCACTCCCTCCCTATCGTTTCTCGGCGTTACCGGCATTTTCTATACCGCTTCTGACACCATTTGTTATGAGCGTTGGGGTCGGTTTAAATAGAAAATGCGAGAATAACCGTTGAAGACAGATTTTATTCATTACAGCAAAGCGCTTAGAAATTCGAAAACTCTTCCTTACACAATACACAGTCACTTGTATAATCGCACTGTATCGCTTCGCACACTTTATGATGGCTTCGAATCCTAGGCGTAGACTGACTTGAGCGGAGGCTGTTAGCTCTCCTTTTATATCGAGCGCGGCCGAGTAGCGAAAGATTTGGAAAAGACAGGAACGTTCTGAAAAAGACAGGAACCTTCTGGAAGGTTCTATTAGGTCTTGTGTCTCTTTCTAGCCTGACGTCTCGTTCTATTCATTCGATTCCTTCTAGAACAGTGACGTCAAGGCATGCTGTCTTTTTCTATAGTGCCGTCTCGCTCACTCCTATGGGAATTTGGCCATATATTGAAGTTGCCAAGCACCGGGCGTAGCACTACCCCCTTCTTAGACATGCTCGTTTTTTTTTTCGCAATTTTTTTAATTTTAAGTATTTCATTAATAAAAAGTATATAACAATAAAACCACTGTTTATTTTAGCTGATAATTATTTTCTTTGCTGGACCTAAATACTCCCAAAGACATAAACATAACTTAAAAATTTAAAACTTATATAAATTTTCGTCAATACGTTGACATAGAATTTCAGTGGAGTATTTAGTTTTTGAATGAATTTTCTATACATTTTATATCTTTTTTTAACCTGTGTCACAAATGGACTCTTGAATAATCTGTCAATAGTTATCGAAATTTTTATCAAAAAAGCACCCGAAAATATGAATGATAACATGAGTTTTGCGACTATTTCATTAAATATACGGTCAAAATAGTCAGTTCTGACCGTGTCGGTTGAAGTGTAAGGGTGTATCTAGCCCTGCTATCATAAAAATCATTGGATCCACGGGTTACTCCGGCGAATTGGTGAGGTAACATTTTTCGATGGTCATTTAATCGAGTTTAAATTGAAGTTGATAGACACAATTCTTGCTGCATATGGTGTTAGTTACTAGATGTAAATATGGCTATCATGTATTATGTGTGGTTATAAGTCAGAATGTCTTTGAATTATGTTCTGCACGAAAGTTGAATGAACGTTGTTTACCTCTTATACCTGTCTGGTTACGTACGTGATCACGGTCACAAGTAGTCTTTATCGCCGGTGTAGGCGTCGTGCCTTTTAAATTGTATACCTATTCGATCAGTGACCTACTTTGTCCGTGTTTATGTAACACGATACATGCGGTTTTAATATCGCCGTATTTACAAATCATTTTTTTTTACAGAAAATATTATGGTGTTAAGTTGAACTTGCCATTTCATTGTTAACTATCATTCCATTACGAATCAAGTTTAAGTAAAATATTAAAAAAATGGCAAGATATTTTGAAAATACTGCTACATTCAACTTCAGTTGGGATCAGGTTGCTCGTGGTTATTGGAAGAGATACCCCAACCCTCAGAGGTAAGACTTTTTTTTAATGTTATAGCAAAGGTTATGCTTGTAGAGACAAAACTAATACAACCTTCATACGAAGGTTATCCAGAATTGTGTTTTTTAATGCAGGAAATTGTTTTGCAGTTATTTCTATTTATTTGTTGCTTATGTATACAGATTTTCCCTATTACCTTTAAATACATAATATAATATATGTAATAATTGGTAAATATGAAATTGAATAGATTTAAAAAACCATTTTATACTATTGTTTAGTATAAAATGGGTTTTTTTTACTGGAATATTTATATAAAGACTTGTTTAAATTTATTTATTAAATTATCTGTTGCTTGCGGCTCCATCTGCACAGTAACTGTTACCATTCACAACCTATTCCTAGGATACAAAGAAACAATGAACAGTTAGCAAAGTTTCATTATAAATGTAAAACATATCTATTGTGGCTTCCCTTTCCAGAGCAAGCTGGCAGGATTAAAGGGACCCCTGGCCACTGCAAAGTAACCTATATGCAATTACAGACTATGATCTAACTCTGTCCCAAATTGAACCCATTTAGCTGCCCTGGTGTGAAAACTTTTCCTTCATATTGATACCATACTCAGTAATATTCAGTGATAATATTTTCTGACAAAATACATTTTAGGCCTAAGAATCTACTGTATAGTTTTTATTCACATTGTAAAAACATGATTGTTCAAATTTAATTAATCAGCAATTAATATGTAAAAGAAGGCCAACACAGGCATTGTTTACATAACACAAATGAGTTCATTCAAGATGCTGATTATACAACATTGATTAAGTTTTAAACCTTGAGACAGACATGTTGATAACCATAATGTCAGGGGTGTAGGTATTACATTTTCATTGAGTAGGCAAACAAGTACATTAGTACACAAAAAAATCAAAGAATCAATCAATAAAAGAGGACATGTCTTGTGAAGCATTCAGTCAGTAAATGGATTCTGGTCTCGTCACCATCCATGCACTCCGGTTATTTACTTTTTATTTAAAGTGGCAATATTTAGCATGCAAAACCTTCCTTTTTTAATACCACTTAGGTGGTGGCCAAGCAAATGGCCTACCTGATGGAAAGTGGTTACTGTGGCTAATGGACATGTACAACAACAGGGGAGTCACACTTGTGCTTCTGACTTGTAAAATAAAGAGTTTCTGTAACATCACTGCAGAAGACAAGTAAGACAAGCTTTTGGGCATCCCACTGGCAGTACAAAAACTCTAGTGAGCTCTGGGTACCCTACTCACCGCTGGGAACACAATATGAGCTTATTTAGGGCGGAGGTACTTCCCAAGTCGGACTGCTTGATATATGTCATATTAACTATTTTGTATATTTCAGTACACATGTGCTATCAGAAGACACATGGAGCAGAGAAGTCAAGGATGGCTGTCTGTACACAAAAAGGATACTTACTAAAACTAACAGAGTTCCAAAATGGGGTGAACGGTATGTAAACATGTTGTTACGTATTATCATTATTTTTTTATACCACTTAGGTGGCAGACAAGCACACGGCCCACCTGATGGAAAGTGGTTACCATGGCCTATGGACGCATGCAACACCTTATAATGCCCTTCTTGAAAAACCTCGTATTGTTGTCGCTTGGTTGCATCCGAGGCTCTTCTTAGCTTGCTGGTCTATTTTTCTACTCTTATAGAAATATTGTTTTATTTTGGCTCTATAGAAGATTAGGCTTTGGGTTCGGATGACAGTCATCCAACACGCAACCCCGAATAAGAAACCTGCGAATACTGACAGTAGGGACGCTGTCGACCAGATGGATGATTAGTCTTTCTGTGGTCGCCATTTTACCTATTTCCCGTATTAAAACAGTCAGGGAAGACGTCGTAGCAGTCTAATATATTACCTCCACGCAACAGGCTCTCGTCAGTCCTATCAGCAAGTGACCTTAAGATCGTAATCTCCTCCGCCTCTACCATAACACCTAATCCTATAGCTTTTCTTTCCTTTACCGCACCATTAAGACCTGGAATTCCTTGCTAACTCACGAGTTTCCTACTTCCTCTAAAGCCCCGGGTCCTTTAAACAGGGCGTGAAAAAGCATCTGATGATGCCGTCAAGCTAATCGCCACCATTTTTAACATAGTACTTGTTTGGAATGGTGACCCTGTTTTCGAGACTTTGCCTGGTTCGGGTCAACAATAGTGCCCGGAATTAGGCAATAGGCTCACCTCCTATTACGTGGGACCGAATACAGATTCCTGAAATGTGGGTGTCAATGTGTATGTATGCCTTTGGCTTTCTATCAGGCGAGGTGCCGTTAGTCGTGACAAGAGAGGTCGCATCAGGTCGTAAGGATCTTTACCATCACGTCACAAAGTCGATTATATTGTAATATCTTTATAATAATCATAACAACGCTGAATCTTGAAGGCATCCGAAGGCCTCACATTGGAGCCCGGGGTCTAGCTTTCCTCTTTTCCTCCTCCAGTTCTCACGGTTTTGGGTGAACTTCGTTGACAATGAACCATCTGTGGCATGTTTCCTACCATATAGAAAAATAAATTTCATTCGCTAAATTAGATAATGCATTTCAGTAAAGATAACAAGATTTTTCATAAACATGTTATTAATTAATCACTGTCTACATTATCTGATGGTTCTGGTAACCAGATAATATGCTATCTTATATATATTGTAGAGATAAGTGCACTTATAGTATTTATGGCTAAGCTCGGCGAAGGAAAATTCTAAATAAAACCCCGTACCAAGTCATCCGGCCCGAACTGAGGATGTTTCGTGGTAAACCACATTCTTACATCCATACATCCTTTCTTTACAATATAATAACTCGATCGAGTTCGAGTTTTTAGTGTTTTTTCACCGTTTACCGCCAATACTCCTGCCAAGCGTGGAAACAGTAGGCCTCTCAACTTTGAGGGCGGCCTATCGCCAGCGGTGCGCTGCGGTGGATTGATTGCTTGATGGCTAAGCCCGTGTTGGTTCCCCGTGGAGTAGAATATCCCGTATTTTCCCGTGGGCGTCGTACAAGGCTACTAATGGATAGGGATGTTTTGAATCCGACAGGAAACAGTGTGCGTTCGCGCAGCGGAATGTTGTTGAATTTAAAGATTTTAATTATGCAGATATTTAGTGTATGACGTCGTGTAATTGTGTATGGTAAAAAAAAATTTGTGCATGCAGCCATTGTGGAGAAATTCGCTAAAAACTGATTCCGCTGGGCGAACGTTGTCCTGGCGGAACTTTTTTCTAATCCATGGACTTAGTAGAAAAGAAATGTGTCCAAAAATTTGTGTGTATTTGTGTGTAATTGTGTATGTATGAATAAAATTAGTGCATGCATAAACTTCGGAGAAATTCAAGTTTCCGCTACGCGAACGTTTGGCCATTAGCTAGTTTTCATATAAAGCTCTTATATAGAGAGCTGTAGATGTTTACATAGGTTGTTTTGAATTTGTTTAAATTTGTTTAAAAAACAGACTTAGAAGAAATCGTAGGGCTTAAAAGATAAAAATATAAACGTGAAATACGCTCATTAGGTCTTAGTTCGTGAAGTAGCCACTTTGGGGTCTAGATTTTCACGTTTATACAAACCTTGTAAGTGTCTGCAACATGTTGCCAAGTATCAATGATGGTTCGTTAGTAATTAATGAGTTATAGGACAATTTACCATGAGTAGACCACTGTTTGCAAAGCAGTCAAATATCAAGACGTTCTAAAGTAATTGCATAGTAAAATGTGTTCCAATAATTAGTGTATTAATTCAACTACTTGCATGCAAAATTTCATCTCATTAAATTCATTAATTAAAGAGGAACAATTAAAATACTTACAAAGCATCGAAAACTTTCATAATCCGACCAAATTCGGATAGATATAAAAAAGCGGCCGTTCAATATATCTAGGTAACATTCTAAAATTTACAGTATAATACCGGTATTTAATTGGTACAGGTGATAACACAATTGTTTTGATATAATTTATAGGTCATTTATTTTTCTACACATGATTTTTGGTTTTGAAATGTATTTGACTATGACAGTAAGTACTATTTACGTAGCTACTTTATAGCTTTTTTATATGATATTACCGTTGTACTGGACTTATGTATGTGGGCGTGTTCCCGCGCACCCCACCAAAATATTCAGAATTATTTTGTTCGAAGCGGTACACTTAAGGCTAGTCCTTTGATTAAATAGTCTAAGTATTGTAGTTAGGAATTGATCAAAAATATTATGCTAGTGTGAAAAAACAGACAACGCGCTGCGCGCACCGAGCGATAGAGGGCTTCCCTCTTGAAACGGTACTTCCATCCTTGAAGAAAAGAGAGCGCAATATGTTTTCATAACTCACATAAGCCACGGCCTGCGCGTATTTGTTTGCTGTTGAACTTGAACCTGGTTTTGTTTTATCCCCATTCACAAATTTGCACTCAAGGTCAATGTGCGTATGCGCTGTTGTTTTGCTATGTATCGCCAATTCACCGTAATAATAATATTGACAGTGTGTTATTAATGTTATAGTGTAACAGTGAAGCTTAAAATAATTATGTGGTAGGTATATTGAGTGACTGATAGTGAGAAGCTGATGTTTAATTAGAACTTGTTAATTGAAGATTTATTCTTATCGCAGATAGGGGCGGTATTATTAAAAAAATATTTTTCATTCTAGAAATGCAATTGTTTTATTTTTTCCTAACGCTTGTGTACGCAACTGTACCATATTAATAAATACTATACTGGAAGGTTAAGAACGTTACTTAGAAATATGGCACGGTCGCTTTTTTGTAGCCATCCGAACTTGGTCGGGTTATGTAGGTTTTCGATGCTTTGTCAGTATTTTAATTGTTTCTCTTTAATTACTGAATTTAATGAAATGAAATTTTGCATGTGAGTAGTTGAATTAATACACTAATTATTGGAATACATTTTACTATGCAATTACTTTAGAACGTCTTGATATTTGACTGCTTTGCAAACAGTGGTCTACTCATGGTAAATTGTCCTATAACTCATTAATTACTAACGAACCATCATTGATACTTGGCAACATGTTGCAGACACTTACAAGGTTTGTATAAACGTGAAAATCTAGACCCCAAAGTGGCTACTTCACGAACTAAGACCTAATGAGCGTATTTCACGTTTATATTTTTATCTTTTAAACCCTACGATTTCTTCTAAATCTGTTTTTTAAACAAATTTAAACAAATTCAAAACAACCTATGTAAAAATCTACAGCTCTCTATATAAGAGCTTTATATGAAAACTAGCTAATGGCCAAACGTTCGCGTAGCGGAAACTTGAATTTCTCCGAAGTTTATGCATGCACTAATTTCATTCATACATACACAATTACACACAAATACACACTAATTTCTGGACACATTTCTTTTCTTCTAAGTCCATGGATTAGAAAAAAGTTCCGCCAGGACAACGTTCGCCCAGCGGAATCAATTTTTAGCGAATTTCTCCACAATGCACGGTGGTTCCGCCTCCATACAAGGGGCGGTCAAAAATACGTAACTTTGTGATTGGGTTCTTTTAATATTTTTTTCAAATATAAACAATGAAAATAAGTTAAAATAAGATTTAATTTACTATATTAAGTATATTTTTTTATTTGTATATGGGTTTTTGAGTATGAAATAATTTTTACTGTCCCCCGTTCGTAAATCCTTACGACTACAAAGTCGAAGCATTTTGTAATGGGGTGTATAATGTTATGTTTATGTTGTATTATGTCATAAAACAATTATTTATAACAAAAATAACAACAGTAGACAAGTAAAAAACTAAAATATTAGGTAACAAAAAACTCCAATTCAAATTCAAAATCTTTATTGTTCATATAATATACAAAGGTCTTAAAATTAAACATTACATGTCATTCCAATCTTTACTAAATATTTTACACTAAACTTTTAATAATTCTAAAACTTGACTAGACAATATACTCTTTGTCTTTCGAGGAAGTTTCCGAAGACTAGTTATGAATGGATCTGAGCTAAGTAAAAGTCTATTCAGTAAGTCAGTATTTGTAAGCTCTCGGGACATTTTTCGGGTATGATCACGTCTAAAGGATTTATAATATTTATTATTAGATTCAGCTGCCTCTTCGGATAATTCCCCGATAGATAGTAAAGCGTGCTGGGCTACTTGTGAACCATGAATGAGAACTTTGTGGACGGAAGCTGGGAGATTGTACCATGGATATTCCTCAACTAAAAGTCGCGCTGTATTTAGAGAATATTCCTGAAATTTTTCTACATCTAAATTAAATCCCGATGACAAAGCCTGTAAAATTGTAGAACAGCGATTTATCAAATTTTGATTTACACCAGTAATCTCAGATGAAACTGAAGAGTTATTGAAAAACCTCCTCGCAGTATTACCATCGTTCGATGTCCCGCTTCCGCCACTTCTTGGTTTATCTACTATTAAACCTAATCTAAGTCTAAACTGAGTCTGTATGTAGGATTTCCTATCTGCTACTAGTTTTTTTTCCTCGTCTGACCTAACATGCCATTTTTTTACATCCATCCTGTAAGAGAGATGAATAAAATGTCTATATTTTCGACTTCATCAAAAGATTCTAGCATGGTGTGTAGAACATGTTGATGTGTTACCGAAACACTTCCGCGAACAGAACACCAAATTTCAAAAAAATGTAACCTTGAAAAGGAACATTTGATGAAATTACCTGAAAAGAACCATATATTTTTGTCAATTAGATTCGTAGCACTTTCGTAGGCGCGACGGTCCGCGTTGTAGAGGCTATATAGCAGAAAACTTTGCAAATTTATGCAGATGAAACCTGTATAATTTCAAAATAGGCAATCTAATCTTTACTTTCCAGTAAGTCTGAAATCTCGATATTACCCGTAAAAAGTTGTACGTCTACGCAAAGTAAAATTTAAGGAAAATAAATCACAAATTATTAGGTATCGTAGCAGGTAAAAATATTAAATAACACGTAACATAAAAGGTTAAATTGTTATAAAATAGCAAAAACATACCTTGTTTTAGGAATTCCATGTCGTAAAACCGGTTACAAACAATGCAATTCTGAGAAATTACTAATTACACAAAGAATGCGCGGATGAGTCACTGATAACGCTAGTCGTACACAATAGATGCTTTCACTTCGGAGGCCGAAAAATAAGTGAAAATAAATTAAAATGGATAACCTATTTATACTTTTGGGTACCTTGTTTAGTGGTGTATCAATATGTGTAACAAAATCTTGCGAATCAATCAACATGATTTTTGTATTTATGACCTATGACGGTACCACCGTGCAATGGCTGCATGCACAATTTTTTTTTTACCATACACAATTACACGACGTCATACACTAAATATCTGCATAATTAAAATCTTTAAATTCAACAACATTCCGCTGCGCGAACGCACACCAGGAAACATACAGCCTATGATAAACAGCAATGAAATCCCTAATACGTGGGAATAAAAATCATAATTGGCCAAATGTATGTATTACGACCCACATTTCGCCAACTGTGATTTTCACCTCTGCCTACCCCTTTTGGAAATTTACAGGCCTGAATGTATGTATGAATGCATTTTCTCTTAGTCATTAAGCTGACCCGGCGAACTTCGTACCGCCAATATTTTTCTACCCGCGTGGCGTCAGATTCCGTTCCCGCTGCACCCTCTACTATATTAAACATGTATTATACATATAAACCTTCCTCTTGAATCACTCTATCTATTAAAAAAACCGCATCAAAATCTGTTGCGTAGTTTTAAAAATTTAAGCATACAAAGGGATATAGGGACAGAGAAAGCGACTTTGTTTTATACTATGTAGTGATTACGGCATTGCTCTATAGCAAGTATTACGATCGATAGCTCCAGTGTTCGAATCCTGGCCATTACATTATCGACTTGACTTGACTTGACTTTTATACCATTTAATTGGCAGACAAGCACAGGGCCCACCTGATAGGAAGTGGTTACCGTGGCCTATGGACGTTTGCAACACCAGGGGCATCACAATCGTGCAACCGAGCCTGTAGATACCTTCTAATACCCTTCTTGAAGAAACTCATACCTACTGTACCTATTCGCTTGGGAAAACCACGGCAGGAAGTTCATTCCACAACCTGAGCGTGCGTGGGATGAAGTTCCTTTCAAAACGCACGGTGCGCACCATTTCCGGTCGCAATGTGTGAGGATGAATTCCCTGCCTATGGCGAGTGGTGCGATGATAGAATGTAGTGGTGGGCATCATGTCAAATAATTCATCTGAGCACAGACCATTGTATAGGCGGTAGAACACACACAGCGAGGCAAAGTCCCTTTTGAGGTTGAGAGGTTCCACATCGCCTGTGAGTATGGGATATTAGTCATTTAGATAACTAATATTCATTTTAAAATGTTCATTATTATCATCTAAATCGATACAGAAATTAAAATTAAATTTCACTTCTAAAATTAAACTTAAGAGTAAACTACCAAATCGATCAAATGCATAATATTTACCTAAAAATTTAACACATCTACCTTTGGAACCGGAAAAACAAAACATGACTCAATAGCTTTATGTAACAATTATTATCATAACAATGACGTGTATTGTAACATTGTAATGTTCCCGGCAGAGCCGCGTGGTTCCCGGCAGAGTAGAATTTGGGCCACTGCTTCTCTTCCCATGTGGTGTCGAACAAAACGACTAAGGGATAGGGCTGATGAACTTTATCATCAGACAGATATGTACAGCCCAGACTCAGCCTCAGATGCATGGCTCGAGTCAACAATAGTGCCCGGAATACGGCAATAGGCTCACCCCCTATTACGTGGGACCGAATACAGATTGGTGAAATGTGGGTGTTAATTCACCTCTGTCTAACCCTCCGGGGATAAAGGCGAGATTATATGTATGTATGTATGTAATGTAATAACAAGGAAGCAGTAAAAATTACAAGTATCACTACTCAATCTCATCCAATTCGTGTCGTATGAGGCGACTAACGGAAAAATACACACAGACGATATCACTGAATGACGAATGTATGGGATTTGACGTAAATGACAGTCGTTAACGCATGTCAAATGCGTCAAATCCCATACATTCGTCATTCTATTCCACCAAACGCCGACTAGCGAATTGCCACTTGTCTAGAGGGGCAGGGATTTATTTCGAGTTTGCCTACTCTCACAGTGATATCGTCTGCGTATTTTTGCGCACTTGTCTAGAGGGGCTGTACCATCCCGTCTGGGCCAGCGCAGCGTGGATATAGTACGCCAAAGCCTACCAACATTGGGAGAGGTTTGAAAGCTTCTGTGGCGTGGTGGTAGTGAACGCGGCTGCTACGCAGGAGGCGCGGGTTCGATCCCCGTTCAGTGCAAATATTTGTATGCATGAATATGTATATTTGCATTGGTCTGGGTGTTTCTATGTATATTATGTATGTATTTAAAAAAAAATATGGAACTAAGTATGTTTATCCGCATTCTAGATTCCATAACACAAGCTAGTTAAGCTATGCTTACCATGGGTCTAGTAAGCGTTGTGTGAAATGTTGTGGAATATTTATTTATTATTTATTATTATTATGTCCAGCGGTGGACTGGAATAGGCTCATTGTTTGATTGCCAGTAAAATACTAGTTCGTAAGGTAGTAAAGGTGATGGCCCTGAGATTTGAAGGCATTGAGGCGCTGTGCCAGTCGTTAGATTAGATTAGATTAGAAAAATCTTTATTGCACACTAAAATTAAACATGTACGGAAAGCAAATATAGGAAACTAGCTGTTGCCCGCGGCTCCGCCCGCGTGGATGTCGGTTATCGCTTAGTGTTGATCCGACGCTATTGAGCATTAAATTCGCCTCTCTACTCAACTTTGTCCTCGACTATGTACTCACCTCTGTTCTCGACTTTCTACTCGCCTCTATATTCGACTCTACTCGACTTTCTACTCGCCTCTATACTTGAATTTATACTCGACTCTCTATTGACTTCTCTGTTCTCCTCTCTACTTGACTTTGTACTCTTCTCTAAACTCGCCTTTCCATTGGCCTCTCTACTTGCCCATCCATTCGATTCTCTTTTCACCTCTCTACTTGATTCTCCCCACTCGCCTATCTACTCCCACCTCTACTCAACTCTCTATTCGATCTCTACTCGCCACTACATTCATCTTTCCACTCGCCTCCCTATTCGCCTCTCTACTCAACCCTTTACTGCATTCTTTTTGGCTCTCTGGTCGCATATCTACTCACCCCTGTAGTCGACTCTACTCGACTTTCGATCTTTACACGCCTGTCCACTCGTCCCTATAACAATCTCTACTCGCCTCTCCACTCGCTTCTATATTTGGTTCGCTACTCAACTATGTCCGTTCCGAAGCTCTAATTCACCTTTGTACCTAATTTCATGAGGACATCTTAAAAGAAATTGTTACTATTTATGCCATATTCACCCCCTTTTTTTGTGCGAATGAAAAATTAGAAACTTTAATCCCATAGCCCTATTCCCCTTCTTCCATCCCCCTTCTATCCCTTTTTTCGTGATAAGGCCTAAATAAAGCCTATGTCCATTTCCAACCTCTAATCCATCTCTATACCAATTTCATCAAGATATCTCCAAAATTGTCAAACTTACATACCCTTGCCCTATTCCACCCCTTCTACTCCCTTTTTCGCAATAAAAGGTAACCTATGTCCATTTTCGAGCTCTAATCCATCTCAGTACCAAATTTCACCATTTCATACTAACTATCCAGTCCTTATCCCTCCCCCACCCTTTTACCACATTATTCGCGATAAAAGGTAGCATATATTATGTCCGTTACCAAGCTCTAATTAATCCCTGTACCAAATTTCATCGGGATATCTTCAAAACTGTCAAACTTTCAAACCTTATTACCCCCCCCCCCCCCATATCTCAATTTTCCCGTCAATAGATAGCCTATGTTCGTTTCCAAGCTTCAATCCATCTCTGTACCAAGTATATCATCAGGATATCTTCAAAACTGGCAAACTTTCAACCCCTATAACTCCCCCCTTTATCCTCGTCTTTCGCGACAATAGGTAGCCTATGTTCGTTCCCAAGCTTTAATCTATATCTGTATCAAATTTCATCAGGATATCTTCAAAAAAGACAAACTTTCATCCCATAGCCATATTCCCCCCTTCTACCCCCCCTTTTCGCGATAAAAGGTAGCCTATGTCCGTTCCCAAGCTCTGAACTATCTCTGTACCAAATTTCATCAGGAAATCTTCAAAAATGACAAACTTTCATTCCAAGGCCCTAGTCCCCCCTTCTACCCCCCTTTTCGCGATAAAAGGTAGCCTATGTCCGTTCCCAAGCTCTAAACTATCTCTGTACCAAATTTCATCAGGAAATCTTCTAAAACGATAAACTTTTATCCCCAGCCCCTGGTCCCCCCCTTTTCCCCCCCTTTTCGCGATAAAAGGTAGCTTATGTCTGTTCCCAAGCTCTAAACTATCTCTGTGCCAAATTTCATCAAGAAATCTTCAAAAATGACAAACTTTCATACCAAGGCCCAAGTCCGCCCCCCTTCTACCCCCCTTTTCGCGATAAAAGGTAGCCTATATCCGTTTCCAAGCTCTAAACTATCTCTGTACCAAATTTCATCAGGAAATCTTCAAAAATGACAAACTTTCATTCCAAGGCCCTAGTCCCCCCCTTCTACCCCCCTTTTCGCGATAAAAGATAGCCTATGTGAGTTCCTAAGCTCTAATCTACCTCTGTACCAAATTTCATTAAGATATCTTCAGAAATGACAAACTTTCATAAAAACTTTCATCCCCTATTTCCCCCCCTTAAACCCCCTTTCTCGTGATAAAAGGTAGCCTATGTCCGTTCTCAAGCTCTAATATACCTCTGTACCAAATTTCATCAAGATCGGTTCAGTGGTTTAGGCGTGAAAGCGTAACATACAGACAGACAGACAGACAGACAGACAGACAGACAGACAGACAGACAGACAGACAGACAGACAGACAGACAGAGTTACTTTCGCATTTATAATATTAGTATGGATGCCGGCCTTAAACAAGCGAAGGTCTCGGTAGCTTAGTGGTTAAGGGGTCGGCCTTACGATCGAGAGGTCCCGGGTTTGAATCCTGGCGATTACACTACCGACGTTAATCCACTCCTAGTACAAGCAATTTAGCTTAGTTGGAGGGGAGAGGGAATATTAGTAATTTCGATAATTTCGGTAGTTAATAAATATTTCTGTTCTTTTTTAATTGTAAAGAAAGAATTCTTACAGTACAGGCCACCTTTAGATGAACATATTTTAATTACATTGACAGTAATAACTAAAGTATATAATCGTTTGTATTTAATAACAGGGTTTCTCAAACTTTTTGCTCCATTTAACCCTAGAAGTCGGTTGAAACAACGACAACTCAAAAAAAACTAACTCATAATTTGTTCTTGCGTTACTCGCGGTCGCATTCTAGGCCTTTTCTTCGGAGTCTGGGGACGCGACTGAATTTCAATATTTTCCGCGAAGCGGCTGCCATTGATCTTCATAACCCATTGGCTATATCGAAGTTTTGTAGTCAGACAAGTTGTTGAACTTTTTCGGGCTCTGTCTACCCGTAACAACTGCTATAGATATTCATATGGCAGTTTAAAAAAAAAGACTTCTTCATTCTAGCGTTAATTCCAGTTGCATCCGAAGCTGTCACCTCTGAGTTTGGGGTCCGCTTTACCAGTCAAGTTTTTTAGTAGGAGGTAGGACACGACGGTATTTCCGTCCGACTGGGAAGTACCTCCGCCCTACAGAATACCGCGGCCATAATAACCTCGTGTTGTGTTCTCGGCGGTGAGTAGGGTAGCCAGAGCTCAATAGAGAGTTTTTGTGCTGTCAGTGGGAAGACCAAAGGCTATTCCTGCTTTGCCTTCTACGCCGCTCTCTGTGTTTACAGGGTCAGCAGCACCAGTGTGACTCCTCTGGTGTTGTACACGTCCATAGGCCGCGGTAACCACTTTCGATCAGGTGGGCCGTGTGCTTGTCTGCCACCTCAGTTGTATAAAAAAAGTCTAACTTCTGTTTGGCTGAAATTCCATATTTTCCGTGAAGCGACTGAAATCTGACTTCCACTACTTATTGGCGACTCTTCGCCCTCCCCTATCCCCTCTGCACGTAGCAACATCCAACTAACATCTATTATATCGATGTTGGCTACAGGATAATACCACTTTTATCAAAAACACTTGATAGTACGAACGTAGAACGTAACATATTTTTTTTGATTATTTTTCACGTCAGTAGACTTACATACCTATATATCAATTTAGATACGACAAATTGCACTCCAAATATGATAACCAAACTTGTTGTTCAATAAAGTACTTATGCTAGCTGAATATAGTTTTAATGTATAGGACTCAACGCCTTCTTTAGGTGTAGGCAGAGATAACTCCTTCTTCCTCGCTTTTTTTTTCGCCACCACGTCTTTTTCTTAACTGACGGACCTGTTGTATAAACTTCCAACGACATTTCACCCTCCAATAGTTAAGAAAGCTTGACCACGAAGTATGTTAAAATTCCTCGTGCTCAAACCAGTTTGATTACTAACTTTGACAACGTGGAAGAATCGGAGACAACAGCCCTCTATCCGTACATGTTCCTCGTAGTTAATCTTTACGCAGGTTTCAAAGCGCGAATGATAAAGAATCTCTGCGTGTTGTAACTGTTGAAATGTTTATATTCTGTGTCTTCGTCATGGGCTATACTTAGGTTTATTATTGGAGAAGACATCCTTGTCAAACAGTATTTATTAACAGAATTACATTCCCTTTGGCCCCTTATAATTCATAACTCTTATTAGTAAGAATATTACATGTCAGTTTATAAACAGAAATTGTCTCATACTTTCACAGATGGGATTATGTCCATTACATCACCTATTATTAAAATTATAATCCAAGTACCTATCAACTAATTATAATGTCAGTTCCAGTCTATTTTTCTGAGTCAAAAATTAATAAAATTAAAAGTCATAATAATTATCGGATGTCAATCTCAATAATAATACAATACAATAAAAATACTAAGCAATGTCAATTTATGTCATAATTGACAATTATTTTACCACTATGACGCGGACGGATTCACTTCTAGCAGTTCGTCAAAGAAGTAGAATGCTTACTCGATAAGCAAGTGCTTCAATTTGACTTTTGAAGGAGCCGAGACTTGGGGCGGAAGTGACGCAAGCTAGAAATAGACTGTCGGTCCATACACTAAAGAGATGGAACCGCTATCGTCTAGTCTAGTATCTTATCAGGTTTTAAAGTTTAAAATTAAAAACAACATTACGTGTTGCTGATAAAAAAGAAAGCGTATCGGAATAACGTAACACTGATAAGAGAAAACTTTATTGTTATAATTATCACCTGGTTGCTACGTTAGTTGTTTTGTTTACTTGTATGAACTTGAGATATCAAAGGTTATTCAGAAATTATAATCAGTTCCGTTTATTAACGATATATTATTATCGGAATCGCAAAGACGCAATCGTCTTGTTGCCTCATCTACGCAGATAAGGACCTCGTTCATTCGTAGATTTTATGTATTTCTTAGGCCCTACCTTTATAATAAATTTCAACAGGAATTGAATCTCCATACCCTAAATTTGTACAACTGCAAATCAAATCTCCAAAACTGATTGCTTAAACAGTCATATGACTCAGTAGAGGGCCTAATATTGGTACCCACATAAAACTTAAGTTAGTGAAGGTCACGGCATCTACAGTGACCTTCGAACCCAAGACCTCGTCACAGGGCTAACGCTATAATTGTCACGGAAACATAAACACATACTTCCCACAAACACACGCACTCGCAATACACACTCACAGATACACGCAAACACTCATACTTCATATACACATACAATATACATTTCATACTCTTACACACAAGAACACTTTTACATAAAACTCACACTAAATTATCTATTTCTCAAGTTTACCTCGCCGGCATTCTGATACTAGCTGTCGCCCGCGGCTCCGCCCGCGTGGATGTCGGTTATCGCGAATCGGGGTATGAAAAATAGATGTTGGCCGATTCTCAGACCTACCCGATATGCCCACAAAGTTTCATGAGAATCGGTCGAGCCGTTTCGGAGGAGTTTAATGTATCAGTATTCTATCCTGCTTGTGGTGAGGAAATAAACGAATTTTTATTTATTTATTATTATTATGCAATTCAAATTGACACACCACATTTATGGCTGAACTTCATAATAACAGCAAAATCTTTGTTGAAATTTCATATATGACTAGATCCCTGGATGGTTTAGTTTCAGATATGAACCTAATAAGTAGCACTGCAATCGGGTGTAGAACTTTTAAAAAAATTTCTCTTTCTTCATTTGTCGTCGTCTGTCCGCAATATCTATTATTGCACTTAAGGTAACAATACAATATGTTTGACATCAATTATAATATAATAGATACCTACAGGATCCAGTTTTTTATTTGACACATAATAAGCTATTCTCGATTACTTTGCCAAAATAAAAGCGTGACGCTATATCACAGACGTATACCGTATTATCACTTCAGATTAGATAGTAGATACCAAACGCTGGCCCAGACACTATATATCTCCGTTACATTTATTTCAATATAAGATTTTTTGAGAAATTTTCATTATTGTAATCTTTTATGCCTATACAAGGAACACCATACTTTCCTCTAGGTGTTGTACCGTACCGTTGTGTGTAGCTAGTACAATGTAGCCAGCCAAGCCGGGAGAATATTGAGTCTCTCACATTCGAAATAAATGAAGCTTTTGTGTTATTTTTCAGATGAATAATAACGTTGTTATCGTTCATAAATTTTGTATGACGTCTCATAAAATCAGTATTTACGCATGTAGCGATATCATGCCTCCACTTTTAGAGAGAGCGGAGCGTCTGACCCGCTTTCTGCATTTACCGACCACCCGTTTCCCACTAATCTCAAGCGATCCTCTCGAGATGCACTGAGAAGCCCTTATTTATTATTGTTATTATTCATAGATTCTACGTGTTTGTGGCCCAAATGAGAATCTCATTGAAACTTAAAAGGTACCTTTTCTCGTTTCAGATTCTTCAACGCAAAAGCAGTCAAAATCATCGAGGAGAGCGTTGTCGATCCGGAGAAAAAAATATTCGTCACATACACAAGAAACTTGGGATACACAAAAGTTATGGTAAGACATGTATTTTGTGTATATCAACTAAATAGTTAGAACGGATTACTTTGGTCGACGTACGTAAAAAAATTATTATCACAAAATTTAAAAAATATTTTCCAATGGTAATGTATCCCTTAACTTCCTACGTTAGGAAATTTACAGACGACGCGAGTCGCCCATAAGCATCGATCGCGAGTCTCTTACATACCTACATTTGAATGACGACTTGGGACTTGCTTACTTTGATGCCAGAACCGTAAGTTTCCGCGACTGTTTGGCGAAACCCAACATGACAGTAGCGGGCGATTCCAGTCGCCCGAGATACTCGACTCAACAATTGTCATAAAGTGTCAACCCTACCAATTACACAACACGCGGACTAACAATTTGACATTCAACTTGTACAAGAAAAACTGTGAGGTCTCTATCCATCATAGAAGACTGGCTACAGAGGCGTCATCGTGGCATCTCGTACGGGCTGCATCCTTCCTGGATAACCCCCTCCCCCTGGAAGGAGGAGACGACCTTCGGGATTTAAGCGCTGTAAAAAAAGAAGCTTCGAGTTGCGAACAAGTTCCCAGTAGCGTTTTCACAACACGCGACTGAAGTTTTGTCTCTTTCTAGTTTCCTAAAAGAAGGGTGTGATGTGGTTTCTCAGAGCGTGGTGGAGCGCGTGGAGTACCGCGCGGCGGGCGCGGGGCAGACGGTGGCGGTGCGCTCGGCGTGGATCGACTCGCAGGTGTTCGGCTTCTCGCGCGCCATCCGCGCCTTCGGCGTCGACCGCTTCAAGAAGAATTGTAATCAGATGGTGAGTACAGTGTTAGGCCGACGACACGCGACGGGAATGCCGTCACGGATCTTCCCGACGACGTATTGTACGTCCCCACGTAGAAGATCCGTGACATAATTTCTATCAAGTGTGTAAGTAGTTTTATTTTTATATTAAGGTGGAAAGGAACAATGGATTTGTAATATTTACTTATGTTGCCTAATGGTAACCGTCCGCGTTTCAGATACCATTTGCAATGCAGTAGACTGCTACTTGCTTTTCAGTTATTGAATTCATTTCCACACATTATGACTTATTTTTATGCGAAGGCAGCGAAAACATTATATCAAAACATAGTTGTATTTCCCCAGTTCTACGGCTTCAACCACGTCCTGGACCGCATGTTCCCGCGGCCGGTGGCTGCTCCCCACACGATGTCGCACACGTTCAAGGAGATGCGGTCGGCCGCTGCGGCCGCCACCGACCGCGCCAAGGCGAACGTGCTGTCCTCCGTCAACCGCACATAACCGCACGACCGCGACCGCGACTGAACTAGTGTAAGGACATTGTTGCACGCCTACACCGCTCACAGACTACTGCCCGTGATGTTGGCACCGCCAGTGAGCTATCCGTTCCGTTAAGTTGGCAGCGCCAATTTTTGCAAGGGACGAGAGTGATTTTAAAATGTATGAATGGTGAAAACTACAAGTTTGGAAAATGTATGGGTTCAATATTGTTATTCTACACTGTTTGTTTTATCTGGTAGAGGAATAGAATGTATACTTAGTAAAACCAACTATTCCGTGAACTGAAGGAGGCCCTTCAATATTGTCGAAGTGTGCTTAATTGTTTTTGATTAGCAATACAACAGTATGCATTTGACAGTGACAACTTTAATTTTGGTCTCTTCACGGTATCATTGGTTTTACTATAGGTAGTAGTATAATATCGTTTGACAGATGACAAGCAGATGTCAGTTGGCTGTCAGATTGACATTAACAAAATTAGAGTAAGAGGCAGATTTAAGTTTCATACGCGTACGCGCTGGTTGTGCATTCCGATAGGAAAGGGTTATACCAAACCCTTTTCCAAAATTTGTGTTTTGGTTTGAATGAAAACAGAAATTGGAATAGGTGAAAAGACTTTTTCTGTCACACTCCTTCGCTTAATCTGCCCATGCGACTTTAAGCACACTCTTCAAATAATTGTTACACTTGTTCTCATTTAAAATGCGACTATTTACAGTCCGTCAAATCTAAGAAGTACCGTTTGACAGTTCTGACAATTGAATTATAGGGATGGGATGAAAAAATCGATTACTATAATATCCGAACTTTAAGAGATCGATTACTATAATATCCGAATTTTAAGAAATCAATTGTTATAATTAAATAAAAGAAATGTTTAGGATATTTTTTTATTCACTACTAGTACTAGTATCGTCGTCTTCGTCATCATCGTCATTTAAATTAATGACCAGTTGATTGTCCATTACATTATCAAAGTGTACGTCTCTTTCGAAGTCGTCCATTATTATTTTCTTTGTTTTTTGTACTACTTTACTCCAATCTTCCTGTGTAACTTGGGCACATGCTTCCTTTAATAAACCTTCCATTTTCTTGACACTGAAGGGTGGTTTTGTGTTGTGTCTTGCTGCATAACCTGTAAAACAATAATGTAACTATTTGATAGCAGACGAAAACCATTGTTTAAATTATAAATGTTAGAAGTACTCGTGTTATTATTATAATATTATAAAATATTACCTTTAACTTGGGCCCAAATCAGTTCAATGGCATTATATTGGCAATGGTACGGAGGAAGTCGTATGACTTTGTGCCCGTGCTCTTCGGCCAATTGGTCAATTACATATGTCGGTTTTGGTGGTTTATGCAATTTCACTAACTGTAATAATTCAGCTTTTAATAGTGACATGTCGGCATCCACTCCTTTTCTTTGCAGCCATGCCACCAAATCTGCTTTCTTATTGGCTGACGTAGGTGCTTTATCAATTTGCACAGAGTGGTATGGGGCATTATCCATTATAATTGTGCTGTTAGGAGGGATATTCTGTAATAAATTTAAGAACCACTCTCGGAACCTTACTGCGTCCATTTCTTCATGATACTCTTTAGTGCTTTTGGATTGGAAAGCTAATAAAGAGTTTTCCACGAAGCCTGTAGACGCTGACCCAGCATGGCATATTATGAGGCGTCCACCTTTTCCTATCGGCACCTTCGAGCACGAAGCTTCAGAATCATCAGTCCATGTTTTCGGCACAGAATGGTTGGAATTTAGCCAAGTTTCGTCCAAAAATATTACATTATCCCAGTTTATAATTTGTTTAACTTCGCGCAGGAATGTTAGTCGCTGCATAATTATGTCATGTCGCTCCATAACAATTTTTCGTTTGTCAACTTTTTTGTATCTGAAGTCAATTCCTGTTATTACCGTTCTCAACGACTCTATGCTTCCCTTATCCCGGCATCTTTTAAAGTTGCACATAACTTTGCCAATGTTGGAAATTCGCCTCTTGTAAAATACCCGTATATATGGTTTCTAATAGCATGACTATCGAATTCATCGATGCCTGTCACAGGTTTATTTCTTTTTCGTTTTTTCGGTGTGTGAAGTACGTTACTGTCACTCCCCGAAGGCCCATATTTTTCACTTAATATTTTGCCAACGGTGCGGCTACCAATACCGAGAGCTTCACCGACGCGATCCCGAACTTGTGTAACTGGCAGTAGAAGTCCACCATTTTGAGATTCACGCTCAAAATACTCGTGTAATTTCACCACCAATTTTCGAGCCTGGCTGTTCAAAGTACGTCCTCTTTTCGACATTATTAATAAACACTTGCTTAGTTCGGAGTCCAGTATAAATATTGCCAAGGTAAACGGATAAAGAATGATCAGTCCAGAAAAGTAATAGCCAAGTCACAAATTGTAAAACACAAACGAGAAAGCAAGTACGCGCACAGTCAGCTTCCAAGATGGCGAGAGACTGCTGACGCCGAACCGACCGAGCGGACCGCGTGCGCTTGTAGTTGGCAGTGTTGCCAGAAAAAAAAATTGTAGAGACTTGGACACCTGCGATTTTGCCTATTGACCTAAAAATAATTAAATTAATTTATTTTAGGGTATCCGTGTATTCAGTGCATTATGCGGTCGCGCAGTAACGTCGTTAATTTATAACATCAGGCAACAACATTTTTGTGAATGGGTTCTACATACCTTATTTTTATTAGTTTTAGACGTAGAAATAAGACTTAGAAGAAAAAATTGTAATTGTAAAATCAATGGATGTGCTTGTTAAAAATTTGTTTATTTCTCTGTAATATGCAAACCCATACTATCATACACAAAAATAAATGTAAAAAACACTATCCCTGACTCCATTTACTATTTCGACAGCGTTAGCGCGAGAAACCCCGACTTATTTGGGCGCGAAAATCCAAAATCGACAAATCGCTTTCGACAACTTTTTAAAGAAGCAAATATATTTGATTTATAAATACGTATTTTTGGTGAATGGGTTTTATCTCATATTTTACGATTACATAACTATTTAGTTATGTAATCGTAATATGTGAGATAAATCCCATTCACATGAAAAAATATTTGTTTGGTTGTCAAGTGTAATTTGTAAATAATACATTCGATTTTTCGTATATGTAAACGATTTTTTTGCATACAAGTGTATCCGAAGAGTCGCAACACTACGTGCAGTGACCTAACTACGTAACTTTGTAATGCGGTCAAGAATATAACTATTAGAAATTATTTACTGTGTAAATATGTGTTATTTTGCTTTGTTTGAAAGTTTTCAATTACATTTAGATATTAAGAATTGTACATTTTTAGATACAATAATGAAATCTTTCTAAATTCATGGTTTTATGAAAAAGGTTATCGAAACTGAATAATGTACGTATGAACAAAGTTGTTTCGGTTTGAAAAATATGAAACGTCAAACGGTACCTCTTAGATTTGATGGACTGTAGCGTACTAAGATGTCACTAAATGTCATTTTTGAACTTTACGCCTGGGTTGTCATATCATTTTTGCGGGTGACCAACTTTTGTGGGACAGCCCAATTTTCTCTAGATCTAAGTCTAAGACTTAATTTGCCGGCGACTTGATAATACAAAATAAACTCCATCTAAACATAAATCATGGATTGACTTTTGATCGAACGTGACAATTTGAGTTTTGAGTAAAAATGGTAAGGTTTGAATATATTTTTGTCTCGATATTTTTTCTCTATTTTGTATACTAGCAACACTTCGTGATCACAGCCATGAATGTCATTAACATACCACAAGCAACTCGTACATAATAGCCACATTCCAATCGTGTGGTTGTATGTATACTTATATAGGTAGCTTGTCTAAGCCTATATGACGCGCAACATCCTCACTTACGCACACAAGCAAATTAACGACACTTGTTTCCGAATTTGTTCATCAACTAGTCATAATGTGAAAGAATGCGCGAGCGAGCGGACGTCTTGTTCTATATATAATTATTATGTCAGCTCTAGTCCATATGTAGAGCGTACTCGGACTCATCACGCGACTAGTCAACCGCAAGGTCGACATCGCATACGAGTTCACGAAACAATCGACTTTTTCACACAGATGAAGTGAATGTGGGCCGCGTCATTTCAGTTTAGACAAGCTAAACATTGACTGAGTTCGGTGCATATCAGATTTGGTTTGTTACATTGAATGAGCTTCAGTTGAAATGGGTGTTCCCTTTGGACTATATACAAACTGTATTGACACAGTAAGTGACACTACAACGCGGCGTAAAACACATCTACTTTGATACAAGTTGACATATATTATATATCCCATGACATGCACACAATTTCAAGCCGTTTTTTGGGATGCATTTCGTTGGAAATACTGTGTCTTTACAGTATATGGTAAAAGGTATTTTTTAAATATGTTCTGTTGAATGTTCAATTAGACTTGACGTCCTCAGAAGTCACTTAACACATTCCAAGTTACTGATCACTTTAGCTCTAAAACATTGGGCACAAAAAATTAAGAAGGCGATTTCAATTTTTATAATACTCAGTGACACACGGGCAATAAAACAAATCTAACGATATATCATTATAAAATCGATTCGGCTGTTAAGTAGTAAGGACCTAAGGACGGACAAATATATTATTAGAGTTCAAAAACATAACCTTCGCCTCGCTGCAGTCGGGTAAATTGCTATTAATTAACAGTTTCATTATAATCAGTGGACCCCGAACTCCTAGGTGAAGACCTCTAATGCGACGGGAGCTAGCTTAAGGTTGATTATGATTTTGGTTAGAGTGCTTCTGTTGTCATCGTTACAAATCATATTGAGCTTGTTTATAGTTTTCCACTTGTTTCATATACCTTTCTTTCTTAGAAAAAAAGGCATAGAATAATGAAGTCTACTAGATCCAGTATTTGTAGTGGCAATTATTGTCACATATTGCTGAGATACAAACTGTATATAACACAAAGAAAAATACAACGTGCAATTATTTATTTTATTATTATATTTATATATTGTATCAAAATATTCAAATCGTTTCAAAATTGGCAAGCTTATTCTCATTATTTCTACAACTACCCTCACACACTGCCAAAGAATATAGTAGGTGATCTTTGTACCCACTCATCTTTAATGGAAACACTATTCCACTATTCCACATTATTTATTAAATTCCTGACCGGTTTCGCCTTACGGCATTATCAAAGGTTGATACATGTTTTTTGGGTAACCAAAAAGTGTGTAGCAAGTTCCACCAAGTGCCATCAATCAACAGTATAAGCAGTTTGTACCCACTCAATTCACTTTTCCCATTTTAAACTAATCTTAGACTTTTGACGTACCTATTTGAGCCTTTGCATTTCATCTTCATTGAATACTAAATCTTATTGCACACGCGATAAACTTTGAAGCAAAAGAATTGAATAAAAAATTCCATATTCATTGAATACTAAATCTTATTCAACACGCAATAAACTTTAAAGCAAAAGAATTGAATCAAAAAGAAAAATTCTCATAATTATGTGTATAATAAATATAAAGCTTTGAGACCTTTACATTATGAACGAAAATTTAAAATGTAATTAAATTTTCAATCATTATTGATTATAAAAATTTAATTGTAACTTCTTAATGCACGAAGTTTCCATTAATTGTAGTAATATTATAAAAAATCCATATTGAATTTTATACCATATTGTTTTAACCAATATAGTATTTACTACTCTAAAAATAATAAGTCTTGCCATAATTAATAAATTATAATGAATCAAAAGAAACGAAAAGAATATCAATGTTTATGAAACAAGAAATATCTTATTGTACTGAGCAAATAAAGTTTAGTCTAGTCTTTTTGTGAAATGCATTGTTTTCTTGATATTTCTACCTACCTATTGCATTTTAGGTCTTAGCACCTACTAATATTATTAGTATATACGCCTATTGTTCATATCGTCAAAGCCACTTCACACGGGTCAAGAAAATCGTGTCATAGAGTACCAAAAAAACGTAAATTTGGTTATATTTCTTATTTAATATGCAATATAATGTCTTCCTAAAATATCTATGTATTTAATCCAAGTATGGCCTGAATATGTAACTAATTAAAGTGCAGATAAACTTGAGCGTTCACTTGTAATGAGCATTCTTGAAAGTTACACGAAAACGTTTTAGCGACCTTTCTTGCGATCATTCTCGCGAAACGACAGTAAATTTGCATTAACTAACTTGTTAGCAAAGCTGTGTCTATATAGTATGTGGTCTAAAACATAAGAGGTTCGCTAGAAATTTCATGAAAATGTTCGTAGCTATGTTTGGCTCTATTATTGGCTCGGTTCGATGTTCAGTTTGACAAATTAAAAAACGGCGAATGCTCGATGTTCTGATACGAATGAATGCTCAGGTCTATCAACATTTTTACATATAGAAAAAAACATCTTCTTGGCAGTCGGGTAAAAATGGTAGAATAATTACCCAATGTGAAGTGGTTGCTATGGGGTGAGTAAAGTTACTAACTTTATCGTTAGAGCAATTTTAGGTGGTAATTCTAAACACCTGTAATCGTAAAACATTGAGATGATGGACGGTCCATAGTATAAAATAGTATTAGTTACCGTAATCGATAATAAGAACATAATAAATGAGTCTATTTAATTTTTTGATTTTATTTTATGTATGTATTAAGTTAATTCTTCAGTTTTACCTCCGGAGGCTCCGAGAGATTACAGGGCCGCGATTCTACTAGAAGGTAAACCACTGTACCACTAACACCGCTAAAAATACATTTTGAGTTTAGACTTTAAACCAAAGTGGTTAAAGTCCAAAATTAAATGTTTTTGCACAGTGGATGGTAAAGTGTTATGAAACTCGTTCATTTAATTATGTAGGTACTTCACTACATAGTATAAAACAAAGTCGCTTTCTCTGTCCCTATATCCCTTTGTATGCTTAAATCTTTAAAACTACGCAACAGATTTTGATGCGGTTTTTTTAATAGATAGAGTGATCCAAGAGGAAGGTTTATATGTATAATACATGTTTAATATAGTAGAGGGCGCAGCGGGAACGGGATCTGACGCCACGCGGGTAGAAAAATATTGGCGATACGAAGTTCGCCGGGTCAGCTAGTTAACTATAGAAATAAAGTCTAAAATTCAATGCCATTTTTACAGTGTCTGTGTCTGTGGTATGACACATGTGGATGGACCACAGAAATATATTAGGATTGAACGGCCATGTGAGCGGAAAACGCGTGGCGACTTTTTAGTCAATTCCTGTCCTATGAGACAGGTACTTTCGTCAGCCGGGGTGCGAGGGATATGTCGCATGACAACCTCACCTTCGGCCTAACACTACGACCCAGAGACGGCGTGCGGTTTAGTCGGTTCGAGTCCGACATAATCTCCCCCTCCGGCTCCGGAGGGGTGGGTATCCGTGGGGATTTTCCCGCACGTAAAAAAAAAGGTACTTTCGAACGCTTACTCGGTATTGATAAGACAAGCTTGTGGTAACATTGTTGACAATATCGTGAATATGACATATTGTGCTATTTTCAACTGTGGAATAAAAATGGAGAGCTAATCTTGAAAAATGAAGATGCCTATTTCTTATCTCTCGTGAGTATTTATTTACAGTGAAAAAGTCGCCATGCGCGACATAAATAAAGGTGTTAGGAGTAACGTTAATGAAGCAATTAAAGAACTGCGTAATAAGGTACAATCGTGGTATGGTAGAAGATGGTGACACTAGCTGGCCGCACATCAGTACACCAAGCAGCAAATTCAAATAGAAACTTTCTTTTTGCATTTATTTTATAATTAATGCGTCCATTCATTCATAGTGTGACCGCGAGCGCTGTACCTCAGTGGCTGTACCGCTCACATGATACGCGGTGTGGCGTATACCTACACATATTAACGAGCAAATTCTTTCTATGCTAAATATTGGGAACCACAAAGCAACCAGAAAGAAAATAACAGAAATCCACTTTATAGTTAAAGTATGAAGTGATAATAAATCACTGCTTCTTCTTCTTCCATTTTCAAAATGGCTCCGCCAATATCAAGTTATCAATCGATTATCACGTAAATGTATTATACAGTTATTTATGGCGAGACGCCAATGTCAAGTGTACCAGAGCCACGTTAGCCACGCCAGTAAATTTGTTTCCGTGTGTTCGGCCCCCACGAGATTCAGATGGTAAATCACTGCTTATATTCACGTCCACACGCAGATTTTGACGTCGCCGTCAAGAGCTGCCGTGTGGACCGAGCTTTATATAGGTATTTACTCCTTGATTGTAAAGAGATGCCAGCAGTGTATCTATAGTTCTATACCGATCATAAACCACAAGCACCTGCAATGTCATCCAATGTCAATAGAAATATAATAAAATGATTTAGATAATTTACCACAATATATTATTGCGCCAAGCATTTAGGGCAGTGAGATAAGAGTTGCTTTCTCTCCACGCATCTGGACCTGCCGCAGGATGCGCCGGGGATTTATTAGCATGTACGAGTAAGTACAATTTTTTTTAATACTAAGTAACTAGCTAGCAACTATATAAACTAATTAGCTATTCGCAGCTTGTAATAATAACGTCTCGGCGGCGCGGCGTGGCAGTAGGGATGCGCGTTAGATTCCTTCTCTGTGCAAATACTTATTTGTTTAATTAAATGAATATGTCTATTCGCATTTGTCTCGTGTATTTATGAGCCTCGGAGAGCACGTGTTGAACATGGTTGTCAGATAGTTGGGACTGCACCAACGAGTTATTGAGGTCAGATGGCAGTCACGTCATGGAAAATATCGGAGTTCAGCCGCGTCGCAGTTAGACTGACCCCGGACACAGAGACGACGCCCTCAGATAGTATCGGGATTAAGATTAAGAATGACGATGATGATGATGATGACACTCGTCCTGAATTCATTTTTCATTAAGCTGCTGCTCTTACTAATATTGTTTTCCCCCAGGTGCAGGAAAATGCCGCTACCTTTACTAAAGTCGATTAGAAGCAAGTATATTACCGACCGCTGGATGTCGGACTATACTTCGAACGGGACGTTGTTCGTCTGTTTCTCGTACCCACTGCAAGTGGCGCGGAACTTTCTTGCTGCCGACCTAGGCTTAGGTGACCGCCAGCGTAAGGCCAGCATCCGCACGAATTGGCTTAACGTTTTTAAGTCCGATGGTATCGTCACTAAGGCTCTGTTGAATCGTCCAATGCCGCGCAAGGTGCTACGGCTGCTCCGACTAACCTGATATCCTTCAGAACATAAAAGTCTTTCAAACACCTGTTAGCCGTAGTCGAATAATGCGTTTTGGACGGTTAGCCAATAAAATTCAATATGCTACAGGATATTTTGTGATGTAAAATCTATACACTACGGTTTGTAAGGAATATTTTTGCATATCCGTTTTATTTATTCATTTATTCATATAATATGAAATAAATAAAAAAATAGTTCAATGTACATTTTTATTTACTACTGCTAACATAATATAACACTATTTACAAATTCAACAGGTTTGTTCTTCAGTTTAAAATGATCAAGGTAATTATAAAGATTGAATCAAATGGAATATCATTCATTTTAAACATTCATCACGAAAGATGTTTCTAGAAAATTCTCAGTTTTACAAATAGCATACACTTACTGCCATATAAGTTGTGACTGGGTCAAGATTTTTTACCCCTACACTTACTAATCCATAGAAAACACAGGACAGGGCAGACAGGATTAGCTATTGGCCATATATTAGTCCTATTGGTAAAAGATTGTAGTGTCCATTTATTAAAAAGTGTTTTATATGACAAACAAAATCAACATCCATAAATTGCCCACTAGATTTTTTAGTGTTTAAAAAGCAGCTAATATCATAATTAGCATAAACTTAGTAGGTAAATTCAATATATTGTCTCTGAACAGAAAATTTGTGTGTATATTATTTTAATACATGTACAGTCGACGAAGGACATATGGTTGTACCTTTAAATATAACTTTATATGAAAAAGTGCAACTGTATCTCTTTTGTTGACTGACATTTCTGTAGACAAACATTCTAAACTGAAGGGTATTTAACATTAAAATCTCATTTGACTTTGATTGCAGCCCGTAATCTGGCACTACGACTCCTAGGATTCTTCTGCACTTCTTCCTCCGTAGGCACTTCTACATGCTTATTTATAACCTTCCATGGAGTATCTAGAAACTTATCTATGGTGTCCTGACTTTGCACTAGTGTTGGGCTCAAGTACTTCAAGGGCAAAGGGTTGGCCACCTCATTGATAATATTCCCTGCTATGTGGCGTTTAACTATTGTGTCTTCTAACGAATGGAAACAAATAGTCACTAACCTTCCATTGAGTTTTAGGTAATACTTTGCTAGCACCATGCCGTAGTTCAGTTCATTTAACTCATTGTTGACAAAAATGCGCAATGCCTGAAATACTTTTGTGGCGTTTGATTGCGGCCTCTGTAGTTTGTCTAATCGTATCTCATCAGGACAACATGAATTGACTAAGTCTACCAATTCTTCTGTTGTTTCAATGTTTTTGATCATGTATCTAGCTTGTATGATAGTTTGTGCTATTTTGGCAGCTTTTTTCTCTTCACCATATACCTTAAATATTTTGTAAAGTTCCTGTTCAGTAGCTGTTGCTAACACCTCCCTTGCGGTTATTTGATTTGAGTCTCGGCCAGCATCCATTCGCATATCTAAGTAACCATTTTTATTAATAGAAAAGCCTCTTTCTCCTGTATCTAATTGCATGGATGAGCATCCAAAGTCAAAAAGAATACCATCTATAGTAGATTGTTTTATTTCTTTAGCTTTTAGAAGGGCCGGGAGTTCACTAAACTTTCCTAGTAGAGGTATAACTCTGTTTGGGTACTCTTCTGCAAGTTTTTGAGCTCTTTCATAGGCATGTGGATCTCTATCTAAAGTTATAAGACTACAGTTGGCTGTCTCTAAGATCTTTCTTGAATGACCACCAGCACCAAATGTCATGTCTATATATAGTTCGCTGTCAGCAGGTTTTAAATACTTTATGGCTTCATTTAACATTACTGGTGTATGGTCTCTGTACTGAATATGTTCTGTGGACAGTCCGCGCCGCCATATTGTCAGGTAGAGTTGTCTGAATTGTTTGAGAATCATTTTTTATCCTTATTAAAGATTTTGCTGAAGAACCCTTTGTTTTCTTCCTTTAAATAGTCAAGAACCTCGTTGGACAGAATGAGGTTACACTCCTCGGTGCTCAATCCTGTTGCTGTGCTACTATGCTCTCGTTTGTACTTGTTTTTGTAATGATTATCGGCTAATCTGTTGAGTGAGTTATATTGTCGATTGCAGAGCTCTGAATCCAAATTCTGCTTACTGTCAGCCTCAAATGCAACTTTTACTTTATCCCGTATAAATTTGCCAAGGTCTCTGTAAAGTGAAAAGTAAATAGATACCTACAGAATTTGCTCGAATTAATATAGAGTATTATAACATAACCTAACTTTCTTACTTACCGATCGCCTTTACTGTTATCAACCGGCCATTTAGCTAATAGTCTGATAAATTTCTTATATTGCGTAGTCATAGCTAATTGATCAACATAACATTTTATTCAGTTTCAAATTATTTTTACGGAAACTCGAGAATTCAATGTTACAAAATTATTTTATGACAAATTAAATTGACACTGGCAGGGAGGTACTGTCATTGTCAAATTGATATTTTTTCAGAATATTTTTGGCACTGTTAAAAGACCTTTAGGCCATGTCTTCATTTGTATCTTCATTTGTTGTTTGTTTGTGTCATTACGCCAGTCTTCAAGGGCAAGGAACCGGTGCAGGAGTGTGGCAGTTACCGTGGTATAAAGATAATGTTCCACATCATGAAGCTCTATTAAAAGATAATCGACACCCGTATATCTGACTGATGGACGCGGACAGGAACAGATTGGTTCGACGCATGAAAGTGAGGAAAGAGGCGCTTGAGAACGGCTGTCTGAAGCTAAATGTGGCGAAGACAGAATACCTGGCGTTAAACTCAACAGACCCACACCCGTCCACATAGTCGGTGACTTGGTCAACCGCACGGACCAGGTTAAGTACCTGGGATCTGTACTTCACGTGACTGGTGACATCGACTGCAACGTCAAAGCACGTATTGCTGCCGCGTAGGCCAAATGGCGGGAAATGACTGGCGTCATATGCGATCCTAAAATGCCAGTTAGGTTGTACGGACCGGTCTATTAGGCCTGTCCTTTTACACGGCTGTGAGGCGTGGCAGCTGTTGGAGCGACACGAGCAGGAGCTGCGTGTCACGGAGATGAAAATGCTGCGATGGCCACGTCTTGCGACAACAGCCAGGATACGTGGGTAGCAAATGCCTGGCAACGGCGCTCCCGCCGAGTCCAGGTAGCAGGGGTACGCCCAAAAAGTTCTGGCTTGACGTCGTGCAAGGTGACTTGCGTGCAAATGGTCTCACTACCATGGACGCCCAAGATCGTGCAAAGTGGAGGAGGAAGAGTTGGAAGACGGACCCTGAGCTCCGAAGGCATCTTGGCCTCGGATGCAATCGGGACAACGTCTAAATGGCAATGAACAATAATTGCTGCCTCAGTAAAGTTGTGGGGACTTTTGAATGAACACGAACAACAACCCGAGATAAAAGTTTCGAATTTAGAACGAACACCAAAGAGTATCTTTTTTTTGTGGAGTGTTGCTTTTCAGTTAGGTCAAATTACTCAATGCGATATTGAAACACGGTTTATTATTAACTAGCTTTTGCCCGCGGCTCCGCCCGCGTGAATGTCGGTTATCGCGACCAAACATAGCCTATGTCTTTCTCAAGGTCTAATCTACCCCTATACCAAATTTCATCAAATTCGGTTCAGTGGTTTAGGCGTGAAAGCGTAACATACAGACAGACAGACAGACTGAGTTACTTTCGCATTTATAATATTAGTATGGATTTGAAGTGGTAAGATAATTAATTTACACATGTATCTACTTGAAAATCTTCATTGTCATATTATACGTAATCATAAAATATGATTAAGGTAAAATGGGTACTAGATCACTTAAAATAAGGAAATTAAAACATTTCTACTAATCTTATACTAAATGTATGGGAGTGTTTAATTTCAAAATTTTCGATACCTCTCGTAAGATTTTTAAAAAGTTATTGATGTCATTTTACTCATTAGGTAACGTACTTGCGATATCAGTTTAAAGTTTTTTGATATCTGTAATAGTTACGGAATAATCGCCTGGACACACTTAACGATTACACCCTGTTTAGGGTATTTTATACCCGGCTCTTGATTTGCCACGTGATAGATTGACTTCAGTTTTAACGCGTACTTATTTATTTTGAAAACAACAGCGATACAGTAATGAGTTAAACTGTTTTAATAACTTTATGAAAATATAAATTGTTAGCGGACAGTGGGTTGCCATAACGGATAAGTGGTAGGTAGTATTAGTTATCAATTAACGTGAGTGACTGAGAGAGAGAGTAAGTAAGTAAGTAAGTAACAGAGTGACGTCTGTGATAGACGTCAATTTGACTTCACCTCGCCTGATGGTAAGCTAAAGGTCTCAAGAAAGAGGGTCGCCATTACTTACACGTACCATGTTAATAATGGTGGCACTCAGCCTAACGGCCTCATCAAAAGAGGATTGTCGTCGCAGCAACGCGTGACACCCACCGGTCCCACTAGTGCTGCCACTACTATCTCTCCTTTCCGGTTATGCACTTGCTGAACCCTGCACGCAATCAAACCGAGATTGGAGTAATATGGAGGATTTTTCGCAATCGTGCACGCGGTGCCCACCCGGCCGAAATTTGTGACAAATTTGTGCCATCAAATTTGAGGAAATTTGTCCAGAGGAATGTGATGCGGAGGAATTCTACCACGCATTTTAATTGTTATGTAAGTATAGCTTTATTGTACGTGAATAATAGTTTTAGTTCTATTTAAAAAATACTATAGTAAGTATTGATAAATTAATCAGCCCTCTGTAATCCACAGCTGGACATGGCCTCTCCCAATGTGCGCCATTTCGTGCGGTCCTCCGCCTTCCGCATCCAGTCTGTCCCAGCCACCTTTTTCAGATTGTCAGTCCATCTGGCTAGGGGGCATTCTACCTTCCGCCTGCCTCTCCGCGGTCTCCACTCTAGGACTCGTCTGCTCCAGCGGCCATCAGTCCTTCGACAGACGTGGCCAGCCCATTGCCACTTCAGCTTGCTTACTCTACGAGCTATGTCGGTAACTTTGGTTCTTTTGTAAGTATATCCGTAGTCCATGTATATCGATTTTAAATTATAAACATTTATTACGTACTATTTTAATCCTTATTGCTTATTAATCAACTCTTTCAAAAATAATCAAACAGTGTACCTACTGTACAAATAATAATCTATACAAATAAATACCTTAAATAAAGTGTTTGTAATTTAAATCAATAGCTTTCAGGCTACACTAACCATCATCTTCATCCTCCAAGCGATTGCCTGGTTTCGTCTAAAGTTTACATTCTGAAGCCCGAACTCCGCTCAATATTTTTCATTGATTCGTTGACTTTTACGAGAGCAACTCTCGACAGACCTTCCGACCTTGAGAGAAAAGCCTACGGAGCTATATCCCTTGTTTAGCTGGTGCCTGCATAGCTATACTTGCGGCACGCTATGATGGCCGTTTTGATATATTAACTAAGTTACGATATTGACCGAGTAAAACGGTCTAGTCATCTGTAGTTGAGTTGATAAGGTAGTAGAAAAGGTGATAATTAGCGGCCGTGTAAAAAAGAGAGAGCAAGCAAGCTCTGCTAAGTTCTCTTAGTACTTAACGGCCATCATATCGTGCCGGTAGTGTAGTAATACGTGTAGGTTCAAAATTTTGAACTCTGTACAGAAAAATAGTAGATTGTTCAACAAGGGACTAAAACAAGCCATAATGACACGAGATGTTTTAGCCACCCGAGCGAAGCGAGGGTGGCTAATAGTTCGAGTGTCATTATGGTTGTTTAGTCCCACGTTAAACACTCTACTTTTCACTTTGAATGCGAGGGAAAAAAAGAGACTTTTTATACAAAATTGTAATATTTAGTTTTTTTTTTAAGAAATATGCAAATATATTTTTCAACCTAAATATATTAATTTCATCATATCGATAACGGGGTAAAGCCTCCGTGACGTGGCGGTAGTGAACGCGGTCGCTACGCAGGAGGCGCGGGTTCGATCCCCGCTCAGTGCAAATATTTGTATGCATGGATATGGGTATTTGCATTGGTCTGGGTGTTTCTATGTATAATATGTATGCATTTACAAAAAAAATATATCTAAGTATGTTTATCCGTATTCTAGATTCCATAATACAAGGTAGTAAAGCTATGCTTACCATGGATCTAGATAGCGTTGTGTGAAATGTTGTGGCATATTTATTTATTTTTATTTATTTATAATAACAAAGTTTCTAAGTTGCACAATTAATTGGTGTAAGTAATTGGTGATTACAACGCAAGCTTATTATGAATAATCTATTCAAAATTCAAATTGCAAAGAAATTTGTCCCGCGGTTTTTTGTTGTTGTTAAGTGACGTACGGTTTATGTGCTTGCATATATAATATTTAGCCAACAGATTCAAACTTGAAAAATAATTTAAAACTAATAGGAAATGGATAATAAAATGGACTTTTCCTTAATACTTATATAATAATTAATAAAATTATTAATCGTGGTTCACGAAATTAAATGGGATATTTGATTTTTTCAAATGTCATTTTGAGGTTATTTCTATACACAATCACTAAAAAGGTGATAATCCTCCAATTCACAAACACCTTGATTGCCTGTTTAGGAGTTATCAAAGTAAATTAAAAAAAAATTACTAACTAACCCTAGAGATTAATAAGCAACTTTAGTCCCGATATGCAGGGACTAAAGTAACATTTTAAGAGCATGAGAAGTGAAAAAGAAATTTCGAACACTCAGTGTACTATATTTTGTACGTTTTGTTATTTCATTAAATAGCCGGAAAATTTTTGCCAATTCGATTGAACCAGTCTTTGAACGACGGACCGCTAATGGCACCCTTCCACGCTGTTACGTGCACAGGTGTGCGAATTTGCAATACTCATAGTATGCTTATGATATTAGAGTTTCCCAGTACCCAGCACAGAAGCAGCAGGTTTTCATGAAAATAAAACTAAAGCAATTTGAATTTCTCCGAGTCTGAATTAGGAAGCATGTTCAATGTGTTTTGTTTGTAAATACCTTAATTAGGCTATTTATTGATATTGAAATTGGAATTGGAATAACGATCTAAGTACCTATGTGGTTGTAGAGAGTTCGAGAGTTTTCTGCAGAGATAGAGTTCAAGGGACTCCATCTCAGTGTGATGTGTAAGTAGGTTTATAGATAGTAATACTATGATGTATGTAAATCAATACTAATATTACAAAGCTGAGTATTAGTTTGTTTGTTTGTTTGTTTGAACGCACTAAGAAACTACTGGTTCGGATTGAAAAGTTCTTTTTGTATTGAATATCCCATTTTTCGAGGAAGGTCATAGGCAATCATCACGCTACAGGGAGCGTAGCAGTAATCATCAATCAATCACAAATCCAGCAGATTCAAAAATTTATTAATTACGGGCCTATGCTCTTTTTTACGTGCGGGAAATCCCCACTGATACCCCCAGGGAGCCGGACGAGGAGGTTATGTCGTACTCAAACCGACTAAACCGCGGACCGTCTTTGTGAGTCGTTGTGCTAGACCGAAGGTGGGGTTGTCAGACGACATATCCCTTGCACCCCAGCCGGGGTGCAAGGGATATGTCGGCCAGCCCAGGGCCATCCCACTCGGTCTGGCCCTCCTCAGGAGAGGCAACCACGCGGTCCCCGACTCGCCCCCGGTGTGGAGAGGCGCGCATCGCCGAGGCGCGCCGCCGCCATGGCATGCTTCTGTTAGGGTGACGGGCGGCTTCACCCGTCACCCTCAGGCACGGGCCTATGCCTACGGACTTTCGAAATATGCCTCGGGCAAAGCCGGGCAGGTCGGCTAGTATCTGATATATTTGCAAGGGTCTGAGTGTTTCTATTTATAATAATGTATTTATTTACAAAAGAAAGCTGTAAATATTAATATTTTAGAACCTATACAGTTATGCCTATTTTAGGTCTAGATAGCGCCGCGTAGAATATCCTAGAATATTATCAATCAAGCAATCAATTTGCCCATTGCAGTCCACTGCTCTCCCAATGTGTGCCATTACTACCGATCCTCCACCTCCCGCATCCAACCAAGCAACATTTTTCAGATCGTCAGTCTATCTGGCTAGGGGGCGTTACACCTTCCGATTGCCCTCTTGCGGTTTCCACTCTAAAAGTCGTTTGCTCCAACGGCCATCGGTCCTTAGATAGAAGTGGCCAGGTCAGCCCACTGCTACTTTAGCTTGCATATTCTGATTTTTATTTAAGATACCTTACTAAACAATACATGGAAATTATATAATATTTCCGTGGATACCTTCATTAGGACAATCATTTAAAAGCATTTTCTGGCGGTACACATGACATCCAAGTAAATAAATAAATTAAATATTCCACATTTCACACAACGCTAACTAGACCCATGGTAAGCATAGCTTAACTAGCTTGTGTTATGGAATCTAGAATGCGGATAAACGTACTTAGTTTTTTTTTTGTAAATACATACATAATATACATAGAAACACCCAGACCAATGCAAATATACTTAGCCTAGCCATAAATATTGTCACGAGGAAAAAAAAATATTGCAAATAATATTTATTACTTTTACAGTGTGTTAGTTTAATACATAAATATAAAATTATTTATTTAGTAACCATTGTAAAGTGAATAATAAAATAAAAAAAAAGAATTATGGCCAGACTGTGTACAGATACAAATATTTGCACTGAGCGGGGATCGAACCCGCGCTTCCTGCGTAGCGGCCGCGTTCACTACCGCTACGCCACAGAGGCGGTCAAGCGTAGAATCATTAAGCCATGGATTATAAATTAGTTACGCTGCGGGGCTACCATGGAACGAACATCCGAAACTTCGAGCTCACATGTTTAGTAACAATAATATCAATGCTCACATGAAACACGACTGAAAGCAGCATTTACGCACCTACCATGAAGTCACTTTTATTTCTTTCGGTAGGGTTTCTAGAAGTGTCAAGTGCTGTTCTCAATTGGATGCATGTTATCAATTGCCTGAAATTTCGGTCCGCTAGTTAATTACTTATTGTCAGCATGGGTCGCCAATGACCGGATGGGTGATTTGCTCTTCTGAGTGATCCGTTTCACCCATTTCTCCTATTTTTCCCTTTCTTCCTCATTTATGGGACGTCCGGGAATCACGGCGTTCAGTCGAACCTACCAGTTTCCTTACAAGATCTTACGATCTGGACCCTTATTCTGCTGGTTGTCAACCACGGTGAGATTTTATACATACACTGCAAAAAATGCCATTTAAATGTGCGGTGTCAGTTAAATGAAAGTGGTTGACAATTGAATGAAATTTTGAAGCATTTACTATGCTAACTTTTCAAATCGATTAAGATAGGAAAAACCACCTGGGCATTCACTTTTCCTATCTTAATCGATTTGGTTGACAATTGGTTTTCATGTTGTTAAAAATAAATTACTGAACTTATTACATTAAGAATGGCAAAAGATTGATAACAGTTGCATCGGTTGGTTTTTATTTATTTTTAATCGTCCACCCAACTTATAGTAAATAATTTGACAATTAAATATTATGACGTCACAAATAAATTTTTCATTCAATTTTCCTTATTTCCTTATAACCTACCGTTTTGACGTTCAGTAAAAAGTAACTAATTTGACTAGTCAGTCAAATACCCAATTAGCGGCATCGGAGTCTTGTTCCAACTTCAGAGCCTATAGGTCTTTTTAATAGTGTGTCCTCCCTCGCAATCTATCTAAAATCAGTCCACAACTTACTATATCTTCAAAATTGACGAAGTGATCGTGTGAACTTAATGTAAATTAATTTGATATCCTTTAAAAAAGCCCATTCTATAGTCGCTTGTCCAACTCTACCCTATTTTCATTTAATGCCTTCCTCATACTTTACACGGCGAACAATAAAAATGAAAACGGACACGAAAATACAATAGGATTAATAGACCGTAACTCACAGCAGCTTTTAATTCTCCATTAGTGTTGTATCACACGTTGTACAGTCATCATCAAAAATATCTTGACTACTTCTTCATCTTCTTTATCCTAGCGTCAATCCCAGTCGCATCCGAAGCTTTTCAACTTGGAGTCTGGGGTCCGCTTTTTACCAGTCTAACTGCGGATTTGGCTAACCTTCGATATTTTCCGTGAAGCGACTGCCATCTGACCTCCACAACCCAAAGGCGATATCGAAGCATAGCAGCTAGACTAGTTGTTGGATTTTTAAGGGCTCCAACCACCCGTAACGACTGCCATAGATGTTTATATGAAAACCGGGACCGACGGTCAACGTGCTCTCCGAGGCACGACCAGACCAATGCAAATACCCATATTCATGCATACAAATATTTGCACTGAGCGGGGATCAAACCCGCGCCTCCTGCTTAGCGGCCGCGTTCACTACTGCTGCGCCACGGAGGCTGTCAAAAGATAACTAAACTCTAAAAATATCTTGACTTCAAAGTCTCAAAATAATTTTAAAACCAAGGTATTGGGAGCCTTCCGTTTTGTACTGCGACCCACAGACGGCGTGCGTTTTATTCGGTTCGGGTCCGACATACTCTCCCCCTCCGGCTTCGCTTAGGGGCATCAGCGGGGATTTCCCGCACATAAAAACAAGGTATTAGATGTAAATCACACTTTTATTGATTTAAATTGTATTATTGTCCAAACTAAATGTGTGTGCTAAATATCGGCCAAAAACCTAGGCCTTAAAATACTTTTGAGTACTTTTTTCATCAAGATTATCAATTTGAACTCCATCCCATGGTTGCCTGGAAGAGATTGCCCTGCGCGATAAGGCCGCCAATTGTATGCTACAAAACTGTACCTACCACTATATTGTAATGTGCTTTTCTTTCTTTGTGTATCACAATAAAGAGTTTTTCATTCATTCATTCATTCAAGATCGTTCTGATGCTGACTGTACCACACAGTGTTACACGTGTGATGGTGGATGCTGTAACCGACACACTGTTTCATTAGTATTGTATACGTTAGGACATATATCTTGGACCCTTGTGCTTAAATGTGCTGTACGCGTTTTATAGATGTCTTTTGAGGATAGTACGGGATGCTGCGGTAGTGACATAACATAACATAAACTCACGCCTTTATCCCCGAAGGGGTAGGCAGAGGTGCTAGCACCCACGTTTCGCCAGTTTATGTTGGGGTCCCAATGTAATAGGTGGCGAGCCTATTGCCATTAACTGGGCACTTATAAACCTGCGATAAATACACACATAACTTCGCGAACCATCGAAAAGTCATTGGTGTGTGCCATGGATAACCTGCGATCGAACCCGAGACCTCGTCTCAGCAGTCCATTACCCATACCACTAGGCTACCGCGGCTCAGGTCCAAAACATGTGTCTCAAAGTATATCACACGGTGTATACGTGATGCCGTATCCGACACACTGTTTCATCCTAAAATAAGTGGATTAGTTTATGGGTTGTGTGCGGTGGTATTAGTGTGAAGGTATGCCAGTGGATTTATTTTAGATAATATCACTTTTTAAGAAGGATTTCCTTATACAGATGTTTATTTTCTTATATCCAAAACACAACTAGCGAGGGAAAGTAGAGCGTAGTGTACAGAAAGTGCGACTGCTAATTCAGGTCACGGGTTCAATTTCTATTCAGTGCCAATGTTTGTCTGCTTGAATATTTCGATTTATATTTGCTTAGGTTTTTCTACGTGTAATATTTGATACTTAAAAATATATCTTTGTAAATTTGCTTTTTAGAATTAGATTGAGCTGTTTAGTATGCCTCAGAATATATTTATTTGCTCGACTGCAACATCAAACCTAACCCAGCAGTTGCACTCACTGCACCATCCAACAAAACAATATATATTACTCACCTTCATAATTCATAATTCTATACGATGAGAGCTCAAGTACGAATGGCCGCTTATAAACATTTATATGTTTATTGGTTCACTGCGAGGGTTGCTACTCAATTTCTTACTGCACATGTAAGAGAGACTTCGCTCACGAAAATCAACATTTTTTTTCACTATAACTTGGCCAGTTGTACTAAAAATATAATACTATAAGACTGTGATTTAATGGTTGGTATATATTGCTCGTTTCTAATTAAAACATGGTGAAGCGTGAGTTAAAAAGCGGCAATGGTTACGATACAAGGTCAGACTTTTTGGTAAGTTGTGTTTTTGGTACGGAGTAACGCTGAACGTTACAAAGTGCGAGCCTTTTGTCTGGATTAAGGGGAGGTCTCGTTATTGAGGTGTGTCGTAGTAATTGTTTATTCAATTTAGTATGAAATAGCATTCAGAAACAGGAGTTTAACGAGTGAACATCAAAGGCGTTGGTACAGCAGCAGCAAGCTTGAGTCCAGGTTAGTGTAAAAAATGTTATTATGTATCTGCATTTTGTGAGTAGCTGTCTCTCATCTCACATAACATCATACTGTCTTCTTTTTTGTACCACTGAGTTAGCAGACATGCACGCGGCCCACTTGATGGTAAGTGGTTACCATGGCCTATGGACGTGTGCAACACCAGGTGAGTCGCACTCGTGCAACCGACACAGCAGAAATAGCCTTTGGTCTTCCCACTGACAGCACAAAAACTCCCCAGTGAGCTCTGGCTACCCTACTCACCAAAGGGAACACAACACGAGGTTATAATGGCCGCGGTATTCTGTAGGGCGGAGGTACTTCCCCAGTCAGACTGCCCAATTGGACGGAAATACCGTCGTGTTGTGTCCTACCTCCTACTACTACTATTACTACTTACTACTACTAACACTTAGTAGTCTTTATTTTTTGTGTCCTTTAATAATTACAATCATTACAAGTTGTCATTGAACAAAGTAACTAAGTAAGCTAAAAGATGGTACATCGTTGTACTGGATAAACTGCTTTACCCTTTCTTGTTTAACCCATGAAACATATCTCTTAAGACAAAAGAAACTCGTTATATACAAAAATAATAATGTTGACTCGAGCCATGCTTGAGGCTCAGTTTGGGCTGTATATATCTGTCTGATGTTAAAAAGTCCTATTCCTTAGTCGCCTTGTACGACACCGCATGGGAAATGCTGGTAGAAGGAAGTTGCAGTGCAGCTAATGTTACTTAATTTACCGTCTTCTGCGCAAATTTATACAGTCAACAACGCAAATCCTGATACGTGAATGCGATAAGTCGTCACCCCACGCGTTCAAATTATATCAAATATTTTCCCGTTTGTCGTCCCAGTGAGACCACACATTAACCCCGGGGCGGGCGGCGCGCGCACCCGTCCGCCATTTCTCTCTGCAGTCGTACCTCGCGCGCCCTGTCCGCGCCATGCAACCATCACCAACAATTACATAATCCACATTAAACAACAAACTATAACAGTGACTGCCGTGTTATATTACTCATATAACGAAAAACATCCAGTGCCCAGTGTTTGTTTCATTTGTTATATACTCTGTGCGAACGCTAGACTCGATCAACATTTCATAGGTAAGTACAGTCTACACACGCTACGCTAAAACGTTCGAAAATTGTATTATTTTGTGTTTTTCATCACAATTTTTTAAGTTTTTGTTTTTTAGACTTATAAATTGTTAGATAAGACTCGTGTTTTTGTTCTTTATAAGTCAAGTTTATTGATTATTCTTTCAAATGGTTAGTTTAATTGGTTTTATCGACGTACTTGTTATATAGGTTATGTTATATTCAAGTACGGGGTGAACAGACTTCAGTCGCTCATTCTGGGGGCGAGGGGTACTGGAAATATTTATTATTTATTGATATTTTCCACAAGATATTGACCCCGTGTTTGAGTATAAGATAATGAGATTAGGGCGCGTATTAGGAGGTTGTCTACTTTTTAGTTTAAAAGTTGACTTTCTCAAAATTATTATCTGTTAAGTAGTGAATTGTTGAATTTCGTATTGATTTAAAATCTTATCTCAGCTCCATTTTCTATAATCAGTATCATTACGTATTATACCTACGTGTTTTATACGTACGTGGTAGTGGAAAATAGACTAGTACCTAATTAATTTAAGTGTATTTTCGTTAACCCTTACGAATCTTGGATGTAAAGTGAATTTATTTTCATATTATTTTTTCATATAAATTGTGCTTAATGAGGTTCTTGCGGACGAAGATCAAGGCCTAGTTCTTCGCCTTGTCAAGTTTATTACTACTGGTACAGACGTTTAGTAGATAAAACTTAGTAATAAGTAAAATCATTTGTTATAGAATTAAGGTACCATTATCAATGAAGCGTTAGTCCCGTTTGTGTCCTCCATTTGCAGTTTGGCGAGCAGAGACCGCTCTCCTATTCTGGCACTTGCTTTGGCTTTTAGAGGAGTGACTGCCGACCAACCACCAAGTGGATAATCAGCACCAAAACCTCTTCCATTAATAAGCAGGAAAACCGACAGCATAAGATTTTCGACGTTCAAGTCAATCTCATCTCAATGGACAGGATACGAACCCGAAACCTCTTGACTAGGGTCGCGACTTTTAATCACAAAACTACCGAAGCTTCATTCATCTGTAAAGGGTAATCGGTTCGTATTTTATACGTCATCTAGTTTTAAAGTTTTAATCACAGTGTTGTACAAATTATGGAATCTGTGTCTTAACAGCGCGTTATAAAACTGATGAGATCTGCGTCTAGGCGCAAAGGTCGCACAGGGGGTTAACGCAATTATGAATTGCGTGAAATTGGCTCTTCCTAGTCTGCCTGCCTGCCTACTTGGCGCGGGTGCAATATCCTGCTTTACAACAGTTAATTTACGATGAATTCATACTCAACTTTATAAATGCAATAGTAAATCAAAACAAAATGACTCACGGTTTGGGAGTGAGGCTGGAATGCATCCTGAATATAGAATTTTGGACGAGACACCGTTCCAAAATGAATCATCATCAACCTAGCATAAATCCTGGTCACCTCCAAAGCTTTCACCTTGGAGTTTACTTTTTCCAGTGTAACTGCGATCTTCTTCATCCTAGCGTTAATCCCAGTCGCATAAGAGGCTATCAACTCTGAGTCTGGGGTCCGCTTTTACCAGTCTAACTGCGGATTTGGCTAAACTTCAATATTTTCCGTGAAGCGACTGCCACCTGACCTCCACAACCCAAAGGCGATATCGAAGCATTGCAGTTAGGCCAGTTGTTGGGACTTTTGAGGGCTCCAACTACCCGTACCGACTGCAAGTTGTTTGTATGGTAACCGGGACCGACGGCTTAACGTGCTCTCCGAGGCACGACTAGACTAATGCAAATACCTAGGTATATTCATGCATACAAATAATTGCACTGGGCGAGGTTCGAACTCGCGCCTCCTGCGTAGCGGCCGCGTTCACTATCGCTACGCCACGGAACTGCGTTACAGCTGAACACAGCCCATTGACGGTATCGAATTTATGTAGTTCAACCAGCTGTTGGAACTTTATAACCGTATAACAATTCGTATAAAAATTGGTACCGATTGCTTAGCGAGCTTTCCAAGACACGGTAATACCCAGACCATTGTAAATTGACATTTTCATGGAAACACACATATGAATTGGTCAGGAATCTAACTCGCGCCCTCTGCGTAGCAGTCGACTTCACTATAGCAACGCCATTGCGCCACAAAGGCGATGCCAAAATGAATGAGTAAATTAATTTTGACACCTGTTTCTCGTTTTTGTAATGCTATCTTTCGTGATACCAAATTTTCCATAATCAAAACCATAATAATTATTCTGTGGATCATAGGTTAGTTATAAAGGTATTATGAGCTATATTATTCTAGCACTAAGGCATAAAAGCATAGCTGTCTGTTTATATGCCAATAACTGGCGTGAAGCGATTCACCAATGAAAAGAAGTGCCTATCAAAAATTAATTACTAAGTACTCTATGAAAACTTTTAGGTCTATCCTCATTATCGTTGGCTCTCTCAATGAATACGCAGACTCATTTCGCTGTTCTATATGGACATTTGAAAGTAATTGTTAACATATAAAAGTTAATTATGTACATTTTTGATATTAGTTCACCAAATTGCATGTCATTTGGTGTAGGGTGTACGTGAAATCGTGGGCCGTGTAAGGCAGCTTTAGATGTCAACTGTCAACTAGATACAGTTAAACTAATCTGCGCCCAGTAAAACTCCAAATTTATTTCCAAATCCCATCCCCACAACTGTTCAGTCCAACTGGGGAAGTGCCTCCGCTCAACAGAATACCGCGGCCATAATAATCTCGTGTTGTGTTCCCTGTAGTGAGTACGGTAGCCCGAGCTCACAGGACAATTTTTGTGCTGTCAGTGGGAAGACCAAAGGCTTGTCCTGCTTTGTCGGTTTCACGAGTCTGACTCACCTAGTGTTGCACACGTCCATAGGCCACGGTAACCACTTTCCATCAGGTGGGCCGTGTGCGTGTCTGCCACCTAAGTGGTATAAAAAACCTCCTTATAATTTGTATATTTGAAAAAGTCATTGATAAAATTATATTTTAGTCATGCAAGTAAATGCTCATACACGTTATAAAAATTCCAACAAAAAAATAATCAACTTTCCTTAAATATTAACATAACATAACATAAACTCACGCCTTTATCCCTGAAGGGGTAGGCGGAGGTGCTAACACCCACATTTCGCCGGTTTATGTTTAGGTCCCAATGTAATAGGTGGCGAGCCTATTGCCGTTAACTGGGCACTTATAAACCTGCGATAAAGACACACATAACTTCGAAAAGCATCGAAAAGTCATTGGTGTGTGCCATGGAAAACCTGGGATCGAACCCGAGACCTCGTCTCAGCAGTCCATTACCCATACCACTAGGCTACCTTATATATTAGAAATATAAAAATCGAGTTAACTTTTGCCAGTATCAAATACTGTACTTAAAACCTAAGCCCTAAGTCCTAGGGTAACACACAATTTATTTTCTAAGGAAGCAAAAAGGGTCAACCCTTCTGAGGTCAAAGTAACCCGAGTGTTCAACATCGGTCGTTCGTTCCACATCGACCGTGTTGACGTTAAAAGGGTTAATTTTAGTTGGGGACATCACCTTTATTCTAAGTTGTTACAAGTTACAGGGAACTTGCACAAAGACACCTTATACTTACTTCGCAACTTAGACTTCAATGAGTAATGAGGCTGTTTAAACTTCATATTGGTAACTTTTTCGTGTAATTACGCTTATATATTGGAGGGATAGGTAGAGGTATATTAATTTTTTTGCATTATTATCATGGTGTTTCCGAGGCTTGCATCGAAACCCGGAGTCCACTTGCTTCTCTTGCTTTTAATATGGTGTATGGCAGCGACTACCACCTGACCTCATACTTTTGAGAGGAAAACCTGCGTTAGAGCCTCGTTCAACAATCAGCAGGTGCATCGCTTACAGGTGAGCCTGGTTTGGCCCCTGAAAATATTGGTAGGACTGGCTATTTGCGTCTGACCAATTTCTATTTAATACAACTGGTAACACAATAACCTGACACTAATCCAGGTTACCAATAAACCTGGAACAATCTAGTCCAGGTCACAAGGATATAAAAATATATATGTAATTTTAAACACCTTGAATATAACAATGTACACCTTTCCGACGAATATGGCAACAAAAGTTTTAAAATTTAAATTTAAAAGTAAATAACTCTTTACCCTGCAAAGGCGTCTAGGCGGTAAGCCTTCGAGCTTAAAATAAACCTAAGGAATATTTTACCGAGCGACGCCTTGCTAGTGGAGGGTAACTTTAATAGGGGAAGTGGAACAAGACAAGGTCTACTTAAATATATTACAATTTTAAAGTTCCTCATATTTTCTAGAAGCTTCAAAAATGAAAGAGCGCTTATGCTTGTACAACCTGAAAAGGGTGGAATTTAACAGGTAGGTCCAATTTAGTATAGAACATTGTTACTAAAATAATGAAGATAGTTTACTTAAGATTCAACATGATTGATTATTTTGTCGTAATAGCGAAGTTACTCTCTAGTTCTGTGGCGTAGCGGTAGTGAACGCGGCCGCTATACTACTTCGATCCCCGCTCAATGCACATATTTGTATTATTTTATTTAGGTATTTGCATTGGTCTTATCGTGCCTCGGAGAGCACGTTAAGCCGTCGTTACGGGTAGTTGGAGCCCTCAAATATCAACAACTGGTCTAACTGCAATGCTTCCATATCGCCTTTAGGTTGCAGAGGTCAGATAGCAGTTGAAGTTCAGCCAAATCTACAGTTAGATAGTTCAGCCAAATTCACAGTGGTAAAAGCGTACCCCAGACTCTAAGTTGAAAAGCTTCAAATGCGACTGGATTAACGCTAGAAGAAAGGGAAGGAGCGATGTAACTTGATGACGATATTTATATACTTGTATAATGAGTATAATTCTGTGCAATAGATTCATTGCCCGTTATGTGTCCTGTGTCGGAATTGGGACAAAACTGTAGGTATAATACACCTCTGTGTCCACCTAAGAGCGTTTTCACACTCATCCGATATCCGATATCCGACATCCGATCGGTTATCGGAGCCAACACCACTGTTTTGGCTCCGATAACCGATATCGGGCCGGACAATGTGAAAGAAAGATACATATCTCATACATTTGACTTCCTCCGATATCGGATGTCGGATATCGGAGATCGGATGTCGGATATCGGATGTCGGATATCGGATATCGGATGAGTGTGAAAACGCTCTAAAGGTGTGATATACTATAAATGTACCTACATACCAAAATATGCATTACTTTACAGTCATAAATTAGCATAAATTACAACGCTCTTAGGAAGTGTGGTTAAATATAGCTCGTACCTGACAAAAGTTTCATTGAGGAAGGAGTGGAGTTCACATGAATTAAGTATATCGTACTGGGGTATAGAGAACCTAAACTCAAAGTGCAGCGGTACTATTTAATTGTGCACGGCAGCTTAGGTTGCATAAACCTAGCTTTTGCCCGCGGCTACGCCCGTATGAATGTCGGTTTTCGCGACCAAACTGGGCCTATGTCCTTTCTCAAGATCTAATCTACCCCTGTGCCAAATTTTGTTAAAATCGATTCGATGGTTTACGCGTGAAAGCGTTACAGAAAGAGTTACTTTCGCATTTGAATTTAAATTTTTGTATGCATTTGCCTATGTGCAAGGTACAGTTCGCTTGGCAGAATTTCGAGCCGGCGTTCATTGCTCGCAAGAATCAAAATGGAATCAAAATTCACAGGAATGTTAAAATGCTCCTTTTCAGTGGGATTATGATTGAGTAATTCTTGAGTTAAAAATCCGTTCAACATTCAGTCTCAATCTTCCAAAATAAATGTCGAAAATGATTAAGATATCAATGATTGATACTGTGTTACGAGCACACCGTTATTGAAATTTGAGAGATTCAGATTGAATTTTGATCAGATCTTTTATTACGTGAATCGGTCCTCAGGGCATAGTTAATCTATGTTAGATAATTTATCAAATTCAAACTTACAAAATTTTGATTTGTAATATTAATATGTATTTAATATTCTAGAACATTCTACACAGCGTTATCTAGGCCCAAAGTAAGCTTAGCTTAACTAGCTTGTGTTATAAGCTCTAGAAGGCTACATATTTTTTTCTTTTTTGCATAAACATGTTATACATAGAAACAGCCAGACTAATGCAGGGAATTGAATCCGCGCCTTCTGCGTAGCACTCGCCGACTCTATCGTCACGCCATAGAGGTACGATCGATTTGTACGATGGTGTAATTTCATCAATAGGATGAATCAGCCGTCTGCGTCATTTGGTAAAAGTATAAGTGTAGCATGTAACTATCAGTCGGAGAGTTTACGATAAAATTTTTTTAGCCACAACGTCAATGCACATATTTAGATGATAGGTAGATATAGAACTTAAAACTTACAGCTGCAACGTGCGACATTTAAGATTTATAACAAGGTTATTCATTAAATTAATAGTATTTTAGATAATATAGCTGACCCGGCGAACTTCGTACCGCCAATATTTAATCGCCCGTGTGGCGTGAGATCCCGTTCCCGCTGCACCGGCTACAATATTAAACATGTATTATACATATACACCTTCCTCTTGAATCTATTAAAAAAACCGCATCAAAATTCGTTGCGAAGTTTTTCAATTTAAGCATACAAAGGGATATAGGGATAGAGAAAGCAACTTTGTTTTATATAATACTACGTAGTGATGATGATTATTTAATACCTGAGGCAAAGGTTGGCCATCGCTATTCAGCGGGACCATGCCTGATATTGTGAGGACTATAGAATCTACCCTACATATTCAGTACATATGTACTGAATATGTAGAGTAGATTCTATAGTTGGGGATTGCGACAATTCACGTGTAAACACACCGTTCACAATATTGCTATATTTCGTTCATTCACGAAGACGCGGGGCAATTCTCGCCGCATACATTACCGCGCTCACCTTTCCTCGCCACGACGCGTGCAATGTCGCGATTTACGCGGAATTACGCGATTACCGCGATGCTTTGTACGGCGCTCCGTACATGAGGTTACGCGGCAAACAAAATGTTTCTGCTTGAACGAACGAGAGCGTTCGAATTAACGACATGACACTTTGAGAATATCGTACCGGATCTCCGTAATTGAGTCTTTGTTACATAGAAAAATGTCCTACATTTATTTTTTAATTTTTATTGGAACGCCTTGGGTCTACAGGCACTCAAGTGAAGGTCATCCGCTAGTCGGTATACCTGCTAAAGTATGGATGGGACTGGCGTAGTTTTTTTAATCAGGGTTGAAAGGTGTTTTATCCCGATAGATGGGGAAGGAGTAAGATGATTCTGGGCTACGTAAAAATATTGGATGCTATCAAGAACTACACCAAGATGATAATAATTAATTATAGTCTGGAATAGCACCCAGACTATTAAAAAAGGGAGGACCGATGGCCGTTGGAGCAGACGAGTCCTTGAGTGGAGACCGCGAGAAGGCAAACGAAGGTACGGTAGTACTATCAATTATTCTGTGACGAAGGGTAGGACGCCCCCAAGCCAGATGGACCGATGACCTGAAGAAGGTGGCTGGGACGGACTGGATGCGGAAGGAGGAGGATCGTGCGAAATGGCGCACATTGGGAGAGGCCTATATCCAGTAGTGTACTGCATTGGGCTAATTGATTGATTGATTGATATATTAAAAAAACTTGTCAAGTGCGAGTTGGACTTGCGCACTGAGGATCACGTGCAACAGTGAACTTATGTATGACCTAGACTTTTGATTTTATCACAGCTGTAAGAAGTTGTAGTCTTGAGTCTCCTTTGTTCATCCTAGCGTTAATCCCAGTCGCATCCGAAGCTCTAAACTTGGGGTCTGGGGTCCGCTTTTACCAGTCCATCTGCGGAATTGGTTTTCGACATTTTCCGTGAAGCGAATGCCATCTGACCTCCACAACCCAAAGGCGATATCGAAGCATTGCAGTTAGACCAGTTGTTGGAGTTTTGAGGGCTCCAACTACCCGTAACGACTGCCATAGATGTTTGTATGGCAACGGGGACCGACGGTTAAACGTGCTCTCCGAGGCACGACCAGACCAATACAAATATCCATATTCATGCATACCAATATTTGCATTGAGCGGGGAGCCGCCACGGAGGTTGTCAAGTTGCAGTCTTGAGTATTTGGTATGTTCAACTCGATCCGTCCGCACATTTCTGAAAAAAAGGGCTAGACAAAAAGACAGATCCTATAAGGGTTCCGGTTTTTTCTTTTCGACTTACGTAACCGACTTAACAATCGAAAATACTAGTATTCCTGTTAACCCCTATAAGTAATGTTAATTGCTTATATTAGGAGTGTCGATAGTGTTAAGGGCAGTATTTGAACCAAGGACCTCAAAATTGAAAGGCCGAAACCTTAACCAATAAGCTACGTTGCTTACTATATTAGTTCAAAATGTAACATCGGTTTCACCGGGGTCAAAATCTATAACAGCATTGTATAGTACAAGTCGTGCTAATGAAGGTCAAACTCCGCCGACCCTAAAAAGTAAAGGCCAGTTCTTTTTTCAAAGTTTTAATGAGCCATAAGTTATATTAAGACGTTCTATGGCAACACCGAAAGTCAAAAATGTTGGCAACTTGCTCAAAGTATTGACTTTTGACGATGTAATATATATCCGATATTATCCGACGCTCGTTAGGTTTCACTTCGGGTGGCGCAAGTGTGTCGTTCGACTTCTGCGAGAGGGTACGATGCCCGCTCAGTGTAAATATTTGTATGCATCAATATGTCTATTTCAATTCATACAAACATTTGTAGCAGTCGTCATGGGTAGTGGGAGCCCTAAAAAGTCAGATTATTCTAATTACAAAACATTTCGTAAATTGTTTGTGGATGTCAGATGGTTCACGAAAATATCGAAGGGAAACCGACTGAGCTCTGAGGACCGCACCACTTTGCTTTTTTTTTACGTGCGGGAAATCCCCACGGATACCCACTCCTCCGGAGTCGGAGGGGGAGGTTATATCGGACTCGAACCGACTAAACCGCACGCCGTCTCTGGGTCGTAGTGTTAGGCCGAAGGTGAGGTTGTCATGCGACATATCCCTCGCAACCAGGCTGACCCAGGGCCATCTCTCTCGGTCTGGCCCTCCCTGGGAGGAGGGGACCACGCGGTCCCCGACTCAACCCCGGTGTGGGGAGGCGCGCACGCCGCCGTGGCCTGCTTCTGCTAGGGTGACGAGCGGCTCCACCCGTCGCCCTCAGCTCTTTGCAATAACAAACAAAAAGATAGTATCAAAAACATCACACGCATCAAATTGAGAACCTCCTTTTTTAAAGTCGGTAAGAAGAAGTGCATTGTTTGTGGTCCTTTAGTGGTCTTTTGCATCACTAAATCCCTTGTCCAACCTTACGTCTGTTCCAATACCTACTCCTATTATAAAGAAGAAAGACTTGTATGATTGCAATCGATAAACCCAGAAACTACTGGACCGATTTCAAAAATTCTTTCATCGTTAGAATGTTACATTATCGCTGAGTAACGTAGGCTAGTTTTTTATCTCGATGTTTGCACGTATCAGGAGGACTTATAGAAGTGAAACCGCGGGGCAATGCTAATCCATGCTAATATTATTCATGCAAAAGTAAGTCTGTCCGTTTGTCTGTTACGCTTTCACGCCTACACCACTGAGCAATTTTAATGCAATTTGGTATAGGGTAGATTAGACCTTGAGGAAGGACATTGGTTATGTTTGGTTGCGATAACCGACATTCACGCGGGCGTAGCCATGGGCAACAGATATTAATAGTAGGATATTTGGCTGCTCTAGTCGCCCCTTTCGTGTTGAAAAAAGCATGGCTTTATACGTATAAGGTTCGATATAAAGAGTAAGTAAATATTTATAGTGATCGTAAAATAATAATACTTGTCCTTGGGCCGAAGGGCGTCGGAACCAGGCTTTCATTGGACGAGTCAAGGACGTTCGCGCCGATAGCTTTATTGGTTCAAAAGTCAAACGTCGACCGCGGGTTTGTACACTCGGAGACAAAAGTAGCTATGGGTATTGTAATTTGCAGATCATCTTGTCTATATCATGCTGATTTTTGTCGAAGATTTCTTTTGCTTTTGCCATGAAGGGTTGGTTATATTTTATTTTTATGGTTATGTTTATCTTGTATGTATGTTTGTAATATTCTTTATTACCTCATATCTTCTGAACCATCGTACGGATTTCAATGATTTATGCCTCCAATGAAAGGTATTTATTGCCCAAGTATTCTTGGGTACATTAAATATGAACAAAAGTTCAAATTAATCACGGTCTCTCCTTCCGGTGAAACGGAAAACCGCCCCGAAGCTAAAACCTGATTATGCTCCATAAGCATACTTACAGAGGCGGTATTTCATATATTACGTGAAGCACGACTTCCTCAAAGGAAGGAATAGAGGTATAATATTACTATCTATTAGTATCTATACACCTACAAAGAGGTGTTGTCGCTTATATTGCTCAGGATGCACCACCCGGGGTTGTGAAATATATTAACAATGTCCAACGACGACTTTAAAAATACTTATATGTTAATTTTATGGGGTTCCGTTTTAATTTCCTTTGTCGCACTATTAAGACCTGAAATTCCTTGTCAGCTCACGTGTTTCCCTCTTCCTACCGTCCCGGGACCGTGAAAAAGCATCTGATGAGGCCGTCAAGCTGATTGCCACCATTGTTAAAATGGCATTTGTATATAATGGTAGCCCTCTTTCCTGAGACTTTACCTTCAGCTCATCATCAGGCGAGGTAAAGTCAAATCGACGTATCCTATATAAAAAAAATAATACTAAGACTTCGTTGTCCGTCCGTTCGTCCGTCTGTCACCAGGCTGTATCTCAAGAATCGTAATAGCTAGACAGTTAAAATTTTCACAGATTGTGTATTTCTGTTGCCGCTATAACAGCAAATACTAACAAATAATAATAAGAATAATTAAGGCCCCTTGATTGTTATTATTATTTTGTTTTATATAAAAAACGTGATAATTTAACCCTGAGTCCGACTCGCACTTGGTCGATTTTTATTCCATTATTTCAATGTGAAAATTGTTTGCAAAATTGGTTGGTACTCAGCTACTTTTGTCACTCACTGTACATTTATTATTGAAGCGTTATTGTCAATTGCTAGCGGTTGAAAGGTTCGGCTCATGATGATGATTATAGAATTATCTTTTATCAGGAAACTAGCTGACCCGGCGAACTTCGTACCGCCAATATTTTTCCGCCCGCGTGGCGTTAGATCCCGTTCCCGCTGCACCCTCTACTATATTAAACATGTATTATACATATAAACCTTCCTCTTGAAACACTTTATCTAATAAAAAAAACCGCATCAAAATCCGTTGCGTAGTTTTAAAGATTTAAGCATACAAAGAGATAAAGGGACGGAGAAAGCGACTTTGTTTTATACTATGTAGTGATACTATATGTATAGTTACGTATATGGGCGCTTTTCAAATCTTTATCCCCAAAAAGGGTGAATCTTTTTATGGCTATGGTCAAGTTTTGTCATTTTGGAGTAGCATTAAATTAAATATTAAGCTGATGGTGTGTGTATTTGAAATCACTGGATGTATTGGATTCATAGTAGGCAGAACTAATCGGGGTCTAAGAACTATTACCCACAAATTAATCCATACTAATATTATAAATGGAAAAATGTGTGTGTGTGTGTGTGTGTGTGTCTGTTTGTCCGTCTTTCACGGCAAAACCACTGAACATTGATTTTTTTTAATTAATTATTTTTGTTTAAAATCAATCTTTCAAATGTCAAAAACGATAGCAATGCCAATAACTGATCCTAAAAAAACAGTCATCTGCTTATTTACTAATCAAAAACCCTTCTTAAATGGTATACTTTCCACGCTTCAGTCAATATGAACCTGTTATTCTATCTCATACTCATCCTTTATCAAGAGATTCAATAAGCAAATTTGCTTCTTGATAAAATTCGTGCAATGTTGTTTCTAGAGAAAACAATTTAATATTTATTTAACAAACTTGAACAGCTGGCAGTTCTCTCACTGAAGTTATTGGGATCAGCAGTGGTAGTAAATTACAAGCTATTCAATGGAATTGTAATCTTGTTTATGCGGGTGCTACTTTACAACAACTTTAACAAATGTTTTATAGCGAATTTGAACAATGAGTGCCGACATTTTGATTCTAACAAGATGAGATTTCATTGTATCTTGAACGCTTCCTAACTTTCTAATATTATAAATCTGAAAGTGAGTTTGTTCGGTTGGTTTTTTGGGTACTCAGTCACTCAAAAAGGGTATAATTACCTGAAAGTTAGTACTAAGAAGGTAGGTAGGGCACAACGGTAATTCCATCTATTTGAGCAGTCCAACTGGGGAAGTACGAGGGGCATTCAATAAGTACCTAGCCTCATCGCCAGAGGGCGCTGTAGTTTCAAAAGAGTTTTACCACAGTGTAGCACATTCTTTTTTAATTCTTTTTTCAAATTTTCATTCCAATCCCTTCATTTGTTTTAATTTGACAACTTAAGGAAGCGAACGTGTCGATCGGTTTTACAAAAATGGAAAAAGAGCAATATCGTTCGGTAATTCGATTTCTATTTTTGGAAGGGAAAACTCGCATCGAAATCAAAGAGCGCTTGGATGCTGTGTACGGTGACTCTTCTCCATCGATGGCCACCGTCAAGAATTGGTTCAACGAGTTTGCACGTGGCCGTACGTCGGTTTTTGATGAACCACGTCCAGGTGCACCGAAAACAGCTGCTACGGAGGAAAACATTAAAAAAATCCATGATCTCATATTGGCAGATCGCCGATTGAAGGTTCGGGAGCTAGCTGAGACTGTAGGCATTTCAGAAGGAACAGTGCATCATATTCTTCACGAGGAACTCGGCATGAGAAAGCTGTCGGCGCGATGGGTGCCGCGTTTACTCACACCGGAAAACAAGCGCAACCGTGAGACCACATCGGAGACGTGTTTGGCTCTGTTTAAGCGGAATCCAGCGGAGTTTTTGCGTCGTTTTGTGACCGTCGATGAAACTTGGATCCACTGGTACACACCAGAGACCAAGGAGCAATCAAAACAATGGATCCAGACCGGGGAACGTGCTCCAAAGAAGGCGAAAACTGTAAAATCTGCCGGAAAAGTTATGGCCACCGTTTTCTGGATTCACAAGGTGTGATCTACATCGATTACCTCGAGAAGGGTAAAACAATTACAGGGCTTTACTATGCCGATTTATTGGACCGATTCGACGCCGAATTAAAGAAAAAACGACCCCATCTGGCGAAGAAAAAAGTGCTGTTTCACCACGACAACGCACCGGTTCACACGTCTGCCGTTGCCATGGCCAAATTGGTCGAATTACGCTACGAATTGCTGCCCCATCCACCGTATTCTCCAGATTTGGCCCCTTGTGACTTCTTTCTGTTTCCTAATCTGAAAAAATCACTCGCCGGGAATAGATATGGATCAAATGAGGAGGTCATCGCCGCCACGGAGGCCTATTTTGCAGAGTTTGACAAAAACTATTTTTCGGACGGGTTAAAAAAGTTGGAGCATCGCTGGGCTAAGTGTATCGAACTAAAAGGAGACTATGTTGAAAAATAAATTGCCACTTTTCCAAAATTTTCGTTTACTTTTTGTAGGCTAAGTATTTATTGAATGACCCTCGTACCTCCGGCGTACAGAATACCGCGGCCATAATAACCTCGTGTTGTCCAGAGGTCACTGAAGAGTTTTTGTGCTGTCAGTTGATAGACCAAAGGCTATTCCTGCTTTATCTTCTACGCTGTCGGCACAGGAAGTCTGTGTTTACAGGGTCGGCAGCACAAGTATGACTCCCCTGGTGTTGCACAGGCCACGGTAACCACCTTTCAACAGGTAGGCCGTGTGCTTGTCTACCATCTCAGTGGTATAAAAAAAGGCATAGGATAAGGCGCTTTTTATCGGTTATAGGTTGTAGTGTTGGTTTCCGGTGTCATAAATTTTGGCCGGCGTTTGATGGAATTGAATGACGAATGTATGGAATTTGACGTGTATGACAGTCGTTAACGCATGTAATAAACGTCAAATCCAATATATTCGTCATTCTATTCCACCAATCGCCGGCCAACGAATTGCCACTTGTTTAGAGGGGCAGTATCCATCTGACATTTCAAGGAAATATTAGTTCACCTACACCTATACAGGTATTTACGTTTCAGTTTGTCAGTAGTTATTTTTCAGTAGCAAGCTGTACCTTTCAGCGTGTCACCAAACAGATTTTGTGCACAAGTTCTCTTCATCTTCCCGCTCCTACTTCATCCGAAGTTCAACCTGTGTGTGTGTCAATAACAAATAATGCCGTATTCATTGAAATGATGCTCTAAATATGCGATCAAAATACTCATTAGTAGTGACATAACTAGTGTGCAGACACATAAGCATCACCACATACACGCACACACATACAATGCGTTAACAATGTGGAGAATTCAATGGCGCGCATTTGCAGCGTGGCGCGTCACAAATACCTCGAGCCACCGAACGCGACAGGAATGCACCAAATAATCCCCACAATTGCACGAAACAATTCAACTGCCGATATGGGGAATTATACAACAAAGCACGAAATGATTCTGTTCTGGCACTCCACTTAAACGAACATAAGTGTATCATTACCTAGATTAAATGGTTAAATGTTCCGTGTGCACACCAGCCGCCAGCAGATAAGTATACACTTTTTAATACCTTACAATGTTAGGGTCTATATTTAATTTCAGTGCCGTGTACACATGTAACAATTTAAATATATTTTACATAAGGAATTACATACATATATAATTAATATGTAAAAACTATATATTATATAGTTTTTAGTATTTTTCTACCTTTTATTTTTATTATACGCTTTTTATTAGCTTCACCTGTATGTTTGTTTGTAATCGAATCCTTTGGGTGCGATTTTGACCCACTTTAAACGATCAGATTTTGTTCAAACTTTGTAGATTCATCGAGGACCGACGTTTTTACTCAACTTCTTATTTTCTTTATATGGAAACACTTACCTAATTGATTCCATATTGTGAAACCGGTAAGGTGGAAGGAACTGTGCCCTGAGAAACAGGTTGATGATCTAGTTCGGGAGAAAGAGACTGTCAGTACCTGTGTAACTCAATGATACAATAAAATTTATTTTACTTTATAGTTTTGCACAATCAGTAAATTCTCGAAGGGGTAGCAGAAGTCTATTAATATCATTCTGAAGACGTGATACCACTTCGTTAGGTAGGTAGTTACGATACGAGTAGGTAAAAAACAAACGGTAGACTGCTGAGCCAATTAACCTCATTACGAGTTTTAATCACCTTGAACCCTTTGTGGGCTCGGGTTGACAGGGTTCCCTTCAAATATAATTCTCTAAGGGTTGATACGTAATAAGGGTTTAGTGTCAGCTGTCGGTTCGTTTTTAGTAGTTACCAATTCCTTTTTTAAAAGATACTAGTAGCCGAAATGGCTAATATTATGTCCAAATTTCTCAATCACAAGGCTAAATTGCCGTAAGCACTAATCTACCAACGCTTCAAATAAGTTCATCAAACAAATATTATCATATGAATAGCTTACTTTGTTTATATTTTTATTTGTAGGAGGTAGGACACGACGGTATTACCGTCCAATAGAGCAGTCCGACTGGGGCAGGACCTCCGTCCTACAGAATACCGCGGCCATAATAACCTCGTGTTGTGTTCCCGGCGGCGGTGAGTAGGGTAGCCAGAGCTCACTAGAGAGTTTTTGTGCTGTCGGTGGGAATACCAAAGGGTATACATGCTTTGTCTTCTACGCTGACGGCACAAAAACTCTCTGAGTTTACGGGATCAGCAGCACGAATGTGACTTACTTGGTGTTGCATACGTCCATAGGCCACGGTAACCACTTCCCATTAGGTGGACCTTGTTCTTGTCAGCTACCTCAGTAGTATAAAAAAATACATCTTCTAGATATCTTCATGCTAAGTTAACTAATATATAGGTTAATATTGTTTATTGTTAAAACAACCACGAAGGTTTTGCGAGCCTGACTGCGACAGCACAGATCTGCAAAGATCTAGTTTGGTAGTCAGCGTATATGTAACTAGATTTAAGTACTTTTTGTCAATAAATGATTTATATATTTGTGAAGATGTTTAGATATTTGGTATTCAATCACGTTCGAATGGCTGAAAGGATCAGGGTGAAATTTGGTACAGGGATAGATAATAGTCTACAATAATAATAGGTTTTTATCCCTAAAATAGATTCCAATGAGTTGTTGGAGGGGTCCGAATTATATGCGCATGGAACCGCGGGCAACAGTCACTTTATATACACACAGCGGCAGAATTAGCGTAACCCAAAAAAAGGAGAGTATAAAATAATTAGCTTTATTTTTAAACAAATAATAATTAAATATGAAACAACAGTAAAATAATATGTTTTGACATTACTTTGCAACACCATACTTAAAATTATAAAAAAGAAATTAACTAAACAAAATGCATTTTTCTTAGATTTTTCGCAGCACGCCCAGACGGATGGAAACCTTAATCAGGGCACGAGGTGGAAATACTCGTTATCAAACATTCATTTAATTAAATTTAAACCCTCATAAAATCTAAAAATTTCAACTGTTTCTGTGTCACTACGAAATCTAAGAAAAAGGCATTTTGTTTAGTTAAGTTTCTTTTTATTAAACTTTAAGTATGGTGTTGCAAATTAATGTCAAAACCAGTTAATTTAACTGTTGGTTCATGTTTAATTATTATTTGTTTAAAAATAAAGCTAACTATTTTATACTTTCCTTTTTTTGTGTTCCGCTAATTCTGTGTGTATAACGATAACATTCTCATCTCAGATTCTAGAACACGACATAACCGGTAAGCATCTTGAATACGGAAATCATTTTAATACTATACGTGCAACCTTTTCAAATAATTTTATGAAAGTATCATAAATGTGCCCGCCCAATTCGTTCACGATCGTTCGCTGGGCTAAACGAAGATTATGGGCCTGAAAAAGGATCCAGGGTTCTTAGAACCGAGATATCCTTGGAGCCTTTGAGGGATGTGACCCAAAAAATTAGTTCACGTCGCTTAGGGGCTTATCTGGAGCTAAATGTGAATCATTACTCGAGTGTGGCCGGAGGAAGTTATATTTTTTGCTGTGACAGTAGACATTATTTAGGATTTGGGGACAATAAAGTTGGTGACGTCTTGGGGGCAGCGCTCACTGGCGGTGTTTCATTTCCAACGGTTTTATGTGACGAATAATAGAAATAGATTATAATAGTATGATTGTTTTGTCGTGACGGTAGAACGTACCAGCGTAGCGTTCTTACAGATTCGACTATTCATCGCTCAATGCAAATATTTTTATGTATGAGTATGTTTTTTTTATACCACTGAGGTGGCAGGCAAGTGAGTCCACCTGATGGAAAGTGGTTACCATGGCCTATGGACGTGTGAAACACCAGGAAAGTCACACTGGTGCTGCCGACCCTATAAACACAGAGAGTTTCTGTGCCGTCAGCGTAGAAGACCAAGCATGTATAGCCTTTGGTCTTCCCACTGACAGCACAAAAACTTTCCAGTGAGCTCTGGCTACTCTACTCACCGCCGGGATTATTTCCGTCCAATTGAGCAGTCCGACTGGGAAATTACATACCCTATAATAACCGCGATATTATAGCCGCGGTATTCTGTAGGGTGGAGGTACTTCCCCAGTCGGACTGCTCAATTGGACGGATATACCGTCATGTCCTACCTCCTACACATCTATTTGCGTAGGTCCAAGTATGTCTTTTCATCAACATTACAACGTTGGTTCTGGTTCCAAGCGAAAATCGAACGTTCTGAAGCGCGAAATCCACTATCCAAGACTTCCACTTGATTTGGCTTCTCTTGGATTTTATATGCCGTCTGAACTACTTACCCTGAGCGGTAAACATAATGTACACCAGCTTGTAGCTCAGATTGGGGCCCCGAAGATCCTGGCGGGATCCCATATACACACTTAATGTTTGAGGAGATCTAAGAATCCAACGCTAGTTATCTATTTATATTAGTCATATATACTAAATAATTATTTGCCGTGACGTAGTCACCAGAGAGGTCAGGCCTTTAGTCGTATCGGTAGTTATGGTATGGGATGACGAATGTGAGGATAACGCAGGGGTATTTATTTCGTGTGATCTAAGCATTTTTCCTTCTTATTGTTACAGCTATAAATGAGAAGTAATTCCTATCTGTGTATTTAATTAAAATTTTATACATAAACCTATCGATTATAATCGAATTTAGACCATTGGGTGAACACTAGTTTAAATAAATGAGAGTATCGCCATTTGAAACATTTAATGCCTCGTAAAAGAAGTAAAACAAAAAATAATACAAGGAAATACTGACAATTTTGTTACAAATTCACGTAAACACTTTCAATAATATTCACAAAAACACCACGAACACAAGACTACACAGATTGCCTTTACTTATTTTCTGAAGCATGATAAATGAATTTCGAATATAAATAAATACTCCAGTAAACAGACATTTCGAACAATCTACATTGTACATGAATTTAAACAAACCTCAACACACACCTATAGGTAAAAATAAACCTTTTCAATACCCAGTGATGTATACTTTCAGTCATAAATGAATTAGCGGGTTAACGAATTCAATGCGTAATTGCCATCCGCATAAAGATCAAACTTTAACAACAGATTTTCCCATGTTGTCACCTTTCAACATCGCAATGAATGTATCTGGAAGCACTTCAAAACCTTCCGCAACCGTCTCCTTCACTTTAATGGTACCTTTTTCTATCCACTGGCGGAGTTGAAGTAAGGCGGCGCTCTGTTCCGACCAGTCCCATTGTGCAAAACTAAATGACTGAACCTTTACAGAGGTGGGTAATGGCAACTTTTTGCTCCGTCCCGTACTCCCGTACGTGCTTATAGAACCGCATTCTGCAACTCGACTTTCCTGGTTCATACACTTTAGTATCATCGAAGCTAGTTCGCCCCCAACATTATCAAAAAAGCAATCTATGCCTCCCACTGCGGTTCGGATAGTCCCCGTGATATCTTTTTGCGTTTTGTAGTTATAAGCATGATCGAAGCCAAGCTCTTCTAGTAGCATTTGCACTTTAGCGTCGGTGCCAGCGAATCCGATGACTGTGGCGCCTTTAATTTTCGCTATTTGGCCGGCCAGCGTGCCCACGGCCCCAGCGGCACTTGTTACGCAAACAACTTCACCTTTTTTCGGTTTGCATATTTCTAACATGCCGAGATAAGCTGTCATACCTGGCATTCCAAGCGCTCCAACAGAGAGCGACAGGGGCAAGTTCCCTATTTGTGGCTCGTAAGGTTTTATACTAAATATGTCGTCGGGAGTGCCATTCAGGACTGTGTATTGCCGCCAACCGGAATGTGAAACAACACACATACCTACAGGATATTCAGGGTTTTTACTTTCGACAACTTTGCCAACTTGGAAGCTGAATTGTTCGTAAGGCACTCTGCGTCGGTGTGCAAAAGACCTTAGGTAAGGGTCAACACTAATATACTCGGCTTTGACAACAAACTCACCGGGGGTGATGGGCGGGATGTTTTCGTGAGCTATTTCAAAATCCTTACGGTTCGGAAGGTACTTGGCGAAAGTTTTTATTACGTTATATTTGACCAATTGCGTTTTGGGGTTTTCTAATTGCGCCATTATGAAATTTCACTTTATAATTTATCTATAAGTTAATATCTAGCAGTTTAGTTATAATATCATTGTTATGAAACTACGAATTATTTTGTGCGGCACGTGTCAACCCAGAGTTGATTGACAGGCATGGACTTCGGATGACGTGACAGCGCGTTTCGTTATTGCATTGAAATTATTAGCAATTTCTTAATAATAAAAATAAATAAAATAAATAAAAATAGTCTTATTGATATAGAAAATAAAAAATTAATAATAATTAATATATATAATAATTAATACATATAAAATAAATAACATTATTAATAATAATAATACAGACTTAAATTGTTTATGTTAATCTTGACCTGCAATTTAACCTAGCTGCTTGTTACGAGAATCATAAAAGACTTTTTGATTGTTATTGGCACAGGTTATTGGATTGAAAACGGATTATAACTTCCCTAATTATTTATAGATATAGGTAAGTTAGAGCCTAATTTTCTTAAAATATTGTTGAATATGGATCAGTTTGAAACATTAGCTCAAGTTCATTGAAGTAACCGATGCGTGCAGTGAACAACGTTTAGTGCCGACTCAACGGTCACGCGGATAGTGAAGGGGCCGACTGTAGACTGATACGAGTTCTCACTTCTGGGTCAGATAAACTTTATTTGTGAGATTCATACATGAGCAGGTTTTAAGTTCAAAGTTTTTCTCTATTCTATTCTATTCTCCCTTTCCTGAGACTTTGCCTTCAGCTTACCATTAGGCGAGGTGAAGTCAAATTGACGTATATATATAAAAAAACAAGTTAAGGTTACGAAATTTTTCCAAGATCCCAGCCCAGTGCTGCCAGACATCACGTATTTTCTGATGAACGAAATATGTGCGATTGAGCAGTTTTAGTATATACTATATATTATGTCACCGCCAACTGGCTTAATCAGCCGTCCAATTAACTGCCTAGGCAGTTAACTAAACGGTGCCATTCAACTAACTGTCTGAATGATATTCAGCCGTCTCGTTTATTACATCATTTAATAAACTGGCTGGCTAATGCTTAGGCCAATCGTAAGATGGGGCACTACCTCGAAATAAGATAGAAAATTACATACATATATACATAAACTTACAACTGTAAATCCCCGAAGGGGTAGACAGAGGTGTATTCACAGAAAATTTGTGATAGGTTTATTGTGATAGCTGCGCAATCCGACTTGGTTAGGTGAGGTTAGAAGGCTTAATGCTGGAGCTACGCTTCGCTCCGCTTCGCTCCGCTCCCGCATTAAGCCTTCGTGGTTATTTTTTTTAATACCCATACAGAAATAAGTAATTTTACTCAAACATGCAATGAAATATTGACATTACGTTCCTCTTAATAGGCTGCGAAGTATGACGTTTCAGGCGTGGCTAGGACCAGAGGCCGGTAATGGAATTTCATACAAACCTTGCAGGCCTAAGGCCGGCAAAGTCCTCTTTTTTAATTTCGATTCCACATAAATTTTTGGCAAAGGCATCGACACTCGGCCACAATGCGTATTAAAAAAAACTATTAACACATTATTATCAATTGTTTTCTTAACTATACACATAAACATTAGAATATTAATATTTAATTTAGTTGCAACGAATTGACATAACAATGACAAGTGTCACTGTTCGTTCAGAAACGTGCCTTTATACTTTTATTAAGTAACATGATAATGAACATAAATGTAAATGTTTACTGTTAAAATCAAGCTAAAATAGACGAAACAGTACTATACACGTGAGTTTTAGTTATTATCTTGTCTACTTTTAATGTCTTTAAAAATAAATTTTAAATTTTTTTGTTGTTAATTTCATAGCCTGCTTGAGAAAAGCACTATACATACCTCGGTGGGAAATATTGGGTTGCCTGCCCCAGACCTATCCGTCTATATGTCTTCGGCCGGCAACCCCTTTCTTCCCGGCCTCTGTAGTAATGTACTATTACTAACTGTTTAATTAAATGCCTCGGCAAGTAGTTCAACGTCATCGATCCAAGCTATTTGCCTAGCCGTTTAATTAAATGGCTGAACAGCATTCAGGCCGTTGATTAAATGGCGCCGTTTAGTTAACTGCCTAGGCAGTTAATTGGACGCCTGATTAAGCTAGTTGGCGGTGACGTATACATATAGGTTGCATACTTACCTGCTAGTTTAACGAGGCAGCGATTGTTCAAGTATCAGGTAATCAAGGTAATTTATTTTTTATGTACAATATAAAATTATTTCATTGAAATCTTATTATATAGAATAAGATTTCAATGAAATAATATAGATAATTTAAATTAAATAATTTATAATGTCAGTTTAAACGGCAGCTTACGTAATAAGTTAGTCCATTTAAGAGATTAGGTGAACGGTACGGGATTTAAATTGATGCATTTTGACCAACCTGGCCCTCGATTTTACTTAAACAACCACCACCAACCACCACCAACCAACCACTGTCATACTATGAACCAATTATAACCGAAAAATTACAATGCCCTTTTAAAATGTTTCGTCACCTCCACTTCAAACAGGACCTAACCTATATGTCATTTTATAACAGGAAAATTGTGCCCACACAACGGGTTTAAATTAACATTGTAAGTCGAAAAGGGTTTAGTATTTCGAGGTAAAGCTGAGTTACGTCGTTGTGGAATGATGGGCCGAAACGGGCGGACCCGACTGAGCCAGCACGTTACTTCCAACTCGTTGGCTCCAGGGTACAAGTATAACTAGATACAATTTAGTGTTGGCCAGATGTTCACTATTGATATATTTACAAGGTATAAATTTAAGCATAAATAGACTAATCGATCGAGATTGTTATCGATTACTCTATTTATGCTTAAAGTTTCGATAAAAGTAATGCAAATGATTTAAAATATTTATAAACCATCCATTGTTTCGAATGTTCATAACACTTTAATTCATATAATTATACTACCTGTTGTCCGCTGCTCCGCCCGTGTGGAATTTGGATTGCGGCTACAAATTGAGATGCTAGCTATCATATGGGATCTAACCTAACTATCATATATTTCAGGTAGGATGACACTGCACACGGTGTGCAAATTTAACAAATAATGTGACGCGTAATTTATATATGTCGCCGCCAAATAGCTTAATTAGCCGTTTAATTAATACACCCGCAATTTCATTAGGGAGCTTGTTAAAAAAGCGTTTACAGTTGCCACGGAAGGAATTACTTATTTTACGGAGTCTACTATCACAAACTACGAGATTGTTTTGATGTCTGTTATTTATATTATGCCGGTCACAAACTCTTGAAATAACTAATTGTTTTAAAATTTCATACAGCTAGTAACTTCATATTTCAGACATCAGTATACGATTTGATAACGCGAGCGATTCCAACTCGCGATATAAAACAAGCGGTCGTTCAAATAACATTTTGGAATAATCGAGAAACGTGTTAAGTAATCTAGTAAATAAATTCCTTCTTAGGGTCAATTCAGATCAAGCGGCAAAATGATCGAGGAGTTTTTAGGTGTTGATTTTATATCAACTTTATTTCATTAAAAGGAAGATGAAAATAGCATGCAACAACGCGCTACAGTCTTACGGTTTGACTAACGTGACTGTATACGTCAACTATAGATGCACGTGGAAGATACGCGTGATCACAGAATAGATAATAGTAACGTGATTAATTGCGGCTTCTCAATGGTCCTCCTTATACGTATTGAAGTTAAACAAGTATATAATTGTATGCACTGTATCTGCTGCACGTTTCAGCAGTTGTAGTATCTACCGCATATTCGAAATCGTACTTATGTACATTTTTTGTTTTCAGTCTTGTCTAAATGGAATAAAGCGTCCGCATCTTAGTGATTAAGGAGTCGGCCTTAGGATCGAATGGTTCCGGGTTCGAGTCCTGGCCAGTACACTGCCGACGTGAACCCACCCTTAGCACCAGCAATTTATTTTAACTTAAGGGGTTAGAGGAAATATTAGTGATAGTATTCTAATATTCTATTTTTTAATATAAAAAGCTTCATCATTCTCTGACGCCCAATTAGTTTGGGTATTTTCTTTTAAGTGTGACGCGGCTGACCTTCAGTTTTTTACGTGAAGCGACTGCCATCTGACTTCCACAACCAATTGGCGATATCGAAGTTCTGTAGTTAGACTATAGTCGGACTTTTGAGGGCTCCAAGTACCCGTAACGACTGCCATAGATGTTCGTATGACAATGGGGATCAGTGGCCTAATGCGCTCTTCGAGGGACGACCAGACCAATGCAAATAGCTATATTCATCATCATCATCATCATCAGGCTATATTAGTCCACTGCTGGACATAGCCCTCCCCTAATGAGCGTCATAGCGCCCTGTCTTCAGCTTGCCGCATCCAGCATCTACCTGCCTATATTCATGCATTCAAATATTTACAATGAGCGGTATTTGAAGCCGCGCCTTCTGCATTGCGTTCGCGTTCACTACCGCCACGAAACAGGCTGTCCCACGCCACAGAGGCTGTTTTACAGCCTGGTCTCTATTGACCCTTACTGTGCGTGTTGGCTACAGACTAATCTATTCGTTGATCGCGTGTGTGAAGTACTGGTGACCTCTGACCTTGGTAACCTTCAGAGAGATGTTTAAAAGTTGACTATAAACCTAACAGTGTAATAATTATATTTCAGTGCCGAAGGGGTAATGCACCAAGACATTTCATGCACACAGTTTTAACTATTGAGTTCTATGTAGGAATACTACTAGACAAGATGTTTAGAATGAAAATTTTCTCAAAGTAGATAATACATTTGATCCAATATATCTATCCAAGGAGAAAAGACAGGATTTTTTTATACCACGTAGATAGCAGACAAGCACATAGTCCACCTGACGGAAAGTATGCGTACCAATTTCGGTCACAATGTGTGAGTATGAACTCCTTATGGCGAGCGGCGTAATGATAGAATGTAGCTGTGTGTGTATGAGGCAAAGGCCACCAACAAGTTTTAATTTTAAGTAAACACAGTAATTCTTGACCTCCTTGAGAATCAAACACGGTCCTCATTCACAACAGTTGCACTTTCTACCGAGGCAGTAGAAAGAAGCACCAAAAACGCCATATAACATAAGTTAATATATTGGTATGTGATAACATTTATTATATTAGGGACTAAAAGGGACGTCCCTTGGCAGGGACACGTCCCGTATCCTTTGTACGGTAATCTATATCCCACGTTATTGCCCCCGCCTGCATGCGTTGTCCCTACAAAATGAAAACTATAAGAACTCCTTAGAGACCAGCTTTTAAACCTACTATCGTATATTACTAATATTATAAAATATTATAAAAATACTAGCTGTCGCCCGCGGCTCCGCCCGCGTGGATGTCGGTTATCGCGAATCGGAGTATGAAAAATAGATGTTGGCCGATTCTCAGACCTACACGATATGCCCACAAAATTTCACGAGAAGTTTCGGAGGAGTTTGGCAACGAAAACTGTGACACGAGAATTTTATATATTAGATAGATTATAAAAACGCTTCTGTGGCGTAGCGGTAGTGAACGCGGCTCTACGCAGGAGGCGCGGGTTCGATCCCAGCTCAGTGCAAATATTTGTATGCATGAATATGTATATTTGCATTGGTCTGGGTGTTCCTATGTATATTATGTATGTATTCTCAACAAAAAAGTATCTAAGTATGTTTATCCGCATTATAGATTCCATAACACAAGCTAGTTAAGCTATGCTTACCATGGGTATAGATAGCGTTGTGTGCAATGTTGTGGAATATTTATTTATTTATAAATGTGAGAGTTTGTGAAGATGTTTAAATGTTTGTTATTTAATCACGCTCTAAAGGCTGAACAGATCTGACTGAAAGGTATATTGATAAATTAAAGTCTGGAATAACACAAGATATTTTTTTTTCTAAGAATAGTTGGCGGGAACGGCACCTAAAATTCCACGTGGTAGGAGCCGCGGCCGTCAGCTAGTGCTTGATATATTACAAAAATTAAAGAACGATGACGGTAGAGGAACACCTAGCTATTTTAGGTATATCAGGCTCCACAAATATATTGTGGGTAACAAATGCCTGGCAGTGGCGCCCCCGCTGGGTCCAGTTAGAAGAGGTAGGCCCAAAAAGTTCTGGCTTGACGTCGTGCAGGGTGACTTGCGTGCAAATGATCTCACTACCATGGACGCCCAAGGTCGTGCGAGGTGGAGGAGGAAGAGCTGGAAGGCGGACCCTGAGCTCTGAGGGCATATCGGCCTCGTATGCAATCAGGATAACGGCTAAATGTCGTTGATGATGAGGGTTCACAAAGATATTCAAAGTATCTGCTGATTTACCGAACGAGGCTCTGGGATAGGTTTTTCCTCTTGAGGTTGGGATCGGATGGCAGTCATTCCCCTTGAAGCCAAAATAAGCCACATCAGGAGGAGAAACACCAAAGAAAAGCTGGCTTATAGCCAGCTATTCTATGCTTCTTTCTATGATGTAAGTTTTTATGCAACTGAGATACTTTTTTCCTACTTCTTGTATTTCCAACTACATCTGTGTCTGTGCTTGAACATAGTATGCAGCACTATGTAAATATCATTTCAAATAAGTATTTTTCCAACCCACATATTCTTCTCATCCCATCAATAAGATATTGTGTGACTCACAAAATAGTAAATGTGATGTTAAAAGTTTATGTCAGAGGCGTTTAGTCTAGTTTGGTCTGCGGTCTGACAAGTTTGTCAAGAATCCATTAGTTTGAAGAACATATATCTAATGTTTCGGAATGTAATTTATCGAAGAACCTTTCTAATATTAGATATAAACTCGAAAGTTATTGAAAATGTGATTGTTTCGACTTTATTCAGTAATGCTTTATGGATGTAAACGAAATGGTACGTAATCGGTAATCTTATGAAAGTTTTTGCATAATTTTTTTTATTCAATCACGCTCTAACGGCTGAACAGATTTGACTGAAATTTTGTACAGTGATAGATTATAATCGGTTATAACACATAGACTGCTTTTTAATCTCTAAAATAGGTGTCCATTGCCCATGGATTGTAGGAACCTGACCAGGATTTCATATGGGCTAAACCGCAGGCTAGTAAGGGATTCCATCTTTTGTCATAATGGTTTTTGTCCTAATTTAAATTGCCATAACAAATTAGGCATAATTTTCTTTGTCATAATAATAGTGTGCCATAATTGGATTTTAGCATACTGTGTTATTAAGCATAAATATTGTTTATCCTAATGTTTTTATTCATAACATTGATATGCATAAAGTTTTAAAGCATATTCTTTATTTGTCTAATAGTTATTTGCGATAATGATAATCGCCTGCTAACATGGTGCTAGCAAGCTAGCAAGGATCTGGATGCAATCTGGACTTCAGGGCACCCCAACTCGGATAGGTTAGTTCGTGGTTATTTTTTTATAAACCACCCAGAAGTAGGAGCCCCGTTAGCCGTTAGTTAGGGGGGTCGACTAATTAGGTCAAAAGAACATCATGTTAAATGAACTTTGATGCTCCTATAAGTTTGACGAGAGCAATGTATAAAATAATGTAATATTGTGTCGTATTATATATTACTATACTACTATTTTTAATAAAAAAATTGTAGTGAGTTTTCCGGAATAGTTATGGTTATGCGTCGTTATGCTTAAGTAAACTTATGTTTTAGGATATTATGCTTATAAAATATTATGCTTATAGTAAATAGGAGTAAAAAAATTATGCTTGAAAAGTTATGGCAAATGAGTATTATGCGTAAATAATGTTATGACAAGTAACATTATGCAATGTTAAATTATGACATAAAATTTTAGGAATAAAAATAGAGAAAAGGCTAGTAGATCGTAAATAAATATTGCAAAAAGTTCTTTTGATGTTTACAAGCCCATTAGCATAAAAAAACGCATCCCCTTTTTGGATACTACATAAATAAAATTTACAAGATATACACTGTCCAGACTGACTCATCTTACAAGTAGATTGACGACCGCGAGGAAATGGTCACCACTGCATCACGCTCGTGAATATAAACCTCGCGTTGCTAGCATGACGCAAATAATCTAAAGATAAAACCATATACTTGCTACAGTTCGTTTAATCAAGCTGCATTCCACTTAAATTTTAATAACGGCACAAAGAAAATGGCTACCAATAATTACCCGGACAATTAACATAATATAAAACCGGTTCAAGCGAGGCTTGGAAAGAAAATTAAAAAATAAAAGAGAAAAGTAGCGTCGCGACGTCAACGGGCGTACTTACTAGAGTACGTCAAATGAGTTGGAGCGGGAAAAACTGTCTTGGAACACGAAATACTCATTCGAACCGGTAAAAACTGACTGGAACCGGTAAAAACTGGTCGGGGCCGGTGCCAACTTTCCGCTCGAGCGCTGTTGGGGATGACTGGGCGCTTCCCGCGTAGAACGACCCGTTCAGCTACGAAGTTTTTGATACGGTATCATTTATTTGATCGTTTTGATTTTAAATTGTCAGTTCGGTTAAGTCTCGAGTAATTACAGGGTTATGTATATTGATTTAGTGACATAATTAAGGTTTGATTTCTGCCTTAGTTTTCCATTTTTCTGTTTAATATTTATGTTTTGTTATTATGGTTACTCGGCATTTCAGGTTATATTCTTGGGGCAAAGTGATATTAGTGTTGTGCGACATATGGTCTAATAATGTGCTTAGTTTTTTTTACATCAGTCATGTAAATATAATTAAGTGTATAACTAAATTGATAAGCGTGGCGATAGCTTAGTGGTTAAGGAGTCATCTTCAAGATTGAGAGGTCCCGGGTTCGAATCTTGGCCATTACACTACAGACGTGAACCCACTCCAAATATAAGCAATTTAGTTTAGCTAGAAGGGTTAGAGGGAATATTAGTAATTTCGGTTGCTAATATTTTTTTAAATAAAAACAAAAACAAACTTCCCGCCTGTTGGTAAACTAAGGGTAAGGCGCCTTGTGAGTTTGATACATGCACATGTTTACTCAGTACTTAAGCAGTCGCTTTACAAAAAAAGAACAATTACAAGTTTCCAGCATTAGCCCTTTGGTAAACCAGTCTGGTTACCCTTTACCTATTCATGGAAGATATTTGCATATCGAATACAGTAATCCAATTTGATAGGGCCGTGCCGTATTTTGCAATGTTCATTAACTAAATAAGGTTTTGTTTTGCATTGTTTTTTTTAACGTTTTTACACCTTTCGTGTTTTAATCTGACAACAAAATTGGCCAATAAAAATAACGAACCCCAAATTGGTCAGTTATAAGTCATTTCAATATGAAATTGGGGTGAAATGTCAGTGACCAATTTTTGGTTAGCGATTATATCACGAAACTAAAATACGTAGTTAGTAATAAATAAAAACAATATTTTTTTTTCGAAAGAACATTATCAACCGAAATTATCGAAATTACTAAGATTCCCTCTAACCCCTCCAACTAAGCTAAATTGCTTCTGCTAGGAGTGGGTTCACGTCGGTAGTGTAATGGCCAGGATTCGAACCCGGGACCTCTCGATCGTAAGGCCGACTGTATAACCACTAAGCTAATAATAGTCAGAAAGTTCCTTTGTGACTTTTTTATATATACAGCCTATCAATTGACTACATCTTGCTGAATGACAAGAAGCTTGGGTGAACTCCAGATGATAAGAACCATCAGTCCAGATTTTTCGGATCGGATAAGAATATTTATAATCGATTTTGTTTTTTTTTTAATTAATATTATTTACCTACTAATATTATACTTACAAATAAACTTGCAGTGCCAAAACTGAGACTTCATAAGGTTGGTAATTCGTTTGAGGGTAACAGTATAAAAATGTTTCATAAAATGCCTGAAGATCTGGTTAACATGCCATTAAATAATTTTAAAAATAGAAGTAAAAAAGTGTTTAATGAAAAAAGGATACTACAAAGTAAACGAATACCCCAATGATAAAAATGCATGGTTATCCTAATCCTTTTGCTTGCTCGCACAATGAAAATTAAAAAAAAAAAACAAATTGTTTTAAAAAAGAAACGATAATATTGTTCACTGAGTTTTTTGCTGGTATCTCTCTCTCTCAGTAGAACCAACTTAACGAACCAGCGAAAGAATCATTTTCGAATGCTTATTTACTTTATTTCATATTATATTAATAATTTATTGACATGAATGTAAAATTTTGACGTTCATATGTGCTCTTTATGTGCCTAAACTGAATAAACGAAATTGATTCTTTGATTCTCCTCCAAACCTGTACCATTCAACTGACTGCCATGGAATGAAACTTACCTTGAAAGATTGTTTGGTATATGTTTATTTAGGTTCCTAGTGTAAAAAATATATAAAAATAACCATTGCAGTACTTATTGGGGTATTACCTTGTAAGAAATAAAATTTTCAAATTCTTGTATTGCGGCGGTATGTACATTTTCAGGTAGCCTTTGTATTTTACATAAGAATGATTTTAAGTGTGTTAGTAACATGCTTCCTTTTGTGTACATATTAATGCTTTTATAATTTTTATTTCAATAATCAGGCCTGGATATCCCGATAGGTCGGTAGCTTAGTGGTTAAGGAGTCAGCCTTAGGTCCCGGGTTCGAATTCTGGACATTACACTACCGACGTGAACCCACTTCTACTTTCAAGTTCTTCTACTTCTACGTTAAAGGGAATATCAGTAATTTCGGTTGCTAAGATTCCTTAAAAAAACCTGTAATAACATACAAAACGTGATTTTTCTGACATTACGGCGCTGTTGCATGCACCACGGTCACGGAGGAACTCGTAACAATACAAAATGGTAAATATTCCGATAGTTTTTACAGTAGTCAATGAAGAATCATGAAAAGACACTTCTACGCTCAATTTTACGTTAATGCCGCCTCCAAATGCTCGTACACTCGAATGGCGACTGCCGGCCTACTTTCTTCGGCATCTGCAGCTCTTTTGTGATATCCAAGTGGCTTTTACCTGCACTAGATATCTCTGTCTTCGACTTACATTTATTTCGTCGCATCGCTGCTCACGGCGTATTATTTCTATTGTAAGATCTACCTTCTAAAACATATTTTGTTCCTCTATTCTATGGCTATACTGCTTTACCGTCTACCGGGTTGTTACCGCAATAATTACCGCATAATGAAGTGACATTGACATATCAATCATATGTCAAAAAAAATTGATTACTTGCCACGAAATAAGTCCCTTGGCCGTGGCGTGGCTGTCGCAACATGTAATGTTGCCAGTATCGTCTTTTTATTTTACCATATCTCTTATTGTTCATATATGAATATAATAGTAGTTGAACCAAAGAACTTAAGATGTTATATTCGCGCGTTTCCAACGTTAGCATGTTATTAAAATAAAAAACCCGACTGATGCTGTCAAGATCGAAGCAAGCTTTATAGCAAATCTCAAACCCGATGAAAGTAAATGGGTTCCGCCTGCTATAAAGCTTGTTTCGATTTTTTCAGCATCAGTTGGGTTTTTATTTTTTAATAATTTAGTTTATTTTTTACTTTTTAATTATGAAATATAAATTTTTGTATTCGTCTTTTAATTCCCTTCATTTTAATTCACCACTCGATAAATTAGAATGACTTTTTTTACCAAAATCCGCCATTTTGTTTTTATTTATTTTAATATACCCAGTGTCACTCTCACAGTAAATACGAATCTAACGACACCTCTCAAGCTAATATCCATTGAGCCGTTCAGGCTGAAGAGCGTGCCAACAATTATATATACATACTCTCGATAAACATAACCCTTCTTCTGGCGCAGGCAGGTAAAAATATACTAAGATACTTTTGAGAACAAAAGTGATTCCTTTGAAAGTTCGGTGATTGTGGGTTAATGTTTAATTTGATATTTTAAATTCCTTCGGAAGTGGCTGTAAAGGTCTTCCTGGAATATTTTTCTAAACCTCAAACCAAGTATAGTTTAACACATTTCATGTTATTTAAATCCTACTTTCTTCATTGTTCCAGACACAAGAAATGAAACGCAGAAGGAGTCACACATCCGGCGCGGTTTGGTGACGTGTGCCACTATGACGTCAGAGGTCGTCACCACGATGCGCTACGTACTCTTCTGTCTTCTGTCTCTGTCCTTCAACCGAAACCTCGCATTCGTACTCGACAAACAGAACCCCTACTCGCAGTTCCGCAAGTGGAACGTTGGCCTGAACGGGACACTCGAATTAGAGTTTAAAACTGATCAGCCAAATGGTTTACTTTTGTATACGGATGACGGAGGGACTTATGACTTCTTTGAGCTGAAACTTGTAAATGGTGCGTTGAGGCTGCGGTATAATTTGGGTGGTGGAGCTCAGATTATCACTGTGGGGAACAACCTCAACGATGGACATTGGCATAAAGTACAGGTAAGGACGATTTCTTGTCTCTTTCTCTTCTCTATATAGATACACTCACGAGGGGTAGACAGAGGTGTCTTAACACCCATTTTTCACCAACTTTGCATTTCGCTGCCTCGTAACAGGGGCCTATTGCTGTCAAGCGATTATTAATCATGAGCTATATTTTTAGTATCGGATGTAGAACAGTCCCTTACTCGCCGTCTACAACACCCACAGGAAGAGAGGGAGTGGACCTATTTTACTCCACTGAGAACGAACACTTCAACTCTTCAGCTGTCATACATGTTTGATTTTTATGTATAGGTATGGTAATATGACGTCACCTTACCTGATTGTAAACTGTAGATTTGATGGTAAACTGGTTGTTGATGGCACAGTTTTGTTGTGGCTTTTATGCGGGCGACTGCTGTCTAACTTCCGAATCCTTAAAGGATAGCTTCAATGAGAGCCTCGTCCGTTATAATTTGATGGTGAGATGGACTTTATCCAGAAGATCTTGGTGAGCATAACATAAACTCACGCCTTTATCCCCGAAGGGGTAGGCAGAGGTGCTAGCACCCACATTTCGCCGGTTTATGTTTAGGTCCCAATGTAATAGGTGGCGAGCCTATTGCCATTAACTGGGCACTTTTAAACCTGCGATAAATACACACATAACTTCGAAAAGCATCGAAAAGTCATTGGTGTGTGCCATGGAAAACCTGGGATCGAACCCGAGACCTCGTCTCAGCAGTCCATTACCCATACTACTAGGCTACTGCGGAGACCCTTAATTAATATTATATGACATTCTACGAAGCACTACCTAGACACAAAGTAAGCATAGCTTGTATTATGGGATTTAGAATGTGGATAAACATACTTAGATACGCTCAGACCAATGAAATATAATATTTGCTTGCAAATATTTGCACTGAGCGGGAATTGGCAGTTGAACGCTCCACCGCTACGCTACAGATGTCTTAGCTAATACTCCGCTGATTCATCTATTCTTACCTCAGGTGGCCCGTCGAGATGAACTCACGTCCCTCACGATAGACGGCAACACACAGAACAAAACGTCGCGAGGCAAAGAGTTTGTTTTCGGCAAGTTCAACACCAACTCTGACGTGTTCGTCGGGGGAATCCCGCCTTCGTGAGTACATCTGTTTTTTTTAAATTTAATTTTTATATAGTGTGACCGCGAGTACAGTACCGCTACAACACGCGGCGTGGCGGGGGACACTATAAAGCACTGACCTCTATAACTAGCTGGACTGGCGATTCCATAGAAAATTACAGATTACTTTTTGTGTCGATTTGAAGCGCCACCGTGAGTGTACTGAGAACTAATTAGTTTGTAAATGGACGTTGTTCGTTGATTTATTTATGCGTTTACCATAAAAAATTTCTAAAATCGCCATAATTGTTAATTTGAAACATAAGACCCATCGTTTGTATTAAATTATTGATACCAAGACAATTGCTTTTCTACCAGTCCCACCCCGTGGTCACCTCATTAGTTCACCTAGGTGGACCACGGGCAATTTTATTTTCCATTAGTTCACCTCAATTTAATTAGCATTTTAATACAAAAGTAAACTCACTACTGCGTGCTGCAACTATCAGTGCCAATATGGCGTTTTTCAATTGGACACTAAATATGGATACCGATCAACAGTCCAGTGTGTATTATTACAGGTCAGTGCTATAAAGGAAGAGAAAGAAAGATTATTAGCTGAGAGCGAGCAGTACAGCGCTCGCTTACACACCATATTAAAAGCAACGTTCCTGTGAACTGAAGGCCGCCACCGTCCCTTCAATATTGTCTTTCGTGGTAAATCATCTTTGATTTGCAATAGTAAAGTCATATTTTGACAGTGACAATGTGACAACGATGTACTTAAAATGCGTATGTAGGTATTCTGTTTTGCTGACCAATATTATGTGATTTTTTATGCTAAACTGAAGTTTTTACTCATGTCTGTAACATTGTTTTTTTCATAAAGTGCGTATATATCATTAATTTTGATATATCGAATAGAACACAAGAATATATCTGTTGTTTCTTTTTTATTTAATATTTTAGGTCATTCTACATAGCGCTATCTTAACCCAAAGTAAGCATAGCTAAACCTGCTTTTGTTATGGATTCCAGAATGTGGATAAACATACTTAGATATATTTTCTTTTGTAAATACATAGATATTATACACAGAACAAAGAGAGAGAATGGACATGAAATTATGAGCACCATTGTTATGTACGGTAACGGTTATGTATCAAATAAACTATTACCCCACAAGAGAAATGAACCCACAACAGTCGATGTAATAGCAGTTAGCAAGACGACTACTTAAACGGCCTTATCCCTCCGTTCGAAACATTAGTGGTTTAATAAAGACCCTTTTACGGCGTCTCTCGGTCCTTAATAAACAAAAGCGGTAATGTACAGAAACCAATTTCTTAGGCCCGTATTTATTTGTTCAACAATGTATGCGTATGAGAGGTTTTAATTATGACTGAAAATCTTAATTAACAAGATATTTTTATGAATACAATGTGGTGGGATATTTTATTACAATATCTAGAGTGAACTGCTATGAGATTACCGCTAATTGATTGACACTATCTAGAGCGCAACAAAGTATAGTTGGTAATATGGGTCCGGCCCTATACGGGTGCCCCGTGTGGGCGGACACCCTGGAGGCCAGATTCCTGCCTCTGCTACGTACGGCGCAGAGCACGATGGCCTCCAGGGCCATCAGGGGATACCGCACGATATCCTTCGAAGCGGCGAGTCTCCTGGCCGGATCGCCACCGTGGATCCTGGAAGCGAGGGCCCTTTCGGCACTATATAAGTTCCGAAAGGAGGCGCGGGAGCGGGGATTCGATCCCGAGCCCGAGGATATTCGGGCCGAGAAATCCCGGCTCCACCAGGTCATGGTGGCCGAGTGGGAGCGACGACTTGGGCAACCACGCGCAGGGCACGCCGTCATTGCGGCGGTAAGGCCCATCATGGGGGAGTGGCTAGAGAGGCAACACGGTAGCCTCTCGTACCGTCAGACGCAGATCATCACCGGGCACGGTAGCTTCGGGCGGTATCTGCATCTGATGGGTATAGAGCCAACGCCCGAGTGCCATCACTGCGACGCGAGCGTGGACTCGGGGCTGCACACGCTCACCGAGTGCCCGGCGTTTGAGACGCCGAGGCGGGAGCTTGTGGCGGCCCTGGGGGTGAGAGTGCTCACGCTCTCCACCCTGCTCGCGGCGATGGTCCGCTGCGCGGATGCGTGGGCGGCCAGCGCCTCCTTCTGTGAGCAGGTCATGCTCGCGAAGGAGACAGCAGAGCGGGCGCGGCGCGATGAGCGAGAAAGGCTCGCTGACATCGCTGCACGCGCCCGAAGGCGGCTCGGGCGTCGGAGGGCGCAAACTGACCTCCGCACCCATGAGCGCGGGCCTGAGGGTGACGGGTGGAGCCGCCCGTCACCCTAGCAGAAGCAGGCCACGGCGGCGGCGCGCATCGTAGGACGATGCGCGCCTCCCCACACCGGGGTTGAGTCGGGGACCGCGTGGTTCCCCCCTTCCCGAGGAGGGCCAGACCGAGAGGGATGGCCCTGGGTCAGCCGGGGTGCGAGGGATATGTCGCATGACAACCTCACCTTCGGCCTAGCACTACGACCCAGAGACGGCGTGCGGTTTAGTCGGTTCGAGTCCGACATAACCTCCCCCTCCGGCTCCGGAGGGGTGGGTATCCGTGGGGATTTCCCGCAAGTAAAAAAAAAAAAGGTAATATGGGTCTAAGAATACACAAAAACATACGTATGCACCCTCATTTACAGGTGAGCTTGTATGAAAGGTTTGATAATAGTAGGGAAAGCTTGTGAATAATGTAACAATACAAAGAAAGAAGGTAGGCTCTCTGCCTTCCCCGGAGGTGTGAATATATGTATGTGTATTTTTTTTAAATCCATATTATTATTATAAGTGGGAAAGTATATGTGTGTGTTGTCCGTCTTTCACGGCAAAACCACTGAACCAATTTTGATGAAATTTGCTATCCCTATAGATTAGACCTTGAGAAAGAATTTAGGCTATGTTTGGTCGCTACAACCGACATCCAAAGCTAGTGAATTTATAAATATATAACTACAAAAGTAGCTCAACAATTTCTAATTTATTGATCACTGTGGCTGCTAATCCTCTCATAATTTAATGAAATTTAACATTAAATATTACTTAGTGTTATGGGGACTATAAAACTACATAAAACGTGAAAAATGAATGTAGATTTTCCAACTTTATGAAAGATTTGTAAATTTGTTAGTGTTAATCAACTTATGGGGCTGACTGTACATGTGATTCTTATTTGATTCATAAAGGCGGAGCCTAAACACTGACGATTTTTACAAAGTAAATAGACATAATCATATATACAGATATTGGTAATGAGTGAGTATCGAACCCTCATCTAACCAAGTACCGATCTTTTAATTCATGATTATTTCATATAATAGTCGAATACATAGACAACGTGTCACTAACTTTGAAAGTACTGTCTAGGTTTTATAATTCTCCATTGGCCCTGCTCGAAGAAAGAATCCATACTAATATTATTAATAGGAAAGTATGTGTGTTTGTTTGTCCGTCTTTCACGGCAAAACGGAGCGCCGAATGACGTGGAGAAAGTTGAAGGGATGGAGAGTGACATAGGCTACTTTTTGTCTCTTTCTAACTCCCCACTTCCCTTAAATAGGGGGTGGAAAATTATATGGAGCATTCAGCAATTTTCAAGGTAGAAAGCTAAAAATGGGTATGCGGACTATTTGTAACAAAAAAATCGAGCAAAATTTTTTTGGAAAGCTGCCCCCAACCCCTTCAAAGAAGAGGTGAAATTTGGCATAGGGTAGATTAGACTTTGAGGAAGGGCATAGGGTATGTTTGGTCGCGATAACGGACATCCACGCGGACGGAACCGCGGGCAACATCTGGTAGTCAATAGTACTACGTGTACTATCTACTATAAAACTTTTCACAATAGCCCTTAAACCAGTCTTTGCGCTCAACGATCGCACCGATTTACTGATCTCGTATTTTTACCGATACGATCTCTTTCATCTACTATTTGACATGCAAATTGGAGACCTAACTTCTAGGTGGTAAAGATTGTATTGAGGTTGCATTGAGGGTGAAAGGTGGTTGCTCGGTTGATTGGGATGTCAAAAGCGTAAGTATATTTCGATTCGAGAGCGGTGAGTCGCTGAAATTGGTTATAGGATAAGTTGGCGCTGTGAATGACCCTTGTAATAAATATTTAAACATTGCACATAGTTTTTGAAGAAATCTATAAATGTGAAGTCATAGACCGAATGTATTTCTTATTGGCGATTAAATTTTATATATATTTTTCTCAGAATAAAAATAGTATGAAATTCGACGGGGGTATTTGTACTGGGGCATTAAATGTGTAGGTACTTTGAGAAACTGTAAACTGCTTTATGAAGGGTTTGTGAAAGCTCTGAATTGATGTCCATTGTTTTTTCCTTGTTTTTTTATCTCTTCTGCAGGTGTATTTATACCAAACGAACATAGGGTCTAGTCAAGACGGAGACCCACATGGGCGACCTGAACAACTCTGTCAAAGGTTGGCCACTAACCACACGAAAAAGAAAAAGTAACAAACATACATTTAATCACGCTTTTATTCCCGGAGCGTTAGGCAAAGGTGAATTAATACCCACATTTCACCAATCTGTATTCGGTCCCGCGTAATAGGGAGTGAGCCTATTGCCGTATTCCGGGCACTAATATTGACTCGAGCCATGCATCCGCGGCTGAATCTGGGCTGTTAAAGTTGTTAAAGCTGTTGATATTAAAGTTAATCAGCCCTATCCCTTAGTCGTCTTGTAGGACACCACATGGGAAGAGAAGGGGTTGCCTAAATTCTGCTCTGCCGGGAATTACGCGGCTCGAAAGAGAGAGAGAGAGAGAGAGAGAGAGAAAGAGGCAGTTTAAAAAAGGTTGTGAGTCTAATAATTTTTTATCTATGTTCTAAAATGCCTCCCTCTCCCCAGTACAATAAAACCCCCTGCAAGTTCCATTAAATGAGTCACACCCCTGATATCTTATAGGTAGTTAATGGGCTTCATTTGCTACTTCTTATCAGACGTTTTGTATGAGTCCTTGTTGACGGTAAAATAATTAAAACATATTAGCGGGGCAATACTTGGGGACTACCGATAGAAGCGAAAACTTGTGAATTCTACCGACCGAAAGTCAGAATGGACGGTGATAGCCCAAGCGTTAGGTGACGATGACGCGAGTTCCATGATTTTTGTTCACCCAAAAACTACTCAACGCGCGTAATAAAGTTTTTACGCGAGTTAAGTCACAACATATAACTATACACAAATGGTTACCTATATGTTTTGAAGTCTTATTCCGTCACTTATACCCTGACTTTAGAGCTTAAGGTTCTAATATTTTATTAGATTCGAAATAGGGCTATTACGGGTGGCTTGTTAGGATAAAGGACGTGTGCTGACTCTTGAAAGAACTGGCTATAAAATTTGGAACGTTTTTTAAGGACTTGAATTGGATGGATTGTGATTGTGATTAAACGCTGTACGGAATAATAGCTCCTTATGTTTTTTATACTATTGTAAGTTTATTTGAAAGTGTGCAGTTACCGTGGCATATGACTGCTTGCTGTAGCAGAGGTTGCATTTGCTTGTGAAATAGAAGGAGATAGAGAGGGAAAGACAATCGAGATCAAACCTTCAGTTTATATATTAAATGTCTAAGATCGTTATTTTTCCATACCTTGTGGTGTAGAGGGCCCTGTTAACATCCGATTGGGGAGGTAACTTCACCCTACAGAATACCGCGGCCATAATAACCTCGTGTTGTGTTCCCAGCGGAGAGTTGGGTAGCCAGAGCTCACTGGAGAGTTTTTGTGTTGTCAATGGGAAGACCAAAGACTATTCCTGCTTTGTCTTCTACACTGACGGAACAGAAAGTCTCTGTGTTTACTGGGTGGCAGCACGAGTGTGACTCCCCTGGTGTTGCACACTTCCATAAGCCACGGTAACCACTTTCCATCAGGTGGACCGTGTGGCTGCTGCTACCTCAGTGGTATAAAAAAAATCCTACCTTACGGGCAAGTTAGTGTATATGCTAGATTACGGATGAGGTTCTGGGGCAGGCTACCCTTTGTAGGTTAGGAGGTGAGACGGCAATCACACCGGAAAAGCCGGAAACAAAAACAATAAGCGGACTCCGGACTCGAATGTGCAAATATTGGCCTTGGATACAACTGGGAAATCGCTATTATTGTTACAATTTTCAAAATCCAGACAACAATCATTATCTCGCATGCTTATGTAGTGCCAATTAAATGTAAATATTAGAATAATTTACCTAAACAGCTAAACAAAAAACAATTAAATTTATTGGAAAATATCGTCAAAATGGCTCCCATTTAAACTCGGAAAATACGACGGATTTCCATACTGTAGCAGCCCTTTTGTATAAGACACAATGTTCTATCCTGCGTGGAATAATGTTCACATCCCACATAGGAGTTACTAGACGCCTCGAGACATATTATTACGGTGTGCAATCCACGTCATTACGAGTTCTGTGGTCCCCAACACCCCTGCAGAAGCATAGTGATGCATAGATGCCTCATTTTCAATATTTTACCGTTCCAATCATAGCGAGTGTACTGATGAGCGCCAGCGTAGATAATTCTACCCTCTTCTTTGTATTCGGAACTACAAGTGTAAGGCTGAGGCGTCATCCTATACGGTATAAACAGATATATCTCGTAAAAGGGGTAGTTCAGTGTTTAATTTTTACCGGACCAGAATATTTGCCAACATAGGACTAATTTTACTTTTTCCATAATCCTGAATATTTCGGTATTGAAAATTGTTTGACCTACAGATTGATGTCCGTGCGTCGTGCATTTTTTTTATCTATAACATTGGCCCTCATTTTCAAGACTTCACTGACTCTCTGCACGAAAAAACTTTGCATAGGAGGTATACAAAGATTAATACATACATTCATGCCTGTGAATCCCCGAAGGAGAGGTAGAGGTGTAGATATTTTTTTTTTTACGTGCGGGAAGTCCCCACGGGTACCCACCCCTCCGGAGCCGGAGGCGTAGGTTATGTCGGACTCGAACCGACTAAACCGCACGCCGTCTCTGGGTCGTAGTGCTAGGCCGAAGGTGAGGTTGTCATGCGACATATCCCTCGCACCCCGGCTGACCCAGGGCCATCCCTCTCGGTCTGGCCCTCCTCGGGAAGGGGGGACCACGGGGTCCCCGACTCAACCCCGGTGTGGGGAGGCGCGCATCGTCCTACGATGCGCGCCGCCGCCGTGGCCTGCTTCTGCTAGGGTGACGGGCAGCTCCACCCGTCACCCTCAGGCCCGCGCTCATGGGAGGCGGAGGTCAGTTTGCGCCCTCCGACGCCCAAGCCGCCTTCGGGCGCGTGCAGCGATGTCAGCGAGCCTTTCTCGCTCATAGCGCCGCGCCCGCTCTGCTGTCTCCTTCACGAGCATGACCTGCTCGCAGAAGGAGGCGCTGGCCGCCCACGCATCCGCGCAGCGGACCATCGCCGCGAGCAGGGTGGAGAGCGTAAGCACTCTCACCCCCAGGGCCGCCACAAGCTCCCGCCTCGGCGTCTCAAACGCCGAACACTCGGTGGGTGTAGATATTAACACGCGCCTTTCGCATACATTTTCGGTTCCACGTAATAGGCCGTCCGAGAGGAATACTCTGGCTAAATCAACTTGGACGCGTCCTGAATATTCGAAAGTTTTCTGCACGTACGCCGATTAAAACTATAGAGGACAAGTTAGTATACTAATTACTCAAAATTAACAACTATATCCATAGTTCGTACATATATGCTTTTATATTAAGTAATGGGTAAATCCTGTATTAAATATTCTTGCTCTGTAAACACTTTCTGTATCCGAGCACGTTCTACACGTCCCTGAATTAGTACTTACTTACAAACAACACACAGTGAATGTAAAATAATTTGAAATAGCCGTATAATTACATAAAATTCACCTAAAATATATTACACGTGTGTTTATATATGTATTTTTTTTATATAAGACACGTCAATTTGACTTCGCCTCGCCTGATGGTAAGCTGAAGGTAAAGTCTCAGGCAAGAGGGCCACCTTTACATACGTACCATGTTACGTGGCACTAACTTGACGGTCTCATCAAAAAAGAACCACAAGGGTCCCACTAGTGCTGCGACCACAATCCCCCCTGCCCAGCTATGCACTTGCTGACCCTGAACGAAATCCAACCGAGATTGGATTACTATTTACACTTGTATATCTCCGAACGGGTAAGTCTACTGTCTATTTGTTCTGTCATATTCGTCTGACATAGTAACTATGTTACGATATTGACCGAGTAAAATGGTTTAGTCATCTAAGTAGTAGATAAGGTAGTACTTAACAGCCGTGTAAAAAAGAGAGAGAGCAAGCAAGCTCTGCCAAGTTCTCTTAGTACTTAACGGCCATCATACTGTGCCGGTAGTGTAATTACAATGAAACAAAATCATGTCGAGCTTACATAACGAAAGTGAGTGATGATCATAGCAACTTATTCCTTTGTCAAAGCAAACCAATAATGGCTCGCAATGGCTGTGCACTAGAAGGTCGCAGGTTCCAGTCTGACCCACTTAGCCCATTGTTATCCACTTCGAAGTACTGTTAAGGCTAAAAGCTATGCTGAATAATTGTTTGGAAAATGCCGAGTCACACGAGAGCTGTATGTTAATTTTGTGTTAGTACATATTTTTAGTTATTTTTATGGTAACTTAAAAAGGTCGGCTTGTCGGCATATATTATATTTAACATGTCGATAATATTTTTTCATAAAGTTGTCAGATTTTTATATTTTGTGAAAGAGGAGTGCTTCAAGGCATCTTATATGGTACCTAATTATGTAAAATAATTAGCACAAAAAGCCCGCTGAGTATCTTGCACAATTTTGATATTTTTGATGTTTTGTAAGTTGCGTTTTGATATTTTTACATAATAAATTATAATTGACTTGATCCTAGAGGACTAAACTGACTACCCTTCGATTCCATTTTTCCTATCCTATCCTATAACACATTAATGAAATGTGTGATTCAAAGGTCCTAACCATTTACCATTAATTGAGTCAAGATTTGTTTCATAGTGATATAAAAACAATATTTTCGAAGTAACTTTCTCTTGTGTTCAAGTATAATATACTTTCTTTATAAGTACCCTCTAAGTAATGATAACTCCCCACCGAAACGTCCAATGATACCTTCTTTAATATCCAATACATATCTCACGTACGTGCGTAGCCCCGCCGTAGCAGTTACGTAACTCCACCGTCGCGAGGTCTACGCCGTAGCAAAGTCTACGCCATACCTATTGGGTTTATTGCTTCCGAATTGTGTCACAAAGTTATGTAGGTTTCCACATAATATTATTCACGTTTTGTTCGCGGCGGAATTTATGTATTTATGTAGTGTTACGGATTTTGCGAAGTTTCTTTTTGTTTTAGAGAGTTGCCAAGAGGATTGTCTTGTGTATTAAGTCGTTTTGCCGATTTTGTATGTAGAAAGACATTTTCTGGGTGAAGCAATGGGATGAGCTTTAGAGCTTGATTGATTATATTGTCTAAGGACAACCATTGACTTTAGTAACATCATTTATCAATGGGGACCACAGCACAAAAGATGATTTTGAAAGTCTAGCTAACGGATAAATATTCTTCGGAAGAATTTTCATAGTGCAATATGGGATCAGTGTCAGATCAATGGTTTATGAAATGATGGAATGATTTCCAGTACTGTTAGCGTAAATAATAGATGAAATTCCGTGCCAAGCAAAAATTCTCTCATTTGTTTTCTGACACCGAATTTTAACTATGATTTTGTAAAAGAATACATTACAGATCAAAAAGAGTACAAAAGGATTGCTAACACTCTTCATACTTCATCGTAAACGGTTGAATACCACAAATAACACAACAGTGTGATTCCATCTTTAGTATAACTCAAGAGATAACTTGACCCAACACAAGCGTCTATAAATCTACACGGATAGCAGCTACCTGTCGTACGCTGCAGGCTTACTTGAGATACGATGATATTGCGGCCGGTTGCCAAGTGACGTCGATTAATTCCCCCCTGAACGATAACAGCCCGTCGGGATTACTAGAGCTGTACCACTTCGTAACTATTGTATGGTATTAGCACGCATATGTAAATTATATATATCTGAGGGGTAGGTATAAAAGTATATATCTCTGAATATAATACGGATTTATTGTTGACAGCGTCTGTGGCGTGGCGGTATTGAACGCGGCAGCTACGCAGGAGGCGCGGGTTCGATCCCCGCTTAGTGCAAATATATGAATGCATGAATATGTATATTTGCATTGGTCTGGGTGTTTCTATGTATAATATGTATGTATTTACAAAAAAAAGTATCTAAGTATGTTGGATAAACATACTTAGATACTTTTTTGCATTCTAGATTTCATAATACAAACTTGTTAAGCTATGCTATGCTAGATATGGTTGTGTGAAATGTTGTTGAATATTTATTGATTTTTATATTTATCGTTGTTAGTGATTTTTATATACGATACGTGCACTAGTTATTGCCCTTGGCTCCGTCGGTGTGGAATTCTAATCTTGTTCCCGCAATCTATGGGTCTATCCCTGTACCAAATTTCATCCAGATCTGATTAACCGTTTGGGCACGATTGACTAACAAAGGTCAAAACATCTTCATGACCTTTCACATTTATAATATTAGTAGGAAGTAGAATTGCTAATAGGTATTTTCCACTAACTAGGAATGGTTCACATCAGTAGTACACAAATGACTAGGGCATGAACCTGCAACCTCTCGACCGCAAGTACGCTACCACTCTAAAACCGATGAACTTAACTTCAAAGCTTCAATAATCCCAGCTTCTTATAAAAGTACTACACATACAAACAGTAGACGACACAACATGACCCCAATTGACCTCAACTAGGCCACGAATGATATAACCGAGGAAGCCATATCGCGATCAGACCCTTCCTCTGAAAAAGTTTGTGCAAACAGTACAGGCAGACGGAGGAATTGGTTTTTAGGTCACTCGGGGCTAGTGACTTAGAAAATTATATACTGTGTGTATTTTTATTGGTTTTTATCCAACCTCCCTTGTATGTTACCTCCTCAGAACTACCTTATAACAGGCCGTATTTACACTAGGTACAAGACGATTTTACATAACTATTTCCTTGCTTCACGGTCATTTCAATATAACTTCACCTTGCCTGATGGTAAGGTCAAGAAACCTCAGGTAGCTCAGTGGGTAGCTCAGTGGTCAGAGCATTTACCCTGTAAGGGAAAGGTCGCGGGTTCAAGTCGCGCCTGGACCGATTCAATATTTTTCTATCTAAATCGATTTGAATAGTTGGCATGCAAAATGCCTTAAAATTTCATTTGATAATTGCCTATTGCTCGCAATTATGACGGCCTCAGAGGCGTAGCGGTAGAACGTTCGACTGCTATGCAGGAGGCGCGGGTTTGATTCCCGCTCAGTGCAAATATTTGTATGCATGAATATTTGCATTGGTCTGGGTGTTTCTATGTATAATATGTATGTATTTACAAAAAAAGTATTTAAGTATGTTTATCCGCATTCTAGATTCACAACACAAGCTAGTTAAGCTATGCTTACCATGGGTCTAGGTAGCGTTGTGTAGAATATCGTAGAATATTTATTTATTTATTATTATTATTCTTGCAATAAAAATAGTCTATATGCCATTTCCAGAGTCCAGATTATAATTTATCTTTTTATGATATTTTATCTGTTCAACTATTTTTGCGTGAGAGAGATCTGGTTCTCTCTCACGCAAAAATATCAATCTGTCGTCACAAATTTTAAATTATATTATTTGTAGGTTAGTAGCCTATGAAAACACCCCAAGAATTCGAGAGAAGTGTATTAATAGTTATAAAAGAAAAAATGATAAACGTTGTACATTAAAAATAACCTTGTCTAACATCACATAAATTCAGTTAGACTTTATATGAATTGTTTCGTAGTAGTAAAATGGTCCGGGATTGTCGACAATCCCAAACTCTCAAAATCTCTGAGACTTAGAAGAGACTTCCCTTCTTTATCTGTTCTACCGCTTGTCTAATAGTTTATGCTCCGAGGATTCGTTCGAGATTATTCTCAAAGCAAACTTTCTGCGACCAAACTGCTCGCCACAGGTATTCTTACACTTGAAATCAATTGAGCATGAAATGTGCGGTTTAAAAGAAACTTCATTCTACGGACATGCATTTTTTTTAAGAAAGTAATTTCATACATCGGATTTTTATTTAAAAACATGATATATGTGTAAAATGGTTTAGATACAATAACTTTCTTCTTGAAACTGAAAAAATGCAAACCAAATATAATACGTAATAATGATCCTATTTTGCCATCTTAAAAATATGCCATTGTTGATTCGGATGTATAAATATTTTGCCAAAATATAATTATAATAAATAACATTGTGCCGCGAAAATGCTGGATTACAGAAAATTATGACAAACGTGTTATGCCAAATGAATTTCAGAGGATCAAGTTTGTGCCAGTTTGAGGGGACCAACACACATGTGAAGTTTAAATCGCAATGAAATCCGATATAACTTTTTTTACAATGAGTGTTCCTCTCATAAACTTTCGACGATACTCTTTCCATCCTGTACACACCACGTAAATCTCACATACCATTTCCATGGAATTGAAATTTGTGTTCTAGTTAAACGACTACTGCATCCCACTGAGAGATAGCAGATGATTTTATGTTCGTAGCTTACAGCAACATTACATGTACTCGGTGAAAACTAACGAATGACTACTATATTTCACAGTTAAACCAAAGTATAGCACACAGTATGAATAACAGCCTGGTTCAGTTGGATAAGCCAAAATAAATATAGCTAAACATAACTAATGGCTTAGATCACCTTTGTGATAGAATGCTGGTTGAATCGATATATTGTAAGCATTGGCGCCTCGACCGTGCTAGCCAAATAGCGCCTAGCCAGAATTAGAGAATACTTTAAAGATTTACTTAAAATAACGCTATTGTTAAGTTTTTTTAAGTTTATTTTTAAGCTTTATTGGGGACATTGGACAGAGGCTCATCGAGACGACCGATGACTATCGTGCTGGATCGTTTCTGGTGCAAAGACTGGCCATCGCCATCCAGTGCGGCAAAGCAGCAAGTGTGATGGGCACTTTTGCACCAGGAGCGATCAGGGGCGGGTTGTTTGATTAGCACTTGCTCTATGTTGTTTGGACTTTTACAGTGTTATATTTTTCCACGCAAAGCATTTTTCTAGGTCTTGTAAAAACTCCTTGAATTCATGGTCATTCAGACAATGATCTAGAATAGGCTCGCCTCCAATTACGTGGGGCTGAAAATCATAGTTGGCGAAATGTGGGTGTTTAATACACCTCTACTTATCCCTTCAGGTAATGTATGAATGTATGGCTGTATGCAAATTTCAATTATATCCTATATGGTCCTTTTAAATGATCGATTAACCAACGATGTTTTTCATTTTAATATAATCATCATTGTACTTTGGAGCTTACTCGTGTATAATATTCTTTATTACCTCATATCTTCTGAACCACTATATTGATTTCATTGATTAGTATCTCAAATGAAAGGTATTCTTCTCTCAATGGTTCGCGCAAAAAACGCAACAAAATCTATTTGTTAGATTTGGCCCCTAAAGGTCAAATAGTATGTTTTCAAAAAAATATTTTCACTCAAACTTATCGAGTAGGTTAGCGAAATTATGAAAATTGGAAGGCGATTACAAAATTATATAAATAACATAACTAAAAAGAATAAAATAAAACCAATTATTAAAAATTAAAAATCCAACTGATGCTGAAAAGATCGAAACTCGATCCCGTTTATGATTTAAAAATGGGTACCGCCTGCTATCAAACTTGTTTCAATCTTTTCAGCATCAGTCGGGTTTTTTATTTTTAATAATTAGTTTTATTTCAGATTCGACTTTTACGTGAGCTACTGCCGGGTAACGCCCCCAACCCACACGCGTTATTCAGCAGGTGCAAATATATTGAGTATACAGTATATATTGAGTAGCTTACGAATAACTCACCCTTTCATGGTATTAGTGTATCACAGCTAGTACCACACTAACTAGGTGTACCTAATGTCCTCATAAATATTAATATCTCGCATCGGTTACATCTGACGTCCGCAAGCCAATTAGTTTGGGCTCAGCTTTACCACTAAGCTTGTAAGCTACTAACAACTAGTTACACTTTCACTCTCTTAGGGATTATTATACCATATTATAGACAGCTGATTATCGCTAGAATTATTATAAAAGCATCGATAAACAGATTGGACAACATTAAAATTGTAAAATCTAAATGACGTAAACAGCAATGTGTAGCTTGACTAAGTCCAAATAACGCGCCCCACCACTTCCCTTACGCACATAAACACATTGACAACTGTTTTCGGATTTAGTAATCATTATTTGACTGAACGTACGGGGGAGCGGACGTCTTCTACCATTAAAGGTACGGTCACCATTGGTATTAGTTTTACATACTTCAAGATATCAACCATGTGAGCTCTAGAACATTACATAGAATAATAAATAAGACATATATATCATATATATTCATCAGTATATTTAATCGTTCGTTTTTGAAGGCGATTATTTTAATTGCCCAACAGTTGATGTTCGAAATTCAAATAAAAATATTTAGCAGATAGATAAGATGGGCGACAAAACAGAATCGGCATCGGATCTGTTAAACGCTTTAACATTCCATCAAGAATAGTCTTCCTTTCCGTTCGACTGCCTACAACCTACTGCATCAATCACAACAATGAGTGAACGATTCAATCGAATAAATGAATGAATCCTTTCTGTAATAAATAAATAGGTTCATTCGTTCACCTGTTATACTAAATAAATGAAAGGTCATTACGGGCCCGATTTGTGTGAACATTAAGGAGACAATGTGCCTGAGACAAGCGGAAAATTAGTTTAGTTCCCCCGCCGATGTCCGCGGTAAATCATAGTTTTACTGGCATTGACAGTTTTGAAATGAAGGACTAAGGTAGGCTTTGTGTGTAGTATTAAGGGAATATATAATGATATATTATGATGTGAACGAGCCAAAATGGCTATGATAAGGAAAGAGTAATGTTTCTTTTTTATCAATAAACATGGGAATGATGTAGCCATTCATCGTTCAGAATGATAAATGAAAAAGATGAAATACATTTTTATTTTCAGAGTCTTTTCACATAGGCTAAATTGTGCTTGGTAACCAAAATTACTAATATTTTCCGAACCTAACCAAGAAAGATTGTTTGAGTTAGGTGTGGGTTCATGTTGACAGTGTAATAGCCAGGATTCGAAACCGTCACCTCTCGATTGTAAGTCCGACTCCTCAACTACAAACTGCCGATGTTTTATCTACATATTATTCAGTAGTACGTTAATGAAATTACAACAGTTCAGTCGAAAAAGCAACAACTTTCTTATAATGAAAATATAGTGCATATGTATACTCATGTTGGATAAACGTGACCTTAATTAACCTTAGCTAGGTCAAGAATAATGTAACAAAACTGAGATAGATTTTGCTATTTTCTTCCTCTGAAAAACTTTGTATACAAATTGTACTATACTTTAGACACAGAATCTCGTTTTAAGTTAAAGCTGGTTAGTGAACGTATAAGATACAAAAGAACTTAAACAGTATAAAGGACTATTTCAACATTTCCAACATTTATACTATACCGTACTTCAAGCATCTAACAAGAATTAGATGGTTAGGGCGATTCATCTTAATTATATCCAGCTTGATATTACACTGTTGAAATAAAATAAATGTTAAACCATATTTATATTTGTTTGTCGTGTCGTGTCGTGATACTCTATGTCGCTGCGACGCGACACAACTCACGCCATCACAACACACTACATCAGATAATGTGAACGCAATTATATAAAATGTTTAAACCCCATATCCTTCTGATGCGACATGTCAGACAATCATAAATGCAGCTTTAGTCATGTTCTTTGGATGCAAGAACATTTGCTTCTTTCTGACTCGACAGCTGTATGCACCGCTACTTCCTTTGAAGATCATATCCAAAAAAACCCTACTTTTGTATGTTGTGAGAAACTGAGAATAATTGCAAACATTCCCGTAAATGAGAGAAATACTCAAAACATTTGTAACGAATAGATATTTAAGCGCCGGAACCTTTATTGTCTTGAAGCAAGGCGTCCTTTGTATGGAAGGCGATTAATGTGAAATACGATAGTTCACAACATTCCGGTGGTATTAATCATTGATACGAACAATGATGGTACTGTCGTGTGATGATGGTACAAAAGTAATTTAGCACATTTAAAGTCAGCGAATTGATTTAGTCTCAAGACATTTTATAAAGTTGTAAAAAATAATAACATTATCATCTGATTAGGTTTTACATTATATAATATACATACATATTGACTGTCCCACTGAATTTGGCAGTCAAAAATCACCCAGTAGTCCTAAAGTACGGAAACACAACCCACATTAGTACGAAAGTGCATCACATCGATATACGCATTGTCGAATATTTGTCACCTCGATGCACGTTACCGCGAAAGTGCCACATCAAAACACATTATTATCGGATGTTTTTAACCGCGATGTACGTTACCGCGAAATTATTATATCCTAAAAATAGAAGTAATGTAAATCTTTTTATACATTTAGAGTCACATTACAAACAAGACTTGATATTTTTAAATTCAAAGCACTTTCCATAAATCTTGCTATTCAGTCAAACTTATTTACGGAAAAACGGTTGCAACACGACATGAATGCTCTTGCAAGGTGGTGTCATGATGCTGGCCTTGTGATTAACGCGAGTAAGACAAAATTAATGATAATTAAATCACCCTACATCAGTCCTTTAACCTGTCAAAATATAATAATTCATGACCATGGCTGTCTGCACACTGCCGGTACTCTGAGCTGTAACTGCCGGTCAATAGATACAGTAAAAATTCAGACGTATCTCCGATTGCTGATAGATGAGAAGTTTAACTGGAGCCATCATATGAAAATGAAATGAAATGTTATTTATTCAAGTAACTGAGACTCATTTACACAGGTATAAACCTTAGTGGTTTTTTGTGCTATTATAATTGATCTGTATTGTTTTGTGAAAATGGTAATAAATAAATAAAATAAAAAAAAAGCGATTCGAAAGCATTCCAACAGATTGATTTCAAATTTACTGAGCACGATTGTTCTTGGCTTCCTTATGGCGTACTATTTATGATCTGTGGTATTCATTTGTATATATTTTCACTGTTGTAATAATGAATTTTGTTCAATCATATTCATTCTACGTGATTATGTACTTAATTATTTTAGGGCAGAAAAATACAAATATATCGGACTGGTTTGCATGTTCCTCGTGGTTTCTCGTGGAATAATACGTCCCGCAATACCTTATTTCCTGGATAAAAAGTATCTACTCCAGACTTTTTGAACTACTGTAATTTATCTTAGTACCGATCAAGATCCGCTCAGCCTTTCTGGCGCGATTGAGTCATGAAAAACGATTCACCCATCCATCCATACAAACATAGTAGGATTCGTAAGTTAAAAGTATAATTCACTCGATAGTCGCGTAGTTTATACTTTGTTATCGCTAGGCGCTTTCCGCCAGCAGCGGTCAGTTCAAGTTCAAGCCTACGTCACGCAATTCTGAGAAATTATTTATTACTGGGATACATAATTATTTCTGTACATACTATACAGCGCCCATATAATAAGCATAGCTTGTCATACATCATTGATCATACAGCCAACCTGTATAATAATGTCTGGGACCTAGACTATTTAATACATAATTCCAAACTCCTTTAATAAAGTTGAGTGGCCCCAAAATCAAAGATCACACAATAATTAAAGATCATAAATCTACCAAAATTGAAATCCGACCATACAAACACAATTATTCCTTTGTTTCTAACTTTATTGGTTTCTCCCGGTAAGAAGTATGGTGGAATAAACGAAAAGATAGGACCAGAACAGCCCCGCGGGGGCCGTGAGCGGCGACTAACGGCCAAGAGGCTCCATGCATACAAATAACATCTCTGAACCGACCTTTGATTAAAACACGGGTCGGACCACCGACTTAGAGTAGCTAGATACAATATATGCGGTGTAAAAGACAAGGAAAACACATTTAAAGAGATAAAAAGATAATTCTGTATTGTAGACCAATATAATTACTTATTACAGAATTACTGATTATTATTATTGTAGAACATAATACAGTTACAGTTAAAAGCATATAGGGAGGAGGTGGTATGCACAATGTTTAAACAACCTACCTGTATTTTTTTTGGAAATATTGTAGTATTTAGACATAATTATTTTATAACCAGGCGAGGCCTATGTTAGACAGTGGACTATGTACTGCTGAGATGATAATTTAACCGGTCAGGTCTAAAAATAAATATGTATATGATAAAATCTGTGGAAAAATGCATTCAATATATAGGAAGGTGTTATCACTTTCACCTTCACTGCTTTCTCACGTCTTCTCTCTTAACTTTACTACTCTTCACTTATCACTATTAACGGACCAATATAGCAAAATTTATAGTTTTAGTACTAAACTACTTAATAAACTAAATTTTAGGAACGGATTTCTCTCTGATCGGGATTGCAATCCAAACTAAACACGTGTGTCATTCAGTGATAATATCATCGTAACCGAGTGGAGACCGCGCGATGGCATACGGATGGTAGGACACTCCCTAGTCAGGGCTGGGACAGACTGGATGCGGAGGGCTGAGGGTCGGACGAAATGGCGCACATTGGGAGAGGCCATGTCCAGCTGTGGACTACTGTGGGCTAAAAGATTATTAATAGTTAAGTGGCAACTGAGTGGGTTGCTATATTGCAAGGTTAAGCAGTATTAACCAGATCAGTTTAAGGATGGGTTACCACTCTTAATTCTTCAAGACGCCTCTGATAAATACTTTTAAACTGACATTGAATAAATTTTGTCGATTGGTACATGAAAGATTCTAGTATCACCGTATGTCAAGGGGTGGCTTGAATGGGCCAGATCGAGAGAGATGGCCCTGGGTGAGCCGGGGTGCGAGGGATATCCACTGAAGCTACCTCACCTTCGGACTTGCACTGCGACCTACAGACGGCCTGCGGTTTAGTCGGTTCGAGACCGACGAGACTTCCCCTCTGGCACAGGAGGGGGTATCCGTAGGGATTTTGCGCAAGTAAAAAAGAAACTGGTGGCTTGAATGGGATATCCCCGCTACTCTCTAACTTTATTTCTTTTGAAGCTCTTAACTTTTTCTATTTCATTTTCGTATCCTTTTTACTAATCTTAATAATTCTAACATGGTTTGAATAGAAAATTTATTACGTAGTTTCTTTTTATACAATATAACAATACTAGTAGCAAAGAATATAATGCTCAATGAAAATATTCATGCTAAAAACTCGCGTGTTTTAATACCGATTTTAATAAATCTAAACTAAATTTATGCTAGGCTCAGCATAAAGTACGAGTATATATACTTTTTATAAGCATTTATTGACCCTGAAGCCATTTGTTGTACATGTACCACGATATAAATCATAAGTACACACTTTATATACTTTCAGTAAGTAAAACTTTTACACGCAAGCTGTTTGATAGTATAATAACAACGAAAATAATTGACTTTTTTCGAGTTAGCACTCATTAAAAAATAGATTAATATATTTCTTAGTGGAATTAACGCGATCACACCTTATTATGTTTTGTTAAAAACTCTTATTCGGATTGACTAACCCTATAACGTAAAGTTTATGTTCACCAGCTCTCCTATCAGCAACAGACAGAACCGCCGGCTATTCCGGTTTCCAAACATAATAATACCCCAAGTTAGACTGACGGTGTCAAATCGTGTCGAATCTTTCAAGTAATCATAGTTCTGTTTTCAGAAATAGGTGTTAATTCAATCATATACCACCCACATTTGCCTCATATACTTAATTTGTCTGTCTACGTGGCGAACTGCCTCAATATTCCTTTTTCAATTCTCGACACTATACCCTACTCCTAACCGCTCTCAAATAAAACAGTACCGCCAAGAATGAAATAAGATTCCTTCCACGATCTACAAAACCGAAAACATATTATACACCGACGTTCGGGGCAATATGCTGCTGTCCTCACGCGCCCCCCATTACTCACCCTTCGCCACATGGTGCTTAGATTTAGAACAAGTTCCGTTAGACCCTCCTGCCCCTTTAGTGTTGTTTTTCGAATAATTTTATGAATTTTATACGCGCACAACGGTTTTAACTTCTATTTTTATTGGGCGGCTGCGGCGTTTTGCGATTGTAAATATTTGATAGCTGTATGAAAAACTTGCCGTGTGCGTCATAAAGTGTCGGTAAGTGGTTAAAGGTTGAATCTGTTTGGATGAGTTTTCTTAGAAGTCCGTAGTTCTTAACTTATGCATCCTGTTAAATATAACTATGTTCTGAGATATGCGATTATGTTTGCTGAATTGTATTTTATATGTAGGTTATAAATCATTCAAATTGATTGGTTCGTAACTACTTAGGTTGATGGCTCCAGCATTAGCCTAAGGCGTGAATTTTAGCTTTGTAGGATGTCACAAGGTTTGGTTGATCAGAGTCAGAGTCTACAGAAAACCTTGAAAAGGAAGTTCAATTCCTGTCTTGTATTTTGAAATTCTTAGACTTGCATTTAGGAAAAGTTCCTCCTGCCTTCTTCCTACAGTCCCGGGTCCTTTAAGCGGGGCGTGAAAAAGCATCTGATGGATCGTCAAGCTGAGTGCCACCATTGTTAACAACCCTCTTTCCTGAGACTTTACCTTCAGCTTACCATCAGTCGAGGTGAAGCCAAATTGACGTGTACTAAATAAAAAAAGACGGGTTGCACTCCGGGAGTGCCGGCAGAAGTGAAAACTGTTTGTTTCTTTCTTCGTTATATACAAAGAAAAATATAAAAAGAACATACCATACCATATCATACCATACCTATAATATAGCGTCAATCATAGAACCTATCACTAATTTTCTGTCAGAAGAAATTAATGAATTACAAAAAGAAAAATAATCTGAAAAAGTAATAAATTACAAAAAGAAAAAAATAATTACAAAAAGTGTCAGAATCCCAGGTTCAAACCCGGTACTATCTGAAATCATAAGGATTTACAGTCGAAGCGCTTACTGCTAAGCTACGAAGCTTCATAGCGTACCTAACAAAATAAGCAATCTGTAGCTAATGTTGTATGACGTCAGTCGTCGCCGTCGGTTACGGTTAAAAGGTCAAGTGATCCTGATGCGAGTTTTACATTTTGTACCCATCCAACGCAGCCAAAGAAGTTTTCACTTAAAAAAAAAGTTAAAATAAGAATTGCTTCAAAATTTTATTAATCATTCAAATTCTTCGATAATGTCCACTATACTCCTTTCAATTTATTCCATCTCCTTATCCCCAAGATGCAGTAATAGACTAACCGCGAGTAGCATGTCAGTAGGTACATTTGTGTCGCTCGTAACCCTGGTTTACGTCAAAACAGAGATAGGTCTCTGAAAAATATACCTTTTTTAAAATTAAAATGTAAGTGGCCCGCGCTCCAGAGATTTATGATGTTTGCCCTCCATATCCGTAAATATTGTGACGCTTGCGCTTCTAAAAAAATAAAATGTTTGTTTTTTAATTCTTGAAACTTGACTTTATGCGTTGCTTTTATCTAACTGGAGTTATATTAGCTGTGTTTTACGATTCTATATTTGAATTCTCTTTGCATTTTTATTCAAAAGGTTTACAGAAGTACGGGAAAAGTGCGAAAATCAATAACCCTTCCATGCTAGACAGTCCGGGTAAATTTAGTTAATATTGACTGTAAATTTTTGTGTTGTCAGCAGAAAAATACTTCCGGTTATTGTATTGCTGTACAGTTTATTGTCTTTATAATTTTGAAACTAGGTATAATTTCCATCAATTGAATAGTGACATCAACGCAGTAGTCGTGTTATTGTATTGACCTCAGGGGTAACATTCCTATTGTTCAAATTTTCTGCAGGTATCTCAATTGATTTAAATTCTAAGTACCCTCAAAGAGCCCTTCAAAATAAAAAAAAGACGGGTTGCACTCCGGGAGTGCCGGCAGCAGTGAAAACTTTTTCTTTCTTTCTTCGTTATATACAGAGAAAAAGATAAAAAGAACACACCATACCATACCATACCATACCATACCATACCATACCATACCATACCATACCATACCATACCTATAATATAGCGCCAATCATGGAACCTATCACTAATGTTCTGTCAGAAGAATTCGCTCGGATGGCTAAAACATCTCCTGTCATTATGGCTAGTTTTAGTCCCTTGTTGAACAATCTACTATTTTGTCTTTGCAAACCCTGCTTCTTGTCTTGATATTGTCATGCAATGTTTAATCAGTGTGAGGCCCGTAGGTATTCTAGAATGCCACTCAGCTGAATCTCGATTTGTCTAGGAAAAGATTGAATACACATTGTCAATTTGACAGGTTGTCTGGCAGATTGTCTATTCAATTTATCCTCATATAAATCGCGATTCGACTGAGTGACATTCTAGTATATGGGCCTGACAGTCCTATTCTTAGTTGAGCTGCATAATTAAGAAATTTACTACAGAATATTTGAATTCGAAAGTGTTACGTTATGCGCCCATTCTATTCGTTCGGTCGTTCAATCTAGTGTAAGACTATTTTTTTAAATAGCTGGTTGCGAAACTTGGTACCAAAGTGGGTGGACTGGACTTTATTAACTGTTTGCAACCCCCCGTGGTAGGCCGGCAGCCTATTGGCGTCAGTCGGTAACTTTTTCAAGAGTAACTAGTACTAACAGAATGACGATCACATTTAATTAAATAATTATAATCAAACTAGTATTAAAAGACTTACAAGTTCTTACTATCTAGCGAAAGCAAGCCACATCAACGAATCTACGCAAAAAAAGTAAAATATTAAAAGAAAACCGATCTGGGTGTTAATCGTTTGCCACTGTCAGTTGGGTGTAGTTAATGGCACCCTCATTACCTACGCCCGCATGGTATTAATTCGTCTTAACTTCGTCACTATTAATTACACCACATTAAAAGAAAGAGTCTAATTCCTCTTTGCTAGAAACCATTTGTGGACTTAAGCACCTCGCAATAATTATTTAGGCCAATGACCTGATACAACCGGGTGTCCTTAAATTTTAAATGCCAAGAATTTATTAAGCTTGTCACTTTAAATATCTTTACTTGTGACATTATCCTTTTGAATTTGATAAATTGAGGTATTATGACAAATATTGATGTAGGTATTCAATTGTTGACCTTTCTGTACCTACTTTTTTTGTGCGGAATTCCTCAGGAATCCCCCTCACCGGCGAGGGTAATTATGTTGAATTCCAACCAATTAAAACCACATAACGCGCCGAAATGAGGAAACTTTATACAAATGTAATACCATAATATATATATACCTGTATTCGCAAATAAAGATTGATTATGATTATGATTAACGTTGGTCTTATTTAAGGTTAGGATGAAAGGTGATTCAGCATGGAATCTTTCTATACCCAAGATAGACTACACATAATATATTCATGCATGAACACAGGTGATATCACATATATGTGGTGAAATCAAAAGACTTTTAATTCCACCGTGACGAAAATTGAAGACATATTTTTTATTATGGACCCGTCACTCAATTTCATTTTGGTCCACTCATTGCAAAAGCTTATAATAAACTAAATGACCGATATAAGTTACACTCACTATAAAACTATATCGACATAACAGTGTTGCCACTTTCTTACAACAAACCCAATTGTAACAAAACGATTTTTCTATAAAATATCTGGAATCAAATCAAAAGCTTGTTGTTCCATATATGGAAAACGGTCTCATCACTAAACATGAGAACTACGATACGATTCTTTGTATTTTCTAGTACGGTGAATAAAAACTACTGTTAGTGTTGTCAGCAATAATTTACTGGATATATTCCAGATTTACTGAATTGGAATATATTGAGGTCACTGGGCCGACCTAGTAACAGAAAAATAGGTTATCTGTACAATAAAGGGATCTAAAAGGTTTGCTATATGTGTTTGATTATATATTACGCGTCTTTATGTGTTTGACTTATAAGTATCGAGAACACGGAGGACAGAGTATCATTGGATATCTAGACTGTAGGTATTACAGTCCAATGCAGGATATTCTTCACAGCTCCCGATCCTCCATCTTTTGAATCCTGCTGCCTTTTTAATGTCTTTTTTCACGGATACCCACCCCTCCGGAGCCGGAGGGGTGGGTATATTATGTCGGACTCGAACCGACTAAACCGCACGCCGTCTCTGAGTCGTAGTGTTAGGCCGAAGGTGAGGTTGTCATGCGACATATCCCTCGCACCCCGGCTGACCCGGGGCCATCCCTCTCGGTCTGGCCCTCCTCGGGGCCTTTTTCATGTCAGTCTATTTGGCTGAAGGGCGAACCATCTTTTGTTTGCCGATTCGCAATTTCTATTCTGCCCCTCTAGACAAGTGGCAATTCGTTGGCAGGCGCTTGATAAAATAGTATGACAAATAAATAATAAATAATAATAAATAAATATTCCACAACATTTCACACAACGCTATCTAGACCCATGGTAGCATAGCTTAACTAGCTTGTGTTATGGAATGTAGAATGCGGATAAAAATAGTTAGGATACTTTTTTTTTAAATGTAAAATTTAATCTTAATAATTTTATTTCCAATTTAAGAAAAGAAATTATTTCTATGTTTACAAAATCAAACCTATTATATACAAATTAAATTAAATTAATAAAGTTACTATATATACATAATACTAAATAAAAAATAAAAACTAAAACTAAAAGTTAAAATGCGTCGTGGAATTCATCCGCATCGCAAGCCTCTTGTGGTAGCGTAATCGTCTCGTCTTTTTTTTAAATACATACATATTATACATAGAAACACCCAGACCAATGCAAATATACATATTCATACATACAAATATTTGCGCTGAGCGGGAACCGAACCCGCACCTCCTGCGTAGCGGCCGCGTTCACTACCGCCACGCCATTTTTATTAGTTAGTATGGGATTTGACATTTATGACAGTCGTTAAAAAGTTGTCAAATTCCATACATTCATCATTCTATTCCATCTGACGCCGGCCAACGAATTACCACTTGTCTAGAAGAGCTGGTACTTTTATGCTTCAACGGTCTTGGGTTCTTTGGTAGAAGTGATCAGCCCATTTTAGTTTATTTATAATATTTATGTTATCTCACAATTTATAACGAGTTGAACCGATTTTTTATAAATGAAATGCCATTAGATTTGCCTTTATGGCTCGAGTGTCACTGATTTATTCCCGATATCGTTGCCAAAATGAATGTCCAAAAGCACGGTTATATATTTTTATGCAAGACTGTCAATTAGGATATGAAACAAAAATGATCACCATTTTATTTAGCCGTTTTATTTGTAAAATAAAACAGCTATGGCCGCGTGGTCCGACCGATCGGACGAACATATGTTGACCAGAATATGAAACATACTATGAGGCCTTTTTAGACCTGTGGACGTTTTTTGTAGAAAGCTTAACACTCACATTTTGCCAACTGTTTTTTCTTGCCTGAGCAAAGTTATGCCTGACTTCGTGTTGGTTACTCAGAATTTGCTAGCTTTTACTGTTTTTTACTAGCAGGAAAAATATTGTTCCATCAGAAAATGGGACCCGGGACTACGTATGAAACAGTCGCACTCGCTCCTACTGTGTACTGAAGCAAGTCCCTCTTTAGTTAGTACGAAATATGATATTATGAAACAACCACTTTATGACAGTTTCTCTATGAAACAGTCGCACTCGCTCCTACTGTGTACTGAAGCAAGTCCCTCTTTAGTTAGTACGAAATATGATATTATGAAACAACCACTTTATGACAGTTTCTCTATGAAACAGTCGCACTCGCTCCTACTGTGTACTGAAGCAAGTCCCTCTTTAGTTAGTACGAAATATGATATTATGAAACAACCACTTTATGACAGTTTCTCTTATAACAAATTTAAATTATTCAAATTTATTATGGTAGGTAGTAGCTGGGACCTAACTGGGATTACTCAGCAGAATTCCGAATGTTCGGTGTTCTTGTTAAGGTGTAATATGGCTTCAACTGTAATGACGACAACGAGAATATAAATATGGATTTTGTTACAAATTCCGGAAATGGCATCATCGATTTTATGACAGATTATGTAATGGAATTTGTTTGAGCTTAAGAGCGCACTTCTTTACATCCTAATATCAATCATCGGGGTGTTTGAGTTGTAAGATATAATAAGTTGCGGCATCTTACTTGATATAGTTTGTAAAAGAAACTAATGTAATTACAGGCGTTTAGAAAATAGTAAATTTTACCTATTGACTTTTGTCATGCTTACAAACTTGGTACTGTTACTGACGACGTAGAGAAATTCTACCTCGTTAAAGTGAACACAAACTGATAAAAAGGCTCAAATAAGTACATCGAGTTAGATGCCAGAAGACACAGGTCGGGTAGATGGAGGCATATTTACTGGGTTGATATCGAATTATACTTATATTCGTCAGAACTGACATAAGTTTAATAATTTTCTTAGCAGTGAGATAAATTCACCCAACTTATTTTGTCTTATTGCTAAGAAAATAATAATGATAAGAAGCACGTGAGTTCGATATACAGTTAATATTCAAAACTGTTCATGTGTTTCATGTACCTTGAAGTTTAAAATACCTTGAAGTTTAAAATACCTTGAAGTTTGTTTTCTCGATAATACTGATGACTGAGGAACTCTTGACTGCTCAAGAGTTCCTCAGTCATCAGTGATATGAATGATGAATGTCTGTAAGAAATAAGTGTGACTATCTATGTGGTGATGTCGCGTCGTTCTATCCCTTTTCCCCTGCATATTCTATATAACTTTCTTCTCTCTCCCTTTTCACCACTTTCTTTAGGTACACAAATGTAAAGGTGACAATAAAACGTTGTTAACAGCGTTATTCAAACTTTACTAACAAACTCAGCTATGGCACAACATGGCTGAGTTACTTTATGGACCCCAGACTCCAAGCCGTAGCTTCGGATGCAACTGGGATTAACTCTAGGATGAATAAGAAGAATGACGTATTAATTCAGCAACTCCTTTTCGTATCTATTCACTAAAATCAACAGCAAAATGAAGGTATGAATGTAATCTAAAAACCTCGTTTGTTAAAATGAAAAACAAATAAAATTTCGGTTGTGCGAAACCTAAAGCAACCTAATAGCTTGGTTATGTAATTACCTAAACTGTTAATAATATTACTGTATAATATATAAGTCTTGTTTTCTAGTATTACCACGTTAATAATTGTCATGTGTTGTAAAATTAATTTATTCAAAGTCGTCCGTTACGGCAACCCAGAATCTGCAGGTGACAAGTGGCAACTGACAGCTGTCACAGCTGTCAGATGAGATATCAATGTAACTTTGAGGTTTCAGTGTGGTTTGGACGTATGTGCGTGTATTACGTTCCAATTTTTTCTCTAAAGGTTATAATACTTTTCCTACAAAAGGATTTATTAAAATTCATCCTTTTTTTCAAAATGTGATTGTCAAAACACAGTACAAGGGAAAAAATATAATATAGTATTTACATTTCTTTGTTATTTAGTAATATACGTAGTATGTAGGTTTGTTTTGTTTTGTTTATTTTGATTGGAAAGTTATCACTCAGGGCAGTCAGGACGGGTTTAAAACTCAATACCTTGAGAGTTGTCTATCGAACTGGGCAACCTTAGATTCTAAGGTGACTTATGTATGAGTCATAAATACTGTGAATAACTTATTTCTTTTTTAGAAGTTAGGTAAATAATGCAACATAGAAGTCTCATTGAGGTTTTTAATTCATTGGAATGTTTTTTAACAATGACTTATGTGGGTGCCACCTTTTTTTTAAACGTTACCACCAGACGACCTTATAAAACTCAGAACTCGCCATACTACCTAATATATTTGTCACTAACAGCATCAGCATGGCGGACATCGAAAACAAAATGAAAGCGCTGTAATTTCATTCACTTTCTGGTCAATTTCCAAAACATGTGACCAAAACATCATGATGTAGACATATCACGACCACTTTATTGGATGAAAATAAACGCAGTGATATGTCTACGCCACCATGCCAGCCCCGCAACCTTCTGACATATCGATACACTAGCCGAAGCAATCACATATTCAGAGATTTCAACCGTGACCGAGGGTCATAGAAAAAAAAGAGATGATTAATGATAAGCGAAACGCGATTGATTGTTGAGCGCTATTCAACTTCACGCTTACACAATAAGGTTCAAATTTCAGTTCAAAATTCAGTTGCGTGAAAGATTATCGCACCGCGTGTAATGGTAATAATTGGTCATGTTAACTCTTTGGTATTAATTCTTTAACATAATAATTATGGCAACTATTTTTGTATGACCTTTATGTAACTCTGTTGAGAACTAGCAACATTTTAACAGTAGCTGTGAGTTTATCTGCTGTGCTTTGACGAAATAGGTACAATTGACAAATGAAATACGGTCGCACCATTATATATAACTTTATATGAAAAAGTGCAACTGTATTTCCTTTGTCGGCTGTACATTTGATTAATTTCTTCGTCAAAATGATAATGATATTTAGAACTGGATATTGAAACAAAACTCTGGTTTTGGAACAGGTATTTTGTTCCTATTGTGTTATTAAGGGGACGAGTGGGTTCGAATTTTAGCGGACCAGTGGGTTTGTCACTAAAAAGGTTGTACCCCTGTGGTTTTAGGTTTCCATCATTATAAGAATAATCCAAATCTGGCTATGCTTACCAATCTAACCAAGGCATCTTCATTTCATCAGTCTGACCAAGGAGACAAGAATGGACTTGGGTTAAATCAGTCTGACCAAGGACACTTTACGTAAGACTGATCTAACAATGCTATCGACCACGGATACAGAAGGCTTATATTCACACTGAAAAGATGGAGATATACCAATTTCAAATGATACGCAAGCAACGTCGTGGATCAAAGTTGATAAAGTTATAGCTTACTAAATGATTATGAAACAAATCCAGTAGTTGGTCGCGTGACCCTCAGGTCTCTCAACATGCCATGAGCCATGTTTTATTGACACACAAAAAGGCTCGCTTCCATCACAGCACGCCCATAAAGGCCACAATCAATCAATGTAATACTCGAGCTAACTATATACCGACTATTTATAGAAGTAATGTTGAAGCGTAAGTTTAGAATGAAAGTTATGGCCTTTTTATTTGTCTGGATTGGTTTTATTGTCGCATCGTTCGTTGGAACCAACCAGTTCCAAGTATGAAGAAATGTAATTGAAAAAAATATAAAGGCTCTGATTCGCTTAAGATTTTATTTTTGTTTCAGTTTACGAGTTTAGTCTGATAGAAAATAAATTATGTAAAGAGACGACGGTAAAGCAATAAAATAATATTCAAGGATATATTACACAACACTAGCCAAACTCAAACTAAAGTATAACTTTAATTTATATAACAAGGTTAGACTCAGATGCTTTTTTTTACGTGCGGGAAATACCCACGGATACCCCCCCCCCCCCTCTGGAGTCAGAAGGGGAGGTTATGTCGGACTCGAACCGACTAAACCGCATGCTGCCTGTGGGTCGTTCTATTAGACCGAAGGTGAGGTTGTCTTCGATAATCCCTCGCACCCTGGCAGACCCAGGAGTTAGAGTCGGATCCATTTGCATTTTATAATGTGCAATAAAGAAGGAAAAAGAGAGAGAGAGATACACCTACCTATATTTAAATTATTGATTAATGGTACTGTGGTGAAACTTGCTACTCATATTGAAATCAAAGTTCATACAGAACATTAATTCATGTTCCTATAGAAATCCATATGCTACATAGTTATAAAGTAACGATACTGTTACACATGCTCTAGTACAGAATGCTAAAAAAATATGCGTAATATTAGTATGCTTAATGAACTGTTTACGCTTACTAGCAATAAGCATGACCTTTAAGGACACAGGACAGGCTTAGCCTAGTGAAGGAAGCTTTTGGCAATACCGGACTTGTTCCAATCTAAAACTGTTGTGTGCACTCCCGGTAACACATGTACATAATTATGAGCAGTTTGGTAATGGCAAATAAATAAATTTTTACTTTTTTTTACATTCAAGTATGCTCCTGAATAAGCATGCTGAAAGCAAATACTCCAATACACCTGCCATTTTATAGCTTGCCCTCTGTCAGTTCTAACCTTGTTCTAACAAAACCATGAACAATCAAACTACCAAAGTTAAAAGAAGAGAAAGGTTACATCCTCATTTGTTTTAAATCGAAACTGAACGACATGGCAATAGACAAATTTTTTTTGTAATAGCAAATATGTTGACATAGCAAACTCTAACCGGGTTAAACACTTCAACTTTCTGCAATAAAACTTGCAATGAGAGACTTCATCGAATAAAAATAACATTAACAGTAAGAAAACTAGTAAGAATATAAAACCAAAAAGTTCTGCAAGCCACAACCTTGAACCGTCGTCGACGTCGACCGAGCTAACGTATTCAATCAAGTTGAAAACGACTCGGCCTTACAATTTGTTACCTCATCACGAGGTTATGCACACGTGTACTTTTGAAAGGTTACATCCTCATTTGTTTTAGATCGAAAATGAACGTTCAAGACGTCTAGAACCCGCAACCAGTCCTTTACTAGGTTAATGCTTGACCAACTGAGTACCTCAGTGTCCTGGATATTCATTTGTTAAGGGTTGATTGATCTTTGTGTTTAACTTGCCCTCCTCCTAACTTTTAAATAAAAATCTACGTGTCTTTTTACCATTCTCATCTTTTATCTACGCCTTTCCCTGTAGCCTTTTATCTTCGGGTAAACCATTTTTTGGTCAACTTTTTGTGCAGCAAGCACTTACAGCAAATTTTTAAAGGTATGTAGCATTCTTTTAGTATAACTCTATTTTGCACACCCGAGGGTATTCAAGATTTAATGTCTTTTCAGAACGGCCATCTAGAGACCTGTAGCCAAGTGGGGCGGACAGTAGAATGTAACCGAATTTACTGCAAGCCGTTTATACGGTTCTACCAAGTCTAAATTATAATGTTGGCTAGCTATTGCAAGAATTCCTTAATTCTTGAAGTCCAAGGAGAGTATATTATGTTTAACGTGTACCAAAGGATGAGATTTTTATAGTGTCGTCTGTATGACGGATACAAAATTGTCATGTTAGTTAATGGCAACGGCTAAACAAATTTTTAAATACAGAACAAATTGAATAAAATTAAATAATTTATTGACATAGCAAAAAAAAATCAAAAAAAATATCCTAACCGGGCTAAACTCTTCAAGTTTGTGTAATAAAACTTGCAATGAAAAACTTCATCAAATAAAAATAACCTTAACAGTAAGAAAACCAGTTAGAATATAAAACGATAAAGTTCTGCAAGCCATAACCTTGAAACGTCGTCGTCGTCGACCGAGCTAACGTATTCAATCAAATTGCAAACGACTTAGCCTCACAATTTGTTACCTCATCACGAGGTTATGCACACGTGAACTTAGGCTATCCGTATAATATTGACAATGAATACAATTTCTCCATCAGGTATAACTTATTACTTTTTAAGGATAATTTTGACATTCCAGTGTGGGATCCGTTATCTCGTGTTACCTACTCAAACAAAATATTGTGATTAATTTCCTCCGGTGACTGGCGATGCACAGTCGGTGTGCAATTTAGTCGGTCCGAGTCCGACAGAACCACCTCTACCAGCTCCTTGGGTGATCCGTAGGGATTTTACGCACATTAAAAAAAGAGCTTAAAGCTGTGAAGAGATCAAACTTTTAAATCAAAGCAACGTAGCACGAGTTCGTCCCTCAATTCTGTTTTGTACGGTCCCTGCAACATGAGACATGTTTTAAATCAAAGCAACGTAGCACGAGTTCGTCCCTCAATTCTGTTTTGTACGGTCCCTGCAACATGAGACATGTTTTAAATCAAAGCAACGTAGCACGAGTTCGTCCCTCAATTCTGTTTTGTACGGTCCCTGCAACATGAGACATGTTTTCATATATTTCTTAACGCTTAATACGCCATTTCTCCACGTGACGTAACCGCGGTAGCCTAGTGGTATAGGTAATGGACTGCTGAGACGAGGTCTCGGGTTCGATCCCAGGTTTTCCATGGCACACACCAATGACTTTGCGATGCTTTTCGAAGTTATGTGTCTATTTATCGCAGGTTTATAAGTGCCCAGTTAAGGGCAATAGGCTCGCCACCTATTACATTGGGACCTAAACATAAACCGGCGAAATGTGGGTGATAGCACCTCTACCTACCCCTTCGGGGATAAAGGCGTGAGTTTATGTTATGTTGTTATGTTCTCCACGTTGACAACTGCCCAGGTCAACCCAAAGGTGTTGAACTAAAGAATATCAAGCTTGTTTACTTACCACCAAATGCGACACGCAAATTTCAACCCATGGCATCGTAATGGTCCTTAAATAAGGTTACAGAACAAAACTTATACATCGCTGTTTTCAAGAAATTAAAGATCCTGATAGCAGACAACCCTTGACTGTGCATAATGCGATTCTAAATATCTCAGTGGCATAGGAAGCAATTAGGGCGGAAACCGTTCAAAATTGCATTAAAAAAGCTGGTTTCGGGAATAGCGAGGTTGACGTCCTGTTAGGAGAATGTGAAGAACCCGCTAAACTCTAAAATTTCCCAGGATAATCTTCCATTGATGACAATGTGGTACCGTATAAAATTCAACCAATCAAAGATCTTATTAAGAATTTAAATAACACACAAAAAGAGGCCTTATGTGGTCATGACGGAGATGAGTCTACTCCGGTTATGTCTTATGCTCAGGCATTATTAACTGTTAACGATTTAAGACGCTGTGTAACTTCTTTGAGTAAAGGTAAAGACGCATTGCAAAACTTAAATTACGTGGCAAATCATAAATATATTTATATACATAATATAATTATGAATGCATCGAAATGTCATTGTCAAACAAAAATAAATGATTACCATAAGTATCATAATTATGGAGTATACATTTATTAGTATTTGTCCGCGGCTCCGCCTGCTTGGATGTAGGTTATCACGATCAAACATAGCCTATGTCCTTTCTCAAGGTCTTATCTACTTCTATACCAAATTTCATCAAAATCGGTTCAGTGGTTTAGGCGTGATAGACGGACAAACAGACACACACATACACTTTTCTACTACGTTTGATTTTCCATTCCTGCTTATTACGATTTTCCGCATAGGACGCGTTTTTCGTCCGGACCCAACAACATTGTATTAACGAGGTATAACTGTATTTAAATTTCAAGTGGATATTAAAGTTTAGTAGTTAAATACTTCAGCAATACTGTAAACTTTAACACAGAAAAAACACATTCTATCAACAAACAATGTGCATCCCACAAAGTTTCAAGGAATGATAATGGGATTTTGATGACCTGAATTGTGTAGCGTAGCGTCGAGGCGTAAGCGATTTCTGAAAAGTCATTCTATTTGATTTCATAACAAATATTGTAACAACAAAAGGAACCAGGGGTTACATGGCAAAAATGCATCATACTATTGTAATAAGTGATTATGTTACGGGTTCATATGGGTCACTCGACACCTAGAAGTTGTTGAATGCTAACAAATTTATGAGTACAAATGATATTTTTATTGAAACAAATAATAATTTATCATTATTATCTTCATAGTAGTTTTCCAGTTGCATCTAAAGAATGTACTGTGCAGCCCGAGATCCGCATGCTGTACCAGAACTTTCGTCAATAGTTTATCAAATACATCTAATAACATCATATTATCCTGGCGAAAGGTCTCCGAGCTAAAATTAACGATAGCTTGGAAAGAAATGTGTTAAATGTTTCTAATAGTTACTAAGAGAAAATATGCCTCATAGATTTTGACGTACTTATGGGACAAATACTTCTTCACAACTTTAGGGATTAACCATCTACATCTGTTTATTTACACCCGTATAAGGGGAAAATCGGATGATCCGCAAAAACGTCGAGAAACTTTTAATTACTGTTCAGGAGTGATTGTGAACTTTTAATTTTCGCTAGCCCTGCTCTAGTATCTGTCTTTGTTGGGCTTGCGGATAGTTTAGTAATCCTTTGATGCATATGTCTGTAGGGTTTCGTAGTGTAGGCAATTTTTGAGTGAGTTGTCTGATGTAATAAGTGTCCCAGTGAGGTATGGAGGTACCAAGATCTTCAAGTGCCGAACCTACCTCACTTAATTGCCTGTACAGCAGCTGATTAACGAATGTGACCCTAGAACAGGTTTTCCTTTCAGGATTGATAGGCTAGATTACAGTCACTCCTGCAAAAGTCAAGAAAAAGAGAAGGGTTCCGCTCTCCTAGAGCGGAACCCTCAATTTCAAAGCACCGCTGTGATGACGAATAAAAAACGATTTTAGTTCCCAACACACGAAACTATACCCACGAGTTAAAAGAATAAAAATTATTCCGTTTTCTACCACCCGCAAAAGTTCTTTCTGATCTATACCCTGGCAATATTCTAGTAACCACAAAATTGATTTAGATTGTAAAAAGGGAATGCTGAGAAGGGATATGGGCCCTCGGCCATTTTTTTTTACAATTTTTTTGGTTTGACACATTTTCACACAAATATGTATTCTGCCACTATTAGTCAAGAAGTATGCTTGTGTTTCATCACTGATTTTCTCTGTACTGTGTTCTGATATCGACTTAATAGGCGGGAAATAAGCCTCCTTGTCACCAAAGAAAAAATCACAATAGGAAATGCCGTCAGTGATTTTTACAAACACATTCTATAAATCCCGTATCGACGTTCTCAATAAACTTATTTCGGTTTCAACAAGGTCGATCGCTCAGCCACGGGCAACATATTGATTAAACTGTTTCTACATTTCATCAGAAGGGCTTGGAGGGAACACATGTGAGAGTTTTACGTCACTCTTTATGTGCACAAATGTGTCGCAATTTATTAGTACTTTCTTCGTTTAGTGCTTGCGGTAATCACGAACTTTTCTTACGATTCAATGGGTTTTAATGTGTATGAGATTATTTGATTGTAATGTTGCTTTGTTAGCTTTGAGTAGGAAGTATTGTGAAGATACGTGTTCAATTTTACTATTTTTTACGAACCTAGCGTTAATCCCAGTCGCATCCGAAGCTTTCCAACTTGGAGTCAGAGGTCCGTTTTACCAGTGTAACTGCGGATTTGGCTAAACTTCGATATTTTCCGTGAAGCGACTGCCATCTGACCTCCACAACTCAAACGCGGTATCGAAGCATTGCAGCTAGACCAGTTGTTGGATTTTTGAGAGCTCCAACTACCCGTGATGAATGCCATAGATGCTTGTATGACAACCGGGACCGACGGCTTAACTTACTCTCTGAGGCACGACTAGACCAATGCAAATACCCATATTCATGCATACAAATATTTGCATTAAGCGGGGATCGAAGTCGCGCCTCCTGCATTAGCAGCCGCGTTCACTATCGCTACGCCACGGAGGCTGTCTGGTTTTTTGTAACTAATATATCTTAAAACATCACTTAATAGATTTTAATGCATATACAAATACATGCAATCATACACACAGTAGGTATGTTATTTATGTGTATATTTGAAACGCGAGGTACCAATAAATAATGATGATAATAGATTTTTGGTTGATTGATGGATAAAGCACCAAAGCTCAAGAACATTAAACAAGAAAAGTTATTTTCATTCTTGGCCACATCAAAAATGCAAATATTTCAACCTACGCCAATAAGACTTCCAGTAAGATTTCCAATTCGCTTACAGTTTGCACAGTCGGCAGTGTACAATATATGTACGGTGAGATCGTCTTGCGGTGTGTGCGTAGAGAGCTGGATATGAGTTGGCATAGCAAACATCACGCTTAGACTTCGTACTTCTACGAAGGCGACCTACACAACTGCGACTGAATTTAACGGTCGAAGGTCCAAATTGTGACTGTATTGAAATTATTTTCTGTTTATTTTCGTTAAGACGTTTTGCACAAAGATATTTGTCGGTTCAAGTTGATTGTTAAAAATACCTTTGAGGTTCAAGCCAAACTCAACTGCTGGTCAATGCACCTGCTGAGCCTGGCGGTGACAGGTGGAGCCGCCTGTCATCCCAGCAGAAGCAGGCCTTGCCCCCCCCCATTCCGGGGACGAATTGATCTGGAGAACGGGAATTAACGCGATCATGGTATAGGTACTTACATACCATTGATTGTCTGTCGTTTCGACCAGGTTACACCGGCCATGGTCACAGGCTGGCTGACCAGTCAGGGATTTTTTCACTTATGTAAATGTATTTGTATATGTCAATAATTCATTTCATTCATTCATTATTATGCTAACATACTGTCTTAACATACTATCCTAACATATTATACTCATAATTATGGCTTCAGTATTTTTTTAATTTGTGTGAAAGAATTGACTAGCTTCTTGCAAAATCCGGGTGGCGATTACAAAAATAACACTAATGCTAAGTTTTCAATCCTATCTTTTAAATCTGTTAAATAAACGTATCTCGAATAAAGATTGGATCTCTCCAAACTTTAAAACGCTTCTTATAAATTGCAGATGCGTCTTGCGCCATTGTTTTGCTGCGCAAACGAGTTCTAATACACTTCATCCATTCTTGAAAATATGCAAACTAGGATCACAGCGTAATGGAAGTACCTAATGGATGTTTGGCTACGGTATTCTGCACAGAGAAGGTACTGCTCTAGTAGTTAAAATTCAAACAGAAAATCCTGGTACGCTATCTCTCTGATTATATTCCATTTGAAGATCCCATTCTCGTTTTCGAATGTCGAGCAACATAATAGATATTCTGAGGCATATTTTTACACTAATGAAAGATATTGGCGAGCTAATAAAGTTCCTTTAATGGTCAATTGGTTCGCTATTATTACTGTTTCAGTACATTTAACTTACGGAAAATTTAGTAATTACCGCCCATTTCTTTGTGGCCGCATTAAGTGAGCTTCTGCATAATGATATCGTTAACGGAGCCTTACTTTGTTTAAGTTATTTTGCCGTTTGTATTGACAAATCCGAATATAAGCAGCTGAGCAAAGAAAAAAAACTAAAGTAAAATACATTTACTGTTTATCGTCGGTAGTTAAGTGTTTGAAGTTGATTTTAACATTGAGAGGTCCTGGGTTTCTACTATTATTATGTACAACATAATGAGAGGGCTGTTGTTAGCAACCGCGGAGGTAAAAGCCCTCAGCATTATGGATATTTGTTATTTTAAATTCATATCCATACTTTAATGTTATAAATATGAAAGTATCTCTGTCTTTCAGAGCAAAAATGCTGCGACATTAAAATGTATTATATGTTCATGTACTGTACAAGTAATGTTTCATCTCATTACTCGAAGTACGACTCACTCTTGATGGATATTGGAACCCAATCACGTTATAACGACTCAACAAATCCGGATGGAATGCAACACAATAATAGATTATAGCCTGACATAGTGAAAAAGCTATTCGAATGAAATTTTTAAGCATTTTGCATGCTAAAAAAAAAAAATAATGCTTTTAAGTATAGTAAATTGTACTATCTGCAAACTTCAGCATGGAGAAAAATCCTCTTGTTATCTAGATTTACAACTAGACCTTAAAAAAGTTAAACGAAGCGATTGGTCGTGAGTATGCAGCCAGCCTTAGCTCACACTTGATCGAGAAGACGACGGTGCCCTCGAGAGCAATATCGTACGCATATAGGACGTATATATACAGACGACATGATTAAAATCCATTCGCAAATATCGAAGTTCGCTGAACTTTGAGAATATCTCGTGTTTGGGCAATATATTAATTATTTGTGGCTCAACAGACAGGCGCACAGATTAGGTTAGCGGCCATTTTTGGGCTCATAAGCCTATCTTGGGTTTAATTGATGCACGGATTTGTAAGCTAGATAAGGTGAACGAATCTGTTCTTGTTGAACAAATTAGTGATACTGTATATATGACTGAGTGAAAGATTCATGAATTATGTGAAAGATGAGATCTATTCCCAACCAGTTTCACATTTCTATAGTGTGGATTACTAATATGTGTGTGTGGATTACTTAATGATGATCAGTGGAAATTAAAAGAAAGATAAATTATGCTGATGCCAAATAAAGTGGAAGCTAGATAAGAAAAACATATGTCATTCAGTTCGAACGCCTTCGTGTTACGTGTGTAAGTTTTATGATTGAACGAAAACACTGATGTTCACACATACATATTATCAACCCTGCTGCGATTTCAAGAACTCTTTATTTACCCTATTTTCAATACATTTTTTATTTGATCGGTGTATAACTATAAGTCTTCAGGCTTTCACGGCCGGCGTTGCATGTGGAATATACTGCTTCCGGGCTGTTTGGCCGTGGTCCATGTGAAACTTGCGTTCCAGACGTTTCGTCGATCACTGCGGTCGACATCTTCAGTGGCGCAGGTCCGGGCGACGACGATTTCGGAGATCTTGCCTCGTCTAGAATAGTCCTCGCCTAGTCTTGAATCACTGGTGTATTTATAGGCACGGTCGGAGGGGGGGAATCGACTTACTCGATATTGATTGGTCGAGAGCTGTGGCACCGACGTACTCGATCCTGATTGGTCGTTTGCCCTGTGATACCGAGTGGCTCTCAGTGCTGGGTACCAATCTTTTTGGAGCTGAAATCCCTCGTTTTTTCGGTTGAAGTTGTTGGGATGCTTGAATATTTCGGTGATCAGGATCGAGTACGTCGGTGCCACAGCTCTCCACGGCCAAACAGCCCGGAAGCAGTATATTCTACGGTGTATAACTGCCCTCTTACATGAGCCTACATTATTAGACTGTCAGTACCTATTAACACCCACATTTAGCCAACTATGATTTTTGTGCCCACGTGATAGGGGGCAAGCCTATTGACAACAAGCAGGTAATTAGTCATGGGCTGTGTGTTTACTATAAGATGAAGAATAGTCCTATCCCTTCTATATGACACCCACAGGATAAACCTGGAGTGGGTCTTTTTTACTCCACCGGGAATCAACACGGCTAACCACTCACTTTAGATCACATTATTCTTGTATATCTGCCCATACGAGTATGATATTCAAACAAGAAACATTATAGCCTTCATCTTAAAAGGTAACAGTAGAATATCTTTTAAGTAAGCTACTCTAAGCGTCCCTTTGGCCTACATCGGGTATCTTAGTAATCAATATGCGGAAGTATTCCCTCGATAAAACTTTTACGATCCATTTTTGAGTTTAGGAAATAATTTAAAGCGCTTTTAATTCACATGGTTCAGTTAATTCTCACTTTGTCGCTGCATCTGCTAGGCGGGAGATATGACGTAGCACACGTCATAAATTATAGTGACAGCCAGAGCCCAAAGTCATTACGCACCCCTTGGAAGCTTTACAGGATACGTATATATCTTTATATAATTAACCCAAGGTATACACGGTATATTAATATACCTAATGCATCGGCGAGAAGCGTCGGTAGCTTAGTGGTTAAAGGGTCGGTCTTACGATCGAGAGGTCCCGGGTTCGAATCCTGGCCATTACACTACCGACGTGAACCTACTCCTAGCATAAGCAATTCAGCTTAGTTGGGGGGTTTAGAGGGAGTATTAGTAATTTCGGGTGCTCATATTCTTATTAAAAAAAAATTATATATTAAAACTTATTGTGTAATTATTGAATTTATCAAGATTTTGTAGTACACAGTATATAGAAACACACGGGTCAAAGTAGAAAGGTTTTTGTTGTAAACTAAATACTGAAATATTTTATTATAATTCAAAGAAGAAAACATTATGATGGTGTGTAATTAAGATGATATATTATGCAAATCTACAAAAAATATAACTTACTTATGTACATTTGAATGAAGAACAAATTTAAAAATTTCCAACACTGTATTTTCTAAAATTGTTTTCATACAACTGGTTCCACTGTTTCCCATCGAGAAAAGACACAAGTATACTGCGTACTGTGTCCCAGAGGTACAAATACCTGTTTACATTTACTCCAGTGAGATTAATATTATGCAGCTTGTTAATCACACCGCTACTTGCGGGATTTGGTACTATTCTCTTTTGTACTGTATGAGATTAAACCTGTACTAAGCGAATGCAATTATTAAGTGTCCTACCGGCGCAAAATGCGGTCCGATTACCGCTAACCACGGGAACCTATTTTCGGAATAAAAAGTAGCTTAAATGCAATTCGGGATTGTGATATATGTACTTATATCTTTTGAAGTGAAAACTTCTTTAGCGGCGTTGGATGGGTGTAAAATGTTAAGGAAGCGTCAGGATTAGTTGACCTGTGAACCCTAACCGACGACTGACGTCATACAGATTAGGTACAGACTATGTATTTTGCAAGTTATAATAGATATCGTCGTAGCTTAAACGGTAAGCACGTCGACTGTAAGTCCTTATAGTTTCAGATAGTATCGGGTTCAAACCACCTGGCCTTCAGGGATTTTTTGTGATTGTTTTTTCTTAGTATAATTTATTACTTTTGGTGATTATTTTTTCTTTTTGTAATTTATTACTTTTTATGATATTTTTTTCTTTTTGTAATTTATTATTTTTTGTGATTATTTTTTCTTTTTATAATTTATTAATTTCTTCTGACAGAAAATTAGCAGAAAATAAGTGATAGGTTCTATGATTAGCGCTATATTATAGGTATGGTATGGTATGTTCTTTTTTATCTTTTTCTATGTATATAACGAAGAAAGAAAAAAAGAAAACGTTTTCACTTCTGCCGGCACTCCCAGAGTACAACCCGTCTTTTTTTTTATACCACTGTGGTGGCAGACAAGCTCGCGGCCCACCTGATGGAAAGTGATTACCGTAGCCTATGGACGTGTGCAACACCAGGGGACTCACACTCGAGCTGCCGACTTTTTTAAGCACAGAGAGTTTCTGTGCCGTCTGTGTAGAAGACAAAGCATGAATAGCCTTTGGTCTTCCCACTGACAGAACAAAAACTCTCCAGTGAGCTCTGGCTACCCTACTCGACGCCGGGAACACAACACGATCTAGATCTATGTAGCTGTTTTTGCGTGAAAATGAAACAAACATCCATTCATCCAACCATACTTAGCGTACACCAACCAAACATCGATCCATATTCATAAATCCACACCATTATACAGGAAGTAGTATATTCTCTGCTATAAACGAAAGTGAATTGGTAAAAAAGGTAAGTATATACCTAGATAACCCTGGTAGTCTTTCAATGACTTTTAGAAGCGTGATAAGCATTGTACACACGTTACTAGAATTATAGTTCATTCAAGTAAGGGGTTATCCATTAAGAAGGGAAGATAAAAATGTAAAAAAAATTAATAGACGGCCCTAAGTTTGATTACTTGTATTATCCAAATATTGTATGAGAAGTAGATTCTAATCCGTGACCCCACGTTCACAAATCTAACTCCTCAGCTGTAATGCTGCCACCGTTCCCGCACCCCTTCATTATGAAATCAGCTATATATATCGCGTCTATTTTCAGCCGGGATCGATAAGATCTCGCGTCTAACTGCGATGTAACCTGTTCAATCTGTCCGTGACGTCACTGTCTATGAGATGGCTATGGGAATGACAGGCGCTTTGACTACAATCGGGTTAGTAATATTGCGGAGTCTATCCTTAGCTTGTTTTTTGTTCGACTTCTATTAATTTATTTGTAAACCGGAATTAAACCCGTGACTGAATAAAATTACATTGAAAAAAGCCAGTCAAGTGCAAATCGGACTTGCGCACGAAGTGTCCCGTACCATTATCTGTGTTTAGTATTTGTTCTTATAGTGACAACATAAATATGCCATCAGTGAAAAAATCAGCTGTCTAGCTATCACGGAGGCGCGCCCGAACGTACGAGCACGAACATAGTGAACCAAACATCAAACATGAACATTTGGTTTGTACAGTCAGCATCATTAAAACGTCGCTAACAAAAGTACTCAAAATAATCCAAACACCAAAATACCAATTTTATATTGGTTATTAGAGTACTCAAATAGTTGTAAGAATCCAGAGTGGTCTAATTATCTTAACAATCGGCCTTTCAGAATTATGTCAGTTAGTGGAGTATTCATTTTCATATACACAAACACGCCAGTCGATGGTATCCAGTCAAGCATAATTTCAAAAAATCAAGACATTGTGATTTAATCTCATTTTGTATCCCTTTCTTACTTGTAAAGTCATCCCTTTCACACAATTCCGGGATGATAAAGGATGGGTATATGAGTAAGAAAAAGATACAAAATGTGACAATTGACAATGGCCTTTTTTTATAGTTGACAGTTGCATAAGCCATGAACTATCAACTTGCATTAGTGAGAAAAGTACGAATGTCTTGATTTTTTGAAATTATACTTGATTGGATACCATCGACCGGCGTGATTGTGTATATGAATATGAATACTCTACTAACTTAGATTACAATGGAAGACCGATTGTTAAGATAGTTAGACCACTCTGGATACTTACAACTATTTGAGTACTCTAATAACCAATATAAAATTGGAATTTTGGTATTTGTAATCCAAATACTATTCAACAATTTCAACAATTTCGAGTATTTTTGCTAGCGACATTTTAATGATGCTGACTGTACGTGTGGACGGCATGTCCAAACACGGACGCCGAACACTATTGGAATCAAGTTCACGCACAAAAGTCTCGATCTCATCGTCTTTGGGAGTGGTCGATTCTGAAGTAGCGGAAAGATTTTTACTGTTGGATTCTTGATGGTGAGAAACAGTTTTGTACCGCTACATAGGAGGCGCGGGTTTGATCCCCACTCAATACAAATATTTGCATGCATGAATATGTAAAGTGTTCGATGTTCGTTAGTGTGTGCGTGCGTACACGTGCGAACCAAGTTGTTACGTATCATGGTACGCAATAAATTTGTTCGTTCGTACGTTCGCGGCCGTACACGAGTCTTAGTAAAAGAGTTACATTTTTGTCCCTTGGGCATGGAACTCTAAAAAAAAACAAGACTATAGCGATGTCAAACGTATACTATCTTAGTCTAAAATGTCTAAAATGTGTCCCCCCTCCCTGTAACTTCTAAAATAAGAGAATAATAAAATTAAAAAAAATTATGATGAATATTACCATGTAAACTTTCACTGTAAATTGGTTTGAACGGGATTTAATTAGTAGATTTTTTAAAACGTTAGAAATCGTTGAACCGCAATTTACCTTACATTCAATCAATATTATCTTACTTGCTGCTACAGAGCTCTTCATGGGCGAGGCCGACTCGCACTTGACAGCTTTTTATACGAAATAACAAAAGCTGTTCAGCAATGACAATAATTCGATAAATTCGACTCCCACGACTTCTGTTATACTCCTTGTGTAAATGAATCGGCTTGAAGAGCCTTCATGAGTCATGCCAACATAGACTATAAATACACATACATATTTATTACTGAGCACACAAATGTCTAGACAAAATAAATATTATCTTACATATTTTGAGAATCGGTTTTATAAGAATACAAGCCTACATTGTTATCTTTTATTATCTTTTACGACATTTTGAATAACAGATAACATTATATACTTTTATTCGGTTGTCCTAGTTTTTATCTCACAATGGAATATTTGTAAGGCGGTAGTAAACAATTGCCCTAGCAGAGAAGCCGACCAAGATACGATCGTCTCTTCTGGGAGAAAACTAACGAGTGGCGTCCAAACCCATGTACATCTGTACAAAAGGATTTAAATATATTTAAAGTCAAAGATTGCTCTTTGTTTTTCTCATTTATGTGTAATGTGTGTTGTGCTTACAATAAAATGTATTTCTTTCTGTCTACAAATATAAAACAACAAATAAAATACAAATTCAGACAACCAAGAACCATTTAGGAATCTGAAATAATGGGCAAAAAATATCCTAAATACAAAAATGTTATATAAAAAATAACATTTCTATTCTCTCACGATGTGTTATAAACGAGTAAAGGTTGCGATTCACTATAATATTCCTCGCACAGCACACATGGCACCCACACATTAATATCCGAACACAACATATTTTCCCCAACTAAGAATCGAAAAACAATTTATCAAAAATCCTTTTTTTTTCGCACCTCTAGCGGGTCGTGCCGCCATTTTTCTTCGTCAACATTTCTCAAAGTTCACAGCATAAATATTAATGGCCGTTACATATTTATGCGTCCCCGGCTCGCTATTTTTATTTAATTCAATTATTTTCCACGATTTAGCCTAGCTTGTGTATCCCGGTACATTTTCCTGGAGGTATTTTACGGGTTTTTGGTTGTACTAGCTATTATTGCTGTTTTATGTGCCCTGTTGTTATTATTTGCCACACGCGTGGCAGTAAAAGAATATTACGAACGTCCGATACTGAAATAAAATGATGATGGATCCGTATTTGTCATGTCATGTTGGTGGTATAAATTTGATGGCACAAATTTGTCACAAATTTCGGCCGGGTGGGTACAACCGTATACGATTACGAAAAACCCTCCATAGTAATATGATCTGGGTTGGATTGCGTTCAGGGGTCAGCAAGTGCATAGCCGGGCAGGGGGGATTGTGGTCGCAGCACTAGTGGGACCGGTGGGTGTCACGCTCAACTGTAAGTAAGTAATTCGTTAAAATTTGTTTTTCAATTCAATTCAGGTCTATTTTCTTATTTTGGCTATTTCATATAAATTACAATTACAATTTCATTAACTGCAGTTACTCAAATTATCATTGAACCTTTCTGATAACGTACATACTTTTTTTTTTTTTTTACGTGCGGGAAACCCCCCGGATACCCCCCCCTCCGGAGCCGGAGGGGGAGGTTATGTCGGACTCGAACCGACTAAACCGCACGCCGTCTCTGGGTCGTAGTGCTAGGCCGAAGGTGAGGTTGTCATGCGACATATCCCTCGCACCCTGGCTGACCCAGGGCCATCCCTCTCGGTCTGGCCCTCCTCGGGAAGGGGGGGACCACGCGGTCCCCGACTCAACCCCGGTGTGGGGAGGCGCGCATCGTCCGACGATGCGCACCGCCGCCGTGGCCTGCTTCTGCTAGGGTGACGGGCGGCTCCACCCGTCACCCTCAGGCCCGCGCTCATGGGGGGCGGAGGTCAGTTTGCGCCCTCCGACGCCCGAGCCGCCTTCGGGCGCGTGCAGCGATGTCAGCGAGCCTTTCTCGCTCATCGCGCCGCGCCCGCTCTGCTGTCTCCTTCGCGAGCATGACCTGCTCGCAGAAGGAGGCGCTGGCCGCCCACGCATCCGCGCAGCGGACCATCGCCGCGAGCAGGGTGGAGAGCGTGAGCACTCTCACCCCCAGGGCCGCCACAAGCTCCCGCCTCGGCGTCTCAAACGCCGGGCACTCGGTGAGCGTGTGCAGCCCCGAGTCCACGCTCGCGTCGCAGTGATGGCACTCGGGCGTTGGCTCTATACCCATCAGATGCAGATACCGCCCGAAGCTACCGTGCCCGGTGATAATCTGCGTAACGTATTTACTTACAAGTATATTCAACTATCAGTTATGATTGAAGGACACATCAAATCAATTCTGTTCGTAAAACTTGTATGATTTATAATCCATAGCTCAGCAAACAACTATCCATTTCAATATGCTCTTTATAGCCACACAATTTCAATCAAATTTCGCCAAAACATTTTCCGAAAAATATTCAATACACAAATCCTTCATCCATACGCAGAGTCCCTACAAGTATCTACTCGCGATGGTTGGAGGGCGCCACAAGCCATGGGTTTCGGATATATCCTTCGGTCGTAAAGTTATCTGGGGATTTCGTCGCGGCGATACGCTCCACGATTTTTGTCAAACTCAGCTGTATTGTCAGGGTTTATGGATGTGAGTCACTGTGGAAATTGTGAGCCACGTTCGCACTAAAATTAAAAATGCTGAGTCTTGACAATCTCCTTGGAGTTGTAAGTTAACGTGGTGTGAGCGCTTTGTAGAAAAATATAAAGTAGGGCAGGTTTTTTGATGTTTGTTTAGGTTGGGTCACCATTGATATCACTAAGACTATCCTATGCTTCAGAACATTTATGGCAATCGCTATTGGTAGTTTGAGCTCTGAAATGTACTACTACTGGTCTAACTATCGCCAGTGATTTATGGAGGTGTTCAGATTTTCGGAATCGGAATTGAGAAGAGGCTCAGAGAAACCTCTTTAAAAAGTCTACCTTTTATTTGAGTTCCGTCCGTTACTTGATACTAAAAAAGTTACTATACTTATTCCAAATTCAAAAACGAAGTGTTGTACAATGAGGCTATACATCTGATCAAACAGTTAACCAAATATTTGACCGAACGTGTCCTGAGTCCCAAACAAACAGTATTTTCCCGTGGTAACCTTTTTGTTCGTAAAATTATCAACTTCTTAGAAATTAGGGTTACTGTGGTAAATAAAGTTGACTTTTTAGTTCCTTTTGTAAGTGAAGGGATTATATCAAAATTGAGTATGTTTTTTATCTTGGTTTTACTTTAAATTCAGGACATTCTCAGTTGATCAAGTCATATAACGTGCCATTTTCTTTAACTTTATGACGTACTAACGATGAGCACCGTCTAGGTGTAGTTGAAATCGATTTCTTTTGAATAAATTTGCCGTAAGTCCTGTAATTAAAATAAGTCGTTAGATGTTGGATAAAAAAGGAGTGGCAAGACTACTTCAACACCATCGTGTTTGTACAGTCAGCATGAGACTGAGGCAAACATTAGTTCAGAAAAGACAAATGTTACGAGTATGCCACTGTAGAACTTGTACTCGTGTGTTCGAGTACACGTTTCACAGGTGCAATAGGAACAACACCCACTGCCGAGCTAGAGATAATACTGACACTAAACCCTAGTGGATCTCAGTCTAGTGACTTAGAAGCAAAAAATAAAGCAGTTGAACAATGGTTCAATCTAAGAAGCATTGGCCTTTGGACAGCAAACGCATTCGATGAAGGCCATGCCAAGATCAGTCAGGGCTATGAAGACAAACTGTCAATGATTCTCTCAAACAATGGCCTAATCAAGAAAGAAAGAACCTTTGACAAGAAGTACAATGTACAAATAGGACAGCGAGACGACTGGAAGAAAGACACAGACGGCACTATCTGTTACACAGACGGTTCCAGAAAGGCAACAACGAAGCTCTCTGGCTCCGGGTAAGTATGCAAGTGTATTCCAAGCAGAAATCTTTGCCATCAAGGAATGCATGGAAATAACAAAAGACCTGAATGCCGAAAAGGTCATACTCTACAGCGATGGCCAAGCAGCGGCAAGATAGAGACTACTTCGGTAATGGTAAAGGAGTGTAAAAAGGCGCTGGAAAGCCTGGCTAGAGCAACTGACGTGACGACTGCCGCACGAATACTCTTAAACGAGAAAATAGCGATTGAACCAAAACTAATTAGTTAATATAAAATCAACATACCGTTCGGAAGTCACATTAGAGTGTAGTAGAATGATCTTTTTCACAAAATTACACCCATAAAAGTAGGATAGAAGCGCTTCTGGAATTTTAATTGAGTTGCCCCGCTTTAAGCAATGGTTCAAGTTGGAGACTCGAGCGGGTGAATTGTTATTTTTAAAGGACTTATTGTGAGATACATACAAATTGGAATTTATGTAAAAGTTTGCGTACAACATATATCAACACACTGCAATGAAAAGTACTTCAATTTACGTAATTACCTAAAATTGGATAGTATAGATAGTAACGCCTGTTATTAAATGGATTATTCTCAGCACGCACAGTTTGAATGACGTGTCAAATCACATGTGAACATTTTAATTCTTTAATTCTATAATATTTTCAGTAAAAAATGTAAAACGAGAAGTGCAATTAAGTACCTCAATGGTTTAATTTCAGTTTTGCATAAGTTCATGTGTCTTAATTTAATGTGTGAATAATATATTTTCAAGTATTGCCATTCACAAATCTAGAATACAAATTAATATCTCGACGATTACGGAAAACTTATGGCTTGAATATACGCACCAAGTGGAGTGGCGAGACAGTGCACTCGGTTGAGTGCGATGTACGTGCGAAGTACTCGGTGTTATGTTCACATGTACCAAGCATTTGGCCGAGTGCACGGTCTCGCCACTCCACTCGGTGTGTGTGATCAAGACATTAGTATACCGCTATAAATATACATGCAGTTATAAAGGCGGACTTGGCCAAAGACTGATTACAGAAATAAACACCGTAATCAAAATAGGTGGCATATCAATTCCAATATTATCAGATATTCCATTCGAATAATAAATATCTATAATATCCGCGTCCTTCTGTGACTTATATCTAAAAATCTAGCAAGGGCTCCTGAACAAGATGGTGTCTACGAAATATTGCGTCGTTAATACAAAAATTCCCGTTTTCCTCTTTAATCCTGACCAAAATAGGCCCAAACAATTCCTCCTTAACGGGATTGTTTCTAAGTTTATGCCCCCATTCAAAATATGTTAAGACCTTTTTTACGTAATTTAAATTATACTAATAAATATAGCGGTGATGAATGTGAAGGAAAATGAAATGAATGAGTTTGAAAAGATTTTATTACACCATCAAGCGATTACAGATGTCGTTCTGGTCATTAAATGTCTCCTAATCAGTGTTGAATAAATAATTTTTCAACCGTAGACAATTTGACCCGAATCCGTGACAGTCTCCTTCTTTGATCGGCGTCTCCCGCTTTGTTGAAACATGAGTAGCAAGTCCGTGCTTAAGAAGCTATCTAGCGAAATTCTTAGGAATTAATTATGAGGTAAACCCACTGTTTTAATGATTAAAATGGAACTTATAAGTATACTGTAACTAAAATACTACAAAATTATAGTAAGCAAGATTTTGTTATCATGGATTGATTACTTTTACAAAATTCATACTCCTATCTAGAACACCCTAATAGATTATTTCCAATCCGGGTATTAAACCCATACCCTCACGATGTTACGTTAACATAAACGTAATATTACGCTACCGTTCCAATGACACAATTTTTACTTTAATATTAATTTATAGATTGAGCAAGATGTCGAAGGGACAAAAACTTTTTTGTTACAGTCTGTTTAAAAACAAAACTGGGAAACCATAAAAGCGACATGTGGCAACCAGAGCTCCACAAAACAGTTCAAACAAAGCATTCTTTTGTACCATGCAATTGTGCAATATTTGTCAACTGCAATAACGTAATGAGGCGCTCTGTATAGTCTCTTATTTATATCAGATGTGCAAGCATTTCGGTGCACATTCGCATTTTGCCCACATTTGCTGCTATGCAGAATCTAGATCAAGCTTGTTGAAAGTTGAATTGTAGGTACTGTAAATAGTGAGATGCTTTGTGCAGAGCAGCTAAACTTTAGAGCTATGCACGTTGTGTGGTTAGCATAAAATTGTCTCCTAGGATTGGCGTAGAAATGCTTGCGGTTTATGAGAAATATTATCAAATTGACTGAAAGTTAGTTGGTCAATTTTAATTGATTAAGAAGTAAATAATTGAACGGCTTAGTGTTAGGGATGCAGTATTTACATTTAGGATCGTGAAAGTGTCACAATAGATTAAGTAATAACTTTTAGTATGTAGAATATACTGCTTCCGGGCTGTTTGGCCGTGGTCTATGTGAAACTTGCGTTCCAGACGTTTCGTCGATCACTGCGGTCGACATCTTCAGTGGCTGAGGTCCGGGCGACGACGACTTCGGAGACCTTGCCTCGTCGGCGGCTGAGTTGCGACTGATGCGAAGTCTTGAATCACTGGCGTATTTATAGGCACGGTCGGAGGGGGGAATCGACTCACTCGATTCTGATTGGTCGAGAGCTGTGGCACCGACGTACTCGATCCTGATTGGTCGTTTGCACTGTGATACCGAGTGGCTCTCAGTGCTGGGTACCAATCTTTTTGGAGCTGAAATCCCTCGTTTTTTCGGTTGAAGTTGTTGGGATGCGTGAATATTTCGATGACTTCTCGATGTATACGTGGGAAAAAATGTGTAGTGGTAGCTAGAACTTTCGTGTTCTGTAATTCAATGGTATGATTCCCATCCTCTTGGGTGTGTTCTGCAACCGCTGACTTGTCGAAGTGGCAGAGGCGGCAATTACGTTCATTCAGTATATTCTACATAGTCGTGGGTCGTAACGTCTTTTGGGCATAATCGGTTATACGTAGTTTCATAGATATGAGTAACTAGTTTCAAAACCAATTATTTTTGTAACTACTTACTTCTGTATACAGTAGAGTGTTGGTTAGTTTTGCACCGATTATTTTTGTAACTAGTTACTTCTGTATACAGTAGTGTTGGTTAGTTTTGCGTTTAATGAACTTAAATTCTTTCCAATTGCATAATTATATATTTGCATGGGCATATGAAAATAAAAAAAAGACACAACGATTATTATATTGCCTTCTCTTTTTATCTTGTGTATAAGCCATACCTATCCTTTACTCTCGTTGTCCGAGTCGTCTTACGTTATTTGGTTATAACGTGTAACCATAATCATTCTAATATTATTCTGTTGAACGAAACGCTAACGCGTGTGTGAGTGTGAACTGCGTACGTAAAATAATCGTTACATTTGTGTCTACGAAACTAGTTACACGATTATCAGCCTCGTAACTAGTTACTGAAACCGATTACGTTAAATAACGCTCACCTCTAATTCTACATGCAACGCCGGCCGTGAAAGCCTGAAGACTTATATTTATCTTTAGTGTTTGAGTTTTTAAGGATAAACTAATAAATTTATTAAATTAAACCTAAGATTCTTAGCATTCATTTATCCTTGAAATTTTGCTGAATCAAAATCAAGACTAGTAATATCCTAGGAAATTTAACATAATTGTTTCTAGATTACGTAAAATGTCTTAGCATTATTTGTAATATGGGTTCTAGACAACTAGAAAGTGAATAGACATACCTTTGCGCTTAACATTTATAATTGGTATTTACGAATACCAAGAATGTCTATAATATTATTTATCAATAATATCATAAATTACCGATGGTCATTCACATGGGTATAATTTGGGGCCTCTGGGTGCACACCAACAAAGGGTACGGAACACCCTTTCATGTCCAAACCGAAATCCGTTCATGGGAAAATGTACCGATTAAAATGTTTTTTGATAATGTTCACACCACATAAGTAAGGGATCCTTCGCCTTCTGCATCCAGTTTAACCCGGTTACCGTTTTTAGGTCATCCATAGTTTTTGAAGTGAAAAGTTCTTTAGCGGCGTTGGATGGGTAAAAAGTGTTAAACTTGCGTCAGGATCACGTGACCTTTGACTAGTAACCGACGACATGACATTATAAAACATTCGTAGCCACAGAGTGTTTATTTTGCTAGGTACGCTAAGAAGCTTCGTATCTTAGCGGTAAACGCTTCGACTGTAAGTCCTTATGGTGTCAGATAGTACCGGGTTCGAACCTGGGCATCTGACACTCTTTGAGTTTATTTTTTCTTTTTGTAATTTATTACTTTTTGTGATTATTTTTTATTTTTGTAATTTATTCATTTATTCTGACAGAAAATGAGCAGAAAATTGGTGATAGGTTCTATGATTGGCGCTATATTATAGATGTGGTATGGTATGGTATGTTCTTTTTATCTTTTCCTCTGTATATAGAAAGAAAGCAAGAAAAAGTTTTCACCTCTGCCGGCACTCCCGGAGTGCAACCTGTCCTTTTTTATACCACTTAAGTGGCAGAGAAGCACACGGCCCACCTGATAGAAATTGGTTAACGTGGCCTATGGACGTGTGCAACACCAGCCCCTCTAGACAAGTGGCAATTCGCTTGCCAGCGTTTTATGGAATAAAATGACGAATGTATGGGATTTGACATTTATGACATGAGTAACGACTGTCACAAACGTCAAATTAAATACATTTGTCATTATATTCTATCAAATGCTGGCTAGCGAATTGCCAGTTGTCTAGAGGGGCAGATTCGACTAGGGAGCATCACTTTTCGTTTAGGGTCGTCTCCATTGTAGGGCTTTATGAAATTGTTGAAATAAAATCACTTTTTAACGCATTCTATTGCGATTTACATTCGGCCCGACATTTTGGTTACCTTTCAGAAGTCATGATCACGGGAAAATTAAAGATGGTAGTTGTCATATAGTATTTAATTGGTACTAGCGATCCGCCCCAGCTTCGCACGGGTGGTAAAAACGTTCCGTGGAAATCCAATATAGCCTATGTTACTCAGGGTGAATGTAGCTTTCCAATGGTGAAAGAATTTTTGAAATCGGCACAGTTTTGTTTTTGAGTTTATTCATTACAAACATATAAAGCTTTCCTCTTTATAATAGTAGTGTAGATTAGGTATTTACTTTTACCCCGACCTTTGGTTACTTTTCAGGAGCCACGGTCGTGGAGTGACTAAGATGAGAGCTGTCGCATGGTAGTTCTAGTCACTCCGATCATGGTAGTTGAAAAGTTACAGAACTGTCGTGCTACATAAGATGATGAACATGAGACTAAGTCAAATGAATCGTTCATTTGATTTAGTCTCATGTACTAGTACTAGCGTATGATATACGAACAAAAATACACAAATAAACAAACACAATTAGTCAAACAAAGAAAAAAAATGTAACATGAGTAGAAAAGTTACCTTTTACGCAAACAAATATCTACTAATTTTTACGGGAACAAATGTGCAGTCGACACTAAAACGCTTTTAAGGACTATAATTTACATCGCACTATCCAAACGGAAAATTGCAGTAAATTCCGCTAAAAATGAGTAAAAACTGGTTTTTTAGGGATTACTGCGAGTACCGTGACCCAGTTATAACCGGTTCGGGCCGGTTTGGCTCGTTACTGGCGACAGAACATCACTGAAAGCACGTTCCTTGTCCGTTTGGCTTGTAATGTCGTTCTACTAACTATTAATTTGTGTGAAGTTTTAATATGGCTGCATAAGTTTGTCAGCTGTTGTTATTAATAGTTTATGTGGTATGTTAGGTTTGGATGTCTTTAAGCATTTATATCTGTCGTATAACCTTTACAGTCGTTTGTCAGAATTGGTTTTATACAAATTCTAGCAGTTCACTGCGATCGAACCAAGTTATGTTTTAAAGTCTGACCTAGAGCTTTGTAATAAGAAAAATCGAATCACAAACCGTTTCAGTAGTTTTTGTATTTATCGCAGACAAACAGACAATAATGAAAAAAAAAATGGATTCTTAGCCAAATTTTATTTTATTGATTTTTCCGATTAACGAATTTTCACATGTACCGATATCGTTAACATAGCCAGACCTAAGTATTTTTATGTAAATATTTAGAGGCACAGCTATTTTGCAATGTATGGAAGTACTGTAAAATGATGTCATCTTCATAACACTGCGTCTACCAAAGTTGAGGTCTGCTGCTGCCCAATACAGTCTATCGTCGTCTACAGAATCGCACTTTTAAGCTGAGCGCTAATATCTAAATCATTAAAAAATATCCTAACACAAACTTTACTCCTTAGCTTTTAAGCTTCTACTCTATTTGCACGCTCTTATTGAATTAAAAATCATTTTTCTAACATAGAGTATAACTTAGTAGCACAAACAAAAGTGTTCCCGACTTTCCCGGGAATATACCACAACGTGAACTGTTCCCCGCAAGTACGGCGGCAATATATCAGCAGAATCTTCTTTATCCGACCCCGGGTAGGGTGACACTATTTTAGTTACTACAAGGATAATGTGCAAAGTGGGATAAGCGAACACAGTTGTGACTGAATTATGTTGATTTAGTTTTATTTTGTTGTCGGTGGCATTGTTTTGTGGGCGTCGGACAGAGAGTAAGTAATAGTATTTTTGTTGTGCGATTAAAAAGAGTGGGTGATTTTTTTTGGCAGATTGTTTTTTCACTGTTGCTTTGTGAAACAGGTTGTGAATGTATGTAGTGGTATTATGTACTTTGCACTAGTTGTTGCCCGCGGCACCACCTTCCTGTTCCGATTTACGTGACCAACAGGTAGTTATTCAAGGGATATAAAAGTAGCTTCTGTGCTATTTCAGGCTATAAACTTTTTATTGACTTGTATTTATTTCATTCTAAACGTTTATGTATTAAAAACGCATTCTCCTATCTATGCCTCAATCTAACAATCAATTAGCCTCTTGCTGGACATAGGTCTCCCTCAATTACAATACATAATATTAGCTTAAAAATGGCATATTTTTTACTTATTTTCTTTGTTAGAAAGATTGTTATAATGTTGATGGTCCTATCTACATAAACCAATTACACTATTAACATACAAATTCATTTAATACTTACACTTCAGACTACTCTTCTACTATAACAGCTATAATGATATTTGTCTAACGTTATTTTATGACTACGCTAATTATATTGTGTGGGAGACTAAATTGGTGGTTGTTTCAAGTTTTAATGTGTAATGTTGCCGCAAAATATCCGGACATCGTTTAATTGTTGCTGTTCCTATTTACGTACAATGATCTCAAAGTGTTTTGAAGGCCTTGTAGTTGACAAAGAACGAGCTTAAAGCAAGAGTTGCTATGTTTTGCTTTTTCTTGGGTGTGTGAGTAAGTGAATAGGTAGGTTTTAAACTCCATCTTTTCTAGAAAAAATTAGTAGTTGGTGATTGCAATAGCCTTGCAGGTAATTCAGGGTAGGAATAAGGAATAAGCGTCTATAGTTTAGTGGTTAGGCAGTTGGTCTTACGATGGATCTACTGGACTCTATTTGATTCTCAACTCGCCTCTCCATTCGCCTCTCTAGTCGCGTATTTACTCGCTTCTGTACTCGACTCTACGCGACTTTCCATTTGACCTCTACACGCCTCTTGACTTGCCTCTATATTTGTTTCGTTATTCGACTAGTCCACTTTATATGGATATCTTCAGAAAAAAATCGTACTATCAACCCCTATTTACCCCTTTTAAGCTGCTTTTATGCGATTGAAATATGACAAACTCCCCACCTTCTATCCCCCTTTTAACGATAACAGATAGTTTGTGTCCGTTCCCTAGCTCTAATCTAGCTCTATACCAAAAATAACAAACTTTCTTCCCTATTCTCCCTCTCCCCTACTCCCTTTCTCGCGTTAGAAGGTAGCCTATGTCCGCTCTTAAGCTCTAATCCACCTCTGTACCAAATTTCATCAAGATCGGTTCAGTCGTTTAGGCGTAAAAGCGTAATATACAGATAGACAGACAGACAGATAGAGTTACTTTCGCATTGATAATATTAATATGGATAATAAATAATATACAGGGCATCCCACGGCAATGCCACATAGAGGGAAAATACCTTAATTATTCTAGATGGGACATTTTACTGAAAGAAGACTTTATTTTAATTTTTAAAGCTATTTGAACTGCATTCATTCATTTTTTATAATTGATTCGTTGAACTGGGAATCGAACCTGGTTCACAAGAAAATAAAATCGGTTTGTAATTTTATGATACTCATTGGAAGGCATTATCGTAAGGGTTATTTTTTGTTTTTAATTAGTATCAGAAATAAAGAGAAGAACATGATTTTTAAAATTTTTACTTAAAAATTAATCAATTTATCAAATCCTCGAAATGAGCCCCATCCTGTTGAATACAAAGTCGCATTCTTCGGATTTCTCTCTCTGTCGATTTTTTTATCTTGTTGTGGTGGATATTTGGAATAATACGTCTAATTTCTCTTTGTAGCTCGTTGACACTTTCATGCTGGTTCTTTTAAACTCATTTTTTTACATAACCCCATAAAAAAAACTAACGAGGTTAGATCTGGGGATCTCGGCGGCCATCTTATTTGTCCTGATCCAGGGACGAAAGTGTTCATCGAGATAATCCATTGTTCTGTGACTGTTATGAGTCGTAGCTCCATCTTGCTGAAAAGTAAGGTTTTTCGTTCTGCGACCGGAAGATTACTTACCTCATTTCTTAATATCTCAAGTATTTCTAAAAAGGTACTTACTAATTAGGTATCTGTTTATCATTTTATTATGCATTTAAATTATAATAGGAAAATGATGGGTACTTCTCAAATGGGTAGGTAAATTCATTAATAATAGTTACTTATGATAATGTCAGTTGTATGTCTTTACGGCACTGTCAGCTTTTCATTTTTCTGAACAATTTTTTTTTTTAAATAAAAATATATTTTTTTATTTTCTCAGAACAATTACAAATACTAATACTAATATAAATACAAACAATTAGAACTTATCTCTTATGTCTTAATGGCAATACAAAAACTGTAATCGTGAGACTGGTGCCTAAACTAGATACAACAGTTTGTATCTGTATTTATAGGTCACCAGGAAACCCACCCAGATTTTGAGTACAGGGAAATTTCAAATCAAATGTTTAAATTCATGGTCTTACCTTTATTTTTTATACTATATTTAACAAAAAATATCTCTTATGATGATGCCTTCCGAGCGGTATCATAAAACTACAGACCGATTTCTTTTCTTGTGAACCGGGTTCGATTCCCGGTTCAACGAGTCAATTATTAAAAATATATGAATGCAGTTCAAATGGTTTTGAAAATTAAAATGTCCCATCATCAATAATTAAGGTACTTTCCCTTCATGTGGCATTGCCGTGGGACGCCTTGTATATAACTGTTATTAGCACCGATGCACACGTCTATTCGATATATTGTGCTAAGAATAGCTAACTAACATTAAAAGCTTGGATTTTCCACAAGGCAAGGCTGTGACCTGATTCTGTGCTATTTTCTTAGGACAAAGAAAATAGAATAAAGCACAGCGAAGGGGATAATATGACGTAATACCTAGCATTTATTACGAACCTAGTTGAAAGTAATGCGTCGTGAACCTGGGTATATTTTTCCTACCCCTACTAATACTTTTTATCCATTGTAATATACGTGTGTATATAAATCTAGCTTTGCAACGACTGAGTCAGATTTTATCATGAAAACTTGTCAATTTTTTTTTTCCTAATCTAGTATTGATAATATTATTCTGTGTGTACGATGTCGGTTTGACTAAATGCTAACTAACTCACGCCTTTATCCTCGCAGGGGTAGGCAGAGGTGCTAGCACCTACATTTCGCCAGTTTATTGTTTAGGTCCTAATGTAATAGGTGGCGAGCCTATTGCCATTAACCGGGCACTTATAAACCTGCGATAAATACACACATTACTTCGAAAAGCATCCAAAAGTCATTGGTATGTGCCATGGTAAAACCTGGGATCGAACCCGAGACCTCGTCTCAGAAGTCCATTACCCATACCACTAGGCTACCGGGGTAATGCTGATAAACATGTGAATTCTTGCGATTGTTACATTACAGAATAATAAACGAGAGCATTTTAACGAGATTTTTGGTAACCGTTCTGGTGAGCATTTTCGCGATAGGATAGTAAAATTTGCATCGACCCGTTCGCTATAAATGACAATTTTTTTTGAGAAGGATTTTTCTTTGTTCTCCTGCTATTAATTCTAAAGTAGTAAGCGTTCATTCTTTAACGTAGACGGAACCTCACTAACTCAACGTAATAGCTGAGTCAGTTGAAGAAAATAAAAGTGCTTACTCATACATTGGATGTCCGGTCTAGACAAATAGTCAATATGTACGACTTTAGTATTAGTTACGTTTTGATTCAAAAATTTCTACTTCATTCTTCTTCATTCTAGCGTTAATTCCAGTCGCATTTGAAAATTTTCCAGTCCAACTGCGGGTTTGGCTTACAATATTTTTCGTGAAGAAAAAATTTCTGAGTTTAAGAATCAATGGGATATTTATCATGACGTATTATTGTGTGTGTCTGATGTTTCGACACTGTTGCATAAATATGTGTTGCAATGAAATATTCCGTCAACATTATTAATGATAGGAAACATGATAGTTTAAATACAAGTAATAAATATTGGGACAGCGTTATTGAAATCATCATCATATTGAGAATTATAATTTGAATATTAACACAGAAATTAAAGTTTAAATTAATTACACCGAATTTCTAATACATCCATCAATAAGCCAAAATATATTGAGTTTTACGTACACCGAGAAGAGTTGTAGATATAGTACAAAAACATTTGCAGACCCTTTATTGGATTGAAATACATTTAGAAATAATTGATTAGTAGTACCTTTTAGTAGTTACCTTTCTAATCCCCAGAGGATAAAATATTTAATTAGGTACATGTTTTGCGTTTTATTTCACAAAAAGGTTTAACCAAGGCCATCAATACATTAAACCTTTAATTAACTTCTTCATTGACTGAACATTATCTATCAAAGTATCTCCGTTTTTTTTACATTTTTCACAGAGAAATTTTCAAGGTCCAACAGCTTTACAGTCCACCTTTATATAACTTCGATGTCTGTAACAAATTATATTCCTAACTTTCAAGCTCGTTATAAAATTCTGACTCGTAGCGCTCCCTTTGGTAGAAGATTTTTTGTAATAATTCCACCGGCTCCTGACTGGTAACATAATTATATACTTAGTATGATATTTACTCAGTTGGCTCATATTGAGTATAAACCAATATTTCTTTAAGGTTACCTTTGAGCCGCGTTACCTTCATTTCATTAACTATATTTTTAACAAAACAAGCTTATACGTTTTCTTTTATATTATTATGTTTATGAAATTGTTATCATCGGGCATAAAAAAGTTATCAACTTGATAATTTTAACTTAATACATGAAAAATGAGTAAAATATTTACATATTTTAATGGGCAGCCTTTGTAAGTTCTTCCTGTGTGGGTTTTAGTTTCAATTCAAATTGAATTTTATGTTAAGTGGTTTAATATCTCATGTGAGTTATTAACATACTTTTGAAGAAGCGTCGGTAGCTTAATGGTTAAGGAGTCGGCCTTACGATCGAGAGGTCCCGGGTTCGAATCCTGGCCATTACACTATCGACGTGAACCCACTCCTAGCACAAGCAATTTAGCTTAGTTGGAGGGGTTAGAGGGAATATTAGTAATTTCGATAATTTCGGTTGCTAATATTCTTTAAAAAAACAGATGTAGGTATTACTTACTGCTACTTGTTGCCCGCGATTAGTCGTACCCATTCCAGCTACTCATGGGAACTTATTGCAGGAATAAAAGTAACCTGTGTGTTATTCCAGACCAGTACCAAGTTCTAGCCAGATCCGTTCAACCGTTTGCACATTTTGTCTACAGAAATAAAATGTGTGCTTAGAACTTATAAAAAAGGACTTCTACTTTTATAATAAACTAGCTTTTGACCGCGGCTCCACCTGCGTGAATGTCGCTTATCGCGACCAAACATAGCATATGTCATTTCTCAAGGTCTAATCCACCCCTACACCAAATTTCATCATAATCAAATAGTAATTTCATAATTCCACGACGCATTTTAACTTTTAGTTTTAGTTTTTATTTTATATTATTTAGTATTGTGTATATATAGTAGGTAACTTTATTAATTTAATTTTTGCCAATACATCTGTTATAATTTTTCAATCATATTTAAACATTGATTTCTGATTACTCCCTCCATACAATTTGAATTAAATTTTTAAGCATTTTCATCTTTATAATACTCATAATAGTCTGTATATTTTCACATTAAAATAGTTTAGGCGTGAAAAGCGGGCAAATAACATACACACACATATACTTTCTCGTTTATAATTTTAGTATAGATGCATGGATCATTAATATTGCCACTAGCTACTGGATATTACAAAGAAGGATAAAGTAAGATATTTGAAATAAGTAATAATTAAGCAGAGTAACTTTAGAATAATTTGAAACTTAACGTTGTTATTGTAAATTTGAACGTGTATAGTAATTGTCCTCGCTGATTGCGCCAACAATACTAGCTCTGACTATATAAACACATAAACTGAACATTCAGAATCACGTTGAATGTTATGGAAATATTCACGACTCACATCAACTGAGACGACGCCTGCTATTTGCAGTCTATTACGATCAATACGAATATCTGAAATCTATATAAGCTGCTGAGCTCTTGTTGTATTCATATTGACTTTTATAGTATTCTGATTCACACATCCATACACTGATGCTTCATTAAAGCATTATTGCTTACATCATATTATACTTACTAAATTTTTCCTTTATACATATTAATTTGAAAGGAAACGGAAAGGTTGTGAGCTTGTTTGTTCGATTGCTTGATATAGTTGGAAAATTACTAGTTTACTAGGTTTGGCTGTAAACACTCGAGAACTACCTCCTGCGCTTGTTATGACATATTAAGAGTGACTGTTTAAATTGGGTGGGCCATGAATTATACAAGCTGGACGTCCTCCCGCCACTCACAATGCTTCCAGCATTTGGATAGCTGTGGGGAAAATAGTTATGACTTAGTAGCCAACAGCCCCTGTTAAGTTCGTACGTTCTTCAACCTCATTGACGTTTAATTTTAACGGATGCTATCACGATTACACAAATAACACAAAAAAAAATCGCAAAATAATCCATAAGAAATAGATAAATTTTAAATTGTGTTGCCCTGTGTGCTAAAAGTCACGAAATATATTTTCTTGTGCGCAGTACGTGATCTAATTGTGAGACAGTTCCTTTAACGTTATCATTTGAACAAGCTCTCTTCTTAATTAGGATCGTGGAAGCTCTTACTTGAAAATGGAAGATTGCACAGAGCAAATTTTGTACGAAACTTTATAGCCGTTAATACTCCCTACATTTCGTACTGATGCATTTTAATTTTTTTTATGATTTGTTGGATTATTTGGAATTTAACTTTTTTAGAGATACAGATGAATACAATTATAATTGCTGATTTTTCTTTTAACCTGTATAGACTGTTCAGGACCGGTTTAGGTAGCTTCGTTTGGTTAGAGTATTTTCCCTGGGATGATGCAAGGCTCATTCTGGATGTTTGTTTTTTCGGACTTATTTCTGTTGGATGTAATTTGAATTTCAGTAACACACAAGGAACTTGTGTAACAAGAAATTGGTTGAACATATACCTGTCGTATGTAAATCTCCCGGAGACATTTTGGCAACTTAGTTTTTTTAAATTGTAATGGGGTGTCGCCTTTGTGACGTCCACTGGCGAATACTTCACGGGCAGTGCATTTTATGTGAAGGAAAAATACCCTACTTCTTAATTATTATTTTTTTCTTTACGTAATTTAATTTAATCTTTAAAATTTTATATATTAAATTAATAACATCAATGTGGTACATATTGTATATTTTATTAAAAAAAACCTTAGCTGTGTTGTACATAATAACTGGAATATTTACATACATAATGCGTCGTGAAATTACAACATTAAATTTGCCTACCCAATAGGTAACCAAGAAGTAGACTTATTTCATTCAATTTACTGGGGCGTACTTATATAACGCTGTTTTTCAAAACGTTTTTGTAAATTTAATACAAACTCCGCTTTAGTACAAGAAAAGCAATTTTAAACCAAGCTCCCGACCGTCACATTGAAATATTGTTCAACAACACTTCGTATAATAGAAAGGGATGGGAGAAAAATTGTTGTGCCGTCTCTGTCGCCTGACGAATGTTCTTTCGAAATAGCGTTTCATTAAAATTATTAAAAAGTGTAGATATATCACTAGAAGACGTGTCTGAATTATGGAAAGTTTGTTTTCATGTTCATTATTCTTACTGATACCCGCGCCTCTACTCTCGTGGTTGTTGGTGATCGCAATCTTTGGTCGCATCTCCGGCTTAACTTTACCAATTACGATCAATATACGGCAGATTTTAAGTCGGAGTAAGACTTTAGTAATAAAAAAAAACATCAAAATCCTGTTTATATTTTCATTTTATATGTATGTGCATAAATTTGTATGCGATGCAATATGTGCATCAAAATCCGTTTTGTAGTTGCTGCGCGTTGATTGCCAACAAACAGGCAAGAATTAGAAAAAATAGCTTTTAGAATTGTTCATTAGTTTTTAACATATCTCCATCAATGTAGACATAACTAATTTACAATTTTACAACAGTATAGAAGTCTGGTATATCTATTTAGGTATTATAATACTGGAAAGATGTATGTATGAGTTGTAATGTGGACACGTTTGTTTCATGTTTCTTACTTAAATTGATATTTTACGTGCTTGGTTGGGGGCGAAGTGTTGCGTAAAGAATTAATGTGCTTATAGGGCGATGTTATCTTGAAAAACATAATGATAAGAACGATGTTATCAGCCTCATTAGTGAGTTGTTAAAGTGAGCCTAGCTTAAACGTCTAATTCACGGCGCGAGCAAGAGGTAGTGGCCTTGAACCTCGTAAGTAAGAAACTAGTGACGTCAAACTCCTATAATGGCCAATTACGTCATAGTTTTTAAAAGAGTAACGTCAGTATTTAGGGGAGACTCCCATACAATAAATATGATTTTAACATGGGCTGGAACACTTCGAGCGCGATTCCGACTTACACTTGACCGGTTTCAAGAAAGTGTTAAAAAGAAACATAATTCAATTTTATTTATAGGTGATAAAAAGTTCAAGTGCTAAAAAATTCTGTGACTTAAACTTAAGTCACTTTTATCGTCGGCTGTACATTGTATCCACAAGCCAATATAGGAAGAAGGTGGCTGTGAGAGACGTTTCAGCACCAACTAATGAAATCGTCACGTGATTAATGATAAATTTATGTCCCACGTACAAAGTGACGCGGCGTCCCTCTCGGTAGACAATGTCATTGATTACGAAAAGGTCATGTGCCCTGTAGGGTTCCTCAACCTTAATGGAGTAACTTTCAATAGCGTCAGGCTGAAATTAGTTAGTTTTTTAGTGCTTTTTTAGGCTTGACGGCCGAAGAGAATTGCCGTCGCAGCACCGCGTGAAGCCCACCGGTTCCACTAGTGCTGCGACCACAATCCCCCCTGCCTAGCTTTACACTTGCTGCTCTCTGAACTTAATCCAACCGAGATTTTATATATAGTCTAGATAACGTTTAGATGATGTCCCATACAAAAAAAGAGGAAAAGGCCATAAGTCATATCTCGTCGGTAATGACAAAGACTGGATACAATAGGGGCAGTATACGATCTACCTAATGTTCAATGGTTGCGTAACCTCTGAAGTCTTCCAACACCAGAGATTCATATTTTGTTTTGTAGCGATTTCTTCATTGCGTCCCAAGTTTTGGAGTCCCACACTTTGGAGCCTATGGCATTCTTGTATTAATTGGTAAGTCGGCTCTTATGGGAGCAACTGCCATCAGACCTCGTAACCTCAAGACGAATGCCTGTGCCAGAGTAAGGAAGGATCTAGCAGGTGGTTTGATTGCCACCATTGTTAACATGGTACATGTATGTAATGGTGATACTCTTTCCTGAGCAAAGTCTCAGCTTACCGTCAGGGGAGGTGAAGTCTAAATTGACGTGTACTATATACAAAATAAATATAGGAAGTGCCCACAGTACCCGCACGAGATCAAACTTTAGCGGTCGGTATTTACTTTCCATATTTATTAGCTATTTAGGAGAACTAAAGTAGAATAAAAGTAATGATCAGGGACATCAAACTTTGAGCTTAAATACCTAAAAGGTACTTACTGCTGACTCACGTGCTGCGAAAACATTTCATCTCTATAGATTGGCTTTGATTTCGCAACAGCATTGTGTGAGCGTGGGTAACTGTTTGTGTATTCACCTTGCCAACTGCCAATGCGACCAATTGTTGCACTTTCGACCGTTCACAGTTGTTCGGAGTATGGGTACATTTCGTGTCCATTAATTGTAAGTTAAGATAACATGTTACATCGTTAGTAGGTATACTTTAATAGTAACCAGTTGTTATGGAACTGGAACTTAGACTATAAAAAGCGAACCCTTGGTTCTAAAGTGAACCGGAATTAACGTTAGGATGGAGAAAAAGAGAAGTTGTTATTTTAACCAACTTCATTTGGGGTACTATTTTCCCGATTCTTATAAAGATTTTTTTTTTTGTTAGTTTAGGTATATTTCTTGGATGCACGTTTAAGAGCAGGTGGTTTTATGACTGGTAAACAAAAAAAAAGTTAGAACAGCAACAAATTATAATGTCATTTTAACTTTTTACTTCCACACACACACTTTTTACATTATTTCTATTCTATTTTATATTGTTCTTATTAATATTATTGACATTGTTAATTGAAATTGAAGGAAGTTTGAAATGACTATTTGTAATGATGTGACAATGTTCTAATTTGTAATTTAGCCACCAAAATTGCATGCCTATTGGTGATATATGGTGAAACTGTATCCACTGCCTTTAACAACTACTCTGTAACCCATATATGCAATGAATTATTAAATAAATAAATAAATAAAAAGAAATAAATTTCCTCTTTCAAGAAGCACTAATTGAAAATTATAAAATTGTTAACGTAAATGGACATCACTTCAAAACAAAGGAAACATAATGTATGATATTGAAATTATATGTGATTAATAATCAATACATACAAGGACCACACGGAGGCTCTAATGAAGGCAACCGGGACTGATGTCTTTATAATAGTCACTTCATTTATCTTCGTTTTGTGACATACTTTATGACTGTTTTATGAGAAACTTTAGACATAGCAACATGCCTCAACACTTGTCTAAAAAGTTATCGCAAGTATTAGTCATATTGCTGGTTATACTCAACCGATTGTGATTAAAGTTACTTGACATTCAAATTATGACCAAGGCCCACGGAGGACAGAATATGATTCAAGACCTTTCTAACAATAAAATCCGTTCCTTATCCGTTCAGTAGATATTCTGTCCACCGTGAAAATAGACAACAATTCCAATAAAAAAATCTTCTGCATTCAAAATCGTTAATCCTACTTCTTATTAATATTACACAATAGCTTTTGCCCGCGGCTCCGCCCGCGTGGATGTCGGTTATCGCTGTAATATCGGTTATCATTAAAAAATCATATGCTATGTGTTATTCTGTATTGTAAAGTTTCATTAAAATCTATTCAGTAGTTTTTACGTGAAAGAGTAACAAACATCCATTCATCCATACTTATAAACTTCTGCGTATACAATATTAGTAGGATGTGAAACTTTGTGAAGATGTTATTATTAGACTGTGGGGACGCCGGATGGCCGGATGGATGGATTCCGCGACTTCTGCGGGCCATTTCATCCCTTTCCCCATCCGCCCCTAACTGTGGGGACGCCGGATGGCCGGATGGATGTATTCCGCTACTTCTGCGGGCCATTTCATCCATTTCCCCATCCGCCCCTAACTGTGGGGACGCCGGATGGCCGGATGGATGGATTCTGCGACTTCTGCGGGCCATTTCATCCATTTCCCCATCCGCCCCTAACTGTGGGGACGCCGGATGGCCGGATGGATGAATTCCGTGACTTCTGCGGGCCATTTCATCCATTTCCCCATCCGCCCCTAACTGTGGGGACGCCGGATGGCCGGATGGATGTATTCCGCTACTTCTGCGGGCCATTTCATCCATTTCCCCATCCGCCCCTAACTGTGGGGACGCCGGATGGCCGGATGGATGAATTCTGCGACTTCTGCGGGCCATTTCATCCATTTCCCCATCCGCCCCTAACTGTGGGGACGCCGGATGGCCGGATGGATGAATTCCGTGACTTCTGCGGGCCATTTCATCCATTTCCCAATCCTCCCCTGGGGAAAGAAGTGGAGATGCTTGCATCTTTGTTATTTGAACACGGTTTACCAGCTGATCGGATCTGGCTGAAATTTGGTACATAGATAGATTACAACCTCAGAACCATAAATTTATTATTACCTTCGATCGGGCAATTTATGTGTGAATAAACAATTCATGTATTGCTTTCTAATTATCTCTGTGTTCAACGTGTGTGTGGATGGCATTACAAACATTCAGTTACAAGGCTTCTGTCAGTAACTGGTTTTAATATAGTATATTCCTTGTTTCAGATACAACTCTAAGCTAACGACTCTGGCTCTTCCGTCAGTAATATTCGAGCCGAAGTTTCGCGGTTCCGTGCGCAATCTGGTGTACTCTGATTTACCGGGACAACCACCGCGTAGGCAAGAACTCAGGCATTCCAGAGATTTAAAGGTAAGTGCTAGTTTGTTAAGAACGCGACTAATATAATATATAATTATTCCTTGGCTTCGATACTTCGTAAGATTGTCGGTAGATGATCCACCGTCGCATCAAAGACGGATATGAAAAGGAGAAATTTGGATTGGTTAGGGCGAGGTCTGGTTGCTTAGTGGTCAAAGCATTACCCCTGTAAGGCAAAGATCGCGGGTTCAAACCCCGCCTAGACCGATTTAATTTCTTCTATTTAAATCGATATAAATCAGTATTGTTTAAAGGAATGGTTTAAACTTATTCAGGAATAATTGTAATGTTTTGAAAAATAAATAAAAAAATGATTCTAAATGGTAAAGGAACATTATCTGAGTTCCTTGTGACTTTGCCATGTGGCCTTGTGCAGGTATGCACTTGCTGTGTGTATATTGAATATTTGTGTACAAGTAACATATGTATATGTACATTATTGTAAAAAAATATAAAAATTGAATGTAAGTATGTACTTAGGTTTATGTAAATTACTATTGGATTATATATGTATATATGAGTGTATGTATATATATTTTTAAGTTTGTGACTACATTAATAACTGCCCATAAGTTATTATTGTTAAGATAATTAAAACATGTCCATCCAAAGGTTGCCTGGAAGAGGTCGCTTGAGTTGTATAAGGCCGCCATTTGTAAATTTTTTCATAATGTTGTCCGTACATGTACTATAGTTTATTGGTGTACAATAAAGATTTATCTTATCTTATCTTATCTACCTGAGAAAAATCTAACATACTGAAACGGTTACAATATAATCATATTCTGTCCTTTTTGGTTAGTTCCCGTTGGAGTAAAATAGGGCAACCCCATCTCTTCCAGTAGGTATCGTAAAGGCCGACTAAAGGATAGGGCAGTTCTACATCCGACAGTAAACATACATCCTATGACTAAGTGCCCACTTGACCGAAATCCGTGGGACTGAAAATCATAGTTGGCGAAATGTGGGTGTTAACATATCTCAGCCTACCTCTTCGGGGAATTACAGGCGTGAGTATGTGTATGTATTCTCTCCTTTATACGTTACGGTATATATCGCAAATCATTGATGGATTTTTCATTATTCGAATACAGTACTTGACCAGCATTATTTTATTTTTTTTAAATTTAAGATCCTCGCTCTTGTCTGTGGAGTAACTTCCATTCATTCCTATCCATCGCCCTATTCTTGACTTGAATAGGGCGACCAGCATTTTAAGGTATTTAAAATCAAAACCTTATATTTGAATGATTTTTTTAAGCATTTAATATACTAAATATTTAAATTAATTTCCTAATTTAATCAAAATAGGAAAAGTTTGAATCGGTTTTGGCGGGGCTTGAACCTGCGATCTTTGCCTTACAGGGGCAATGATTTGACCACTAAGCTACCAGACTGATGACCACTAAGCTAAGAAAGGTACGAGACTGGTAGTTTAGTGGTCAAAGCTTTGCCTCTGTAAGACAAAGATTGCGGGTTCAAACCCCGCCTAGACCAATTTAAACCTTACATGTTAGAGTCTGCAAAACAAAAGCAGCTCCGAGGATTTGAAGACTTCTGAATAAAATCACCATTTGAATAATATGCTAATAATATTTACTTAGAGTTCCTGAATCAGCTAAGTGTTTGAACGAATTGTAGCAATGTTTTTAAAGAACACTCCTTGAGTAAAGTTTAGCTACTGCCGCTCACTTAGCAAGTCTAATTTACACATTAATTCTGGAGTCAACTGATGCAATTACATAGGTCGTCTAACAGAGAAGTAAAGCTACCGATATAGGTCAGACAATAAGCAAACTACAGCGGCAGTAAGCTGGTCCTACTATATATTGAGTCCAGAATTGCAGATAACAAATTTTAACCGAATTGACGGAGGGTCTTCCGGCTAAATAGACTTACAACGTAAGGTCTAAAGAATTTATTCTCAAAAAGACATACAGAGTCACTTCCATGAGAACATAACAAAAAAGTACTCAAACATAAAGTAAAGGTCACCGAAAACTCAAATAATGATATATAATGCCTGCTCTATACTGCAAATATTGCCTTATTTTGCAGTTCTATTTTTATTAAAGTTGTTATAATTTTCATCTCATGGTATAAAATAGGAAAAACGATTAAGACAGGAAAAAAAATTGAATCGGTCCAGGCGGAGTACAAACCCACGATCTTTCTTGGAATGGTCCGACCACTGAGCTACCGGACTCCATGTTATATTTGTAGCAAGAGTTATAGTTATTGCAAAATACTTTAAAATTTAATTCAAAGAATGGGAAAAGTTACGTGGATAGACTAATCAGATAATTTGTTAATCACATTATATTAATTTAAATAGAAAATAGAAAAATATTAATTGGTCTAGGTGGGGTTTTAAAATGTATTCTTAGTTCGTAAGAATATCAGTAGACACACTCCACTGTCGCCTCAAAGACAGACATTTGAAATTTGAATTCATTTACGCGAGGTCTAGTAGCTTAGTGGTCAAAGATCGCGGGTTCAATCCCTGCCTAGACCGAATAATTTTTTTCTATTTAAATCGATTTGAATATTTAGAATGAAAAATGCTTGAAAATTTAATTCACATTGTATTAATCAGAGATTGTCCAGATATTTCTTTAGTTGTACGTCATAAATGCTGTGTTTCCGTAGCGGGTTATTGGACACACTTTCGTAGACTTCATGTTGATACTGAAACTTTCTAAAGCTCGAAACTAAATCCAGAAGCTACCATCTAATATATAAAATTCTCGTGTCACAGTTTTCGTTGCCATACTCCTCCGAAACGGCTTGACCGATTTTGATGAAATTTTGTGGGCACATCGGGTAGGTCTGAGAATCGGCCAACATCTATTTTTCATACCCCGATTCGCGATAACCGACATCCACGCGGGCGGAGCCGCGGGCGACAGCTAGTAGTTCTATAAAGGAAACAAAAGCTGAGTTTTATATTACCGTTCTGTAGTACTTACTCAGCGGTCGATACTTTCATGGAAAAAGCAAGGGAATTGTTTGAAGGACGTCATTGTAGGATTTTTTATTGATTAAATTGTGCTGCTGCCGTTTTTTAATTTCATTTGCTTATTTAAAGTAATTGTAATTTCAAATTATAGTTTTGTAGTGTAAAATAGAAGGCTTCATCAATTCCCGTTTAAAAAAGTAGGTTTTTTTTTTAATTTGCACACCCACTCTAGATGCACCGGCAGTTTAGTGATTAATGAAGATTACGATCGAGAGAGATACTAATAAATCTTTAAAAATGAAAGAAAAAAAGATATTTCTAAAAGAAAATAAAGAGGAGTGCTGGCAGAAGTGAAAAATATTTAAATAAAAATCAAAAATAAGTATTACACGCAATCAAAAATAACGTTATATTAAAATTCTAAACGAATAAGAGTCACGTTGGAATCGATCTCAAGACATTCGATTTTCGATTTAGTGAAGTAAATAATAGCAATTCCAACCTCCAGACCAACTAGCCTCTGTAAGTTTGGCTCGAAATTGGTTATCTCTTGCAGCTAGTGTCGGTCATACGAATTTTCGAGGTCACATGGTCTCGCGTCAGAACACCCCTGACAGTCACGTGTCCTGACACGAGTTTGACACATTTTACCCATACAACGCCGCTAAAGAAGTTTTCACTTCAAAACTATCAGTCTACTGTCTACAAAACTCTCGTAGCCTGCTACGAAATTTTGCAGGTCGCGTAGAACTACTACGGCCGGCTACGGCCTACAAACTTTTGTATAAAATATTTTAGTGGTATAAACTCAAATGTGTTGCGGTAGAAGTTATCTCGTCTGGTCCTAGTTTAAAACCCCTAATCGCCCTCTCACCACGTCAAAGGCTAATTGTGGACATATTAGTTATATAATAATATGCTAAGAGTTTCAGTTACTAAAGGATGTTTTGGTTTCTTTTGTAGCTTGTGCACTTTGCTATCAGCTTACCATCAGGCGGAGTGAAGTCTCATCATTATGTAGAAGGAAAAGCTAAATGATTTCTAATGTAATTTGACTGTGAGATAGATTTATGGTTTAGTATAACACATAGGCAACCTTTCCAACCAGAAATTATACTTCATACAGGTGATTTTGTGAGGACTTTGAGAATTGCACCTCACCTGGTGTCGGCTTGTCTGCAACTCTAAAGATAAATGCCATTGTCCACGAACACTATTTCAGATGCTATCAATTCTAAATTTAAAAATAGATTCGAGAGGTCAGACGTTGCAAACCGTTTGTTAAATTCAGGCTGCCTATTTCTGTTAAAGGTCAGCGTGAGCCTTCCAACTAACTGTATTATGAATTTATGAAGCATTCGCTAACTTTGTCTTGGACATTTAAAATGGACAAAGGCGATATACAAGACGAGGCTTACATAATCTCACGGTACTATCTTTAATTACGATCCTAGGACCCTAGGATCCCAGTTACATCAAAAACTGGTACTTTGGAGCCCGGGGTATGCTCGTTTAAATCTATAAATGATTTGGTTATATCAACTTAAGAGGCTACTATCGTTTGATCCTCCTTAACTTATTCCTTTTCTAGAAGGAATACGAAGTTGAAGGCAGTTGAAAAAAGAAAGACAAATGAAATTTACACTATTTTCAGAAACATTTATATAATCTGCTACTTTTTAAATACTAGGCTGTACAAATACTGCTGAACTTCTTAACTGTAGGAGGTAGAACACGACGGTATTTCCGTCCAACGTACCACCACGATGCTGAATACCGCAGTCATAAGATCCTCGTGTTGTGTTCTCGGTGGTGAGTAGGCTAGCCAGAGCTCACTTGAGAGTTTTTGTGCTGTCAGTGGGAAGACCTGTAGCTTGTCCTGCTTTATCTCCTACACTGACGGCACAGGAACTCTCTGTTCTAACAGGGTTGGCAGCACGAGTATAACGCCCCAAGTGTTGCACACGTCCATATGCCACAATAACCACTTTCCATCAGGTGGGCCCTGTGCTTGTTCGCCACCTAAGTGGCATAAAAAAACAGACACAGGATGTCCTCCAACCTGGGAAATCTAACCTTATCTCATGCAAAACAGTTGCAATTATTATGACTGTCCTACCATATTCGATGTGTTTAAAAATAATGCCATTAAGTTGTACTGAAAATTAAAGTTTATGATTCGTTACGAACTTCAATTTTAATTAATCTTGTCTCATTCAAGATTAATTAAAATAGCAACGGGTAGAACTAGGGTATCATGGATCAAATAATAGGTTATCTTTATAAATAGAATGCTGCAATCGATATTCTGAGCCATCGCGTGTATTAAAACTGAACACGCACTGGTGTGTGCTAAAAGGTTGGGGTTATATGCACTTTTTGATATAAAATTAATAATGCTTGGCGGTACACTGTCAAAGTGTAAAATATCTTTTCGATGGCCGTGGTTATTTAATTACTATTATAACTATAAATGAAATATTTGCCATATTTTGGTTTAATATTCTCAAAATTTCATGCGGACGTTGAATTCAAATTAACATTGACATATAATAAAACCATTTTTAATTAAAAAGTTTCATTTTCACATATCTACCCCATCTCTTCCCTTGAGAGTCGTAGACCTTGATAGATTTACAACATAATTCGTATTCGTGTAAAACAATTCTTATCAACAAAGGACCATTTCATTACACATCCAATATTTTCGCTGTCACCGAGCGTATCGGCGCAGTCTCTTGAATATTAAGTGTGAAACAAGGCGTAATTCAATAACTTGTGCGCGACAGTGTACCTAGAATACATTACGGTACAACCTCACCGGTTCATGAACCTTAGGTATCATAACCGTCGCTATATCTATTAAAAGGGTAAAGACAGATTTTATTGGCACAGCTGACAGGTTGGGGTTTTTATACCTGATGGATACGTACGCGTAATGGAAAGTGGTTTGGTTTCATATACATTACAAGTGGGTTTTTTTATAGCAGGCGTAGTATATATGCGTAGTGTATATGCATAGTGTATATGCGTAGTGTATTTGTGTAGTGTATATGTGTAGTGTATATGCGTAGTGTATTTGCGTAGTGTATATGTGTAGTGTTTAGCGTAGTGTATATGCATATTGTATATGCATATTGTATATGCGTAGTGTTTATGCGTAGTGTATATGCGCAATGCGCATGCGTAATGTATATGCTTAGTGTATATGTGTAGTGCGTATGGGTAGAATGTATGCGTAGTGTATATACGGAGTGTATATGCGTAGTGCATATGCGTAGTGTATATCAGTGGCTAAGGGTGAAAAAACCTAGATCTAGTTCTTCACGCCCCATGTGATGTGATCCATTGGTTTTTATTTACAAACTTTATCTTTGTCGCATGATGCGTGCAAAGAGAAGACTGCAGAAATTAGGTTATAATATGCCCTCACCGCTGGTTTATATACAGTGCACAGACTATTCGTGCTGGGAAAAACGTTGACAATTTAAAGAAATTTTAAAGTTATTTAAAAAATATGTTAAGAAAGTGACGAGTTACCAATGTAACCAAGTAGTTTGGCAATGCATTTTTTAACCTAACCCTGAATTATAGTTGAAAACTACAATCACTTTTATCCAACCCATGAATCGTGCGTGAGACCCCATGCATATCAATTTTATATCATACTACAGCGATCAATTTTTATTCAAATCTAAACAAATACAATATTATTTTCTAATACATTTACATTTCTGTTGACAATACAATGAAATATTCTCTTCAATTTTACATTTAAAGGACTCAATGCTTCAAATAAAAAGTTCAATGTGTTCTTTCACCCCAATGTCTCCTCGGGCGAGATTTATTTCAACGTTCGTTTATGTAAATGATTCCGAAAATTCAATAGTTTTTCAACAAATTGATGTTCTTGTAATTCTTGTCACGCCGATGAAATTTTTCATTATGATGTTCTTTTCCAGATTCATTCCGGAATTTGAATAGTTAGAATAAAGTTTAGATAACTCTGAAGCCATTTTTAGAAGTGGTGGGTAGAAGTATAATATTATAATTAATTTTGTTAAAAGAGTATCAGTACCAAATTTATTAGTAATCCATTTTGAACCTTTCTTTAGAAAATTGTGTGAGGTGTTTCTATAGGTAAGTGTGTTAGGAGGGAGTTAGAAGTTATGACCAGGATTGAACCAAGTACTCCTCGATCATAAGCAAAGCTACCATCAATCCAATAACCATTTCTAAACATTCCAACTAGCAGGTACTCGTCATCACTGTACCAAATAGGATTGCCACCAAAGTAGTATAAAAAAAATGTATAGTTATGGTACGAGAACTCAGATGTAGGTATAGTAGGTACAGACCGGAACCGATATTCCTAGGAATCCATGGATTCTGCGTGCGGGTGCTAGATCCATCGCGTTGCTGAGTTGGGAACTCGGGACAGTGCCTGGGACTTGCGACCCAGGTGTAGGTTTAGATCGGGCCGCTTTTGTTGATGTACATCAACGCTCACCTACACTACCCAAGTTCCCCTCCCTGCCTAACCAAATTTGGTGCGATCCTACTAGTGCCGCTTTAGACATTCGTTCTAGCAATGAGCTTATTGTAGCTCTCGATAGGCCTAGATCTTTAAGTAGGTTATAGAGAGATTTTGCTGGTATACCTCGCGCTCCCACTTCTACTGCATACAAATTAACCACGTAACCGTTTTTGATTAATTCGTTTGTAAGATCATAGTATTTATTTTCTTTATTATGTGGTCCTTCGGTATATTTGTTTACCATGGTACAGTAAGTTCCACAAGGACCACATATTTTATAGTTTTGTAATACAGGAATATGTCAGGTCTAGATGACGAAACCCCAACATCTTCCGGAATTTTATAGTGCTTTTCATACGTGTCGATTAGGAGAGTCCAATCTGGGGTAGTATCTAGGATTGAATGCGGTTTGGTCCTGGATTATAACGTCGAAAATAAAGTCTGTTAGTAGTCAATCATTTTTGGGCTCTAGCTACTGCCAGACTCATTGCTTCACGAATAATGATAAGCACCTAATCGTGGCGGCGCGAGTTTTGGCCTCCATCGACATATAGAACATATAGAAGTTCTGGCAGTACATAAACAATTACAATACCAAGTGTGATTAGTTCTTGAAATACGCATGTTATAGAGGCTACGCTTGAGCCTCAATGATGTTGGTAGAAGGGCCCTGTAAACCCGCTTCGTCTTCTGTCCTCTATTTTTCTTTTCCCAATATTAAAAAATTCCTCAAAATTAGCACCATAAGTACTTACAAAAATTCGCTCAAAACTTTACAAAAAAGAAAGGGAACAAAGTGGTTCCATTTGCAAAATTTATAAAACGAAACTTCAGTTTTGTAAGTAAAAAGAAATTGAGCGAACATTGATCAAGCGACAAAGGCCCCGGACGTCGAATCGCAAGTCACTCTCAAATGAATTGTCGACGACGACATAGATTGCTGCTTCGTAACGGTTAACTGACTTTATACTTCTTTGACAACAGGCGATGGATAATTGGCTGGTCCTTAATAATTTATAATGAGGAGAAATTATTTGTCAGATGAATTATTATCGCGAGTGATAGACTATATAATATAGGGTGTTGTGTATACATGTACAGAGACGATGTTTTTATTTATTACTAGCTGATGCCCGCGGCTCCGATTGCGTGACATTTTGATCTCATTCGGACTACCCATGGAAACCTATTCCTGGGATTAGACATGATCTGTTTAACCGTTAGAAGGTGATTGAAAAACATAAAAAGAAAACTTTCATATTTGTAAAATTATTAGGACTAGCTGCTCTTCAAGGCTGGGATCACGTCATCATTTTTACATTAAAGGTTGTGTTTTTACCCGACTGCGCCAGAAGGTGGGTTATGTTTTCCGAGAGTATGTATGTATGTAAAATTGTTTGGCACGCTCTGCAGCCCGAAGTGATCGATGGATTTTAGCTAGAGAGGAGTCATTAGATTCGTATTTACTGTGAGAGTGACACTGGGTATATCAAAATAAAATAAAAAAACAGAATGGCGGAATTTGGTAAAAAAAATTAATAAATAAAAAATCCAACTGAAACTGAAAAATTTTTACAAATCTCAAACTAGATGAAAATTAATGGGTATCGGCTGCTATAAAACTTATTTCGATCTATTCAGCATCAGTCGGGTTTTTATTCTTCATCCTTGCTCTATTCTCAGTCTCATTCAAAACTCGCACTTGAGAGTACGGAGTTCACTCTCCTCATTTCTTTTAGTTAGTTTTATGTTAGCCGCTAACGTTTGCGGCCTCACCGTCCAATACCAAGGGAAAAACCTGCACCACAACCTCGTCAAGCAGGATATACCGATGAGTATGGTTGGGCATCAAGAAGGTCCTCTAAGGCCCCTTAGGTCTGAATGAGTGCCAGGATGATGGGACATTTTAATAACAATAAAAGCACTAAATTGAGACTTACGTGATTATTTACATTAGTAATATAACACTCACCGGGATATTTATCATGTTTGAATGTTTGAATAAAAACATTGAAAATATTCAGTGAGTGTTGTACAAGTAATTAAATGTCACAATAAAATGGTTTAAAATGGCATCATTTTGTGAACGTACATCTGCGAGCGGTCGGTCGGTCACGTCTGTGCGTTGAATGTTACGTATCGTTACCTCGTTATGATAATATGGGTGTCCCCTCGTGACTGGCATAATATGGCTTGGGCCGGCTAATGGCCCAGCGTTACAATGGTAGTATACTAGATGATGTTCGCGGCTCCACCGGTTTGATATATTATTCCTGGGGTTTTTTTTCTTTTTACGTGCGGGAAATCCCCACGGATACCCCCCCCCCCCCTTCGGAGCCGACTAAACCGCACGCCGTCTGTGGGTCGATGTGCTAGGCCGATGGTGAGGTTGTCTTGCGACATATCCCTCGCACCCCGGCTGACCAAGGGCCATTCCTCTCGGTCTGGCCCTCCTCGGGAGGGAGGACCACGCGGTCTCCAACTCGCCCCCGGTATGGGGGGCGCGCATCGTAGCATGATGTGCGCCGCCGCCGTGGCCTGCTTCTGCTAGGGTGACGAGCGGCTCCACCTGTCACCCTCAGGCCCGCGCTCATGGGGGGCGAAGGTCGGTTCGCGCCCTCCGACGCCCGAGCCGCCTTCGAACGCGGCCAGCGATGTCCGCGAGTCTTTCTCGCTCGCTGCGCTGCGCCCGAGAAAGACTACGATGCGCGCCGCCGTGGCCTGCTTCTGCTAGGGTGACGAGAGGCTCCACCCGTCACCCTCAGGCCCGCGCTCATGGGGGCGGAGGTCGGTCTGCGCCCTCCGACGGCCAAGCCGCTTTCGAACGCGGGCAGCTCTGCTGTCTCTTTCACGAGCATGACCTGCTCGCAGAAGGAGGCGCTGGCCGCCCACGCATCCACACAGCGGACCATCGCCGCGAGCAGGGTGAAGAGCGTGAGCACTTTCACCCTCGGGGCCGTCACAAGCTCCCGCCTCGGCGTTTCGAACGCCGGACACTCGGTGAGCGTGTGCAGCCCCGAGTCCACGCTCGCGTCGCAGTGATGGCACTCGGGCGTTGGCTCTATGCTCATCAGATGGTACCGCCCGAAGTTACCGTGTCCGGTAATGACCTGCATCTGACGGTACGAGAGGCCACCGTGTGGCCTCTCTAGCCACTCCCCCATGATGGGTCTTACCGCCGCAATCACGGCATGCCCATTCCTGGGGTATATAGTAACCTATACAGTAATCTGTCTCTGTGCGTAATTTCATATGGGATACATACATAAACACACACCCTCTCCCCGTCTCTCTCTCTCTCTCTCTCTCTCTCTCTCTCTCTCTCGCTCTCTCTTTCACTCATACACATACACACTTACACGAACACATCCATCCTCACGAACTTTCACATTGGTAACATGATCAGTAGCAGGTAATTATCGCTTTAATAAAGAATACAAAATGAATAGTTATATTACATACTGATTAAATAAAATAATAAAAATCATTACATCGTTTGAATTAAATCATATAGGTGGTTGATTCATGCATTGCCCGATGCACCAGTGTACCCATTGAAATATTAAAATAAACACCTTTTTTTTCAATATTCATCCATTTTTTACATTGAAATAAAAGTATTTTTAACAGATTTTTGTGCTTGATATAGTCATCTTCTTCTCAAAATTTTTTCATAATGCTATAACACAAAACTGCCTAGAAATGTAAACTAAATTTACTGTCTGAGTTTTCATCACATTTCAGCACCAAATTACTATTAAATAAAGCTGAGAATTCAACTTCAGATCGCAGGTCTTGTACGAATGTAGTTCTGAAGGTTAATTTTCAAAGGTTTCAATCACTGTTAAGCAATGTTGAAAGTAACTGAGTCGATTCAATAGAGTGATTACATATACTGACGTCTGTGATCAGCATGTGAGCATTTTAAATGTATCGATTTTAAGGAGTAAGAAAATTTGTGGCAATTGAAATAAGTCAACATGACACGTCTTGAACATGTTGCTATCTCTTACCGGATAATTCATTTTTATCCTACCGAAGTTCTATGGTTTGGAGCTGGTTTCAGTAGTTATATGATTATAGTACTTCATCAAATTCGGCTTAAACTTGAAGTAAATAGTTATATATTTTACAATTACCATTAAAACGGCATTATGAAAACATTAAAGAAAAAATGTGAAGAATTATACTAACTAATATTTACTTAATGGACCGCCGCGTTCCCGAAGCAACCCCGTCTTGAGAAGACTGGCAAAAACTCTGCGTACTTTTTTAGTTAGTAACCGCATTAAATTGAAATTAAATTACATTATCATGTGACTGGTACAAAATGCTTATATAACGCCTTTATACAATTATATTTTTAGGCAGAAAATTAATAAAAAAAACCACGTGAGTACCTTAGTTCGTTGCCTAGTGTTATTGTATTCCTGTTAGTGAGTGGATCTCTAGAGTTCCTTTGGGACTGTATAGGCGCGACACCGTGCGGTCGATACCTCTGGCGCTATGAGTGTTTACAGACACCAGATGCCGCCACTTACTGCCAAGGAACATCATATATACTACACAATCTTTATATTACTACTAGCTAAAGCCTGTGGCTTTGCCCACGTGGAATTGATCCCGTTCTCGCAACCTAAAGGAATAAATTGCCTATATGGTATTTCTAGACAGACTATCCCCTGTACCAAATTTCAGCCAGATTCGCTCAGCCGTTATTTATCAGACATCTTCACAAACTTTCACATTTATAATTTTAGTAGGTTATAGTAGAAATACTTTGTTTTAATTTGCATGTCCTTTAAGCTAAGCGAAGCTGAAAATATTGAGAAACAGTGGTCTAACTAAAATTATGAACTTCACCAATGCAAGTTTGGCTAGCCAATTTCCTGTACCGTGCAAGATACTGTTTTAGTTAAAACTATGTTATGTTGTTATATATTTAGTTGGGAAATAAGATTAGGCAGATTTCGATCAGTAATTTGATTGTGCCGGAAATTATGTGGGTGTTAGGTGTAGGAATAATTGAGGGGTGCGACACCACTGCTCCCTTGGTAATAAAGATATTAGTAAGTCAGTAATGAGGGTTTTGGAAAAACTGGTATTGACAATTTAGTTTGATTGATTTTGAAATGTGAAAAAAGAAACAAAGTACTAGATATTTTGTTCTATTTTGATCACTAATACCGGTTGCATTCAAAGGCCTGGGTCCCCTAAAATTGCCTGCGAATAAAAGTTTTAGATCGGCTCTGATATCAGTGCCCTTTGGTCCGTTGGTAGGATACCAGCTTGTACTTTGAAGCTGGGGAACCACTCTCCTTCATATTCTCCTCTATTTATCCTGCCATATGACCAAACCCATAAGAAAGAGGAAAGTACGGACGAGTATTATAAAACTAGAAATGGCAAACTAAATTTCCGTACAGACATCAAATCGATCTAGTCAGCGCTTTAAAGCGCTATATTATATAGCTTACATCATTAAAAATCCATTACCTAGTGAACAGCCGATGGCTTTTTAATCTCGATGCAGCGCTTACCGGTGAAAGGTAAGGACATTTTTACATAGACGGAGAGGCGGATTAACCCCTGATAGTGGGCGTTAGTTCAAAATTTAGGTTGACTGCTTTTACTTATTCGTATGTGGGTTTTGATGGCATTTAGTAGGTGAAAAAAGGAATAAAATATGAGGCAAATATGAACTAGTGCACCCGTATATCGCGGTTTACAGGTAAAGAGGTCTTATATCCCTAAGACTTGGTGCGGCTCTATATATATATATAAGCGTCGGTAGCTTAGTGGTTAAGGAGTCGACCTTACGATCGAGAGGTCACGGGTTCGAATCTTGGCCATTACACTACCGACGTGAACCCACTCCTAGCACAAGCAATTTAGCTTAGTTGGAGGGGTTAGGGGGAATATTAGTAATTTCGATAATTTGGGTTGCTAATATTCTTTAAAAAAAAAAAAAAAATACTACTTTTAAAAAGAAAAAATGATTCATTGAGCGATTAGTTTCCTGCTATTTACTTGTCTGTAGAAATTCAAGGGACACCAGTCATTTTTGATATATACCCATTATTAAAAAAAAAACAAAGCCCTCAATACCTTTTTTCACAAAAGTAATTCTTAATTTAATGCGTCGCAAAATATATAAAAATAACGTATTTATGGAGCCGTCACCAGCAGAGGCGTGTGTTTATGAGTATGTGTCGATATATCGTTATATAACAGCTTTGCATGTCCATAATATAATGGAAAGTCTGTGCCCGTAAACTCGATCAAGCTTAACGTGTCAATATTTTGTGGACACCTAGGATAAAAAATGAGGGTATTTTGTGAACGTCAGCGGTTTGTTCATTAATGCTTAACAAATATAGAACTCTAACAAGATAATAAATATTTATACTAGTTTATAGCTGTACACTCCTGTGTTCATACATAAACTGTACATTGCAGGACATAATTTAAAAAAAAAATGTTTATTAGAATTTAAATTATTTTTTTAGACTTACAGAAATCTTTGGGTACTTAATATGCAAATACAAATAATGACTTTAATTTATGTATCTTCTATTAAACTTAAGATAAGCGTATCTTGAAGATTCTTTTTTCTGAGAATACATTAAACTTTTAACTACTTTCAAATTTTGAAATTAACTTGACACTGTAAATTTACATGAAATAATTAAACTTTTTACCTAAATAAACTAAAATGAACAGATTTCTATAAAATGATATCTAATTGGATATACGTATACACGTATATCCAATCCAAATCTCGCCTCGTCACAGAGACTATAATAACTATAATATTAATGTTTTCGTCGGAAATTTCCCCACGTCTCATATTTTATTACAATTCTAATACCCCGTTTTTATTGTGACAGGTACCATATAAAATAACGCCGTTCTGTTATAAACACAAAAATGATCCCATAAAAGTTGGTGGATAAGTCGTAAACGTTTAATTGTTTCATTAATTTGCCTCTAACATAAATTATCGTGAAAAGGTAAAAAAGGTATTTATATATCAGTACTAAAGTTTATTTATTAGGGTTTTTAGTCTTAGACTATATACGGTACAGACATAGTATTTCTAACAAAATACAGAGCAAAAGACGGCTTGAAATACACTTTATAAGTGAGTAAAGCGTAATTTAGACGGTGCGAGTATCTCGCAAGGTTTTGGTCGATAATCGCTAGCAATAATCGCCCTACGATTATCGTATCAAACTGTTTATACTTATGTAACTAATGCCTTATGCCTTATGTAATTGTTTTTAAACTCTTTTTAGACTTACAATATTCAATTGCGAGGCAATCCTCGACAGGTGTGGACGGGCGAGTGGCAATTGTTAGACGAAGAAGCTTTTTTCTCTCCTTTCGAGAATGGTATCTTCGAGGCAATAAACACCCCACGTCTTAATGACGCTTAAGCTATTCTCAATATTGTCTTAAAACTGTGTGGATATTTTGGGATGTATAGTATATGTCAATCTTCTACCTGCGCAAGTAGCAGATATTTTTACGCCGCGTTGTAGTGGCCATACTGTATCAGTAGAATTTGTATATAGTCTTCGTAATATTTTTTTGTAAACTATTACAAGAAATGTTAGATTTTTCTCTGTAAATACGTACAGAATTTTAGGGAACAATATTTATTATGTCTTGCAACTGTAAGCGGAGCGAATATGAGTGCTTTGTAGCCTGTCTTCGTAAATCTACCTTTGATAACTTTTTTATATTAGGTACGTTATTTTCTATTTGATAAATAGAAAATAACGTACCGTTTCTTTGACTTGATAATTTCTTGGGAGAAAGATAGACCATCAAGGACGCACACCATCCTTAGATGAAGTTGTCAATTTGTTTATAAATAACCTAAATAAGATAGATCAGCTACCACTGAATAATATCAAAAAAGCTTGGATATATGACAACTACCTAACATCACGTCTGATTTGGCCTTTTCTGGTATATGATTTCGGCAAAACCTTACTCGCGAAAATAGATGCAACTGTCATAAAATCACTAAAATCATGGCTTGGACTAGTGCACTCTGCTGATCCCTCTGCTTTATTTAGGGATCAGAATAATTTTGAGATGAAATTAAAGAAACCATCGGAGCTCTACAAACACCTTAGAGTTACCAAAGCCCCCATCTTAGGTAAATCCCAAGATGACACAGTCAGGGCACTCCCGAAAGATAATAACGCGTCCGAGCTTGAATCTAGACTCATATTCCATAAACGATTTATGATAGGAGCCCAGTCGAACAAAGTGGGGTTGGAAGTACGAGAGCCAAAAAGGGACCAGGATATACTTAGGTCCTTTCTGAAGCAAGACGAAAATGATAAATATCGAGTGCACGCGATGAATTTGGAAATCCAAAACGAATGGTTGACAATGGGAGAGTTCTGCATACCGATGGCTTTAAAGTGGCGCACCTTGATCTATGAGTGGTCGCAGGCCCTGTTAAAATTCTATCCTAACGCCTTTCAGATGACCCTTCCAGACCAGAGTAACCTGGTAAGGTGGGGGAAGGCCACAGAAAAACAATGTTACGTGTGGTGAGGCAATAGGGACGGCTATACACATATTAGTAGGATGTAGGGTGCTTCTTGATAGAGGTCAATACTCACGCCGCCACGATAGGGTGCTTTTCATCATACGCGAAGCAATAAGTCTGGCAGTAGCTAGAGCCCAAAAAGGATTGACTACTAACAGACGTTATATCAATTTTGTGTATGAAGGTTCATCCATAAAATCCAGGAACAAACCTTATTCAATCTTAGATACTGCCCCAGATTGGACTCTCCTAATCGACACGTATGAAAAGCACTATAAAATTCCGGAGGATGTTGGGGTTTCGTCATCTGGACCGGACATATTTCTCTACTCGAAAACGACTAAATATGTGGTCCTTGTGGAACTTACTGTACCGTGGGAAACAAATATACCGAAGGACCACACACTTAAGAAAAATACATACTTTGATCTTACAAACGAATTAATCAAAAACGGTTACGTGGTTAATTTGTATGCAGTAGAAGTGGGAGCGAGAGGTATACCAGCTAAATCTCTCTATAACCTACTTAAAGATCTAGGCCTATCGAGAGCTACAATAAGCTCATTACTAGGACGAATGTCTAAAGCGGCACTAGTAGGTTCGTATCAAATTTGGTTAGGCAGGGAGGGGAACTTGGGTAGTGAAAGTGAGTGTTGATGTACATCAACAAAAGGGGCCCCTTCTAAACCTACACTTGGGTCGCAAGTCCCAGGCACTGTCCCGAGTTTCCAACTCAGCAACGCGATGGACCCGGCACCCGCACGGAGAATCCATGGATTGCTAAGAATATCGTCTCTCTATGTTAGGTACACGTAATATTTTTTATTGCAGGGATTTTGCGTACGTTAGTGTTTTGCACTGTGATTTCACGTTTATAATAGTGAATTAAATGCTTTTTTATGGTTGTTTTATCAAAGATTCTAGACGAGCATACTAACAAACTAGTTGTAACTACAGGTGCGTGTGTATATGTATGAGGTACTAATACATAATTTCAATATGTACATAAATTATATTATTTAGTTTTAAGCCTAACAGTAATTCCCAATGGTGCTTAAGCCGTATAACAACATGGAAATTGTATGCTAAACGATAGTGGTAGTCCCCGTGAATGAAAGCTGATTGAGGTATTTTAATGAAAATTTCCTATTTTATATATTCTCAGAACTTCATTGTTGCACAATGTAGAGAAGATGGGTAAGCAGAAGATATAGCATCTCTATCTATACTAATATTATAAATGAGGAAGGATATGTGTGTGTCTGTTTGTTTGTTCGTTTTTCACGCCTAAGCCACTGAACCGATTTTGATGCAATTTGGTAAAGGAGTAGATTAGACCTTGAGAGAGGACATAGGCTATGTTTGGTTTCGATAGGGGGAAAAGATGTATATTGCGTTACTTGTAGTTATTGTAGTGCAGTGGTTGTAGCGGCGATTAGTTATGGTTTTCCAACTTCAGTTGCCATGTTCATACTCATAATTTCTATAGTAGTTTTCCAATAAGCTAAAGTTTAATCAGTAGAGCGCTCGGGGTCCGTTTATAAATCAAAGTGAATTTAATTATTATTAAAGACCTAAAAATGCTGAGATCTTTCAAATTTATTTCCAGGGTCATAAATATATCACTCAAAATAGACCTCAGCTCATAATTACCCTTACAATAGTTTTTTCAATTCACTTGCTCATAATGTAGCTTTAATCTCAAGGAATTTAGGCACGTAATGATACTGTGGTTTTTGATTGTTATTAAATCACGAAGTGGGATAATTACTTTTAAAATTTTATTGGTTGAGTTGCATTATTCTAAAAAAAACATTAGGTACAAAAAGATCGTATTCCATAGAACAAATAAATTAATTTACCTACCTATTGTTTGTTAATTGTATGCAAATTCATATTTAAATAGAAAATTTCATCTTGTACATGTATCATAAACAAAACTTTGCTTTCTCTCTGTTTAAAAATGTAAGTAAATTCTCCATTTTTATTCTGTGGCCAGTGTTTTTTTATTATTCCCACCAGTCCGCCAGTACCAAAACGTTTCGCAATTCGTTTTTACTGAAGAAATTATAGTTATTTATTAATTAAAATGTCTACAAGAATGTGCTAGTTATACAGAAAACGATTTATGTACCTAGTACACCGCCCGATAAATACACATATACTATATAACGTCCGATATATGATGTTATTGATGTGAAGTCCTTAACATTATGAAATGTTTACTATCTGAAAATTGCAAGGTTAAATATCTGTTTTAGGATTATATTATTCACAAGTGAAATGAAAAACGACGTATGATACACGTGTGTATTGTTGATTACCGTCTTCGGCTCTCTTTAGACCTTCGCCTGACGGCTCGGGTCTTAATATCGCGTCAGCGCTGTCTGTTCTGTGCTCACGGCATTCTCAAAGGTTTACAATGACAGTTTATTCTTTAATATTACATTCTGGTAATAACGACATTACTTTTTACCTCATTAAAGCAAAAATATCTACAGTCTTTCCTATTTCTTACGTTAACAGCGTCATCATAAAAAAATTGAAGCAATTAACCGAATAATTACGCCGATACCTGCAATTCCACATCCCAGTAAACGTCACACTCGACTCGAGCAGGGTTGACACGTGATGCCAGAGCAATTTAAATTATAACGAGCTACGCCAGCTAAAGTCGGACGCGCTGCTATTTGAGGGGAATGTGTACAAGAGGCCTGTTAGTGAGGGGTAAAATGGACTATGTTGTTTTAACCTAAAACTTTTTCTATCCTTGGTTGATTGATTGTTCTTTTGTATTGAATAGACTCCGAAAGTATTGGATGATACGAGTGTTTTTTAAAGGGTTATAATGGGGGTTCAAAGTATGTGGCGAATGAATCTGGGGTAAGACTGAACAAAAGGCGCAGTGTGAATAATTGGAGCAACGAGTAACAGCTAGTAATAAATAAAGAGCAAATGAGTAACATTCTTATACGTCTATTCTAATTTTTTATTATATATTTTTGAGTGTGTACAGTAAAGACACTACACCTAGTCAACCTAGTCTTTGAAGAATGATTCAGGTCATAAATTTAGTAGTCCTAATCGTCTAGGACTACTAAATCTCGGATTACTAATTTATGACCTGAATCTTTCTCCAAAGCAGATCGCTTATTTGCACAAACAAACCCCATAACCTATGGCAATATGACCTAAAACACAAGCTCAACTCGAAACTCGAGTCATCAACAGCACTCAAATAGTATATTCAATTCCTCAACATAAATGTTACCCGTGACACGGCACTCAAGGGTGATTGCCGCAGCCATGTTGTGACGTCACACGGTGACAGTCTGCCAACGAATATTAAAGCGTGTTGATAGTGGAATAAACGTGTGTGACGTAGCACCCCAACCTCCCCGCTAATTGAGAATTCTTTTTTTTAAAGTGTTGGAAAAGGTTTTAGTTTCATTTTGTTATCAATTGAAACTTTCTTTTTTCAGTTTAATAATTAGGTTTGGCACTCAATTGTATTATTAGATATAACTTTACGCTTATTAGGACTCTAGGTTAGGTAGAGATGTGTGATCTACATTCCGACTTTTACCGTCAATTTTCTCGTTACCTTATTCATTAAAGAAAATTACATTATTTTATTAAAGAAAAACAGTCATAACTTTTTCCTACCTTTTTTTTTTTTACGTGCGGGAAATCCCCACGGATACCCACCCCTCCGGAGCCGGAGGGGTAGGTTATGTCGGACTCGAACCGACTAAACTTCACGCCGTCTCTGGGTCGTAGTGCTAGGCCGAAGGTGAGGTTGTCATGCGACATATCCCTCGCACCCCGGCTGACCCAGGGCCATCCCTCTCGGTCTGGCCCTCCTCGGGAGGTGGGGACCACGCGGTCCCCGACTCAACCCCGGTGTGGGGGGACGCGCATCGTCCTACGATGCGCGCCGCCGCCGTGGCCTGCTTCTGCTAGGGTGACGGGCCGCTCCACCCGTCACCCTCAGGCCCGCGCTCATGGGGGGCGGAGGTCAGTTTGCGCCCTCCGACGCCCGAGCCGCCTTCGGGCGCGTGTAGCGATGTCAGCGAGCCTTTCTCGCTCATCGCGCCGCGCCCGCTCTGCTGTCTCCTCCGCCCACGCATCCGCGCAGCGGACCATCGCCGCGAGCAGGGTGGAGAGCGTGAGCACTCTCACCCCCAGGGCCGCCACAAGCTCCCGCCTCGGCGTCTCAAACACCGGGCACTCGGTGAGCGTGTGCAGCCCCGAGTCCACGCTCGCGTCGCAGTGATGGCACTCGGGCGTTGGCTCTATACCCATCAGATGCAGATACCGCCCGAAGCTACCGTGCCCGGTGATAATCTGCGTCTGACGGTACGAGAGGCTACCGTGTGGCCTCTCTAGCCACTCCCCCATGATGGGCCTTACCGCCGCAATGACGGCGTGCCCTGCGCGTGGTTGCCCAAGTCGTCGCTCCCACTCGGCCACCATGACCTGGTGGAGCCGGGATTTCTCGGCCCGAATACCCTCGGGCTCGGGATCGAATCCCCGCTCCCGCGCCTCCTTTCGGAACTTATATAGTGCAATTCGTTGCAAACGTACGTGTAGGCAGATATTACAATAATAAATAATCATTAAGTAATTAGCTGAATCGTGACCTAGATTTTAACAACAATAAGTAGTAATAAAAACGAATACAAAGTGATACTGTTCTGTGATTTTGTAATTATGTGCTATAATTAAAGTGACTTGATATCATGGATGATAGTCCCTTTACTAGGGGTAGTAGGACCCCTCGTACGCCACCCGCGACGCCGACGCCTGCTCTCCCACCACGCCCAAATGAGCAGAGCCAAGCCTCATTCCGGACAGAATGGGTATCGACACAGGAGATCCAGAACTGGATAACGACCATCGAGCAGTCGCTAAATGAGGTGTGCAGCATAGCTACAGAGGGCAAGCTGAACTCTGAGCAGAAGCTGCGCATAAGTACGTTGTGCAGAAAAGTAGGCAACGGTACCTCACAAATGGCAGTGCAATACCAGGCGCTTAAGGTGAAGGCCATGCAAGCTAGCACAGCTGGCCAAGCACTTCAAGACAAGCTTGACCTATCGAAGCAACTGAAGGACCTAAAACGGACCATCGATGAAGCATCTAAGCCCAGTACAAACATATCATTCGCTGATATGCTGATATGCTGAGTATATACCTAGGACAAGTCTCAGCTCAGTAGCGATTTATCCCAACGACAAGGGTAAATCAAGTGAACAGACCAAGTCATTAGTTCAAAAAATTATCTGCCCTGAACAAATGCAACTGAAAGTGAGAGGGTTACGCAAGACCAAGAACGGTGGCGTCATTATAAGCACTGACTCAAAGGGGGACATTGAAAAACTAAAACAATCGGCCCAGCTAAACAACTCAGGACTTACCCTAGACGACCAGTTCAAGAGAAAACCAAGGGTTATAGTTATCGGAGTAGGTACCAGCCGCCGGATCCTGTCGACGACCTGAGCAACCGCGGTCGTGGCCCTCAGGGTCGCTTCGCGGTGCGTAGCCCCGCTCACCGTCACTAGCGTGTCATCCGCGTAACACGTGACGGTGGCCCCGTACGCGAAGTCACCGCGAAGCACCCAGTCGTAACCGATGTTCCACAGGAGCGGCCCCAGGACCACCCCTGTGGAACACCGCACGACATCTCACGCCTACCGACTCCCGTCGAACTTGGGTAGATGACGGCTCTCTCCGTCAGGTACGCCCCGACTATGCGGCGGAGGTAGAGAGGCACATCGTGGTACACTCGTCCTCTCGTCGGCTCGTCCGCCGGGCGTCCCTGCTTGCGGATGAGGACCAGTTTCCCCGTCCTCCACATCTTCGGAAACTGGCCCCGCTCCAAACATGCGCTGAGGAACCCTCTCAGTCGGGGTTCGAGGCCGTCCTCCCCTAGAGCTAGGACCCACGCGCGGCCTGGAATGCCGTCGGGTCCCGGGGCGGTACTTTTCTTGGCCCTAAGCCTTCGCACCGCCAGCTCTAGTTCTACCCAAGTGACCTCGGGCACGTCGTCGTCAATCACCACACTGGGCGCCGTAGGCGACCGAGGCGGCGGAGCCATCTGCGGCGGAACATGTTCCGCTCGCGCCGGGAACAGGGATTCCACCACTCCTCCGAGCAGAGCCGGTTCGAGCACCTGGGTCAGCGGAGGGGCCCGGGAGCGCAGCTTTTCTCTTACCATAAGGTAAGGCCGCCCCCATGGGTCCCGCTCCAGCGTCTCCAGGAGCTCCCGGTAACAAGCGGCGTTTGACCGCTTGATCTCCGCTCGAAGGGCATTCCGGGCCTTCCTGTATCCCTCATGAAGCTCCGCCAATCGGGGCTCCGAGTCTGCGGGACGAGTACGCCTCCTACAGAATCGGGCCCACCGGCGGTGCGTGATCACGCAGGCCATACGCAGCCTCGCGATCTCCGCATTCCACCAGTAGACCCGACGCCTCGGATTATAGGCTGGAGCCCTAGGCATACTCGCATCGCAGACCCGTGTCATGGCCTCCCGGAACCACGCCGCTTCATCGTTTATGTCGACAGGCCTGTCCGGCGCAATGGCCCAGGCCTGTACGATGGCGGCCTCCAGGAGGTCCTCCCGATTCAATCGCCCCAACACCCAGCGCGGCTCGCGTTGGGCCGAAATGACTGGCGCATCAATCGGGGGAGGGGAGACATCAAACCGAACGTATCGGTGATCCGACAGTGTCTCCACCTCCGCGGCGACACGCCAGCCCCGCACGCGGAGTGACAGGGAAGCGCTCGCGAACGAAAGATCTACGATCGAACTGCGCTCCCCCGCCACAAACGTGGCCATATACGTGGCTTCGGCCCCGCGATTCTGGAGAACTAAGCCGAGAGAATCGGCCCAGCTCTCCAGAGCCCTGCCCCGCGCGTTTGTGCGCCGGGAACCCCAGGCCTGAGACCAGGCGTTGAAGTCCCCGAGCACAAGAACCGGACGAGGCGTGCAGGCATTGACGACGTCGGTCAGCCGCTCCAGCGACCGCCGATACTGCCCTATGAGTCGGTGTGATCTCGGCGTGAAATAAACGGCCACGACCGCAATCTCCCCCACCCGCGCCGCTACGATGCCATGCTCCCTTGCGATCACGACAAGGGGAGGGGCACCCGCAGCGGCGTTATGCACCAGTGCCGCCGCTCCATCCAGGTCGACCACCCAGGCAGGCCCGAGGGGCCGGTGAGTGTACGGATCGGCGACAGCGGCGACGTCGATGGACCACTGTGCCAAGCTCTGGAGCAGAAGTGCCTGAGCATCGACACCGTGGCCCAGGTTCGCCTGCAGGATGCGGAGATGAGGATCCATTATGGAACCATCTCCGCATCCCGCCCCGAACCATTGGCGGAACGCCCGCCTCGCGGCGGCGGCTCCCCGCGGGTGCAGGCCTTGCTGCCAACTCTATGGTCGGCCGGCTTGCCCTCCGCCGCACACCTGAAACAGTGCGGCGGAGCTTTGCAATTACCGGCCCTGTGACCGGGTTGGCTACAGCGGAAGCAACGGTCACCGACCGACACCTCCGCCTTGCACTGCACACCCACGTGGCCGGCCGACAGGCACCTGAAGCACCTGTCCGGCCGAGCCTGCAGGAGCCGTACCCGGACTCCTACAACGCTGCCTACCGCTAGGATCCGCCGGTCGGCAGCTTTTTGGGCTGCTGCGATGGGGCAGCCGACAACTGTTGCCCCCTGTCCGCGACGGTCGTAGCGAATCGCTCCGACCTTAACCGCCTCCAGGGGGCAACCCCTGGCCTCCGCCACGGTGGCCCGAATTTCTTCGGCCGTGATGGAGTCGTCCAGGTCCGAAATGCGCAGTTCTGCGCACTTGGTGGGCCTGGACACCCGGACGGCGGCTGCATCCAGCGTCTCCCTAAGCCTAGCCGCTATGGCATCGGCCTTGGGACCGCTTGTAGCGCCAGGGACGTGGATGAACCGGGCACCCGTCCGAGTGTGTGTCACTCGTAGGGTCCCCGCCACATCGAGGGCCCTCATATCAATGAGGCCCCTCGCCTGTTTTACCAGGTCCACGTACTGCACGCCCCTCTCCGTCGCCTCCGGTGTCATCGTTAAGAGGACAGCGGTGGTACGGGGGACGCGCAGCCTTCCTGGCGCTCCCTTCGCAGCAGCCAGGGCCTTCTTGGCCCTTTTTGCTGCCTTTTTACGGGCGTTTCGCAATTTTTGGCCTCACCGACCACCTCCCAGCCCCCTGCCGGAGCAGAGCTACTGGAGGCAGTCGGGGCCGAAACCGGTGCCAGGGCCGGGGCTGGGACTGGGGACGTCTTCTCCTTGCCCTTCCCCTTTCCCTTGCCCTTGGCTTTGGCACCCCCGGCTGACGCGGCGATAGTGGCCGGGGTAGCCGGCGCAGTGGGCGTGCCTCGGGTCGACACCTGCGGGGGCCCCGCCGCCGCCGTACGGATGGGGCCCCGCTTGACCGCTCCGGCGTAACCCCCACTCGGCTGCGCCAGGGGTGGACGGTGAATGGAGGCCATGATGGCCTCCAGACAGCTCCGCGTCCACTCCTCGTGCCGCGCCTGCTGTGCCACCATCGCCACCATGCAGGCCTCTAAAGAGTTTGCCGACAAACGCGGCGGCACTCGCGGCGGCGTCGGCAACTTCGGCTGCACCGGCGGCGGGACCAGCAGACGCAGCGGGAGCGGCGGCGGCGGCAGACGCGGTGGTGCCGGTGACTCCGGCTGCGCCGGAGGAGAAGGCGGCGTCTCCGGCCGCACCGGCGACCTGGACCGAGATGGTGGCGATGGCGGTTCCGGCTGCGCTCCGACCCTCCGCCTCTCTGTGCGGGTCACACGGTCTTGAAGCGCCGCCAACTCAGCCGCCATCTTGGCCATCTCCCTCCGGTATTCCGATGCCTGCCGCTCGGTTTCCCCGAGCAGTGCCTCCTGACGCCTGCCGAGGTCAGCCCGCTCCTGCTGCGCACAGCTTAGTTCCGCCCTGAGCAGATTGTACTGCTCAACGAGGCGGAGCGTCGACCGCATGAGCCGGTCCTCCTCCGGCTTCATAGCCCCAGTTCGGGCCTTAACAAGGCCTTTAAGGGCCTCCACCACCTGGTTAGAGGTGCTGTCACCGGCACAAGGCAAGGGCGCCGCCAAGGAGGAGGAACTCGGCGGCGCCATGACACCCTTCAGGACTGGGGCTGGGGCACGCTTTTGTGGGGCAGCCCTCTTGCCACCCCGCGTCTTTCGGCGGCCGAGCGCCGCAAACTTGGGCGGGGGAGAAAGGTATTCTCCCTCCCGGCCGCTGCTGGTCGTCGAAGGAACCAGGTTCCTCTTCCCGGCTGAGCTACGGGTCGTTACGCCCGGGCTGTTATCCCTGCTCTGGGTGGCGGTGTCTAACACCGCCTGGGACGCAACTTCCGCGTCGTGGTGCTGCGCGACCTCCGCGCAGACTGTTTCGTTTGGTTGGGTTGGGTTTTTTGTTTTAGTTAGGTCTTCCATGATGTCCCACGAGTAGAACCGTACTAAAGACACTTCCTGGGTGACGGCCATTCCAGGAAGCGGGGTATATACTGTGGAGGTCCCCAGGTATCCACAGGTTTTAAACGACTTCGCTGTCGGGTTTTCAGACTTTTCCTTGTCGTGGGCCGGCCAATTAAGGCAAGCCCCACGGCCTCCAGGATATCGGCGTTCCCGAGTGTGGCTAGCACTCAGGTCGTTGTCGATATCTCGGAGGTTACGCGATGCGGGGGAGTAGCCAACTCTCCCAACGCCAACGGTGGCACGAATGCCCGTCAGCCCCTGCGCGAGCAGTAGGCCGACCCGTCCCCGGATCCAACGGATCCCGTCGCCTCTCCCATGTCTCCTCTGCTGAAGCAGAGGGGTACCGCGAGCGACGGCTAGCCCTGAAAAGGGCTGTTGAGGTGGAAGGAACCCTACGGATCCCTCCCCGCGGGCCTTGCAGGCCCGCCATACCACGACCCACTCGTGCAATGGGGTCAGCTAGCCCTTAAAAGGGCTGTTGGAGTGGAAGGGTGTCCTACGGACCCCTTCCCGCGGGCCTTGAAGGCCCGCCATCCCACGACCTCCTCGTGAGGTCAGCCGTCGGGTTATTCGTCAACGGCCAACAGAACTCCCAATGTAGGAGTCTGTTAGCCGTTGTCCAGGGTGCACCAGCCCCCCCGCTTCCGCTCCCCAGGTGCGAAGCGGTCCAAAGGGGGAAGAAACGGAGAAGCCGACGTGGAGGTTACCCAACGAGCACCCACCCAACGAGCTTCCTACCAGAGGATCGAACGCAAACAAAAAAAAAAACCACTGAGCCATCAAGGTATTTCATGTTATGCGTCCCAGAAAAGAATTTATAATTAATTATTAAACTGTGGCATACCTACAGTTTATTAATATATATTTAATAATGTTAACTTACTTTAAAATAAGTAATAACTTTTTCCAAAACCTTATTTCTTTGTTCAGTCACAGTTTCGCTTACGTGAAACGTAAAAGTGTTCAACGCACGACCTTATCTTTCATTGGTAACGAATTTATCTGAATCTGATCACGAATTTGTTCTCCTAGAAACTGAATACATATTTTCATGGTTCAATTTTTAAAAATGTCTCTTGTTTTACTCGACTATCCAAAAAGAAGCAGGTAAATTTATTTATTCTATCATAACTTTTAATCGCCTGAACAGTTTGAATTTAAAGGTTTCGTTAGAATCTTCACATCGTTACAAATGTGTCACAATAATGATTAAATCTTACTGTTTATACTGGAGATTGACGGCACTTGGTGGAATCTACAACACATATTAAATAATAACTTCAGTTGCACTTTCCACAGTTTCTTTTTATTTTCATTCATAAAAAGGTGTACGTAAACCTTTGACAATGCAGTGTGGTGAAACCTGTCAGGTTAAAAATAAAAATATACTATGGAAAATTATAAGTGATGTTGTTGTTCAATATGATTAAATCTTACAAAAAATACAAGTTCTTCTACATATATGACTGTACATAAAAAACACCATTCGAATTTTTGATAATATTAACGGAAATTATCGCGAATACTCACATACATTTGCCTGGTGATTCCAACTTTAAAACAAGAATTTAAAAGTTAATATTCGAATTTTCGACTCTAAATATAACCTACTCCTTTTTCGAAGTCGATTAAAGAAAATTGGTTTTTAAGTTTTAAAAAGTACTTGTAAAAAACAAGCATTTTTTACTACTACTACATAACATCGATATTTTAATAATGTCTAACAGGATATAAGTGTTATTTTAATTTGTGAATTTCGGTATGTTAATCTCCAGGAAATAGGCATACACGCTGTCGCCGTTAACTTGAAAGCCTTCGTTAATTAAGGCCCTATTCAGGGCAAGACAGAAAGCCCTTATGGGACAGCTGGGCTATGTGAAGAGCTCGTGACCATTGAGAATTGTAGAGACCGATCGATTAAAGCGATCGTATTCGAATCGTAGTTTATAATACGCTCACAATTTGTAAATCTTTTGTGTACGTGCGTTATGTATTTGTACCTGTCTGTTCTATTTGTTTAGTTTTAATTACACAAAGGATTACATTGTTACAATTCTAGTTAAAATTTTCAACTGAGCTAAATTAATACGTTGGACAGGAATTTTACATCACTAGCGTACTAGGATGGATTTTGGACTTGCAATACAAGATTATTAGCAATAGATATAGAAACTTGAAAGATGGCACCACCTTTCTAGTTTTGGCTAATCAGACGGCATATGAATGTATTGAGTGACCTAAAACTACACTCATTTTTTATGTAAGCTGAAAGCAAAGACTAGCTTACGTGTTAGTGTATATATGTGTAGAGCCCTACTAACATCCAAACTAATCTCACCTATAAATCTTGTCACAAATTTCGGCCAGGTGGATACAACCGTGCACAATTTCGAAAAACTCTCCATAGTAATCCAATCTCGGTTGGATTGCGTTCAGGGGTTAACAAGTGCATAGCGGGGCAGGAGGGATAGTGGTCGCAGCACTAGTGGGACCGGTGGGTGTCACGCGGTGCTGCGACGACAATCCTCTTTTGATGAGGCCGTCAAGCTGAGTGCTACCGTTGTTAACATGGCACGTGTATGTAATGAGTCTCTTTCCTGAGACTTTGCCTTCAGCTTACCATCAGGCGAGGTGAAGTCAAATTGACGTGTCCTAAATAAAAAAAAAACAAAAGGTGCTCAAGCGTAGGTTTGATGATGATGAAGCTTTTCTTCTTCTTCATCCTAGCGTTTATCCCAGTCGCATTCGAAGCTTTTCAACTTGGAGTTTGAGGTCCGCTTTAAGCTTCGATATTTTCCGTGAAGCATTTGCCGTATGACCTCCACAACCCAAAGGCGATATCGAAGCATTGCAGCTAGACCAGTTGTTGGATTTTTGAGGGCTGCCATAGATGTTTGTATGACAACTGGGACTGACGGCTTAACGTGCTCTCCGAGGCACAACCAGACCAATGCAAATACCCATATTCCTGCATTTGCACTGATCGGGGATCGATCCCGAGCCTCCTGCACTGCGTTCACTACCGCTACGCCACGGAGGCTGTCTGTTTGTGATGAAGCTTTTCTAGCTCAGTAACTCGTGTAATATCAGCTGACTGTAATATTGCTAAACTATACATTGTCGGCAATATATCAAGAATTTCTCATCTTAGTATTCTATTTTTAGCGGGATAAAATCTTTATTGGTACATCTGAACGAAGTTGTTCTATATTTACCGCAGATATTTTTTCCCTTCACTTTATTATAAGTGGTAGTATGATTGACTGCGTGAGTGTTACAAAAGCTGGCTACTTACAGAGCATCTACGTATTCAATATTCTACCCACTTTGGAGCTTAATGTTTTGTAAACGTGTTTTACTGAAAGTTTGTGACGTACTTTGTGAGTTTTAGTGTGTTGTTTAGGATCGAAACACCTAAAAGTGAACAAGAACTTGTCTCACTGAGAGGTATGTGTATTGCTCGGGACCTAAAATGCGCTCAGAATGTGCTCTATATACGCAGTACGCGTTTCTTTGGTGTGTTTAGCACGGGGTGCTACAATAGTGGCGGAGCTCAAAGTCACCATAGATTAATATAAAAAAATCTGCACGCACCTGGGCCTAGTTGTCTCGCGATTTAGGTCCAAGATATGTGTCCCGATTACTGAAAATAGTTGATAGATTTCGAGTGTTTTTAGGGCTTTGCCAAAATCGCCGTGACCTGTAGTTTGACGGGCAATGCTCTGGAATAGATTATCCTCTCGGGGATGGGAGGTAATACGTAAATCGCTACCATTAAAGCTTAAAGTCAATCTAAAAGGACAATTCTTATATTTCTACTTACCACTTATACAGTAAGACTTCAGTATGAACCTTCACGGTTTGATCCATTAAATTTCCTCGAACAGAACTGCGAAGATTCATACACATTCTTTGAAATTGTCTGTACATTCTACACGTATTCGACGTCAATATTCCTTGGAGCAGGATTTAATATAGAATATCATTCCATGTCACGTACATGGGTAACGTGAAGTATATGTTTTATAGAACTCTTATGTTTCAAGAAATATTGAACTAAGGCAGGTGCCTATTAAAAAAATATTCTTGCAATATTATACGAGCTTGGTAGTTAATTATATTATACCAGCTGATGCTTACGGCTCCACCTGCGTTAAATGTTAGTCCTGTTCCCGTCCTCCCATGGGAACCTATACCCATGTTATGTTGTCAGAAAAGTCAAACGTCAAAAATAATTTATTCTGTATAGACCATTTAAACGGCACTTACAAAATGTCAAATTTAAAAACATGAAATTCCAGACTACAGCAAATGGACCACCGCACGGTGGTTCCGCCTCCATACAAGGGGCGGTCAAAAATACGTAACTTTGTGATTGGGTTCTTTTAATATTTTTTTCAAATATAAACAATGAAAATAAGTTAAAATAAGATTTAATTTACTATATTAAGTATATTTTTCTTTATTTGTATATGTGTTTTTGAGTATGAAATAATTTTTACTGTCCTTCGTTCGTAAATCCTTACGACTACAAAGTCGAAGCATTTTGTAATGGGGTGTAAAATGTTATGTTCATGTTGTATTATGTCATAAAACAATTATTTATAACAAAAATAACAACAGTAGACAAGTAAAAAACTAAAATATTAGGTAACAAAAAACTCCAATTAAAATTCAAAATCTTTATTGTTCATATAATATACAAAGGTCTTAAAATTAAACATTACATGTCATTCCAATCTTTACTAAATATTTTACACTAAACTTTTAATAATTCTAAAACTTGACTAGACAATATACTCTTTTTCTTTCGAGGAAGTTTCCGATGACTAGTTATGAATGGATCTGAGCTAAGTAAAAGTCTATTCAGTAAGTCAGTATTTGTAAGTTCTCGGGACATTTTTCGGGTATGATCACGTCTAAAGGATTTATAATATTTATTATTAGATTCAGCTGCCTCTTCGGATAATTCCCCGATAGATAGTAAAGCGTGCTGGGCTACTTGTGAACCATGAATGAGAACTTTGTGGACGGAAGCTGGGAGATTGTACCATGGATATTCCTCAACTAAAAGTCGCGCTGTATTTAGAGAATATTCCTGAAATTTTTCTACATCTAAATTAAATCCCGATGACAAAGCCTGTAAAATTGTAGAACAGCGATTTATCAAATTTAGATTTACACCAGTAATCTCAGATGAAACTGAAGAGTTATTGAAAAACCTCCTCGCAGTATTACCATCGTTCGATGTCCCGCTTCCGCCACTTCTCGGTTTATCTACTATTAAACCTAATCTAAGTCTAAACTGAGTCTGTATGTAGGATTTCCTATCTGCTACTAGTTTTTTTTCCTCGTCTGACCTAACTTGCCATTTTTTTACATCCATCCTGTAAGAGAGATGAATAAAATGTCTATATTTTCGACTGCATCAAAAGATTCTAGCATGGTGTGTAGAACATGTTGATGTGTTACCGAAACACTTCCGCGAACATAACACCAAATTTCAAAAAAATGTAACCTTGAAAAGGAACATTTGATGAAATTACCTGAAAAGAACCATATATTTTTGTCAATTAGATTCGTAGCACTTTCGTAGGCGCGACGGTCCGCGTTGTAGAGGCTATATAGCAGAAAACTTTGCAAATTTATGCAGATGAAACCTGTATAATTTCAAAATAGACAATCTAATCTTTACTTTCCAGTAAGTCTGAAATCCCGATATTACCCGTAAAAAGTTGTACGTCTACGCAAAGTAAAATTTAAGGAAAATAAATCACAAATTATTAGGTATCGTAGCAGGTAAAAATATTAAATAACACGTAACATAAAAGGTTAAATTGTTATAAAATAGCAAAAACATACCTTGTTTTAGGAATTCCATGTCGAAAAACCGGTTACAAACAATGCAATTTTGAGAAATTACTAATTACACAAAGAATGCGCGGATGAGTCACTGATAACGCTAGTCGTAACAATAGATGCTTTCACTTCGGAGGCCGAAAAATAAGTGAAAATAAATTAAAATGGATAACCTATTTATACTTTTGGGTACCTTGTTTAGTGGTGTATCAATATGTGTAACAAAATCTTGCGAATCAACCAACATGATTTTTGTATTTATGACCTATGACGGTACCACCGTGCACCGGTTTGAAACGCGGCCCCGACCTGAGAAAACTCCGGCAAGAAACTCAGCGGGTATTCTTCTTGGTCATTGCATTATTCAAGCAAATGTTTGTAACATCTGCTTGATAAATGCGCTTGTACTTTTCTACAGAGTTTAATTTTTTTAACTTTACCGGTATGGCGATACCGGTAAACGGTATTCTTAAAGGTTTCCATTACATTCTTATATGTTTAATCTTTGTGTTATTCCACACTGTAATATATCCCTGCCAAACCAATCAGCCGAATCCGTTAAGAAATTAGAGTGTGATTGAATAACAGACATCCTTACATTCTTACAAAGTTTACCTTTATATTAATAGGAAGTACGATACTGGGATTCTGCTTTAATTGCTAGGCAGACTTGTGATTTGATTTGTCTAAAAATTCGCTAGCTCATAAAGTTGTAAACCGTTACAATATAATATAATTTCATCCATAATTCTTTCATTCACAGTGCTGCGACCTCTTGTGAAAGGTTCGTGTGACTCAATGACCTGTAAAGTACAAAGCCGTACTAACATTAAATGTGGTTCAACCAAAAAATAGAATTTTATTAGGGTTCGACAATCCATGGCCATTAACGATTAATGAAACTCTTGTACAAACAATATAATGTTCCAATAGCCTAATCACCTAGTCACAATGGTGTTCTACATTAATCTGAACAAGTTTTGATGCCCGATATTCCAGAACGATACTTAATCCCGAATCTCGATAATAATCTGAGGACAGATTGTATTCTAGGTGACAGTTCTAATGTCATTGTAAGAGTCGATTCAAAACGGAACGTTGTTCTGGGGTCCGGGTCTCAGGGTCACGATTGAGTGACACAAGCAGATTGGCAGTTTACTGAAAGCACAAACGATTAGAAGCTTATAAAACAATTTAAATAATGAAAACTGTAGTAGTAATCAGTAATTTAAATGAATTTATTGAATCAATGTGACTCGCTCGCAATGCAATAAAACTCATGTTACATTTGTCTGGTTTTTACATTGATTAATATTATCTTCGAGATGGTTGAGTATGAGACAAGCCAGTGTATTTATTGGTAATCAATAAAGCATGACTATGCTATAATGGGCAATCTGTCTTTAGAACTAGGTGATCGGTGGTTGTGAATAATTTACATATGAAGACCATAAAATGGTGACTTGTTTAATATTTCGTTCATATTTCATCTGCAACATGTTCATATTCTAGTGACATTTGTTACTTATGTTGCTACAACCAAAAAATATAGAGACGAGCCGAATCATAGTAGTGCGGTATTGACTAAAAGATGAGTCAAAAAGTTACCATTTTACAATTATTAGTGAAATAGCACACATAATGAACAGTAAATGAACATGCAATATAGCCTTTTTAGACCTATAGATCACCGATAGGCAAAGGCCTCCGTCTTGACATAACGACAATTGACAGCCCCCCCCCTCTACAGTTGATGACATTCATCATTCTATTCTACCAAAGGCCGGCCAACGAAATCCCACTTGTCTAGCGGGGTTAGACCGACCTTTAACATCATCCGAGGCATGGAAGCGCTTAGATGAAATAACTATCCAGATGGCAACCATGCCTAGATAGCTTAACTGCTGCTGATCGGTTACCGCATAGTGAGCACGCCTGGGTACGCATACAATAGCAGTCAAAAAGTTCGGTATTATTTTAGTAACATGTTTTGTTTATAATATCAGTCGTAAACATGTTTTAATAGAACTGTTCTAAACTTCTGCTTTTAATTACGTTCACAGGAATTAACGCGATCGGGAAAGTTGGAAGTTTCCATCAGTTCTGTTTTATAAGCTGGCTAATTGTTATTACGTGGGGTTGCGTGGGCCCGTATTGAGGACGTGTGAAGCGTACCGATTGTTGCCAACTTTAAGTTATAGGTAGACCACTTATTTTTGTAATAAGTTGGCAATATAAATTGGCATTACAACTTTTCTTTTGTAAATGCATACATATTATACACAAAAGACCCAGACCAATCCAAATGCGAGTGGGACTTGAGTCCCCGCCTCTGCGTAGTAGTAGAACGCTCTACCTCTACGCCGCAAAGGCCATAGTAAAGAAGTGTACACAGAAAAAAGATTTTAAACTAGCGTTATGTTTTCTACGTAAGGAGGATTTGACCCTGTTTTCGGTCTCAAACGTTTTTGAGCGCTATCGACGTAGGTCTGTATATTAAACGTGGGTACAATGTTCCCATGATTTTGTCCAACTCACTAACCAGAAAAATAGCTACGATAAAAACATTTATCGGCTTTTCTTTAAACGGGGCTGTATTTTCAAAAAAAAAATATAATCCTATCTTCTGCTGGGAGCCAGTCGGAGTTTGAACCCTAGTTTTATTGAACGTTAAGGTTTAATCGCCTGGGGTTTTTGATCCGAAAGCTCCACGTGGTGTATCCTGTTAAACGCAGACGGCAGTGCCCCTCTCACGCAGGTTTTAAATGCATTTAAGACACTATGTCATAGCTTATAGTTTTGTTTTAGTCACCCTTATAATTTACAGAATTAGACATTTGTTATTGAAGTCTTCATATAACATGTGCTTCAGACAACCTTTGTGGGAACAAGGATTCATTATGCAAATGCTTGTAAACAACCACTGGAGACAATCTACGCTAAAATACATTCCGAAAGTTACTTATTACAGAAATGTTCTATTGTGACTTATATAACATGGCCTTAGCAAATTGTGTAGGTGTCAGTAGCATTACAGTCTCCACCCACACACTACCCACGACACGACTCCAAAACAAGCACAGTTAGGGATATTATAATGATGTTATTACAATTAAATTATATTCATATTATCTTAATGTATGTCTTGTCATTTTTCAATATTCATGAATGGATCGTTGAAGAATTTGGCATCTCTCCGAAGAGTAATGAAAAATTCTGAGTCCACTCATCTTTGTATTAGATTAACTGAAAAAACATCTTACATGTCTTGGAATTTACGAGAGATCGTTGTTAAAAATACATCTAGAAAGCTGGTAAGCCGATTTTCAAATTGACAATCGACGGTTTAAGACGTGATCGAACTAATGAAATGTGCCGTTGGTTGTAAGTTTGTGTTGATGGTGCATCGCATTGAGATATAGTGTTACTAAAGTTCATGGGCTACACGTGCACCTGTGTGAGATGTGCATTTAACGAATACGTCGAAGGTCGCAGGCTCTGTGCCCGCTCCGTGTAATATACATGAACATGTCTATTTAGATTGTATTTGTTTGTATTTGCATTTAGTTAGCGTCTCCAGTTTTCGGTGAAGTTTCTATATCCACATACTACTTACAATCCATATTCCAAACTAGTTAAGCTATGCTTAGTTTGGCTCTATATTATACTACTATGTTATAAAAATTGACGACTAAGGGCAAAGAAAATGTTTACGATTAATTACTTGTACCAATAAAAATCATCCTTCTAAATTAGGACACCTTGAAAGAAGAAAAAGTATATGAAATAAAAGTCGCGTGTTTTCCAAGTACATTTTGCAGTTTTAATAATGTTCGCCACATTCGTAGACCAGTAGTAGTAATTTAACTCAAATCACGCTATGTAATCTCAAGCTATTTATATAAACATAACAACGGAAGGTTTGGTCCGTATCCCACCCTATAGTAATTCATCTGTACAGTAGCTGCCATAGAATGTCGAGTACCGAAGTATTTAGCGGATTGCGTCATGGGACGGCAAAGGGCCATTGCCGTAGGGATGAGGGACGCATTGTCAGAGGATATTGTTAGTAAATGTTGCTGAATATTACTACGAGTTTGTTCCCTATCTTTTATTAGAAAATTAGATGTCCATAATTCAATGGATTCCACTGGAAAATCCAAATAAGGGATACCAAAACAAAGAAATGTTTATTAACACATTGTAATACTTAGTTTACTTTGAAAAATTTAGAATAACTATCTGCTCATAATATTCTACTTGCATCTTTCTATCCTTTAAAAATCCCTGTATAAATTAATAACTGAATCATAACCCGCCGTGCCCGATAAGGTCCATAATTGTAACTTAATAATAACATGACATCTGTATCATATTATGGAACGCAATAAATATATTGAGTATTGAGTAAGTACTGTGAAGTCAATAAACACCTAAACTACATTAAAATTATAGTCTTTATTTATTAAATTATATTAGGTATAGGCCGGTTATTGACGAATATTTTTGAATAGAATTGATGAAACGTTCAGCGATTTTATTTTTTTTTATAAATGCTATTTTTCTGAGAGAATCTGGCAGGAATTCGTTCGTACCAATGGAGCTCACTAGAAGAGATTTTCGGACAATGATTTATTATGACTATAAAAAGGTTTAAGGCGTCAAGAGTGTTTTGAATTTTTGGTTACTACTTTTATTGAATCTGTTTGTTCACACGCAATAGTTTTCAATTGGTTTGCTGAATTTAGAAGAGGAACTGAAAGCTTCGAATGAAGAGCCGTGAAGACTGGTCGGCCGAAAACAGCGGTCACTCAAGAAAATGTCCGAGCAATCGAAAAACTTGTTCGTGTAAATCGAATCGAATCATATATAAAGCTTGAAAGAGAAGTGAGCATCGGAGCAGCAGAATGCAGACTATTATATACGACCCACCTCTCTCTGCGTAAGCGTTGTTCGAGATGGGTACCGTACAAACTCACCGATAAACAGCAAGGGCAATGCCTGGATAAGTATAAATTTATAATTGATAAATTCAACGGCGCCGAGAAAAAAAAGGCGTTTATGATATACTGACTGATGATGAAACATGGTTATATAACTACGATCCTGATACAAAGCGACAGTCAACGGTACGGCGTTGACCATGGGCCAACACCTACGAAATGTCACCTTACACAAAGCTTGCAGAAGTCGCCTCATTTTTGCAAAACAGGTCATATCGCTACTGTGGTGTAAGAAAATCAAAATACCGTTAACTCTGAATGGTACGTGACAGTCTGCGCCCCAAAGGTACTGTCACTTTGGAGTGACAAGCGACCGAAGCAAGTAAACCGGCAGCTTCTCTAGCATCACAATGCCTCAGCGCACACGTCTGTGAGAACACTTTACTTTTTGAATGGGAAAATGCGCTTACCCTACCTCACTCGCCATTTACCGCTGATCTAGGATCTTGCGATTTTTACCTGCTTGCAAAAATAGAAGAAAAATTAAAAAGCAGGAGGTTTAAAAGGAAGGGACATGCACTCACTGCATATAATTTCTAGATTTCAGAGATTCTTGGAGAAAAAAGAGGGCAGAAGTATTTTCCAAAAGGTTTAAACGTATACAAACCTTTATATGTGCTTAGCGTGAGTTCTTTTTGAAGTTTCATATTTACAATAAAGAATAACCAATAAAGTCTTGAATATTTAATTACATTTGGCATGACCCTCGTATTGTTTTGTTACGACGATTTTGGTTTATACAAAGCCTTAATTGCTTTATGGCTTATGTTTGGTAGTAATTCTCAAATGAGTGAGTCTTTTGAAAGCTTATGGACGTATTAAATAATTAATTATTATCTCTTGTATCGTACAAGAAAACAGTAAAAGAGTACCCAGTGAAAGAATAATCGTAAGTCAATTTTTAAGCAACTTATACGGATTATATCATTCATTTGAAAAAAGAAATCCTAAACCCGAAGGTTTGTGATCATTCTAATGAATAGTACTGTACTTATCAAGGTCGCCTACGAGTAGTACTTTTATCCCTATTGCGACATAAATGTTAGTTTCTCGTTTAGTGTACGGCCCTGTGGGACAATGTGCGGCTATAACCGTACATAAAGCACCATAGCTGTACGGAAAGAGGGCAGTATTGTTAGGGACACTGTTTATTAGACGCTCCTAAATATTATGTTTACGCTGAGGTATTTAATGTATGCTGTCAATCTGGGAAATGTTTTGTTTGTGTTTGGGATCATTCTGTGTGTGTACCCGAAATATGTCATTACTTTCTTTATTCTGATTATTTATGCTTACTGTTTTTCAAGTTAATTTCTATAGAATAGAAGCCTATCTGGCCCCCTAGACACGTAGCCATTCGATTGCTGGCGTATTGTAGAATAGAAAGATGAATATAAAATTGATATTTATAACAGGTCAATGTATGTCAATCTCATACATTGGTTCATCTACCCTTGTATAGAGGAGCTGAATCAATGGCTCCTGAAAAACAGCATCAAAACCGCCAAAAAATTATTATCAGGTTTCAGATTTATTTTTAATAGACATGTCAATATGAATTAGGTCAGACGGCAACGGCCTCACCCGATACTTTTTTATGTTCCACTCAAAAGCCTCGGGCTTGTAGGCTAGTCTCTTTTTTTATTTTTCTATCTCATCAATTGCGTCGGTTTTGCTGTCTCAATATTTTCCTATAGAGTAGAGAGAATGTGTAGTGACGGAGAAATAATACAAGTATCACCACCCCATGAAATCCGAAAAACACAGACGATATTACTGTAAAAGAAGATATTAAACCTTGTACCGTGGACACAGTAGGCCAAAGGCTACCATCATTATGTGAGGTCTACGTCTAGCAGTGGGCTGTGGGCACTTGATTAAAAAAAATTGGACTGAAGTAGTAAATCCAATCTGCTAGTCTAAGTTCTATTAGCCTTATCGGTGTTGCTCATTTTAAAATATCATTAAGTAATTTATATTGCCTTGTTGGAAATGTACCTCACGCAAAACCAATTGTTACAAGCGGGCAGAAATGAATTAACTTACCACCCACGCTGCCTGGGGTCGTCATTATTAAAGATATTTGAGGTAAAAGTAGAAAAGGTACAGGTAATGAAAGATTCGAGATATCACATTGTGTGAACCCGGAAATAATCATAAAATAACGAAAGTGAAAATGCCAAAAGTATCCGGCGCCATCTAGTGAAGTTCAATTTACTAAATGTCTATGGTACTGTAGATTCTGTGTCGCGCAAGTGAAATTCTCACATTATCAGAATGTATCACATCGTCAATCGTTAGGCCAAGCATGATCGACTTATTCCTTTATACTAAGAAAGAAGGAGTACCAAAGATAGTATTGTATAATATAATCTATAATATTACACAAATTAAATATCATCAATATTCATACTCAGAAATTGTGAGTTAAACTGCATTATGCCGAGCCATTTTGAATAATAAGATAAAGTACCGTTAAGTACCGTCATTTTTCAATTTCCAAAGCGTTTGTATACCATACATTATACTGAAATGCAATTTAAATGAAAAACGAGCTCTTTGATTTAGAATGTAATGGCATTTTACATCCTAGACACGTACATCGCGCGTTAGGAAAGAGACTTGGAAATTCACGTGCACGACGCTAGAGATATTATCATGGTTTATCTTTGGCTGGTTAACATCGAAGCTGGCGTAAGTGATGATATTTGCACTTCGATTGGTAGTAACATTTATGAGTTCAACATATTGGGTGTCAAATTTTACCTAACTATTATCTATTCTGTGCTAATAGTCATCATAGACTCGCCTGACAGCCTCTGTGGTGTAGCGGTAGTGAACGCGGCCGGGACGCAGGAGGCGCGGGTTCGATCCCTGCTCAATGCAAATATTTGTATGCATAAATACGGGTATTTGCATTGGTCTGGTCGTGTCTCGAGGAGCATGTAAAGCCGTGAGTCCTGGTTGCCATACGAACGTCTATCGCACTTGTTACGGATAGTTTGAGCCCTTAAAAATCCAAAAACTGGTCTAACTGCAATGCATCGATATCGCCTTTGGGTTGTGGAGGCCAGGTGGCAGTCGCGTCACAGAAAATATCGATGTTCAGCCTAATTCGCAATAAAACTGGTAAAGCGGACCCCAGACTCCAAGTTGGAAAGTTTCGGATGCGACTGGAATTAACGCTAGGATGAAGAAGAACTCATCATAGAACCGTATTTTCCTTGATCCAGAATAGTCGTAACAGAAGATTCCAACGACGTTGGCATGTCGTGTTCGGCCTTCGTCTTTCTCAATGTAGTCGGGCAAGGTCCCTTACACTCCTTGATGTGGATACCTGTTCACGATAGGCAGCCATGCCTGCTGAGAATCCTGTGGAATTCATTATCCTTAAAAATATTACTCGTCAAAATTTACATTTTTCAAAGTGGCTAAACATAATTAAAAGGCTGCTTGCAGCTACATATGGTAGTATTTCTTGGGGTTTACCTACTCGAGAGTATTTCCATACCACGTAGTTAAAAAAAAAAACACCAACACAACAACAAAAAGAAACACCGTATGGTTTTTCACGCTATCACCATCTTCGATGAGATGGAACCCGAGGAGGTTTTCATACGTAAAAAACATGATACAAGAAATTGGTATTAGCACTTAACATTAGATTGCCACAAGAGCCTTTGAAGTGGTTTTGCTGCCTATTTCCAACATAAGCATTATAGTTGTTCTCATTTTACTTGTTACGTATTTGCAGTTTAGAATAATGCGAGTACCCCGATATTTACATTCCCAGTGCACGTACCAGTGAGCGCACGGATCTTACGCCCTAAACACGACTTAAACTAAACTAAAAATTTAATTCTTTATTCCAACTTCTATATTAGAAGACGTCTATCCAATAAACTTAAGAATAGTTCAAAAACTCCAGATTACTTACTATTTGCGTAGATAAGTACTAACTTCAAATCTTTTAAGAATCTACGTTCTTCATTGAACTCTCTTTATCCGTTTTCTTCGAACCAGTGACGATTAAACCCTCTTACCTCTCAGAAAGTTGTCCGTTGCGAACTCATTCGACTGTAGAATCTTCTTTTTGAATGAACCGTTTTTTACACGTTTATTTCGATTGGTGATTGTAAGGATGAAACTGGTTCAATGGAAATCTGAATTTATTGAAGTGAAAACTTCTTTAGCGGCGTTGGTTGGGTAAAAAGTGTTAAACTCGCGTCAGGATCACTTGACCTTTGAACCGTAACTGACGACTGACGTCATACAACATTAGCTACAGATTGTTTATTTTGTTAGGTACGCTAAGAAGCTTCGTAGTTTAGCGGTAAGCGCTTCGACTGTAAGTCCTTATGGTTTTAGATAGTACCGGGTTCGAACCTGGGCTTCTGGCACTTTTTGTGATTATTTTTTCTTTTTGTAATTTATTCCTTATTGTGATTATTTTTTCTTTGTGTATCATTAATTTCTTCTGACAGAAAATTAGTGATAGGTTCTATGATTGGCGCTATATTATAGGTATGGTATGGTATAATATGTTCTTTTTAATATATCTTTTTCTCTGTATATAACGAAGAAAGAAAGATAGGAAAAGTTTTCACTTCTGCCGGCACTCCCGGAGCGCAAACCGTCTTTTTTACTTCTCATGCCTGTGTATTTCCACGTACGTAGAAATATAATGTTAACATCTAATTTCACTGCTTTTGATCAATTCATACTAATATTATAAATGAGAACATAACTCCGTTACTTTTTCATTACGCTTTCAAACCTGAACCATTACCGATTTTGACGACACAAGACACAGATATGAACTGGAACTTGGGAAAGGACATAAACTATGCTATGCCCACGGACAACAACTTATATACCTATACTATGATAGTCAAGCACTTAAGTTTCGCAAAAAGTTGCTAATTGACTTCGCTCTTAATTAAGTCGGCTAGAAAAATAATTTACAAAATATGTATGTACTCCCTCACGCCACGCTGCCGTCATGGGCCTGCTTCTTTAAGGACGGGTGAGCAGCCCACTCACCGTCCTCAGGACCCCGATCACACCAATATAGCTACAGAGACAAAATCACATAGAAATTGTTACATAATTTTAAATGTTCGTAGCAGTTGCGTACGCTACGTCGTAGAGGCGTTGGTAAAAAGTATAGTTAGGTGAGGAATTTGAAAGTTCTCTGTGCCATGCTGATTGCATTAAACTTGTTTAGACTACTTTACCATAAAATAAGTCCAGATATCTTTATCTACTGTATGATTTTCTTACGAGGAACTTTTTTTATACCACCGCGGAGGCAGACAAGCACACGGTCCACCTGATGGAAAGTGATTACCGTAGCCTATGGACGTGTGCAGCACCAGGGGAGTCACACTCGCTCTGCCGACCCTGTAAACACAGAGAGTTTCTATGCTGTCAGTGTGGAAGATAAAGCAGGAATAGCCTTTGGTCTTCCCACTGACATCACAAAAACTCTCCAGTTAGCTCTGGCTACTGTACGCACCGCTGGGAAAACAATGCGAGGGAGGTACTTCCCCAGTCGGACTGCTCAATTAGACGGAGACACCGTCGTGTCCTACCTCTTTCTAGTTTGCTTGTTCTTTCTAGTTTGTAAGTCGTTCCGAGTATTCACCCATATTTTGACCCTATAATATTTGGTTAAAGTCTAATTTAGATTGAAAGCCGTCATAATAATAATAATAATACTACATTAATCCTTTTTCTGTGACCCAAAGGATTCCCGGTATAAAACCTTATATTCTATTTCATATGAATAAGTGTTTCTTCTAAGCAAATTTTTAGAAATATTTTCTTACAAGACGTTCACCTATCGACCTCTGACATAAATCCCAACATACAAGCACGAAATCTGGCTCGAAAGAAAAGAATATTTCAACGTAATTTCAAATTACACCTAAAAGCTTCCGTGTTAGAGTTGAAAATACATTATATTTTTCTTAATTTATGCATGATGGCTTTCATTCTAAATTAGACTTAAACAAAATAATATAGGGTTGAAATATGTTAGATTTATTTCCTCAATGTATGGTAAATAGAGTTATGTTTCAATTAATGTTCTAATGTGAGGCTGTTTAATACGCTATTATGTAAATGAATTTGTAAATAATAGCTCTGATTATTGTTCGTTGGTAAGCAAAGGGCTGCGAAATTGCTTGAATTTGAAATAACAAAACATTCTCGGTGAATTAATTTACATATGTACACTTTAACTGAAGGGGCAGGTTGCATATTACGATTACTATATGTTTTTCATAATTTTATGATATAAGATTTAGTCAGTGTGATGATCTATTGATTACATAGATTGTGGAGTCCTACATTCATAAATGGGACGTTAACCAAAAGAGAATATATCACATAGAAAGTATCACACATGGGCACATCAATTTTCATCGTTTGTTCTGAGGGACGAATTTTAGGGGATTAGTGGGTTCAGAGTCTAGTTAAGCATACTCTTGATCAATTATACTATAAAGGTGTTGTGCTAATTCCAAGGCATAGCCTCGAACTCGAGGCATGCAAGCCTCCCATAATGTGTGCAAGTAATTATAACAATACAAAGTAGCTTTAAGGCTTCCGTGACGAGAAATAGGTTTATTCGTGTATTTTACTAAACACAAACTATTAACCAAGACCTAAAACACGCCTGAATTTTAATGCTAATCCGAATATTTTATGTTTTCACACTTGAATAAGAAAAGCTTAAGTTAATTAACGTCATGAAAAAGTAAAATTAACCAATTAGCACAAATAATGTCTACACAAAGTATTGATTTAAAACGTTGTTGACTTGACTGTTTTTAAGCCAATGTGTGCCACTTGGTATACTTAAACTATTTCGAGAACATTGAACTACTTAATTACTTTTTGTATGTATACCTCGCGGCACATATGTTGGACCTAAGCCTTGAGACAATCAAGGCCCTGACACGCGCAGATTGTTTTGTGATAGTCTATATTTGGTGAATTTACTCGTCTACCGCCATAGCACCACGTGCTAACCTCAAAAGACACCCAAGCAATGCGTACTGCACGTATAAAGCACATTTTGGGTCGAAGATCTCCACGTACTTATACAGTCGACAAAAGAGTTACGGTCGCACTTTTCATATCAAGTTATATGTAAGGGTGCAACCGTATCCCCTTTGGCGACTGCACATATCCCTATATGTCCTGAGGTAATATATAAACGGATCATTTGAACAAAACTATCACTAATTTTTCCTTCCTAGAAATGCTTTGTAAAAGTACAAAGCATTTCTAGGAAGTAAAAATTAGTGCTAAAACATCTACCCCGCCTGATGCAGTCAATTTGACGAACGTGGTTATAAACTAACGGTTAACTCTATCATGAATCGTCGTTTTGTCGGTAAGTTTATCTGCATTTTTCATCATCATCATTAATTTCATATCGTACTGTCTGATAACTTTTTCCTTATTCTCGGTCATGCCGTACACACAATACATTATGGCACGCACGCGTATTTTTTAAAATAGAATATCAAGAGAACTTTAAGATAATATGGTCATCATTTCATATCTCATATTTATCATAGAGTCCACCAATCATTCTTTCCCAATCCCAAATTTGTCAATTCCAGATGCATCTAAAGGATAAACTTTGGAGGCTGTGGCACCGATTAACTAAATAGTTGGTACAGATTACTCACTGCCTGGAATATCAGTGATACCTAATAAGTAATTTCCTACGTTTCCAAGCTGCGTGCAAAAGGCAGCGTTCGATCGATTTGTAACTTAAAAATCGACCCCGAGGTCCGCTAACCTAATGTTTCTTAATTTCGTTATATTGATTTTTACGGGAGCGACCGCAAAGCCTGCATTCTAGCCAGATTCTAGCTAGATCGAAGCCACGTCCACTTATTAGCTGGTAAACCAGCTTGAAGGTTAGGCTGACTTAAGCCCCGAAAATTTCGGTGGATACCAGAAAAAAATTATAAGAATATTTTTTTATTCAAATACTTACTAATGAATATTATGTAGCGTAGCTATAAACCGGCAACAATTCTTTGTGTTCACTTTCATTTTATTGGCTTAAACGGCTCACCGTGGGCTGAATTTCGGTTCAATTACAATCCAAACTGGTAGTTTATCCAGTAATCTGATGCAATCTAGTCCAACTCGCAGACTTGACGGCGTAATATACCAAGATAAGGAACACTGTCGTTAGTAAGGAGCCATGAGAACAGCGGGCCATCAACTTTTGGCTTCAGAGGTTTAGAACAGAAACTAAATTAATTAAGTAATGTAGGTAGGTGGGTATCTATATACCTCCTTTTTACTTAAGACTTTTTTTAGTATTATTGTTGAAAATTGTCTATTGGGCGGTTATAAGTTAAGAAATAAAGTGTCGGTAGTTTGGTGGTTAAGGCGACGGTCTCACGGCCAAGAGGTCCTGGGTTCGAATCCGCCCCGGCTTCGCACGGGTGGTAAAAACGTTCCCATTGAAATCCAATATAGCCTATGTTACTCAGAGTGAAAGTAGCTTTCCAATGGTGAAAGAATTTTTAAAACCGGCATAGTAGTTTTATAGTTTATTAACTACAAATATAGAAATCTTTCCTCTTTATAATAGTTATGTATGATAATTACAATATTGCACAATACTATTGAATGAGAATTAATATAATCGGCATTGTATCAATGATTTATTAATTTAATATTTGCACGCTCTGTGGAGCAGAATATGCTGTACCTAAGATATCCCTGTAACCATATTGGAAGCAAATAAACGATTGATTTGATTTAAAACCTTTCAATATAAATTACATACATTGAATAGCTTTGATTGTGTTCTTTACTACTCTTTCAACCCCAAACTATTATGGTATCTTGGATATTATGTTCAATTTCTACAATCAAAACTTACTTGGATATATATTAGTTGATGCCTATTAACTGTCATATCTAATATTACAAAATATAGTCTGTGTTGGCCACTGACTTCGAAGCCCCCGCTGCTGCGGGCTCTCTCAATTATCGGGCTTGGCTTGACGCAAACTTAAATCTGATAATGGCAGACACCAGTACTTACTAGTTTTCTGCGGTTATGCCGAACCACAATTTAATTGTAATCCTGTTTCTCAATAATTTGTTGTTACATTTAAAGTATGCTGTGACGAATGGTTGTCTCTGTCATCTTTCCTCTCGAGGTTAAATCCAACAGCATTTCCTCATGTCAATGTCAATCAAACCAAAAGAAAATACCCCGGGTTCTCAAAATTCAAATGTTGTATTGCAATGTAATATCATTGGTTATGAGGATTAGTGGTTGAAATGAAACCACTTTGACAGATTCTATCGCGATTTAATTGGTATTATTTACATTTCGCCCAACGTTTCTATACTTTTCTATACGTCTCTTAATTACATAGCAATAAAAAGTTAAATTTTTCAATTTCAAGTTTTATTTCTATGTGTGATATTCGCGAAAACTTCCGTAAGTATCAGTTTATTAATGGTTAGCCATTTTTGTAGCTAACTGTACTTATTAGATAATTTATTTGAGTTTTGGTGAGGTGAGGTGTATATTATTGCATTAGCTAGACATATGGTTAATCTCGGACTTAAAACTATCCATAGTTGGACCTAACAGTAGCAAATTAAAAAAGCAAATGACCAGATGAGCCCGATTCAAGCATTGTATTCATTTAATCTGCAATTAACACAGTAACCTTCTAAACGACTACGTTAAAATGTACTTAAAACGAAATATTTGTCATCGTTAAGCACTCCCAGCTGTAATCATGGCACTTCAGGCCGTTAATTGCTTTCTTGATAGCATATACACTCAAGTCATACCGAAATTTTAATATACAAACATAAAGGGGTAATATCGAGTACAACAAAGTATTCTCCGTAGCTGTTGAATTAATAATAATATGCCATAAAATGCCATATTAGGCCATGATATGCCATAATATACCACATACTTAATTTTCCTGCAACGTCAGCATTTATCAGCGATATTGGTACTTGAGTAAATGAAAAACCGTTGGTTGCTTCGCTAATTACTGTTTGATTAGGATTTTATGTGTAGGAAGGGTAATTATGGAGAGTATAGCTATAGGATATACTAATATTAGGTATATGTTTCGGTTTGATTTCCGGGTCAAGGCAACATGTTATTGGGTTTATCTTTTAGGTAATGCGATGTGGTAGCATTTGCGCTTATGTTCCTGAACAATGCTCAGGTTTGAATCGCCTCTCACAATGGAATTAGGACTGTCATTGAAAATACAATATGTCCTCTTAGTTATAAAACGCGATTCAGGACTGAGCATCCTTCTGGCATACGGGCTTTAGTCTGTTTTTTCTATCGGCGGCAATAAGTTGAGTCTTTCTATATTACAAAATACAGTAGGTGTAATGTGGGTGTCAATATACCTTTGCGTAACATTAGCATAGTATATAAGTACATATGCTGATTAGTTGAATATAAAACGTAAGAACAGTAACTTTAAACTCGGAGCCGGACAAATGGGGATGATGGTTTGGCGGATAGCTCGCCTCGGGTTACCTATCTTAATCCCGAATTTTAATTTTCCGAATATCACAATCCCGATAACGTTTGGCCATTTTTTCATAATCCCGTTTTTTCAAATTCCGAAGTTTTATTTGCCATATAATCGCAACTCCGAATTTCATTTGCCCATTTATTCATTTTTACGATGTTTTATAATCCAGATGAACGAGTTCCAGACACACGAAATCTAAATACACAAAATCCAGATGACCGTAATCCATATACACGAAACCCGAATATTTAAAACACAAATTTTTGAAATGTAGTTAATTGATATTCAGACAAACAATATCCAGATTTTTAAACCTAAAACTAAACCTCATATGGCGTCTACTAACTAAGCTCGACGGAGCCCCGCTTCGCGGGGCTCCTACTTCTGGGTGGTTAAAAAAAAATAACCACGAAGACTAAGGCGGGAGCTCCGCTTCGCTTCGCTCCCGCCTTAGTCTTCTAACCTAACCTATCCGAGTCGGATTGCACTGAGTTGGGGTGTTAACGATAATTAATTTCGAAGAATTAAGCGATTATAATAGAATCCGATATAGAAAAAATGATACTAGGTGAACCACAAGTGAAAAAGAATGGAGGAAAAAGTATATACAAAAGGAGGAAAAACTGCAGAAACTTATAAAAATAAAAGAAAATTTAGGCGAAATTAAATATTTAAAAGAATTTTCTAAATTAAAGTAAATTTCTAAATTACTTACTGTACCTAATAAATGAATCGTACAAATTTAGTGAGTTTTACTATACCTGTATATAGTTTAGCTGGAACACGATTGTATGGGAACCATATAAAAAGATTATGAAAATTTGGTAATAGTTTATTTGGAAAATGGTACGATGGGAAACAAAAAAAAATTTTCTGAGAATCTGGATTATGACAATATGGGAAACAAAAAAATACTATTTGAAAATTTGGTTTTAGTGCACCTGGAAATCGATTCATCTGGGAAATGAAAAATGGAATTATAGGAAGTTGTCATTCATTACATCTGTCTTTTAAAAGTTCTACCAACCGTTTTCGGGGTTTTAAGATTCGGGTAACAGAAATTCGATATTTCAATAGGTTACCCTCGCCTCGCAATGACAAAATATACCTACTTAAAAAAGTTTATAATTTGACCTTAAATTTTAAACACTTTTTCCTTTTGTTGCAGACGTCTCGCATCAGTAACGCAAGTGGCGATGCCTGCGAGCGCCGGGATCCCTGCCAGCATGGCGGCGTCTGCATCAGCACCGACGATGGACCAATCTGCGAGTGTCGAGACGGAGATTACGAGGGAGCCTTCTGTGAAAGAGGTCAGTTGTTTTACGCTAATGCATACCAAGAACTGCTTTAAAGACTTCCTTGCATGACGTAATCAACTACCAGTTGATGAAATGACTAAGCACTTACTGGGCTTAGTGTTATTCGAAATGTAATCAACATTAGTTAAACCTACTATTGTACTTTTATTCGAAACAATTCTTAGGTTCGTATTCCAGAAAGATACATAATCCTGAATCTTGATTTAAAACTAGTACTACGGACAGATGTTCTTTGACAATAAGTCCATTTAAAGTGTACCTAAACTTTGGATGTACTTAGGATGTAGTACAATAAAATAACTGAATTAAGGGGCAAACGTAGTAAAAAATCCTAGTAGCCATTTTCTTTAGGAAATCGTTGAGGAAGTTCACTGACATTTTAAATTTAGTTTTGCGTCGTATTCAGTTCATTACGTTATCCGAAATCTTGAATTTAAGGGTAAATTTTTGTTTAGGTACTGAATAAGTCATTTCTTTTAATTTTACGTGAAAAACGGTAACTAAAAATTGTTAAGAATTAAATTTGCTACAATTTTGGACGTCATAATTGTATCGTTATTTTTTTATTAATACCCCGATGATGTCGATGGACCGATGACCTGAAAAAGGTGGTTGGAACGGGCTGGATGCGGAAGGCGGAGGATCGTACGAAATGGCGCACATTGGGAGAGGCCTATATCCAGCAGTAGACTGCAGTGGGCTAATTCCAGACGTTTCGTCGATCACTGCGGTCGACATCTTCAGTGGCGCAGGGCCGGGCGACGACAACTTCGGAGACCTTGCCTCGTCAGCCGCCGGCGAGGCAAGGTCTCCGAAGATGTCGACCGCAGTGATCGACGAAACGTCTGGAACGCAAGTTTCACATGGACCACGGCCAATCAGCCCGGAAGCAGTATATTCTACATGCAACGCCGGCCGTGATAGCCTGAAGACTTATAATTGATTGATTGATTGTTACCCCAAAATTTATGTTTGATTTTTTTGATAAGGAAAAATTCTAGTACCAATTTTCTTTCAGAATTCGTTAGGGTAGGTCTCTGGCTGGCAAATCGTAGGAAAATTTTGTCTAAACCACTATGCAAAAAAAAAAAAACAAAGAACTGAATTTAGAATGCCAGTGAACTCCCTCAACGATTTCCGTAAGAAGATTGCTTCTAAGAATTATTTTTATGTCAAATCCTATCTTTCTTGGAGTAATAACCGTATTGTATGTTCAATAAAAGCTAAGGTATTATATTTCTCTCGATAGCTATACATAGATGTACGGTTTTTTTAAATATAGGATACGTCAATTTGACTTTACCTCGCCTGGTGGTAAGCTGAAGGCAAAGTCTCAGGAAAGAGCTTTAAGCTTTAAGCTTGACGGCCTCATCAGATGCTTGGACTGTAGGAAGAGGGAACCACGTGAGCGGGCAAGGAATTCCAGATCTTAATGGTGCGACAAAGGAAAGAGTCACCGAACCGATTGGTTCTCGAAAGAATGTTCTGCACCATATGCGGGTGACAACTAGTGTTGTCCTGTATAGGAAAGGAGAGCGTGGGACTAATTGGAATCTCACATCAGAACATTCACCATGGTAGAGACGGTAAAATACTGCCAAGGAAGCAACATCTCTACGCATCTGTAGAGGCTCAAGGGTACTCGTGACCTCAGGATTTCCCATAATGTGGACCGCACGTCGCTGCAACCTGTCGAGAGCATCTAATAAGTACTTTGCGTATCCATCCCAGAGATGCGAGCAGTATTCCACGCAGGAACGAATTCGTGTCTTGTATAGAAGACACCGTTGCTCCGGCGTGAAAAACCGTCTCACTCTGTTCAAGACTCCGAGTTTACGCGAGGCTGTTTTGATGATACTCTCGACAGTGTGGTAAAGATGAAAGTAATCTAATGGTAAAGATGAAAGTAATATAATGCCTTCCTTTTTGACAAGTAGATATAGGTAGGTTACAAAGCTTTACAAAACGATCTAACGGTGGCACTTTTCAACAAATTTCGAACAAATAAAGTAATTTGTTCACAGGAAAATCAATCGTAATACATTGAAGAGAAAGTTGATATTTGTTTCTGCACGTAATTCCACTGAGTTCAATATAGAAAACGATCTGGATTCAAAGTTAAGAGCTCATAAACCGAATCTAGAACAGTCTTTAAATTTTTATGCACTCTCTAAAAATATTTATAGTCTGCGACATAACCACTTCTTTTATAACCTTAACTACATTGTAACGTACTCTGTAGAGCCTTTCTGTTCGTATAATAAGAGGAACAGCGTCTACATAATGTGGCAAAGGGCAGCTGTTGTCAAACTTTTTCCACCGACACGTGTATAGAACTAGTTTCGCCGAGTTGTAACGAGAGTTGAAACAATTCAGGGCTGTCGAAGTTGCTGAAACACGCACGATTAATTATAAGTCAACAGAATTGGTTTTGTGTTCTGAATATGTCATTGTACTCCTAGTGTGAGGGTAACATTGTCTACATCAATAGACGGTTGGGAGATATTGATTTGAATTATGTCTGAATATAGTTCAATTTTGAAATTAGTTCTATGATGTACATTGTATTGACAAATTCAATTCAAATTCAAATACATTTTCAAAATTTTTCGTTAATATTTTAAACGCTGTCTTACCGTTCATCTGATTGTGATAAAACTTTCTTGTTTACACTTGTGCAAAGATTTTAACCTTCATTTTTTTTTGGATCAAGTGGCATTGCAATAGGCTTATGGGATCTAACATACGAAACCGGGGGGCATCAGTTTGTCTGTAATGTAAATAATACTTTAACAGAATTTTTTTACTCATTCATTAATTTCTATTGACACATCTTTCTAGTATTGGTACATACCACTTCTACATTTTCCTATAGGTCAAGCAAGTCTATTCGTGCCAATAGAAAATTCAGCATATCAGTAAATACACTTATGTTTATGACTAGTACTTCGAGCTCAAAATTTTGCTTGCTGCATCTTTTCACAAGATGAACAGGCAGTCTTAATTTACAATAAAGCAATATTTTGCCAACCCTATCTCCGACGGATATGACGTCATGAGTAACGGTCGCCGGTGAAATGCTGCGTGTTTATTATTTATTTGCTAACTATGCTTTATATTAGCACAGCCCTACCGTACATTCCTTTTATACTCTCGTAAATAATAAAATGGGTTAAACCAGTGACGCTTGTGTGCTTTTCATCTAAGAGAATTGAACAATTTCCTTGCAAGCATATTTCACCAGTAATGTAAATAATGATAACTATTTGAATGCAGTAGTAGTTCTCCTATAAATTTAAATCGGTTAAAATTAAGTCAAGCTCTCAGGCTGTGTTGGTGTCATTAGTGCCCTCAAACTACCGTTTTGGTAGAAGGGACAGGTCTATAAGACGATCATTGTGCCTGTCTTTGTACATGACTGTAGAGCATAACCGTTGTTAGAATCGTTCAGCAGAAATAGCGTGTCCTAAAGATGAATCTGCTACGGTTAATATACGTAGTCACCTGGATTCGCGGTTGCTTTCATGCAATTGCAGATAAAATGCAGGAGAGTTATTTTTACTGATGCGGCAACGTTTTGCAGAGACCTTATTTAGCTACTTGCGTAATAAATGTCTGGCCATGCCATAGTTGTGTAAAGAAATTCTCAAAACTATAGCCTATGTTTGTTGAAAGCTGTATATAGTTATATACTTCATCAGCAGTGCGTGAACAGGCTTGTGTTATCGTAGATTAGATGTAAAGATTAACACTAAATATAGATGGCTTTATTGGTGAACTAAAGAAAGTGCTTATATTTTATTTGAATTATTGTGAATAATTTAAGGTCATAGGTTCACATGCCATGAACTCATAGTGGCTAAGGCTTAAGTTACAATCAAGCTTCTGTGAGTTCAAACCCTGGAAATTACAACATAGATGTGAACCGACTCTTAACAAGGCTCGTCAGCATCATCATCTTAGCATTCCCTGTTGTATTTGTGGCTTTCACCTGAGGTCCTGAGGTCTACATAGTCCTTCGCCTTTTGATTTCGTTTATTTAACTTTTAAGACTTCGACCTGACCGAATGCTGAGAGTTATGATTACCCTTATCACTTTCAGAAATACAATATTCTTCTTCTGTCGAGTCGACGTCATAATCATGTCTTCCTCCTCATGAGTTCCTCCGGTTAATACAATATTATTGTTTAATCTAGTAGCTTCGTTAACTCGCATAACTTTAGTACAGATATTCAGAGTAGACTTTAGTAGCATAAAATACCACTATTTGCAAAAATATTAAACGTAACAATAACTAGTGAACAATATATTTGCCGACCCTACAAAAGCGGAAACGGCGTCACGGACAGCCACGAACTAAGTGTTTTGTGTTATTATTTATTCGCCGACAGAGTGGTAGCACTGCGAGTATCAACTTTTAATTACTTTGTACTATTTTAAATTGTACTAGGGCATTTATATTACATCGGTACAGTGTTCATTTCTCATTAAAAACTATTTGGTACAGGAGAACAGACTGTGTGACTGTGACTATTGTGGTTAAGGAAGTTAGGTTAGGAAGTTAAAATTAAAATGCAATTCCACTATATCGTCCTAATTAAATGATAATTAATAAAAATTAAAATACGAAGATTTTCATAATACAAGATTGGATGTAATTGAAATTATAGAATGAATGAATAGAATTTAAATTACAGCAATTGAAATATTTAAATTGAATTGATCTCCTGAGGAGGGCCAGATCGAGAGGGATGGCCCTAGGTAAACGGGGGTGTGAGGAATATGTCAACGATTTCACCTTCGGCCTAGCAGGAAGATCCACAGACGGCGAGCGGTTTAGTCGGTTCGAGTCCGATATAACCTCCCCCTCAATGAATGAAATTGATCAAAGACGTGCCCGGTTGCCAGAAAAAAAAACAAATGAAACTACAAACAGACAAGTGTGATGACACTGGAACAAGTGATTCATCGTTATCTGAGCCTTTTATCAAAACAGTTGGGAGTCGGCTTTACACTTTAACTGTGATACTGCTGAATGTTGATATTTTCCGCGAAGCGACTGCCATCTGATGCCAATAATATTATTAAGCGGTAAACCTATGAAGTGTAAAAATAAAATAATCAATAGATATTACACAAACCAACAAATTAAAAAATGATACCTCAGTTGTTCTCGCACTAATAGAGTTCAAACTGCTCCGTTTGCTTCCAAATTCTATTTATTTACAAATGAATACATAATTTTCATAGAGCACTAGCAGTTGCCTATTACCACTAAGCCTCATTTAAAGTGCGAACAGGGAAGTTATAGTATTTGAATCCTCAACATCGCACAACGGAATACTTTAAAAATTACATTAGCCGTATTCATGGATTTTGGCCAAAGTATTTAATCCTAATGTACCTATTTGGAAGTACTTGCATTTCTGCAATAATCCTATCAGAACGATGGACATATAATACGCACATTTATTTAAAAAATATGTATTGTACTAAAACGAAATTAATATTTTTTTGCAAGGGTTGTGCTGATTTGGAGATCTTGTATCGCGCAAGTTCTTTCTCGTTTTCTATTTGTCGTATAAAGCTTTTGAAATCTGCATTATCCTTTTTAGTAAAACATATTTATTTTTTGTGGTATAAATGCCTTTACGAGTTATTTAATATCGACTGTAAGTTGCGGGATACTGCATTCTTTTTGAATTATGATAGTGTCAAAGGATTAGGGTTTCTTTTTCGTTTATTGCTGTCTCCACTTCAGGTGGCAACATACAAGTGAGCTTTTGCCATCTCTAATAGAATTATAGGTTGTCACTTGCATTATTATTATTCTAAATAACTTTTGGTATTAAAAACGTTCATTTTTCACGGTAAATAATAATAATTATTATTAGAAGGACCATGCTGTCGTTTAATAAAAACATTCATAGTTCCTTTAGCTATAGTTATGTTGCCTGCCACAAAATGCTTAGGAAAGTCGTGAAAGCAATAAAACTCAAGGATAATATTAATTTATCCCTTTAAGTCATGGTTATCTATGTATCTAATAGTTTTGATGTTATCTTCAAGGTCGAATGTAAAGGTCAGTTCATACACATCGATTGAACAGACTGTAATAAAATATTTCTATTGTTGTAAGTATGTAATGTTTCATGTATTATAGCTATTAACATTACTGTTTCTTTTTCTTGCAAGTTGTTCGCTATTCGATAAAAAACTAATGTATATATTTTTTTAAGACTATCGATTCGCCCCGGCTTCGCACGGGTGGTAAAAACGTTTCGTGGAAATCCAATACAGTCTATGTTACTCAGGGTGAAAGTAGCTTTCTAATGGTGAAAGAATTTTTGAAATCGGCACAGTAGTTTTTGAATTTATTCATTACAAACATACAAATCTTTCCTCTTTATAATCTTTATAATAGTACTTGTAGATTTGGTGTTATTTGATTTTACAGTAAAAATGTCACTGAATATTACTGATATATCTAGTTTCAGTCAAAGGTTTGTTCAAGTAGTTAATAGTGATGGTGACTATAAATGCTCTTGACGTCTCAGGTTTGATATCCCGGTCTAGTCGTATTATTGGTGCTTTTTGTTAGGTAATTCTCAATAAAAATTTTGTGTGGCAAATTATATCTCCGAAAGAGCAGATAGAAAGTTCATCTCTGTCTGCCCTTTCAGAGATACGTTGGCATATAACCAAATTTGTAATACGAGAATGTAACAAAACCGCGGCATGTTTGATAACCGCAGGTAATTGACAACGGCACACAAATTTCATTCCTGTTTAAAATAGTCTGGTGTCGGAGTGTTCACCGATACAATATTGCGATTAATAGATTTATATACACAAGTGTTTTAGTGGACGGTTGAAGATCGATCGCTTTCATCAAATAAATATAGGTTTAGGACTTTTTTTAATACCATTTTGGTGGCAATCAAGCACACGGCCCACCTGATGGAAAGTGATTATCATGGCCTATGGACGTGTGCAACACCAGGGGAGTCACACTCGTGCTGCCGACTCTGTTAGTACAGAGAGTTTCTGTGCCGTCAGTGTAGAAGATAAAGCAGAACAAGCCTCTGGTCTTCCCACTAACAGCACACAATCATCTGTATCTAGTTTATTTGATAACTACACCATATTTTTTTGTCACACTACTGTTCATGCCAAGGTTGCCCTGAAAAAAGCACTTCCAGCGATAAGGCCATCCATTTTACATTAAACTGAAGACATGCTACCTGCTTGTCTTATTGTAAATCCATTGGTTTACAATGAACAATTATGTATTTATTTATCTATCTTTTTCATAATTTTACTTCTTTTGATACAACATGTACTTTTTCTCTAAGAATTGCTTGTACCTGAAAAATTCATCGTAACTTCAGGTTTCATTAAATTGTTTTATTTTTTCATGAATTAAGTGAAAAAGAATTAAGACTATTTAACCAATATTGTGCAAAGTTATCCTTTTAAACATATTGACTCAGTCCAAAGTTTTATCATACTTGATTGACGTTGATAAACATTTGATAAATATTAAATCAGAAACAAACATATAGCGGCCAATTCAGTAAATTCAGTAACATTGTGTAAAACAAGCCAATTTTGGCAGTTACAATTTGGTAAATTCATCTTTATTACTGCCTCGGATTATTCGAGAAGTTTCCCACTTTTTTAACTAACGCAGTTAGACCCTTACTATTGAAAGTCGAATAGGACTCGTGAATTGTACCATTTCTGTGCACACGCACACATTCACACGTTTACTAACACGATATGACCACAAGTAAATGCGTGCATTTGTAATCTGCAACAACTTTAGAATACGGACTAATTAAACTTATTGAAATTATGCTATAGCTACCGTGTACTAGTTCCAAAAGATAATATCGTGCGAAATTCAGTATTCTTCTACTGAATAGTTGGGATTAATTATTATCTAGTCGACACAAATTCGTACTGGATAAAGCATGACTAAATGACATAGTATAATGTAAAGTTATATTAACCCCTCCGAATTCGTCGAACTTTAGATCAAAATAATACTCAAAATAATAATTTAACTAAAATAAATGTCACCTTACCCAATTAAGCATTCAAATAGTTAATACAATACTGCCAACCACTTGGATAAAGAGTCTCAAGTGGTGAATACGAATAAAAAACCTCAGTATACACTAGAATTCTACAAACACGGTCGAGTATCTATTGTTCGGAAATAATTTGCTTTCAAATAAGATATTTGAAAATACGCTTACAATATTACCAAGTCAATAGAGATAATTGTATTGAAAACTAATATATAAATTTCCATTTCGATATAATCCCATGACCTTTGCTATTTCTTTCTAATGAAGTTCCAATTTATTCTGAGGGTAACATAGAATTCGATCCAATAAATATATAAAGTCAACGACAAAAGAAGCTTAACTAATTCTTATTTACTAATCACGTTAGTTTTGAAACCCTTCATAAAATGATTAATAAAATATGAAATATATTAACTTTGTCCTCTGGGGATTATCAAACAATTAGTTTACTAACATTACAATGAAAGGTAGTACGAGTTGGCTTTGTGGCGAGGACAAGCACACCCACCAAATAAAACGACTTTTTCTTACTTTATTTCTTAATCGCATCAAAAGTGAGTGTCTATCGAGAAACGTTCGTAGGTTTTCTAAGCATCTACAAAGTTAAATCGCGTAACTGTGATAGCATAAGTTTCCGAATCTTGAAGTATAGCGCGGATCGAATGGATTTTTTCGGGATCGCCCCATAAGTCTTAAAAGTTCGTTTTATGTGGCAACATTGCCAAAGATTTAAGGGATTCTTAAGTAATTATGACATAATTTAAAGTTTTGATTTAGATACTGTTTTATTGTATGATTTATTTAGAAGGTATTTTATGATTTGTTTAGGTATTTTATAGTAAATTTTGAAGAACAAATTACATTTTTATTCATTTCTCTTTTTCTTCTTCTTTAGCCGTTACTGGTGACTATAAATACGTGTAATTCGAAAGAAATATATATTTTTCACGAAAATAGCAATAATCGAGTGATAATGATCATTTTAAGCAAATGCGTGATGTTTTTTTACTAATATTTATTCACCAGAACGACCTTGATGTTTTCTCCCGGTATATACCATACACCTGTTATCAGATATAAGTTAAAGATATTTACCGCTCGCAATACAAGAACAATAACACAAAAGATCCACGGATATAAAAGCACTTCAATTCCCGACTCCCCTCTTCAGGGTTCCATCAACTATCTCAGTACCGTAGCAGTAAATCAAAAGCAAAGTTTGTTAAGTGCAGAGTTCAGAATCGAACCTCGCTCGATGTTTTTTACAGTCTATATACAGTGACTACTTGTAATGCAAGTATAGGTAGTCACGTCTCCTTGTCATTGAGAGCAAACATCACTGTTTCCACTTGCTTCATGATATGGAATAAACTGATATTCTATTTTTTATATACTGATATTCTACTCATAGACCATAGAAGAAAAGTAAATTTAACTGCCTTGGGAACATTACATTTAAAGACCGCATATATGACAGTTTGCTACTTTCTTCTTCTTCTTTCAGCTGTTGATTTTGGGTTCAAATTTGCTACCTGGGTACCCAAGTACCCGATTCAAAATTTAGCTAACCATATTAAGAATTCCTTAATTAAATAACATTTTATTTGTTTTAAGCGGTTTCACTAGCTTAACTCATACTTTTCTATTCTCGAAAAAAGTGCATACAACTCTGCAGCTCTGCCCAGCAACTCTGCAAACCACAACGTACTTTACAAAGTTTTAAATCTATCGAAGCGGTACATAATTTATGCAGAGCTACAAAGATTGCTTTATCGTGTTTCACGGACGATTAAACATTCGCTACCCGAGTTGGCGGCTATATTTTAGAAAAAGTCACTGATCCCAGAGTTATTAGGTACTAATCTTTTGGTATAAAGATGCGGAAAAACTACTGACTTTCTTGATGTCGCACTCGTAATCTTCGAAGTGGCTTTTGATGTGATTATGAAAAAACATTACGGGCAGTAACATAAAGGAATCACTGACGATTACCGTTACTCCGAGATTCCATGAAAAAAATATTTGGAATAGATTCTTCATTGGTTTGCAGCTTTGACTTAAATCAATCATACCATCTAGGTATCTATAAAATTCTGATGAATATGATTAAAAATATGATGAGAAAATGACGAAAGTGGAAGAATAAAAAAATTCAAATGATAACATTTCTTAGACTGTCATTTGACATTAATGTAACTGAAATTTTATTATCGTTTGCCCTCTTAACCTTTCCAACAATGTTTTGGTTTAATTTTATTAGTTTTCCAAATAAAACAATATTGCTAATGCAAATGTGTAAATAATTATTCCACAACATTTCACACAACGCTATCTAGATCCATGGTAAACATAGCTTAACTAGCTTGTGTTATGGAATCTAGAATGCGGATAAAAATACTTAGATACTTTTTTTCTTTTTGTAAATACATACCTATTATATATAAAAACACCCAGACCAATGCAAATATACATATTCATCCATATAAATATTTGCACTGAGCGGGGATTGAACCCACGCCTCCTGCGTAGCGGTCGCTTTCACTACCGCTACGCCACAGAGGCTGTCAAAATGTTGTGCCCGAGGTCACTCGGGTGGAACTAGAGCTGGCGGTGCGAAGGCTTGGAGCCAAAAAGAACACCGCCCCGGGACCCGACGGCATTCCAGGCCGCGCGTGGGTCCTAGCTCTAGGGGAAGACGGTCTCGAACCCCGACTGAGAGGGTTCCTCAGCGCATGTTTGGAGCGGGGCCAGTTTCCGAAGATGTGGAGGACGGGGAAACTGGTCCTCATCCGCAAGATGGGGCGCCCGGCGGACGAGCCGTCCGGGTACCGGCCCATAGTGCTGCTCGACGAGGTGGGCAAGCTCTTCGAGAGAGTCATTGCCAAGCGCCTCGTCGAGCATCTCTCTAGAGTGGGGCCGGACCTGGCGAATACCCAGTTCGGGTTCCGCCGGTGGCGTTCCACTGTGGATGCCATCATGCGTGTGAGGACTCTGGCGGAGGATGCGGTCGCTCGGGGCGAGGTGATGTTGGCGGTGTCCTTGGACATCTCCAACGCGTTTAACACCTTGCCCTGGAGTTGCATCAGAGAGGCGCTCGTGTATCACGATGTGCCTCTCTACCTCCGCCGCATAGTCGGGGAATACCTGATGGGGAGAGCCGTCGTCTACCCGAGTTCGACCGGAGTCGGTAGGCGCGAGATGTCGTGCGGTGTTCCACAGGGATCGGTCCTGGGGCCGCTGCTGTGGAACATCGGTTACGACTGGGTGCTTCGCGGTGACTTCGCGTACGGTGCCACCGTCACGTGTTACGCGGACGACACGCTGGTGACGGTGGGCGGGGCTACACACCGCGAGGCGACCCTGAGGGCCACGACCGCGGTTGCTCAAGTCGTGGAAAGGATCCGGCGGCTGGGTCTCGAGGTGGCTCTGCACAAGTCCGAGGCCATGTTCTTTCATGGCCCTCGGCGCAGGCCAGACCCGGGAGCCAGCCTTACAGTGGGAGGCACTCCCATCGACATCAAGCCCCGGTTGAAATACCTGGGGCTGGTGCTTGACGGTCGATGGGACTTCGGAGAACATTTCCGAAGTCTGCGCCCCAAGTTGGTGGCAACGGCGAATGCCTTGGGCAGGCTGTTGCCCAACTTGAGGGGCCCAGAGGACTCCTGCAGGAGACTCTACGCGGGTGTCGTGCGGTCCATGGCCCTATATGGGTGCCCCGTATGGGCGGACACCCTGGGGGTCAGATTCCTGCCTCTGCTCCACGCGGCGCAGAGGACGACGGCCTCCAGGACCATCAGGGGGTATCGCACGATATCCTTTGAAGCGGCGAGTCTCCTGGCCGGATCGCCACCGTGGATCCTGGAAGCGAGGACCCTTTCGGCACTCTATCGGTTCCGAAAGGAGGCGCGGGAGCGGGGACTCGATCCCGAGCCCGAAGAAATTCGGGCCGAGAAATCCCGGCTCCACAGGGCCATGGTGACCGAGTGGGAGCTACGACTTGAGCAACCACGCGCAGGGCACGCCGTGATTGCGGCGGTAAGACCCATCATGGGGGAGTGGCTAGAGAGGCCACACGGTGGCCTCTCGTACCGTCAGACGCAGGTCATTACCGGACACGGTAACTTCGGGCGGTACCTGCATCTGATGGGCAAAGAGCCAACGCCCGAGTGCCATCACTGCGACGCGAGCGTGGACTCGGGGCTGCACACGCTCACCGAGTGTCCGGCGTTTGAAGCGCCGAGGCGGGAGCTTGTGACAGCCCTGGGGGTGAGAGGGCTCACGCTCTCCACCCTGCTCGCGGCGATGGTCCGCTGCGCGGATGCGTGGGCGGCCAGCGCCTCCTTCTGCGAGCAGGTCATGCTCGTGAAGGAGACAGCAGAGCGGGCGCGGCGCAGCGAGCGAGAAAGACTCGCGGACATCGCTGGCCGCGTTCGAAGGCGGCTCGGGCGTCGGAGGGCGCAAACCGACCTCCGCCCCCCATGAGCGCGGGCCTGAGGGTGACGGGTGGAGCCGCTCGTCACCCTAGCAGAAGCAGGCCACGGCGGCGGCGCGCATCGTAGGACGATGCGCCCCCCCCCCCCATACCGGGGGCGAGTCGGGGACCACGTGGTCCCCCCTCCCGAGGAGGGCCAGACCGAGAGGAATGGCCCTGGGTCAGCCGAGGTGCGAGGGATATGTCAAAAGACAACCTCACCTCCACATCGACCCACAGACGGCGTGCGGTTTAGTCGGTTCGAGTCCGACATAACCTACCCCTTCGGCTCCGGAGGGGTGGGTATCCGTGGGGATTTCCCGCACGTAAAAAAAAAAAAAAAAAAAAGGCTGTCAAAATGTTTAATGATACAGTTTTAAGTAACCAATTTAAATAAACCTTTAAGGGAAAATAATGTTAAATAAACAACGTCTATTGTGTATGTAGATTTTCTTTTTGAAATTACTTTTGTATGCAAACTATCTCCGGAGTTTCCAACAAATTACTCTATTTTCCTCAACGTCTTTTTCATGACTAGTTGCTTCGTATTTCAATATTCTACGTTCTATTGGATTCTTTCGAAGTATGATCCCGAGGGACCGCTGCATTGTATTGGAGGTGTCTGGGAATAGTAACAGAATTGCTTCGATATGGAATAGGATTATAAGATGCTTATTATTTCTATAAATATACAGTTATAGAAATTTATATAAAAGCACACCGCTCGCCATAGACAGGGGATTCATCCTCACACATGGCGATCAGAAATGGTGTAGTATGAAAGGAACTTCATCCCTCGCATGCTCTAGCCGTGGCATGAACTAATGTGATTTTGCTAAGTGACTACAATATGGGGTTCTCCAAGAAGGGTATTAGACCGTTTCTTCAGGGTCGGCAGCGCGAGTGTGACGCCCTTGGTGTTGCACACGTACATAGGCCACGGTAACTACTTTTCATCAGATGGGCCATGTGCTTATGTTTGGTATAAAAAGTTGGGTTCATAATAAGATAGGTAGTTTGAATGAAAGTTTCATTCACTTCACGCGAACAAAGTCACAGCCGGCCGCTAGTGATAATATATTAGACTGCTATTGACAATAAACGAAGATTGACGAAACAGACTTTTCAAGCAACCCTATAGGTTAGACATACGTATGTCAATCAGATTGAAGGCGTTTTAAAGGAAGTATATGTCAAGTGTACCTAAAACCAGCGAGTATGTATGATAATAGTTATAAAAGTAGAAGAAGTTAAAGATATATGCCAGGATAGGAGCAGGTCGAAACATGTAGTCTTTGCTCACCCCAATGGGACTGAGGTGTGAGGTGTTGTATGTAGATTACGGTTAGGCATACAGGAAACTGTTACCTCTCAAAACAATACTTAATTCACCAGCAGCGTTTCTATCTAAAAGAAAGTGGCTATCACTATTCTGAGAAATGTAATTCTGAGATGCTCAAAATTTCACTTGAATTTGACTAAAAACGTTTTAAAAGAAGCAGGTAGTAGATTCCAGACATCTTATTGGAATTTTAAATAACTTAACTTTGTACTGTTTTCTTTCGGCTGTCTTCACAAAACTAACTTGAATCAAGTTAATGAAGAATCCATTTTAGATTTTATTTTTTAAAATGGGATCTCGAAGCAACGGTAAGGCAGTGATTTCTTTGCTTTATTTTGTATGTATTACTCGAAAAATATTGGAAGGCATTCACCTTTCTTATCTTACAGGTTTCTAGAGAGATTTTGAATAAGTATTGTTATAAGTGAATACCATTGCAAGGATCCATGAAGTGAAAATATAGAGACAAGTATATAAATTTCTGAGGTACTCAAATATATACCCATTTTTTTTTCAGAAACAAAATGTTTTATATACTTCACACAGATATTTTTTAAACAGTTTTGCTTTTCAAAACTCAAAAAATATGCTTATTTCAATCGTTCTTAAGCCTACCATATATTTCATTGCCATTCAAACCAAACGTGTATTGTGTGCGTGCGCTTTATAATCCAAATTCAAGTTAAATTTAAACTGTATATACATACATATGTACATATGTACATATTGTACATACACACATTGCAAGTACAACTAGAGAGAGAGAGTTCATCTTTTCTTCCTTAAACTTTTTTAGATGCTCTTTATCATTCAAAACAAAACTATTTTTGTAAGAGCCTAGCAAGAGGCCTGTGCTCAAATCGAAGTAATCACGAGACTATTTGGGACTGAAGTCACCCGATGTCGCCCGACATTCCCCGAGCACCCTCGTACGAGGTCACTCTTGTCCCGAACATTTCCGGAGTCCGTCATCGTCCCCATTTCCTGTGACACGCGTCGTTCGCTATTATTCCAGCCGACGTGTGACGGAAATCGCCGAGTTCTCCCGAAGGTGATTGTTCGGAAATTAGAATTGCGAACTGTCCGAGTAGCCAGTGTATAGGGTTGTCACAGATGATCACAATAAAAATGCATTTAGGCGTTAACATTGAACTGTAAACATATCAGTATTTGTTGTATAAGGGTGGCAGGTGAAGCCGTCTTTCAATCTAGCAGAAGCAGGTCGAGGTGGTGGGGTGATGCGCGGGACATCCGGGGTAAAACAGGGACACCACGGTCTTCCTCCCAAGTGGGCCGTCTCTATGGTCCTTTAACAGTTGGGGCGTGAGGTTTATGCCAGAGGCAATTTCGTTCCCTGCAACAAATGACCCACGACGGTACGAGGTTTTAGTCGGTTCGAGTCCGACATAATTATTCCCACTGGCTGCAAAAAAAAATCGTTTTGTATCAGAAATAGGGAGGTTTAAGGTGTGATATTTGACGTTTTACTTAAACAACATAAGTACTTTAACAACGTGGCAATACTGTCAGTCTTCTGGGAACACTACCACAAGAGGCATGCGATGCAGATGAATTCCACAACGCATTTTAACTTTTAGTTTTAGCTTTTTACTATTGTGTATTTATTATAACTTTAGTAATTTTATTTTATTTAAAGTTAGTTAAAATATGGTAACGCTTTTCATGTACAAATAAATATATTTTCTTAAAAATAATGGACTAACTATTACTATCTTAAGTGCAGGGAGTGTGGTTACTTAATCTAGTACCTCCAAGTTCTTTCTATCATGTAATGACGGCGTGCCATTGATACAAGTGGTAAATATTCCATACGCACCTTCTTTATTATGATTAGGTTGCTTCATCGCTCGCGTCATCATGGTACACGTCAACCCTTGCCAACAGATGAGATGGTATGGTGGCTAAACGCGGGCCTATTAATTACATAGAAAATAGTACCTAATTCAAACTCACTAACCTATATTTCTTACTATACTCAGAAATAAGAACAAAAGAAAGAAAGAAAATTTCTCCAGTTCCTCTCTCACTACAATGTTTATTATACATGTTAAGTTCATTCATAACATTTGATGACCCTACTCACCTCCGCAAAATTGGGTAGCAAAGGGTGGTATGCAGATTTGCGGAATAGCCCTGATGGTGTGACGATACGATATTGAGGTAGACTGATGAATTTGAATATTAGATCTGTTACCTAAGCGTTTGTAGAGTGATAAAGCGCCAATAGCTTCATGAATAGCGATCAGGGTGGTTGTGTTTTGTATTGGAATTTGTGGTTGGTTCTGTTTTAGAATTGGAAGACGCGTTTGATAGAGGTATGAATGCAATGAAATGAATAAAATTGACATAATTTGTATACCCTTTTATTTTATTTTATAGTAATACAATAAACAAATTACAAATTTTCTAGCCAAGAGTGAGGCCAAAAGTCGCGAATACCGACATCAACGCGGGTGGTACTGCGGGTATCAGCTACTTTTAAATATGAATATAAGCCATATGAGTACATACCAACAAAATGAAGATGCTAAGGTGGGCAGGAGGAGTAACTAGAATGGATAAAATCCGAAATTAATATATCCGAGGTAGTTTTAAAGTTGCAGCCACTGACGATAAAATTACGGAAAACCCCCTCCGCTGGTATGGGCATGTTAAAAGAAGAAGCGACGATCATGAGGTACAACATATTGTAACCGAGGTATAGGACGCTCCCCATCTACCTTTTTTTTATGCCACTTAGGTGGTAGACAAGCACACGGCCCACCTGATGGGAAGTGGTTACCGTGGCCTATGGACCTTTGCAACCTGGTGTTGGGCGTCACAATCGTACTACCGACCCTGTAGATACCTTCTAATACCCTTCTTGAAGAATCCCATATTGTAGTCGCTTGGGAAAACCACGGCAGGAAGTTTATTCCACAACCTGAGCGTGCGTGGGATGAAGTTCCTTTCAAAACGCACGGTGCGCACCATTTCCGGTCGCAGTGTGTAAGGATGAATTCCCTGCCTATGGCGAGTGGTGCGATGATAGAATACCTGGTGGAAGAATATAGAGAGAGACCTCAAAAAAGCCCAATTGCCAGAAACGACAACCCAAGATCGTATGATCTGGCGCAGAATTGTGAGGAGACCCGACCCCAAATAATAGGATCAGGAGCGGAAGAACAAGAAGATAAGCCACCATACAACCCATCTATCACGTATCATAACGTATCGAAAATAAAAATCACCTCTGTCTCATTTGCATAGGATAACACTATGTTAACTTTTGTAATGGTAGCTTTATATTTTTCAATCACGACCGTTGATTCAATTTCATATACATATACGAAACAATCCGTAACAGGATTGTGCCTACAATGTTCGTGCATGCCAATGTTCTGGTATTTCATTTAGTGTTCAATTAATTCATGCATAACATTGATACTGGGGTATGTTTGCCATGCTTTCAACGAGTGGTTATTTTTAACTGGGCTATTGAATGGTTTTCAGTGTTATAGCAATGTTGGCATATTTTTATGACAGTTTGAATTGGACATCAAAATATTCTATTATAAAATTTTTACTTTTTCAATATTAGGTTGTGAGAAATTGCATTCCGCCTGATAGTAAGACCAAAAAATAGCGGCCTTCCTACCCTACTATGATGGTTTCGACAGGTATTTTTTTATACCTCGCTTAAAGACCCTGGGATTGCAGGAAAAAATAACGGGTAATTATTACCGTAGAGCGAGAAATTTTAGTTAAGTAAAATCGCACAATATAGCAACTACTGTCCATAAACTACAACACGCTCTATGAGGCATTGAGAATAGCAAACTTTTATAGAAATGGTTGAAATTTCTCTTGGGACGATACTGACAAAATGGCACGCGTTACACTCCTAAAATTCAGTATTCAATTAATCGGTTCAGCGGCGGCGTGTCGGACGAAGGACTTGGCAATCTAGTATGCAACTATGAAAATGCGTTAAATCAAAATCCTTTTAATTCTTTTCAATTTTTATTCATCTATAGTGTTTGTAATGAAAACGTAAAGGCAAGTAAGGTAATTTGTTATTATGCAGGTATAACACAAGAATAGAAGCTACTTAAAAAAAAGAATTTTTAAATTAATTAATAACATATTTTAATAATGTAAAATAACATGATTTAAAAAAAGTGACACATAGACAGAAACTGAAGTTTGTATTACTTTTTATTATATGTGCTATATCGCTAACTAATAGGGTGCTACCTATCTGCTAACGTGTCGCCTTCAAGAATTTGAGAGTAGAATTGCCGTGGAATTGTCAGAAGAAGAATGGTAAAGAGTAGCGTATCAAAATCCATATTTAGACAACTATGTCTTTAGATCTCACACACTGGACATGCCTGTTGTTTCATCTCACACTCTACTAATTACAATGGCTTAAAAGAAAACTTAACCTTTTGAACAATTTGAAAATCAAAGTTAACGCTTCAATTAGCGATTACTTTGATTTTTAAATTGTTGTAATCGATGCCATTGCAAGAATAAAGGCAGTGAAAGTATGGATAGGTGTATAATGCTAGTTTAAGTTTTTGAGGTAAAGGTTTGCAAGAAAATAGCTATAAAAAGGCAAGGCATTTGATGTAATGTTGTACAACTAGATTGGAATTGATGTTTACCTACTTAAATTCTTTGCTTTGATAAATTCAAATTATTGAACTTACAAAATGTAAACATTAGTAAACACATGAGCTGACTGCTTGCTCCAGTCAATGCGATAACACACCTACAATGATTCCCAAGGGATTCAGAATTTCGCCACGCTTGCCAACTGCCATCAGTGTTACTCTGATGATATTATTTAATTGTTGTTGTTTGTTATTATGGACTGTAATAATGACCTTATCTATTATAATACTATTATAAAGAAATCTCGATACTACAAAAGAAGAAACAATTTTAGGAAAAATTATTGACGGCTTAGTCAGATATATATATATAGGAGGAGGCGCGGGTTCGATCCCCGCTCAGTGCAAATATTTGTATGCATGAATATGTATATTTGCATTGGTCTGGGTGTTTCTATTTATAATATGTATGTATTTACAAAAAAAAAAAAGTCGTATTTAAGTATGTTTATCCGCATTCTAGATTCCATAACACAAGCTAGTTAAGCTATGCTTACCATGGGTCTAGATAGCGTTGTGTGAAATGTTGTGTGTGTGGAATATTATTTAGGTGGCAGACAAGCATACGATCCACCTAATAGGAAGCGGTTCTGTGGTCTATGGACGTTTGCAACACCATGGGGCATCATAATTGCGTTGTTCTCTTAGGTGCGTTCTTAAACATAACATAACATAACATAAACTCACGCCTTTATCCCCGAAGGGGTAGGCAGAGATGCTAGCACCCATATTTCGCCGGTTTATGTTTTGGTCTCAATGTAATAGGTGGCGAGCCTATTGCCCTTAACTGGGCACTTATAAACCTGCGATAAATACACACATAACTTCGAAAAGCATCGAAAAGTCATTGGTGTGTGCCATGGAAAACCTGGGATCGAACCCGAGACCTCGTCTTAGCAGTCCATTACCCATACCAATAGGCTACCGCGGCTTCTTAAACAGCTTTTGAATAATTGACTATTGAAGTAATGTTTATTTCACGACCCCTCATTAAACACTCAAAAATAGCAAGAAGGAGATCCTAAATAAAAAAAAGTACATTCCCGGTCGATACCAATTAGAAGCATTATTTCAAAACCTACTGAATAAAACACACATCTTAATTTACTTACGCTATTCACTATACCCCATTAATTTCCCAAGTCAATAGGGGCTGAACAGAGCAATGTTTAAGTTACCAACATCTTGCATCCAGGGAATCGAGCTGTCGTTTCCTGTAGCTAAACGGAAGTTACGTCTGACCAACTTCACGGACAGGCTTCAATATGCGACTTTGTTTGTTTGGTTGTTTCAGTATACATTTTAGACTAAATCATGTACGGTGTGAGCGTTATATTTGTATTGTTGAAAGATGGTATTTTATAATTTTTGAGTATGCCATTTGGCATTAGTAACGTACTAGATAGATGTATAGATTTCAAAACTGTAAAGGTTAGGTTAGGTTTCATATCACTTGTGTGCTTACCTTCTGCATGATTTGAATATGATTTGAAGCCACCAGCTATTGACAGCGCGATTGAGATTGCATAGATTTATTATCGAATAGTAAACCTACAAGCCAATGCGAATCATAGATAGGACATAAATGGTAATAAGTTTTTCTAACATAAGCAAAATAAAATTGTATTTGCAGCAAGTGCGGTATATTTCTAATATATAAAATTCTCGTGTCACAGTTTTCGTTGCCAAACTCCTCCAAAACGGCTCGACCGATTCTCATGAAATTTTGTGGGCATATCGGGTAGGTCTGAGAATCGGCCAACATCTTTTTTTAATACCCCGATTCGCGATAACCGACATCCACGCGGGCGGAGCCGCGGGAGACAGCTAGTATTATATATAATTGCACTGTATGGAACTCATCATATAACTTTTACTGCTGAGGATTACTCGTATTTGCTAAAGTGATGATAATAATAAAATCATTTGAAAAAAACATGCCAACAATAATTTAAACACAATATTGCATTATGTACTTGATAAGAACTTCATTAAGCTAAATTGGATTTTGGCGGACCGCCAATGCAGTGTATATTTTTGCTCTTTTGTGACAACTTAAAAACGTTCAGCTGCCTTTCATTTATGACCTCTACTCGCATATCGCACTCTTTTTAAAAATAAAATACGTTATAAAAAATAATAGCATAAATTAATAGCATTGTACCTTACAAAAGTCTAATATAATTATTAATAAGTCGGATTTCAAGTCACCATCATGAGAACTCTCAGAGTGTGATCTATGAATATTGCAGAATCTGTTGCTGTGTAGTTTTCAATAGATGGCGCTGGCTATAATTAAATAAGAACTAATAGTGAGAGCAAATTGATGAAGCGTATAGGAACATATATGTAAAATTATAATTGTAACGAGATGAGATTCATGAAATAATAGTAGTTTATGATACTGTTGCATAATAAGGGTTCTTATAACACGAGTGTGTTTTAAAAAAACGAGCCGTAGGCGAGTTTTTTTATATTATCACACGAGTGTTATAAGACCAAGTTATGTACAGTGTCATACACTACTTTATCTACTCTCATACTATAATACATAAACTAATTTATTTTACAAACCAAACCAAACTATGTTTAAGTTAAATGTATAGAACAAAAAAAAAAAAGTGTTCGCGCCAAGGCGCAAGCATTGATTGCGCATGCGTGTTTCTTTTTTTTTTTCCCCGAATCGGCGGATTCTTTTTTTAAAGTAGAGGTTTAGTCCAGATGGAGCTTGTATAGGTGTATCGTTATGATTAAAAAGTTATTTTATGATATAGGTGTCCATACAAGACCTGTATCGTAATAAAACTTTTTTTTTGGCCTGTGCGTAATGTTTGTCATAAGAGTTCTAATTTCAATTTTATAATCTTTGTATTATAGTATCAGAGTAGATAAATACATTATTTCAACACCAAGCTGTCTTTGTTTTATGAAATTAATAAATAATTATGTTATGTATGTCATAGAATGTGGGTACTGAAGTTTATTTTATACAGTGTGAAATTCTGTGTAGCCTATAAGTGTATCCCTTGGCTATAACTGCTTTTGTTCTGAACTCGCAAAATTCTCTTGACAATTTATCTGAGAAGATAATTATGCCTCAAGAGAATTGAACGAGCTCATGACATGCGATGTCCCTGCCCAGACGTGAAGTCAGTATCTTGATCTGTATCAAGGGAATAACTCTGTCATATCATTTAGTGAGCCGGAAGAAGGCTTGTTCAACTTTATGGCTTCATAGTGATAGGCATAATTAGTTGCTTTGGTGTTAAAATTATTTGTGTGAATATTTAAGTGGAATTTTTGGTATTTTAGATAAACTATAACGCAACTTAAAATAAATAACTCTAATGACGTATTCATAACGGAAATTTATTATATAATAATATTTAAGGAGAGGGATGCCACTGGGTGAAATCAAATCGGTTGTTATGTTATAGTGCTGATAACCCTAATCAGATTTAATTCATTGTTGTGGTCATTGTGTGGCAATAGTAAATATAACATGACTCAAAATTAATAGTAACCGAAAAATTGATAAGGTCTTATACTACATTTATTTTTATTTTTAGCCGTTACTTATATTTTTTTTGACATTGAAAACCGTGACTCTACCATTTTTGTATTAATTTGACATTTAATTGAAATAATACTTCAAACATGACATGATTTATGGTAATGGTCTCATATTGTGATTCTCCCTGAATTTTGGGAAAATTTATAAAGTGGTATCCCACTATTTTTGTCTACCCACACAGTCAATATATTACTCTAATTGACATCTGATACCCAAAAAACATGTATCAACCTTTGATAATGCCGTAAAGTGAAACCGGTCAGGAATTTAATAAATAATGTGCGATAGTACAAGTGTTTTCATTGAAGATGTGTAGCAAGTTCCACAAAGTGCCATCAATCAACAGTATAAGCAGAAAACATAAAAGTTTAGTGTTTATACCTGATGCATTGTGACAAAGTAGAATAACACTTTACTATGAATGTGTGATGCTTTAATTATATCAATTAATCAATCAATTAGCCCACCACAGTCCACTGCTGGACATAAACCTCTCCTAATGTGCACCATTTCGACCGATCCTCTGCATTCCGCATCAAGTCTGTCCCAGCCACCTTTTTCAGGTTGTCAGTTCTTCTGGCTAGGGCGTATTTTACCTTCAATTTACCTTCTGGTGATCTTCATTCTTCTTCCACTTGTCGTCTTTCGACTATACAATTGCATAAAAAAACCTGAAAACTATCGAAATGTGTTCATTCTGGACAAGTATTTCGTTCATGCTGACCTGTTTGTACTAGACATATTACACTAAATAATCATTAAGAGCCTTTTTTGGGATAGTCAACAAGCTGAACAACACCACTGAACCAGTCAGCCTGTGCCCACGGCTGGTGTAACCTGGTCAAAACGTCAGGTAATCAAAAGTATTACCTATACCATGATCGCGTTATCTTGCATTTCAAAATATATGTCGGAATTATTGATATTCATGATTACTGTACAGTAATCATGAATATCAATAATTCTTCTGCTTCCTTGACTTTCAGCGTGATTGTTACTCACAAATAATGTAACTTCCTATTGCTAAAATAATTTTTCAATTGAGTCCAGTAGTTTCGAAGACTTTTGAATACAAACAATTAATCAAATATTTCTTTATAAAATATTAGCATAGATTATTTTGAGGTTGCAACTGCTATGGTCATGGAGATACTGTTAAAAATAGTTTTAATTCAATGTGTGATATTCGCGTACGTCCGACAATATCAAAAAGAGAATTTAGTAGAAAATAATAAAAATAAAAATCTTTATCCCAGTCCATCGTTTCATAGAAAAGTTCAAACAATTTCGCAAAATAAAAGTCCGCCATTTGTTTAAACCAGTCGCGCGCCACACGGCCCTGCATACCAAATCGCGTGGAAATACAGCGACATTTATTGGACGCGATGACCGCCCTAATTAAGTTCGATTGCGTTTGGAGGGTCATACACGAGTGCTGTTTATTTTATTCAACTGCATGCTGCGAAGGACGATAATGTGTCCATCTATGTATGTTTGTCGCGCTCTAGGGACGTTGCTGGTGGGCAGATTTTTATTATTTTTAGGTTAATCAACTTTTCTTAATCTTGTGTGTGTCATTAAAAATTTTGCAGCAATCGAATGTGATAATGGTAACAACCAGACAAAGCCGATAAAAATATTTTAATAAATGAATATTATATTAAATTGGGTATCATTGAAATTATCTTCAGGGTCCTAATGTAATATTCTGTCTTGAATTGCTATTTAAGATTTTCACGAATTGTTTTTTAGTTTTAAATAAGTTAACAATTCGTTTTGCTTATGATTACCACTGAAGCAATCCGTTCTGACAAATTCAGTTCTGTTTATTATATGCAAGACAGGTTCAATTACATTTGGATTTTGTTAAAATAATGTCTACGATTGCCACGTAGTTCTATAACAATAAATAAATGTTGCTTTTGGATCAGTGAATAGGTATTCAAAATAAAAGAGTAAAGAAGTAGCCGTAGCAATAAATTAAATAGACTACCCTCACTAATCCACGCCCTCCACAAATCCTTCGGGTTTAATTAACGCAATAATTTTCGAAAGCAATTTGAATACAATCGAACGACGTACTAGAAAACGCTCCACTTTACGGTACTTCTAGGTATTATAATGCATATTGTTAGCGGTATTCTAGTTTATAGCTGCATGAACTGGATAAAACTGGTTTGTTATGATACTCAGTACCTCAAACCGTATCCTAGTAAAGTAATAACTACCCGCAAAACCTATAAACTGATTGTTATTTCTACATCCATTAACACAATTTTCGTTTTATATAAATTATACTGAAATAGCACATTTCGTGTTAGAAAATTGATTCCGTAAAGTTGGGAATTGAAAATAATTGTGCTATATTATGGACCTATTACTTTCATATTAACTTGAATAACAGTTTGCTACTTGTATGTATACTTAAGTATTGACTACATACTTGGTATCTTACGAAATTAACGAAATCTACTTTCTTAATTTATTAAGCACATGACCTACTCGATAATAAAAGCAGACAGAAAATAAGGAAGAGAGATTAGTACTTGAACAAAGGTGTACAAATAGAAATTGCTAAGTGACTGTGTCGGCGAATACATCTTGCTAAAATCATAATCCGTTTTGTCGCAAAATAAATTCGTAGAAGCTTAGTACTTAAGTAATCAATTTTGAGGATGCCAAAATTAGACTAATTAGTAACAACTCCCACATAAAACCACTTGAATATGTCGAGGAACCTGAAGCTCCTAAAGTTTGCTATATAAGATGATCTGAAGACCAAAACGCGTGCCTAAGTTTCTAACAAGATTGTTAGGGTTACATATGAAGCCAATTTGGAAACTTAAGTAATTAAGTGTTCAATGCTAATGAGTTACAAATTACTATTATATCAGGTATTGAGGCATTTCTAATTAGTCATCATCTTTTAGGATTCTTTTGACGAATCATATTCTGAAGGCCTAGTAAAATTCTATTGGATATTTAGTCACCTGCCAAATTAAATGAAATATCAAAAAGTGTTTTTCCGTGACAATTTTTTTAAGAAAGAAAATTCCTCTTGGTGGTGTTTAATGTTAAAATCGACGCTTAATTTTAAAGATGTTTTAATACTATATTTGGCTCTCTTTACATTGAAATCGAGATCATCTTTGATATTTGAAAGTTTAAGCTTAGTTCAAAACTGGATTCCGAACTTTTTTATTCAGAGAATTTGCCTTCTGATGTATTCGAACAAGTGACAAACAAACAAACAATAATTCCACGGTAACAATTAATACTGGGACTAGTGCGAATACACCTTTGTAGAATGCTTTTATTCTGGTTTCGTAGTAATTATACATATATTCCGTTCATTTCCTTTGTGAGTTTTTCTAATGATACGCAAAAATTGCCATGTTAAACTCTTTTTTACGGCACACTAATTTATAGCTTTACATAACGTTAATTCGTGACAATTACGTGCATGCACCCATAGTAAACAGTTGACGCCGCAGTAAAAGGAAATGCTGCACGACAAACACGTAGACATTTTCTACTCGTAATTGGCTCAACTATTAGTGTATTATTAGCCTCGCAGCTCGAATCTGATGGTCTTTAGCAACACAACGAAGGATGTCGGTCTTCTTTTACACCTTATTTAAACATTCATTCTGTTTTCTTCGACTTGTAATTCCAAATTATATCGAACATGCAATAATGCATAATTTCATATTTCATTCATAAATAAACTAAGCATCATTTTTATCTATTTATCCGACTGCCAAGGGTTATGTTTTCGCGCGTATCTTGTGTATGTTTGTATGATTGTATTATTCTTTATTACCTCATATCTTTTGAACCACTTGCAAACAATAAATCGAATGAAAATTAATGGGTACACTCTGCTATCAAACTTTTCAGCATCTCGATCTTTTCAGCATCAGTCGGGTTTTTTATTTCCTCTTTTACAAGATCGCTGTTCTCTGGTATTTTTGATCTGCATTTTGTTCAAAACATCACCCATGTAATCATGTTACTATTCTTTGTTTCATCTGCAATAGCTATTTCTCAAGCAAATTTATGGAAAACTCTTCAAGAGTAAACGTTTTAAAAAGAAATTCAGTTTTAAAAACGTTTCCATTAAAGTGGCGCATTAAATTAGAATAAAACGAGTCAATCCAAATTTGCATATTATACCGCGTCGTTCTACGTCCTAAATTGAGTTTCCCGTTCCTATCCTCAAACCAATATGGCTTTCATCTACTACTTCGATCATCATGATAATAATATGCCTCTGAAAACTACTTGTTAACTAAAATTATGTGACGACCGACAGTTTTGCTGCCAATCACAATTCAAACTACATTGTATAACAATAAAATGCTTACAGAAATACGTACACATTTGTGAACTTAACACAAAAGCTACAGAATCATTTCGGTGATTGTTTTGCTTCTGGTGAAAATTGTCTTTGTTTATGAAATGGCAGTTAATGTGTGTATTAAGTGGTATAATAAAGGCGTTTATTGTTCATATTTTGAACTCGTGTTGTGAAACATCACAAGGATAATGTGTGAGAAGGGTTTTTGATAATGGAAATAAAAAATGCAAGTTCTTTCTTTGAAACCACTTTCATTATACTATATTTAATATTATTATATGAGTGTATTACTCGTAGTAAAATGTTATACTTTCAAAAAAGGTACGAATAATGAATGAGAATTTCCTTAGAGATTTTACTTTGCCAGTAGGTACGTGAAATTTATAGAATAATGGACCTGGCAATCAAGGAATGAGCTAAGGAACTTTAATATTACATTAGGTTTTACTTATAGAAACAGTTTTCGATGTTACCAAGTTTAGTGAAATTTAAAATCTGTTTCAATGAATTTCAGATTTCTGCAAATAAGATATGTAAAGATGTTTTAACTAATGTAATTGTCTTGGAGAGGCAATTTACAGGGGCTAATGAAATTGTTGTGCACAAGCTAAAGCAAGTTTCAAACTTTCGAAAACTTACCTAATCGACGATAATTTGGCTTGCCAATTATAACGCGGGTCTGAAAATAGTTGATGATTTTTGGATGAACGCCTGTAAATCTCCGAAAGAGTTATAAATGTTATTAAATTATATTCCTGTTATATTCTGTACATAAAAAAACATCTTTAGTTAACATTTTTATTTCATAATACTGGCTGAAGTTCATGCGAATATCGGTCATTGAAATAAAGCCACTTTTTAATGGATTCTGTCGTGATTTATTGGACTATTTACATTTAGCCTGACGTTTTGACTACTTTTCAACAGCCTACTCGGTACCAAAGCGAGGTGACTAAACGTCGGACTACATTTATAAAAAATAAATCGCAATAGAATCTGTTAAAACGTCGTTTTATTTCAATTTAATTTCATTTTCGGAGTTTAACATCAGAATTTGAACCAAGCAGATTGGGTTAAGAACATACAGAGATAAGTATGTTTACCATATACCGTATTCTATCGCAAAACTCACTTCTAATATGTATATATCAACTCTAATGGATAATGCATGTATATCGATCAAGGCTACACGAGCTATTTACAATATTGAACACTTCCTACAAGTATATTTTTTATGAAATGATGGCATTTCATTTGGTATATTCGCTCGTATGCTGATTTGAGAACAATGAATCGTGATTTTTACATCCTTTTTACGCTTTTGTTGTCATATTTTAAAGGTATTAAAGTAGACTTTTTAGGAAATACGGATTTAAGAAGGGTATTTTATTTCATATTCATTGTTTTTTGATATATAATAAGTGTTTTGTTCTTTCTTAAGAAAGTTTTTCGAAAAATGTTAGCCTAGTATTTATGTGCATCTGGATTGAGTGATCTTTTCTTATATTTCAATGAAACCAAAGCGTACATTTAGTCAAAAATTGTCAAAAATTATAACCGATATCCAAAAATTTGTCACTCACAAGATAATAAAGATATTGACCAATATGTCGATCACTCAATACAGACATTTTGCAAAATGGCTTCAAGCTGAATCTTAGCCAATACTTACTCCGTGGACAAAATTTTCGTATCAAAAATTTGTACCTAATTTGTCACATTGTTTTACAAAAAATCTAGAAACTAAAAGGTAAATCCAGGAATCTATGACAGTTTCATTGGATCACTCAATTCAGACAAATTTAGATTGAGTGATTCTAGAAATAGGGTATTATGTAGACATAATAAGTACTTTTTATTTTCGCCATAAATTTAAGACTCGAAAACATTTTTACAAATTGCAATCACAACGCCAATATTTATAGTTAAATAGTTATGAGAAATTAAACCTTTTTGAATTTGCTGAACTGAGTGATCGTTAGAAACGCATGCAGGTAACTATCCCGTTTGTTTAAATGTACACTAACTACGTTGAAAATTTGTACTACTTTGTGACTAAAATTTGGCATAAAATTCATTTGTCTATGTCATTTCATTTACGAGATTTAATTTTTTATTTTTATTAAAGAATAGAGTGTTGTAGGGTAGATATAAATTTTTACTGTTGATGGACTATTTTATCATCTACTATCTATTGTATTCCTATCATTGAATCTAAATATAATAACCGTATTTGGTATTCACGCTCTTAGAAGATGCAATTTCTTTTAGCGATGAAAAGGGAACTTGTTCTTTTTGTAATGGTACTGCTGCCTATAATTGGACTTAAATGGAACAGAAAAAGTCAATTTACATGATGTGCCCGAAATGATGTTAATAAAAAAGAAGTCCTACAGATTACTGGGAGGTATAGAATTCATCGCTTCTATGCATCCTGGTGGAATTGGTCATTATAGAGCACGCGGGTATATAAATGGACGCATGGTTTGCTATGATGTTAATATGCAAAAATGCATGATAGTAAAAATGAATCACTTATTTTTTTACATGTACTTACTTACGTAATTTGCGATTTAAAAGAGTAGTTTGCTTTCTAAATAAAAATTGACAAACATTTTATATAGTCTTTAATTCTCTTATGATCTCATATTACTATGGTCACCCTACTGCACTTTTCTCTGAAAATTAATTGTGAAACGAATATCTCGAAGTCAAAGTCAAAGTCAAAGTCAAAGTCAAAAATCATTTATTCTGTATAGACCATTAAAACGGTACTTACAAAACGTCAAGTTTTAAAAAAAAATCTAGACTAGTTTAGCAAATGGACCACCGGTTCGAAACGCGGCCCCGACCTGAGAAGACTCCGGCAAGAAACTCAGCGGGCATTTTTTTTTTTGGTCTATTTACAAACATTTGCTTAGTCTACTTAGTCTAAATACAATAGTTTGCTTGAGTAGCATAGTTGAGCGAACAGCTCATTTCCAAGCTTGTTTATCATCTAAATATTCTTGGATTTTATAATAGCCTTTTTGGCACAGTTTAGTCTTAATTACATTTTTAAATTTATTTACAGGTAAATCTCTAATTTCATTAGGGAGCTTGTTGAAAAAGCGTATACAGTTGCCCGGAAAGAATTACTAATTTTATGGAGTCTACTATCACAAGCTACAAGATTGTTTTTATGTCTTGTGTTTATATTATGCCTGTCACAAATTCTTGAAAATTTAGAGATATTTTTCCTTACATACATCAGGTTCTCGAAGATGTATTGTGACACTACGGTTAGAATGTCTATTTCTTTAAACTTTTCTCGAAGGGAAACTCTTGGGCCCAAATTATAAATAGCTCTCACAGCCCGCTTTTGTAAAATGAATATTGTGTTTAAATCTGCGGCATTACCCCAAAGGAGAATTCCGTAGCTTAAAACACTATGAAAATAACTGAAATAAACTATTCTAGCCGTATCCACGTCTGTTAATGTCCTAATCTTTTTTACAGCGTAAGAAGCCGAACTTAATCTACTGGATATTTTTTCAATATGCGATCGCCACTGCAATTTGGCGTCAATACTTAAACCTAAGAACACTGTTGATTCCACAAGGTTCAACACTTGTCCATTGAGTTGTACATTGGTTTCAACCTGTGTAACATTAGGTAATGTGAATTTTATACATTTAGTTTTGTTCCCATTAAGGCAAAGATTATTAGTATTAAACCAATGGACCACTCTTGTGATAACACCATTCACTTCGTCATAATTATTTTGTTGCCTTTTAATTTTAAATATTAACGAAGTATCGTCAGCAAATAAAATAATACTAGTTTTATCCCTTACGTAGTAGGGGAGGTCATTAATATATATTAAGAATAAAAATGGTCCAAGTATCGAACCCTGTGGAACACCCATCGAAATCAGAGATCCCACTGAACGTGTACCATTAACATCGACCCTCTGAATTCTATTGTTCAAATATGAAGTCAGAAGCTCGAGAGCCTTGTTCCTTATTCCATAATGTTCTAATTTCCTGATTAATGTATCATGGTGGACGCAGTCGAAAGCCTTGGATAGATCACAGAATACACCCAATGCATCATGCTTATCCTCCCAGGCCTCGTAAATACAATTTAACAATTCTATACCAGCATCAGCAGTCGAACGTCCCCTAGTAAACCCAAACTGTTTATCATGAAATAATTTGTTTTCACCAAAATGGGTCATCAACTGTCCTAGGATTAATTTCTCAAATACTTTACTCAAGGTCGGCAACACAGAAACGGGTCGGAAATTAGAAGGGTCTGTAGCACTGCCAGCCTTGAACAAAGGTATGACTTTGCTATGTTTCATTAAATCAGGAAATATACCGCTGTTGACACAGTCATTAAACACAGTTGCTAGATGGGGAGCAATGACATCAATGATACATGAAATAGTTTTGACTGATAATCCCCATAGATCCGCGGTCTTTTTGATATTAATAGAGTGAAACGCTTTGGTGATGTCCTTGCTATTAACAACTGAGAATACGAATGCGTCTTCACACTCGTTTATCGATTCCTTAAGCAATGACACAGCGGAAGTGGAAGACGACTGAAGAGTTTTAGTCGTTATTAACGGTATATTTGAAAAGAAATGTTCAAACTCTGTCGCAACTTCCAGATCCTCCGTGACATGGCGACCTTCTATTTTTAAATGAAAATCTCTTACATTTGATGGAGATTTCCCACATTCGGAATTTATAATATTCCAAGTAGTCTTAATTTTATTTACAGAATTAGAAATTTTATTTTTAATGAAGTTTGACTTCGCGAAGGAACAGGCTCGCTTAAATATTTTTGAGTAATTTTTAACATAATCCTGGAAAACAGGGTTGAAATTGTACGATTTTTCAGAATATAGATCATACAATCTCCTCCTGCTCTTATAAATCCCCGATGTTGCCCAATCACTGAAAACTGGACGGCCACCAATCGATAATGTTTTTGAGGTAAAAATTCTCCCAAACTCATTATTGATCAGGTTGATTAGGTCTGCGTAAGACTCTTCTACATTATTGTACGAGGGCAAGTCAGGTAGTTTGTTTACAATAGTTTCCTTGAAAGCGTCTAAACGGTATTGGTTAATTGGTACAATTTTAATTTCGTTTTTACTAATTTTACAATTATTTCTTTCACAAGTTATTAATTGGCCACGGTGATCCGAGTGTACAGCATCCACAATATATTTGTTGATTGGTTTAATATCCGTGAAAATATTATCAATACATGTGGCACTAGTTGCAGTTTTTCGAGTAGGTTCCGAAAACATATTAATAAGACTAAAGGACTTGAATAGATTTAACAATTTATTCTTCTCTACTGGCACTAGGGTGTTATCTAAAATATTTACGTTGAAGTCTCCACAAACTATTATCGCCTTTTGGGAGTAACGGCATTTAAAAAGCGCTTCTTCCATCCTTTCTTCAAATTTTGTATAGGGCGCGTCTGGGGGACTGTACACGCTTAATACAATGAACCGTTCAAACTCAATACTAGCTATCTCAATAACTCGTTCAATAGAGAGGCTGACTAAATCTTTACGCTCTTTAAATTTAATATTCTTATTAATATATAAATATCTCGTAAATGAAATGACATAAACAAATGAATTTTATGCCAAATTTTAGTCACAAAGTAGTACAAATTTTCAACGCAGTTAGTGTACATTTAAACAAAAGGGATAGTTACCTGCATGCGTTTCTAACGATCACTCAGTTCAGCAAATTCAAAATGGTTTAATTTCTCATAACTACTTAACTATAAATATTGGCGTTGTGATTGCAATTTGTAAAAATGTTTTCCAGTCTTAAATTTATGGCGAAAATAAAAAATACTTATTATGTCTACATAATACCCTATTTCTAGAATCTGATTTGTCTGAATTGAGTGATCCAATGAAACTGTCATAGATTCCTGGATTTACCTTTTAGTTTCTAGATTTTTTGTATAACAATGTGACAAATTAGGTACAAATTTTTGATACGAAAATTTTGTCCACGGAGTAAGTATTGGCTAAGATTCAGCTTGAAGCCATTTTGCAAAATGTCTGTATTGAGTGATCGACATATTGGTCAATATCTTCATTATCTTATGAGTGACAAATTTTTGGATATCGGTTATAAGTTTTGACAATTTTTGACTAAATGTACGCTTTGGTTTCGTTGAAATATAAGAAAAGATCACTCAATCTAGATGCACATTAAGTATTTTAGCCAAAAATAAAACTAAATTTTAAACAACTTCTAATGTACATGGTATCTAATAATAGCTTTGATTCGAAGTGGCTAATATTATTATTATGCCTGAGATGAGGTATTTGTCTCATCGAACTAGATACAAATCCATAAATAAATAAATAACAGTTTACTAGGGTGGAATAGTAAGGGTTCGTAGCAATGCCGAGAGTTGTACGATGTAGTTAGGTGGGTGTGCCACTGGGTACGTAGTTGGGACCGCTATTATTGAACCGCGAATTAGAAACCTTTCTATTAACCTAACTAGTTTTATGTGAGTTAGAATTTACGAAAATGTGGGTAGTTTAAGTTATTTATTATTTAAATGTGTGTTTAAATCTTCGTGTTCTTTTGTGGAATAAAGTTAAAGTAAAACCTCGACGATGTTTGAGGTTGTCTCAGAAACGACTGAGAGGGTAAATCTTGTAGAAATACTTATTTTAGTATATCTATCGAAACTTATATATAGCTTGATAATTCAAACGCGTTTGTGACTCAATGAATCTGATTGCAAATAAAATTGAGTGTATATTACTATATAAGTTAAAGCTCTTGTACTTGTTTGTATTAAAATAGTTGCATTAGCGTCGCCGTATCCTTTGAGAGATAGGTTGAAATTGAAAAGAATAAACCAATAATCCTCCTTTTCAAAGTATAAGCTATCCAAATTGAGTTGACTAAAATGAAGAATCGACGTCTTTATTTCTATTAAATCCTTAGATACTTACGTTAAAATACCGTGCATAGAAGTCGGTAATCCGACCTCATCGATTTGATATGAGGAGCATTATATTCCATTTAAGTAAGCTTTTCAAAGGTTGCCTCTTATATTAGTTATTCATAAATATATATTGAGATCAGATTATGGTTTCAGCGACCATCAATTTATTATAAATTTTATATTTAAAGCTTTTCTAGAAAACATTTTTAATATATGACATATAATATATATATAGTATAGAACTTAGGGACGATTAGTAGTAATGATTTACAGATTTCTTACAATTTGACAGTGTAACGAAAGAAAAATTTTAATGCTAGGTTTTCAATGTGAGGTTAAATCTAGTGAATAAAAGTGGCTATGCAATCTGTAAAAAGTAATTAATGTCTACCGGCTAGCTAGTGAGACAGAGAAATGAAAAGATTGATTATAACAATTATCAATTATAATGGATAAAAAGCGTTAAATGAATTTATGAATAGGTATAGGTATTATAGAAATGAATCCCAGGGTGGATTCGCAATAAATATTCTGCCGAGGCGTTGTTTGATCCGTTGTGCAGAGATTGTAGTATGCACTTAGCTCGTTCACTCCCGGCTTCTGATGTTGCCGGCGTGCCAGGGTCCTCGCTGGTGTGCCTCACGACCGAATAATGGCGTGAAGCCCGGTGTGAAAACCCCGGTGCCGACAGCAGTTGGCCACCGGGGTCAAGAGTGACCATCCACGGCGAAGGATAGCCGAAGAAAGGGAACACTTCAGCGCCGTGAATAGAAACTTAGGTAATGTTGTCCAATCTCGCTCGCACAGCCATAGACAATTTAGTTATTTAGTGTCGAAAATACCAAATTATCGACTATATTATAGAATTTATTTAAAATAGATTTATAAAAAATCCACAACGTTACAATAATGTAACGAAAAAACGTTTTTGATGCTGGGATTTTAATGTGCAAGTTAAATCAAGTGAATAAAAGTGGCTATGCAAACTGTAAAAAGTAATTAATGTCTACCTGGCTAGCTAGTGAGACAGAAATGAAAAGATAGATTAACAATTTAGTTATAATGGATAAAAAGCGTTACATGAATTTGTGAATAGGTATAGGAAATGAATCTCAGGGTGGATTCGCAATAATATTCTGCCGAGGCGTTGTTTGATCCGTTGTGCAGAGATGGTAGTATGCACTTAGCTCGTTCAATCCCGGCTGCTGATGTTGCCGGCGTGCCAGGGTCCTCGCTGGTGTGCCTCACGGCCGAATGATGACGTGAAGCCCGGTGCGAAGACCCTGGAAAAAGAAAGAGTGCGGGTCAGTATGTCACATGGGAACTACGTCCAGTAACCCGCTAAAAATAATAGCAGGTGAAGATAATCTCCCCAGCGGCAGAACAGCGTAGCTACAAGCTAAGTAAGGAAGAAATAATTAAGCAGCGCAAGCTGGTGACGTGACCTCCGACCGTAGAGGTCATCGGTCTTGTGGCAGTAAATATTAGGCTGAAATAGCACATACAAAAATATAAAATAATAAATTAAAATATAGATAAGCCATGCATATTAGCAGGCATAAAGCTGCACCGCTGGAAAGTCTTCACCTGTAGAAAAAGTGGAAATGTTGATCTCAAAACTTACCCGGTGCCAACAGTAGTTGGCCGCCGGGGTCAAGAGTGACCTTCCACGGCGAAGGATAGCCGAAGAAAGGGAACACTTCAGCGCCGTTAATAGACACTTAGGTAATGTTGTCCAATCTCGCTCGCACAGCCATAGACAATTTAGTTATTTAGTGTCGAAAATACTAAATTATTGACTATATTATAGAAAATATTTAAAATAGATTTATAAAAAAACCACAACGTTACAACAGCAACAACCGTTTAACACAAAACATATGACAAACGATCACCTTACAAACAAAGTTTAAAAACTTATCATTTGACATACTTTAATTTCACAAACATATTACTTTAAAAAAAACATTTGATAATAACATGATGATACAAATGTATCATCATTTGCAAAACCTTTATTTATCAAATGATGATTTTTAATTTTTCAGTTGTTAAAATTTTATTTTAAAACTGTTAATTTGACTAAATAAAGTCAGTAAACAAACAGTCAAACAAGCAAGCATAAACCACGCGTGTAGCAGGCATGTACCTAGTAGCATGCAATACGCAAGTAGCGTGCAGCAAAAATAGTTTCTGTGAAAGCTCCGGCGCTGCGGGGCTCCGGCGGCCTCACTGTCGTCGCAGATGGTTGTAACGCCCACCACCGCAGCTTCGGCATGCTAGCTAATTTTTCTAATGAGTAGTTTATTAAACAATAGTTTGTAAAATGATAAATTTATCAAATATAATTTTGTCAAACGTTGTTTTTCAAATGCAAATTTGTATTTCGTTTTCTTTTAAATGATTGGATGCCTGAGAGCAAGTTTATAATAAAAAAAATGTCTCAAACACGTAACATTACTTTCAATAATAAAATTCTACTTAATTATTTACATTATCCTCATCATCCTGACAGCGATTTCTTAGTTGCATCCAAAGTTTTAATATTGGTACCCGAAACCCGAATATTTGTTTTTTTTTATATGATGGCTTTTCAAGAGACTGCCGTCCTCAGAACCCCGCAAAGCAAACCTGCGCCAGAGCCATATCTTTTTGGAGATACACTGACTTGCAGGTGAAGTTGGTTTGTCCTTAAAAATTTTGGTAGGTCCCTGTACACCCAACTCAATTATTTAGAAATATTTGCTAGTAAATCAACAGATAGCAATTTATAGCAACGAATTAAAGCAACACCATAACGCTTTTTTATTAGACTCACAATATTTTACGTGATTCAAAATATCAACAAGCAATGTTTCCTAATAAAACTTTCGACCAACTTCCATAAAATACAAGTAACTTCGCCGTATTTTCAAAGGAGTGAAAGCCTTAAAGTTTGTTCCGGTTTAAGGCCGATGGTTCACTGACTTTTGTCTCTTGTTTTGTCAAGTTTAGGACGAGTCATTTGTTAGATGGTAAACGTTATAAGGTAAATGGATTAGTTTGTGAAGTTGTGGCTTACTCTGGAATTGTTGTTATCTATTGATTTGAATATGAACTGATTTGTCGTTTGGGATACCGAAGTCTGTAAATATTGGTCACATTGTAATATTGAACTAAGAAACTGACGTGGTATCTTTCCACTTTATTAGTTTGGTTGGTTTTTAGTTACATACTATTGACAAAATAGAATAAGGCAACTATATAAAAACTTCATTTGTTACAGTGTTATCGTGGACTGGTTAGATTTCTTGTGGAATTACAATTTTAATGTCGTGAGAAAATAAAAAACATTTTGTTACTGCTTTTAATACTTACTATCATATTATCATCATCTAGTTCACGTCACCTTCATAATTATAATTTCAAAAGTTCAATTAGATTCACTAAACTGATTTTTATTTCAAGGACCGTCCTCATGCTTCTCAAAATATTTCTTCTTCATCCTAGCGTTAATCCCAGTCGCATCCGAAGCTATCAACTTGGAGTCTGGGGTCCACTTTTACCAGTTCAACTGCGGATTTGGCTAAATTTCGTCAGTTACTGGGAAATGACGGCCATCTGACCTCCACAATCCAAAGGCTATATCGAAGTATTTAAGTTAGACCAGTTGTTGGACTTTTGAGGGCTCCAACTACCCTAACGACTGCCATAGATGTTTGTATGACAACCGGGATCGACAACTTAACGTGTTCTTCGAGGCACGACCAGACCAATTCAAATACCCATATTCATGCATATAAATATTTGCACTGAGTGGCGATCGAACCCGCACCTTCTGCGCAGCGACCGCGTTCACTACCGCTACGCCACGAAGGCTGAAATAATAATGTTTAGCTCAGTGATTAATAAATGTTCTAGAACAAACAGTCCCAGTTAGAGGTATTTAATACTTTTCTACTTGTTTCAGTTCTATCTTTTACTCTTTGATCTTTTTATTGAAATGTTTCTTTGATGTATTTTTGTGAACGTTTTGCAAATCATTAAGCAGTATTATATTTATTTGAAACAATATTTACTCCACTTATTTAGTATAGTTCAAAGGGAATATTGAAATACGAAAGGATATAATATTTTCCATGGCCATTAATATTATTAATACCAATAAATATTCCAACCTTGCTTGTTTGATCAACTTTGCTTTTGGTTGTAATGTTATAGTCAACATATAGGGTAACCATTCGTTATCTGAACCCAATAGCAATAATGTGTTTTATCTAAATTGTACGTAAATAATAATTTATATCTGTATATTATGCTTTACAATTTTTAATACCCTCAATAAAACGTTTAGTGTCACCCTGTAATTTGATGTAATATGTAATTTTTAGATACGAAGATTTTAAAAGACATTCTTCTTTTCAAGAACATTAGGATCCAGTGTTTTAATTCTCATCCCATTATGCTTGAGTCTCGTGGCTAGCATGGTTTAAAATTTTTACACAGCTCCATAGCACCCTCGGGGGCAACTGTAACTGGTCCAACTTTACAACTTTTCACAGTTCCCTTTTCGTACCAAGAATGAAATTTTACATCAGCTTTTATTCCTGAAGTTGTCACAGTTATGATTTTTGTAGGAGACACAAGTTTTTATAGGTGTGCGGGTTCGAGGTTGAAATTTCTTTGTTGAATTTTATTTTCTTACTTAGTTATCTTTATTCTTCCTGTAAGTATGGTAATAATGCCCTGGATTTAAAAGGATGTAGTCATAAAATGCGACATCAACATGCCGTCACTGAAACCTGGAGATAATTTCTGAGAAAGAAATGAATTGATTACAAATCTTAAACCTACAAAAGATTTTAGTCTCTCAATAATTTATATACATCATTAATATGATTGGCATTATTATTTAAAATAATGAAACATTGATTAACTTAATAAGTGCAGGCAGATCATTGCAAATTTACCAACTATTCGACTCAGAAATCAGTGTTTAATGTCAGTTCAACATTAATTTCATACTAACCAACTTCATTTAAATAAATAATGATGCTAATTCTGTTGTGACATAACTAAACTATAATAAGCTAAAAATCTCTAAAATTTAGTTTAATCCTGTCAAACGTCGTTCGGTATTCTGAAAAGACACGGCTTACCTAAAATTAGTTTGACACGGGCAAAATTCGCTAAGTTACTTCATTTAGTCCTTTTTTAGTGATTTTTAGTGAATCGGTATTCTGTTGTACGTTTTAAATGTCAAAGATTCACTATAATAAGAACTGTCACACTAAAATTAGACGCCACCTAAATGATGCCGACTAAGTTAGTGATAGGTGTAGTTCTATGTGGTACTCGGTCCAGGACCTCCACACGGTACACCCTGGGCTACAGAAACGGCAGCGCCACTCTCCCGTAGGGCTAATGCTGCCGCTTACGGCAAATTCCGACCGAGGCGGAGCGACTCTGCAGAAGATTGCTCGGAGGTTTTCCAAGAATCCCTCTGACTTGCACAGGGTACAGTGGAGAGCAGGCATGTGCTAGACTAGTTAACCGAACATATGGCTTCACCTCATCGGAGCTAATGATCAGATGGCTATGTCAGACTCGAACTAACTAAAGCCACTAGGTGATACATCACATCGGCCTGTGTGGTGGTTTTTTGGTTAATGATGCTAGCGTGTCACAAAGGCTGAAAAGCCGCAAGAGCTTTTACGCATATGTTGACTGCGAACCCTCTCTAGCTAAGCGTAACAATTGCCATAGATGTTCGTGTGGCAACCGGGAACTCTCCGAGGCATAACTAAACCAATCCAAATACACATATTCATGCATACAAATATTTACACTGAGCGGGAATCGAACCCGCCCCTCCTGCGTGACGGCCGTGTTCACTACCACTAAATCACAGAGCCTGTCATTTTATATATATCGTCTATTGAGCATTAGGTTATTGAGGCATATGAGCTGTATTTTGATTAAAGAAGGCTTACCGAAGAATCACAAAACCAAAACCGGAGAAAGTTTCCTCAGAGATGATTTTCATATCCGGGCACATCCTTACTGAGAATCTGATGTCAAATCGTAGTGACTTGCACAGATTCCATGATTAATAACTTTATTTACATAGATAATAAAGACATGTACCGCGAAATGCCAGGTACGTGAACCGTCCCGAGTAGGGCCAGATTCCTGAGGAGGGCCAGACTCCCGAGGAGGGCCAGACCGAGAGGGATGGCCCTGGGTCAGCCGGGGTGCGAGAGATATGTCGCATGACAACCTCACCTTCGGCCTAGCACTACGACCCACAGACGGCGTGCGGTTTAGTCGGTTCGAGTCCGACATAACCTCCCCCTCCGGCTCCGGAGACGGTGGATTACCCCTAAAAAAGGGACGTGAACCGAGTAAAACTGTATTTACTTAGGTTTGATTTAAAAAAAATCACAGGGTTTTTACTATTTTATCAATATTATGCATTAATTTACATTTACCAGCATTTTAACAACCTATAAATACAGTTTGTAAAGATTTTATGAAAAGACCCTTTATCATTGAGCGGCAACACTTCCATTTTCAACTTTTAGCGATGTCATATTCGAATTTAGCGCTGTCTTAGTGAACACTAATTTTAGTTGGACTAAACAACAGAATAGCTTTATGTCAATCACTAAGCTAAAATAATAAAATTTTAGAGAAATTTAAGTTTAGAGATGTCAACAACAGAATTAGCATCAATATCACCCATTAATCGAGTTTTCTTTTTAAGTAATTTGTAAATGCTTGGAAGCATTGTCTGTATCTACTCTGAGTGAATTAAAGGATTCCATTTATTTCATTATTCCATCTAACCAGCGACCAGCAGATCAGGTTTTAATTGTGATTTAAATCACAGTAGATCTGACGCTAAGAAAGATTTATTTTTCCGTGATACAATTTATAGTACTGGTTTAACTTAACCCTCGTTTATATATACACTAGCTATTGCCCGCGGCTCCGCCCGCGTGGATGTCGGTTATCGCGAATCGGACTATAATTTGAGATTTAAACTATCCTATCTCTCAAGTTGGATCGAACTGCACATGGTGTGCGACTTTTATTATAATCGGTTAAGTGGTTTAGGAGTCCATTGAGGACAAACATTGTGACACGAGATTTATATATATTAAAGATAAACACACCGCCAATGAAAGAAGTAATAAAGTGTCACACATGTTACTGGTAGTTTATACATCTATACATATAAATAAAATTGTAGTGTCTGTTTGTAATATTGAAATAACCACTTTTTACTACATGCTTTTGAATATATTACGGTACATACACCAAAATAACATTTTTTACAAATTTTGTCTGTCACTCTGTCTGTTTGCTCCGGCTAATCTCTGAAATGGCTGGACCGATTTTGATGGGACTTTTATTAGCAGGTAGCTAATGTAATAAGGAGTAACTTAGGCTACTTTTATTTTAGAAACATTTAATGTTCAATAGCGTTGACTGAACGCTAAGCGATAACCGACATATACGCGGGCGGAGCCGCAGGCAACAGCTAGTATTACATAAAAAAGATGGTACTGAAGTTTCAATACCAATATCGAAATATATTATCAGAATTATAAATATTCATTTCAGTTTATCTGTTGGCTTTCATAGATAGGATTTTCAATATGACAAAATAATAAATGAATATAATTTGCTACAGATAAAAGTGAATGCGTATCGTTATTTCAACTAGCAGATGGAAAAGATGAAGTTTATAAATTACCTTTATTTGCGATTTGTAAGCCGACGATGATTAATTCACGACGTTTATTTCTATGATAAATAACGAAATCGTATTCGGTAATGAATTTATGGACGTTCATTTTGGCAGAATGAAGAATTTTGTTGATATTCTTGGCTTAATATTTTAGACTGGGCTGTATTTCAGTTGCACGTTAATTACTGTAACAAAAGGACAAGTTGTTAGTTTCACGTTAAGTTTTAGCAAAACGTGAACTATGTATACTAGGATCATAGCAAGTTGAAAGTTGTTATAGTTCTATTCATTTGAGAAAAAAGCTAGATTGTAAAATTATATTAGTCAAAAAAAGTCATCTTCATTAGTTGCACTCTCAAATATCGTGAACAATAGAATTACAAAATGTGTTACTCAGGTTAAGTGAACTATGAGCAACGTTCAGAAATAGTCCTCGTTATTTCACAGCCAAGCTTATATTTCACAATTTTTATATGAAAATAAATTTGTATTTAGAAAAGAAAGTCTGAAAATTCCGAGTTCAATTTAGTATTATCCTCGCTGAAGCAATAATTGAACCGTCTGAGGTAGTTAGGGCGTTATGCAGCTTTAATCGAACCGAAACTTGGCAGCGCCACCTGTACTGGCAAATTGATTAATCGGCGTAAGTTTTCTTTTCTTTCAAGTTTTACACTTTTACCTTGTTTGCCTGACTCTTGTGGAAGGTATCGTTTTTATTCGTAAAATATGGCCTATCTTCATAAATTGTGAAATTTATAAGACAGTACGGGCCAATACCGTAATAACATCCAAATTACGAAAAGTATATTCTTGGTTTTACGTAATATTGAGTGAGCTTTTTTAAAGAAATTGGTAGGTAGAGTTGAGGGAGGTGGAGCAGATCCCCATCAAAATATCAGGGTTGACAACGTTTGTTCATGTTATTGTCTTCTTCTTCATCCCAGCGTTAATCCCAGTCGCATCCGAAGTTTGCAACTTGGAGTTTGGGGTCCGCTTTACCAGTCTAACTGCGGATTTGGTTGAACTTAATTATTTTCCGAGAAGCTACTTCCATTTGACCTCCACAACCCAAGGGCGATATCAAAGCATTGCAGTTAGGCCAGTTGTTGGATTTTTGAGGGCTCGCATTACCCGTAACGACTGCTATAGATATTCGTATGGCAACCGGGACCGACTTGGCGACGGCTTAACGTGCTCTCCGAGCCACGGCCAGGCCAATGCCAGCACCCATATTCATGCATACGAATATTTGCATGGAGCGAGGATCGAATCCGCACTTTCTACGTAGCGGCTGCGTTCGCTACCGCTACACCACGGAGGCTGTCAAGTTATTGTATTTGTATGTTATTTTATTTTTACATTTATGTGTTCGTTCTTGTGAAGTCTGAAATTCAGGCAAAGTTATCATTACAGCCTATGTTTCCGATTGCGTCCGAGACTGGAATTCTGAAATCTGATGTTATTCTAGATCATTACTTTCAATAGGTACACTCAATGTATTTTGGAGACTTTCCGTGTTGTCTTACTTAACCATCTTTCGTTTTCTTGGTTCTTTTTTTTTAAGAACTGGACACATAAGAGCGTTTTCACATTTATCCGATATATCGGTGTCGGACGCCGGTAGCCAACATCCGATACACCTTGTGCTGTTTTCACATTTGTCCGATAAAATCGGCTCGATACGGCCATTTGCTTGAAAGCACAGACTAGTTAGGGATGCTAGGGATGAAAAAAAGAGCAAGCAATTTTCGCCCTTATTGACATGGCATCGATTTTTTTTCTTATATTCGTGATCAGCGTCATCAATTAACGCGAAGAGCCACGTAACTAAGAAAATGTCATTAAGGTCGAAAATTGCTTGCAGTCGCTGTTAGTCGCTTTGTGCTCCGATATCGGGCCAAAACAGTGGTGTTGGCTCCGATTACCGATATCGGGCCGGACAATATGAAAGGGAGATACATTTCTCATGCATTTGACTTCCTCCGGTATGGGATGTCGGATATCGGATATCGGACAATGTGAAAACGCTGTAACTGTACTGTACTGGCTAATCATAAGAAAAATTACCAATTTTATTATTTATTATTTGATTTCAAAAAATGTTACCAGAAGTTAAATAACTGAACAATTCTGTGCAAGTAACGGATATTTCAACGGTGACCGCAGATATTCCTTTTATTATAAAATGATCTTATAGAAGTTGCTGGGTCAATTTTTTTTGTGTCCTTACCCTTTACTGAATTTTTGGGGTCCGGATCCATACCGTTATTGCTTTTTACGGTAATTATATTTTTACGATAAATTACAATATCGGATTCTTAGAAATCCACATTTCCATAGAATTTAATAATACACGTTAGGGAACATTTTTGTATTAATTAATTCTTATCTTGTAATTTTTAATTGAAAAATATTGCAATAGGGGCTATTACGTAAAAGTATGTTCAGCCACTAGCATAGGTATATATTCGAAGGGTATGTTAGTAAACTGAGTCTCGGGGACGGCGTGGTTCGGGGACCGTGTGGTCTCGGGGACCGCGTGGTCCCCCCCTCCCAAGGAGGGCCAGACCGAGAGGGATGGCCCTGGGTCAGCCGGGGTGCGAGGGATATGTCGCATGATAACCTCACCTTCGGCCTAGCACTACGACCCAGAGACGGCGTGCGGTTTAGTCGGTTCGAGTCCGACATAACCTCCTCCTCCGGCTCCGGAGGAGTGGGTATCCGTGAGGATTACCAGCACGTAAAAAAAAAGTAAACTGAGTCAACACATTTTTAACACTTATCAGTTTTTTTATACCACTTAGGTGGCAGATAAGCACACGGCCCACCTGATGGAAAGTGGTTACCGTGGCCTATGGACGTATGCAACACCAGGGGCGTTACACTCGCGCTGCCGGTTACTTGACATTAGCAAAATGGCGGCGATTTGTGCTTTGAATTACCTGTCAAAAATTATTTGCACCAGGGCGCTCTGGCGCCAGAACATTGCATTGTTTCCTTCCATTCAGGACTGGACTTGTACTTAGGTGCGGCAGTACTGTGATATTAGTCTATCAGTAATTGAAATCTGAAGCTCAATTATTGATCTATCTACCATACAAACCATACCTCTTAATACTGCATATAATTTAGGTACACAAATAAACGTTTTTGCATTGTCAATGCTTAGATAACTCTTTTATAATTCTTAATTCCTTACAATGTAACTAATTACCTAATTATGCAAACGTAGACCCTATATTTATTTTTGCATTGTTCTCTTGTAAAATATTTCCTTTTGAGCCTACCTCTAAACGCTAAAGGAAATATTTCCAGCAATAAATATTTATGAGCATTCACTTTAAAAAAGTTACTAAAATACATTTTTTGTCTCAAAATATTATTATTAAGTAATTTTGTAATTTGACCTAAGATATGGATAACGAATTGCCTATCCCTTTCTCCATTAAGGACAAGTATAAGACAATCCTCCTGATGTAGAATCTAAATCTTTTTACTAACCTCTTTAGCAATTTTCAACAAATTATTTTTTCCGTTGAAGCGTACGCAGAATTTTTCGAATAGCTATCTAATTTCTTAAAATTAAAAACTAAATGATATGCCCCATAAATATCAGTCAATCAATCAATTAGCCCATAATAGTCCATTGCTAGGCATAGGCCTCTTCCAATGTGCGCCATTGCTCCCGTCCTTCATAAATAAATAAACTTAAACTATCCATTCTATTTTTCAACCCATTACATATTTATGACACAATATTGATTGTTTTTTCTTTCACAGACAAAGCACCATCCGAAGCCACGTTTCGAGGCGCAGAATTTCTCTCGTACGACTTGACACAAACTGGTGGGGAGCCCATAGTGAGCACGCAAGACGCCATCTCTCTGTACTTCAAGACGCGACAGCCTAATGGATTACTGTTCTATACTGGTGTGTATTTGATGAGTATTTGCTCATGTACGATTTACTGCTTGCTTTTTTTTAAATGGTTACATCCACCTACCTAGTTACCCTTAATCTTGAACTAGTTTTGATCTCTTAAATCTACAATTTGATTTGGTTTATTAATATCGTCGCTCCTTTTTATACAGAGGTATATACTTAATTTTTTATCCAATGTTTTGAAATTCATTCCTGCTAATAATATAAACTTGAAAATTTTAAAATTTGTCAGTATGTTGTTAATGAAGTAAATTTTTTGTAGGTCATGAAGCTGACTACTTGAACCTGGCTGTTCGCGATGGAGGAGTTTCTCTTACAATGGGGTTAGGCAACGGAAAACAAGAGATGCATATCAAACCGGCAAAGACCAGATTCGATGACCACCAGTGGCATAAGCTGACTGTGCATAGGAGAATACAAGAGGTAACAACTATTTTGTAATGATGTATAAAAGAAAATGATGTTAATAGTGCTAGGTTCACAAATAAATAGGTATAACAAGCAAGAAAAGAACCAGGCCACAATTCGTCCATGGCTGTGGCGCGCCTCCCCCTATCTGAAGGCAACATGGGGACAAAGTGGTTCCTACACCCGAGGGGCCCATCTTGAAGCTGGATATGGTCCTGGGTTAGTTATGGTATGAGACATGCCATTGGCAATCTCATCTTCGACAACTAATGACCCAATACGACGTGCGATTTTAGTCGGTTTGAGTTCGATAAAACAACCTCCACTATAAAAAAAAACCCGCCTAAAATTACTGCATCATCATTTCAAAGAATATCTAAATTGTCTACAGCTATAGCTGCTACAGCAGTTATATGATCAGTACAACAGATTTCATCAGCAGAACATAAATCATTTTCATCGTCTAAAATTTTACGAGCTCGTTACTGCAGTTGTTCCTTGAATTAAGATCGATAACTCATAGTTCTTTGGCGTGTAACCGTGAACCATTCATCATGGCCACTATTATTTCAAAACAAGAATTGATGTTTATCTGAATAATTTGATTGTTAGGTTACTTTATGTTTTATTTTGTAATAGTAAGTGGAGTTGGGATGTGGGTAATATATTGAGAAAGACCTGAGCAGACAGGACCTGTTTCATCCCGACTGTGTTGTTGTGTTGATTCCCGGTTCTGTAAATTTATGATTGTTGCTATTTCTTAACTGATTTTAATTTTTTTATTATTATGTCTAAATAAAATCAAGCTGTTACTGATTAGTTACAAAATCCTTAATATATTGAAAAGTTAACCAACACATGAACTATTTCTCAAATATTCACATTAAATATACTAAAATAATTTTTGTTTGTAATGTTACTTTTATATCTAAATTAATGTCAGCGGTTAGAGTACCTATACACAAAACAAACGTAGCCCAAATTGAATGTTGTCTAGACAAACACAATGTTGTTGTATTTAGATACACAAATGATGTTTCTTTGAGTTCAATTGTTTCTCATTTACAAGATGATAACTGTAATAACATCAGTTCACTGATATCTCTAGTATTCAGATTATTGTCAAACCCTACCTCGAAATATGACATTGATTACGGATCAGTTCAATCTAACTGCCGTCCTAAATTCACTAGGGGAAAGGCCAGAGCTATGATGACATTTTTCAGCGAATTCCTTTTCACTGGATTCGGAATTATGGAGCTATTTCATCCTACAGTAGTAATTAGCAATGTTTGATATATGGGTTTTGGGTTTGAGGCAATTTTGCACAAATAAATTTGCCGATGGAAATGTACGTTTATGTAGCTCTGGATGTGTTGTAGGGAATTTGAACTGATACCTGTTTTATTAACTAAACATTTGACTTTAGAGATGATATTCATTAAGTGCCTTCGTTTTAGTTACAAGCTTTAATATGAGAACGAGACTTTTTCAAAGAGAAAAAATAACAATAAGGATTTTTTATTTTTATTTCTGAAACATTTGTTACGTTATGAGTAAGTCCTCCTTCAAATCTTTTGCATTCTTTCTCTCCCTCCTTTGCCTTTATATAAAATTCTTATCTCATCAATTTCGGACAAAGAAGCCGACGTTGTCCCATTAACCTTGCTCCGGCTGTCTAGATCTTCTCTCCTCATCATTTGGTTTCCAGGCTGTGATCAATGTTGCTGTTTTTAGATAGTGCAAGTGCCAGAATACCTTTGTAAAAGAAAATAAGATAGGAATAGCTTATTGTTAAGGGTCAGAAAAATTGAGAAAATTCTCATAAGCTGTACAAATACAGCATATACTGCGTAAATCTAGTGTTAGACTATTATTTCCCGGTCTAGCCGACATACCCATTAATTAGTGCTCAAAGAATGTATGGGATATGACATGTATGACATTCGTTGACGATATTATACGATATATTCGCTGTCATATACGTCAAATACTATTTGTCATTCTAGGGGCAAAGCAGAATTCTTGTTGGGCGGTATAGATATTTATATAATTTACGAAATTGGCCTGTGACCACGGCCGGTGACCACGGCCGGTATAACCTGATCGCAACGTCAGGCAATCAAAGGTATGTAAGTACCTATACCATGATCGCGTTAATTCCCGTTTCGTAAATTATATATCATGGAACGCGAGAGTTTAAAAGTTGGTATAGATATTTTATTTGTTTTCTTAAGGGAATATGGTCGAGCCAATAAAAACGTACGCTGTGTATGGCTCAATATTAATTTACTGTTAAAAAATTCTATTGTAACAATAAAACGAAATAGGCGCGCGTGTACAGTATGACAAGTGGTCAATTTGCGTATGGTAAATTTGCGCTAGGCGCCATCTTAGGTATGTCATCATCATCATCAGGCTATATTAGTCCACTGCTGGACATAGCCCTCCCCTAATGAGCGCCATAGCGCCCTGTCTTCAGCTTGCCGCATCCAGCATCTGCCTGCAGTCTTTCTTAGATCGTCATCCCACCTGGTCGGAGGGCGTCCTACACTACGCTTGCCTTATGTACGTTAATTTTCACACTTATGTCGCTGGTCTGGCCATGCTGTTATTGACATTAATTCTATTAAGATCCAGTTCACAGCGCCATGTGGCAAAATAGAAAACAAGTGCAAAACATCTCGTCTTCACCTTTTTTATATCCTATTCCTATTAATTAATAGTCCTATTCTTAAATCACTAGATGCGATTAAATTTCATCTGGTGATTTCTGAGCACATACATACATAACCTAATCACGCCTTTATCCCCGGAGGGTTAGGCAGAGTTGAGTTAACACCCAAATTTCATAAATTCGTATTCGGTCCCACGTAACAGGGGGTGAGCCTATTGCCGTATTTCGGGTTCTATCGTTGACTCGAGTCATCCAAATGAGCCTGAGTCGGGGCTGTAAATATTTGTTTGACATTAAAGTAAAGCAGCCCTATCCCTTAGTCGCATTATACGACACCACATAAGAAGAGATGGGAGTCTCCACTCGACAGTAAACAAAGGCCATGAAAAGTAGTCTGATTGACGGTAATAAAGGGTTCAAAATAAATTGTTAGTGAAATGTGAGTGTTCTTTTCAGGATACATATTTACGTTAAGCCCCAATGCGAAACAAATATCAAACAATAAACAAACTTATATTTTAGAAACTCTTAAAAGCAGCAATATTCTTTGAAATGTTGGCAAATTCTACTTTCTTTTGAAGTGCAGCAAATAGCAGTTTCTGAGTAATATGTAAAAGTTTCTCTTACTGTCTATACTTTAAGATACTGCGTTCAGCAATGAAGGCCCTTGAGGTTTTGACTTCTTGAAACTACCTGTTATATTGAAGTTTCCTTCACAATTATTATTACGTCTAGAATTTGTTTGCGAACTAGTACTTGTTTGTTCTTTTAGAGAGACTTAGAGAGATTTGAATGCTGAAATTTAAGCTTTATATTGATGTCAAACCACTAATGAGGTGAACATTTGGAAGAGAAACACAGGGTTATGTTGACTTAGTGTCGTGCTCTGTCATAAAACCACCATTATTATAAGCCACATGTTGTTCGTCAAACGTACATTCCTGTCTGATGTCATTTCCTCAGTTACTCCTTTCTTTGCCATATCCTCTTTAACGCACTTCAATCATATTTTCTCTGGCCTATCTCGGCTCCTAAATTTATACTTTGAAGCTTTTTTACAACATTACTTTGATCTCTTCTCATGATAATGTCCATACCATGCAATTCGCTTGTTTGTCAGATATTCTCTCTCTCTCTCTCTCTCTCTCTCTCTCTCTCTCTCTCTCTCTCTCTCTCTCTCTCTCTTTCTAGTATTTTCATATGTTATAACGTCAATACTTCTCTATTTGCATGAAACCTTTCATTTTTAAATAAGTAACATTTTTATATAATTGCCAATCAGCGTTCGATATCAATATCATTTTATACGGGTAACCCTTTGTCTGCAACAATAATCAATACGTACATTTAAAATTTCATTTCATCAGTTAATAAGTTTTAAATATTAAATACATGCAAATGGTTCTGAATATTCCCTATGCATTTTACCTTTGTTCTTTGAATCTTGTGTGGGTGTTATGTGGAAAATGAACAATATTACCTGTATAGCAATGGCTAATGCAAGCAAGTGGTTTGTTTTTATTCTTGGCATCAACTTTCATAGCTTTATATAAAAATAACTTGGTTTTAAGTGGTAATAAACCGTAGTAGTAAAAACAAATGTTATTTAAAATATTATACTTTTTTAGTTACCTTTTTTAAATGAAAATTGCGCACGCTTGTGTCACACAATCAAGTTGAATATTAAAATTTAGAACTTCCTGTTATGTTATTTTATGTATAACCGCAGAATAAATGTCATGGCATAATTTTTGTGGGAATTGTTATCCATCATAAGACTAAATATATTTCTGTTACATTTACCCGACTGCGCCAGAAGGAGGGTTATGTTTTTCGAGAGTATGTATATATAATTGTTTGGCACGCTCTACAGCCTGAACGGCTCGATGGATTTTTAGGTTGAGTGGTGTCGTTACATTCGTATTTATTGTGAGAGTGACACTGGGTTTATCAAAATTTAAAATAAAACAAAATGGCGGATTTCGGTAAAAAGAAATTCACTTAAATTTATCGAGTGGGGTATCAGAATTAAAGAAATTAAAAGACGATAACAAACATATATATTACATAACTAAAAGTATATAATAAAGTTAATTGTTAAAACTAAAAAAACCGACTGACGCTGAAAAGATCATTTACAAATCTCAAACCAGATGAAAATTTATGGGTACCGCCTGCTATAAAGCTTGTTTCGATCTTTTCAGCATCAGTCGGGATTTTTTTAAATAATTCTTACAAATTTTTTGCCTACTTGAAAAATGTGGTTTTCCCAAGCGATTACAATATGAGTATTTTAAATAAGGATATTTGGAGGTTCCTACAAGGGCGGCAGCATGAGTGTGCAGCCCCTGATGTTACACACGTCCATAGGCCACGGTAACCACTTCCTATCAGGTGGACTTTTTGTGGTGAGCTTTTTTTATACCGCGTAGGTGGCAGACAAGTACACGGCCCTCCTGATGGAAAGTGGTTACCGTGGCCAATGGACGTGTGCAACACCAGGGGCGTCACACTCGCGCTGCTGACCCTGTTAGAACAGAAAGTTTCTGTGCCGTCAGTGTAGAAGATAAAGCAGGACAAGCCTTTGGTCTTTCCACTGAGAGCACAAAAACTCTCCCGTGCGCTCTGGCTACCCTACTCACCGCCGGGAACACAGCACGAGGTCTTTATGGCCGCGGTATTCTCTAAGGCGGCGGTACTTCTCCAGACGGACTGTTCAATTGGACGGAAAGGCCGTCGTATGTCTGTCACCTAAGCGGTAGTATTAGATACCAGACACCTTTACTACTTTCTTATTTCCTGCATATGGCAAGGTCCATATGCAGGAAATAAGAAAGTAAGGGAGAAAAATAAAGTCTAGCATTGAAACAAAATTTACGAAATCCTGCAATTGCAACCTAAATATTAATAAATATACGAATGGTATTTAGCTAATCAAGTTATGACAAATAAGACTATAGAATCTAAATCAATATCACAAACACTCCATCATAAACATTACACCGTTCAAGTAGAGTATCCAAACAAAACGAGGCACAGACTAGTAAATAGTTGATATAACCGAGTCTCTTTTCTATTCCGCCATCGTCAATTATATAGTAGTCTTTCTTATTATCCATGAATATTGCGGTTTATCGGAACTATTCGTACGTAGGGTGGCCTGCAGGGCTAACATGCGCGCCACGAGATAGCTATGTCGAGGCATTTTGCCGTTTTATGTCGATATGTCGACTGTTGGTAGCATGAAGGGCTAACATGCGCGCCACGAGATAGCTATCTCGAGGCATTTTGCCGTTTTATGTCGATATCGACTGTTGGTAACATGACAAATTTCATGGCGATCTGTCAGATGTCGCCATAACTCGACTTCGAGAAATCATCTCTACTTAGTGTCTGCAAATTGTAACATACGTGCCCTAATTTACTCGAATTTTGACATTTAAAATGTTTTGTCTCTCGTCTTTCATTTGGTCGACGAGAAGTTATCTCGTGTAAACTTTTCTTGTGCTCGGTTCATTTTGGATCAAAATTTAGTACCTTTGTGCGACTGCAAGCAATTTTCGACCTTAATGACATTTCCTTTGTTACGTGTCTTTTCGCGTTAATTGATGACGCTGATCACGAATATAAGAAAAAAATTCGATAGCATGTCATGTCAATAAGGTCGAAAATTGTTTGCACTGTTTTTTCTCTTTTTTAAATTAAAATGTTTTGTCTCCCGTCTTTCATTTGGTCGACGAGAAGTTATCTCGTGTAAACATTTTTTGTGCTCGGTTCATTTTGGACTAAAACAGCGACTGCAAGCCATTTTCGACCTTAATGACATTTCCTTTGTTACGTGTCTTTTCGCATTAATTGATGACGCTGGTCAGGATATAAGAAAAAAAAATCGATAGCATGTCATGTCAATAAGGTCGAAAATTGTTTGCACTATTTTTTCTCTTTTTCATACCTAGCATCCCTAACTAGTGTGTGCTTTCGAGCAAATGGCCGTATCGGGCCGATTTTATCGGATAAATGTTTAAAAAATGTGTATGCCATAGACAACAATTGAAAAAGTTTGACGCGACAAAATATGTCGGCGTTACTTCGCTCGAGAAGACTCGAGATGATATCTCATCTCGATTCGAGATATTTGACGACGCGCGCATGTTAGCCCTGCTGGATTTGATTGGTGAATTTATGGGGCAGCCATCGCTTGATGGATTAAATTCTGATTGATTTGTTGCTGGTCTGTTACTGGCCTTTGTATCTATACTCAGATTAATCGGCGCAGTGTATAAAAAGCTGTTTTTTCCAATTTATTTAATTTTCTGTCAGTCAAACTTTAGTGTAGAGATTCAATGAGTAGGTGTAGAAAAAAATGACGATGCTATATCAGTTTAGATTGAAAAAAATGAATGTGCAAGACAGTTCTTGACCCGACTAGTCCCTTATTGGCTAACTTTTACCAATTTAAATTGATAAGACTAGTTAAAATACTAATTTCTTTAAAATTTAGTTGTTATGAAAGTGCTGTTTTTTATTTTATGCTGACGTGTTTTTTTGTTTTCAGATCACACCATTCACGAGTTTTTGTCGGGTAAGTGCGTTCTATTTGATTTAGTAAAAAAATGTATGCCATATACCTAAAAGAGTGGCACATGTTAAAAAGCAAAGCTACAAATATAAAATTCTAGTAAGTAGTTGGCCATAAACAATATTTATATATTTGATGCATCAAACGGTTTCTTGGTAGGTACTCCATTTTCGTATTCGTCTTCCAATTACTAACTACAATTAGAATTTTATATGAGTACTTAGTAGTTCACAATTACGGCCAATCCATAAACTATAGTATCATCATGGACTTACTTTCTATTGTGAATAAGTGTACGTATATAAGGGAGAGAACCATGCTCACCTCAGACGTTAAAACCTAGTATATCTGCCCATTCACTCGTGTCGTCACACACATGTATCGTCATGCTCAACAAATCCCATAATGTGGTGTACTGTTAGCCTGATTGCACCCGTCCTTTTGAGATGGTAAGTTGTGATGGTTACTGTCTGCATCATGCTTGCAAATGATTTCTAATTGCTGTGACAGGAAGGCATTATGAAATGAGCTCTACACACGTTGGCGCTTGGCTTCACGCGGTCTACTAAGCGAGTGACACCGAGCGCGTAGGCATTGGCCATCGCTCGGCAACACTCGTCTGTGAGCGTTACCGCGCATGACGATTAAGGTTTACGCAATCAAATGAGTGTTAAATAAGTTATGTGTACCTACAAATAATTTAATCTAATCTAGTTACTGTTGGCACACACATAAGTTCTAAATTCGATTGAACAAGTATAACTAATTAAAACCCTTTAGATTTGAATGGTTCTAATTTTGGAGCTAAAATCCACCCGGTTTATTAGAAAATGTAAGCTAAATTAAAACTTTCGTAGCTTTTTTTTAAATTAAATTTTTAAACATTTTTCTTGTTAAATATTTAAATCGATTAAAGGAGAAAAAATTGAATAGTTCGGAAGAACGTTGGTAGGCGCTCCACTGTCGCTCCAAAGACATATATTGACGGAATAATTTGAATTGGTTAGGGCGAGGTCTGGTAGCTTAGTGGTCAAAGCATTGTCCTTGTAAGGCAAAGATCGCGGGTTCAAACCCCGCTTAGATCGATTCAATTTTTTCTCTTTTATTCGATTTAAATGTTTAGTGGATTAATTTTGTTGGTGTCGCAACATACATTCATAGAGTCCGTATTTAATTTAATTGACAGTTTAATAGTCAAATTATAAACAGGACAAAAGCAAATTAGACAGAACAGATTGGTCATGCTTGAAGGTTAAGTCAACCTCAGCTGCTTGTCGGTAAACCTGGTAAAACTGACAAGTCTTAGGTGCAGGCTTTCGTTTTAGGGACGAGAATTCAGATGGCAAACTGACCTCTCGACGCTATATTAGAATTTAACATCATAGCGGACAGCCTCTGTTGCGTAGCGGTAGTGAACGCGGCCGCTACGCAGGAGGCACGGCAAATATTTGTATGCATGAATATGGGTATTGGTGTGGTCGTGCCTCGGATAGCACGCTATGCCGTCGGACCCGGTTGCCATACGAACATCTATGGCAGTCGTGACGGATAGTTGAAGCCCTCCAAAATCCAAGAACTTGCCTAACTGCAATGCTTCGATATCGCCTTTGGATTGTGGATAACAGATGTTAGTCGTTTTTTGGAAAATATCGAAGTCCAGCCAAATTGGCAGTTACACTGGTAAAGCAGATCCAGACTGCAAGTTGAGAGCTTCGGATGCGACTGGGATTAACGCTAGGATGAAGAAGGTCAGATGGCAGTCACTTCCTCCTTACAATACTACATAATATACCTAGCTAGAATTAGTAAATATATATATCCTCTTTGTGAATTGGAGCCAAAACCCTACCACAAGAACAAAATCGAAGCAAAATTCGACGCAAACAGTATTATCATAACAGTTCCTAATAAGATAAACATAATAACAATTGCTTTCGTATATTATTTTTGCTTTTAATTGCTTCTAAAAGGTAAACTTATCTTCACAGAATCGGGATTTATAATTACAATACCTTCGCGTAGAGCTTTAATTATCGCGAAGCAATTTTGGAAGGCTGTTCGATTAAACAAAACGTTTAAAGTGGATATCGATTCGTGATTGAAACGCCTGTTGAGTATTAAATGAATACTCCTGAATGTCTTCAAATTTGATTGTAACCCTAAAGTGATATCTGTCTGAGATAAAAAGATCATTTGCCTTTAGGCCGTTCGTTGTTTGATTGAAGGAAGGCGCGTTTTGTATTCGTTTTGTGTTCTTTGTTTTTGAAAGTCGTTATCGGTGTAGATTTTTTTATGTTTTTTTTGCAACACACATGTGTACAGTTTATTGCTTTTACAAAATCATATTTAAATTGGATAGTATGACGTCATACTTTGTTATTTTATACATGCCATAGAACCCACCGCTTTGACATTTTATAAAAATAGACTGATGTGGGTTGATACTTCTTTACCGTCAACTATTATATTTCTATTTTTGTGTTTTTCGCTCACTCATCCCACCCTATAAGTAGAAACGTATGGTACCCTGCTCATGATTAGGTAGGTCATGTGCTTCTTTGCTATATTAATTATATTAAAAACACCAATAATCATTTCTTGCTATTCTTTTACCAAGATTCTGGAACTATCCAAAGCGATTACTCTATACGGCGTTAGTTTAAAAAGAATAATTCCGTCACAAAAAATAAATGTAATTTAATTATTTATCACCCCAGTGACCTCAATAAAAATACCTCAATTATCGGTCAGATTCATACCGCATATCGCCGTCCCTCGAAACATAATGCCATTGTTTAGCATTAAGACAAAGGAGGTGGCAATTAAACACCCCACTAATTGGACGAGTTTATTCATAATGTCACCAGCTGGTTGTTTTATTGAGTTTAAAAATGCCCCATAAATATTCATTGGTCCGTGTCAGGGTTGGAGAGTACTGTTGGCTATTCTCGGCCTCCTGCTGGCGCGGAATGGATGTTTTTATAAAGTACTCGAGACTAAAAGTATTATTGAGGTGAATTTATTAACTTCGTTTAACTATTTAACTTTAATTAAGAATATTTATTATTTATATTAATAGACAGTATTACAATTAGGTGTTCATTAATTACATTTTCGTGTGTGGACTTGTACATGTCGTATTACAAGTTATTTTAATCAATTATACTCTCCCAAGCCGATTTCGGCTACGGTGACTACCACACGTTCCTTTATTCCGCAATAAGAGGGCTACGTTGGGCTGCCCTGTCGTGTGCCCTAATATGACTGCAGTAGCCAATCCTGTTAGAAAACGTGCGAGAACATTGCCAACACGTCAGGACACCATTGGTATAATTATAAAAAATAGCTGCTGATGGTCTGGCTTTAAGAGCATCGCGCTTCGAATCTAGATCAGATTTTCGTTGCTCTTCGAAGTCATAAATCTTTTTCTGCACCAGGCTCCTCCACTCCAGACGATGGCTAGCAGTTTCTTCCCACCTTAGCGGGTCAATGTCGCATCGCTTCATATGTCTCTTCTGAACATCCTTGAAACGTAAGAACTGGCCGCCCTGTTTCCGCTTGCCGTCTTGGAGCTCAGAATAGAAAATGCGTTTTGCGACTCTCTCGTCAGCCATACGCGAGACATGACCGCACCAACGCAGCTGCCGACGCATCAAGTACGCCTCAATGCCACAGACATTTGCCCGTCGAAGTACTTGAGTATTACGAACTCGATCTGACCATTTGATGTTCATAATGTCTCGCAAGCATTTGAGGTGAAACCCGTCCAACGTGCGTATATGCTTGCGGTACAAAACCCATGTCTCCGAAGAGTACAGAAGGTTTGGGAGAACTACAGCCATGTAAACAGAAACTTTAGTGGACAGTTTCAGATCGTGTGAACGCAACACCTTAGACCGAAGTTTTCCGAACGCAGCCGCCGCAGAGCTTATGCGGTGGTTTATTTCGCTTTCTAGGTCACACTTGGACGCAATTGTGCTGCCTAAGTACTTGAACTTCTCCACCTGTTTCAGCTCACAATTGTCCAGGCTAATTTTTAGCGGGTCTGCATTGCCAATGAAGTCCATTGCCATAACTTCGGTTTTAGAAACACTAATTTTGAGACCGTAGCGACAACAGACTTCATGGAGGTTAGTAATTAATAGCTGAAGTTCTTGAGAAGAGTTGGCAACAAAACACAGATCGTCTGCGTACATAATCTCCGTGATAGCCGCGTAAGAGACCCTAGTGCGGGCTCTAAGTCTAGCCAGGTTAAATATTCCACCATCGGTTCGGAAACGTATGTTGATGCCAGAAGAATTTCGTTCCAAAACTTCACGGACTGCCATGGAAAAATAGAGCGCAAACAATGTCGGGGCTAACACACATCCTTGTTTGACTCCACAACTCACTGTAAATGAATCTGACTCTTCCCCGTTGTAGGTTACGCAGCAGGTCATGTTGTCGTGCAACAGTCGGATCAAACGAACAAATTTCTCTGAACATCCTAGTTTTGCCAGTACGGTCCATAGTGCTTCTCGCGGTACACAGTCGAAGGCTTTCTCCAAGTCGAGTACAAATAAAGTGACTGACCTTGTTCGCGACTTTTTTCTTGTAGTTGGCGAATGGAAAATATAGCCTCGCAAGTGCCCCTGTCTGGACGAAACCCGAACTGGGTCTCCGGCAACAACTTTTCCGAAATCGGTAACAGGCGGTTGAGAAGTACTCTGGCAAATATCTTCCCAGGAACAGAGAGCAGCGATATACCCCTGTAGGAGTTACAGTCAGAACGGTCCCCTTTATTCTTATAAAGTGTCTGTATGCGAGTTATCTTGAACTCAGTTGGAACTTTTTCTTCGTCCCAAATGCGCTGAAACAATTGCCAGATTACACAGTGAAACTGCTCTCCTCCGTACTTAAGCAGTTCTCCAGCAATGTTATCAATGCCAACTGCTTTCTTATTCTTTTGCTCTTTGATGGCTTTTATGACTTCATCCAGTGACAGCGGTTGGTCAAGAGTGATATCTTCCGGCAAATGGGGAATAGATTTGATGTGGTCGAGATCTGCTCTTCGATCTACATTAAGCAAATCATTAAAATACTCTGCCCAACGTTTAAGTATGTCCTGCCTAGCAGACAAATGTTGAGTCCCGTCATGTGATTTCAAAGGGACACTACTTCGCATGGAAGTGCCAATAATTCTACGTACTTCCTCATAGAAAGTACCCAGCTGATGTGTATCCGCAAGCCACTGAATTTGTTTAGCCTTTTCAAGCCACCAGCTATCCTTGTACCCCCTGGTGATTTGTCTTAACTCCGTTCCACTTTTTTTGATCTCCTCAGATAAGCCGTCACTGCCGTTGGATCTCAGTAATAGGTTACGGTGTTTCTCCAATGCCGCAGTTAAAACCATGTCATTTTGGTCGTACCAATCTTCGTTTATGCGGTTTTTATGGCCTAGTACTTTGGTGGCAACAGTTTGTACAGAAGAAAATAAATACTGCCACTGCGAAAACATTTCCTTTTCACCGTCATGGGTATCGTACGCTGTTAATAAATCTGACAGGTTCTTTTGATACTCTTTCCGCACTTCTGACAAACACAGCCTATCTAAATTGAGGGATTTTGGCTTAGGTCTGATAGCCCTTCGAGGCAAGCGTAAACGCAGTTTAAGTTTGGAAATTAGTAACCTATGGTCAGTCCAACAATTAGCGCCACGCATAACACGGGTAATATGCACCTGGGGTACATCTCTTCGCCGGATTATTGCATAGTCAATTAGGTGCCAATGTTTGGAGCGTGGATGCATCCAGGTGGTTTTGTATTTATCGGGTAGTCTGAACAACGTGTTAGTGATGGTAAGGTCGAACTGTGCACACAGGGAAAGCAACAATTGTCCATTACTGTTCATCGTGCCAATACCATTTTTGCCCAGAACACGTGGCCACGACTCATTATCTCGACCGACCCTCGCATTGAAGTCACCTAGAAGTAATATCTGTTCTCTCGAGTGAATTTTGCTCAAACATTGACAGAGTTCCTCATAGAATTGGTCTTTAACACTTTCTTCGTTGGTCATTGTAGGTGCATAGACGCTTACAACATTGAGGAAGTTATTATTCTCTAGAAGAAGACGCAGTGTAATTATGCGGTCCGAGATGTATTGCGGACATTCTGGTAGCTTTTTGACAATGGATGTTTTAATAGCAAAGCCCACACCGGCTTGCCTGGATTCGGTCTGGGAACGCCCTTTCCAGAAAAATGTGTATCCACCGCCTACTTCTTCAAGCTCGCCTTGGTCAGCGAAACGCGTCTCGCTTAGAGCAGCAATGTCAATATTATAGCGACCAAGTTCACGAGCAACGACGGCAGTTTTTCGCTCCGGGCAAAGGTTTCCGTCATTGTCAATCAGCGTACGCACATTCCACGCGCCAAAGGTCATAACTGATGTTTTTGTTTTTGTGATCTTCTTGTGACGTCGACCGCGAGAAGTGGGGTGCCCGAGCAGCCGCGGTTGCTACCCCCCCAATATAAAATATAAAAGGACGAGCTTTTTTTGGGACACCTTTTCTAGTCCCCTCCCCGGCTGGGCGGGGGAAGCAGTGCCCCCCTAAATAGGGCTGCTTCGTCACCCAAGGTGCTGCCCAATCTGCACTGTCGCCCTATTGCAGCGCAGAGACGATCACTCTCCTCAGGCCGCCCACGTGTAGGCATTGGACAAAGCCGAGTGTGCACCTTTACCCGACCTCTCTACCGCCACCCATCGCCGTAGGACTTGTCAGATGTTCGGAGTCCAGGAACATAAGCAGTCAGATGCGCGTGACATATTAAAGTGCGTAAGCAGTTGCGCTGGTACAGACGCACTCTCTCGTCCTTGCCCTCGTGGATCCGATGGAACAGATAGCTGCTACAATCGGTAGAGGGCTTGGATGCAGTCTCTAGCCGATAGCTTCTTCTGACCTCTACTATCGCCCTTAGCCTTCGACATTGCCTTGCTGACTCGCCATCTCCGCCAAAAACATATGTATATCTACTATTGTTTGCCATCGATGCCGAGCGAGACTTCAAACACTACATGGGAGGTTTCCATAACAAAATCACCCACAGTGTGAGCGATCACTCTCGAACCAGGTTTAGCCCACGAGCCGACGTGGTTTCCCGGGGTGTGGCCGCTGTGTGTAAAACAGCTGCTTGGAGCCACTGGTGAGAGATTATAGGCTATTCATAGTATAGTGCCGCAGTGTCGCTACCTTTGCTACAAGGTCGGCTAACGACGCTAAGGGAAGTACTATACCCTAAACACCCTACACACCCCAGATCAATTAATTGATGTTTAACACTATGCAAATATTATAGATTGAATATGGGCTACTGTATAAATCCCTTGACACAAAATTACCACCATATCGAAAATTGTTATGCCATGTTCATTTTTCTTTGTTATGTTATGTGGGATTGATAACATGAGTGACGAAATAAGGATGTATCTACAAGAAGTGAACTAGGTAGTACAAGCGTGCTTTTCCCAGCTCAAGGTTCAAAAAGCACGAGAGTAGCAAAGAAAGACGCCCTAAAAATCATCGTATAGTAAACATACAGCTCATGACAAAGTGCCTGCATGACGGCAATAGGCTCTCCCCTATTAAGTGGGACCGAAAATCATAGTTGGCGAAATGTGGGTGTTAATACACCCCTGCCTGCCACTTTGGTGATTTACTGGCTATGTAAACTTCTAATAATAATATTGTGCCAAGTCTATGAAAATATCGAGCCTGTATATCAGAATTTCAACCTACCATGATGAATATCGTCACAACCAATCTCACTAATAAATTCCTACGTATTGCCATGGGAAATGCCACATGTGGCGGTTGGTACGGATTAGCTACACGCGTTTCAACTCCATTGAGTGCAATTTATTTCTCTGTGAATTACACTTTTGAGCTTTTTGTTCCATTTGGTTCGGTTCGGTTTTTGGTCTCAGTTTAAAGCGGTTTAACCTTTAAATTTTCCGTGAAGCGACTGCCATGTAATGAACGTATGTTGTTTGAGCCAGTGTTCTATTGCAACCTATTCAGTTACCATTTAGTCATACCTAATAACGCTATCAATCAAGCACTATTTCAGTAGCTCTACATATTTTCGTTAGGTAGACAACTCAGCCCTGTCCTTTAGTCACCTTGTTTAAGTATACGCCTTCAATCAAAACTGCACTCTAATTGTAGCGCCTACAGTTTAGTTATAGCAAATACACAGAAACTGAATTTGAGTTGTTAAACAAACTTTATGATATCTTATAGTCGGTTGAAGACGAAAATTTAGCTCAGCTTGTATTTGTATAAGTTGTTGAGATACAGTGCATGACGTGTTAGGTTTATTGATATTGTGTCGGTCAAAGTATTCGTGCACTTGTCTGCTTAGAAATTCAACGTAGTAGAATTTTCAGATACCCGGCATATCGTACCCGGCAGACCGCAATATACTCACTTCCAGTTATTTGACCAAAAACAGTAGTCAACCTATCATTTTAGGAGTGAATAAATGTGGCTATAATTATAAAAATACTTCTGCAAAACAGGCTTGAGAGAGTTCCAATTTAAAAATCCAACACGTTTACAAATACAAAAAATTGTTTCTCTAGTAACAGTTTTTGCTTACGCATGTCGATGTTTATTGTATAAAGTTAATTAAAACAAACTGAATTTTATATTTAATTCAAACATACCCTTTTCTTTCTTAAAACACGAAATTACTTTTGTAATAAATCTTGTGAGAGACAAAGAAAAAATGTTAATACATATTTCTTGAAACTTATTTACAGTTGCTAGTTACTTAGTTCTTTCCGGTACAATTTCTTTCACGAGACGGTACGAAAGTTTCAACTTTCAAAGAAAAATGAGAAAATTGATAACATTTCTTAAATTTTTATATTGTTCTGATTTATAAATGAACGAAATGAAATTTTTGTTTCCAAAATTGTGCAATTGCATCTTTTTGACTATTTTTTTATTATTTTATACCGACATATTTATAGTTTCATACCATATGCCGTCTGCCTTTGTCTCAATTATTTGAAGTCAGCGCTACATGTAATTCTTATCCAATCATACCTGTCAGATGTTATCTCTTCTATCCATGGATATTCTGTACTCCGTTACTATTTTGGTACCAAAAAGGTGTCCAATTTCTGTAAACCTCACACTTCACCTTACGTTACGTCACCGGTTTCAAATGAAGTTTAAATTTCTTATTACCAAGTTTTCTCCAACATCACACAGCAGTGGAGCTCACAACAGGGCAAAATATTTTTCTCAAGTGCAAGAGATCAACTTTTACGGAACCCCCGAGTACCATCCCGCCGAAATCCTTGCCCGTACTCATTACATTATTTCAACCTTTTTCAACTTTCAAAATTATATTTTGTGTTTTTTTATTAAATCTGTACGAGTCGACGTTCAAATATTGCCGGTTTTTGAATTGGCGCTGTCTGTAAATATAAAGATATCATCAAGATCGCAGCAGTATAAAGTAACTTTCATTTGGTACTAGGTACTATATTGTGACGGTTGTGACTATTGTGACGGATTTAAATGCTTCTCTTTTTAAAACATACCATTGCAATAATAAGTAATCTTTACAATTCATGCCTATCTATTTATTATCTACGTTACCTACTTATAAAGAAATAGCTTTATGAATCTTAGTGACTAGTGCTGTATAAATGTATATCGGTAAAAAATGATTACGAAACAAGGAGTCTTGCACTTTCCGTGCCATCAAAAAGAATTGGAATTAATTTCCAACTCACATGTGTCGGCACACCTACAATCCTAGGTAAGCTCTTTAAGCGGAACGCATTTCATCTTTTGAAACCGTGAAATGAAATCCGTCGTTTGGCCTTTCTACTTTAGCTTTCGCTAATATTTTTTTCATTAGATGTGATCATGGATGATGTTTGAAGTAAACTTCATTGTTTATACATTTCCATTTATTTTAATTATAACTAGCGACTCGTCTCCGTATAGCGAAGACTTATAATTAACGGACACAAAGTAAACTAAAATTCAGAATAAACATTTAGTTCTAAATAGTTGTTCTAAGATGAAGACAAGATAAATAATGTATTAGGAAAACTATTAAAAGAAATATTATTACGAAAAGAACCAACAAAATTATTTTCTTATCAGAAGTAGTGAACCAAAAAGAGCATGCACAATGAAAGAATTATATGTCTCGGTATGTTTGTATAAAAAGCATCAAACGAGAACATGGGAAATGGCAAATATAAATTACATTCGAGATAAGAGATCACCTCGATAAATGAATAATGCTTACACGCTTCACCTTTTGTCGTGTGTGAGAAAATTGCGAGTGACAAAGTAAAAAATAATTTTGTCGGTAATGCTCAAAGATACGATTTATTTGTATTTAGCTTATCCGATATTTTTTGAACTTGTTGATTAAAATTTCATAAATATGAAATGAAAATTAAATCTGTGTGCTGTAATGCAACTAGCCCACGACTCAGCACGTGTAAAATGCATCCTGTTCATACGATCCACAGCCCCTCTAGACAAGTGGCAATTCTCTAGCCGGCGTTTGATGGAATAGAATTACTAATGTATATTAGTCAGGATGAAAGAATTCGATATCGAGTATAACTTTTAGAAACACGACACTATACAACCTGAATGGTCTATAGAATAAAATGTCTTTAAAAGCCTTTTCACGCCCACGTCCCTTTTCATGATAGGGTCATGGTCAGATGCAGGTCTATTTTTCCCGCAATTTATTACATCATCATCAAACGACGGGACTTTTGATAAGGGTTATGAGAAAATTATGCTACAGGTCCTGTTTTGTACATGTGGGTATCATAAAATGTAACGACATTCGATTTATCTAACCTTCAGAGAATAAACTTTGCAAATAATGTGCTCACTTTTATACTGTATTTTGTACCACTAGAGGAAGTAAACAAATAACTTTTTCGTGGAATAAAGTTATTTGTATCTTTTTACATTGATGACTGTTTTAAATTGCTCCAAAATACTAAATGCAAAGATGTTAATAAAAACGTTTGATATGCAATCGAAAATTGCGGTGTGTTCGTTTATCGACACTACTGACATAATCCACTTCTAGTAAGCAATTGAGCTTAGCGTTTAACTAGGGTATAGTTATTGACGGTTTAGTATTATTAGACAATTTAATCAGCCGACGGGAAGCGGCTCAAGTACGACGCATTGCAGGCCCGGTATCTGTTCATTACGTTTGCAGTGCAGACGTTTGGCATATCGGGCGTAGAATCAGGGATAAGTCAGGCGACTCCCTCGCCGGATCGTACCTGGTGCAGAGGCTGGCCATTGCAGCTAGCGTGATGGGCGGCACGTTCGCACCGGGTACAGGTCTGAGCGCTCTTTTCTTTTAAGGACGAGCACGGAGACGTGTAATCGCTTGCATGTTACAGACTTGTTGTAATAACATAAATATGACTCGAATATTGTAAACTTGACATGTATTGATTAGTAATAAATTTAAAATTTAATCATACTTTTTATTCAAATTACTATCTCGTCGTTTAAGTTCTTATATCATGGCAGTCCATTTTGGTGGTTATATCTGGTGGTACGCTAGTACTATTATCTATTTTGTGCTGGTGGTTATGGTGGTTGTTTATTATTCAATAAATTGGGGTCTTTTTTGCTTATATAGCTATTTTGATTTACATAGTGTTGGAACTTGAGCGATGATTGACCGTCATAGTATCGAGTACTTGTTAATATAAAAGGCAGATGGCGCTTAAATAAAATCTATAAAATTTAAATAATTATTTATTTCAATATAACAATATTATCAAATAGGTGAAAAAATCACACCAGCCGTTCTGTACCCAAAGAACAACGTTTATTCAATATATTTTACGACCGATGGTTTAGAAGCAAACTTTCACAGCTTGGGGTTCAGTATGAAAAAACTTATCTTTACATTTATTAACAAACTTGGAGTGTTATGATACTAAGTTGATGCCAACGCCTTAGTTAAAGCACTTGTTGTGCCATAAAGTAATAATTATTTAAAGCTACCGAATTTTTACGCGGCCCTTGCAACTTTTTATAATTTTCGGTAGAATAGGAAAATCTAGATTTATTTACCTGGAAATAATTTCTATAAATTCGTTTCAATAATACATTAAATCAATTCAATATTATATAAGTGGATGTAGGTTTTAAGGTAGTCATATTTGTATGGCCTCGCTCTTCTGAATTAAGTCTTACGTGTAATGACAAAAGATTGATTTTGGTGAAGTGGTTATCTTTTCCTCCCGATATAATTAGACCAATAAGAATCTTATGAATAAGTTGGAATCTACAGCAGGCCTAAAAAAATACAGGGCCGGTTGAAATTCGGAGATGGCCCTGGGTCATCCAAGGTGCGATAGATATGAGGTACCCTTGACCATCTTACATCCCTGGCATCTGAAGACTCGAGGCGGCGTGAGGTTAATCGGTTTGAGCTCAATATATCTGAGGGGATTTTCACATGAAAAAATAAAATAAAAGGGCCGGTTGAAATTCAAAATGATTATTTACCGTTCCATTTTTCTACTAATAAGCGCGGTGCACTGGCGCTGCTGACACCCTAAACGATTGTTTACACAAGCGGTTTACTAAAAGTCTTCATAGCTTCAGTAAAAACTTTTCTCTAGCTTAGCATTGTATTAATTGAATTCCTTTTTGCTGAACTCGGAGCGTGTACTATAAAGGGATTACAACTGGCAAGTAAAATAAGGAAATAAAGCAGACAAGATCCAGGAAATGAGGTTATATTAACAGTGTTCAACTTAATGATATATTTCACTCAGCACTGGCGTCGGAAATTTATTGTAGACTACCTAAACAGAGTTAATTTACTCTAATTCAACTAATATAAAGAGGTTTTTTACAAGTGCGTAAGCAGATTAAGAAGAGTTGTGGTAAGAAAATGCCTGGTAATTAAAAAACCGGCCAGGCCCGAGTCGGATTTCCGCAGGAATGGTTCCGTACTATTATCTAAAACCCTTAAAATTACGTTATTGGATGGGAGCCCCAAATATAGATTTTATTTTTTTTATTTTTTGTTATAGCGGCAACAGAAATAAATCATCTGTGAAAATTGAACGTATCAAGCTATAACGGTTCACGCTATAGCCTTGTGATAGACGGATAAACGGACAGTGGAGTTTTAATAATAGATTTCCGTTTTCAACCTCTGCACAGAACCCTGAATACTAGTTTTACTACGTTACATCATAAACATTCTTTGTCTCCAGGTGTCAGCAGTAGTAGATGATGTCTACTCGGATCACTCTCACGTCGCCGGTTCCTTCACTATGCTGGCCAGTTCCAGGGCACACGTTGGAGGCTCTTTAAACGCCAGAGCATTACCTGGCGCAAGAGTACATACCAATTTTATAGGCTGCTTGAAGAAGGTAAGCATGCTGTTACTGTTTCTATAATTGCTTCAGAAGTAAACTTCTTATAAAGTTTGGAGGCCAGATGCCTGTCTCTACTCCGTACGGTGCAGAGGACGATGGCCACCAGGGCCATCAGGGGGTACCGCACAGTTGAGCAACCACGCGCAGGGCGACGGGTGGAGCCACCCGTCACCCTAGCAGAAGTAGGCCACGGTGGCGGCGCGCAACGCGGGATGATGCGCGCCTCCCCATACCGGGGGCGAGTCGGGGACCGCGTGGTCCCCCCTCCCGAGGCCAGACCGAGAGGGATGGCCCTGGGTCAGCCGGGGTGCGAGTGTTATGTCGCACGACATAACCCTCGCACCCCGGCCTAGCACTACGACCCTCAGACGGCGTGCGGTTTAGTTGGTTCGAGTCCGACATAAACTCCCCTTCCGGCTCCGGAGGGGGGGGGGGGGGGGTATCCGTGGGGATTTTCCCGCACGTATTGTTTAGCGTATGTAGGATTGTTTAAGTTATTTTATCCTTCTTTGGTAAAGAATAGAAATTAATCACATAGGATAACCTAGGTAAATATTACACGTTATCTAGACAAGTAGCTACGTTGTATTGCCTTACAGAACATTTCATTACACATTGCCTTAATCTAAGCGTCTGATGTATACGATGCCGAAAGGTGAACGCTTAGCTTCATATCTACCAAATGTCTGTAACAGTTATACTAAAGATCGTGCAAGGTGAACGCGCGGCACCGAGAAAGCAGGCTTCTGTCTTAATTTTAACAATGAGTGAGCCATGACGATATTGATGATCTAAGATTTCCAAGTATAGCTCTCCTTTTACCTCAGGTGGAATTCTCTGCGGACACGCTTCGATTGAACCTCATTGACTTGGCTCGGACTGGCAGCAAACTCATCACGGTCACTGGGCGGCTGGAGTACGCCTGCACAGCCACCGACTCTGCTGATCCTGTTACTTTCACTACCAGAGATGCGCATTTGGTAAGTGGAATATTACAGTTAATGGCGACACGGATCAGGCTTTTCATTTTGTCGAATGAATAAGCCTATTCACTATCGCAATCAAATTGAAATTACAATGACTTTCATCGAAGCCAAAAAACAAAAGTCAGTGGCATGATTATATTATTTTAATTTTTAATTTTATGCCAATAACGATAAGCCTTCGATCAAATGCTCTTATTGTTCAAATAAGAATCCCTAGTCATGCCGATGCCGATAATGTGCGCCGGCCCTAAAAAGTATTTTATAGATAATCTCAATAGTTATACATTTAGAAGAGATTTTGAGGAAAATACAGCAAATAAAGCCTCGGGTACTGTTGGCATTAAGTTCGTGTTAATTAAGTCTGTAACTTGATATTGCTTCTCCCTTGAGTATTAATATTTAATAAATTTTAAACTTAATGTTTACCTGATATAATAGTAAATGTATATGAACTTATAAGAAGGGAGTAGTACATGGAAAGGAAAGAAACGCTTCGGTCGTGTACGAAACTGTAGGTTCGTAACCAGTTGCGGTAGAAGAAAAAAAGATCTTCATAGGATACCAATTACCAAAAAAGATCTTTTTTTCTTAATACGATACTTTATACACAAATATTTATTAAATTTATGTTTATTAATAATAATTATTAATAAAAATTCAGTTTATACACTTATCCTGATATTATTATTTTAGTTATAAACCATATATATTCCATTTAAAAGTAGATTCAAGTTTTCTATTGAAGAAGTTTACACTTTTTCAACGAATTTTCATATACCTAATAATTTTAAAGTGAGAATAAAAACATTTATTCACGTGCTTCCTGGATCATCCTCACTTCGCAGAACTACTTATGTCATAATTCTCGTGGTGTAAGTTGACACACTAGCTTAATACCAGTTACCTAACAGTATAATTTATGCCTTTGCCGAAACTTGGTTACGAAAAATAATGCCGGTATAGTATAAAGAAAAAAAGATCTTGTTTGGTAACTGGTGTCCTATGTAGATCTTTCTTCTTCCACCGCAACTGGTTACGAACCTACAGTTTCGTACGCGGCCGAAGCGGAAAGAAATGATCAAGAAGATGACTACTGACAAGAAAGTATGAAGGAATGACATTGTACTGACCCTGGTGATATTGAATTATATTGAATTATATTGAATATGTTTGATTTGACCATAAAACCCTCTGATAGTAACACAAAAACCCACAACTACTACACTATGTTTTAAATTCTACCATAAACGAATATACTGCAGTAACTAATAAGAGACCTTAATGACTAAACTTCCTACACAGCTGAACAGACAGCAATTAATAGTCTAGAGTGTGCTAGAACTGATTCAGTAATCCCCGGCACTTAATTATAGAGAAGCGTTAGGCAGTGATTACAGAGGAGTGGTCGGAAGCTGCACTGATGGCTGCAAAAACAAGCCATGTAGACTAAATGGAGAGCACTGGTTTTCAAATATATATTTGATACAAAACCTTACGCTATAAGTGTAGGATACATAAAGAAGAGGTGCTCTGAAAGTTGAATTTAAAATATCCTATAAAATATCTTACTTCTAAACATTATAGTACTTAAAACCCTCGCTTCTTAGTTTAAAAAGTGATAGTTTAAAAAAAGATTAACTGAAAACTAGATCGTTGACTTAGTATTCAAAACAGCAAATGTTAATTGCTAGCTCTTGAATTTATTTCTCAAGCTTTTTATAGGCTATATGGCGTGTGGTATGTTATTTAACATTATTTTGAAAATATAGTCTGTGTGTTCTTTTTTTTTTCGTGTGGTTAGTGGCCAACCTGTGACAGAGTTGTTTAGGTCGCCCATATAGGCCTCCGTCTTAACGACTGTTGACAGCCGGGACCGATGATTGACGTGCTTTTAAGTACGGAAGCGCTCAGATGTAACACCAGTAAGCGGTCACCCATCCCAATTGTAACTTCGCCTAAGTAACTTAACCCACTGGTCGTTTATCGTACAGTGAGCGCACCCGGTTTATGCTATAAGCTATGTAATGAGTAATATATTTGTTCTTAAAGATTTAATAAGTCTCACTCAATCACCTATTATAATAAACCCCCCCCCCCATACCGGGGGCGAGTCAGGGACCGCGTTGTCCCCCCTCCCGAGGAGGACCAGACCGAGAGGAATGGCCCTGGGTCAGCCGGGGTGCGAGGGATATGTCACGAGACAACCTCACCTTCGGCCTAGCACATCGACCCACAGACGGCGTGCGGTTTAATCGTAACCTCCCCCTTCGGCTCGACGCATTGACTTTACACGATATAAACAAACCATAACCAAGTATTTTTCATCAACCAATACATAAAATATGACAATAAAGTCTCCCACAATCGTACTCAATTAATTAAAGACCGACGACCGTTCGGGTCCACTCGCAAAAACTAAGTAGCAATTAAAAACAATGGATCGCTGGAAAAACTGTGTGTAAAATCCATCCCGTTTAAGATGACCGTTGTGCTCTCAAGAGCACTTTGAACGCCGCTCTCTTGAATTTGGCAGAGTGTCGTTCGAAACTTGATTAGATTGGAATGGCGGTTATTGGATTTGATTTGAGGACGGGTTGAATGAAATACGATTTTGTTAAGGACGTCTGCGTAGACTCTTTTGGTAAATATAATCATAAATAAATGTAACAAATTAATTGCAACTAGTATGAACAGGGACAGCAACAGCAGATCAAATCAGACTTCAATTGCCTTTTTAAAACTTCATATTTTTAAAGGCATTTTTCGTCTCCAAACCATACTATTTACTGAATCAATTTGAAATTTTGAACAATATAAAAAAGGTGTAAAAAATTACAAAAAAGAGGTGCATTGTCCGCAACATTAACAGCGTGCGGACGATGACTTAGGTATGTAATGTATAATAAGGTACCTAGGTAATTAGGTAATTGAGGACCTGACCTCAAAAGTCATAATTTACTTTTATCGAAAGGTTCGAATTCAAATTCATACTGGCTCACGGTGACTTTAAAAATTAAGGGCCAGCCCATGTCTTCCTGTAAGTTATAAACCTCATGAAATAGTGCCTCGTTGACGGCACTAATCTCCTTTTATACTGAGAAGGAAATAAAAACAAAACGGCAGAGTGGCGATTGTTCCTTTCATCGCCATTTTTTTTTCTTTTCGGAGATCTATTGGTATGAATATGTATCTACATATTATTTTTATTATTATTTTTTGTAGATCAGGATAAAAATAAAATACTGAAAATCATTATATTTGAATCAATGACAATACAAGGTTAGACTATGTTTTCTGAGTAAACTTGCCTTCATATAAATTTCATTCTGCGTACTGGGACATTACTAACGTTGGTTTTCCAAGTAAGTAGTTCAAAAGCGATTAAGTGACCTTTTAGTAGTCGCCACACACACGACATGCGCATTGTAGTGAATCTGACCTTCGTGTATCAATTTTGGGCTTAAAAAAGAGATTTGAGATAGTGGTTCGCTATTTTCATAGATAAATACTATGTCACATCACGATACTTTGTCTCTGGTCTTATAAATCCGTCCCAAAAAAGGAAGCAATTCTTCTTCGGAAAGCCCACAAACTCCACAAAATTCACAATTTTAGAATTACTATCTATTAGGTTATTGATCCCTAGACTACATTTGCGTTTGTAACAAGTGGAACTTAAAGTGACGCACCTAATTACAAAAATACTTACTTAAATCCAATGGATCAAAATTGCGGGGAAAAAATATGAAATTTTTGATAAATGTTTGTTCCACAATGTGCCTTGAGCTTATGAGTTGACGGGTCATGCCACTTAATAAAATATACAATTTATACCTTTAAGCTATGTTGATTTTCTTGAAAGCGTTCACTGCTCACAAATTTTAGCTTGAGAAACTACCAAAGAAATCGTTTTCCTTTGCCTTTCAGATATGGCTGTAAAAGTAAATTATTGTAACTCAAGTGGCCAGTTACGAAGTCCCGCTATAGCTTAGCTTTATTCATTTTAGCTAAGTTGTACTTTAAAATAGGCTATATCAATAAAGTGTAGTTTAGAATATTTGTGAATTTTTCAGTGAGTTCTGTGGGACTATAACGCTAAAATACGGGTGAATTCGCATATGACGTGTATCTCTTCGTGGAATGCGGGTATGATTGATAAATAAAACATTATTGATAGATGGTTACTTGATCACTTCTATACAGTTTGCTTTATATATAAGATTGTAAATACCAGAGAGTGTGCGTGAAACATAAGCAACATAATACCCACTTCAAAATGACCAACTGCGTAGATCGATTGTTAACTACATCAGTGTGAAAATTATAAACAGCAAACACCAGTCACTCATAGTTTTGCTAAGAGCGACCACTTAAAAACCAAATAGTTATTACTGCCTTTTGTAATAATAACACATAATAACCTTTTATGCTGTAATTGAAAAGTGGTTGAAACTAAGTTAAAGCAACAAAATGCCAAGTCACCACTTAAGTACGCCCCCGTTTCTCGCCTAGCTTCCCAAACAGCCTACACATTGGTTCTGGGGTTAATGGAAATAACTGATTTTAACGGCGAGATAAAACCACTAGGGAAATGTTAGAGCCATTGAGCCCGAATTTCGGGTGTGTGGGGCCGTCCTTATGTTTCGATTTTTGGCTGGTGAATGGCCTTAACAGAATAAAATTGACGGAAAAAGTGTTCTTTGTCTTTTATATATGTTTTAGGGTTAAAAATTATACCATATAGATTTGTGGCACGAAATCCTGCTCAGACTTACCCATGATAATGAAAGATAAGTAGGTGCTGACAGTGTTTAGTGCCAACTCAGTTGATATGGATATGATATGGGTAGTGGACATGGAGCACTTCTAAAAGGAATACTTAAATAAGAACCTTCAATGTTCTATGAAGATTTAAAACCGACATTCGTGTGCATTGACAATAAATTGGGCTTATGATAGTTTTATTTTTCACGGGAATCCAGGAAGCTTTGCTGAGCTAAAAATAGGAAATTCTATGGTTATGGATTCATTGTTAAACGTTTATAAGAAACTATTCACAAGCACTTATACAAAATCTATAGTATCTAAGCTAAGTTTCCAACTTTGAACAAGCCCATTTTAGACACGTCTGCTCCATGATTCTACTTTACGCTGTCATTTTCTAGCGATGAAAACAATACTTCCTTGAGCTGATTTTCTGTCACACTATAAACACCACTTTTAAATAAGTTCTTCATTTTGAGCAATGAAAGTGCGAGTACATTAAATCTTACAGTCAAGCAGTAGTCTGTGTAGGGTTCAGCAGTGAATATTTCAGAATACCCTTGGTATCACACCATTAAGCATTTACGGTAAGTTTACAAAAGTAGAGACCAAACTATTGATCTATTTATTGATTATTTTTGATAGGTGTTCATTTTGAAACTAGGAATAGTAAACTGGCAAATCGTTTCTGCATCGGTGAAAATCACAAGATTCATTGCTTGTAATAATGCTTTAAACACGTTAAGACGAGCTTGCTTCAGAAATTAGCAATCATATATCAGGGTGCTATCTTGTGCGCGCATCGGTGAGGTTATGCTGCGCAAAATGCGATACTGTTTTGCTCTCGTGAACGTGTTCGAGTAAATTTATATCAACGCCTTCTGATCCAATCTGCGCTATGTACTGTATCGTTTCAAATTGGAGATAAATATCCATAGGATTGCATTTGTATTGTCAGTTATGTAAAAGTAATATAAAAATCTGTATGAAATAAGTTGCTACAAAATCATATTGCAATGAAGATACTCACAGATACTTACACACAAACACACTTGTGTTTTCATGTCTACATGCACACACACCCAATACATCAAATGCTGATATTTATAAGAAGCAACGCGTTTGAAATATTATGTTGTAAAGTACCGAAACAAAGGCTTACAATCATATTTTATTATTTACTGTTTCTTAAACTGATATACATACACACCTTACGAAATTAATAACGTACAATCTACGATTGTTCCTCACGAAATTATAACCAAACTTCGAATCTGAATGTCATTAGCAGAGCGGCTACATTGGAGAATGGCTGTTCTCCATATATGCGATAAAATGGCAATTTTATCGCGTTTTGGGATCGTAACTCACCTTCAGGCCATTTAACCCTCCAGAGTGACCTTCACAATGCGGGGTCAAAGCTCTGGGTATGTAATGACGAGTTCAGAGTTGTACGTATAATATCGATACCTGTAAAGAAAATTATTAGTGTACCTACCAATAATTTTCTTTGCAGGTATACTACTCGGCTTTTATGGCTTCTGATTTTGATACTCAATATTAAGTGTCAGATTTGAATAGAAAAACAACTATTGAGATGGAACGTAATCGTATATTTAGTATTTGAAATGAAATAAAATTTATTCACGTAAAGTACATCAATATCACTTTACTTCTGCAAAACTGTAAAACAGTTTGTTGGCAGAATTAAGCTCTTTATTTTATATCATTATATACCATTTTTATTCTATATTATTTCTTATGAATTATTCTTATATTAGATACATATATTGTATACATTTTTGTAAACATTCAAGACAAAGAACAGCATGCATATAATATACGCATATCAATATATCATGTCATATAGGTATTATATTTTATAAACTTTACGCGAATATCACTCATTGAAATAAAACTTCTTTATAACGGATTCTATAGTGATTTATTTGATATTATTTAATTTTAGACCAACGTTCGACCAGCAGCCATGCTCGCGATTTGACTAAGTATGGTAGTTGGCATATAAAGTTATTTCAAAGTGCCCGAATCATGACGAATTTTTTGGTGTTACTATTTACGCAGAATAAGCTCACTGTGTCGTTAAATCTTACAGCTAACTTTTTGAGCGTTGCGCTATAGCTATAGTTTATAGGGAAGTGATCTAGGTTTAGGCTTTCTAGATGACAAGGGATGATTAATAATATTCGAACCGCCTCCAAAAGCCAGTCTCAGCTTCTAGATTATTATGCCAATATTTTGCCTAAAAGAACTCATCAACGGCAACCGTTCTAGATATTTGGTTATTTCGTGATAGGAATAGGTGTAAATTAAATTAAGAAACGTTAAAATATCAATTCAGAAGCGCGTTGCTTTCAGACGACTCAATTAAGCACACCGACTTATGCAAACATTTTCACTAAATTATATTAGCGTATGACGGCAAGAATAATATAATGACAACAAATTGATATCTGTATATATAGATATAGATAGAGTTTGTAATTACAATTGATTACAAATAAAGCTTAGAAAATTACTCAAACCCTCGGAGCTTCTTAAAAATTCGCACATACTCGATATATTTGTAATTGTTATGCCACCATTTTCATAGGTATCACGTTAATCCCTGTTAATAACAATAGGTAATGTAGATGTATTATAATCATAGGTAAAGTTTAAAACTAAATACAAACCTAGTAAAAATTTTGTATCAATAGAATAAGCCCATTAACTCTGTAACCCGCTTTAGGCTAATTAACCGCGTCTATCCATGCGGGTCAGCGTTTAATGAGAGCAAAGCCTGATCTACATAGGTACATAACGGACATCGGACATGGTAGCTAAATACACTAATGCTGTTTACATATTCACGTATGTATCTTAAAAGGGGTAACTAGAAATATATTGTGTTTGTTATAATGATTAAAATGCTCGTTATCGGAGGAGGCTTTCGCGCAGGCTTCCCTGACAAGTTTCGGGAGTCAGATAGTAGTCATTTTCGTACAAGACAACTAAACCAAATTCTGCAAAGGAGGAGTAGTAGTTGATTGTATTATAGGATCTGAATGAGGGTGTATGAGGCCATACCAAGATCTTCGAGCTTCGAGTCCCGCCTGAGCGATTCACTTTTTCCTATCTTAATCGTTAAGTTTATAATGTAATCATAACGTAAATGATCTTAGTATTTCCATGTGTGAAATGTACGTATAAAACTAATAAGAATTATTAGAATGTATGTAAAGAAAAAAAACATTACAAGTTAGTTAAGCTATGCTCACTTTAGGTCTAGACGGCGCAATGTCCTTCAGCAACATTATTATCTTTTAATTATATTCAGAAAATATTAAATTTGAAATCCCGCATCTGTTTTCAGTTAACGAAGTTTACACTTTACTAACTGAAAACAGACTGTTAGTGCTCACTAAAATAGATACTATTCTGTAGTGAGCACTAACAGTAATGAAGCCGTTAAACTAGTTAGTACGCCAGTAACCAACTGTCCTGTGTAAGTGTTAATTAATTTACTGCCTACGTACTGCTGTGGTCGTAAGCATAGTAATTATCAGCTCCATATGTGTTAAACACTGTAATTACAGTTACTTATAAAATCCATACTAATATTATAAGTGGGAAAGTGTGTGTGTGTCTGTTTGTCCGTCTTTCACGGCCAAACCACTGAACCGATTTTGATGAAATTTGGTATAGGGAAAGATTGGACCTTAAGAAAGGACATAGGCTATGTTTGGTCGCTTTCGGTTCACTATTTGTTATGGGAGGATTAGATGCTTTAACACAAAAGAATGAATGGTTGTTCGAAGATATTGACGAAATAGGTATAAGAAGTGAAAGTCGTAAGTGTAAGTGGTAAGAGTAGATCTAGTTATAAAATATGTGGTGTCTCGACTTATGAGATGCCATAGGCGCGATCGTATGTCCCAGAGACGGCGTGCGGTTAAGTCAGTTCGAGTCCGACATAACCTCCCCCTCTGGCTCCGGAGGAGTGGGTATCCGTGGGGATTTCCCGTATCCGATCCCGATGTATGTTGTTAAGTTACTTACGTTAGACATTTTTGAGAAGAAATCAACGTAAAAGTACAATTAAATTTGATAATGCAATATCAACAACAAGCCTCGATTCACTTTATTGTTAACAATAGAATTTGCAATATAAAATAATCAGACAATTTGACGTTGAAAGCTGGCGTCTCACAAAGCACCTAGATGTCTTTGATGGTATTTATTGCAAAGTAAATGAAGGACCTGTAACTACACAATTTGTGTAAACAATTCGTAGTCATTAGTGAAAGATAGCAATTAATGAGCAATTAAGAAGCTAAAATCGTTATAACTCCTAGGATTATATTCAGATAACAAAGTCTAAGTAAAAAAAAATGTATTTCACTGAGAAAACCAGTTCGATAACTCATACGGTATTTGCTATTGTAATAAAAAATATTAATATCCGTTATATTGATATCTCAATCAACTCCAGTATTTGTACTCTGTAAGTTTGATAACACTACAAAAACAATATCAACTACTAAATCCAAGGTAAAGTTGCACTCGATATAGAACTGCTATCATTTCTAGCGGAGACTCTCAAACGGCGCAAATATACCAATTTGACTAGTAATTATATTTTTGAGCTGTTTGGAGTCGAAACGTTGGGTCCGTGGGGTCCAAGCGCGCGCGCGCTATTCAAAGAAATAGCGAAGCGCCTAATCGACTCTTCCCGTAACCATAGGGCTTGCCTCTACCTCCCTCAAAGAATTAGTATCGCTATTCAGCGTGGTAATGCCGCCAGCCTTTTGGGCACGGTACCGTAGTAGTAGTAGAGGTCGATGGGGAGGAATTTTTCGATGCCTAAATTTGCAGTCTCTTCCCTCTTTTATGTTATTTTTGTATGTATTATATAGCATAATTTTTATTATTTAGTATTATTCTGTAATATAATTGTAAACTATTAAATAAAATATTATACCTAAGTATTAATAAAAAATAATAATCATTGGTAAAAGACACCAATAAGACTTTTAGCGATGATAGTTCAGGCGGGTTTTCAATATCAAATTCATTTTAGGAGAGATTTTTCACCCTTGTGTGACCACTGGGTCCTAACTTGGCCTCAATTACAAATTAATTTGTTGCCGTCAACTTCACGTGTTGCCATGATACCTATACGAAAATTATAGCTCTTTCAAATAAGTTTTAAACAGGTTTTTAAATGGCTTTCTACTCATACACCTAATATACTGCTGGCAATAAACGAGTATGGAGCATGTTGAGGTTATTATTATAAAAAAACAGCCTCCGTGGCGTGGCGGTAGTGAACGCGGCCGCTACGCAGGAGGCGCGGGTTCGATCCCCGCTCAGTGCAAATATTTGTATGCATGAATATGTGTATTTGCTTTGGTCTGGGTGTTTCTATGTATAATATGTATGTATCTACAAAAATATTTATCCGCATTCTAGATTCCATAACACAAGCTAGTTAAGCTATGCTTACCATGGATCTACATAGCGTTGTGTGAAATGTTGTGGAAATTTAAAAAAAATTAAAAAAAAAAGACGGGTTGCACTCTGGGAGTGCCGTCAGAAGTGAAAACTTTTTCTTTCTTTCTTTCTTCGATACCATACCATACCTATAATACAGCGCCAATCATAGACCCTATCACTAATTTTCTGCTAATTTTCTATCAGAAGAAATTAATAAATTACAAAAAGATAAAATAATCACAATTATAATTTTTTTTTTTACGTGCGGGAAATCCCCACGGATACCCGCCCCTCCGGAGCCGGAGGGGTGGGTTATGTCGGACTCGAACCGACTAAACCGCACGCCGTCTGTGGGTCGTGGTGCTAGGCCGAAGGTGAGGTTTTCTTGCGACATATCCCTCGCACCCCGGCTGACCCAGGGCCATCCCTTTCGGTCTGGCCCTCCTCGGGAGGTGGGGACCACGCCGTCCCCGACTCAACCCCGGTGTGGGGAGGCGCGCATCGTCCTACGATGCGCGCCGCCGCCGTGGCCTGCTTCTGCTAGGGTGACGGGTGGCTCCACCCGTCACCCTCAGGCCCCGTCACCCTCAGGCCCCGTCACCCTCAGGCCCAATATCTGAAACCATAAGGACTTACAGTCGAAGCGTTTACCGCTATGCTGCGAGCGTCGGCATGTGTATAAAATATTTTGGTAGGGTTAGCGATTATTGCATGCGATTTTCTAAATGACGCATTACAGATAACTATGACATTTTCTAACTGTTTCAATTATAATATTATAGTATCAAATTATTGTATAAATAGTTAAAAAAAAGTCATAGTTATCTGCACATGAAGTTTTATAGCTCTGAAGTCCTTTATTCTCAATATTTGGAAATTGTCAGATAGCCCCTTTAAACACTCACGTCTTTAAATAATAAACTGATACAGTAAAATCCCAACCGAACCAATGTACTTTAGATATAAGTGTATCGATCTGACCACAATTCGAATAGCCGTTCAATAATTCAGCGTCTAATGTTAGAACGATGCGATGTGTTATTGATTTCAATGTAGAGAGATTGAAACCTAATTGTTTATTGAATATTGTATCGAGTTTATTTTGTTTAGTTACCTGTTCTTTAGTGAGTAAAATTGGTTGGACAAGTATGTATTGATAAAAGCAAATAGCTTATAATTTATAAGATTTTGCTTTTAGGGGCTACTTACTACTGGAATAATATATATGTCGCAGCCTGTTTTATAACCATGCAGAAATAAGACATTTTTCTAACTGTTTGATTAAATGGCTTGGCAAATAGTTATTCGTCATCGATCCACGTCATTTGCCTAGCCGTTTGATGAAATGGCTGTACGTCATTTAGGCAGTTAATTAAATGGTACGTTTAGTTAACGGCCTAGGCAGCTGATTAAGGTAGTTGGCTGCGAGATATTATATATAATGAGATATAAAATAATAAAATAATTAGAGTCACAAACCAATACAAGAATCTTGTAATAAGATAGATTCAGTAACAAGAAATGTAGCAATCACAACATAGCCTGAGGATAAATAACTATTTGTACATAAAACCACTCGAAATTGAATGTTAAGTAGTTTGAATGAATAGAAATTAATTCACAGAGAATTTAATAAAATTACACCCATACATGCGTTTGCTGAAAGTTGTTTTTGGTAAATTGAAAATCCTTAGAAATGTAAAACGTAATCAGGGTAGACTGACATTTAATTTCTTTGAAACAGGTAATTATATGTTTATGTGGGTGAAAAGTTCAGTGCTTATAAGCTACAAGTTATCAATCATTAACAGGATAAATATCTAATGTTGATTTATTCTTGGTGGTATTTATGTAAATGGATCAGGACTTTTAGAGATAGATTCTATAAAGAACTCGTATAGACGCTGAGCATTGACAAAGTCCTTCTTTTGCACTTTTTCATGTAGAGCAGTTATGAATAGGAAAGGCTCTAAAACTTTAAGTAATAGTATGTACTTTTATTTTAGTTTTTTTGGTTGCCTCATCTTAAATGCAACTATATAAGTAAGATACAATAAACCTACGGTATTCTAAGTATTCTGAGTAATTACTAAAACCACAGGACATTAAGTTAAAGAATATCGTAAAGTCTTTAACAAATTATGAAACATACTTTTAAAAATGAATGAACTTGCTTGCTGGGAGAAAACTCAACACTGAGTTAAGCTCGCCTTTGTACATCAAAATGTAATTATGCCTTCTACTGTACTATGTTATGTGTGTGTACAATAAAGAATTAAGAAATTAAGAAAGAACTTTTGCCAAAGAAAAATTTCAAATATTTGCTCCCCGAAACCCAATAATGCTAAAAGATTTCTTTATCAACCCCTGAGTAATCTTTACAAATAAAATGGATGATTTTTTTGACTGTGCTAAGACGAAATTTCAAATCACTCCATTTTCACATTTGATTCAACGGAAAACATAATCGATATGCCAATCCAAACATGAACAATGTATATTGAGATATTTGTTCGCTTTGATCTGAGTACAGCTAATCATTTCTGCGAATTTTATACTGAAAACGTATCAATATTTTCAATTCATTGACTCTATGTCTTAATTAATTACATTTCATTGATTAAAACTCCATTTTTGTACTTCACAGATTCTGCCAAAGTGGGAAGCGGTGAAGACAGGCACGATCTCTTTCAAATTCCGCACCAATGAGCCAAATGGACTCGTTCTCTTCAATATGGGCGCTAAACCGCCAAGGGTAGGTTGCACGGTAAGGGGTGGAGCTTTTGGGGTCATACCAATCACTTAAGAGATTAATATCATTTTCATACGGTAATCACTTGAGAGAATCATAATAAGTCCATCACAATCATGATCATTGAAATAGCTTTGTGGGTGATCGCATGTCATCATTTAACGATTTTTTATTTCTTATCTTGGTCTTGAATTTAGATCAATCTATTGTGAATGTAGATCAAACAATTTTTTACGTTACATACCTACTCTTTCTTTGATATCAAAGTCAACTTTTTATGAAATTCTTGAAATCAGAATAAAGTACATATCAAATCTGAATACAATTAATTTCAGTTGAACAGGTTTTCGATTCAGGTATAGATTAACGACAAAGAAAAATCAGTAATCGAGTTGCGAGAACCCACCAACCTCAATGGATGCGCTAATATTGACACTATGAACCACATTTTACCACTTCTTGTGTTTTTTTATGTCAGATTTTTTTTACGACACTGAGGTGGCAAATAAGCAGCCAGTCCACCTGAATGAAAGTGGTCACTGCGGCCTATGGACGTGTGCAACACCAGAGTAGTCACACTCGTAAACAGAACAGAGAGTTTCTGTGCCGTCAGTGTGGAAGACAAAGCAGGAATAGCCATAGCACAAAAACTCTCCAGTGAGCTCTGGTTACCCTTCTCACCGCCGGGAATACAACACAAGGTTGTTATGGCTGCGGTATTCTGTAGGGCAGAAGTACTTCCTCAGTCGGACTACTCAATTGGACGGAAATGCTGTCATGTCCTACCTTCTACACTTGGTAAGATGTCTTCTTTGGCCCGTTCTACTACCATCTAGCCAATGTGCCGAACAAAGACATGAACGAAGGTCCACCTGTTTTCAATTTCGCTTTTTCCAGAAAAAAAAGATATGAGACTTTTTGATCGATAACATATTTTCCATGGAGAGAAGAACTTTAGGTATTGCAAAATTAAACCTAGGGCTAAACAGCCAGACCCAAAAATGCAACAAACTACAAGAAAGAAAATAATATAAAACGATTTAATTTTATTATGATATTATTGTATGAATATACGAGAATAAAATTAGGCGTTGTCCATTGAGGTGCTGCATGCTAAGATCATTTTGAAAAGAGTCTGAAATAAGATTACATAATTAGGGGAATTTGTGTATGGTACCTTATAAAGTTTCACCCACTTAATGATGTGATTTTTTATGTTTATCTGTCTTTAACCTGGTACGCACAGTAGAATCCAATGCACTAAATAACTCCCTGGCACAACACAAGCTTGTAAGGAACACGTTACTCTTACGGAACAATATCGTTTCTTTCTCGATTGTTTCAATTTTCTTTTTGATTTCTGAGGCTAGACTAAATCTTGGGATCAACAGTGTACAGACTTTCATAGAAAGGGCTTTATTAATACCTACACAAATTCGCACCATTACGTTTTTAAATCACTTTCAACTTTAGTAAATACTGATAATATTTTTATTTTTATAACATTGCTTATCTCTCTAGAAGTTAATAATGCTTTCAAATAATATAATTTTCAAACTTACTGCGAGAAAGTTAGTTGAAATCCACTAGTATTTGCATGTCTGGTCCCGAATTTTAGAATTCAAATAGTTTGCACTTGCGACTGGGTATCTTAGATATTATGTGCAGTCAGATAAATTACTTTGCGTTGCTTTAGAATTGTGCTTATATTGATTCCTGCTATTTCTAAGGGATACAAATTTTACTAGGCACAAGTATTTATTAGTATTTATTCTGTTTGCTCTTTCATTCGATATAGGATACGATACGAAAAATTTCATGTAGATACATTTTATTTGAAGCCAAAGTGGCTGTTTCATTTGATTAAAGTTTTGTTTTAATTTGAGTTCATATTCATATTGTGATTATTAATTATAATATATTATGTAGTATTATAAATCATATAAAAACTAGTTCTATTCTAAATTTATAATTTGTTTAATTTAGTTATTAGTATATTTATGTATATATAGTTACTGAAATGAAAAAGAATCTCCGACTTTTAAGTGTCAGATCTTACATATCTATGCAAGAATAAAAATTACTTCATGTAAGATTTAGCCAATTGTTGCGATGAAATAATGTTCATCATGAGGACTAATCAAGCAAGAATCGAGAATGCATGGTGGGTCAAGATTTCTTAATTTATTTTTCGTTTTTTAAATAATCCTATAAGACTGAATCGACGCTATTAAAATTTGGGTTAAAATTAAGATAATTATCGTTTCAGTGATCGAAATAAGTTGAATGACTGTGTTTCAATATTGAGTTCCAAATAGCCCTCAAATCAACTTTTTCATGCAGGTTTGGAGTACCCTTATTTTTCTCCAAGCGATTATAATCCTCTAACATTTAGGCTTGTTCTAAGTTATGGTATCTTATATCATAACATATTTGTAACAAATATCTCATCAAGGTACCATCTAATTTCAGGCTGATCTATTCGCCGTTGAGATACTGAACGGTTACATCTATGTACACATAGACCTTGGATCTGGAGGAGTCAGGGTCAGGGCATCCAGAAGAAGAGTAGATGACTCCCATTGGCATGATTTCCTGTTAAGGAGAAGTGGACGAGATGGAAGAGTGACGGTAGATGGTGCTAATGCCGAGTTTAAAACGCCTGGTTAGTAACTAAAGATTGTTTTTCTTGATGTTTTGTTTTTGTGGTTAGAATGACAAAAGTAGACAGTCCCCTGGCATATAACGGCAAGAAGCCGGCCACTTTAGTTTGTTTCATTCCTTTATGAAGTCCTATGACTTCATAAAGGAGCCTATGCTCTTAGTACCATTTGTATTTTATATAAGAGTCCGCAAAGTTATATAAATGGAGAGCTCTATGAAAGATTTTGCCCAGTAAATCTTTAAGCATTGAGCGAAGAAAACATTAAAATGTGGGACTGATCGACTGTGTGAATCGACTGAGAGGCTAACATATATCGCAAATTAGTATTATTGACTGATTTGTAACCTCAAAACATTCAACATCGATAGCTTTTCATGTTCAATCATAATGTCTAATCCATCATAGACGTTTATATCAATCCAATAACTATAATGGTTGAACAAAACCATTATGTTACTATCTATGCATGTCTTAATGGTCTCATCGTAATTACTGTGGTATCGAGTGTGTGATTAATGCATATTATGTAATTATGTATCTTATAGATAATCAAAGTAATTACTGTCCAATAACAATATCTATGTAGATACACTAGATGTATGAATTAAACTAATTACTAATCTCATAAAATATCGTTCCCTCATTGAAAGATTGACATACCTTATTTGGAAATCAGAAATATAATACCGTTCATTTGACCACGTGGGGCTACTACTTGTACCCGAGTAGTTAACAGAGAGTTTCTGTGCCGACAGTATAGAAAATAAAGCAGGACAAGCCTTAGGTCTTCCCACTGACAGCACAAAAGCTCTCCAGTGAGCTCTGGCTACCATACTCACCGCCGGGAACACAACGTGAGGTTATTATAACCGTGGTATTCTGTAGGGCAGAGGTACTTCCCCAGTTGGACTGCTCAATTGAACGGAAATACCGTAGTGTCCTACATCCTACAACATTAAACGAAAATCAAACACCTATTTCAGGAGAATCAAATCAGTTGGAACTAGATGGCCCCCTATTTGTTGGGGGCATGGGATCCGAATACTCAGCTTCAAGAACACCATCCGCTTTATGGACAGCAGCTTTAAGACAAGGGTTCGTGGGCTGCATCAGAGATATGGTACTAAATGGTAAACCTCAGGATTTGACTGCATTTGCGAGACAACAAGATTCTGGTAAGAGATACTGTATATTGTAACTAGTATGCTGCTATGCATTAGCTTGATAAATAAGAAAAGTAGGGAGGAAAAAGCACTTAAGCGTCATTTTGACGGGGCGAGTTCCTCGCCTAAACTTGAAAGGAGAGTTAAAGTTGCTTCGGCTAAACATTCGTAGAAGCAATAGTCGCTCGCTCGTCCTCGGCTGGCGAGAATTGCCTAGCAATTGAGTATTATAAAACTATATGAGTAATAATAAACTACTATAACTAACTAGTATAACTACTATAACTATACTATAACTATTGTGCTTTAGTAGTATTATAGTATTGTAATAGTGTCCGTCTAAACAGAATTTTAAACCAAAAACACAAGGCATAAAGCGATATGTCACTTGCGAAACTCGTATGACATAATCGTTTTTAAGAATTAAGTGATCGCCTGTTTGTAAACATTTTGATACGATAAGCGTAGGCCGATTATTACTTGCGATTATCGCATACGATTATTTAGGTATTAAACCGAAATGTGTGAGAAACTCGCACCGTCTAAATTACGCCTTAATCATATTCTGTCCAACGTGAAGAGGCATGTTTCCACATTAATGCGTTTTTTGGGTATTCTATTAAAGTTTTTTTTTTTTCAGCTTCAGTACGCCCGGCTTGCCACGTATTGATGAAGCAATGTGTCAGTTCTCCGTGCCAGCATGGAGCGCCTTGTTCCGAAGGCTGGAATAGGCCGCTCTGCGACTGCTCAATGACGAACTATGGCGGACCAACTTGTGGAAGAGGTAAACAATTTGTTATTAGAAAGTAAAAAAAATCAGATCAGAGAATTCATCTGTCAGATAAAAAAAGTGTAAACATGCGGGCGGTCTTTGGGTACTGCCGATAGAAGTGAAAACTAAGTGCGACAATGACGCGAGTTCCATGAAGAGGATCTCACGCCATACACTTATAATATGGTAACTGATTCATTGGAAAAACTTAACTAACAATAATCTAATTTATTTCCAGAATCTCCAACTATCTTCATGAATGGCAGTCAACATCTGACCGCATCACTAGGAGCAGAACACGTTACACAAACAGAAGAACTGCTACTGCGCTTTCGCACGAACAGAGCAGGTCTCCTTCTTCGAACTGCTTCGGAACATTCGGCTGATAGGATAGAGTTGGCTGTCGCTGCCGGGAGGGTCAGAGCCAGTGTTAGATTAGGGGATCGAGAGAAGGTTAGTATTTCACTTTCTAACCAACATAATGCTGAGACAAAGATCTGATCTGATTCTAAATGTGGCGATTTGGGAACTGTCCCAAACCCGTCCGCATAGGTGATGATTTGGTCGAGCGCACGGCTCACATTAAGTTCCTGGTATCTGTACTTCACGTGACTGGTGACATCGACTACGACGTCGAGGCACGTATTGCTGCCGTGTGGGCTAAGTGGCGGAAAATGACTGGCGTCACATGTGATCCTAAAATGGCAGTCGGAAGTCAGAAGGAGCAGGTTTATAAGACGATCATTAGGCCTGTCCTTTTACACGGCTGTAAGGCGTAGCCGCCCTTGGAGTCATACAAGCAGGAGCTGCGTGACACGGAGATGAAAATGCTGCGGTGGATGTGACTCACGCGTAAAGATCGCGTGAGGATCTCTACCATCATGGCAGCCTTCATTTCCTTGACATCGCAGATAAAATACAAGAGAGTCACCATCCCTGGTACGGCCACGTCCTGCAGTAATAGCTAGGTTACGTGAGTAATAAATGCCTGCCGGGTACCGGTAAAAGGGTAAGCCCAAGAAGTCCTGGCTTGACGTCGTGGAGGATGATGGAAGATATCTGTGTCGCATCAAAAGAATCTCTCATATACATTGTAGGCAAAATGGCATATGCCCATGGCTATCCTAGATATCTTATCGTTAGTACTTTTATAGAGCGTAATTTTCAGTAATCGGATTTTACTTCTTAAATAAGTTTTTTATTTAAATTATTTCGGGACAAGCAAATTTCCACATACTAAAAATTTATACATATTAAAAAAACACGGCATATTTATCTCACATTTATTTTTTTACACAGTACTTTATGACCTTTTTTAGACGGTGCCACATTAGAATTAGTGACACATCGTAAAACCTATAGGCGGACAATCAAGACGCGTATACTACGTATACTGTGACGTAACTATACCTCTTTTGTCTAGTTCTATAGCCTATACATATACCTGTCAAAATCATTACCCGCCTTTGGCTTTCGGGTAAAAATCTAGTGACACGTAAGGACAATATGATGTATATTTGATGTGCAAAACTTTCATATTTTACTACACCTGGTTTCAGAACCTATTGGCTGGCTCAAATGTGGCTGATGACACATGGCATACGGTCCGTTTCTCCCGGCGAGCATCGAACCTCAAACTGCAAGTAGATAGCGCGCAGCCCGTCCGCGGTACGTTATGTACGTATGCACGGGGCACCACCCGCACTACTTTTGTTTTCACCCCAATGTAGACGACGACAAGGTTGGTTTTGGTTTGGCTGCTGTGTCAAGGTGAAGATACTTAAATACTGTCATACTATACATGTCTTCACACAACAATATGTCAAATTCTGTCAAAAAAAATCGACTAGTCACTTTGAGACTAGGTAAATTAGTCAACCTAAAGAAATAAACTAAAGGAAACAATAACAACATTTTTGCAACAAAACAGAAAACCTTCCGCCAGTATCAACATTTAATCTCATAACGTAGTGAGATTCTAACTTTTTAACCAACTTCCAAAAAGGAGGAGGTTCTCTATTCGATCGGTATTTTTTAAGTATGTACACCGATTACTCTTAAACTTACATTAAATTTGGTAGACATGATAAATGATTATTAAAATTTTGAATACTTAGTACTATTCAATAGAATTGTTAATAACAACCATTAATATCAATACTATAATTTTAATTGGTCATTTAAATAACACATCATTTAGTAAACCAAAAGATATATTCAAATATACTGATTACAATAAAACACACAATGGAATATAAAAATGTGAATTAAAATGACTAGCAGTCAAACCAAATATAGAACTTAAGGAAAAATTTGAATTAGCTTGGCACTTCAAGCAAATTCAAATTTGGCACTTTTCTATATCTTCAGGAAAGTGCATAAATGTTAGACGTCCTATTAGATGTAGATAGAAGCTTATTTTACGTTGTTTGATAGCTGGCACTGTGAATCACCCTTCTGTTGTTGTTCGCTATTGTTTCTAACTTCATTTATATTCATTTCTTCTTGTAGTATCCTTTGTGTATGTGCTTAGATCTATGGAGATATAAGCGCTGCTTGTTTGATAACTTTGAATTAATATTTTTAATTGGTATAATAACAACATAATATCATTAGCTATCGGTATTATAAAGTTGTGAATATGATTTGTATCTTACTTTTTCAAGAGCAGCGTTTATTTTATCTGTAAGAAAATGTATCTGTTCTAAAAATTATGACTGATTCTTAAAGTTGTTATTTTTGTTACAAAATAATCAGTGACTTATTTCTATGAATATTTAGTAACATGCAAAATTGTTGTTCTTATTCGTAACTGTGTTGCAAGCTCTGGTATTAATACATAATTATGTGTGATAATGGAATGGGTATAAAAAGTATGTAGCGATGTTGTAAACTTCTGCTAGTATATTTGGCTCTAGAAAATTGAAACTTAGGCATTGAGCGAGGTTTCTTCACAAAGTTATTGCTATGCATTGTCTCTTAGCTGTTAATAGTCTCTCTGAATCATGAGCATTAACATCTATCTAAGCTTGACTATCACGTAAAATTTAAATGTAAATAACTTCAAATAATGGCTGCCAATAAAATCTATGAAAGTTTACTTTGCTGAATTATTTTTCGTTTACAGTCAATGTTGTGGTTAGGTGTGTGTCGACTAAAATAAGGTACATACTAAAACTTAAGTTCATTTTTACAGCTGAGACAATTTTAGGGAAAGCATCTACACTGGAAATATCAACATTACATTTAGGAGGATTATTTCATCCGGAGGAAGAAATTCAGATGACATCAACTTTACCCAACTTCGTTGGGTACCTACAAAAGTTTGTTTTCAATGGAATTAGATACATAGATATGGCAAAGACCCTTGGCGTTGGAAGTAATGATGAGTCAAACAATATATATGACACATCGAATCTCATTTTTACTGGAAAATTCGTTAAACCCGATTCCTTGAATGTTTACAAATCTGTAACTTTCAAATCAAAACATACCTATGTTGGGTTGCCGTTATTGAAAGCGTATGCAAACACCTATTTGGACTTTTACTTCCGAACAACGGAAATGGATGGATTGCTATTTTACAATGGAGGGAAGAAGCAAGATTTTATAGCTGTTGAACTAGTAAACGGTCATATACACTGTGTGTTCAACCTAGGTGATGGAGTGGTAACAATGAAAGATAAACTAAAGAACTTCTTGAATGATAACCGTTGGCACACGGTGTCTGTAAGGAGGCCTACGCCAAAAATTCATACATTACAAGTTGATGATGATCTTGAAATGCATACTACAAGTAAGTGATATTGTAGGAAAAAATACTTTAACAATAGTTTTTGAAGTTTATTATGTGGACCGAGAATGTCTATTTTGTTATGATTGCCTTCTTTTATGTTTATAAGCATAAATCTTTATACTTTTTCAGGTTCTAATCTAATGTTGGAGCTAGACAGTGTGCTATATGTAGGTGGAGTACCTAAAGACATGTATACGGCACTACCAGTAGGCGTTCTGTCTAGACAAGGGTTTGAAGGCTGCATGTCAAGTTTAGACTTGCCTGGAGAGTCACCATCCTTGATGGAAGATGCAGTAGTACCAAGTTCTTCATTAGGATCGGGATGTGAAGGTATTTCTCGTTTTTTTGAGAGTGTAAAGTTAAGCGATGTAAAATAGATCAACAAAATACTGGTAAAGAAGCAGTTACATAGTTCTTATACGAACCGTTTCACACGAGAGCAGCAAAACTTTGACTAGGAATCAATCTTTACAAATAAATATGTTTTCAGGACCCACGAAGTGCACCCATAATGCGTGTGCTAACAAAGGAGTCTGTGTACAACAATGGAACACATATGTTTGCGATTGTGATTTGACATCATTTACCGGCCCTACGTGTTACGATGGTATGATATATCTAATAATTTTCTATTATACCTTATTAATGTTAGACATTAATAATTTTACGCCTTACACATCACCACTCTGTTTTAGAATCCATAGCATACGAGTTTGGACCTGGCAAAGGTACCATCACATACACGTTCCCTCCTGATGCAGTGGTAGATACTGAGACCGATAAGGTGGCTCTTGGCTTTGTGACGAGTAAAGCTGATGCTGTACTACTTAGGATCGAATCTTCAAATACACAGGATTATATGCAGATGGAGATTGTAAGTAGTTAGTTAGAAAGAGAGGATTGATAACTTGTGTTAAATTCATCCAATACAACTCGAAGCTGCATGTTTCTTGAAGTTTTGCTTAATGTGAGCTATGAATTATATTTTTCAGATCCGTGGAAATCTCTTTATGGTGTACAATGTTGGGGGTGGTGACCATCCTTTGGGTGATGAGACCGCTAGGGTGGATGATGGAGCTTACCATGTTGCTAGATTTACAAGAAATGGGAGCAGGTCTTCATTGCAGTTAGATAATTATGCAGTTATAATCAGACATCCTCAAGGTGAGTTGATATGTTGGTTTCAGATTCTTACAATAGTTTTTTTTAGTCAAATTTTGAAAATTCAGTGTGCTGCTGCAGCCGTGCATTGTGAAATTGTATTTTCGTTACTAACAATGTTATTATAAGAAAATCGTAACCCAGTTAACAGCCAATCATCAAACGCATCGAATACCTCATAATATAGACACACATTCTTTCTTAAACTTAAAGGATAGGCTTTTTTACATACACGGAAGGGGGAAGTGACCCACAGGAAGTGACCCATCACCCCGCAACTTATTTGTGAAGATAAAACATAATACATGCACCAAAAATACTTTTTTTTTAAATACTTGTTTCTTAGGTTGATTTAAATTTTATATAATTTACACCAGTACTAGCTTTTGCCCGCGGCTCCGCCCGCATGGATGTCGCTTATCGCGTAGTGTTGAGCCAAGGCCATTATGCATAAAAACTTGCCTCTGTATTCGACTATTAACTCGCCTCTCTACTCGTCTCTATACTTGAATCTATACTCGACTCTGTTCACACTTCTCTGCACCCTTCTCTACTCGACTATCCTCTATACACGCATTTCTACCCGCCTTACTACTAGCCCATCCATCCGATTCTCTTCTCGCCTCTCTACTCGCCTTCTGTCTCCTTTATACTTGAATATATACTCGACTCTCTACTCTCTTCTCTACTCCCCTTTCTACCCTTCTTTCTCTTCAATCCCTACTCAATCCTTTATTCGATAATTACTCGCTCTTCTCGCCCTTCTACTCTTCTCTCTACTCCAATCGCCTCTACACTCGCCTCTCTATTCGACTCACTACTACCAAATGTCATCAGGATATCTTCAAAAATAACAAACTTTCATACTTACTTTTAAACTCTCGCGTTCCATGATACATAATTAAGAGAACGGGAATTTGTGGGATCATGGTATAGGTACTTACATACCTTTTATTGCATGACGTTCGACACGGGCTCGTGAAAACTGATCGAAACGTCAGACACCGGCCGGTGTAACCTGTTTGAAACGTCAGGCAATCAAAGGTAAATTAGTACCTATAACATGATCGCGTCAATTCCCGTTCTCTTAATTATATAACTTTCATACTTCCTTTCATCCCTTATTACACCCCCTCCCCTCTTAACCCCTTTATTCGCGATAAAAGGTAGCCTCAGTCCGTTCCAAAGCTCTAGTCCTTTTTTTTACCAAATAACATCAGATCTTAAAAAATTACAAACGGTTATACTAACTTAATACTAACTTTCATCTCTTAGCCCTATTCCCCCCTCCCCTTGTACTACATTTTTCGCCATAAAAGATAGCCTAGATTCGTTCCCAAGCTCTAATTAGGATATCTATAAAAATGAAAAATATTTCAAACTAGCATTCATCCCTTAGCCTTATTCCCCCTCTACTACTCTTTTTTTCACTATAAAAAGTAGCCTATGTCCGTTCCCAAGCTCTAATCCATCTTTGTACCATATTTTATTAAGATATCTTTAAAAATGACAATCGTTCATACAAACTTTCATTCCCTATTTCACCTTCCCCTCTTAAACCCCTTTTCTCGTAATAAAAGGTAGCCTATGTCCGTTCTCAAACTTTAATCCACCTGTGTACCAAATTTCGTTAAGATCGTTTCAGTAGTTTAGGCGTGAAAGCATAACAGACAGACAGACAGACAGCCAGAGTGCCTATGTAAATCATATTATATAATATCAATAATTTATACTAGTATGCGACGTGTACATACTTTTCATAATTTTGGTCCTTCGAGCCGGTGCTGTATCAAACAGATCTTACGTTCATATTCGCAATGACTCACGAAGGCATAATATATGTGCGTACGTAGGATTTCGAGTATTCCAAATTAAGAGTAAATGTGATGCTTCTAGTTAATCGTGTTTCAACCTCAACTTCAGCATTACTGGCATCATGGTATAACGCGGCTAATAAACACTTCACGGGCTATAAGTTCCTATAACTCAATCTGTGAATTTCCAGGAGGCCAACAGTCCACGATTTTCAATGGCATGTCGCACATCACGGTGGGCGGATCACTGTCGTCGGGTGGCGGCGGGGGGCGCACGTTCAGCGGTGTGGTGGCGGGGCTGGTGGTGGACGGCGTGCGCGTGCTGGACCTGGCGGCCGCGGGCGAGCCCGCCGTCACCGTGCGCGGCGACGCCCGCAAGGCGCACGCGCCGCTCGACCGCGACATCAACAGGATGCAGCAGGTGACAGACCGACACTCTTTCATTACACTTATCCTGATTGTATAATTTAGAAAACAGGCTGACCTATACCATAATCGCGATCATTCCCGTTTTCTAAATTATATATCATGGAACGCGAGAGTTTAAAAGTTAGTTTATCCTGATTGGTTGGTCTAGACGTGTCCATTGGACAACTTAATTTCTAGTTGTTATAATTTATTTATTTTTGATACCGGTTCATTTTATAGTAGTTTCGGAGCGAAAGACTTAAGGCATAGTTTCTGCAGAGAAATCACTTGGAATTATTAATCAAGTGTTTTTTTTTATATAATGTATGAGAAAAATAAACAGATGACGGTATATTTTTTTTCTTTAACTTAATACTTTCAGACAACGCGTTAGTTTAACACTTCCAGACAATTTTTTCATTGAAACTGTGCACAAGATCTTTCGCTCCGAAACGACTATAGTCGGTGTGTAAAAAAATTATATAGGAAACGTCAATATGACTTCGCCTCTTCTGATAAGCTTAAGACAAAGTCTCAGGAAAGATAGTCCACGTTGCAGACACCAACAATGTTACAATGGTAGCCCGAAGCTTGACGGCCTCAAATGTTTTTTCACGTTCCGCTTTAAGGACCTGTGGACTGTATAAAAAAGAAGGACGTCTGCTAATACAGAATTCCACAGTTAAAAGAATATAGAATTGCATAATTTGTGAAAAGAAAACTAGATTCTATGTCACGTTTTCTAAAATTTACGCGAATATAATTCATTTCAATAAAACTACTTTTTAATGGATTCTATCGAGTATAATTTGATATTATTTACATTTAGCCCGACGTTTTGATTACTTCACAGCAACAATGGTCGCAGCGTGACTAAAGATGGTAGTTGTTGTTTTTATTTAAATAGTTTCTATGTCTCCAAAACTATTAATATGTCTCATGATTTGCACTGTCCGCAGACGCCGCCGTCGGGCTACGGCGGCGCGGGCGCGCTGGACGAGCTGGTGTACTCGGGCGCGGGCTCGGGCTGCCGCGACGACGACGAGGACGCGTGCGTGCTGCCGGACGCCGGCTCGGGCGACGACCTCATCACGCCCGTCTACGTGCCCTCCACCAGGCGGCCGCCCTCGCGACTGCACAAGGTATGGGACGCAACATTGTATGCTTCGCGACATATTATATTTGGGACTTGGGGCTCTTGAGGATATCACGGGCAGCAACGGCGGTGGAGAATTCACCAAGCATAAATTATTACAAAAGAATCCGCGCCGTTTGTCTCGCGACTGAGGTCCAATATATGTGTCCTAAGGTATACAATATGAACGGAATGAAAAAAGAATACATGAAGCTCGTGATATATGTGAGGACAGAAACTGATGCTAGACTGTCGTTTCTGCAGATGACAGTGAGAACAAGGTCTAAACATTTATGTACTTATATTTGTATATATATGAATGAAATGTCCCAGTGCGTCCTACCTGTTATGACTTACGGTGCCTAAACGTGGACACTGACGGTAAGGCTAGTCCATAAACTAAAAGTCGCGCAGTGGGCTATGGAGCGAGCTATGCTTGGAGTTTCTCTGAAGGATAGAATTCGAAACCAGGTGATCCGACAAAGAACCAAAGTTACCGACATTTAACTCGCAGAATAAGCAAGCTGAAGTGGCAATGGGCTAGCCACGTCTGTCGAAGGATCGATGGCCGTTGAAGCAGACGAGTCCTGGAGTGGAGACCGCGAGAAGGCAAACGCAGGGTAGGACGCCCCCTAGCCAGATGGAACGATGACCTGAAAAAGGTGGCTGGGACGGATTGGATGCGGAAGGCAGAGGATCGTACGAAATGGCGCACATTGGGAGAGACCTATGTCGAGTAGTGGACTGCAGTGGGCTAATTGATTGATTGATTGATAAATGGAATAACATAGGTACGAGACGTTAGTGTGTTTCGAATTTACCACTAATATGCTATTTTGTAAACTCTACAGGGTGATACTAGTGGGAAACTCATGAAACCGTGTGATGATGAAGACTGCATAGAAGGATCTGGATCGAACGTTGACGAAATCACAGAACCTGAACATCCAATGACCACGTAAGTTTTACGATAAGATGAAATAGTAACTTTAGTAAGGTTTGAACCGATGAAGCAATAATACAAAATTAAAGAATTTCAAATAAAACATTATCCAAAACAATTGCAATCAACCATGTCGGCTTTTTTTTAAATAACATAACACAAATAGCATCTGACACAAAAAGAAAGTAAAACTTTGTTGGCAAGATATTTCATTTTGGTACTTAAATCCACACTACTATCACACAACGAGGATTATTATATTGGTTTATTTATTCTCATTGAAATATGATAAAATCTCTTCAATTTCAGATCTGGTGCAAGCAGTACCCACAGCATGACTTCTCCAACTGTTATCATCGTCTCTACCGAACACATAGACAAAAGTCTGGAAGGTTCTACCGATGGCTCTACGGGAGCCAGTGAGACAACCAAAAGCAGTACTGATTCTCAGGCATTGCCAGATCATGATAATATGCATGCGGGTACTGTGGATACTGCTACTACTCCTGAAAGAAGAACTACGCCTACAGATGGTAAGATAATCGTACATGAAGTAATAAAAAGGTACAAATATAAGATTTGGTGACGAAGTGATCGTAAATTTTACTGTTGTGTATGAAACACTTAGATGCCTGCTGAGCAAAATGTTAGTGGAATTATCTGCTAGTATGTTTTCAGTATTTTCATGGTAAAAGCCTTTTGATTGAAGCCCTTCTAGGATCATCATCATTATCGATATTTAATCGTTATTCTGATTGCATCCGAGGCAAAGATGCCCTCGAAGAGACGGATCCGATTTCCGGCTCTTCCTCCTCCACTTCGCACGCATGTCCATTGCCAGGCATTTATTACCCACGTAGCTTGGCTGTTGCCGTAAGACATGGCCACACCAGCGAAGGTGACTCTCTTGCATTTTATCTGCGAAGTCACGGACATGAAGGCTTCCGCAGATGCAAGAATTCTTCACGCGATCTTTACACGTAACTCCGCACATCCACCGCAGCATTTTCATCTCCATGACACACATCTCCTGCTTGTGTCGCTCCAAGGGCCGCCACGCCCACAGCCGTGCAAAAGAATAGGCCTAATGATCGTCTTATAGACCCTTCAACTGATGCTTTAGGATCGCATGTGACACTAGTCATTTCTCGCCACTTGGCCCACGTCGCTGCAATACGTGCCTTGAGTTGTCGATGTGAAGACCAGTCATGTGAAGAACAGATCCCAGGTACTTAACCTGGTCCGTGTACTCGACCAAATCATTTTTTTTATGTAGGACACGTCAATTTGACTTTACCTCGCCTGATGGCAAGCTAAAGGCAAAGTCTCAGGAAAGAGGGTCACCATTATAAACACGTACCATGCTAACAATGGGGGCACTCAGCTTGACGGCCTCATCAGATGCTTTATCACGCCCCGCTTAAAGGACCCGGGACTGTAGAAAGAAGGAAACACGTGAGCTGGCAAGGAGTTCAAGGTCTTATTAGTGCGACAAAGAAAGGAGTCACCAAACCGCTTGGTTCTTGAAGGAATATTCTGCACTGTATACGGGTGACATCTAAGCCCTGCTCCTGTTGTCCTGTGTAGCAAAGGAGAGGGCGGGGATCTGTTGAGTTTAATACCGGGTCTTCTGTCTTCGCTACACATAACTTCAGACCGCCGTTCTCAAGCTCCTCCTTCCAAATTTTCACGCGTCCACCAGTCTTCTCCTGTCCATCAACGCAATGAGATCAACATAGTGAGCAACAATGTGAGCAACCATGGAGGCTGCTCATGTGAGTTTCTGATGCTGTCCGACAAAACGTCCAAGCTGAACAAGTAAGGACTGAGTACGGATCCTTGGTGTACCCCGATGGTGATGGGGACGGATTTGTATTGCCAACAGCGGACCGAACCACGGAACCGGAATCGTGGTACACATCTCGGATGGTGTCAATGTACGCCTCTAGAATTCCCTTTGACCGCAGTGCCCACCAGATCACCACGCGAGGAACACAATCGAACGCCTTCTGCATGCCTAAAAATAGGCAGTGCAGGAACGTGTTCTTCGCCCTATATTTACTCGCGACTGCCACTCTACCGAGTCTCCTGCAGGAACGCCACGGCTACTCTCCGCTCTGCTACTCTCCAAGTACGTCGGCTAACTTCCTCGCGCGAGCAGTCAACGTGCCGATGTACCACGTTGCGAAGCGAAGTTTTCGGGGATCACGATTTCAGCCTTTCTTCTTTAGCCGTTCTGGGCTCAGGCACGGTAGCCCTCGCCTTCTTGTCACAAGAGGCGGGCGCCCCTCCTGTGGGCCGTCCTTATCTATTCCTTGATCCTTTACATTACAGATAATTTTATTTGGCGTAGTTTTGGCCTTTTCGAGGACGACTGCCGTCTGACCCACAACCTTGAAAGGAAAGCAGCGCCAGAGCCTCATCCGTTTTTCAGCAGGTGCACCGGCTTGCCGTCGCTGGTCCCTACATTGGCTTGGGTCCCCATGATCTTGGTAAAAGCCCAAAGCATCCCTCTAGGATATAGAGGCGTATCCTATATTCCTAAGAATACAAAAATGAAGAAGTATTTATTATTTTAGTTATTCTCGAAAATCATTTGTAGAAGAATATAGAGAAAAATATTATCTTTTTTTGTAAAAAGTTTGTTTCACAACTTATTTTATTTGCAGATCACTCACACACACGCTCAAGCTATCACTTCACACCAACACTGACAGGTAGACATGCCCCAGAAGAAGCAACGCATACGACTGAAGAAGATTCTAACCATATGCTTGAGTATGAAGACCGGAGAGAGAACGAGATAGAAGCTCGCACGCCTACCTATGAGACTGAGAGCGAGCAGGACAGAATGCCGGGCAGAGTACATCCCGAGTATAATGGTTACGATGTTACGCCTAAATGGTACCACCCGAAAACTACAGACAATAGGGTTGTACCACCAGAGTCTGAGTTCTTTGCTACTATTGTAGGTAAGTTGTTGTTTAATACTCGTAGTAGGTAATCCTATGTCATGTGTAATGATGTTAATCTGACTACCGGCATGTCGCAAAACCTTCAGCTCAACAAATTAATGCTTTGCTTGATTGTATGAAATATAAAATTATTATAGTGCATACAAATGATAATATAAAGATAATATATTATAGTCAAATTAACTTTATAAAGTTTACTGATAACCGTAACTCACGCTTGAACTTGCATTAGGCCATATATGACTGTACGCGGCGCACTCTTCGCGATCTACCGCAAAAACGATTGATCATTTGAAAAAAAAGTTCAAACAAAAGTTGTAGAGAATTTTGGACTCTACAAATATTTTGATAGGTGCAAATCTCATTTAAGCAATAGAAAGCGAGATATTCACGAAAAACCGGTTTTACGATCTTCGATATCTTAAGACGCGGATACGATAGCACTTGTGACTTTTGAGACAACATTTAGAACGATAAAACAAAGTTTTATACCAAGTTACAGCTTATTATCTTTCATTCCGAGGTTGACCCCTTTTTTTACCTAATATGACTGAGCTATCAAAAGGAGTCAAAATCAGAAACGCAAACTAAAATATACTATAAAATGTTTGGGTAGATATATTTATTTGTAAATCTCACCCCGTAAGACTCATCAATTCTTGAAAACGATTTTAATACTCTGCCAAATATAAACGTAATTTTGGTAAATGTAATATGATATTCAATTTGGTTGTTCCTCAGGTATAGTGGCGTCGGTGCTGATAGCCATCATACTGATAGTGATCTTAGTGCTCAAGTACGTAGTGTTCAAGTTCGACCCCTCGTATAAGGTCACAGAAGACAAAAACTACCAGCAAGGGGCGAGTGCGGCGCTCCTGGGCAATCAGGTCAGTTTACTATTCAGTCACTTCTAAAGTTAGTGTCGAACATGAGAGACAAGCTATTTTTGCTCTCATTTTCTTGTAAAGACATTATAAATATAGTTAGAAATGGATCGTAGAATTGACAGTCTGTGGCTTTGGCAGTAGTAGGTAAACGCGACTGCGTAGTTTCGATTACCGCTCAGTGCAAATATTCGCATGCATGAATAGAATTGATTTAGTCATGCCTCGGAGAGCACGTTAAGTCATCGGTCCCAATTGTTATACGAATATCTGTGGCAGTCGTTGGAGCCCTAAAAAGTTCAATAACTGGTCTAACTGAAATAAAAGCTTCGGATGCGACTGAGATTAACGCTAGGATGAAGGAAGATCGTAGAATGATAGATGTCGATAATAACTGGTAGCGCGTGGTCTCCAGGCGCACTCGAGCTACCAGAGCGGCGCGCGCGGCCTGGCGCCGCTGTCGCTGGGCGCGCGGGACGGCGCGCCGTCGGCGCCGCTCGCGCCGCTGCCCGCGCAGCCCGTCAAGCGCGACGGCATCAAGGAGTGGTACGTCTAAGCGGACTCTCACCGCCATGACGTCACGAGCGTGCCAACTAAACGGTCGTACTCCCGACGAGTCTCTATTTCTACATGGAATGCTTCAAGAAACTGATTCTCGTCAGGTGGCCCGGGGTCTGCCATCTAATCGGCATATAAAAAGTCACACTATCACTGCTAAATACGATTTGACTCCGTGTGATCCTTTTATATCGAAACATATTCTGCGCGCCAAACTTTATAACCGCTCTGAACTTAGCGGTTTAATTTTTGACAAGATAATATCTCATTATTGTAAAGTTGTCTTAAATATTCAAGTTTTATGATTCATAAACACTTAAAAAATATTGAATGGAATTGCCTGTTCTTTAATAGTATTCTACTCGTCTTCAAGACTTGCCGAGTGTTCAGAGCGGTAGTCGACCATGGCGAGAAGTCTGCCGTTGACGCTCAAGTACGACCCTTTATTTGACCGACGGGACGACATTAAGTTAAGTGTGTCGGACGTATCGAAACTCAGTGAGTGAGTGGACGCTTCGAGGAACCTCGCCGATTGTGGGTGACGCTTTAAGAGGATAAGATATACTGACTGACGCGTGTTTAAAGTATTGTACATATTAAAAATAATGTTTATAGATGGTCACTTGTGTGTGGATGCGATCGTTGAAATTTCTATAGGCTGTAAAAGTTACTTCGAGAAAAACAACATTTCTGAACGAAGAAAATTTTACTAAACTCATTAGAATTTCTATGGATCAGAAAAGTTTAATTTAAAAAAAAGATATTTTTATCGGGTGTAACTTTTGCAGTCTAATAACTAGAACGTCAAAAACCTGTTAGAAAAAATACCTAGTGAATATGGAATTGCATTGTACTACGGTATAGTTATTTTAATTCTTGTTTTGTTACACATGTTTCACCGTTAAACCTTAGCATTCAGACCTGTACATTGCTATAGTTCATGTATTTGCGACTAACTTTTCTATCTACATTGCCTTTAATAGTTTAAATTAAACTAAGATTAATGTATATTGGTTGTAGATGTTGGTACTTTATCAAAATTGGATTCAAATAAAAAAGTAAATTCTTATTATAATTTTTATGTTCATTTAAACAAACTTTTTGTAATATTTCAATAATACCTTCAATTATTTTATAGTTGTTATAGCAGTAGTCTGATTTTGATGAAACCAACAAGTTTTATAATCTACTCCTATGTATATTGAATAAGATAATAATGCTATTATTGGAGCTGCCATCACGAAATTGAAGCATATCGTTCAATCGAAGACTACAGTACTTTTACAATTCTCAATAATCTTTCCTATATATATTAGATGTTATACAATATTTTTAAATAGGCGGGGTGAGGTGCGTAGTTTAGAAAATGGAATCATAAATATCAAAGTATAAGACCTAAATTCGCTTGGAGTTAGATACGAAAACAGGTATATTAATGTAGGTCGCGTATCAAGTATGAGCTTGTAGATTTGGTATGGAATAGAGATGTCCTGAGTTGTAACATATCCTTATAAGCAACGTTAATTACTGTTGGGACACTTTTAGTTATCACCGTTGTTACTTGAGAAACTATCAAACCACAAGATTTGTCTATTATTAATCTCCTACACAACAACACTGGCAATCAATAATCGAAAAAATTAACAGTTTACAAAAAGCAGAATTATTGGACTATCAATTTTGGAATTTTCGTGGTAGATAGTTGTCTTTAGTGAAAATAATTGTCTCGCTCACCTCAAATCTCCTTAAGAGCTTATATAGAAAATCTAACCTGTCTGTTTTATTTCATTTGCTTAACTTATCCACCACATCCTGGCTTTTAGGCCTAACGGACTTATAGTGAGAACTTAATATGGGTTTTACTTGAAACTATATCCTAAAATTACTAATAACAATATCTGCTTCAAAAACTACATGAGAATCAGCAGAAGCACCTATAACTCAGCTTTGAAACATGATTTAAAAGGATTTTAAGAGAAGGGTTTGACCAAGCTTCGAATGTTATTATCATGAATTTTACAAATCAGAAGCAATAAGCGTATGTCAAGATATATCAGCTTATCTATCATAGACTGAATGCTAAAAATATTACAAGAATATTATAAGAACTATTGTCTTATGAAAAAGATGCGTGTTGGTGTGCTACAAGGTACAAAAATGGGCCCGCTTATCAAAACACCCAGCAATTATTTATTATCACAGTTTTTTTTAAGGGGCAGTTGTTAAAGTTAACTATTAATTATAAAACTTAAGTGAAAACTTAATTGGCAATGTCTCTTCAGTCAATATTAAGCTACCTATAGGCTATGACACATGTGTCAAAATCAGGCGAATTTCTGACTACCTTCCTGTAAAATATTTGCATGCAATTTCTTCTCAAATTATACTTTATAAAAAAGCTGCTTATATTTTTACATCTAGAGTGTATTTGTACATCCACCGTCCCGATTTCCTCTTTCCGATTAATAAAAAAACTTGAATTAGCTTTAAAATAAGATGAAAGTAACATATTTATATAGATTGTTAAAAAGCACAGGTTTTAGGTATTCGAAGTTGCATTTAATGTATTGTTTGAGTGTACAAGATAGTAATAAGCTAATGAAAATAGCTTTATATTAATCTGTTTTGCCCTTTACTCTTTTAGCATAGTTATTTTTTACCAGTTCTATTATTGTCGGGTATTAAAAATTGAAAGTCTTATGTATAAATTTTTCAAACTTAGTTATTTCATGTCAATTAGTCGCTTATTTATATTTTATACGCTCAAACATAGCATTTACTGTAAATAGTAATTCAATATAATACTGTAAACATAAGCGGTACTTTACGGTGTATGTCACACTCGTTTTACGGCACAAAATGTTAGTAAAAAACAATTTGTTTAATTGTCAATTTTAGTCGTAATGTTTAGTGAGTTAATCATTTATACCGTGATATAATTATATTGTAATATGATTGTAGGACTTTGTATGGACGCAGTGAAAATATCAGCAAGGAAATTATTATAATGTTAATATAATAACGTTATATCTTGAGAAACTTTAACTCTCATAATGATAATATGAAGTCCACTCTTGTAAAAAAAATGGTCTTAAATAGCCTTCTATATAAAATTGTGTTTCACCGTCTTTATCAAACGGTTCCCTATGCGTTTTCTTCTATTGGATTCAAGGCGGCGCAAAAAAATTCATGTTTGCTAATTTACCAGTCTTTTCTTTTTGAAATACTCAATTATAGCATTCTCTTTTTTTCTTTTTTTGTAAACTTAATACGTAGTCAATAATAGGTATGAGAAAATTGTATGCTGTATGAAACATAAATTACAGAACAATGAAAAAAGATCGTGGAAAGAATTTTCTCTGCGCCCATAAAGAAATTATTGTCAATATAATTTTGTTCGTTACACCATGTATGTTGTTACACATGATTCCGGTTGGACCAACTTTAGTTTCAATGTAAAAACTACAGTTTTTAAAAATAATAATATATTATGTAAATTACACGCTGTTGTTGTTTTATTGACACCCTGTAGGTCTACCATGTACATCCAAAGTATTCAAGGTTTTGTAACGCAATTAATTGTATTAGTATAAAAAGTAAACGCAAATATATCGCGATAGAATCCGTTTAAAAGTGGTTTTATTTCAATGAATGATATTCGCGTAAATTTCAGACAGTACCTATCAGTAAACGCAGTCAGTCCCAGCAAGTGGCACTTCACTATCTAACTCCAACTGAAAGAATTTCTAAGAAATTTCTTGGTATCTAGGTGCTAAATCGTTTTCCTTGCCGGCTCAATATAGTAGATATAATTTTTTGGAAGCCCCCTGATAGTGATTTTCAATTATATTTACGGGAATTAATAAGGCTATAACTTCATTCAACACAATTTATGATACCATAACAGTTATAAGAAGTGGGAATACGTAAAATTATTGAAACAATACAACCATTGCTATAAATTCAAATTTTCAATAGCATAAGAAATGCATGTCTCACGTTCGATTCTCGGGACGAGGTAAAGGATATAATTTTATTTTGTTAAAAGATGTAAAGATGGAGTCATAAAAAGTAAATTTCAGTACAAAAAACTACCTGTTTATTATAATCCGATAAACAATTGCCAGTAGATGACTCATTTGTTCTAAGAGTACATATAGATGACTATTTCAGCAATTTGAGGTGGGTCCATGCACTTAGCAGAGGATGCCTTTTGGAAAGGTACTGTTACGGATTCAAGTACCGTTTTATAAATGATGACTTCTGCGATTTGATTTTATGAAAACTGAAAGCATTGCACCCGATTATCGCCATGTTTATCTATTTCTTCTCTGCAGGTGTTGCAATTTCTTTTTACATTTAGCTTTTACCGTAAATGCTCATCATGAGCTGAGCTAAGTGCCTGTTTGCCACCTTAATTATATAAAGGTACTTCCTTAATTGTGCGATTCCAGAATATTATGCAAGACATGTAATTCGTATTCAGTAATGACAAGTGCACGGATGTAATATCATACTTTCATGTCTACGCGTATACGGGTGAACACTTAGGGAATATAATGATACATTAAAAGTATTTATGAAGTTGTGGATTCACCTTGAACTTGTAGCTATGGCAACAATCTTCTTGGCTGGCTGGAGTATCGATTTCACGGTAACGGTAAATTGACAATAAAATTTTGTTTCTGAAGAACAATTTTCATTTGTGTTTATTTCCTGTACGGATATTAATATCAGTTGGAGTTCTAAAGTAATATTGTTTTTGAGTGAGTCTGTTTTTATTAAGGATGGTAGACTCAGGCTTTTTTGGGCGGGATAAGCTGTGAATGTGACTTCATACCGGCATTACACCATTTGCTAGTCACAAATACATAATATAATAATATTGTAGTAATAGTAACTTACCCGATAAACGTTGCTCTGGTATTTTAACTATCAAAGAAATCGAACGTAAGTATATAAATGCTAGAAAATGTCAGTGATGCGGCAATTTTGAATAGTAGTGTTCAAACAAAAATAGTAAAATAACTATCAAAAAACGGAAGTACGGACAGGAGGTTAATAAAACTCGACTGCCATTTGCCGTGTTTTTTTTATGCCACTAAGGTGACAATCAAACAGACAGTCCACCTGATGGAAAGTGGTTCCCGCGGCCTATGGACCTGTACAACAACAGGGGAGTCATACTCGTGCTGCCGACCCTGAGAGTTTCTGTGCCGTCCGATGTAAGAGCCAATGCAGGAATAGCCTTTCTCTCTGCTCTCTCCAGTGAGCTCTGGCTACCGTTCTCACAGCCGGGAACACAACGCGAGGTTAGTATGGCCGCGGCATTCTGTAGGGCGGAGGTACTTCCCCAGTCGGAATGCTCAGTTGGACTAGAATACCGTCGTCTCCTACCTCTCCTATGAGAGTATTGTTATGATGATGGTATGATGAATAGGTATGATTCATGCTTCGTCATGTTAAGATAAAATTTATATTATATTCCTTCTACGTTCCATCCATGTAATCATTATTTACTTTAAAATGCTTTACAATAAGGAAGCAAGTTTCAATCATGTATTAAAGTTATTCACTTACGCGAACACAATAACATTACGCGAACATATATATCTAACAAACTATGACACCTGTACAATCCAATTAATAAGTCGCTGAGATTTTCTTTCGCCGGGTAGCATCATTTACCGTTTGTGATTAACATTTTCTATGTCAATATGCGATACACAGCACATCATTCCTACATAACATGAAAAGTTATAATTTTCAAGTAAAAGGTTCTGTGCCCTTAAATGTTACTTTACCTACAAAGAAAAAGCGAGCAGTACATTAAAGTATTCAAAGAAAGTGACCAGATTGTTTTGAACTCTTGATATTTTCGATAAAAGCTTCGCGTGCGTTCTCAATAATAAGCAATATTGTGCATATATGGCTGTTACGGCAGGTATTGAAAATTGTTCTACATTGATCAATTTTCAATATCTGCCGTAACAGACAGGAATCAAAAACTAAAACCTTCTAGTACTTTTCTTCCTATCCTACTAATATTATTAATTTGAAAGTCTGTAAAGATGATCGGATGTTTGTTATTCATATAAAATGAACAACGATCGACTTATAGTCTAATAATACATACGTGGCCTTTTATCCTATAGGTTGCGAGTACAACTAGTACTTATACCTAAACAAAGTTTGAAGTCAGATTAGGTACTACAAAACACTACTACACGGCAGTTGATGTCATGTTATGTTGTATTGCATAATGTTTTATTGCATAATGTTGTATTGCATAATGTTGTATTGTAAGCATTCACTAAGGATGGGATATTTTAAGTAATAGTAGGCTTGCCCGGACCGGGTCTCTGGGATATCTTCTAGGCACACCAGATACCTCGGTAAAACAGGTCGATTTGACGCCAACATTAACGTAACAGCGATGTAGTGTTAAAGGAGTAGATTTTGATTTATATTACTTAGGTGCTTTTTAACAGGAAATTAGAAAACGACATGAGTCACAAGATATCATTATAGAGTTAAAATACCTACCTTAAATTTTGACATACCAATAGATGTTTCACATGAAACGTAAAGCGAGAAAAAAAACCTTGCTATGTTAAACTATCCAGGATAGTTGTAATTATTATCTATATACGCCTTAGAACAACTATCTTGGATAACTCAAGGTAGCTTATTTCTTATATTATTCTTCCTAAAAGGTGTCAGTGGTAGGGTTAAATGCTAACAATCAAAATAGAACCTCTTAGACTTGAATAGTTACGTGTTCAAACAAAGTGATCAAGTTGCTTCAGAAATTCGATATGGTAATTAGTTTTGACATCGGATAGGAAGATGTTATAGCTAGACGTGCTCTTTGATCTGACAGTAACGGCATAAATTTAATTTCATTAGTAACATTGACTATCTCTGTAGTTGCAGTAATGTTTGTGAGGTTCTGGGCTCAATTCCGACACGCTAACCCTATTACTTGGGATGACCGGTGAAATTTGCAGGTCAAAAACCTCTACCAACTTCTTCAAAGATAGGTGACTATAACATAAATATAAATTCTTGAGAAAGGGTAAGTCACCAAAATTTGAACATCTGGTGTTTTGAAAAGAAGTTCTTTTAATATAGAAAAATGGAAAAAAGTAAAAATGTGCCGTTAACACTCACATAAAACATATGTTTAGTGAATTCTAGTGTGAGCTGTGGACGCAACCGGGATGCTGACTTTCATGAGTCGTAAAATAAATACTGTAATAAATAGGGGGTACTTCTGAAGTATAAGTCAATGAATCGCTGAAATTGCTTTATTGTTGAACAATATTCCTTAACAGTGTCGTATAAAACTGTTGTGTAAATATATGTATTTGTAAAGTTAAAATTTAAGAAGTTTAGTTTATGTATAAATACAAAAAGTTGTCTATCTCTGAAAGTAAAAGTTCAAAGATAATCACAATAATAAGACTACCCTCAAAGCGGCCTTCAGTACTGGTTTCACTTTACACGAACATTAGCAACTGCTCAAGATGATCGCGGTTCTTTCCACGATTGTCGTTTTCATACAGTTTGCATCAACCATGAGTGTAAATACACTCCTAATGACAACTGGAAATTCTGAACAAATAGCAAAAACAGCTGAGTGCGTTTTAAAACTCTCGGCCAAATATTTTATTGAAAAGAAGGCTTTAAGTGGCAGCATTGTTATAATCAACATTAATTCTTATACCTCCACTACACAAGGACTATTATTGCAGACTATTCACAGTGGCATCAAATATTCTATTATGGTAAAAGATTCCTTTTACCCGCATGCAAACGCTTCTCATTTCCCTGAGAAAGCGAAAAATTATATGTTGATTTTAGAAGAAAAATCAGAACTGGAAAGGAATATATTACAGTTAAATAAATTACCTACATGGAATCCTTTAGCAAAAGCGATAGTATATTACCAGTTGAAAAATTATAATGAGACTGGAGAAGTCATCGCTATTGAACTAATAAACAAACTTAGAATGTACAAACTATTGAAAACTATCGTTTTTATTTGTGATGAATTCAATACGGAACTTATTTCTTATTCTTGGAGACCGTATAGTGATACTAATTGTGGAGGAAAGTGTGATTCCGTTTACACATTAGACATATGTAAAGATGATAAAATATTTGAAGCTGAAAAACAGCATGAAATGTTCCCTCCAAATATGAAAGGATGTCCTTTGATAACCTACGCGGTTGTCGCCGAACCATACGTTATGCCTCCTGTTAAAAAGCTTACTAATGCTCCCTTTGATGACGCATATGAGTTTACGCAAGGAGGAGAAATAAATCTTGTTAAAATCATAAGTGAATTCACGAACATGACATTAATTGTTAGAATGTCGGAAATACCGGAAAACTGGGGTGCGGTTTACCCTAATGGATCCGCGACGGGGGCATATTCCGCACTAAGAAATGGGTCGACAGATCTCGTCGTGGGAAATGTTGAAGTGACAAGGACCCTTCGCAAGTGGTTCCATCCAACTGTGAATTACCTACAAGATGAAATGACATTTTGCGTACCTAAAGCTGGACAAGCAGCAACTTGGGATAACCTTGTCATTATATTTCAGAGATCAACGTGGACGGCTGTGTTCGTTAGTCTAATCATAATGGCACTCATATTTCACTATTTTTATTACGGAGAAAAGCAAGGTAAAGTGACTAAATGGCCGACAAAATCGTTGTTAATGACCTTTAGTATGTTGCTAGGTTGGGGGGCTAGTTTTGAACCAAAGAGCTTCACGTTTCGAATCCTAATATTCGTTTGGCTTTGTTTCGGTATTAATATAGGGATAACTTACGAATCATTTCTTAGAATTTTCCTAATGCATCCGCGATTTGAGAAGCAGATAAGTACAGAAACTGATCTGATACGGTCTGGCATTCCGCTGGGAGGAAGGGAGATTTATCGGTCTTATTTTAAGTCTAATAATGCGAGTTCGTTTTATTTATATCATCAGTACAACTCGACTACATTCTTAGAGGGGATGAAACGGGCCGCTTTGAAAAGAAACTTCGCAGTAGTTTCTTCGAGACGTCAAGCTGTCTACCAAGACCAAAAATTAGGCAAAGGGGCGCCGTTAATTTATTGTTTTTCCGAAAGTAACAATATGTACAAATACAGTGTTGCTATTCTAGCTAGGAGATGGTTCCCTATGTTGGAAAGGTTCAATACGATTATTCGCAGTATGACTGAAAATGGATTGATTAATAAGTGGAATGAAGAGCTTTTGATACATAGTGGGAGCACTGAGGGTGCTAGTACTATCGTACCGTTGAGTATTCAGCACTTACTTGGAGCGTTTATGCTAATTGGTTTACTGTATGGAGCTAGTTTGTTCATATTTCTATGCGAATTATTATTTGACTTTGTCAGAGATAGAAGATGTCATCACCTCAAAATAAAATGTAAACTGCCTATGCGAATAACAAAAAATACAAGAAAAAAATTTAAAATTTGAACTGTGATCTCGTTCAAGTCGTTCAAGTGGACACAATACGTTTAATTATATGTTATAGAACTGTTAAGTTTTATATAAACTTAAAGACACGTTTTGCAGACACAGATTTATTTAGTGCTGTTTGTTTTGTGTAAAAAAATCTTTAGAAATTGTTACTAATTGCATGTCTTTACTTATGTTGTGCTTACTTATAAAAATAAGGCACTTATTTTAAGTTACCTCCTGTGAAGCTTTGGTGTACTTGTTGCTGGTGAGGTGAATAAATAAAATATAATAAAATAAATAAAAATCATTCGGGTAACCTGTATTGTTTTTGCTGTATCTATATCTTTTATACATATAATAAAATTGTAACCGATCGGTGTCTGTAGATGGAAAGAAAACGAGAAATACTTTTACTGGGGGACTTTATAAACGTAATAGAAGCCAAAACAGCGTTTGTTGGAATTTTTGTCTGTTTTTCTGTGCGTTTGTACACGGTAATCTCAGAATCGGCTGAACCGACTGGGTTGCAGTTTTCACTAATTGATTGTGCTAGGTTTCACTTAACATTTAGTGTTTATTTAATTGAAATCGATTTATAAATAAAAAGGTTATCTCAATAATACTAAATCAGGCCTAACAACTGTGATGTGTGAATAGATCAAACCAATAAAAGTAGCGAATATGCTTAAAAGAAGGAATTATTTCGATCACAGGTATCTGAAGAACTTTGAGAGGCAAGAGTTACTGCATCTCAGCAAAGTCAGGCCAGGTTACGTGAGGCTCAGCAAGATTCTTGATTGCAATCTCATCGTTCTAGAACTATGTTTTCTCTAATCCGACGGAATAGTGAACAGCTGGCTTGATAAAGATTCCCAAATCTTTCATAATTAATATCTTCACGCTATTATAATAAGGAATGAGGCACAATGTATTTCGTTGGAAATTTAACATAATATAATAATTGTCTAGTTGTATTATTTTAAATTTAAAAAATGTCATTTATGAGTTGTGTTAAATAAATTTACATAATATATAATCTAAAAAATATAAACGTCTATTTCGCACTAAAATTTTAAAGTGATTGTGGCTCAGTAAGTCTGTGGTAGTTCCAATCTTGCTGATTCATGTTTAAACCCGGCTGAAATATAATTTGTTCTTTTGCAGTTTTTTATTTATTTTTGTTCAGCTTATTTATTTTTAATATTAGTATTAAGTTAGTGAGTTTTGTTTAAAAAAATTTGGTTGCCTGTAAAGTCGGTATACAGGCGAAAGTTTTACGTGACAACGACTTTGAGTGGTAAAATAATTTTAATGTGAATATTCATTCGTATAGTAGGAAGAAGGATGAAATAATAGTAACAATTTAAAAAATTTATTTATACACACTCCCCCCGCGCGCCCACAAGGTGTAACACGTACCGTATATCGCTGCTATTGTATAAAATCAAACCTACAGTAAAAGTGTACATATAAACGATAAATCTATACCATCTTGTAGACGGTGAATCAAGCTTTTCAGTGCTTCAAACAGTAACTCAATCCGTCAAGCCATTTAGAAGATATCACCTTTTTTAAACTGTAGTGACTGCAAATTTTTCAAAATACAAATCAAACGAAATCATCGGGGTATATGACTCAGCGAAGAACTGTGACACCATTGGTGAGTCGAAGAAATATTAATGCGGCAAGCATTACCTTATAAGGTAATAAACCAAACATTGTCTCTTACTATAATTAGACCGCAAATATACTACCACTATTTTCAAACTTCGAAACACCGTCACCATAGCTAAGTCGCAATAGGGGTCGACTTGCATTGTGTTGGCATCAGGTTCGAATCCAACCTTTCACCCGATTTTTTGTCATTATAATTTTTGTTATCTCCTAAACAAACATGGTTAGAAACTCGGCCAAAACGAAACGAACCCCGCCTACTACTCCAACACTTACACCATCACAGACGGAAACAGCGCCTGACAGTATTGTTACCGCAAAGTCTCTCGAAGGCGAAACCCAAACGCATTCTGGCTTGTTGCCCACCGATCTCAACTCGATCACGGCCAATACAAGGGATCGGAAGAAAAGAAAAATTGACGAAGATGATATCACTATCACTACCACTTTATAAGAAATGTTCACCGAGTTCTCAAATGAACAGGATAAACGATTCCAAGTATTACAAAACACTATTTTGAAAATAAGTGAGCAAAACGTGGAGTTGCGTGAGAGCGTGGTCATGATGTCTGCAAAGCACGACGAAATATTATATAAAATTTCCTGTCTAGAAAAAGTGAGACAAGACGACAGAAACACTATTGCACGACTAGAAGAGAAAATTGAGTCGTTGGAACGAAAATCAAGAACAACGGGTATAGAAGTAAGAAATTTACCGAAATATCAGGGAGAATCAAGGCAGACTTTATGCAATGTTATCAAAACAATGGGTGAGGCCTTGGGTGTCAGTATTCAACCCAATGAAATACGTGACATACACAGGCTTAATACTAAGGATAACTCAAATCCGGTCGTAGTAGATTTTTCATCGGTTCTGCTAAAGGAGAGAGTATTAAACGGAGTGAAACAGTTTAACAAGGATAAGACTAACTTACAAAAATTTAATACCACTCATATAAATTCCAGGGAACCTAAAAAACCGATATTTATATCAGAGTCACTAACTTATAACACCCAAAAGCTTTATTATCTAGCAAGAACTTTTCAAAAGACCCATAGCTATGCCTTCTACTGGACTGCCAACGGCATTGTATATCTGCGTAAGGAGGTTGGTGCCCCTCAAATTCGAGTTACCAGCGAGTCAATAATCGATTCACTAAAGAAAAAACAATGACTAGTCTTGTTTTGTTTGAGTCATTGTGCCGTTATTAAATTAATTTTTTTCATTGATTGTAATTACATAAGCTGCCATTGTACAGGTATAACTTGTGATAAACTGTCTTATGATGGCCTGGACCGTAATGTACAAATTTATGTTTCTTATATAATATGTAAACTCTGCATGCCTATTGTAACTATAAGTACACATTTAAACAAACTACACTACATACATATCATCACAAACACCTTGTAATCTCACTTATAATATATCTTCATTATACACACTTATATACACACATTGAACACGCACTGAACGGCAGCCAAAACTGCTCCAATATTAAAAAGATACACGTATCATGCTTTCAGCGTCTCCCCGCCATAGGTGACTATTTTCTGAGGCATATTTTCCCAACCAATGACCATGGCTAATAATAATTTGACTAATGTAATACAGGACATTGACAATTTTGTGGTCTCAGAGACAATTACCTGCAATGTGGACGACTGTGGAAAAGTTTTCCCCACGCAACCAACATTAACAATTCTTACACAGAATATTCGGAGCATAAACTGCAACTTTCCGGGCTTTCAGCTTCTAATGACAAGAATGGGGATCGATTGTGACGTCGTAATTCTAACAGAGTGCAGGTTATCACAGGCTCCAACTATACCAACTCTCACTGGCTATATCTCCGCGGCGACAGCTTTAAATCCAATACAGAATGATGGAGTCGCTGTATATGTAAAGGAGCAGATTGCCTGTGGTATTGAGGAGGTGATTGTGCAAGACTCTAACTGTTTACTCATTAAAATACTTGAAAATGATTTAGCAATATTAGCAATTTATCGGTCACCTAGCTATATAAATTTAGACCCCTTTCTAGCATCACTGGACAAAACCTTACGGGACCTTTCAAATTTTAAAAATATTATCATTATGGGTGACCTAAATATCGATCTAATCGCACAGAAACCTAACCTGTCTACTGAAGAATATCTGAGTTTAACTAGTTTCCATGGTCTACTGCCAGCCCATTACCTCATAACTCGCGATGCTAGTGGACGATGTATTGATCACGTTCTAGTAAAAACGAGGATCCCCTCTGTTACCATAGTCCCCCAGTCTACACTTACAGATCACAGGGCTGTAATTTTCTGCATGAAAATGAAACATACTGAAAAAGTTTCCCCTGTACCATGGACTAAAATAAATGAAGAGGGGTTAAGCAACCAAATTAAGAACATTGACTTCACCTATGTTTATCAGGTTGACGACTGTGACCTTGCCATGGGCTACGTCATTGACCAGTTAAGAACGGCAATCGATAACAACACAACAACAGTTGTTCCTTCACGACGTAAAAAAACAATAAAACCGTGGATAACACAGGGCCTCTTGCGATGCATGCGTAACAGAGATAGACTACACAGGATGTCTAATGCCTCCCCAGATAACCTTATACTTAAAATCACCTACTGTCGCTATAGAAACTTTTGTACCTCTATCTTGAAAAAGATCAAACGCCAATATGAGAGGGATCTTATTGAGAAGGCTGGCAAAGACAATAAAAAAATATGGAATGCAATTAAAACAATCACAAACACCACCAAGAAAACAGCACACAACAGAGAGCTCCTTAAGCTATCTGACACTCCGCGGGGTTCTGTTAATGTTGTTAACGACTACTTCGCCAATGTGGGTAAGGGCCTCTCTGAGAGGATAGTAAATTCCTTGACAACTTTGCCAGACAATCTGCCTGTCATCAGAAGCCCTTTGAACTCTTTCGTACTTCTGACCACGGATGAAGAAGAAGTGGCTCGTCTGATATCAGATCTCAAACCCGACTGTTCCGTGGGCTGGGATGGCATCTCTAACAAGATATTGAAAGATCACAGGAATATCCTAGCACCACACTTGACGTATATCTTCAATATGTGTCTAACTCAAGGGATTTTTCCTAAATATCTCAAAAGATCACGGATTCATCCTATTTTCAAGGGTGGGGACAGGACAAATGTAAATAACTACAGGCCAATATCTATATTACCATCAATCTCGAAAATCCTTGAAAAACTTATAAATAATAGACTTGTGGAATATCTGGAAGCCAAAGGTATTCTATCAGAGCAACAATTCGGCTTCCGCAGAGGTAAATCGACTGATGACGCAGTTAGTTGTTTTGTTGACTTCGTGGCTTCAAATTTAGATAAAGGCAATAAATGTCTATCTATATTCCTAGATTTGTCAAAGGCTTTTGACACGGTCTCTGTCCCCATCCCGACTAAAAAATTAGAAAAAATTGGCATTAGAGGACAACAGTTGAAGCTTGTGCAGTCCTACCTATCCCACAGGACACAATTTGTCAAAGTGGGACCATATGAGAGCGCAGACCTTCCTGCGTCCTTTGGCGTTCCTCAGGGAAGTATCATCGGACCAACGCTCTTCTTGATATATATCAATGACCTCCTATGGCTTGACACATTTAAAGGGAAACTTATTTCCTATGCTGATGATACTGCCCTCATATTCACTGGAAGAACCTGGGATGAAACCTATATTTCTGCCCAAAAAGGTTTTGATATGGTTGAGAAATGGCTGCATGCGAATGTCCTCACCCTTAACGCAGAAAAAACCAAATAGGTACATCACCTTCTCAATTTGTGACTGCATACCACATAATTTACAAATACTCTCACATGGCTGCCTTGATGCGTCTGATCCTAAACCTCTTCAACGCACTAAAACAGTTAAATACTTGGGTGTTGTCATTGATGAGAACTGTAACTTTAAGCCGCACATCCAACAGCTCGCCAATAGAATACGAAAACTGTCATACTTCTTCAAAACCTTAAGAAACGTTGTTCCTCCTATAACTCTTAAAAGAATATACCTTGCTTTTTGCCAGTCAATAATTAGCTACTGTATCTCATCATGGGGAGATGCACAGAAAACCATACTTCTAAAAATAGAGGTGGCTCAGAGGGCTATTTTGAAATTATGTACTTTCAAACCATTTAGATTTCCAACTAAGTCACTGTACGAATATTGCGAGGTCCTTACGGTCCGTCAGCTCTTTCTTACAAGCATAATCTTGAGGCAGCATTCTATTATGAGACATGACCCAGCCATAGAGGGGAAGCGGCGGAGCCATGTGGTGTGTGAACGGACGTTTAAACCTAGGACTTCGTTTATACGCAGGTTTTTCTCCTTCTTGGGACCTTATGTTTACAATAGAATAAATAAAATAAATGAAGTATATCACTTGGGGAGGTTGGCCGTCAGGAAATCATTGTTTGACTGGTTCATTAAGCTATCGTATGAGGAAACTGAGGGTATGATGACAGTCTTCCAGTGAGACTATGTGTTTTTTTTTTTTTTTTTTTTTTGCTGATTCCGAAATGCTTTTCACTGCTTGTTACCACTCACACACACACACACACACACACACACACACACACACACACACATACACACACACACACACACACACAGACACCTCCGTACACTTCTGCATGCACAACTTGATTATTGTTTTCCTAATTTTCTAGAGACTAAGTTTGTTTCAAAGACACCTTAAAATGTTAATAAAATCCTAATTATTATTGATACAACAATCGGGAGGAGGCGCTGTCTGCTGAAATACAGGCTTCAAGCCTAGCTCAGCAGCAGATGCTACAATTAGTGACTAATATTATATTAGAAACTGAGCTAATTCCTATATATTTTGTAATTAGTAACTACATTCCATTAATACATGAATAACACTCTTGTACTAAATGCCGAACTAACTATACAAAGAATTATAAACAAAATTAAATTTTAAATTATTAATTACAAGACATGAACCGGTGTGTATGCCTATCTCTCTCACTCTCTCTCTCGCTCTTAGGCGGGCTAACTGTGCTCGAGTGGAAGGGACGCGTGCCTTTCACTTTTTATGTCTGTCTCTCTCGCTCTTAGGCGGGACGCGTGCCTCTCACTCGCTCTCATTGTAAGCGCATAACGCGGAGCGTAACGCAGTTTCTTGAAGTGTCGCCCGGCAAACCAATTTATAAGACGTTGTCACGTCAAAATTCAAATTATTTAAGAGTTACATAATATTCAATTGTTACATAAATGTCAAGTAACCAGCCAAGATTTTGTCATGTAAATAACTCGCCTAGGGTCGTGTCTGGTGCAAAGGAGCCCAGAACACTGGCCTTTGCACCAAGTACTATCCGGAGCGACAGTCACTAGATTTTTCTCTTATTCGTTGACTTTCTATGCCCCCACTGCCCATGCTCTCGACCGCGACCGGCACCACGATATATTGCGACTGCGAAGGCTGCATACTTCGCGAGTTCTTTATTAGCCGCATCTTAGACCACGGCCGCAGTGGAAAGAGCGGTGCGGCCCACGCAGCTACAGTTATGACATAGGCATCCTATCCTAAAGACCTACCTCTTATCCAAGGCACGAGAATTAACCCATCCGATCTCTTGCCATCCGATCTAAACAGCCTGACGGCTCGAGGGTGCACGGTACATACAATTCTACAGGTACAGGTCATGGTGACGAGGAAACCTTCCTGCGGCACGGCGACAACTCAATCAGTGATGGCTGTTCGCCTCCACCAGGGAACCGCAGGCACACCCTGCAGCCCAAGCGAAAGGGCCACCGCCACACGAGTTTGTTTGTTTCCAATTGTGACATCGTGAGCAGTCTTACCCGATCCACCCGCTTTTGTTTTAAAATAAGTATTAATTTTATCCTCACTATCTAAACGTGAATAGAAAAGTGGCAATGATATTTCCATTGCCCAGTCTGCACCACGGGGTCACAATTGACTGGTTGTCAACGTTTCAGAAGTTGATCTTTTATTTCTAGGGATTGCCTTGAAATGAAATTATTTTTTTATTTAATTTTGTACACATTTCTCAAAATAGTATGTCTTTTACATATAATTATTCAATACGTTTATGACCGGTATCCTTCAAGGGTACCACCACACTGGGTCTAGAACATAAGTGGCTACGTTGGAATCGAACTAATTAAACTTACACAGATGCCTATTTTAGCTAAATTAACGGGTAGCTCATGACCCTACTGTATTCTGGGAGATGAAAGAGTAGTGGTTTCCATACCCTATCCGGCGCCACTTTTGCCTTCATTACCACCACGTAAATCGAATCGGCGCACCATGACCAAACCGTAAGGCCACTATTCTAGATGCTGTCGATCCTGAAATAGCTGCCCCTACTTTTACGGCCTTGCTTTTTACAAGCTTTTATTTAACTTGCAATGTATGTTTGTTCGGGTGGAATCTTACAACTCAATTTTAAGGCACTTGCCCTCAACCGAAAAAAGATTGTTTTTAAAAAGGTTTTTCGAATATACCTTATTTATTCCCAAAAGGGGTGTGAAAGAACCCGGGACCGTAAGAAGAAGGAAACACGTGTGTGGATAGAGCAATACAGTTCTTTACCGTGCCGCTTGGTTCGAGGTGATATTATTTGTTCCATATGCGAGTGATACCGCAGTCCAGCGTATGTTGTTCTGGACATGAAAGAAGAAGGACGAATTAGTTAAAGAGTCCGAATGAGCTCTTCCACTCACTGCAGTACGATGGAAATACTAAAATAATACAGGTAGGGAGTCGGGTAGAGCGACTTGAGGACTACCAACGCATGCCACCGCAATCTTTTCTTTTACGTGTAATAAGTACTGCGATAACCGACATCCACGCGGCCGGCGCCGCGGGCAACAGCTAGTATTTAATAAAACTACCACCTGTAAACGGGCAATATACTTAATGAGTTATTAAAAAAAAAAAAACCACCACTCATATTTTTTCCGAAGATTCCACTAACGAACCTGATCATTTTTCGACGGTGACGGTCCGCTTAATGTAGAAAGGCTTTCGAATTCGGTCATCGCTGCCCTCGAAATTTTCAACCCGTGATACTGTCGGAAAATTACACGAATATCACTTTTTAGTGAATTCTATCGCAACTTATTAGGTATTATTCACACTTAGCCCGGCGTTTCGGGTACTTTTTAGCAACTATGGTTGGTGGTATACCCCACATAATGGGAATCATGTCCATACAGCCTCGAATGTAAATATTTTTGTAAGCTAAAATAAAAGCGATTTATTATTTTGGAATATATTATTTAAATAAAGAATACAAAGGTTGACATCGACATTTTATAATATTACATTGGACATTGAGAACTTATTGGACAATATTTAGAGAGGATTTCATAACTGATACGAACCAAGAGCAATAAAAACTAACTGCATTACCATTTTTACTCAATCAATTCAATTAAGTATAATGTTAGGTCTTAGTGATGAAATCCAGTATTAATTTAGAAATAGCTGGTATACAATGTTTATATTACGGTAACTAAACTCTTTTCATAATGCAAATACTCGGTAAACATAAGAAGAGACTAGAACTGTATCCGAAATTCATATTCAATAACAGAAATAGTCAATATAATGTTGTATCCATAAACAGAATACATTCCACATTGCAATTTACTCTGCATTACATTTTCTTTAATAAAATAGACAATATTTACTTCCTGAACGGGGCTAAGACTGATAGACATTTTTTTAAAGTGTTTGTGTATACATTACTTCTATTAATTTTTTTAATCAGAAACAAATGCGACAAAAATTATTGCAATATGGTTTCAGTTGTACCTACTCGTTACTTGGATTTCGGTTGCTGACATGCAATGGGTTTGGCACTACTAATACTTGCTTTAGAAGCAAATTGGGGTGATATGGAACCTTGGGAAGAGTGCTTAGTGCTACTGGCATTGCTTTTAGCAGAACTTTCTCTTTGATTTTGACATTTCGGCATCATTTTACATTCCTTGAGCTCCTTTTCAGCCTGTACTCCTAAATTGAAGCGGACATCCATTGCCACACAATGCTTCTCTGGCAACGGTGGCGATGCATTTAGTGTTAAATATTCCTTTTTGCTTGTAGACGCCACTGATTGACCTTTTTTCAAGTTGTCTAAAAACGTAAATAATAATATTCATTTGCGTTACATCTGATTGGCTAGGAATCCAATTAAAATGATCTAATCCACACAATTAAAAAGTTCAACTAATAGGATTAATTTTGTTATGAAAGTTGAACTTTGAACCGATTTACAAAGTTGAAATAATTGAAATTGTATAATTAGTTCAACTGATTGAACTCACTCTGAAACTTGGTGAGATAGTTCCTCTTTTTTGAAATAATTATCTTTTACCCTTTAACTACCGACCTATACGTCTCACGGACGGCGTACTATATTTTTGACGTGACAACGTCTTATAAATTGGTTTGCCGGGTGACACTTCAAGAAGCTGCGTTACGCTCAGGCGTTACGCTCCGCGTTATGCGCTTACAATGAGAGCGAGTGAGAGGCACGCGTCCCTTCCAGCCCGCCTAAGAGCGAGAGAGACAGACATAACATCCTTCTTCCTACTATACGAATGAATATTCACATTAAAATTATTTTACCACTCAAAGTCGTTGTCACGTAAAACTTTCGCCTGTATTTGAATATATTTTCAATAAACGTCACGCGGTGCGCGACCCGTCCCTCTACCTTCCTCACTCGCAATCTCCGAGCGGTAAGTAACGGCCGCACGGCCGGCGAGTGCGCACGAGGTCATACAGGAGCGATCAACGTCTGACAGACGTAAGTACGGTGTTAATCTACTAATCTTGGTACGTCCATTAGACGTCACCTCGGTTATTGCGTAATAAAGTTTATAGTGTCTCATTGACGTAACATCGGTATTAAAGTTTTATACAATATTACAGAATGCTTTGGGCAAAGAACTCGCCAACTAGGAAGTGGGAAACATCGTCTGCTGATGTAATCCCAGCCTTCACACCGCCAAAAAGACCGTTGAGACGGTTGGAATACAATAACATCGAAGAAATACTTCGAAATGGAAGTGACGACAACTGCAGTGATTTTGACGACGACGTGGCGGATCCTGACTATGGCTTAGAAAACAATCACAGCTCTGAGTCCGAACAACCGTAAGACGACAAGCGACGATAAAGGTGGTGTGGATGAAGTGGACAAAAAATGTTATAATTATTCATGTTCTCTAAGAGCACGACGTTGGCCTATGGTTTTATTTTGTAGGCTGATCGATCTGAGCGGTGTCAATACTTAAATCATATGTAACGAATGAGTACTGAGGTGCCCCTGCCCATAGATGAGAACAGTATTCCATTTAAGGGCGAACCTGTGCCTTATTGAGTTGAAGGTGGTGGGCCGGTGTGTAATACTGTCTCGATCTGTTGAGCACACCGAGCTTCTTTGAGGCTAATTGGGCCTTACCCTCGAAATGGCCGCGAAACTGGACTTCACTCGAGATGTCGTATTCCTAGTCAAGCTGTAGCAGTCAAGGCAGTGCTCTCAAAACGTGGTGACACGACAAATTCTAACTTTTTTGTCGTAAACGCGAAACTTGTGTCTTGGTAGGGTTAAATCGGACTAGGTTCATTCGACCCCATTCAGATACTTCTTTTAAGGAAGTCTCAATTTCGGACACAAGATTGTTTCGGCTCTCGATGACATTTTTCCGAGAGATATTGGTGTGGCCGGAGTAAATGGCATCATCCGTCCTACCATCAGCATAACAATGAATGCCGCTGATTTGCAGCATGTCATTGACATGCAGAAGGAATAGCGTAGGTGACAACACACAGCCTTGGGGGACACCAGCATTCACAGACATGGATTCAGTGTATTCACCGTCAACTACGACCTTAATGCTTCTGTCTGCTAGGAAGCTACTGATTCATACACACAATTTCTCGCGAAGCCCATAGGATGGTAGCTTCGAAAGATGTGCCCCGTGCCTGAAGCGATCGAAGGCCCTCGTTTTTTCCAAGCCAACGGCCAATGAGACCTTTTGCCTCGATCGCCTGTGCCCAACAATGTGCCAGGTAGACTAGAAGATCACCAGCCGAGCGACCTTTACGGAAACCGTATTGTCGGTCACTAAGCAACTGGTGGTCCTTTAGGTACCGAAGGAGCTGGCAGTTGATAATGGACTCCATTATCTTCGAGAGCAAAGAGGTTAGGGCTATTAGACTGTAATTAGACGGAATCGAGTGTTCGCCTTTTTAGGGATTGGGTGCACCAAAGCTGACTTCCAAGAAGACGGGACTACGCCAGAACATTAACGGAGCCAAAAAACACGAGTAAAAACCGGTGCCAACTCAGGAGCGCACATCTTCAGCACAATCGCAGGGATTCCATCGGGCCCAATCGACTTATGAGTTTCGAGAGAACGAAGTGCTTTACGCACTGAGCTTTAGTTGAGCCGGATATCCGGCATACAGCTCTCGCACTACGGTATAGTTGGCGGTGCGCACCCCCCGGCCAATGTATCGTCACTCATGTGCAAAGGTGGAAAAGACGGCGTGCAGAAGTTTCCTTGAATAGCTTTGGCAAGAGACCAGAACGCACGAGTTCCCGGAGGGAGACGCTCCAATTTCTCGCCAATTCCACCAATGTCCAGTGCTTTTGCTATGGCAATATCTCTTTTGAAGGATCTGGAGGCAAAGTTTAACTTCTTTTTAAATTCGCTAATCTTAGTGTCCCGAACTACCGCTGCATCTACCCAGGCTTTGTAAGACTCTTGCTTACGACCTCTTGCTTAAGCCTCTTTGCAAGAACGGCCAAACCAGGGTTGTGATTTGCCACCAACAGGAACTGCAGTGGACGGAATGAAAAGCTCTATCACCTGCAGCACCACGTCGGCTACAAAATCGGCAACGACGCTGGGAAGCAAACCTGCCCCCAGGGGTAGGACGCAAAGAAGGACCGCAACCCATACCAATCTGCCGACTTATAGTGCCACACACGGCAGATACCAGCAACTCGATGACGCGGCGCGCACGCGAGTGGCAATGTGCTCCGGATCAAGCGATGGTCCGATAAACCGAGCGGGGCTTCAACGGATACACGGTAGCCAGCCGGATGGGAGGTCAACAGAAGGTCCAACAGGGAAGGTTCCTGGCCTTCAACATCTAGGATTCGCGTAGTTGCAGTAACCAGCTGTGTCAGGTCATGAGCCAGAGCGAAGTTGTAGACAGACCTACACGCGTGATCAGTCTTGTTTGAGCCGAGCTATTCGGCGTTGTGGGCATTAAAATCACCAAGAATAATGATCTCAGTGGATGGGCTCTGCTGCTGCACAAAGTCTGCAGCCGTTTTGGATGTGCTCAATGAGCCGGGTCAGTTTCGACATCACCGCTATGGGACCTATACATATATGCACGAATAGACACGGGGATGGTCATCGTTATCTATACGAAACCATAAGGTGGAAAGGTCCCTACCTTCAAGATTGCTGAGATGACGAGAATTTACCTCTGCCTAAGCCTCCGGGGAAAAAGATGTGATTATATGTAAGTGTGTATGTTTACCTTTTATAAAAAAGGTTTGCTACTCGGCGTTTCAGAGCAATATTAAATTAATATGAGGCCCCTGGGACTCTTACCTGAAGGTTTCATCGTGACGTCACACACGTGAACTTTCTTTATTGAATTACCTCCACAAAGATCTTTCTTCTTTGATGTTATAGGGCAGTTGATATTTTTCTCTTGCACCGACATACTTTCTGGTATTGGAGATATTTGTTCTTTTTTGAATTGCTGCATTTTTACTGCAGAAGCATTTGCCTGGAATAACTTGGGGAAATCTGAAAGAAAAAATCTTTAGTAATTAAATTGTCTTGTAATTAAACGAGGCACGTTATACTATAGTTTTGGATTCTAGTTATTTGGAATTATTGACGCATTTTTTTTTCTTCATAGTTCCAAAAATTGGAATTGTTCTTTACCTGTGACTACGGCATTACCCTTTTGGATATTCTTCTTGATCTCTTCACTAGGATCTTGCATCATCGGTTTTATTGGATTGTTGTCAGTTTTATTAGCAGTTCTATTCTCAAATATATTTCCCGCTAGTGTGGACACCACCTCATCTTTGAGATGTTGCGGCATTTTTATCGTAGAAGCTTCCAAAGGAATTGGCTTGGAAACAGCTGAAAACAAGTTAGCTCATTTTAAAAATGCAATTATTTTTACCAAGTCTATACCTATGCTGATGTGCTGATGGTGAGCGATTGACCGATATACGATTGCACTAGGGGTGATATTGGTATCTTTAGAGACCTAATTATATTCACTTCTCCAACAGTAGCAAGTCCACAGTCCGACATTACAAATATAGATCAACGATATCGGAGGTAAAATTTAGGTTAATCATAATAGTTCTAAACTACATAAATTAGATGAAAATTCTAATCCACTACATACATTAATTTCTTTCAAACTTCAAGTCATTCTTTTAAATTATCGAATTATTTTTTTAGTTTTTACCTGGGTTTATTGTGATATTACAATGTTCAGCTTTTTTAGTGTCTTTGCCGGAATGTTCTTGTATTACAGTTGTTGAACAGCTGTTTATTTGACTGTTCGGCAGTTTGCTCTCTGCCAACACTCTCCCTTCTTTAAAATGTTGATAAGATTTGAAATCACCTTAAAAAGTTTGTAAGTGAAGTAAATGGTATTTGGTAGCTGTTGCAGCTTTTGCAGCTGCACTTGTAAATCCAAAATGCTGGTTTGGTTATTTCAACATAACCGGCATTTTGAGGTAGAATAGATAATTTAAACGCGATGCTATTTGTACCTGATTTTAATGTATTGATATATTCCTGAATTTTCTTCTTAGCCTCTTCTTTGTCGTGCATCTTTGATTTATAGTCATTGTCAATTTTTCTGTCATCAAATATGTTTCCCGACACTGGAGATACCACCTCAGCTTTATGTGTTATTGTAGATGCTTTTGGCATAAATTGGTTGGAGATATCTAAAAACAATATTACGTTGGATGCACAAAGGTATTACTTTAATTAAAATAACGCATAATTGGCGTAAATGTAACGTAACTACACACGTAACAACACGTACAGAAATATACAGAAATAGCTTAAATCTATTTAAAGACGGGTTGCAGTAGTTTTTAACATTTTTAAACACATCAAGTTAATTAACAAATTGTGCCAAATAAAATTCATACACATAAAGTAGATTATGCCGTCTAGGGAAGAGTAAATACAGAAACACGATTTATTTAGAAATAGGCTCTAAGATGCTCCAAATCGCTATTTCAAACCCATTTTAAAATAAGACCATTATCAAATAATGTCAAAGTTTGTATTAAAATATAGAGCATAAAAATATCTAGGGATTGGTAAAGTAACATTTTGACACACAGATATATTATTTATTAAAAAGCTTGAAAAAACATATAAATCCTCTAAATCGCTGCATTCAAGCTCTTGGAGCCATCTATCTCGATCTCGCGGATTTTATGTTAGTAGTGCGAAGAATACGAACGGCGCACAGCAACCCGACCTTTAATTGAGTATAATGTGAAAACTTAGTTACTTTAAACCTATTTTTATTGAAAATATCCAGCCTAAGAATTTTTTACCGAATACCGCCAGATCTACTTCGAGTACCAGTAAATAAAACACCGTTCTCATTTCAATGAAACACAATTCTCAAACATAAGTAACTTTAACAGAAACTTTAAACTTTAGTAAGTAAAGAACCGATTGAGTGCTTCACTTCTATCCTATCGTATGACCCGTTGTCATAGTTACCGACCCCAGAACTTCAGGCGTTGTCCTACGTGAGCAAAGCGACGCGCCCAGTACTTCAGGCACTGTCCAACGTGACAAGCGTAGACACAAGGAACAACTATATTTTTTCTTTATTTTTGCGTCGTGTTGCGTTGCTGCAAATGACACTCACGTAGAAGGCAATGCCTGAGGGCAATACTGGAGATCCGCAACGGAATTGCCGTCACCTGTAGCATAACACTTTACCCAGCCTTATAATTTCCCTTTTACCTGGTGGCATTTTGATGTTACATTGTTGAATCTTCTTTCCAGTCTCTTTCTGGCAAATTTTTTGTGTACCACTCGAGTTGGTTTCATTTTTTCTATTCATCAGTACGCTTACTGACAACGGAGACACAATTTCGTCTTGGAGATGCTGTCTTACCATAGCGGTTTTTGGTTGAAATTGCCTGGGAACACCTAAAATGTATAAAGGAATAGAAAAAAAGAACATTTTTATTCATTCATACGTCTAGGAGAGCCCGGGGTCAACCTTCCTACTTAAAAGCAAGATAAAATGAGAACTAATTCCCGATAATAAGATCTACATGGCTAGAATACGTTTTGTGTGAAATAATACTCACAAAGGACACCGACGAGACATTTTGCTGCCTTTACAACCATTGTAGGTACTTATAGATTTAATTATATTAAACGTAAACGTTAAATTAAACGTACAATTTTACTAATCACTTATAATTTATTAAAGAATTGAAACGATATTTTTCCTGTTTTTTTTTTCACATAACTGTTTCCTAAAAAAATTATATAAAAAATATCATAGATATTATTATGTCAAAAACATAATCTTCTTTATTTGACATTTGATTCATGACATTTTAAAATAGACAATATTTACAAAAAAATTCTTAAAAATAAAACGATTGCTAAACTAATATTGAATTTAAACCTCTTTTCCGTGTGGATCCGCTATGCAGACAGCACCAGCACCATCGATTTCGACTAGCAAGTACACAAAATTGTCTTAATACCAGAGTACTAAGATCATTTTGAGTACTTTTCTCACACAACAACACCGGCGCGTATAAACAGTCGACAAAAGAGATACGATTGCACCTTTTCATACGACATGTTTGAGAAAGTGTAACTAGTACTAATTTCATCCATTAGATGCAAAGGTTTTAATAACAAGATATTAAAATCATTTTCAGTACTTTGCTGGTCCAGATCGACCTGACACAACGCTACTACAAGGCACCAAACTGAAAATACTCTCAAATTTATCCACTTATACATTCTATTTATGCTAAGTATGCTTACTTGGCACGCATGGAATATATGAGAAATATGAGAAGAACCAAGCGTTAATCCCAGTCGCATTCGAATCTTTAAACTTGGACTCTGGAGTCCGCTTTACCAGTGTAACTGCGGATTTGGCTGAACTTATAATTATATATCCACAACCGAAAGGCGATATCGAAGCATTGCAGTTAGATCAGTTGTTGGGCTTTTTAGGGCTCCAACTACCCGTAACGACTGCCATAGATGTTCGACTGCCTTACGGGACCAACTGCTTAACGTGCTCTCCAAAGCACGACCAGACCAATGCAAGTATCCATATTTATAGGCCGCCTGCGTAGCGGTCGCGTTCGCTACCGCTACGCCACGGAGGTAGTTCAATAGTATGGTCGTATCTCACGAAAAGGGGCGTAATTGCAAAACAGAATAAAGATATTGATAATGTTTTGTTTTAGCACCCTGTAGTTAGTTGAGAACTATTTTTTTGGTTAAATAGTAATATAAGAAATAGTTATGTCCCTTAATTCCTTATTCTACGTTACGTTTCCACTAGAAAGTGCCTATTTATGGTCTTAAAACGCATGGTGTCCTTTTCATCGGAAATATTGAGGCTACAATCGCCATTAAGACACTTCTAAATTCTTTAAATGCTGGTCTATGATTTCTTTTGATTAGGAAACTGAGACTAATATTCTCAGCATTCCATGGATTCTCATGGTGGGTGCCGAGTCCATCGCGTTGCTAAATTGGGAACTCGGAAGTTGGTTATGTCGGACTCGAACCGACTAAAACGACGCGTCCTCTCCAGCCCTTGACGTGACGAGAACCCGGGTACGGAATAAAAAGGTAATCCCTAGTGTTACCTTTTTAAGCCGTACCCGTAAGTCGGGCTTACACTACCACCAACGTTTTGCGCCGGCAGCCAGCCCGGCTACTTGGACCTGTTTCTGCTAAGTGGACGGGCAGCCTAACCCGTCACCCGCGGGTTACACCTCATGGAGTCCGGAAGACTTGGACATAAGCCCGCCTCCGACGCCTGATGCCTCTGACTCGGGCAGCCGCCTCCTCCTTTTGGCGCATCACAGCCGCACAAAAGGAGGCGGTGGCATTCCACTCACTACCGCTGGAGACCATTCTTCTAATCAAGGTCTCCAGCAAAAGGGTCCCCACTCCGATAGCCGCCACAAGGGCTTTGCAGTCTTGCACCCACGCTGGGTACTCCACTAACGTGTGGAGCGCCGTTTCTTCGGAGCAGTCACAGCAATCGCGTGTTCACGGCCTATGTGTCACAGATACTTACCGAAACCGTCATGTCCGGTAATCATCTGTGTCAGCCAGTAAGACAGGCAGCCATACCGCCTCTTGAGTCAACCCTCGGTCTTAGCGCCGCGATTGTGACGTGCCCCACCCCATCATAGTCTGGTGGGGTGGTGTACGAGGAGATTTTATATGGTACGGCAATGAAATAAAATAAATATTAATTAAAGAAAAATAAGTCAAAACGCTGTTCTTTTCCAATTAATCTTAAATCTTCGCCCTAACTAATTGGGATCAGATCAACTTTAGGTAACATAAAAAATAGTAAAAACATTATTGCTTCTTAAATTTAAAATAATTTCTAAATTATGATAAAACCTACAAACATAACTTGGCACTAATTATTATTAGGTATCAAATCAGTCTTATCACATCAGTTATTAATACAAGCTATCATTCGTTTTTGATTAAAGACTTATTAATCATCCTCATCGTAAGTACTCTCTGCAATGTTGTCATTCCCTAAAATATAAATTGTGGATACAAGACACGTGAGAGAAAGATATTTTTAAGTCCTATCTGTAGTGAAATCTTTGTTAACTTATAAGATTTGCCCAAAACCTGTAAGATAAAACAAAGAAAAAAGCCTCTACTGACTTAAGGGCTCTTAAAGTTAAAATAAAATTACAAGTCTCCTTTTTCAATTTTTTCAATAACATCGAAATCTAACTTGACTTTCGTTTGCTATTAAAAAGATAACAATAAACCTAATTTATAATACCAAAACTCATGAATTACGGCAAAACAATTATTTGGACATAGAATAAAGACACAAATGTCATTACGGCTTCTTCTCTTATTAAAAATTTGTGCTTTTTTGATTCCGCGGAGTAAGGACTGAGCGGCGCTCGCGGCTCCACCCCGGCCCGCACATAGTTTGTTACTCAAACGCTGGACCTAACGGCGACAGTGGCTTTTTTATGTAAAACTTTGCAACCACAAAATTGTGGCCTTTGAATAAACTTGAATATCATAAAAAATATGAAGTTTTTAAAACATTTATAAGACAGGTAGATACCTAAATGAACGTAAAATATAAAAATGTAATAAAAGAAAAAAGCCCTTATGATGATCGGGGCAGTTTTCGTGGGGTACGACGGTATATTCTTCAATATATTATTAACTATGCTTAGTTTAATTAGCTCGTGATATTGGTCTAGATTGTAGACTAACATACTCATTTACAGTTATTCATGTATGCCACTGAAAAGAAATTGAACCCGTGACATTTGAAGTAGCAGTCGAACATTTTTCCCGCACACAAAACATGCCATCAAATAAATAAACATTACTTAATCCTTTGAATTGGCAACAAAAAGGACATTTTTGGTAATATTACAAACATTGCGGGTAGTCCAATAAAACACGTGTGCCAACTAAGAATTACGTTTGAAGATGTTGCGTTTGAATTTAGAACGTTCGAACTGCACATTTCCCAACGGCACAGTTACAGGAAGGCGCGTTATATTTTGTGCCCTAATTGGCACATATATCGCAAAGTCTGCAGGGCTGTATAAATATGTTTGTAACGGTAATAGAGGAATTTTGGGATTTCCGCCTTGCATAAAATATTTAAACATTCAAAGCATATTTTGATAACCATGTTCTGCGTTCGTAGGTTTTTATACGTTCATACAAACGCCTGTAAATCACAGAAAAATAGGCAAAGGTGTAGTAACATCTTCATTTTTGTGTATTACATTATAATAGTATTGTAGCATATACTCTGCTAGATATACACTCGCACATGTCGTTGCCACATAAGAAGTGCAGTTGACTTTCTTCTATTTTACCTTTTTTCATGTAGCGATCCCCACATATACCACTTTCAATCGCCATCGCATCCATTTCTCCCCTTGTCCGACATATGGAAAGTCAAAGCCGAGGCAGCCTTCATCGTAGCGGTTCCCGCCTCGGCTGGAAGTTCTCGTAGGCGACTCCCCTGCAGGAGAAGACGCTGTCGTCTCCCTCTCCGCCATCTGGGGCCTCCATGATAAACTACTGTAACGTAAGAAAATGTTTTATGCTTGTATTTTAATGTGCAAGTTAAATAAAGTGAATTAAATGTGGCTATGAGAGCACTGTAAAATTAATAAAGATGATGTCTATACCGGCTAGGGTATGAGCAGAGATAAATAATAAGATTGATTAACAATTTAGAACATGATTGTAATCTAAAAAAGCGTTACATGAATTTATAATAGGTATTAGGAAATGAATCTCAGGGTGGATTCGCAAATAATATTCTGCCGAGGCGTTGCTTGATCCGTTGTGCAGAGATGGTAGTATGCACTTAGCTCGTTCAGTCCCGGCTGCTGATGTTGCCGGCGTGCCAGGGTCCTCGCTGGTGTGCCTCACGGCCGAATGATGGCCTGAAGCCCGGTGCGAAGACCCTGGAAAAAGAAAGAGTGCGGGTCAGTATGTCACATGGGAACTACGTCCAGTGACCCGCTAAAATAATAGCAGGTGAAGATAATCTCCCCAGCGGCAGAACAGCGTAGCTAGAAGCTATAAAAAGGAAATAATTAAGCAGAGTAAGCTGGTGACGTGACCTCCGACCGTAGAGGTCATCGGTCTCGTGGCAGTAAATATTAGGCTGAAATAGCACAAAATACAATTATTAAAATAAAACATAGATAAGCTATGCATATTAGCAGGCATAAAGCTGCGCCGCTGAGAAGTCTTCACCTGTTGAAAGAAGTAGGAAATGTTGATCTCAAAACTTACCCGGTGCCGACAGCAGTTGGCCGCCGGGGTCAAAGCGACCTTCCTCGGCGAAGGTAGCCGAAGAAAGGGACCACTTTAGCGCCGTGAATAGACACTTAGGTAATGTTGTCCAATCTCGCTCGCACAGCCATAGACAAATTAGTTATTTAGTGTCGAAAATAGTAAATTATCGACTATTTTAGAGAATTTATTTCAAATAGATTTATAAAAAATCCACAACGTTACACTACCATATAGAAATACCTCACGCGATCGTTACCTGTTTTTCACTTTTAACAACCATTACTATAGCATATCTCCGCGACATGCAGCTTCGACGACCGAAGTCACTAGTAGCGGCCACGCTTCACAGACGTGTAAAGATCTCCTTGTTTGCTTTAACAATATTATGAATAGTACGTAGTACGTAAAATGAACCCAATATGCTATTAGCGCTCTTAACCGTTATATATAACACACTAATATACACACACACTCATACAAAATTAAGTATTAATGAAACAATATACGCTACGTATGTTTAGATACTGTACACATAATATTATCAGATACGGCAAGGGGCAGGTTTATTGGCGACATTTATCTTCGCCCTGTTGTTCAGGTAGCTTGGTTGGGATGATAGACTGTATTACTTGGCTCATCAAGGCTCGGCGTGTGTTTTAGGGGGGCCTGTACGCATATATTTGTTTTAGGATCCTCGACATGTTTCTTTTGAAATATATGACACACCACACAGCGCTACCTAGATCAAGATAGCATACTTTATTAAATATTATGGTTGTAAAAAGCGGATAAAACTATTAATGAAGATTTACAAATGCAAATAGAAATATTCATGCATACAAGTATGTGCAAATGCACCGGGCATTGTCACAAACAACGTAGAAATGGTAGTTCTTAATTAACCCGCAATCGGCAGTACATCAGTACTATTATTTTGTCTATATCGCAATTCAGAAAATATAGAACACTAAACTATTATCACGATTGTGTTGGATGATGATTGATGAAAATGAAAAATAAATTAAATAAATAAATAAATTTTAAGACGCGAAGCCAGTACTTCTTGGGTCTGCCATGGTTGGCGGATTTGTATGGCCAGATATTTGTCACTTACATCATCTAGTGTCAAACTAAACTGAACTATATAAAATGGCTAAGCACTACAAAATTTTAGCTAGGTAATAAGACCTAACATACTACTAATAAAATCTAAATCAGTTAAATACAGTAAATAGCAACAAAACGGGTTGCTTATTTTATGGATTCAAAAAGCAAGAGAAATAGTGATGTGATGTAAAGATAGGTATAATCTACATCTAAAGGCACACACGGATACGCACACAGCTACAGTTAATGAAGTTCCCACTAATGATGGCCCACACACACGCTTCTTAGTTGACAACTGTATCTTTGGACAGTTCGCACTATAGAGTAATCTTATCCTAGATAAGGATTTAATTACATTGTTTTAAGCATTTAATAGTAAAAAAGCTAGAATATTCCATACATATAACATGGACTACGAAAATGTAAATCGTTATTAATATTTAAACCCACCTCAAACAAGTTTGTATATATGAATAGGAGAAATTTGAATGTTCAAGACGTCGTAAATATACTTCAATTGTCTCCCGAAAGGTATTGGACGCGGCTTCAAGTCCCGTCTTAGACACATTTTTTCCCATCTAAATCGATAGGAATAGTTAGGCATAGGTATTAAATACTTTCACATTTCATTAAATTGTAAAAGTCAACTGCGAAAACGGGAATGTCTTATCCAAGCAAGCCACTTTGGCTATAGTGTGACCGCGAGCGCTGATCTCTTGCTCACATTTGTGTTATTATTCCTAATTTACTTCCAGTTACTTTAATTAAATTAAATTTTAGTCTTATTTTCTTATTTGTTTGTGTTCAATATTGTTAACCCCTCCAACTTACCTTACTGCTAGTAAATATTCGCAAGCACGCTCCGTAATGACTCTCCGAATATAGTGTTGTTTGTTAACCTTCCTCAGATATAATTTATCCCATCCCTACCATATCCTCAATCCCATATCTTGCTTTATCATGGATGTTGCACAAGGCGGCTAAGGTATATAGCTTCTTTTTCTCGTTTTCTCCATCAAAATTGTCATAGATTACACATATTGCAAAGATTGTACACAAGTTGTGACTCGATATACCATCGATACAATAGAAGAACTGTTGAACACCACTATAGTGTTATGTTGTTGGCTTGCTTAAGAAAAAAGTACTGCTGTGGTTTTCTATCCTTACACACTTCAAGCACTTCTTCTAATTAAACCAGTAATGCAAGCTTACCTATTTCTGGTGCTTCTGAAAAAGTTGCGTGAAGAAGGAGATTCTCCATCATCTTAGCGTTAATCCCAGTCTCATCCGATGCTTTCACCTCGGAATCTGGAGTCCGTTTTACCAGTCTAACTACAAATTTAGCTGATCTTCGATATTTTCTGTGAAGCGACTGCCACATGTGCACCACAATCCCGTAATGACGATATAGAAGCATTGCAGCTAAACCAATTGTTGAACTTTTACAGATGTTCGTATGGCAACCAGGCAACGGGCTCTCTGAGACAGGATTATATTAATGCAAATACCCATATGCATGCATAAAAATATTTGCACTGAACGGGGATTGAACCCGCGCCTCCTGCGTAGCCACTGCGTTCACTACCGCCACGCCACAGAGGCTGTTAAAGAAGTTTCGAGTGCTTCTGTTTTGCCCTTTTTTCAATATCTTTCCAGTTTGGCTTGTGTTTTATTATCTTATTTGTGCAATACCGTACTATTATCTATTTTGTAGCCATAGTCACTTACACCTGAAACTATACTTATCTAACTAAACTCTAGTTAACACGTCGATCTCTTAACTGGCGTGAAGAGTGTAGTGCCATCAGCCCCTCCGTAACAATTCATCTCGGCTTCGTTCGAAACTGACAAGTGGCTGCGAAGGGCCCACAGCCATTTGTTACGGCGAGCCGGCGATATTTTCACGACTTTTTTATGAAGGAACGTCTTTACAGAATAAAATAATTTATGAACGTGAAAATTGCGCAGCTTGATTGGTGTTTATATGTGCATGTGTAGGTAGATTAGATTCCAGTGCAGGTTGTCAGGTCAATATTTATTTTATACTACTTTGGTGGCAGACATACGCAAGGCCCACCTGATAAATAGTGGTTACTGTGAGCAATGGACCCTGTAAGCACAGTGAGTTTTAGTGCCGTCAGTGAAGAAGACAAAGCAGGACAAGCCTTTGGTCTTCCTACTAACAGCACAAAAGCCCTCCAGTGAGCTCTGGAGTTAATTCAAGTGAAATTAATGTAATTGACATAATTATTAATACAAACCTGATTAATTCAAGTGAAATTAATGTAATTGACATAATTATTAATACAAACCTGATTATGCCATACTATTTTGTTTACTGTAACAAACTCGTGCACCTGCAAGAAACGAAGTTCCTTTACTTATTACGTCTCTAATCCTGAATTAGAATATTGGCTGGATTTTCTATACGACGAAAACTTTAAGTAAAATAAATTTGAAGATTTGTCAGTAAATTTACAAATTACATGAATAAACATCCCTGTGTCCTACTTGTCTTTGTTCATCTATATATCACAAATACTGTGTAAATTATAAATTGCAATTTCACTGCGCTAACAAGATTGCCACACATTCTAGTGTCTAAAATTAAAAATGGCACACGTGATATACATAAAGGAGAATCTGTCTGTCAAAGACCACCTAGCGTGAGACAGTTGGGCTGAGCCATTCATCTTTATTCACTGAAAACAACATTATCACTGCAGTTCCTTTCAATCTTATTGCGTTAAATTTAAGAGTGATTTTAGTTTGAGATTTGATGGCTTGAAAATTGTTTAAATGAAGGAACAAGTAATTTATAGAGGGAACTAGACCCTCGCAACGTTATAGGTTAATCTCACTTTAGGCTAACGATTTGTGGCTTGTTGGACGATTATCCCAGTTACGGCAAGGGGCAGGTTAATGCTGTCAAGTTAATGTGTAATTATGTAGGTTTATATTAAGAATTATATCTATGATAGATTATAAACCATGGAGCAACTATATATGAAACATATGAATATCATTATATTATATTGTTATATTAAAAAGTAACCCGTACTCCTAGGTGAAGGTCTCTGATGCGACTGGGACTAACGAAAAGATGTTGATTGATATATTTGAGAATTAAACCTTCAATATTTTACAATGCAGCCACGTACATTCAGTTAATCCAATCTGTGGTCACAGGTTGGATTTTATACAACGTTCACACAGGATTTTTAGATCACATGTGCTCCGGAAGCCAATATAAATTATTTAAGAAGTGGACATAACAATGAAAATATTACTGTCTCTCTGTCGATGAATATAAAGTTAGCAGTTTTTTCCAAAGTGTACCTGAAGCTTGATCGGCTTGGTTTCATTTTAATGTATTTTCTCCCTTTCTCAACTGATTCAAGTTGATGATACATCTGATATTATAACCGTTCAAAACTCAGACTCAGCGGCGGAATCATTATTTGCTACATTCGGCAGATTTTGTCAGCCCAGTCTGACTACGGCCTTATTCGCTGTTCACCTTTTGTAGAGGTGTGATCGTTTGTATATTTAGTAAGTACGGTGTCTATCCTATCTGATTTGCGGTGTACTTGATTAATTTGTTTGTACACCCAGTATTTAGTATGTACTTAGAAATAAACCAAGCTGAGATACAGTACTTGTTTAATTTAATATAATTTATGGTTTTGCCTGAACATTCCTAATAACAACCTTGGTGGAGATACGTTAAATGAAAATCACAGATTCAAGTCTTATAAAGTTCAAGAGTGTAACAGTTAATCGGTAGCGTTCACAGATTTTTCAGTTCGTCAATTTAAGTCTTAGTAGTACAAAAATGTCATCCATTCTCATCTCATCCATCCATTCTTTCTACTCTTTAGAAAACTTTTCATAGAGGCATGTTTTGACGGCTCGTTTTTTTATACCACTTAGGTGGCAGATAAGCTCACGGGCCACTTGATGGAAAGTGGTTTCCGTGGCCTATGGATGTGAGCAACACCAGGTGCGTCACACTCGCGCTGCCGACCCTGAACAAACCTAATAGCCTTCTTGAAGACCCCATTTTGTAGTCGCTTGGAAAAACCATAGCAGGGAATTCACTTCTTCTGTTCTTCAGTGAACACCATTATAGTTTTAGTCTTTTTGAGTCTGAACTAGTCACTTCATCACACTCTTACCTCCAGGCAAGTGTGTCGCTTTCTTTTCCTTTAGTAAGAAAAAACGTAAGGGTACTTCAAAGTCAAACGGAAAATTCCTTCCTAATTACTGTAAACTCCTAACATTTACTTTTATCTATACTCTGTAATATTTTTTAAAATAACGAAACCATAATACCCCGCCGATGACATGACAATCGACATAAACAGGGCACCACTCGGCGCGCGTGTATTATTCACGTAAGAGCATTATCATAAATTGAGCAGCTCTTAGCGCGCGAGTGTGTAAAATACTGAGTGTAGCAGCGGCCTAGTTATTATTTACACATACATTATAAATATCATCCCAGATTGAAAAGAATACGCTCAGACGTTTGCATAAAATTTTAACTCTGATGTTGAGTGTAATTTATTTTTAACTTTCCTGGAGTTTGCCGAGTTGATTCCCGTTGGAGTAGAATAGGAGCACTCCAGCTCTTCCTGTGGGTGTCGTAAAGGGATAGGGCCTTTCTCCATCCGACAATAAACATACAGCTCGCTGCCTATTACCGTGGGGTACCGATACCACAGAATAAGAATCACTGCGCAAGAAGATTTAATTAATTCCAGTCTTGTTTCGAAGCAATACGGTGGAATTCAGCTCGCACAACATTAAGTACTTATAATTTTATTCACCTAAACTTGCTTCTCTTTCTATCGCGTGCCTCTTATCTCTTCTTACGCTGTTAGGGTTGCCTTCTTGTGAAGGATTGAATATTTGATTACCATTCCAGTTAAGTACCTGTTACTATTTTTCTACTTATTTGAAAAATGACAAGTCGTTGACAAAAAAGAAGGAACTTGGAACTGCATAAATTACGTAGGGTAGGTATCGTCAGTGGTATCTATCTACCTATAGTCAGCGCGCGATGCAGGTCAAGGACACTCGAAACTAGAAAAATACGGCAAGGCGGGTGACGACGGAGTACGTTGACCCCAATGGGTCCGATCCAATAAACATCCCAATTCAAAAATCTAGCTGGCTAGGCATCTACCTAGGTACTTCGTGGTCAACCTTTAAAATAAGTAGTTTTTGTCTAGATACGCATTCTGAGCAGTAGTAGTGGTGGTGGGTAGGTAGGCTTAAAATTTTAAGATTTATTAATTTGGCAAACTTAGTTTTCAGCATCTATGGGAAGCGAGAAAAAAGATCGGTAAGTATATTTATATTCGAATTCAAACAGCCGAACGCCACACAATATCGTCTGTCATTATTTTCTTTTCTTGTCCATTCTTAGGTAGGTACCTACCTACTTTAAGTAGGCAGTAGGCACGATCAAGAGAGAAAAAATATAATGTATTTATAAAATCCCAGCAGCGTTCACACGAGCGCGCGCGTGACACTCGACTAATTTTAAATTCGGTCGGCCGGATACTTCACTGTAGGTATATAACGGATGTACTGCGCGGAGTGAACCACGCCTGCCGATACTAAGAAAATATCTTTAGTAATATTCAAAAATGAATAGATGGCGCTAGTAGACTCATTTAAAGAAATAAAAAAGTTGAAACCATGTAAAACGTTTACTTACTTGCTGACTTAGAATCACGTAAACTATTTTTAGTGCATGTTTTATTTTTGATAAGTAACTTTAATACTAAAAATTATAAAAAGTTTACCAAAATAATGTCGCCATCTAGTTATAACTCCTGAACTAAAAAGCTGCCTGCTTGCTTCTCGAAGTTACTAAATATATTATATTATTTGTGCTATTACGTTGGACCGAATATCATAGTTGGTGAAACGTAGGTGTTAACCTGTTACCCCTTCCCGGATTTACAGGCATGAGTATATGTATGTATGTCTTTACTGTATTTCGTGGGTATATTGGACCTACCTCACTCCGTAGTCGGTGCCCCTGCTTAATAACGGATGGAGCTCTAAAATAAGCTTTCGCTTCAGGGTTTGTAGTTCATACGCCATGTGCTCGACTTAATTCAATAATTAAAAATAATGAGCGTTTTTTTTTTTTTTTTTACGTGCCGGAAATCCCCACGGATACCCGCCCCTCCGGAGCCGGAGGGGTAGGATATGTCGGACTCGAACCGACTAAACCGCACGCCGTCTGTGGGTCGTGGTGCTAGGCCGAAGGTGAGGTTGTCTTGCGACATATCCCTCGCACCCCGGCTGACCCAGGGCCATCCCTTTCGGTCTGGCCCTCCTCGGGAGGTGGGGACCACGCCGTCCCCGACTCAACCCCTGTGTGGGGAGGCGCGCATCGTCCTACGATGCGCGCCGCCGCAAATAATAAGCGTAACCAGTGTTCCAAAGTAAAAACTTCGGAAGTAACTTTGAAATCGCTATGTGGATGACGTATCGGCAGTTATGTTTTTCGGTCCCATGTAATGGGGGATAAGCTGGATAAGATTATTGCAAGTAAACGGGCACTTCTCACGGGATGTATAATTTGTTGTCAAATGGAAAGTATCTTGAGTCATCTTATACAACACCCTAAGAAACGGGCTAGTCTTTTTTTTAAATCTTTTTTGTACACACATAATACAGAGATCATTACATAAAACTTTTAAAGGAACATGTACAAAGGCGAGCTTAACTCAAAATGAGTTCTCTCCCAGCAAACCTTTGAGTAGCAGAGAAGAATATGGTAATGAAGGGGGATGTGAAGTGTACAAAACAAAAAAAAACACAAGAAACAGCCTAAAAAGCGTACCTAAACAGGTACATTATACACATATACACACATAGATAGCATACATACTATATTCATACATACACCTACACATACATATACATACATATATAATTATGTCCTACATACATACAAATTATACAGATACATTCATTTAATACCGCTGGAATCTGCACTGTGTAATAATCAATTAATGTATTGCAGTCCGTTGCCCGACTATTCTATCAATATGTGCCATAGTCGCATAATACTAATGAAAAATCTATTATTCCGATATAGCATCTATTTATACCTTATGACATCCAAGATGAACCAAAATGGCTTGTGCTCAGGCATAAGGAAGGACATACGATAAAGATAAACATTGCAAATAAAAATAAGATTCCTTCTTTCTATATTACGTTGTTTGACTGAAGCTGCACTAAAATAAACCTTTTTAATATAGCCAGCAACGACTCCGATCCGACTTTGACTAAAGATATTTTTACTCGAGTTTACCGTTATATACTACTTTTCGTATAGTTTGGGTGAGTGCATCCTTGTGAAGATCGAAAAGAAGGAAACTGTGGGGTACACTTCTATCAAATAAAATATTTGCTCAGTCTCGGGCCTAGAGTTATTACTAGGTACCATTACTTTAACTAAATTATATAACAATGATTTATTGCCAAAAACTTTACAATTAAAATGAATATATCAGTTGACACCACACTAGGCAAGCCTGTCCTGTGGGTGCCATGACGCTTTCCTGCCAGAGTTTTGTACAATAGCTCGGTCGCCAATAGGTATGACGTACTTACTCAACACCTTAGAGACATAGATAAAAAAAAAACATGCACGTGTTTATAAAATAGATAAACCAAACGAAATGATAATGAAATGGGTGTGTACCTATAGGATTAAATGTATGTTTGTATATGTATATGTTTTGAAGTATATAGTAGTATGTTTAGGTACATAAATATGTGTGTGGGTGTATAATGTGCATATACATAGGTATATTAAAACCATTGTGTACAGAGTTTACAGAGTCGTTGTCTCCTGAACTAAGTTGTTAACCTGTATCTCAGGAGACAATGATATGTGATGATGTGTGAGAGGGTGATGACTATTCACATCAGTTAGAAATACAAATCAATGTATGAGACACCGGAGATTGATAGTCTGTTTGTTTGCCATGATAGTTAAATTTGATATTGATACTTAATACTAATTGATACTTAGGACTAATTGATGCCAATGAGAACACGTCAACCGTGTGTCGGATTCGAACGTGAACTGATGTGCTGTGAAGTGCATATAATTTACGCGTAGGTACTTTAATGACATACAATTTATTGCTAACTGTGCGGTTGGCCCGGGCGGGATAGTCAAAGTCAAAAATCATTTATTCTGCATAGACCATTAAAACGGTACTTAAAAAACGTCAAGCTTAAAAAGAAAATTAGACTAGTTTAGCAAATGGACCACCGGTTCGAAACGCGGCCCCGACCTGAGAAGACTCCGGGCAGAAACTCAGCGGGCATTTTTTTTTGATCTATTTACAAATATTTGCTTATAGACCAGGGTCGATAATTTTTAAAACAAAAAAAATAATAATAGTAGGATGAAACCCATTAGAAAAGGAGGGGAATATTATAAAAATGAAAGGAAAAATAAATTACGGGTGATCTGAGGTCGGGAAGGGGATGGGGGTGAGTTTTAAGGGTAAAAAACGGATTTTCTCGATTTCCGGCAAAACTAAAAGTCCTATGGAAAAAAGTCAAATGGCAAAGTTGTAGGTAATAAATAGATCTAAAACTTTTGTTTTACACTTTTTTCATATAACCTCAAAATTTTAGTGAAAAATTCAGAAAACCATGTTTTTGTTTTTTTATTTTTATCTTTTTCAAATATTATATATTTACTATTGTAACATTTTTTTTTCACCATCGGAAAGTAGACATTTCTATGAACAGAAAACATACCAACTTTTTGATAAAAGCTGATATTTTGACGGGTAAATTTTCGATTGAAAATTAGGGTGCTTTTTCGATATTAATTCAAAATAAGGTACAAAAATAAATATTTCTTATCAAATAAATTACAGCGTATTTGGGACATAAAAAGGTAAGTTTTCACCAAATTTCATGAAAATAGAAATTTATTTGAAAAAATAAAATCTTGGTTTTCTGAATTTTTCACATAAATTTTGAGGTTAGATGAAAAAAGTGTTAAAACAAAAGTTTTAGATCTTTTTATTACCTACAACTTTGCCATTTGACTTTTTCCATAGGACTTTTAGTTTTGCCGGAAATCGAGAAAAACCGTTTTTTACCCTTAAAACTCACCCCCATCGCCTTCCCGACCTCAGATCGCCCGTAATTTATTTTTCATTTCATTTTTCCCCACCTTTTGTAATGGGTTTTATCCTACTATTATTTTTTTTTCACTTTTTATTATTTTTAAAGGCTTCTACCCTGGTCTATTAGTCTACTTAGTCTTTTTTTTAAAGTAGTGGTTCAGTTCAGATGGAGGTTGTATAGGTGTATCGTTATGATTAAAAAGTTATTTTATCTACTCTGATACTATAATACAAAGATTATAAAATTGAAATCAAAACTCTTATGACAAACATTACGCACAGGCCAAAAAAAAATTTTATTACGATACAGGTCTTGTATGGACACCTATATCATAAAATAACGTTTTAATCATAACGATACACCAGTATCATATTAGTAGTTATTATATTTTATTATAAGAACCCTTATTATGCAACAGTATCATAATGGTAGTTTATGATACTGTTGCATAATAAGGGATCTTATAACACGAGTGTGTTTTAAAAAAACGAGCCGTAGTCGTAACCCTTATTATGCAACAGTATCATAATAGTAGTTTATGATACTGTTGCATGATAAGACCAAGTTATGTACAGTGTCATACACTACTTTATCTACTCTCATACTATAATACATAAACTAATTTATTTTACAAACCAAACCAAACTTTGTTTAATTTAAATGTATAGAACAAAAAATCGGCGGATACTTGAGTTTTGATTTCAATTTTATAATCTTTGTATTATAGTATCAGAGTAGATAAAAGAAATAACACTCTTTATTTGTTTCACCCTGAATCAGTTAAACTTTGGAATGTTTCTCGTCCAACTGTGAAAATAAACTATTACGATTCTTCTTTTCATTTTTCACAGTGATTGTTCAAACAGTATTTAGGGTATTGAGCCAATGACTTTTATGTTTTACATAGAAAGAAAAACATAGAAGTCCTCGTATTGACTGGGCCGGGAAAAAAAAATTAAAACTAACGCGTTAAATGTATTACAAGATTACATGCACAATTGGTTATTTTTAATTGATTTTCCTAATTATTCCAGGACAGCTGCTCAGTCGTGTCGGTTTATATAAATACCGTCAATACCGCTGTACGGTGACAATAAAAAGCATAGATATCAGGGAAAGCTTTACAATAAAATTGTACTGTGGGATGAGCGTTGAGTCCTATTTTCAGATTTCACTCCTGGGTGCGACTAGCAAACCCAAGAGTGAAAAAGACAGAGATATTATAATACCTCTTTATTTATATTCTGTTTAAAAATTTCGCAGTACCGAGCGGTTTTAAGTTGTAAAATTTTACGGGCTCAGGGCTCAAAAGTTTTATATTTTTGACAGACATAGTAAATATCGAAGGAAATTCACTGTTTCAACACACCGACGTTCTCATACATGTATTATTAATTCTGTCGCTGAGAAGATTTTGCTCATGGAATTCAATTTGTTTTGGTATTAAGTTTTTATTCCAACGTAATATTATCTTTTTTACTCATTTCAGGAAGCTATTAGAATAAAATACGGACTTGAGAGAGAGGAAATCGAAATAGTGATACGACTAAAGTGGTTGTGGATTTGAATTTGAGGTTGGTTCCCAGTGGAGGAGAATAGGGCCAGCTCATTTACTACAGTGAGTAGACGGCATGGAATGAGTTTGTTCTCCAGCCGACAATAAATACACAGCCCATGAAAAAGTTCCCGCTGGACGCCAATAGGCTTTCATCTTATTACGTGGGACAACGGAGGACAGATTCCTTCTCCATGCGTGGAACCGTAAATCATAGTTGGTGAACTTTGATAACAGTAAAGTTCTTGACAGCTATATACATCTGTAACACAGCCCGTTGGCATGGCTAAAGATCCAAGAGCCAAGCTTACCCGACATTATGCCGAAGACATCCCGGACATCAGCCTGTACAAGATTAGGACGGCCCTTAAACAGCTAAAGAATAACAAAGCGGCGGGTGAGGACGGAATTACAGCGGAAAGATTATACAGAAGACCAAAGAGTACAACCAGCCTCTCTGCTTAGGATTCGTGGACTATGAGAAAGCCTTCGATTCGATCGAAATATGGGCCGTGCTATAGTCTCTCCAGCGGTGCCGGATAGATCACCAGTTTATCGAGGGGTTAAAGTGCTTATACCAGAACGCCACTATGTCGGTCCAAGTACAGGAACAGAGCACGAAGCCAATTTTACTGAAAAGGGGCGTTAGACAGGGAGACGTTTTCTCTCCGAAACTGTTTACCGCTGCCTTGAAAGACGTCTTCAAGTACTGAACTGGAAAGGACGTGGCATCAACATAAACGGCGATATTGTCATTATGGCAGAATTGCTGGCAGACTTGAACACCATGCTCGAAGACTTCAACAGCGTATTATAACAGGTGGGCCTTAAGATGAACATGGACAAGAAAAAGGTTATTGCAAATGTCCATTTTGTGTCTCTCACGGTTCTAGTTGGGGACTCAGCCTTAGAAGCTGTTGACGAGTACGTCTACTTGGGTCAACTAATCCAGGTAGGCAATTCCAGCTTCGAAGACGAAGTAAATCGACGAATCCGACTCGGCTGGGCAGCGTTCGGGAAGCTACGAGATGTCTTCTTGTCCGACATACCTCAGTGCCTGAAGACGAAAGTCTTTAACCAATGTGTGTTACCAGTGATGTCTTACGGATCTGAAACGTGGCTCCTCACTATGGGCCCCTAAAAAAACCTCAAAGTCGCTCAACGGGCTATGCAAAGGGCTATGCTCGGTATATTCCTACGTGATCGCGTCAGAAATGATGATATACGTAGGAGAACAAAAGTACCCGACATAGCCCAGCGGATTAGCTCGTTGAAGTGGCAGTGGGCGGGAGACATAGCGCGCAAAACAGATGGCCGATGGAGCAAAAAAGTTCTGAAATGGCGACCGCGTACGGGCAAACGTAGTGTAGGACGCCCAACGGCCAGGTGGAAGGACGACTTCATCAAGGTCGCCGGGAAGCACTGGATGAGGGCTGCTTTAGATCGGTCATTCTGGAAGTCTACGGGAGACAATGTTCGGCAGTGGACTGTGTGTGGCTGATATGATGATGATGAAAGTTCCTAAAGTATATAAGGAGAGAACCAGATGGCGGGCTACTGCCTCTGCCTACCGCAAAGGGAAATAGGCGTGAGCGTATATATGTATATTCTTAAAGAAAGAATTTAAACTTACTACATACATAAAATCTAATCTAAAATGTACAGCAATAACCAACTAAAATACCATCTAACCTAACTAATTTCTGCACTAAATACTCTGCATAAGTGATCCAGTTTTAGCATAGGACTTCGTAAATTGTCTACAACGATACTGGTATGATAGTCTAGGAGCAGGTGGCGGCTGTTAAGTAATTTCCGATACCCCAAGCCTAAGTAACCCGCTTACAGGTTAAGGAGCAGGTAAGCTGGTATGAACGATGTGATTGAGCTTCAGTTTGTAAATAAATGGATATCGGAGCTCTGAGATGCATCGTCATTGGACACAGATTGAGTTAGTGTGCTTTCCTGAATAGCTTCTTTGATAGACAGTAATTAGATTTTATAATTTAATTTCTTTATAATTTAATATAATTTCTTTATAATTTATAGATACTTTGTTTTCGTGGAAATTATTTTGTTCACAATTTGATGGATTTTATTAAATTGCGTGTAACTTTAATTCTTATTCTTAAAAAGGTGTAGTCGTTAGTTAAGTTATAGTTTATAAATCTTTAAGTAAAATATTATTTTTTCTTATGCCACTTACGTGGCATACAAGCACACGGCCCACCTGATGGAAGGTTGTTACCATGGTCTATGGACGTGTGCAAAACCGGGGGAGTCACACTCGAGCTGCTAACCCTGTTAGAACAGAGAGTTTCTGTGTCGTCAGTGTAGAAGATAAATCAGAACAAGCCTTTGGTCTTTCCACTGACAGCACAGAAATTCTCCAGTGACCTCTGGCTTTCCTACTCACCACCGGGAACACAACATGAAGTTATTATCGCCGCGGTATTCTGAAGGGCATATCCAATTTTGGAGTATAGTGAGAAATTCACGACGTCAAAAATAACTATGCAGGTGAACTGTTCATTTATTAATGACTGCATAGGCAAGTCTTTGCTCGCCTTTATATTTTTTCAAAGTAATATTTTAGCACGATATTCAAAAATCGTGAGAGAGTTTGAAGTTTGAATGATTAAAATTTTATAATCGTGTAATTCTAATATTAAGTTTTATTTAATTAGGATAACACTGAATCTCACATACTTGTACAAAGCTGTTAAAAGTTAATCGCTGTGAAGTTAATCTGTGTTGCCTTATTCACCGTATTTTCCGACACAAACTCTTCAGATTTTCACTTGTTTTGGTATTTACAAAGTCCTTGAATGAACACGACTGTAATAAAGAAAGCCTGTCGAAGTTTAAAATAAAATAGGAAAAAAATTTATGACAGTAAAATTCTAAAATTACCAAAAAGATGGATGAAAGATTGCGATCTACGGTTCATTCACAATTTTTTTAAAGTAAATATAATTTGAATGTCATTTTTAAGCATCTTGCATGCTAAATATTCAAGTCGATTAAGATAGGAAAAATATTGAATAGTTCTAGGCGTGGCTTTGTATATATAATAGAATATCGGTAGACCCTCCACCGTTACCTCAAAGACGGATAAAAAGGTGAAATTTCGATTGGTTCGGGCGAGGTCTGGTAGCTTAGTGGTCAAAGCATTGCCCCTGTAAGGCAAAGATCGTGGGTTCAAGCCCCGCCTGGACCAATTCAATATTTTTCTTATCTTAATCGATAAGTTGAATATAGTTTTATGCTTAGACTTCGCTTAAATTGTTTGACAACTCTCTCGCTTCTTTTTTAATCGACTTCTAAAAAATAGGAGGTTATTAATTCAGTTGTACTATTTCTTCAATGTTTGTTACCATGACACTCCGTTATATTTAAACCAACTTAGTGAACTATTAACGTGTGCAACACTAGGAGCAGGGGGAACTATTCCTTTTGAAAGAAGATTGGTCTCATTTCTATAGAAATCTAGTTTCGGTGATAGAATCTACGATAAATTTAGGACACTCCTCAAATATCAGAATCATTACCTATTTAGGATTATTGAAGCTGGTTCTTGCCTTTTATAAAAGTTATTATCTAATGAAAGGCTAGCATTATTGAGCACATGTTCAATACGATGTGATAAAGTTGGTGGCTAACGAAAATGCATAGTCACGAAGACACTCAGTCCCCACTGGCTCGTGTGAGAAAATTCTATTTTTGTATGACACATCTATTCCGTGGAGTAAGTCATTAGCGGGCAGAGATATAACTTTATATAATCAAATTCTTTGTCGTTAACTTTTCATTGCAGTAATAATAATATTAAAAAAAATTAGAAGGCGTTGAAACATTAAATATCGGAATTTTCAAAACTAAAAGAAGACATCATTGTAATACTAGGAGAGAAACTTGAAACATACGCACTAAATTAAATCTAATTCTGAATGAATCACAGGTGAATTCTAGTTATTTGGTGCTTATACTGTTAATTGATGGCACTTGGCGGAACTTGCTACACAGTAGCACAGTAGCACATGTTTTTTGGGTATCAGATGTCAATTAGAGTAATATTTTACTCTAATTGACATCTGATACCCAAAAATCATGTATTGACCTTTGATAATGCCGTAAGGCAAAACCGGTCAGGAATTCAATAAATAATGTGGAATAGTACAAGTGTTTTCATTGAAGAGTTATTTGGTAATTTAAAATCGACAATCTTTTATTAATTTTACATTAAAAACTATGTTTAACTAGAAACACTGTTAAATTAGATGAGAAATTAAAATCATTTTGGCTATTTCTTTAACAAATAAACAATCAAGCTAGTATTTTTGAAGTTATACTTCTTTAGGCGCGTTATGAAAAAATGATGAGAGTGAAATTTTAAGATGCGCGCGCACCTGTGACACAAAATTAACAGTATGAAGTTAGGCGCGTTATGAAAAAAAGGTTGAGAGTGAAATTTTAAGATGCGCGCGCACCTGTGACACAAAATTAACAGTATGAAGCCGTCTGCTTAACCGCTCATTAAGTCAAAGAAGTATAACTTCTCACGCGCGTACATAAGTACACGCACCCATTTTTTTCTATGTAGTGCCAATAGTAGGACAGGAGAGTATAAAAGCTAATGTTATGTTGGTTTGACCCCAAATATCTGGGATAAGAGTAAATAATATCATCAAGTCATTACAAATGTCACGATAATGACTATATGCAAAGCTTTAAGATTGTCGTCCTCTTTTTAAAATTGGTTAGCAATATCTAATGTATTATTATTTATTAGACTATACTGTTGCTAATGACTTGCACCGCAGAAAAAATAACTTTCATTTTACAGATCAAAAGACAGAGGCGGTGTTCGTTGCCTTTAGTCACAACAATACGCGCCATATGACGCTCTAGTACACCACAAACTTTTAGAAATAAGCTCTGACGTCATATATTCTGATAGTGGATGGTATTTAATTGACTTCAGTGCTTCTGTAAAAAGGAAGCATAGTAGATGGACAAGGTCAACTTACAGTCCAAAACTGTCTCGGGATGGGGTTAAAATCTGCAATTGGGTAAAATGAATTGTAATGGCTGAACTTTGGCGTAGTGCGTAGTGGTATAGCAAAACAACTCCCATGAAGCACCGACCCCTCCCACTACCCACCTTCAAACCTAAAGGAAATTTACCCTGGAGTCTCGTCCTTGATCAGTAAATGCACTGGTTAGCAGTTAAGGCTAACTTAAGGCCCAAATATCTTGGTACAAACTTCAATCTCTTATACTCTTTAAGAATGTGCTTACTACATAGTTTGTGTTTGAGCTAAAAGGGCTAGAGGCCAAACAAGTAGTCATAAGTTTCGATGACAGTTGAATGACAGTTGTCACTTCTGTAAAACATACTGGGTCTTAATCTTGCGTCGGAGCAAGTACAATTTTGGGAAAATTAAATATTCTTGTGGGAACATTTGGGAAAATTTTGGGATTTATCCAGTAAATCTGTGAAAATATATACATATCCGGGACCGCGGAGTGTATACCTAATTGTTTCTGGTTGAATTACGTCCGGAGACGTTAATTCGTGTGCACGTGTGTGTGACGTCGTGAAATCTGTTGGTGAGCGCCGTGGGGCAGTTCAGCGGTGTGATCGGCCTGGAGGGAGCCAGCCAAGGGCAAGTAAACACTGAACAGACGCATCACACTTACAAATACACACCTCACATTCACACACGCCTTGAAGGGTTCTGGAGGTGCTGTGGTGACATCACAATCGGTAAGTGAACCTGGTCATTACCATATTAGACTTAATTGATCAAGTACAGCGCTGCGTTACTTGCAGCCAGTTGGAGTAGGGAACAGGGGTGTTATCTCCAACAGTTTGTTAAACACTTCCAACATTTTAGTTATACTACCGGCATGGTATGATGGCCGTATTTACTAAGCTGCGATATTGACCGAGTAAAACGGTTTAGTCATCTGTTGAGTTGATAAGGTGGTACTTAAGGGCCGTGTAAAAAAGAGAGAGATCAACCAAGCTCTGAAAAGTTCTCTTAATACTTAGCGGCCATCATACCGTGTGGGTTGTGTAAATGATATCTTGCTCACACGAGAGATGTTTTCACGTATTTATTCTATCTCTGGGTACCTTTCCTTACATTGCCTTTTCTGGTAATCTGTAAGCATCGCTTAATATGCGTGAAGTGTTTCTGTACATTTCGGTGATAAAAATCTATGGTAGGTCTTATCGCCGTATTTATTAGCACATAATTAAAGTGAATACGACTGTAAAGTATGTGCCGAGTTAGGTTAATTAATAGAAAGGGAAATACGGGTATTGAGATTGAAACAGAATGTACAAATAATATACCTAATCATTGAAAAGAGTATTGCTATTGTAAAGATGATTTCTACTAATCAAGAGAACAGCTCATTCATTAATGGACAGACGAGGATCTGGCTGGTATCAGCTTCCCTCTAAGCATGTAAGGGGGTGGGGGAGGCGGGTGACTCGGGGAAAACGCCAGGCTCAATAGTGCTCTCACCATACTAAAACAATATCAATGTCAATATTCTACCTTGCTTTAGTCCACAAGCTGGCGGGCAGGTTATCTACTTCTGGTAACTGAGAGATGACCAGCAAACAACAGCAGTGTGTGTGTGCATACGTGTGTGTTCGTGTTTCATAAAGGATTTCCTTTCTTTCTGCCCATTTTCTTTTTTCAAAACTATAACTGGCGCCATAATAAAAAAGTCCACAGCACTCTCAGACAGCTATGATCCGTAACGATTACATTTCATAGTCCTTATGTATACCCGTGGTTAGTCACACGTGCGCGACCTAATTATTATTTAACCATCGTCAGATGTCTTTAATGGCAGACGAGTAAGGCATGACCGCCATTAGTGAGAGCACCATGCGTTTAGGAATCTCAGGATTTAATTGCACTACTCGTGTGTTTTGGACCCAACATTGGATACAGTTATACCGTGAGTTGAATAGAAGTTCACTTTGCCTACCTTAAACTACATGGTTGCTTGTAATTATTGTATTTCAAGAATGCGCCTGGCGTAGAAGTTCGCAAAAAAAAAATCGGGTCAAATTTCGTCAAGAATTTCTGGCATCTTCCTGTCTTGAATGTGTTTTAAGAAAGAGGTTTGACTATAATTTATTTTGACATTGCAGTCCTGCCCCTCTAGACAATTCGCTTGCCAGCGTTTGATGGAATAGAATGACGAATGTATGGGATTTGACGTTTATGACATGCGTTAACGACTGTCACAAACGTCAAATCCTATACATTCGTCATTCTATTCCATCAAACGCTGGCAAGCGAATTGCCACTTGTCTAGAGGGGCTGCCTGATTGATTCATTCACGCAAAGTCCAAACCACCAAGTACCTGTTACAGTCCACCTGAATCTCGTGGGGGAGGACACACGGAAACAAATTTACTGGCGTGGCTCTGGTATACTTAACATTGGCGTTTCGTCAGAAATAATTTTATTACACATTTCATTTGACATTGGCAAAATTGCGGCGATTTGCTGCAGAGGTCATATTGAAGGAGTTGACATTGAAGTTTTCTTTCTTTGCAAGGTAAGTAGTGGCCAACTTCAGTTCACAGGAATGTTGGTTTTATAACTAAACTAGCTGCTGCCCGCGGCTTCGCCCGCGTAGAAGTCACTTATCGCGTAGTTCCATAAATAATTTTAGCGCAGAGTCAAGCATTCAGAGCTTAATAGATACTCTTTGCACCTCTTTATTTGACTCTTTACTCGACTTTCTACTTGCCTTTCTACTCGATCCTCTGATCATCCCTTTTTCACTCTCTGCTCGCCTCTCCACCTGCCTCCCATTCACTTCTCTAATAGCCTCTCTACTCGACTCCCTACTTCAAATTCAAATTCTTTATATCACAAAATTGTGCAACGTGATTACATCTATTGCTGTCAAATTCCGCTTAAAACTAAGTTTATCACATAGTAGCCCAGCAACAAACTCAATTGCAGAATTTAGAAATGTCAATATACAAAAAGTGATTTCTTAAGACTAAATATGAACGAATTTACATTTGTCTAGTTTAAGATCATCAAAAGAATATTTAAAAAAAAATTGCGTATCTACTCGCCACTCTACTCGACTTTCTAACTTGTATCTCTATTCGACTCTCTGCTCCCATCTCTGCCCCTTAAGTTGTTCCTTCCCAGTTGTCTCTCTTTTCTACTCCACTATGTCTTTCCCCAAGCTCTAATCGGTCTATCTATTTCATCAGGATTTATTCTTTGATAAATTTTAATTCAAAAGAAAGTTCACAATTCGTTCGGTATGCTTTTTGTTAGTTTATCACGGTATCAAAATCAGAACGAACGGAAATGATAAAAGGAATTTTATAATTCTTATGGTGTTGGATAGGGTACACAGAAGGATCCCATATCGAAGAAGTCCGCATCTGATGCCGAGATCCTATTCATTTCTTTACCTATCCATCTTCATATCAGATCATCCTTGATCGGTCCTGATATATTACGACTCAGGCGGGAGTTAGCGCACGTCATGCCTTATTAATTACTTTTAAATTTTAAAGTGGACAACCTTTCGGTTCGTGAATGTATCCACTTCAATGTGGTACACGTACATGCGTGGCGCTGGACGGCGACAGCATCAGATCCTAACTTGTCCACCAGCTTGGAGTTTTTTGGCATGGAGTAGCCCTACTTACAGAGCTGTTCAATACCTGAATGACTTTTTGAAAAAGGATCCAGTTGCGGACATATTCCATGATAAGCCAGGTGTCTTTGCTACAACTGTGACAAAATATTTGTGTAACTTATAGTATTTTTATGCCTAAAATGTAACGTATTTCATCGTATTTTTAATAATTTTATTATTTCAAGAAATGTATCATTTAAATAATTAATTTAATGTAATGTATATTTATGTAACTGACTGCAAATAAGTGCTTTGGTGCAAAGGTGTAAGCTTATATTGCTAATAATGAATTGAGAGAAGACTTCAAAATAATATGAAAAAGCGCCTGTTTTGTTTGTGGTAGCAATCATGACGTTTCGTTTTCAAAAAATGAATGTCTAGGCGCTTTCTATTAAAATTACAGTATAGTCAAAATTGATAAAATACAACTTAATATTAACACTCTACAGTATGTACCTGTTGATCAATATATGTTGTGTACATAAGCGCATTGATTTTTATCAGCCTTAAGTACGTTTTCTCAGTGGCTCTGGTAGGGAGAATGTTCCCCAGTAAAGCCACAACGGCGGCAAAAAGCGAAAATTTTCAAAATGGATGTCGGTGGAAGATAATTCTTACCTCGGTGTAGTTTATCGAATTTAAACATATCTACCATCTATGCTAAGGGAAGCTGGCAGGTACTGAATTATATGGACCCCTCGCCACTGCCACAAAATATGTATTCGTGTATCGGGATTTCTCTGAATTTCACTACTATGGGAGCTAAATAGATGATGAACCGTTATATGTTAAGGCCATTATTTGCGAAACGGGAGCCCCTTATTTCGTAGAAAGAAATTTCATAGAATTTCGTTTCACAGAAAATGTTTCATATAATATTTGGTTCTTATATTTTTATTTCGAATATTATTGTTTCAAAAACAATTTCCTTCAATGAAACATATTTCACAGAAACACAATTGAACGAATTTTTATGCATATTTTTTTGTTTAACAAACTTAACAAACCGTAGAATTATTTTTTAAAGAATATTAAACCACCTTTATAATGTTCCAAATCACATTTATTTTTAACTGTAACATTTACAATTTTAACACCCCGACTCAGATTACCCCGTCTCGGGTAGGTTAGGTTAGAAGGCTAATGCGGGAGCGGAGCGTAGCGAAGCTCCCGCATTAGGCCTTCGTGGTTATTTTTTTATAAACCACCCAGAAGTAGGAGCCCCGCCTAGCGGGGCTCCGTCGACCTTGTAGACGCATCAATTGTTTAGTTTGTAAAAACCATATATATGATAATACGCTATTCTTTGTAATAAGTTTTCTATTAATTAAACAATAAAATGATTAAGAATATTTGATTTGATATTCTATGAAATGATTATTCTAATGTTTAACTTTATATGAAACAAAATTCAATGATTTAAAATTCTTTAAAGTAAGTATTTTGTATATTGATTATTCTATGAAACGAAATTATGCGAAACATTTTCTGTAATACGAAATTATATTAAACAATTTTCTATAAAACAACGCACACCCTTTGCGAAACGGATTCTTATGATCTTCTTTTTGTTGGAAAGAGAAGGGTGGTACCTGGTCAAGTTAGTCAGAATCAGATGGCGGGATCCGGAGAGTAAGAATCTAGGAATCTATGGAAATCCTCGAAATGTAGGCAAAGATGCTGTATGTGTTGCTTTTACATGATTTGAGAATTTGCCTCTAAAATCATGATGTTAAACTGATGATAAAAACAAATATCAAACTAAGCAAATGATCAACGATGGATCCGTTAGATACATACTTACAACTCACTACAAACCGACTTCGAGAAACACTCTTAGAAGTCGATGCCAACTTTGTAGAATGTGCCTGAAGTACTATGGTGTAATCAATTTATATATGGTTTATCGGGCTATGCACCGACTTCTAACAGAACAGCTGTAATATCAGTAACTTTTTTTTCAGTGCCTCTTTTTTGTTCCCTTTGTCGGCTTAACTCGTTAAAAATTTATTTATTGGCTATAAAGGTTAGTCCATGTCAGTTCTTAAACTCTAATCCAATTCTGCATCACATTTCATCAAGATCGGTTCAGTTCAGCGTTTTAGGCGTGAAAGGCAACAGACAGATAGACAGGGTTCCTTTCACATTTTATAATGTTAGCACAGTCTAACGAACTTTTATGCAGAGTTACAGACTCGTTATGTTATGATATTAATATGAATTACCCAGGATGTTAAGGATCTGTGGCGTAGCGGTACTGAACACGGCTGTTACTGATTCCCGCTCAGTGCAAACATTTCGCACGTTTGGGAACAAAGGGTCACTTCTGCATGAAACCTAACTTTACAGGAAGAGCAAAATTTAATATTTTTTTACGTATTTTTTATAAACTCTGTTCTATTTTACAGTACTTGAGACAATTCTCACAGTATTAAATTGATTAGATAATCATGGATAATTGATTACTATTTAAAAGGATATACACAAAGGGGCTTCTGAGAAAAAAGTCAGGAACTGAGGGAAGGGTACCAAAAGTGACTTTTTGTTACAAATCACAAACTGTTTTCCTGCAGAAATGACTTTTTTAAACATTATAATGTCTTGAAATACGTTATAATAATGTTTACGCTTGGTTTAAGTTCATATTTAATGAAGTTGTTTTATAGTGGAAACCAATATAAATTAAAGCTATTAGAAAATTAGAAAAGAAAGACACATTTGCGATAAAAGGAAGGATTTTTCAGTAAAATAGGTGATAATATAAAATTATTTTATTTAAAATCCACAGAAATGGTATCAAACTTAAGCAACAAACAAAACATTCGATCGTATTGTTTTAAGTTTGAATACACATTACCACACGACATGGAGCTAAGCCTAACAAGTCGGGTATGCGCCTTGATGAAGGCAGTTGATTTTGAATAAAAAACATGTTTTATCAAATAAAGGTTTAATTTAATAACGCGTGTTGCCTCCATGGGCATCTACGACAGCTCTAATACGATAAGGCATAGAGTTTATCAACCGTTCTATTAAATTTTGAAGGATCATCTCAAATTCCTCTTCTATGGCAGTTTTCAACTCCGGCATCATCTAGGCAACTGGCTGACGAGCCCTAACACGTCTTTTTAGATCGTCCCACATGTGCTCAATCGGGTTCATGTCTGGGCTTCTGGCTGGCCAGTCCATAACTGTGATGTTCCTATCCCGAAGATATTCCCTGACGATGCGGCCGTATGGGCTCTTGCATTATCATGCATAAAACGGAAATTTTTGCCCACATGGTACACGTATGGCATCAAGTGAGGTTCTAAGCACTCACGAATATACCTTTAGCATTTCATGTTGACAGCCGTGGTCCCGTAACAACCTTAAGTTGAGTTTTGCCGCTCGCGGATATACCGCCCCAGACAGTCCATGAGCCACCGCCATAAGCAACCCTCTCTTGAAAGCAGCATTGTGCAAAACGCTCTCCCTTACGTCTGTAGAACGTCTTCCTTCCATCATTGCCATGTAACACAACTCATCAAACATCAGAAAAGAGTACACGTCTCCAATGCTGCTGAGTCCAATTTAAATGAGGACGTGCGAAAAGAAGATGCGCTGTTCGATGGGCTCGCTCATACCATATCGCGTTCTTTGAACCTTCTCCGAACAGTTCGAGCGCTCACAGATACTCCGTGGAAGTCGCGAAGTTGGTTTTGTATCTCAATGGAGGTAAGGTGACGATTTCTCAAGCTGGTCGTCACGATGTATCGATACTGCCTTTCAGTTGTGACCCGAGATCGTGGCCTTCCTTGACAACGAACAAAGCTACCAGTCTCTACGTACCTCCGATAAACATTTCGGACCGCAGATCGACTTAAATTAAGTTGAGCACTTACATTTCTTTGGCTGTATCCGGCCTGGATAAGTCCACAGCTTGGGCGGCGACTTCAGGCGAAGTATCCATAGATTAAATCCAAGTAAACCAAAAAAATCAAGTTTTCTTAGTATTCGATTATTTGATATCAACAAACAGAGTCCAAATTGTCTTTTGTTTCTTTAAATTCTGTGTTCGAAATTCAAAAAAAGACTATTAAATAAAATTATGAATGTGCCTGGTGTAAACTGCATAAAAACTTTTTGACTTTAGACTGGTAAAAGCGGACCTGGTTCCTGGTAATAGGGAGTGAGCCTATTTTCGTATTCCAGGCATTATTGTTGACTTGAGCTATGAATTTGGGGCTGTACATATCTGTCTGATGTGAATCAGCCCTATATCCCTTAGTCGCCTTGTATGACACCGCGTGGGAAGAGATGGGGTGGCCCAAATTCTACTCTGCCGGGACCACGCGGCTGAAGAAGAAGACCAAGGATATTAAATTTAATTTAATGGAATTATAAATAAATGACAGGAGATATAATTATAAGAAAATGTACTAATCGAAATGACCGTTCTTATATATTCTGTTGTGAACGAAACAATATCTTGTTTAAGACTGCGCCATCTAGTTGTATTTTTGTAACTAAATTATAGAATTACAAATTTTAATTTATTGATTAAATACGATTTTATATACACAATTGTGTATGTAAAAATAAAGTCTATTTATTCACATTGTTGCTTAGATATGATAAGCTATAAAAAATCTACCATAAAAATAATCTCAAGCAAAAAACCGACATTATTGCTCACAGAGATGTGAGCAATAATGTCGGTTTTTTTGTTTCCAATCAACCAATTGCGATCAAACAAATGTAAGATTTTAAGTCTGAGCAAGCCCTTTCTAACAAAAAAAACCGCATCAAAATCCGTTCAGTAGTTTTTGCGTCCATCGCGAACAAACAGACAAACAGACAAGAATTCCAAAAAAAATATTTTCGTGTTCAGTATCGTTAATATAACATACTCCAAGTATTATTTTTCAAATATCTCCAATGTACAGAAACGACTACTTTGCAATTAAATAATAGTGCTACGCGGGCGTAGCACTATTATTTAATTGCGCTTGGCCACTTTAATATATGGCCAAATTTTCATAGGAGTGAGCGAGACGGCACTATAGAAAGAGACAACATGCCTTGACGTCACTGTTCTAGAAGGAATGGAATGAATAGAACGAGACGTCAGGCTAGAAAGAGACACAAGACCTAATAGAACCTCCCAGAAAGTTCCTGTCTTTTTCAGAACGTACCCGTCTTTTCTCGATCTTTCGCTACTCGGCCGCGCCCTATATAAAAGGCGAGCTAACAGCCGCTGCTCAAGTTAGTCTAAGACTAGTATTCGAAGCGAACAAAGCGATAAAGTGTGTGAAGCTATACAGTGCGATTATACAAGTGACTGTGTGTTGTGTAAGGAAGAGTTTTCGAATTTCTACGCGCTTTGCTGTAATTGAAGTGAAGCTGAATAAAGCCTGCCTTCAACGGTTGTCCTCGCATTTTCTATTTAAACCGATCCCCACGCTCGTAACAACTGGTGTCAGAAGCGGGATAGAAAATGCCGATAACGCCGAGAGACGACAGGGAGGGTGTTAAAACCAGAAGCCAGGCCGCGGAAGAGGCTGCGGGTACTCCGAGTACGTCGACGGGTGCTTCAAGATCATCATCGGAAATTAACCTGAACGCGATTATGACCTTATTGAAGGATCAGGCCCGTCGCCAGGAAGAGCAGGCCCGTCGCCAGGAAGAGCAGGCCCGTCACCAGGAAGAGCAGGCCCGTCGCCAGGAAGAGCAGACTCTACAATTGAAGGCACAGCTCCAGCAACAACAGGAGGAGCTGATCTGTCGCCAGGAAGAGCAGGCCCGTCACCAGGCAGAGCAGGCCCGTCACCAGGCAGAGCAGGCCCGTCGCCAGGAAGAGCAGGCCCGTCGCCAGGAAGAGCAGACTCTGCAATTGAAGGCACAGCTCCAGCAACAACAGGCAGAGCAGGCCCGTCAACAGGAGGAGCAGGCCCGTCAACAGGAGGAGCGTGCCTTGCAACTAAAGGTTCAGCTCCGGGAACAACAAAAAGATCTATTTGCCTTCTTGAAAGAGTCTAAAGCAGAATGGCAAAGAGAAATTCATTCAGTGCAAGACAGAATAGAAAGCCACGACAAGAAATTTGAGAGTTATGAGGAACGGTTGCAGTCTGTGGCTCAAAACGTAAAAAAATTGGAGACGAAAATAGCTTGCGGAACAGCTGGCTCTGTAACCATTCCATCTGCACAGGCTGTCGGGAAGTTCAAAGTACCGCCATTTGATGGGACCTCCTCGTGGACTGCATACAAACTGCAGTTCGAGTCTGTGGCAAAGGCGAACGGTTGGGATAAGGAGCAAGCCAAAACAGCATTAACATTGGGGTTACGAGACCAAGCACTCAGTGTTTTAGAGGCGCTTGGAGGTGAAGTGACTTACGACCGCCTTCTTGAAGCGTTGGAATCACGTTACGGTGATAGTCACTTGGAACATGTCTACCGTGCCCAATTGAAGGACAGAAACCAGCGTCTTAGTGAGTCTCTGCAGCAGTGGGCTTTGGAAATAGAAAAGCTGGTGAGAAAAGCTTACCAAGGAGCTTCTTCGTCATTTGTTGACAGCATTTTGGTGCAAGCTTTTATTGACGGGATCAGAGACTTGGAGGTGAGAGCTGCCGTCCGTCTGGGTCACCATGCAACCCTTAAAGATGCTGTTGCTCACGCCCTTGAAGTGGAAGCTGTACGACATGACCCTCGACCACATAGATTGCGTGAGATCTCAACAAATGAGCAACGTGTGTACCGTCGGAAATTCGCCCCCAGGTGTTATTTCTGCAAAGAACAAGGACATATTCGGCCTAGCTGCCCGAAACGGACTCAACATGGTAATGGTCAAGAACAAGGGGCTCGACAGATTGAACAGCCAGGAATACGAGAGCATCGGAGTGGGAAAGCGCATGGAAATGCAGATGCGCTCTCTCGAAGACCTTGTCCGGTGAAATGTAACCATTGTGGCAGGCAAAAAGCTAAGGACAGTGTGGCGATTAGAACGATAAGGACTGTTACTGTCAGCGATGAGTGGAGTAGCGAAGCCATGCAGCAAGCACAGCAAGAGGATCGAGACATCAAGCCTATTCTCGAATGGATAAGGACAGGAACACCTAAGCCGAAATGGAGTGATGTCTCCCAAATGAGTGCAGCTACGAAGAGCTACTGGGCACAATGGAAAAGCCTCGTGATACACAATGGAGTCCTGTGTAGAAAATGGGAGTCTGCAAACGGGAAAGACTCACATCTACAGTTGGTTGTCCCAAAGACTAAAATTGATGAGGTTTTGAGATCAATTCATGACGGAACTTCAGGCGGTCATCTTGGTGTGAAGAAGACTTTGATGAAGATTCGTCAACGATTCTATTGGATCCATTGCCGTGAGGATGTTGAAGATTGGTGTAGGAAATGTACATGCTGCGCATCGGTAAAAGGGCCTCATACAAGGAGCAGGGGAGCATTGAAGCTATACAATGTTGGAGCGCCTTGGGAAAGGATTGCATTAGATGTTGCAGGGCCATTTCCTGCATCGGAGTCCGGAAACAAATACATCCTAGTAGTAATGGACTACTTTACTAAATGGCCGGAGGCTTTTGCCATACCTAACCAGGAAGCAACTACAGTCGCGGAAAGACTAGTCACGGAAGTGTTTTGCCGATATGGAGTTCCTCTGGAAATACACAGTGACCAGGGAAGGAATTTTGAATCACAGGTATTTCAAGAAACCTGTAGGATAATGGGTATTCATAAAACCAGGACTACCCCATATCATCCGCAGTCTGACGGAATGGTTGAAAGATTTAACCATACCTTGGAAAGGCATTTGGCTAAGGTTGTTGAGAGCCACCAGAAGGACTGGGATAGTCATATTCCTTTGTTCTTGTTGTCTTATAGAACAGCGATACATGAAAACACAACGGTGACGCCTGCGTGTGCAAACTTTGGCAGAGAACTAAAACTACCGGCTGATCTACTGACTGGACGTCCTCCAGATTCACCGCAAGAAATCACGGAATATGCTAGTGCATTGCGCGATAGACTAAATGACGTTCACACCCACGTCCGTGAATCTGGGCTCCAGGCAAGTGAAAGAATGAAAACCCGATACGACCGCAACTCTCATCAAGCCGGGTTCGACGAAGGCTCGTTGGTATGGCTACACAATCCGATGCGTCGCAAAGGCAAATCTCCGAAGTTGTCTCCAAGCTGGGAAGGGCCGTATAAAGTTGTCACCAAGATCAATGACGTTACATACCGGATACAACGCAACCAGCGAAGCCCCTTGAAGGTTGTACATGTTGACCGACTGACGAGATAATACGGATCTAATAATGCTCGGGACGAGCATGTCTAAGAAGGGGGTAGTGCTACGCCCGGCGCTTGGCCACTTTAATATATGGCCAAATTTTCATAGGAGTGAGCGAGACGGCACTATAGAAAGAGACAACATGCCTTGACGTCACTGTTCTAGAAGGAATGGAATGAATAGAACGAGACGTCAGGCTAGAAAGAGACACAAGACCTAATAGAACCTCCCAGAAAGTTCCTGTCTTTTTCAGAACGTACCCGTCTTTTCTCGATCTTTCGCTACTCGGCCGCGCCCTATATAAAAGGCGAGCTAACAGCCGCTGCTCAAGTTAGTCTAAGACTAGTATTCGAAGCGAACAAAGCGATAAAGTGTGTGAAGCTATACAGTGCGATTATACAAGTGACTGTGTGTTGTGTAAGGAAGAGTTTTCGAATTTCTACGCGCTTTGCTGTAATTGAAGTGAAGCTGAATAAAGCCTGCCTTCAACGGTTGTCCTCGCATTTTCTATTTAAACCGATCCCCACGCTCGTAACAATAGTATAGATAGATTATCTGAAGTTTTGACAGTCAATGTACTTTATGTTATAACCATCCACTAAGAACGCATTTTGGAAAATTACATGAAATAAAATAGTTCTGTGCAAATAGGATATAAAATAAGTCCAGGCATATGTAAAACACATATACCTGAACTTATTTTATTTCCAAAATCATGGCAACAGTAGCATTCACCGGGCAGGCAGCTCGCATGCTTAAATAGTAATGTTATGATTATACCCGTACATATTGTGGGGACTATGTTTGCGTACATTACTAACCGGACCCTGCCGATATGATCTCAGATGTGACCGTGCAGACTAGAGAATGGGGATGAATTAAAACTAAGGCACAGATAACATAATACTAAAGTACAGATACCTCATCCCATACAAAAAAATGAGGCCATCATAACTCGGGCAATTTTACGGGCTAAATTTAAATATTAATATTCGCCACTAGATGTCAACAATATAGCCCGAGGTTCAGCTTACGTTTTACAGTAGTAGCTGCTAGATGGTGGTGTACTATATTTTCAACGATAATAAGTGTCATACATAAATGACAATATAAATAAACATAGGTAGGCACAATATTACTACTATTTATTTAAGAAGATTGACTGTGAATGATGTTAGTATAGACCGCATCTCCAAACTCGCAATCGGGCTTTTTCCACAGCGGATCTTTGCAAGAAAAAAGGGTAATACCCTCGTTTGCCAGATAAGAGGGTTCTTGAGTGTGTTGATAACGAATTAGATGTCATTTTTGGAATCCATAATGGCCACCACGGTGTCCTAGCTAAATTACAATATGGGTATGGTTTTATGGGTTTTCGAGTATGCTGAGTTCGAATTTGACGTCAGTTTTGGCCTCCAATATGGCCGCCGCGCTGTAGATAGAAAATTGCAATATGGGTATGGTTTAATAGGTTTTTGAGTGTGCTGAGTGTGAATTTGATGTCATTTTTGGAATCCAATATGGCCGCCACGGTTTCCTAACTAAATTGCAATATGGGTATGGTCTAATGGGTTTTCGAGTATGCTGAGTTCGAATTTGACGTCAGTTTTGGCCTCCAATATGGCCGCCGCGCTGTAGGTAGAAAATTGCAATATGGGTATGGTTTAATAGGTTTTTGAGTATGCTGAGTGTGAATTTGATGTCATTTTTGGAATCCAATATGGCCGCCACGGTTTCCTAACTAAATTGCAATATGGGTATGGTTTAATAGGTTTTTGAGTATGCTGAGTGTGAATTTGATGTCATTTTTGGAATTCAATATGGCTGCCACGGTGTCCTAGCTAAATTGCAATATGGGTATGGTCTTATGGGTTTTCGAGAATGCTGAGTTCGAATTTGACGTCAGTTTTGGCCTCCAATATGGCCGCCGCGCTGTCGGTAGAAAATTGCAACATGGGTATGGTTTAATAGGTTTTCGAGTGTGCTGAGTGTGAATTTGATGTCATTTTTGGGATCCAATATAGCTGCCGCGGTGTCCTAGATAAATTACAATATGGGTGTGGTTTAATGAGTTATCGAGTATGCTGAGTTCGAATTTGACGTCATTTTTGGCCTCCAATATGGCCGCCGCGCTGTAGGTAGAAAATTGAAATATGGGCACAGATAACATAATACTAAAGTATAGATACCCCATTCCTTACAAAAAAATTAGACCACCATAACTTGGGCTATTTTGTGCATTATTTTTAAATATTATTTTTCACCACTAGATGTCAACGAAATATCCCGAGGTTCAGTCTACATTTCGCAGTAATAGCTTCTAGATGGTGGTGTGCTATAGTTTGTCAAGAAGTATAAATAATTAATCTAATATTCTCGTGTCACAATGTTCGTTCCCATACTCCACCGAAACGGCTCGACCGAAGTCTAAGAATTGGCTACTATTTATTTTACATACCCCAGTCCGCGATAACGGACATCCACGCTGGCGGAGCCGCGGGCAATAGCTAGTAATAATATAAATTACCAAAGAGGTAAAATAATATAGATCGCATCTTCAAACTTGCAATCGGGTACTTCACATTTCTTGTATGCTGAGTATGAATTAGATGTTAATCAAAGTCCAATTTATACAATATTGCAATACGGGTATGGTCTAACTTGTTTTTGAGTAGGTGTGCTGAGTACGAATTTTGTGTCATTTTTGGTGGTTATGTTGAACTCGAACCGATTAAAAACGCACACCTCATGCCAGACTAGGTATATCGAGTCGAGTTCAACATAACTGTTATCACCGGCGGCTGGCGCGGCGGCACGGCGCGGTGGTCGGTGGACATGTCGGACTCGAACTCGAACCGACTAAGCCGTCGCGGATGCACCGCGTATATGTCGAGTACGACATAAGCAATCCCGCCTTACATATGTACTTATGAACGACGTGGGACGTCGGCATACCTAGAATGGGACAAGAATATGTAAATATCGTATGTAGGTATCTATGCACCTATATACACGAATAAATATGACTAGGTTCCTACTCTCGCCATTTTGTTCCGGCACGACGAACGGCTCAAAACAAAGTGCCTCAGCCCCTTGACTTTTACATGAGCGACTGCCGTTTGACCTACTATCCTCAAGAAGCAAAATTGCACGACAGTCGCATCCATTAATCAGTGGGTGGTACGAATAGCTCAAAATGACTCAGCCCCTTGACTTTTACATGAGCGACTGCCGTTTGACCTACTATCCTCAAGAAGCAAAATTGCACTAGAGTCGCATCCATTAATCAGTGGGTGGTACGAATAGCTCAAAATGACTCAGCCCCTTTGACTTTTACATGAGCGACTGCCGTTTGACCTACTATCCTCAAGAAGCGAAATTGCACTACAGTCGCATCCATTAATCAGTGGGTGGTACGAATAGCGCAAAATGACTCAGCCCCTTGACTTTTACATGAGCGACTGCCGTTTGACCTACTATCCTCAAGAAGCAAAATTGCACTACAGTCGCATCCATTAATCAGTGGGTGGTACGAATAGCTCAAAATGACTCAGCCCCTTGACTTTTACATGAGCGACTGCCGTTTGACCTACTATGCTCAAGAAGAAAATTTGCATTAGAGTCGCATGCATTAATCAGTGGGTGTACGAATAGCTCAAAATTCCTCAGTCCCTTGACTTTTACATGAGCGACTGCCGTTTGACCTACTATCCCTAAGAAGCCAATTTGCACCAGAGCCGCATCATCCGTTAATCAGTGGGTGGTACGAATAGCTCAAAATGACTCAGCCCCTTGACTTTTACATGAGCGACTGCCGTTTGACCTACTATCCTCAAGAAGCAAAATTGCACTACAGTCGCATCCATTAATCAGTTTGTGGTACGAATAGCTCAAAATGACTCAGCCCCTTGACTTTTACATGAGCGACTGCCGTTTGACCTACTATCCTCAAGAAGCAAAATTGCACTAGAGTCGCATCCATTAATCAGTGGGTGGTACGAATAGCTCAAAATGACTCAGCCCCTTTGACTTTTACATGAGCGACTGCCGTTTGACCTACTATCCTCAAGAAGCAAAATTGCACTAGAGTCGCAACCATTAATCAGTGGGTGGTACGAATAGCTCAAAATGACTCAGCCCCTTGACTTTTACATGCGCGACTGCCGTTTGACCTACTATCCTCAAGAAGCAAAATTGCACCAGACTCGCATCCGTTAATCAGTGGGTGGTACGAATAGCTCAAAATGACTCAGCCCCTTGACTTTTACATTAGCGGCTGCCGTTTGACCTACTATCCTCAAGAAGAAAGCTTGCGCTAGAGTCCCATCCGTTTATCAGTGGGGGTGTACGAATAACTCAAAATGACTCGGACTCCTTAAATTTTACCTGACCGACTACCGTCTGACCTACGGGTCCTACCCCTAATGTTAGGACAGTAGAAGAGCTAATGGAGCTAATGGAATCTTTCAACAAAAATTCTTTAATTGAGGAATGGTCACCAAGTCACCAATCCTATGAGAGATTTGACATCGGTCTTCGAAGGGCTCCAACTTTCTTTAACGATTGCCATTTCGCATTTGCGATATTCGTGTAGAAGCGAGAAAGTCGTCTCATAGGAGCTCGTTATAGGTAGGTATATCATCCTCGCTCGTATATCGGCTCGTCGCCGTGTGTCGTTGTATGTGCGGTAGGTACTACTACTACTGACTACCTTGATGTAGATACATTTTATTAAGTTCGCTTTATGTACTTAGGTATAAATGTTACCCTATTCCTGTTGAGTAATTGATCTGATATTAAATTTGATAGGTAGGTAGGTAAGTAGGAAGGCGTGTGTCTTTTCAGACGACAATATACCTGCCTGAGATGTCATACTTTCAATTAATAAAGCCGTTTAACTAAAAGGTATTACGTAGATACCTACCTACCTTCTTGTTATTTTCACGGTCACCCATCCGACCCACCGACCTGGCTAATATCGCTTATAACTTCAAATGTTAAGAACGGTCACCCAGGGTTGTGCAAAAGTAGAAAGAATACTAATTTGGATACGGATTCTCAGTCGGGCGTCGGCCACCGGGGGTCTAAGCTCCAAAACCCGGTACTTACCGATTGAAAAAGTAATTTTAAGAGTTCTAACTCCAGTGGAAACTGGAAAAATGCCTGTGGCAAAATTATATAAATTCATTATTTACACTACACCAACTCAGAAAGTACCCCAGTAGATAGGTAGTCTTTAAAAAATGAGGCAGAAAGTAGGTACCTACCGTTATTATTTCAGTAGAAATATGCGAGAAATATTCCAAATATCATTTTTTTTTCAAATCCGTACTCAGCATGTTTAAAAGCCCTTGTTATTTCTAATAGGTAAGAAGCAGGTACTACCTACCTATCTAGTACTACCTACCTAACCTAGTATTACCTACACAAGGCGCGCGCCACAGGAGCGTTATTTTTCTTAATTTGTTTAAATTGCTTTAAATATTTCAAATTGACTGCTCCCCGCTTAATGGTAAACTGGGGTGCAATCCATAAAATAGTGACCGCCATTACAAAATGCTGTCCCTAGTTTGACAGTTTTGACACCCTCAGAAGGTATTATGCAAGTGCCTTCTAATTTTCCCTTATTTTAATAACCTTATTGATAACTTAGAGCGAAAAAAAATAACAAAATACATTTTGGCGCCAAAAATCCAACGTTTTGCTTTTGTTCACCCAAGTACTAATATGTGAACTAACATGAACAAATATGTACCCTAGAACACTGGGGAGAGTTTTTATAATTTTTTTATTTTAAACAAATAATATTATTATGACTTATTCTTTTCGCGTGGGGGGTTAAAAATAAATAAGCATTCTAAACGTTTTATAGGATTGTTTAATTTTCATTGACAAAGTGACAACCCTAACACTCAAGTTGGCGGCGTTGTATGTTCGGAACAAAGGGCGATACCTACGAAATTTCGTAGATTATAAAAACAGCGGTTTTCTTCAACAATAAACGTTAAAAAAATACAGAACAGAAGTAACTTTTTAATTGTTAGTTTTAATCATACTCCTAAAATAATTAAAAAAGAAACTAATCAATTGTTAATTGCAGTAAATCTCGTTCGATTTGTTTTTTGTTTGAGTAACAGCCGTGAAAATATAGAGAATTGAATAACACGCCATCTATTGTGTGTAACGTAGTGCACAGTATCGGCAGTATCATTATAGTACCGATAAAAGACGGGAAGGGCGCTGCATAATTATAACAAATTGTCGAAATTAGGTTTCAAAGTTCATTATTATATGTTTATGAGGAACAAATATTAAAGTTTTATGAGAAAATAATATTTATAGGATTCAATTCTTGTTCATTTAGAATTTTATGTTAAATTGATACACATAACGCCATCTAGAATATTTTATTAGTCACTAATAAAATTTGTGCGTAGTGGGGACCCAGTGACTAAGGGGAGTTTAATGTTGGTTAGGTTTTAGGTCATGGATGTTAATGTTAAGGTTCTATTAAGGTGCTATTGTATTTTTGTACGTTTTACACTGTATTTTCGGATGGAGTAGGGATCTATCCCGTTTTTTCAGTGTCGTGGAATGCAACTAAGTGATAGGGCCGTTACAATCTGAGAGTAAATATACAGAACATGACAAAGCGCCTACAGTCTGCTCCTTATTACGTGTATTTGGCTACTTATTGAAGAAACGTGGGTATTAATTTTGTGTCTACCCTTTCAGGGATTTAAAGACGTGCATGTATGAATGTATGAAGAAAAATTATACTGAATTACACTGATTATACTGAAGAGTTTTAGGATTTTTTTAGGACATATCAGATAATTTACGATTCAAAACTCTATTAGTAAAGGCTTTTCAAGGTGCGAGATTTTGCAGAAGCGGATTGCGGATTCACCGTATTAGTGTCATCTGCGAAATTCTGATGCTTCCCTCTTCCTAAAGTCCCGGGTTCTTCAAGCGGGGCGTGAAAAAGCATCTAGCAAGGCTGTCAAGTTTAGGACCACCATTTTATGGCCAAGGCATCAGAAATGGTGGTCCGTATCTTTTGGACCAACCTTAGCTTTTAGCATCAAGCGAGGTGCAGTCAATTGAAAATCAAATAAAATAAATTTGCTGGTAAATCAGTAGCGTTGCGGAACCGTGGGATGATGGCAATTTAAACGGAAAAACTGTGTAATGAATGTTACGAAATATTTCTGTTTAGTATTTTTGTAAATTTTATTTGAAATTCTTTCGTCAGGCGTAATTTAGGAAGCATGAAATATTTACATTATCTATCTAAAAAAATTACTGCTCGCAAATTGTGCTGACAGATTTGATTTAGAGTGTCCTTCTCCAAACAAATCTAATTTAAAAATGATATGAAATGGAGGTGAGTCTGTAAACTTAAAAAAAATAGAATTTCAAGGTTTGACGTAATTATACTGCTTCGTCTAAAATGATATAGATAAATTCGAATTCTCTTGTTCCAGACGAATGTGAGCAAAGGAATTTGAATAACTTTAGGTAAGATCATTGTCTTTAATTTCAGGGGTCTATTTTTTCTTTTATACCACTTACGGGCAGACAAGCACACGGCCCACCTGATGGAAATTGGTTACCGTGGCCTAACGTGTGCAGGGCGGATGTACTTTCCCAGTCGGACTGCTCAATTGTACGGAAATATCGTCGTGTCCTACCTCTTAGAAAATTTAGTATAGCGTATTAAAAAGTTTCAATATAAAATCTTGTAATTATTATTCTCAAGATTTTACTAATGAATGAGTAACCACTGTGGTCCTAGCGATAATAATCGGCTACAAACAGTAGGTTGCAAGGTTACAGACTTGTTCAATACTTTAGTAGTACAGAAAACTTTAGTAATTTCTAAGGTGACTTCTTAATTCACTGCGCCAGTCAGGTCATTAACGAAAAAATATTTTAGTCATTTTTTTCATTTTATCGAAGCCATTTTTTCTAGCAACCACTTAGAGTTGTTTTGTGTTAGTTTTTTTCTAAAACCTATTTAATGAATTACTTAGTTAGCACTTAATATATTTTCTGAATAGTACCTTAGACCGTAATAAAGTCTGCGTGGCTAAGTTTGTGCTTAGAGTTTAAGCCTTTTATAAATAATGTAAACTGAAAAATATCGCTGAATATTCGTTATTTTCAGACAAAACTTTTTAATGAAAGAAAATTATTAATATAATAATGTAAAAAATAACCACGCGCAGCTAGTTAATTATACCTTCACGCAACAGAATACGCAATAAAAAATGCACTCACCCACACGAACCCTAAAAACATGACACTCGTTTTTGGATAGTAGTATAGTGACAGGCTTTCTAACAATTAATTGTAGAGACATAAAGTACTTATTTTCAAGTGAATACTGGATCACGTCTTTGTTTAATGCAGGAATTAAATCTTAAACCGCACTCGTAAATCTTGCAGCTTAATCTATTAGATTACTGTAGGAAGTGCGCGTGATGTTCGTGCCGAGGTTTGCTTCAGCCAATGCTATCTCTTGGGCTTTTCAACGCTTGGTAAGGAAGAATGATAATTATTCTTTAAGCGTTTCTGCTCCAATTAGAGAAGACTTTTTCGGATTTTTGAATCTGTTTTTAGGCGCGTGGAATTTTGGTTAGCATATGTGTTAGTGCAGACTATAATCAATCTCTGTACCAAATTCATAATGGTAATTATAAAATAAGAAAACAAAAACATACTCTTTTGCAATTTCTTTTTTGCAGTTACACATTGTAAATTACAAGAACATTAATTTAAAATGACCATCAACCTGCCATGATGGCATTTGAAATTATTGTAACAATTTAAAAATAAGCATACAATAAAATGAAATATCCTTAATGGCATCTATTTTGATCCAAATCACGTCACAGGAAGTACTATGGCCAGTACGCGTTCGACTTAGGTTGTAGCTCTGTGCTACCGCTTAAAAGTAAAACATAATGATTTATTTCAAATTGTTGTCAAAGGTTATATAAATTAGGCTACGTTCAAAATTCCCTATATTTAATTTTAACTTCATGCTGCACAGTTGGCAGTAGGTACATGTGACGCAGCCGCCCAGTGTTACCAACTTAGCGAGGCAAAAAGTTTGTAGAAAAAAGTATGCCACGAACAAAAACGTAAAACTCACTCGTGGTCAGTGTGTTATGTGAGAGGTGGCGCAGATGTGACAATAGGTAAAAAATGACAACTGAAAAGAATAGTTGACAAAAAATTACAATAGAAAAAGTTACATAGTTATTATTAACTTGCAAACATGAATTCCTATCAAGAGAATAATCATTCAGTGGATGTTTGCATGGGCGTGGATAAGATCAAAGTTTTTTTTAGTTTTTCTATAATTTCACCACTGATCTAAAGCAGAACCTATAACTATTATGATGTAAAAATATTGCTTTCACTTTAAAAAGTATTTTTAATTTTAATACATGTTAATTTGAACACGATTGCACATAAATCAAATTGTTGGTAAGTGAATTGTGAATATAAAGGTATAAATTTTTATTTTAAGCTGAAAAACTCTAATGTCACCTGACGTAACGTATTTACCACATTGTAACATTTTATTTAGCAATAAAAGAATTTTATTTATTTACTGTTGTAATTATGTCAAAAGAATCACAATGTCAATGGTACAAACGCAATATGCATTTTAAAATATATTTAAATGGGTCTGGGTGTTTTAATATATCATGAAAAGTATGTAAAACACAAGCAAGTTAGGCTATACTTACTTTGGGTCTAGATAGCGCCGTGTAGAATATTGTAGAAAGTTAAAATGATGATACATAAACACATGCTCCAGCGACAAATACGTTAAACCAAATTACCGTTTTCTCACGACTGTAGTATAAGTATACCGTTTATTTCCTACGGGAAGGATTAAGCTGTTAGGCACAAAACCACAAACCATTACTCTTCAAATCCTTCACCTGCCTAATCTTTGTGTACAAAACGCCGAGCTTATGCATGGTTGTAAAATTTAACGGTTCACAATAAAGTACTGGAACTAAGTCCGAGAGCACACTGTGCAGTAATAACTCGACGCGCATGTGCGCTCTCCCTTACAATAAGGATATGACCAGCTATAGGATTTTAGTGGACCGTTTTATTCCTGTTTCGGTGCGGTTTCTTTTCATTGCCACTTGTGTGTTGGGTTTAAATGCTGATCAAACAATGTAACGAGTAATGGACATCGTAAAATTATGTCCGTATCTTAAAGGGTTATATACAGATATAGTACACGACCCGCATGTATCGTAATCAAGTTTAGTTTTTGACTTTGTTTGGTGATAAAAAAAATGTAATCAATCAATACCTCATACTTAAAATGTACCTCGTAACGGGCGTCTTTACGCTCACATCAGTGATTCTGGATGAGTTCAAGGAAAGGTGGGACTCCCCCTTGTTGCGGCACTGGATGACACTTCATACGTGTCACAGGTAGCGGAGTCTTGTTTGTTGTTTATTATTTATTATTACTAACATTAGTTCTTAAGTTAAACTGTTACTAACACTATGGATCAATGGTCTGAAAATAAATGAATTTTAAATTTAATTTGAATTTAAATTTATACTTGAAAATTATTTTTTTGCTCAACGGAAACTTCAATGGATGTACCGTTAAATAGTTTCAGACTAAAGGGAGCCACTGTATGAATACTCGTAGATTACTTTCTTACTTTCAGGCAACCTATATACCTAATAAATTATATACCAAGTATAGAAAGAGAAGAAGAAGACACATATGCTCAAACAGCTGAACGGATCCAGAACTGTAGCTCAGAGTTTAACGCCTAAGCGAAGTAATCAAAAAAGCACGAAGTGAAAAATCTTAGCACTTTAGTGCAACATGTAACTTATTATCCCACCTCAGCGAGGAAATGACAAAAATGACACGAGCAAAGCAGTTAAAGAAAAAGTACACCAAGGAGGTCTTAAGTCTGGGTTTTTAATGTTTTATAAAAAGTTTTATGATAAATCCGGCAACATGAAGGTAGAAGTAACATAGGCTACTTTTCATACTGAGAATACGTTCCCATGCGTAGTGGGAACGAGATCGGAACTTCATGCGGCCGAAGCCGCGGGCATCAGCTAGTAATATAATATAAATTTTGTCTAAATATAATGAAGCATGAATCATACCTATTCATAATGACAATACTCTCATAGGAGAGGTAGGACACGACGGTATTCCCGTCCAACTGAGCAGTCCGACTGGGAAAGTACCTCCACCCTACAGAATGCCGCGGCCATAATAAACTCATGTTGTGTTCCTGGCGGTAAGTAGGGTAGCCAGAGCTCACTGGAGAGTTTTTGTGCTTTCAGTCGGAATACCAAAGGCTATTCCCGCTTTGTCTTCTATACTAAATTTTCTGTAATTACACTGGGTCGGCAGCACGAGTGTGACTCCCCTGGTATTGTACACGTCCATAGGCCACGGTAACCACTTTCCATCGGGTGGGTAGTGTGTTTTTCTGCCACCTCATTAGTATTAAAAAAACCTATATTGGCGAAACGTAGGTCCCTATAATACGGTATACATAGGAGAGGGTTAACAGATTATTATTATTGGCATCTATCTATCACCTTAACTAATTTAGTAGGTAGTTTACGCCCTGTTATTAATACAGTATGACTGAAACTAAACATAACAGTATAATATCATCTACATAATTATTATGCCTATAATTTATTACATTGAATATCCAGATTTAGTACTCAGCGTGGCCAGCTTGCGGTTAAGAGGTAACAGAGTACGTTAATATATTGTAAGGTTAAGCAATGTCTTAGGATGGGTGACCATACTTAAGTCGTTGTGACCGGTGACCCCTTCGTGCCCTGGAGAGCATGTTAAGCTGTCGGTATAGTTGCATACAAAAATGTATGGCATTCGTTACCTAAAAGTCAAACAACTGGTCTAATTTTAGAATTTTGATGATGCCAGTGTGGGTTATGGAGGTCAGATGACAGAAATATCGGAATTCTGACTCTAACTCAGAGGGTGATGAATAGTCAACGCCTCAAGTGTCATGAATCAGTAATTCCAATTGCTTCCATCCTTTCTAACTTTAGCTTTTTCACGTCGGTAGTGTAATGGCCAGGTTTGAACCCAGGACCTCACAATCGTAAAGCGACTCCTTAACCTCCAAACTGATTACGCTTAGAAATTGCTTTACATTATATAACTTACCTTAACAAACCACAGCATTAGTTGCAGCACCCGGTTTTGTCCAGCATCACGGTTAAATAAGAAAAAAACATATTCATAGCACGAAGGGAGCGGCTCTTCAAAGATGATATAAGACCCAGTTCACACTAGCGTACTTCTCAGTAAACGTAACGTAACGTAAGCCTTTTCTCCTCTACTCTCATTTTTTTCATGCCTTTTTCGTACAGTGCCCCGAGCACGAATAATAGTCGAATTCGTAACGTAAACGTATCCAAAGAATGGAGCTTTTTTTTTTCGTGCGGGAAATCCCCCCCGGAGCCGGAGGGGGAGGTTATGTCGGACTCGAACCGACTAAACCGCACGCCGTCTCTGGGTCGTAGTGCTAGGCCGAAGGTGAGGTTGTCATGCGACATATCTCTCGCACCCCGGCTGACCCAGGGCCATCCCTCTCGGTCTGGCCCTCCTTACCACGCGGTCCCCGACTCAACCCCGGTGTGAGGAGGCGCGCATCGTCCTACGATGCGCGCCGCCGCCGTAATCCAAAGAATGGAGCATTACTATTGGTTTAAAGCAGGCATGCGGCCAATCGCATTGCTCCGTTCTCTCTATACGTTTACGTTACGAATTCGAATATTATTCGTGCTCAGAGTACTGTACGGAAAAGGCATGAAAAAATGAGAGTAGAGGAAACTAGTGAAATATTTGAAAATAGAAGCTGATAGTAGGCTCTGCTTGCCTCGTAGAGAAAAAGCAATTTGCAGTGGACATTTATTTTTATTATAATACTAGCTGACCCGCCTACGCTTCGCTCGTGGCATACTTCAACCCCGTAGCACCCCTACGCCATTATGCGTCACTCAATTGTTTTGCCATCCCGGAATCTCTGCATAATTTTTCTCCACGTAAGAACCATCCTCGTACTGCAAGGAATATTCTAAAAAAAGAATTAGCGCAATCGGTTCAGCTGTTCTCGAGATATGCGCTTAGCAACACATTTAGCGATTCATTTTTATTTAAAAGAAGATACAGAAGGACATTTTTACAAACCGAAGCAAAAATCGGTTACAATCTGTGTCGTCATAAGCTTGATAAACGATTGGTGACTTGTAATTTGTGCAGTGGAAGATACGAGGATTTGGAACATACCCAACATCCAATTAAGATTATGATTTTGTTACGTCTGTTTATGGGTGGGAGTTTTTATCTTTCGCGCACTAGAAAGATAGAATAGTAACATACAGATTTCCTATTATGTCTAATGTTCCTAAGTATAGGCTTCTCTTGAATCCGCGAAATATAAACTCGGTAAAATAGGTCCTCAAAGGGAGGGATGGGGTTTTTTTAGGAGGTGGGACACGACGGCATTTTCGTCCAATTGAGCAGTCCGACGACTGGGGAAGTATCTCCGCCCTGCAGAATACCGCGATCATAATAACCTCGTGTTGTGTTCCCGGCGGTGAGTAGGGTAGCCAGAGCACAAAAACTAACAGCACAAAAACTTTTTGTGCTGTCCGTGGGTAGACCTAGGACTTGTCCTGCTTTATCTTCTGCACTGATGGCACAGAAGTCCCTGTTCTAACAAGGTCGGCAGCGCAAGTGTGACGCCCCTGATATTGCACACGTCCATAGGCCACAGTAACTACTTTCTATCAGGTGGGCCGTGCGCTTGTCTGCCACCTAAGTGGTATAAAAAATGGGGAAATGGATGAAATGGCTCGCTGAAGTCACGAGTGGATCATCTGTCCGGCCTCCGGTCACATAATAAGTAGTAGTATGTTCCGTTGTCCCTACATTGAAATATTAATGAGTAAGCATTGGTAGCTTAGTGGTTAAGGAGCTGGCTCTACGATCGAGAGATCAGAGGTTTGACACCTGGCCATTACACTATCAATGTGAACCCACTCTTAGCACAAGCTATTTAGGTAAGTTGGAAGGAATATTAGTGGAGGCAATATTAGAAAATACCGCGCAATTATCATCGTATTATTAGCGTTGACTATGTATGCATTCACCTCCTTATGCACGGACCGCTTACGCCTTCTTTTAGTTTGACTAATACGGCTTATTTGAAAGCGATTACCATTTGATCTATCAATTCCTAGAATAAAGTCTGCACTAGAATCTCATCGAAACGTGGATACTGACGGTAAGGCTAATCCATAAACTAAAAGTCGCGCAGCGGGCTATGGAGCGAGCTATGCTTTGAGTTTCTCTGAAGAAACGAATTCGATACGAGGTTATCCGACAATGTGGGCTGACTATGTCTGTCGAAGGTCCGATGTCCGTTGGAGCAGACGAGTCCTAGAGTGGAGACCGCGAGAAGGCAAACGAAGGGTAGGACGCCAGATGGACCGATGACCTGAAAAAGGTGGCTGAGACGGAGTGGATGCGGAAGGCGGAGGATCGTACGAAATGGCGCACATTGGGAGAGGCATATGTTCAGCAGTGGACTGCAGTTGGCTTATCCGCTAAAAAGTAGGTGTCAATCAGTAGCTCACCATTTAATGTTCAGAATCAAAGGCTTTGGGGCTTCATATACAATATGCTAAGAATAATATCTATAGTATAATAAGTATAGTGAATTCATTACCATAAGGAATCCTATATGGTGGAGTTACAGTCAATATCAGACCGAACTTGACGAATACTCTAAATGAACTTAAAACCTTGATTTCCCTCCTTCCTGTTGATTTTTTCGATAGTTGGTACACACCTTTAGTTCGGATAATAATACAATTTAAATCGATAAGACAGTTTGATATGCTCTTAATACCTTAGTTTTAAGATCATTTTGAGAGCTTATGGTCGAAATTGTTTTGCCGATGACTGTACACACAGTCAAGGAGGTAAATACCATAGACTGTATCACAGAATAGATAATAGTACTAGCGTAACTGTATACATCTTTACATATATCCACACAAATATGTAAACGTGTATACATATGTTCCTTGCTCTGTGTACCTTTCCTTAGAATATATATTTCACGAATGGAACGCCTTAGCGAGGGCGGTCATTAATAAATATTCAAGCTTGGTAAATGCGAACGTGGCACTGATTTGTCGAATGAGCAATAATGGGCTGTTAGATACATGGCTTCGATTAGATATAATGCCTTTTCAGTATAATCGTAGTAGCTAATCATCATCTACCTGCCCTGGTCCCAATTTTTTGGGGTCGGCGCAACATGTCATTTTCCTTCTTAAATTTCAATCAGATGTAATTTCTCAGTTACTCCCTTTCTTGCGATATCATCTTTCAAGCAATCCATCTACTTTTTTTGGGCTTCCCTTGTAACAAGTTAATTTTCATTCTTAGCAGTACATAGATTTCTTTGTTCCAGAGCCACCTAGAGTGTCTCACGGGAGCTAGGCATAATTGTTTGGCAGTGAAACTTCTAATCTTCGATTAGGTGTGTTCTAGTTCTCACACTCGACCGGCGGATGGCGCTGGTGTCCTACAGCATATATCCATTTTTTAATTGCACTCATTTATCATTTTATTTACAATTTAACAATAATAAATAAATGGGACTTACTTTCTCAGAAATTGTGACATATTCGTGAACAAGTCATAATTATAATAAATGTTTGTCATATTTGGTCTAGTCGTGTCTGTGGCCGTCAGCGGCTGAAGAGTTTGCTTGTCTATTGGCCGCTAATGAGTTAGGTCGTGACCAGCAGAATTTTGAGGTTTGTTCACGAATATTCGATGAATTCGGGTATAAATAGGCCTGCGCCGATCCTCAAGCGAACTTCTATTTCAATCTTCGTAGCTGTCTCTGAGTAAATAATTTCTGTGTAAATTTCCTCTGATCGATCTTGTTTGGTGAAAACCGTGGTCCCAGATATTCTGGTAAGTTTTTTTGTAATTCCATTTTTTGGGACCGATGACGGGCCTGTATGTATATTCACGGCTTAAGAGTGGTCTGTTTTATACAGGGTCGCTGGTCTGAGCTCGTGTGCTCCTCTGAATTCGCCCTTCTCTGATATATATCTACGGCGGGCTTCGTGGTACAACGGCTGCTGTGAGCTGCATACATCGGCGAGAGGTCTACTCCGAACATCCCTGAGGCCATCCAGCTATCACCCAAGGCCAGTACACTGCCGCCTTGTGCCTATTATCTGTGTAGCCATAGCCGTGTAGTACCATCTGTAAAACCTGTGAATGTTTAGTAGTGTATCCTAGAATTCACGTGCCTACTGTGTGTGTCCGTTTGGCCATACTTCTGCCTACTGTGTGTGTTCGTCTGCCCATACTTCTGTATTCTGTGCCTGTCTGTCTACTTACTTATCTATCTAGATACTTCATACTTCTGTCTGCTGTGTCTGCCTATCTACATCCTCACATATTTATAGAATAATACTGTACCTCTCTTTGTCTACCTACTTTACAACTATATATTTCTGTGTGTAACGCGATATTATCAAATATATGTGTGTACAATCCTGATAACCAGCTGTTTTCATTGGAGCCCTAGCTACCCTGTGCACGCACCTCTCTAGCTCTGTGAAAAAGGCGCCCTGGGAAAGAGTTCTCTGCATCAGCCCTTGAGCGAGCCGGTGAGTACCCACCTGAGCAAATCAGTGGTTACAAATTGGCTCCCAACGTAGTGGCAAGACTCTCGTACTACTCTGCGGTAGTCTCAGTCTAGTGTGTGTGCATAGGTGGTTACCTCTGATGAAAACAACCTGGGAATCCGTCTGAGACTTCCCAAGACGTTAATTGGTTGTGTTAGCAGCTGAACACGTAATTAATCTTCTTGTCTTTTTCCAGCTACCTACACCTGGGGTGGGAAAAGACGCCCAAAATTCTAAATTTCCAAATTAAAAAACAGCTGTGATTTTGGTAAGATTTTTGATTTTTTCGGCATACCCACTTTTTTTTCTTTTTTGTTTTTTTTCTTTTTTTCTTTTTTCTCCTTTTTTCTAGCCTGTTCTAGTCTTTCTTGCGGATGCGCACATATATATTTGGACTGTAATATAACTTTTTCTGTGTAATAAAACTTAATAAGATTTTCTGTGTAACTACAAACTTTATAGAAAGTGTGTAGGTACCTTGCATTTTGAATATTAACTTGAACTTTCTTCTCATAAATGATAGAAACTTTTAATTCTATTAGACAGCCTGTAATTGTATTAAATTATAGCAATCAATTTAAAACTTTAGTTAAATATCAAGCACTTTGTTGATATCTACTTATGAACCTCTGTTTTACATCTTGTATTTGAACCTTGTATGTTTGACCTACATTGCCAGTTGTGTAACTGACTTTGCATTTGAGTCTAGACTTTAACTTTAGTGTATTAATAATAGACACCTGTAACTCTATTATAAATATAAATCATATAATTTAATTTGAAACCATTGTTAGATATCATACACTTTGGTGGAACTTACTTGTTATTTCTGTTTAATACTTTGTGATTGAACCCTGTCTGTGTCATCTACATAGTTCCTTATTTAATTGTCGTAATTAAACTTTTACATCATGGCACAGATGCAAAAATATATTAACTATCTGAGAAAAGACGAACTCTCTAACGAGCTGGCTCACATAGGCATTTCAGTGGCACCTGATGCGACGGTGGCTGGCCTTCGGAGTGAGCTGAGGACGGCACACCGACTTGTCCGTCGGGGTAGCATCAAGCTGAAGGCGGTGGTCCCCACTGATGCAGCGGCGGAGCTTTCCATCTGTACGCCTAAGGTCTCGGAACTAAGTGAGGCCCTCCAGTCAGGTGACTTTGTTTCTGATAAGAATTGTCGCATAAGAGTAGCCTTCAGGGCGAACTATCTGCTAACTAGGCTGGCTCGTTGTGGTCTAGATTGTCCTGAACTGGCCGAACTTCGTGATAGGCTTGTGAAGATCGTCGCTGTGGCTGAACCCAGCACTGATTCTGAATCTGACGGGTCAGATGAAGGTGATGATGATTCGGGTCGTGACCGGGTAGAGTACACTTCACCTGCAGTGAGAGAGGACCGCTCGGTACGAGCTAGTTCTGGTAAATCTTGTTCCACGTCTGACAACATAGTGTATAGGGAACGTCCCGTTAACCTATGTTCTTTTAACTTAAAATGTGATGGTTCCTCTTGTGTGCGCGTGTTTTTGGAGAGATTAGAAGAGCTTAGATGTGCACGGGAGGTCTCTAAGTCTAAACTCCTTCTGGCTTTCTCTGACCTGTTGGACGGACCAGCTTTGTCTTGGTTCCGTACAAATAGATCTAATTTCATCTCATATGAGGACCTTATTAGTGAGCTTAGAGATACATTCGATATTCATGACTATGATTATCGTCTCAGAAATGAGATTAGACAGCGTAGCCAATCCCGCTCTGAGTCCTTGGTTAGCTACTTAAGTACAATGCAGGCTATGTTCTCAAGGTTGTCGTGTAAAATGCCCAGTGAGGAACAGCTGGACATTCTCATGCACAATATTAGACCAGACTACATGAAGGAATTGGCCTTGCATGATGTCAACTCTATTGATGATCTGAGACGTCTAGGTAAGCGTCTGGAGCTTGCGCGTACAAGGGCGGACGCTTTCCGTGAGCCTGTTCTGGACAAATTTGAGATTTCGTCTGATTTACACCAGCACAAGACCAAAGGCGTGCAAAAGCCCCCTCAGCAGGTGTCTGCAGTCGAGACGCCATCTACCTCCAACGAACGCAAATGCTTCCGGTGTGGCGAAAGCGGGCACGCTGCATACAACTGGTGTGCTTCCGGTGCGGTCTCAAAGGAGTCAAGACACCAGACTGCTCAAAATGTACTGGTAAGTCAAAAAACGCGTAAGCCAGGGCCTTATTGTGAACTCTATACATCACTCTGTATCTGAGTCTATTTCTGATAGGGTCCTGTTTACTAAACGGGATAACGATGTTAGACCGTATCTAGTTGTTAAAGTATTAAATTTAAATGTCTTAGGCCTTCTGGATTCCGGTGCCTCTTGCTCTATACTAGGAAAGGGAGCGCACCGTATCTTCTTGGAACTGGGTTTTGACCTTGAAAGTATCAACCCTGCCTTTCGCATTACAACTGCCGACAGCTCATATGTGCAATGTCTGGGTTGTATTTCTCTACCTATTGAGTATAATTCGGTTATCCGAGTTATCAAATTCTATGTTGTTCCGGGAATCACCACCTCCATGATATTTGGAGTGGATTTTTGGCAGCAATTTAAGTTAGGTGATAAACTAATTTCACAAAATATTAGTCTTGATGGTTTTAGTGACAATAATCCTATCGAGTCTGTGTCTCTTAACAGTGGCCTCGAGGATTACAGCAACCTGACTACTAAACAAAGGGGTGTAATCAACGAGATCATTGAAAAGTTTGACTCTTTGAACACGGATAAGGTAGGTTTAGGTCGGACTACACTTGAACATCATGTCATTGACACTGGTGACAGTAAGCCGATCAAACAGCGTTACTACCCGCTCTCTCCTCTCAAACAGAAAGCCCTGGAAGCCGAGTTGGACCGAATGCTAGAGATGGGAGTAGTGTCCCCGTCTCAGTCCGCATGGAATTCTCCAGTGGTCATGGTGGAGAAGGCGAACGGCGAACTCAGGTTGTGCTTGGACTCTCGCAAGCTCAACTCTGTGTCAAAAAGTGACGCCTATCCCTTACCGTACATTAATCAAATCTTGGACCATCTGAATAATGCTAAATATTTATCCTCTGTAGATCTGAGTGCGGCCTACTGGCAGATTCCGTTCGACTCTCTGCAGTCCGCCGAGAAGACTGCCTTTACAGTTCCCCGTAGGGGGCTGTTTCATTACAATACCATGTGTTTTGGACTCGTTGGAGCTGCCGCTACGATGCAGCGCCTAATGGACCGTCTGTTTGGTCCTGAGTTCGACAATAGGGTATTTGCGTTTCAGGACGACATAGTCTGTGTGTCCAGTACCTTTGAGGAGCATGTAGAGCTCTTACATAGAGTCTATCAGCGACTCAAGGATGCTGGCCTAACTATTAACATGAAAAAGTCTCACTTTTGTCGGAGTGAACTCAAATACCTGGGGTATTATGTGGACAAACACGGCCTTCGGACTGACCCTGGTAAAGTTGAGGTTATTCTCAACTATCCTACACCTACTAACCCAAAGGAGGTTAAGAGGTTTCTGGGAATGGCCGGCTGGTATCGTCGTTTTGTCAATAATTTCTCTAAGATTAGTAAACCTCTGTGTAAACTAACGTCTAAGAATGTTAAGTTCGAATGGACACCTGAAGCGGAACAGTCCTTCAATCTTCTCAAGTCAGCTTTGGTCTCTGCCCCTATATTGAAGATGCCTAACTTTGAGTTGCCTTTCCGTATTCTCAGTGATGCGTCCGCATTTTCAGTTGCTGCTGTGCTGACACAAACTCACGATGGAGTTGAACACCCTATCGCCTACTGCAGCCGTTCTCTCAACAAGAACGAGGTGAACTACAGCACAACTGAGCGGGAACTTCTGGCCGTGATTTTCGCCTTAGAACAATTCAGACAGTACATCGAGGGCCAGAAGTGTACAGTCGTCACGGATCACTCCTCTTTACTGTGGTTCCATAAGCTGAAAAACCCTACGGGTCGTTTAGCGCGTTGGAGCATGAGGCTAAGTCAATTCGATTTTGACATTGAACATCGGAAGGGTAAAGATCACGTTGTACCTGACGCTCTGTCTCGTATAACGATTGATTCGCTAGATGCTGCCTCCTCTAAAGACCCTTGGTATATCCACACCATGAACAGTGTGCGGAAGAACCCTAGGAAGTTGCCGAATTTTGACATTCGTGACAACCTTTTATATAGATTTTCTAAGAATAAATACTCTCTGACTTCAGATTTCGACTGGAAGTTGGTGGTACCCAAGGAGGATCGCCTGTCCCTGCTCTCTAAGTACCATGATGACACACTTAGTGCTCATGGTGGTGTTTGGAAGACACACAAAAGGTTAGCCCTAAATTATTATTGGCCCAAAATGTACGAGGACGTCAAACAATATGTCGGGAAGTGTGAAATCTGTAAGCAGTACAAACCCGTAAACACGTCTCGTCCTGGCCTCATGGGTAGCCCGAAGCGGGTGTCGAAGCCTTTCGAAGCTATCTCTGTCGATCTACTTGGTCCCTTTCCTACTTCAAGTAATAGAAACGTGCACCTGATCGTGGTCTCCGACTATTTTAGTAAATACGTCATGTTGTGCCCTATTCGGGTTGCCACAGGCGCTGTGGTCGCGAGATTCATAGAGAAGAGTGTATTTCTTGTTCATGGAGTATGTAAAACTATTTACATGGATAATGGTCCTCAGTTCGTAAGTAAGCCTTTTAAGGATCTACTAACTAAATATAATGTACCCAATATATACTATAACCCTAGGTATCATGCCCAGACTAATCAGGCGGAAAGAGCTATTCGCAATGTTGTCCAAGCGATCTCGTGCTATGTGAAGTCACAACACAAAGCATGGGACTCGTTCTTGGTTGAAGTACAGTGCGCTCTGAACACTGCGGTTAGCGAAGCAACTCGCTTCACCCCATACTTTCTGGTGCATGGTAGGGAGTTCATTGGAGATGGAGTTCTATACAGGCAGTCAGACATTGCGTGCCACCCGGCTTCTGTCGCTGTGGACGATCCATCAGCCTTTGGTGTCAAACTGAGAGAAATACAACGCATCTACGACCAGGTGAGGAAACATTTGAACGTTGCCCACCAGCGTAATGAAAAGTATTACAACCTCAGAAAAAGGCATGTGGAGCTGAAAGTAGGACAAATCGTGTACAAACGCACGTTCTACCTGTCAAACAAAGCAAAGAACTTCACTTCCAAGTTAGCCCCTAAGTTCCTTAAATGTGTGGTAACCGCCAAGCAATCCCCTCTGGTATATAGGCTGTCAGATTTAGACGGTAAGGATCTTGGTGAGTACCATATCAAAGACATCCTGAAGTATAAGGAGGAGCCGTCTCCAGTACCTAATGTCAGCGATGTTGCCACTACATAGCACTGTTTATCTAGTCTATAAAACCAGCGCTATGTTATGCTTAATCTGTATAATATCTGTTTTCTCTCTGAGTATCTACGTGACTATAATTTGTCACATTGTAGGTTCCACCATACACCGTACCGAGTGTTTCTCTCTCATTTCGCACCTCAATACTCCACAACTCCTTGTAGGTGTTGGTAGTGTTGGTGTATCTGTAGTGGGTAAAGGGAACGTTCATTTTCTTAGTAGGGCATTTGACTCTAGCTATGTAACCTAACCATTGCGCGAGTCAGAGTATAATTAGGTGTGTGGGAGGAATGTTCTTTAGTTTTGTAATTATAGTTGTCAGTTTGTGTTTGAAATACCCAGCTTTTTATCTATATCTATTGTAAGCATTTTCTGTTTTCTTTGTTGTGTATTTCCAGCGTATCGTGTCCGCAGGAAATACTATTAAGGGGGGGGGGGTGGTGTAACAAGTTAATTTTCATTCTTAGCAGTACATAGATTTCTTTGTTCCAGAGCCACCTAGAGTGTCTCACGGGAGCTAGGCATAATTGTTTGGCAGTGAAACTTCTAATCTTCGATTAGGTGTGTTCTAGTTCTCACACTCGACCGGCGGATGGCGCTGGTGTCCTACAGCATATATCCATTTTTTAATTGCACTCATTTATCATTTTATTTACAATTTAACAATAATAAATAAATGGGACTTACTTTCTCAGAAATTGTGACATATTCGTGAACAAGTCATAATTATAATAAATGTTTGTCATATTTGGTCTAGTCGTGTCTGTGGCCGTCAGCGGCTGAAGAGTTTGCTTGTCTATTGGCCGCTAATGAGTTAGGTCGTGACCAGCAGAATTTTGAGGTTTGTTCACGAATATTCGATGGATTCGGGTATAAATAGGCCTGCGCCGATCCTCAAGCGAACTTCTATTTCAATCTTCGTAGCTGTCTCTGAGTAAATAATTTCTGTGTAAATTTCCTCTGATCGATCTTGTTTGGTGAAAACCGTGGTCCCAGATATTCTGGTAAGTTTTTTTGTAATTCCATTTTTTGGGACCGATGACGGGCCTGTATGTATATTCACGGCTTAAGAGTGGTCTGTTTTATACAGGGTCGCTGGTCTGAGCTCGTGTGCTCCTCTGAATTCGCCCTTCTCTGATATATATCTACGGCGGGCTTCGTGGTACAACGGCTGCTGTGAGCTGCATACATCGGCGAGAGGTCTACTCCGAACATCCCTGAGGCCATCCAGCTATCACCCAAGGCCAGTACACTGCCGCCTTGTGCCTATTATCTGTGTAGCCATAGCCGTGTAGTACCATCTGTAAAACCTGTGAATGTTTAGTAGTGTATCCTAGAATTCACGTGCCTACTGTGTGTGTCCGTTTGGCCATACTTCTGCCTACTGTGTGTGTTCGTCTGCCCATACTTCTGTATTCTGTGCCTGTCTGTCTACTTACTTATCTATCTAGATACTTCATACTTCTGTCTGCTGTGTCTGCCTATCTACATCCTCACATATTTATAGAATAATACTGTACCTCTCTTTGTCTACCTACTTTACAACTATATATTTCTGTGTGTAACGCGATATTATCAAATATATGTGTGTACAATCCTGATAACCAGCTGTTTTCATTGGAGCCCTAGCTACCCTGTGCACGCACCTCTCTAGCTCTGTGAAAAAGGCGCCCTGGGAAAGAGTTCTCTGCATCAGCCCTTGAGCGAGCCGGTGAGTACCCACCTGAGCAAATCAGTGGTTACACCCTGTGCTCTTAAAGCCATCTACATTCATACTTTGAACCTTCCTTACATTATTACTTTCATCGCTTCTCCTAATAAGTCCATACCACGACAGTCGTTCGCTTCTCAATTTTTCATTCACTGGTGCCACTTTCAAACTTCCTCTAATCGTAGTAGGTAATATTCTATGAAATTATGTGAACATAGTCGTGTGGTTTGATGCCTTTCCTTCATCAGTACAAAACTAATACTATTATTACCTAATCATTTTTCAATATGAACTCCACATATTTATGCTTAAATTTACTAGCCACCAAAATCAAAACAGAGTTTTCACCGCTGAAAGTGAGATCTAAACCACTACTTTTAGTGGATACCTAATTAGGTTACCAAGATTGCTTATGCGCTAGGCCACAGACTAGATAATGGTATTACCGTTGCTAGGCGTATCTGGTAGCTCGAGCAAACATAATTTGTTTAAATGAGAGCAAGTCTTTGTTTTTACTATTTGTTTCAGTGAGCTTAATGCCGTCACGCGGGCACTTTGTTATAGTATGTATATGTTTACTGTTGGATAAAGAACTGGAGAAATGAAAATTGCCTTTAAATTGCGCTACAGTTGCCCAACTCTCGAACTGAGACACAAAGACTTGGGGTTGTCATGGGCTTCTTCAACGTGTTTAAGGTGCTTATGAGAGCCGATGCCTTAGAGCGAGTGGGTGGAGCCTACGAACATAATAAACGCAGCCTCGTACCACCCCACACACACACAAATTTATTTATTACAAATAAATTTATCTTATCTTATCTAAGTCGCTTTCTCTGTCCCTATATCCCTTTGTATGCTAAAATCTTTAAAACTACGCAACGGATTTTGATGCGGTTTTTGAAGTGAAAACTTCTTTAGCGGCGTTGGATGGATGAAAGTGTTAAACTAACGTCAGGATTACGTGTTAAACTCGCGTCAGAATCACGTGACGTACTCACGTCAGGATCACGTGTTAAACTCGCGTCAGGATCACGTGACCTTTGATCAGTAACCGATGACTTTGTAGGACGACATGACATCATACAACATTCCTAGCTACAGAGTGTTTATTTTGCTAGGTACGCTAAGAAGCTTCGTAGCTTAGCGGTAAGCGCTTCGATTGTAAATCCTTATGATTTCAGATAGTACCGGGTTTGAACCTGGGCTTCTGACACTTTTTGTAAATTTTTTTCTTTTTGTAATTTATTCTTTTTTGTGATTATTTTTTCTTTTTGTAATTTATTTAATTCTTCTGACAGAAAGTTAGCAGAAAATTAGTGATAGGTTCTATGATTGCCGCTATATTATAGGTATGATATGGTATGTTCTTTTTATCTTTTTCTCTGTATATAACGAAGAAAGAAAGAGAGAAAAAGTTTTCACTTCTGCCGGCACTCCCGGAGTGCAACCCGTCTTTTTTTAATAGATAGAGTGATTCAAGAGGAAGGTATATTATGTATAATACATATTTAATATAGTAGAGAAATTGGCCGCCTGTGAACCAATCGCAACACTTCATTCTTTCGATACGTTTGCTTACTGTTCACTTCTGCATTAATTTCGACTCGTAAAGCTGTTGAAGACGCGAAAAGACTAGAACTGTAGCCAAGAAACCAAAAAATTACATAGTATTTATAGTTTCTATATTCGTCAACAAATAAAAGAGTAGTTCTCTTTGGAACATACGCCTAAAAACGGGAATGACGCTTACAAGAGTCTTAAAAAAAGGTTCAAAAGCATAAAATTTAAATTAGAATGCCTTAAAACTGATAACCCTCGCATCCCCGATATGATTACGACCTAAGGCTAGCTGCAGAATTGAATTTTTTTTTCAGTAACTCATGAATTAAAGACTCTATTACCTAAGAGGGAAGGGGGAAGGTTCCATTACCTAGGGGCAAAGGGGGTGAAACCCTCGATTGTCTATTTCACTTTCATTTCCCGGGTACTGATTGCATGAGGGTGAGTACGTTTACGATTTAATTGAGATGAGGAATTGATTTGCAATAAAATTACGAAACATGGCTGGAGGGTATGTTTGTCAAAGTTGTGTTGTACTAACGGAAAGAACATCGGGGAATTTCAACCTACTAAAACTACTTGAGAATTATTATACCTTCTTATACATGACAAATATATGGGGATAATTTAATAATTTACTTAATATTATCCAAATAATGATATAAAAACGATAATTAATACATACAACTTACAGTTTCAGGAGTCAAAGAATTCCTCCCAATCAATGTCAACTGGAAGGGTAGCTAGAAGGCTGGTGGCCTGAAAAAAGTGGCTAGGATAGACTAGATGTGCAAGGTGGATATTCTGATGCTATAGCACATGTTGGGAGAGGCCTATGTTCAGCAATAGAATACAACAGGCAAATGGATTGGTTTATGTATAAAATGTAGCAAATTATTTTTTATATTGATATATAGGAAAAATATGAATGACAAAATAATAATATAACTATGTGATATTTGACACTACGTTTAATTCGTTATTTATTCAAAGGTTACTATTATAGAAACGGTATTGAAAAAAAAAACGTTTAAACGATAAAAATATCCCAACCCAATCGCCCAGTTTTTATTGGCAGGGATTGTCCCCAATGGATGGCCCATAAAATACTCTAAGGAACTTTAAGTATTGGACCCACATCTTCGAATTAGATCCCTAAGGGGCCAGGTATCCTCTATAAGAAAAAAAAAACAATTGAGGAAAAGGAGACAAGGGAATAAAATCTCGTCTACTGGTGTGAAATGGGTTGGTTCGGTTGATAAATAAAGTGACTGATTCGATCAGTAATTGTAAAAATAGAAAACAGTAATGCACTAATACCACATTTTTTTTTGTGGGGCAGCGCAAGTGACTCCAACATAACTATCTTGCAAAGAGCACAGAATACTATACTCAGAACAATAGCGCAAGTCCCCTGGTTCATCACAAATGCCGAAATTCACAAGCACTTGAGAATGGCCACCGTGAAAGAGGAAATTGAGGTTTCCGCACGAAAATATAAAATACGGCTGGAAAATCACCCAAACTTACTTGCAGCGTGTCTAATTACGCACAGCTACCAAAAACGATGAGTAGATATCCTCGCTGGAGGATACCCTCGACCTGACAAATCCACACAACATATCTGCTTATGGTAGTGTACTGATCGCAGATGAGCACAAAAAATAATAATAATAATAATAATACCACGTAAGTACAGTCGGATAAAAAACATGTAAGGTTTTTTCTTCTTTTTTAGACACCTAAAATATATTTACATTATTAGGGTGGATCCCGGTTGTTACTCCCTAACCTCGGAGCTCGGTGTCCGATTATCCGTTCTCCTCCTTTAGATTTCACTCTTGCAGTTTTTATTGGAGCATATGCTATCTTACCTACCTACCTAAGTATTAAAAGCTTCATCCATCAGTCAGCAGGTACATCGACTTGCATGTCATGTTAGCTTGGCCCCAGAGACTTCCCACTAAAGATACTATTGCCTAAAATTACTAATAGCCTTGAAATAGATGTTTATGACCAAAATATAATGATTACATATGCTTATACCTCGACGAAGCTTTGTAGATTTTAAGGAAATGGCATTACAAATAGGTACTTTTTATTGCAGTTGTCTTTTTACAAGATTTGTTTATTTCATTTCAAAAATATTTTTTACTCCCGTGAAAAAATATCCAAAAATCCTATGAAAAGACTCTCTTGACATCCACTCATAAAGGCTTATTATCATCAATATTTTTAACCACGTTTCGAGTTTACCGTTTACGCGTTTGTACACTCATAAAGTATAAATTGGATTTCTTTGTCGGTTTTTTTTGTTCAGAATCCTCATGTGCATATAATATTTATAATGCATTTCATTTGGCGGTAGTTTTTTTGACCAGTACTGTGCACGGGAGTCTTCCAAACGTTGTATTTTGTTTTATTGTAATATATTGGAGATTATTTTGTTTTTATTTATAATATTGCTCGCTGTATAACAATCATTTCCTGGTTTCCATCAATTGAGTGTACTATTACACCTGCTCTATAGAAAAAAGCCTCGATCGGCTAGGCCAACTGTGTAGATAATCCAGAGAGCATTTAAATATATAAGCTTAGAGTGTCCAAAAGTTCTCAGAAGTAGAATAAAAAACTTTATCCACGCATTATAATAATTATGTGCCTGATTAATTCATCAATGCAGGGCCTAAAGTGTTAAGTTACCAATTAATAAAATAAAATAAAATAAATAATATAAAAAAGAAAATAAAAAACATAATATAAAAAATATTTTTTGTGATGTCCGAGAGGTTCCTTCCCCACAAAATGGACGTATGCCTTGAAAAAGGTCGCTGGGATAAAGTAGTCGCACAAGGTGGAGGTGTAAATTGGGAGAGGCCTATGTCCAGCGGTGGCCAACAATAGATTAAAACTACAGCCGTACCACGTACGTACTTTGGACGTAAGATTAACGGTGAGGAAATGTCTCACAGACGTAAAATATTTAAAAAATTATGAAAAATAATATAGAACATATTCATGTTCCTTTAGCTTTTATTATTGCTAGCTACATATTTAAGGTGACAATAATTACAATGAAAAAAAAACGATACCTTTAAAATTTTAAGAATTATCTATATTTATTCGTAATGTAACAAAAACAGCTTGTTCAATTTCCGGAATTTATTTTAAAAATTGAGATATACAATCTAATTTTTCTTTAAACTAAAGTAAAATCAACAAACAAATTTACTCTTCCTGATATGATTATCAAAATACAATAAAAATAAGCAAAATAAGTGTAAAAGAAAAGTTCACTTATCTCTGTACAAAAATGTATGGAGATTTTAAGTAAATTTTTAGTGCATAAACACTGAGCCGACGTCTGTGAGACGTAAATCACACCTGGGCAAACCCATGCGAATTCACATCACTTACCATGTTAACTAATGGCAAGAAGAACAGAAATGATTAAGCTACCGGGAGTTTGAATACCCCACAATCCTTGGGTAAAAATATATTTTAATAATAAAAGTGATGGTGTCTATGCGATGGGTACGTCACTACTTAAAGGATAAAGTTATTCGAACACAAACTAAATCTTTGGAATGTCCTCACCACACATGGATAAAGTCTAATCGTTAATAAAAGTTTAAAACAACAAAGACCTCATCTTTTTTCCTTTCACGCACCACATTCAAATCTTATGTCATAACAACACATCATGGGAAAGCCGCGTTCTTTGAACGCACGATATAATTTTATGCGATGCTTCCTAGAACGGGTTTGAATCAGTCCATGATGCTGCCATATGCGAGTAATGGGTTCGATTCCTTTTTGTTCTTTAAAAACATTTTGTTAGTCACTGAATCGTGAATTAGAGAGAATGAGTGTCATATTTTATTACTGTCAGCTGTCTGTCGGACTGTTTAGACATGACTGATCAACGACCGCTGCGTACAAGTTAACGTTTGGTAAGTCAGGGACTGTGGGTTTGATTCTCGTTCGTAGCAAATATTTATGAGAGTAAATATGTCTATTTGCACTGATAGGGCCAAGCAGTAGTGCCTAGGGTAATAAATGCTTTTTTCAAAGTATTGCATACTAGAATATACTTAAACCTAGAAAATTTCTGGCGGGAACACGAAAATGGACGCGGTATTATTTTATTTTCCGAAATTGGTGTAAATTCGAGTTTTTATGTACTATAAAGTGTAGGAAAGTGGCATATTACAGTAAATTGTGACTTTCGTGTTTGTTCCAAATCTCCTTATGGAGCGTTTAGTAAAGTCCCCACAACTTTAATAAGGCAGCAATCATCATTTATCGTCATCGTCATCATCATCACCAACTCAATATCATCATCATTTACAAATGAAGACATGGCTTAAATGTCTTGTTACCAAGCTAAACACATTCTTAAAAACAAAACTAGAAACTACAGTATTAACTAAGATAATTTTGGGTCTGCAGCATGTTTCCCTCCGGGTTAAGCAGGAAGAAAAGCACTTATAACCGGAGGGCTTGTGTGGTAGCAGTATAGGACGAGTTTCCTTTGTTACTCCCGGTTCACATTATTCCAGTAGCACTCCATTCCAGTGGGCATATCCAGTACTTGAATGTTACTGGGAAAAGTGAACCATCACTAGAATGTGCATATTCTAGTGAGTGATTCCAGTCCAGTGGATTGTTCAAGCGCGTTTAAAACACTGGAATAATGTGAACACTACAATCCAGTCCAGCTCTGGATTAGATTGATTCGCTGCGATACTGGAGTAGAAGAATGTGAACCATGCATTATAGGCGTGTGTTCCTTGACGTGTGTATCGATAGAAGAAGATTACGTGCATTCACACTAATGTGACTTAAAATTTTGAAAATCAATCCATTTTATGATACCATTATGGTATGAACGTAATGAAGTTTTCAGTACTGATATTATAATAATTACTATTACATGGTGTGGGAGAGACTTTACGAAAAGCTCCTAAGACTCCTCAGATTATTATATAGATACCAATATTTCAATAAAAGTCCATTCTGTAGCAACTAAATCGATATTTACCAGGAGCTGGAGTATTTCTTTTTAAATATAACATTCTAAAGGAAATCGTAAAAAGTGCAGATTAAAATCTATGAAAGAGCGCATTTTGCTTTCATATCCTTTATAGTTTTTTATATTCAAACGACGTACCTACATTGATTAGGGTGTGGCTTTTGAGAAGCAGCAATTAAAAAATTGTAATGATTGAGGCGAACGACATGTTTTTAGCGTAATATGGTTAATCATGCATTTCGTATCTTGTAACACCTGTATTGTACCCAGTTTCGCAAATAAATAATAATTGAATTGATTGCCCGCTTGTACAATAGGCTCGCCACCTACTACGTGGGACCGAAAATCATACTTAGCGAAATGTGGATAGTACACCTCTGCTAACCCCTTCGACGATGAACAGGCTTGATATGTATAAATTAATTCAGTCCGTCAATTCATTGCACTTCTTTGGATCGTAAGAAAATAGGCCTCTATTTCAGATTCCTGACGATTTTAAAATAGTGGTAAACCAACTGATAGCATTTTTTAAGTAAGTTTTTATTTTTTAGAATTCATCTTGCAATCAGGTGGTTCGAAATTCAATTTCAAAAAATCTAAGAATCAATTTTCTTTATTCAGTTTAGGCCTGTTTAGGCACAAAGAGCACATATGAACACATATGAGCACAAATGAATGAAATTGACGGAAAACATATGAAAAAAAAAAAAGGAACGCGTGCAGCCAGTCACATGCAATATAACGACCTACGCCCGTTCATATACAAATCGCACCAAGCTTGCCAGCCTCTGACCAATGTTTTTATGTTTTTCACGGTGCCACACCGTTCGGTAATCCCCCGCCTTGCTGCCCACCAGTGTAATCAGTTCGTGACTTGTATAAAACAATTTATTTAGAGACCAGTTTCCAATTTGCCTTCCCATGATAGATTTTTTAAACGGATTTTCTGATCGGATTAGATTTAGATAGATTGAAATTTAATCTGTAATATGTATTGGTTCGAGTTCGTGTTATTGTTTGTTTGGATCGAAAATGTTATTTGCTGAGCTATTGGGAACATGTTACCCTACACAATTAACCTACTTTACACTCAGAACACAATTTTATAGATCCCACAACGTTCGTACGTATAATTTGTTATTATATTCTTTTTATTTCATATTTGCCGTAGTAGAAGGCGACTAAGAAAGAGAACTAAACATATAGCACTTGACAACGTGCCCGCTTGACAAAAGGAAAGTCATAGTTGGCGAAATGTGGGCGTTATTACACCTCTGCCTTCCCTTTCGAGGATTTACGTATTATATACATAATATAATAATGACCTACTTAAAGATCTAGGCCTATCGAAAGCTACAATAAGCTCATTACTAGGACGAATGTCTAAAGCGGCACTAGTAGGTTCGTATCAAATTTGGTTAGGCAGGGAGGGGAACTTGGGTAGTGAAGGTGAGTGTTGATGTACATCAACAAAAGGGGCCCCTTCTAAACCTACACTTGGGTCGCAAGTCCCAGGCACTGTCCCGAGTTCCCAACTCAACAACGCGATGGACCCGGCACCCGCACGGAGAATCCATGGATTGCTAAGAATATCGTCTCATATCCTCAAGGGGCTAGTGAAATTTGTACATAGTACCCACAACTTGGGCTCCATATGCTATGTTATCTAACAGATAACAAATTTTAGTGCTGTCGTATGCGTAAATGGTATGTTATGTAGCGTAACATTTCTTACACTTGTAAGGAACCAACAAAATATTTGGTGAAAAAATATTGAATAGCCACTAAAATATGCCTGCCTTGCTTCTAAACTGCTTATGGTACTAACGTTTGACGCGCGTGATCGTCTGTAGGCGTCACTCCGTTTACCTTATATTCTTCATAATAGAAATGTTATGGGTCGACTCTGTGCTTATAGCTCAGTTATATTGTGCTCATAGCTCGATGTCATATCGCGAAGTGTGTGAATACAAACATCGATAAGGTTGTAATATTGAATACAAAAGAAAACTTTGAAACAATAATTTTTTTAGCAGTTTAAATTTGTAAAATTTACAAAATAAACACGAAAAAGCTAAACATAGGACTGAATAAAAGTAAACATACTAGTCCTGATAATTTGAAACGTACGAACTTAAGTGATGGTGCTTTCATAAATATATGAAATGGACATCATTAATTCTAGGCAATCCTTAAATACCACTTTAAACACCACTTTCAAAATGAGACGTAACTCAAAAGCTTGTATAGTACAATCACCATCGGTATTAGTACCTAATGGTAACATCTTACTATAATAGGACTAAATAGCGTACTAGTAGTCCCTTATAAATTTGGAAAAAATAATACATAGTTAAGTCTGCATCAGACGAAATTCCGTTAAAATATCGATGTTTCTTACTTAAAACAAGACTGATTATGAGAGAGAGCCAAGCAATTAAATTATAAATGAGTTCCAATTGGCAAGAAGATTGCGGAAGGAAATCTTAGAATTGCGAGTAAATAATATAGCAGTTATGTTAACAGAATCAGTTGATGGGTTTGGTGGTCGTATATCTAACAGGTGCTCAATGATGTGTACATGTCAGAATAACATTTAGAAGCTGAAGTTTGGTCACGTTTGCGGTTGTCATACGAACATCTATTGCAGTCGTTACGAGTAGTTGGAGCCCTAAAAAGTCCAACAGCTGGTCTATCTGCAGCTCAAGCTTCGAATGCGACTAGGACTAATGCTAGGACGAAGGAGAAGAGATAAATTTTGATATAACACATCTTGTAGAAATACCTACTGGTGGACTTTACACGTGATGTTTTTACAACACAGGTCGATTCCTCCACTATGTTTTTTTTTTTAAATTTTGGTCATCAATAGACTGCATTACGTTTGATGGTAAAAAGCTGAGGTGCAGTCCAGAAGAAACGTACCACCATTTCTGATGCTATTGGTCTTAATATGGTGGTCACTAATTTGACGGCCTTGATAGATGCTTTTTCAGGCTCCGCTTGAAGAACCCGGGACGGTAGGAATAGAGAGAGAAATACGTTCGCGGCCAAAGCATTTCACTGCACTCGGCCTCAAACCATTTGGTGGGAGACAGTATGCATTCTACCGAACTGCACGTCGCAGCAATCTGTCAAGAGCGGCTAACAGATATTGTGCGTAGCCATCCCAGACATGAGAACAGTATTCCTCGCAGGAACGATTTTTTGTACAAAAGGCACCGCTGTTACAGTTTGAAAAACCGCTTCACCTTGTTCAGGACTCCGAGTTCGTTCGAGTCGCTGTTTTGTTTTTGTTATGGACTTTGCAGCGAACATCTATTCCGAGCAAGTTAATGTGGTCCTGAAGCGCCAGCGATGTGTTCTGGAGAGTAGGGAGACGAAGGAAGGGCCTTGGCTGTGACTGCTCACGCCTGTATTTTTTAGCATTGAACTGGACCAGATTCTCTGATCCCAATTAGGAAATGTGAGTCAGGACCCGGTCGAGATCTGGGACAAGTTGCTGTCTATCTTTCTCAGTGTCTGCATGTTTGGCTACAGTGGGTGTTCAAAATATGGCCCGTGTCGAGTGCTGTCATCTACATATCTATGAGTACTGCCGATAGACAGTATGTCATTTATATGCAGGAGAAAGAGCGATATGGGCGACAAGGGGAATGATGATACATATAGTATATGTATTAGTAGTTTCAAAATTGTTTCCGCAAATTTACAGAATTTTACTATCTACTAAAACATAAAAAATGAAGGCACCGGAAAATTCGAAAACCAGTAATTTTTTACAAATCTTTATTTCTCATTCATCAGCCACATAAATGTAACAATACATACTCGTACATGATACTCCACACAAAAGGCATTGTTAAATAAGGAAGTTGGGATCATAGTGATTAAATTCCTTGCGGCTTGCAAGACTAGAGAACAAGGAAAACTTTATCTGTCTTGCTTCGTGTTACATCGTAAAATTCGTCCACTGAGTGTATAAGACTAAATTATTTTTATTGAATGAAATGTTAAAGCATTTTGCATACTAAATATTCAAATTAAATTAAAAAAGGCGGGGTTTGAACCCGCGATCTTTGCCTTACAGGGGCAAAGCTTTGACCACTAAGCTACTAGACCTCGCCCGGACCAATCCAAATTTCTCCTTTATATCTATCTTTGAGGCGACAGTGGAGGCGTCTACCGATATTCTAGCTAAATCTATTTAAACATTTTTCCTATCTTAATCGAGCTGTTACACAAAGCAACCTGTAAAAAAAGAGTCAATCAATAAAACTTATATAATGTTATCTATTTATTAACTCCAAATTATAACGAAAGATAGACTCCAAGGCTAGTTGAAAAAAAGAGGTTGTATTCATTAATGCTTCACTATTTTCAGTGTATTACAATATGTTATATAATTTAGGAGAATAATTAGAAAGTGAATATAACTACCTACAGGCACTTAACTTAGGAACCCTAAGTATCGAGTTACGGTTTCATCAAGGCCCTGTGGGCTATTACAGCGATGTGTGAATCAATGCGATCAAAGGGCAAATTTTAATGAAGCCTAGAACCGCTTTATTGTAATAATCTAGACTTTAAACCCACCAGCTATGGGGATGGTTTACTTAATCCATTTAATTACTTCAATGTTGGCAAAGCCTGTTGCCGTCATTCGGATACTATTTTATAGGAAACGAACCTATCACGTGAGATTACTACAGTATAGCCCACTATCTGCTTCTGTCCTTCTTTCAGGAACGTTCTATACTATATAACTTCCCAAGGAAATCCGCTTATATCTAGTACTTTTTATTAATATAATATAAAATTTATCTGTGCAAATTTATGTTCAAGGCTGGCCTGCCTGCCCACTTACATAATGCTTTACCCACATTTTTCTATTCGCCAAGTACACATTAGTTCTAAGTGCCTGAACCACCTTGACATACCCTTTTCAATTCTCATTACAACGTTATCTTTCAAGTTACATTATCTGTATGCCTATGCCTATCAACCAACTTTTCTTCATCAGCATCTCTACTTCACGTAGCTTTACATAATAATTAATAACTACCTATCTAACTCTCAACTAATACATAAGGTAGTTACCTTACTTAGGTTTGCATCATCAAAAATGTACGCACACACAGTATCCAACCATCCAATAATTCAGTCTCTATGGATGGGAGCCTATGCATTATGATAGTACAACATTAAATTTGCCGCCAAAATTCAATATTCATGAGCATCGGTCGATCAATTTTCATCTTCTCATTTACATGTATCGATATAATTAAACAGGAATCTATTGTGTGATATTTGCGTAAATTATTCACTTCAGCTGAATATTCAAAGTTATGCAATTATATCAAGTGTGAGGTCTAAGCTAAGCCAATAAATGGCATGTAACATTAAGTTGTATTAATATTGGTGACAGTTCAATATGATGCATAGTTATATTTTAATGAGCATAGTGAGTAATAAAAGTAGAGAGACATCGATTTATTGCTGTAGCCCGTGGTTTCACCTGCGTGAGTTTTTTATTTTATTTAGGACACATCAATTTGACTTCACCCCGCCTGATGGTAAGCTGAAGGCAGTCTCAGGAAAGAGGGTCACCATTACAAATATTTACCATGTTAACTATGGTGGCACCCAGTTTGACGGCCTCATCAGATGCTTCTTCATGCCCCGCTTAAAGGACCCGGGACTGTAGCAAGAAGCAAAGACGTGAGCTAGCAAGGAGTTCCAGGTCTTAATGGTGCGACGAAGGAAAGAGTCATCGAACCGCTTGTTTCTTGAAGGAATACTCGCGCCGTATCAGGTCACATCTAAGCCCTGCACGTGTTGTTTTGTGTAGGCAAGGAGAGGGTTGGACTAATTGGAAGAGCTTATCAGAACATTCACCATGGTAGAGACGGTAAAATACTGCCAAGGAAGCAACATCTCAACGCGTCTGCAGAGGCTGCAACCTGTCGAGAGCATCTAATAAGTACTTTGCGGAGCCATTCCAGAGCAGTATTCCACGCAGGAACGAATTTGTGTCTAGAAGATACCACTGCTCCGGCGTAAAAATCGTCTCACTCTGTTCAGGATTCCGAGTTTATGTAAGGCTGTTTTGATGATACTCTCGATGTAGTTTTTGTTATTCAGTTTGCAGCGAATATCCATATCGAGGATATTGAGGTTGTCCTGCAGTGGAAGTTGCGTGCTCTGAAGAATGGGAAGGGGAAGGAAAGAATATACCTTTGCTGTGAACGCACATGCCTGCGTCTTTTTGGCAATGAACTTGACCAGGTTGTCAGAGCCTTTCCTTTTTTCAGCGATATCCGACTGTTTCTATCCGTAGGACGTCCATGATAAATCCCCTGCAATGTGCTATCGTCTGCATAATAATGAATGCTTCCGGTAGACAGCATATCATTGATATGCAGAAGAAAGAGAGTGGGTGATAGGACGGACCTTTTTATTGGATTGGATTTACCTACAAGAGCTCTGAGGCTCGTCCATCACAAAGGACACAGTGTATTCAGCGCTCCTGAAAAAAGCTAGCTAGGAAAGAAGCGATTCATGCCTAACTCTATCGAAAGCTTAGGCAATGTCAAGACTAATTGATCTCGACCCCGCACGTATACCTGAGATAAAAAGTACCCTATTTGTTATTTCGGACTGTAGTATATCCCTGTACCAAATTTCAACCAGATTTGCTATGGCAATTTAACATGATTGAGTAACAAACATCCAAAGATCTTCACAAACTTTCACATTTATAAAAGTATAAGGATAATAGTAGGATGCACTCGAAAATGTAACATTTTAATCGTCATCCTTTGCGCGTTACCAACTGAGTCAGTTTTACAATGCGACCACAAAGCTGTCCGACTCCGACACTTTCCGTGAAGCGACTCCACAATTCACCTAAATTTCCTTTGCTTTTTCCCACTATACCCTTTTATCTTCCATTTCTTCTGTGCCCTGAGAACGAAAAAACATTCGTAACATAAACATATCGAGAGAACGAAGCATTGCGATTGGCCGGCTACCTACTGTTAACCAATCGCAATGCTCCGTTCTTAGGATACGTTTACATTACGAATTCGAAAGTTTTTCGTCAATGGATCAAAATTTCTATTGTCGGTCGCGTGATTGTTTTTTTGCGACTTAAGTATAAAATAATCTCCGAAGATAATAAGTCCTTGCAAGCCTAGGCATATCAATTATACAGCAATCTCTAGTTAATTACTTTGCGCTAAGAACTGTCACAATAATTACAAGAATAACCTTACAATTAGTTACTTCGTTGTAATTAAAGTCTTTTAGTTTATTCGACATCTTTTATTTAAGAAATGATTATCGTATCGTACGAAGTAAGCTTAAGATTTTTTATTGGCTTTTTTATACCACTTAGGTGGTAGACAAGCACACGGCCATCCTGATGAAAAGTGATTGCCGTGGCCTTTGGACGTGTGCAACACCAGGGGCGTCACATTCGCATTGCCGACCCTGTTAGAACAGAGAGTTTCTGTGCCGTCAGTCTAGAAGATAAAGCAGGACAAGCCTTTGGTTACTTAACACTGACAGCACAAAATCTCTCCAGTGAGCTCTGGCTACCTAACTCACCGCCGGGAATACAACACGAGGTTATTATGGACGCGGTATTCTGTAGGGCGGGGGTACTTCCCCAGTCGGACTGCTCGATTGGATGGAAATACCGTCGTGTCCTACCTCCTACAAAACTACTTCTGGCTTTGGCAGGATAACTTGTTCATACTACTTAGGCAGATAAGCACACGGCTCGTCTGATGGAAAGTGGTGAACCTGGCCTATGGACGTGTGCTACACCAGGGTGACACACACAGCTGATAAATTGACGACGTATCTCAGAAAAATAAAACAGTCACTACCAACTACACACGACCGAGACGGTAAATATTATTAGGTAACGTGTACAAAATACCAGTTGCGTTACAATTATCCTTGATATTCCTCCTCCCTCATTAATTGATAAAAAACGTTTCAAAGAGAATGAGAGTCTAAGGTGAGTCTTAGCAGGAGCCAAGAAGTCAAAATGATTCGATTGCTCCACTGTCAAAAGTTAAGCTAGACTACACAAAAGGAGAAGGAAATTCCATAGCAATCGTATCGTATCGTATAAAGTTCTTAACCTAACATATAATTACTATTTCCCATGGTTTTGCACGCACCTGCTTCTATTACTTCGTAGTTTTTGTGAACTCATTCCATCACCATGGGATATAAGTTGATAGTAAATATATAGTAGCTGTATATGCCTGCTGCTATTAAAATATTAAGTTGAGGGTGGTAAATTACGTATCCAAACCTTTAAGTGTACGTATCTAAATCCAAACTAAAGATAGCTTGTTATACCATCTTATTTCATAATTCTTTCTACTTTGTTTTCCCGTTTTTATCCGACTGCCGGAGTATACTATGTATCCCACCAAAAACATTTCCATTTAAAACGCAATACGCAATCCTACGACGCCACCGAAAAACTATTTGAACAAATCACTTAACTCTCAAGTCAACGCTATAAATCTTCAATTACTAACCAACAACCTGGAAAGTGCACCTGGAAAGTAAATAAAATCTTATAATAGTCACAAAACTTAATTATATATAATTATTCAACCACCTCACGCACTCGCCTCATACACCCACAATACACACACACAACACATTCACAACACACATTCTCAACATACACTCACATCACACATTCACAACACACATTCACAACACACACCCACCACACATATTCATAACACACATTCACAACACACACTCACAACACACCCACAACACCCTCATTACACACAAAGCACACCCACTAATACCATACACAAACGAATAATTTAAACATTTTAATTTACGTACCTGCTTGTTACCAGTAATACCTGTCAAGTAAAATCCTAACGCAGGTCAAGCTAGTTCATATCTGGATTACTTATGTTTTTACTCTTATTATTATTTCTATAATTAGTCTATTTAAACTGTTCCTTGTATGTACCCTTATTAATTAACTCATATTATAATGGACGGGAGACCCTGCATCCTGTGATACAGTTTTTAACTAGTACAGGACGCAGGAGATCTTTTCCACTGCTAAACAACTTGCAAAAGTTGTACTTACCTACTTATGTTAAACGGTGGAAAACAAATTGTAATTCTTTAATAAGATTAATAAATAAATAAATAAATAAAATAAAAAATGTCGCAAAGACGAGTTTACGTAGCTTACCCTGTAAAAAAGTTATCAGATCTCGTACAAAGCTAAGCTCTAAAGACTTTACGCTCTAAACCTAAGGTCTAGTGTAGAGCTTGTAGGTTAAGAGCGTGCAGTCTTTAGAGCTTGGCTTTATACGAGATCTGATAACTCTTTCACAGAGTAAGCTTTATTAAAGGTAAGCTCATAAATTTCATCGGGTTGCAAATGAGTACCGCCTGCTATAAAGTTTGTTTCGATCTTTTCAGCATCAGTCGGGTTTGTTTTAATTTGGAAATATTTATGATGCAAATTAGCAGGGGCCTATATTCAGCAGTGGCCTGCTATAGGCTAATAGATTGTCCATCTCCCCAGTTCTACTCGACCGATCGCGATCAAATATACACCAGATTTCAAGTCTGATCAAGACGTTTAAAACAAAAACGCAGCAATCGAACGCATTTAGTAGTTTTTGCATCCATCGTTGTCAAATAGACGAGAATTCAAAAAATATATGTTATGTTCAGTAACGTTAATATAACATAACTCAACATTTTTTTAAATATCTCCAACGTACAGACTTGACTACTTCACAATTTTTTAATTGTATAGATGACATTAACATATGTTCGAAGACTGCAGACCCAGAATTCATATTCAGTTGCAATTCCCAACTCCATTAATCGCAGCTTTCAGTACTTCTCCGTATGGAAGATATGTAAAGAAAAACTTTGACACCCGAATGTCTCAGTTGCAAATAGAATTGAATAATTTAATTTATAGTAGTTCCAGAATTTCATACGACATCAGGCTGGCCCCTTGCCAGGTACAAGGTCCAACTTTGTAATTGAAAGTTTCTCAGCAAAATTTGAGCTGTTTTAGTCATGAAATATTATTGTTTTATTAAATTAGGATGATAGATTATTGTTTTGATTTAGTTTTGTTTATTTCGCTTTTATAGGTTTTAATGTGTTTGCGAGAAGTGATGGGTTTATTCGATTTTTCATGATGAGTGGAGTTTTATTATTGTAGTGATGCTATATTATGGATGAAAAATATGTCAAGATATTTGTAGAATAGGAAACTATGTTTACTTGCGCCTAATTGCATGATATTTCAAATGTATGAGTCTATAAATGAATAAATTTGAGAATGATTAATTTAAGGTTAGTATGTAAGTACCTATACTCATGATCACGTTAGCTCCCGTTCTCTTAATAATAAACCATATTATAGTTTTATCATAGGTACCATGCCATACGTGGCCTAGAGATATAAATGCACATCTTAATCTTTTAAATATTATTTAGGCATTATGTAAGTACACTGTCAATTGACGGTAAGCTGCGAGAGACATTTTAATACCTTCACGATCCTGTAGACCATGTGCCAAATGAGTAGGCAGTCTAAAAAATTAGAATAATAAAACTGCAAAATATGTTAACAAATTCAGTAGGCCTCTATTTCGCAAGCTACCAAACTCTTCTTGTATATAACAATAAATCTCCATATCAAACAAACAGAGGCCCTAGAGGCAAAATTCCTTGATTCCAGGTGTCCCCTGTCATACCGGCCAATAACTTAAGGCCAATATTTGCCAAACATGCCCAACGCTACCATAAACATGCCAACATGTCAGCAAATTGTCAATTAACCATAGATTTACCAACTGCTACCGAGTTCTAAGGACTGGTAAAAATGGATACCAAGAATTCTGGGGTACACAAGGCAATAAAGATTTTTCGAGTAAACTTTTGTCTATATTGGGATGTGAATATAAACAATCATTTTTTTTTAAATGGATTGTATCTTTTAAACAGTAGATATGATATATTTTTGTGTGCAGTAAAAGAAAATATTTGTAATAAAATAAATTGTCATCGAGGTATTTATTTATTTCACATGAAATAAATATAATAAATGTGTCGCCTCAAAGATAGATATAGAAGCAAAATTTTGAATTGGTTAGGGCGAGGTCTGGTTGCTTAGTAGTCAAAGCATTGCCCCTGTAAGGCAAAGATCGCGGGTTCAAACCCCGCCTAGATCAATTCAAATTTTTCTATTTAAATTGATTAAAATGAAATAAATTAGAATAGCACACCCGATGTATCTATTATTGCTAATAAATAGAGTACTTCTGTGGTTGCTAATAAATAGAGTACTTCTGTGGTTGCTAATAAATAGAGTACTTCTGTGGTTGCTAATAAATAGAGTACTTCTGTGTAGTAGCAGAACGTTCGACTGCTTAATAAAATTAAAGGTCGCAAGATAAAATCACACTCAATGAAATCTCTGCTAGGTATTGTTTTCCAAAGCGACTACAATATAGGGTTCTTCGGAAAGCTTTTTAAAGGTAGGGCTACACGAGTTTGAAGCTCCTGGTGTTACACACGTCCATAGGCCACGGTAACCACTTCCCATCCTGTGGGTTGTTGTTGCCTGCCACCTAAGCGGTATAAAAAATTCAAATATTAGCTTTGGTCTAGGTGTTTCTACGTATAGCTTTAGCTTTTTTTTGTACGGCCTAGCACATCGACCCACAAACCGCACGCCGTCTGTGGGTCGATGTGCTAGGCCGAAGGTGAGGTTGTCTCGAAACATATCCCTCGCACCCCGGCTGACCCAGGGCCATTCCTCTCGGTCTGGCCTTCCACGGGTAGGTAGACCACGCGGTCCCCGAATCGCCCCCGGTATGGGGGGGGGGGGATTACGCGCATCGTCCGTGACGTATAGCTTTAGTATCTATATTCCAAAATTATGCTCAGTACCCCTAGCACGAACAACTATCATAATCGTATCGTAAACATATTGAGAGAACGGAGCATTACGATTGGCCGGCTTCACATACACACAGGTTTACAGTAGGCAGGTGTCTAATCGCAAAGCTCCATTCTTTCAATACGATAACTATAGTTGTTCGTGCTAGGGGTACTTTTTTTTTTTTACGTGCGGGGAATCCCCACGGGTACCCACCCCTCCGGAGGGGTAGGTTATGTCGGACTCGAACCGACTAAACCGCACGCCGTCTCTGGGTCGTAGTGCTAGGCCGAAGGTGAAGTTGTCATGCGACATATCCCTCGCACCCTGGCTGACCCAGGGCCATCCCTCTCGGTCTGGCCTCAAACAATCTGTCCTCAAATCTAGTTATAATACGAGATTCTGGATTGAGTGTCGTTCCGGGATACGGGCTTAAGAGTACAAAATTCAACACAGGCAACAGATGCAAGTATGTAAGAAGTAAGCTTCAGTCCAAGGTCACGGGTGTCGACACGCGACAAGCTAACTATAGTGTACGACTGTAGCACGTTTTCCAACATTCCGGCTATTTATAACTACTGGAGTATTTTGACTAAGATTATATATTCAGACGATACGTGTAGGTAAATATGGACAGATTTTTACTCTATCCATTTCATTTTAACTAAAACTAAACTCTTAAATAGCTTTTTTTAAGATTACATTAAGAAATATTTATGGATACTCAGATGAGGATATTTATATTTTTTTAATGGGATCTCCAACTGTTGAAAGAATTTTCTTGTGTATATTTATTTAACACTCGGGTTGGCCTAGATTCTCAAATTAGACCTGATAATGTTATATAACTTCAATTAGAAAAATATAGTTAACTAGGAACTATGCAATAAAATACTATAAAACTAACTGAAATTGTATTTATACCTCGTAAAGTATGACCGTACGAGTAAGTCTCGCTTACCTGTCAAATATTATGGATAATATTTTTCTCAGACATCAAGCACATACTTAACAGAAAAAGTTGAGTTAAACCATTAATTAGCAAAATATTTATGAAAGACAAAAACGAAGTAGTGTCTTGTCTGCTTCATAATCTATGCATCGACAAACCGAAGCCGTTCACAAATCAGTCTCCGCTGCATCGACAAAGAAATGCCTTTTAACCGTTATTTATTCAGTTATTTCTGTGCTGACTGTTTTTCTGTTTACAACACAAACGATTACTACTACAATGTTTTACTTGCCCGTGATTTGTGAGCACTTTTCAGAACAAACGACCTATCTACTTTCATTATTTTATGCTATAATTATATTGTTGTGGTCTTTATTGTAGAATTACAAATCTACGAGTTGATCTTATTTTTTACTAACTGTTACACGCGGCTCCGCCCGCGTGTAGGTCGGTTATCGCGACCAAACATAGCCTATGTCCTTTCTCAAGGTCTAATCTACCACTATAACAAATTTCATCAAAATCGGTTCAGTGGTTTAGGCGTGAAAACGTAACATACAGACAGACAGAGTTACTTTCGCATTTATAATATTAGTATGAATTTTATTTTAATTAGAAATCAGCAGGAATAATATTGATTAATAATTGAACTCATAAAGTAACGCTTACAAATAAATACCTTTAGATTTACATTTATTGCAAACTAGCTTTTGCCCGCGGCTCTGCCCGCGCGGATTTCGGTTATCGAGACCAAACATAGCCAATGTCCTTTCTCAAGGTCTAACCTACCCCTATACCAAATTTCATCAAAATCGGTTCAGTGGTTTATGCGTGAAAGCGTAACATACAGACAGACAGACAGACAGACAGACAGAGTTACTTTCGCATTTATAATATTAGTATGGATATTGCAATTGCAATTATTGCGGGAAAATATCTGACAATGAAACATAAAATCCATATTACGAGTAATATTATAAATGGGATAGTGTATGCGTGTGTCTGTTTGTCCGTCTTTCTCACCTAAACCACTGAACCGATTTTGATGAAATTTGGGAGGTATAAGGGTAGATCAGACATTGAGAATAGACATAGGCTATGTTTGGTTGCAATGACGGACACCCACGTGGGCGGAGCCGAAGTAAAGACTGTAAAAGTTTTCATAAAGATTTGAGAAATGTCTGCTTAATATAAGTCTGGACTGGAAATTATAATATCTAGGGTTTAGGTGTGCAGGCGGTGTTTCCACAACTCGACATAATATTAATTTTATTGCACTGTTATTGGGTGTATTATGTGTGTTACTCTAAGAAGGTTAGACGATTTCCTAGAGCGATATTGGTGGATCGAGGTATTTATAGTTCTAGGTTTTAGACAAAGACATTCCAAAACGATAAGACTGATTTTTTTCAGGAGCTCATTGGCTAACAGATGTTTGTTAAATGGACTATGTCCTGTAATTGAGGAATACCCTTGGATACTCGCCCGTTGAAATAGACCTTGTCGTTTTCTATGGTGCCGGGATAAACCCATAGACCAAGATGCAGACGTTTTTTATACTACCTACACATTTATACTACCTTCACATTACGCATTCAGTGAAAACTTTCGTTTTAAATTAATTACTGTTTTATTAATTTTTATAGATTCATTCTTCAATGTATCGTAATATTCGTAACTTACAGCAATATTTTCTGAATTTCATGCGAATATTGCACAGAGGTTAAAATACTGTTTTCGGATTAAGTACGATTTATAACTTTTTATTTATACTTTTTCAATATTTTGGTTGTCTTTTTTTTGCAGTTACGCTTACGGGAAGGCTAAGAGCTCTAATAGGTATTGCTCATAAAGCAATCGGTAGTGGCTATATATACTATTTTTCTTATTCCGATGTTGTAGGTTGAATCAATGGTTTTAGCTCTTTTACAGTTTTCGTAAATTCTTAAAGTAAATTCGTACAAAATAGATTTCATTCCCTGTATTCGTTTTGATTTGAGAATGTATTTTATAACGTACTCCTGTAGTAAACTATAAGTATTCGAGGTTTATTAACTTTAAATTTCCTAAATTCGTGCTTTTTTCGGTAAATTTTCGCGTATTTTTTTTAAAGAATATTAGCAACCGAAATTATCGAAATTACTAATATTCTCTCTAACCCCTCCAACTAAGCTAAATTGCTTGTGCTAGGAGTGGGTTCACGTCGGTAGTGTAATGGCCTGGATTCGAACCCGGGACCTCTAGATCGTAAGGCCGACTTCTTAACCACTAAGCTTCCGACGCTTGGTTTATTTGATTTATATGAACGTAATGGTTTCCCACGGCGCGCGGCGGTGTGGTGCGGCGCGGCCTGGTGCGGCCTGTCGCGGCCTGTGCTTTCGACAGGCCTCAGACAGAATGAACTGCAGAGCTATTGAAATTTTAAGAACTCCTTACTTTTTACTTTAATAGAGAAGATTAAAAACACCAGGATATAAAATTTTTTGTTTGCGATTGCAATGATTTTTGAGTATGTTTTATTTAACTAATATAGTGTTATTGGAAAAATATAAAAAAAAAATATTTGGTCTGGAAAAGCCGGAAAACAGGTGGCGTTATAACGCCCGGTAGTAAAATTGGCTGCCAAAACCAAAGTCTGAATCGCAGACATTTGTCGAATGAAACGAAACACCGAATGCTCGTTGAATGTATTATGTAACGCTTACAATAGTTTATTTATCCAAAAACTCAACATAGATATGATAGGAAACAAAACATATTTTTGGGTGTAAAGTAAATGTACTGACATTTACGCCCTCCAGCCACCATGGCAACTGAGTGTGGCAACCAGTTGCTAAAAAGTATTGGATATTCTTGTTACTCAACTAGTTGCCAAAGACGAATGTTGATTCTTGATACACACCTATAATATTTTACCTTTGCAATTTCACAACCAGTTGCCGAAAAACAAAACTTTCTTATTACTCAACCAAAACTGCTAACAGAATTCAAAAATTTTTCAGACTTAAAATGTTCGGAATATTTTTTTTTTCTTACTGTAGTAGCTGACATCTATCATTTTATTTGTCACTTGAGGTTATCAATTAATTGCAATATAATTTATGTGTAATACACATTAGATTAATGTATTTATTGGACGAGTATGCACCAGTAATCAGTCGTTTCCGGAGACATCAATATGTCTACTTCAAATGTTTACCCAAATACATCTAAAATTGAATTCATTAGTTCAAGAAGAGGAGGTGTTTCTATGTTGTACGATGGTAGACGTTACAGCCGTAAAAAAATATATGTAAATGAAAACTCATTTTGGAAATGTAGCCTAACAAAAGGATGCAGATGTAATATCACTTTAAATACGCGTAATGAAATAGTAATGCAAAGGGCACACGAACACGATTGCAGACGTGATTTTGCAAAAACTATATATTTGAAAAAAATGGATGAGCTCAAAAAAAAAGTAGTTGCAATTTCGAATCCACCCCTAAACAATACGACAATATGGTACGTGAATTAAAAAATGATTGACATCATTTCGTTGGCGATATACCTAAGTTCAGCAGTGTGAAAAGTAACCTTTACAATGGGCGAAACAAACAAAGTAGTTGGTACCTCAAAAATGCGTTTCTCAAATGCTACGAACGTTGAAATACCAATGAAGTACCAACATTTATATCTTTGTGAATATGAAGATGGAGATTTCAAAATCATTGTATTTTGTATTCGTGATGTGACAACAAAAATAAGTAATTTCAAACATTTCTTCGCTGATGGCACTTTTAGAAGTTGCCCAAAAGCCTTCAAACAGTTATATACCATTCATGACTATGATGAAATTAACCATATCATAACCCCATTATTTTTCGCACTTCTTCCCGATAAAAGAAATAATACATGTAAAATTTTGTTAAGCATAATTAAGTCTCAAATTCCTGCATGGAATCCTAAAAAAATTACATTGGATTTTGAAATTGCGGCAATTAATGCCTTTAATGATATATTTCCTGATATAGTTTTTAAGGGATGTTATTATCACTTCAACCATGCATTATGGAAAAAGGGGAAGGCCTTACAAATAAAAACAAGAGTTAAAAAAAGGCATGTGACGAGATGTATTGGAATTGCTCGCTTACCAAAAAAATACCTAAAAGAAGGATATGGTTATGTAATGGCAAAAAGTCCTGTCAGTGAGGAAATCAATACATTTAATAAATATTTCCAGAAGCAGTGGATTAAAAAAGATTATTTCTCTGAATCTTGTTGTTGTGAAACCGAACAATTTAGAACTAATAACAATATAGAGGGTTGGCATAGAAAGATCAACAGTTTTATTGGTAAGAAAAATCCAACGCTGGCACATCTCCTTGATGTTTTAGAATCTGAAGCCACTTACTATGATTTAAAAAAGAAAACACCTAAAAAAAGAAGGAGTACGAGGAGATCGATGAGGAAATTCGGTTAGCGATAAAAAATTTGAATGAAAAGAAAATTAGTGTCGGACACTGTCTCGAAATTATCAGTCCATTTGTTATCCCATTTTAAGAACATTTCATTTACCCATTTCAAGTACAAAGTTCGAATTGGAGATATAAGATTTTTTTTTATTGAATCTGAATATACTTGTTAATTTTCAGTAATTATTATTATTTTAAGCTGTAGCTAAGTAATTACATGAAATAAATGCATTCACCTATATTACGTTGTTTTCACGATATTAGTATTTGAAACACACTACGTATACAGGAATCATTTTCAGGCATTCTTCTTAACTTAATAACTTAAATAGGATTTTTTCAACAACTTTTTGGATTCCCACGAGAGATGTTAGTTACGAACTGAGAGTGGTAATTCTTTTTAAGTAACCAGACCTCTTGGAGAAATTCTTAGTTCGCAACTAGGTGTGTATCAAGAATCAACATTCGTCTTTGGCAACTAGTTGAGTAACAAGAATATCCAATACTTTTTAGCAACTGGTTGCCAAACTCAGTTGCCATGGTGGCCGGAAGGCATTTACGATACATGAATTTGGTTCTTTTTTTACAAGTAGTTCACAGAAAAAGGTAAATCACTTTCGGATTCCTAACTTTTTGAAAATGTACCTTCATAATACAACCTCTGCTGGAGCTCTTAGTTGGGAATCTGAAAAGGAGTACCTAAAGTCATTGCAATACATTGTAGTTATTACAGTGATTGGAATGACATACGTAATATGCTCAAAAGGAATATCAAATCTGGAAGATTACGTTTGTAATGTTACAAATTCTTCATCGCCGGAATCCTCGTGTGTTATTTCCGTATTAGGATTTTCTGGTGGAAAAATGGTAATCCCACTGGGCAGGTCGTCATCAGAATCTAAATGTAATGGATGTAGGAAACGATGGTATTTCCATCCACTTGAGCAGTATGACTGAGGAAGTGCCTCCGCTCCGTATTGTGTTCCCGGCGGTGAGTGGGGTAGCCAGAGCTCACTGGAGGGTTATGTGCTGTCAGTGGGATAACCAAAAGCTTGTTCTGCTATGTCTTCTACACTGACAGCACAGAAACACTCTACGTGTACCAGGGTCGGCAGCACGAGTGTGACTCCCCTGGTGTTAAACACGTCCATAGGCCACGGTAAACACTTTCCATCAGGTGGGTCGTGTGCTTGTCTGCCACCTAAGTGGTATAATAAAACTTCTTCAACTATTTCGTTGAGATTCAAAGGTTTTTTCATCAGTGATCTAAAATTTTATAGTAAAAGTAAATAGACGTAAATTTTACTACCGGGTGTTTTAACGCCATCAGATTTTACAAACGAAAAATTTAATGAAAACCTGTGATATCTGAACTTATTTTATCTCTAATTTATATTACAAATAATTTATATTACACAACACTTTACGATATTCTACGTTATAGTATTTATTACATAATTCATGTACTTTAAAACATAGTTATTTGAAGCCATGACGCAAAGCAAATTCACTGTTCTTTTAAAACACGTCAGACTTTCTAAATAATGCACGCACTTTAACATATAGTACTACCACACTATAGAAGGACTACTTCTGATTACGGTAATGTAAGATGATCTTTGGTAGTACAAAAATAAACATATAAATTTGGCGGGTAGATCTAACACTTGATAAGTGGCGTTATAAAGGACGGTATTAACAAGTGGGTTAAACCCAATAACAAAAAACATATAATAAGAGTTAGGATACTTGAGCTCAATCTGCATAAATAGTAACACAAGTAACTAACAACTTCTAGTTCTTTGAGATAACTACACTACAAGACATGATACAACTATCACGATAATCTCTTGTTTGTGTGATCCATGAGCTGAAAAGTCACCGTATATTTATAGTAACGAGTAATTTATTCGATAAATAATCCTCTATTAGAGAATAGTCAAAAAAATAAATATCATAGTTGGCGAAATGTGGGTGTAAATACACCTCTGCCTACTCCTTTGGGTATTTACAGGCGTGACTATATGTATGTATGTAAATAATTATATAAGTACTTCATTTTTTTAATTCATATTATTATAGCTAGCCCGAGGACTACGAATAGCATCTGTGAAAAAATTGATAGGTGCTCTTCGTCGACTACGCTAGATGCTATTTGCGTAGATGCTATTCGCGCTCGTACTATTTACACAGGCACAATTCCATGACTACACCATGCAAAACTGTCAATGTTACCCTATATAACGTATATTAAATTACTTTTTTCAAATTGTTCAAGCTTAATTGGTAACACAGTTTGTATAATAGCAGTAATATCACCGTGGCTTCAATAAAGGGGATTGAATCAATTATATAGTAAGGCCGCTGGCAAATGAGTGGATCGCATGTCGGCAAATGTGGACGTGGCCTAATCCTCGTCCTAGGTTTATTTCGAAACATAATTATTAACGCAATTACGTTGCCCAAGACTTGCTTGAAATTCATTAGAAAATGGAATCTTGGCGTTTTTGTTTGAAATTAATTTTCAAAATTCAAATATATAATCGGACGTTTTATAAGGTACTAACGTATCAAGTCCACCTAAAACTACTACGACTTTTTAAGTCGTAGGTCACAGGTTCTATTCCTGCTCATTGAAAATTTTTGGATGCATGAATCTGTCCACTTTTATTGGTTAAGGAGTTTCTATGTATTGATTTCCTTTTTTTTTTAATAAATACGTATGAACGTATGTATTTATAAAAGCAATGTCTCATTAGATTTATCTGTATTCTAGAACCTTACAAGCTAGCTCAATTTGGGTCTAGATAGCGTTGTTTAGTATCTCGTAGTGTTTAAATAATACTATCCTAGTAGTTTAGAATAATACTAAATAAACAATCAATATTAAATAAATAATCGTTCCATATCCTATGAATGCTTTTTCACACACAGTTAAACGAAGAATTACATGAACAAGGAAACACATTGGTATGTGATTGAAGCATTCCAATTTTTATAGCGCTACAAAGAAAGGAAGGAAATCCTTAATTAAAAGGCTTTTTTCAGTATTAATTATAGTGGGTTATCAATCTTCATTATTTAATTATGTAATTTGTGGTCACGAATGCATGATTAACTGTTTACATAAATTGTTACACATTTGGTGCTTTACGTTGAATGAATAAAAGAATGTTACTGTTTAAAGAGAAGGCTTATAGACATATCTACATACCAGGAAGTTTCTTTTTTCAGTTACCTACACAGTTCCTTTAAAACCATAGTTTCTTGTCAGTTTTCTGCTCTACAAATCTTACCGTTGACCGTAGCTGCTGTACCGCACCTTGGGTATGTGCACAGCGATTCTCGCTTCTCTCGACATGCTCTTCGTTCTAAAAACCTTAGTACCGTTGTTTGACCGTAGCTGCTGTACCGCACCTTGGGTATGTGCACAGCGGTTCTAGCTTGTCTCGACATGCTCTTCGTTCTAAAAACCTTAGTACTGCTGTGTGACTGTAGCCACTGTACCGCACCTTGGGTATGTGCTCGGCAATATCTCGCTTCACTCGACATGCCCTTTCTTTCTCTTGTTACAGCGCGGTATAGCGGCCGGTCTATAACATGAGCCAAAAACCCCACCGTCAACTTGCAAGAACTTAGGTAGGAGATAGGACACGATTGTATGTCCGTCCAATTGAGTAGTCCAACTGGGGAAGTACCGCCACCCTACAGAATACCACGGCTATAATAACCTCGTTTTGTGTTCCCGACGGTGAGTACCCCACTCACCAGAGATTTTTTGTGCTGTCAGTGGAAAGACCAAAGGCTATTCCTGCTTTGTCTTTTACACTGACGGCACAGAAACTCTGTGCTTACAGGGTCAGTAGCACGGTCCATAGGCCACAGTCCATAGGCCACGGTAACAACATTCTATCAGCTGCTACCTCAGCGGTATAAAAAAAACTTAATAGGGAACGTAATCTCATTAAACACAGAACACTTACTTAAACAAACGTGGCTACACGTAACAGGAACATAATAAAGAGTACATATTTACATCATGTACACGCCAACATGCAATTATCACGCAGTCTGTTGTCTTCTCCCGTGCGGTTTCGCATTGTGCAAATTATGCCTAAGGGCTGTACCCTGGCTGTGTTATTAAGGAAAATATTGCTTCTCTTGCTCAGTGCAAGGATTTATTATACCTTGATCATAGTTGAAACATCTGTATGGTTAATTCAATTTTTAGTAGGAGAACGCAAAGTTAGTAGGATCTATGACACTTGAATTACCTAAGTTAGGGAATAACTACCAATCCAGCCTTTTCACGTCATCAAAAAAATTCTCTTTACTATTGTTTTAGTCATACATAACACACATGGTGGTAATCAAATCAGTGATCTGATATCATATCCGTAAGATTGTATGATGAAGAGTTTTCATTACCAAATTCATTATTTATACCAAAATAGGTTCACCGCAACACTTCGTGCACCTACCTTTGCAATAAATATCGCTGCATCACCCTAAGGTTGACTGGTAGAAAATGCCCATAGCATAAGTCCGCCGTTGTACAATTATTTTGTATTTGTGCAAAAAGTTTAATTAAAAAAGAACATACATACATACTTACGCAAAGTTTGGAATGTATTTTAGGTGTGCAATAAAGTGTCCGATAGAAACTTGAGTCTAAATATGACGTCTTAGCTAATGTTAAGAGCTTATAATAGTTTAATAATTACAGTTTAAAAGTCTTAAGCTTTCCGCTGGTTTAACTAACTGATAAGGTTATGAATAGAGAAAGGGCGCCATTCAAAGTTTCAATATTTAGTAAAGCTAAGTTTAGTTTCAAGAATATGAATTAATTAAGGGTTTATGGCGAGCTTCTTTCCTGAGACTTTACTTTCAGCTTTCTTCTTTTTTAGGTACGGCGGTTTTAGTTCAACTACTAAAGTTTTATTTTGAGTTAATAAAATTGGACTTAGTCAATGTCAACTATATTTGGCTTTGGATACGATGAAACATTTTATAGCGGAGTGACCTTAGTCAACAGCACGTCCAAAGTTTGGATTGTATTCTTTGCCTAGATACATGGCACACTGGCCGAGCAGAATATATGGTTTGTTGTTGTACGGGGTGTTCGTGAAAATTCTATAAAATGATTAATTCATTTTACGTATGTGTAATAACGTATGATTCAATTAAAAGACATAACCTGTGTGAAATAACTATATACTGTCAGATTTTTTCTTCTAGATAGTATGTTTCACCTGAAAAGAAATTTAACTTACACATGAGATTAAAAGCCCTCTAGACAAGCACCTCTATAATAGAAAATAAAGATTAGTCTTGGCATATGGATAGAATACTTCCTTTCTGTCCATATGGCAATAACATTGTGTTGGCATTTGTAAATCACATTTCACAACAGAAAGAAGCATGCGACATCGTTGCTTATTAGCAGTTTACTATACATATTTGCTACATTTGTATGTGAAAAGCCGGTAGCTTACTATTTAAGGATTCAGCCTAACGATTCTGAGGTTCCGGGCTCGAATCCCAGCCACTATACTACCGACGTGAACCCACTCCTAACAAACAATTTAGCTTAGCTGAAGGGAATACAAGTTATTTCGGTTACTAGAACTATTCAAAATATTGATACATTTAACATCCTTTTAAACTATCGCGTTCCATGATATATAATTAACAAAACGGGAACTAACGCGATCATCATATAGTTAGGTACTTACATACCTTTGATTGCCTGATGTTTCGACTAGGTTACACCGGCTGTGACCACGTGACGTTTCGACCAGATTACACCTTTGTAACCTGGTCGAAACGTCAGGCAATCAAAGATATGTAAGTACCTATACCATGATCGCGTTAATTACAGTTTTCTTAATTATACATTTAACATCCTCCTGTATATTCCGTATTGTCTGTATACTAAACACCCTTTATTGACGTTAGTTTACTTACAGTTTTATGCCGGCCATGTGCAGTTCTATTCGTTTATTTGTTACTTTATCGTTCCCCAATGAATGCCTGTTTGATCCCAATATATTCGTATTAGTTTCCTTACTAGCTTTATTTGCTTATTCAAGGATTATGTTTGAATAGTCTGTTGTTAGCGAAAAGTTTGATTTTGTTGTTTTAGGTGTTTGATGGACTGGAGTAGATTTCATACAAGTAACAGATGGGATTATTCATAAAGAAACTGGTACAAAGATAAAGAGTAGGCGTGGTAGGCCAGCCAGCTAAGAAGGTTGGCAATTTTGTTTATGGTGATAAATTTTCTGTTGGTCAAGGAACCAGGGTCAAGAATGAATCATATCAGCAGTGCATTATCGCAGGTGCCAGTTTTTAAAGACACAAATTAGAAGTTAAGGAAGAAATTTTTAGAAGTATTTTCTTATTGTCCTGACTGGGGATTGTAAATAAGAGACGTGAATTTTGTTATCTGATATGATACTACTAAATTTGCCAAAAATCTGCTCATCAGATAGTAAGTGACAAGGTCTATGTACGGTAATAAAATCTGAGCCATCATCCAGGTGACCTGAAAGGTATAGAAAATATAAAAAGTGAGCAAGAAATGAAATAAAAAGTACGTCGAAAACAAGGCCAATGATGAAAGTTAAAGAAAGAGAACTGGCTCTACTAAAAAAACATACTTAGTAGAATATCATATATAAATGACTAGCGATCCGCCCCGGGTTCACACGGGTGGTAAAAACGTTGCCGTGGAAATCCAATATAGCCTATGTTACTCAAGGAGAATGTAGCTTTCCAATGGTGAAAAAATTTTTGAAATCGGTATGGTACTTTTTTAGATTATTCATTACAAACACAAAAATACAAATCTTTATAATAGTAGTGTAGATATTTAAATAATATTGAAATAATGCATTGCTTATATTGGTCATGTTCAAGTATTGTATTAATTAACATATCAAGTGTTGTAAGCAAGTTGTGGTGAAAAATAAACATAAGTCTAGTATCCACCCTAAAACAGTCCGAACTTCAAGCCCGCATGTGTCAGACGCAAATGGTTTAAAAACCGCATGACCGTCGCTGGACTCCCAAGAATGTCACACATTTTAGCTTAAACTTGAGCAACCCTAATTACTGGATAGAACACATTTAATATGTTAATGTCATCCATTTTGCTCTTCGCTGTCACACATGTGTGTAACAAAAAATATTTTTCAATTATTTTGGAGCTTTTGGCTTAAACAACCGACTTTAAATTGTTACATGATTTTTTATATTTGCAAAGTTCAGTTGTGAAAAGTGTTGTACGTTTGATATCTTGAAAGTAACTACTTGAAACACGCATATAGTCTCCAATAGACTGTCTTCTCTTCAACTCGCACAAACGTCAATAATGAATATTGTAATAAAACGTATAAATAGTAACTTTATATAAAAAAAAAACAAACAACAGTCATCTTTACATACAACTTTAACTTTAATCTACACAACCTTCTTTGCATCTTTCACGACGATGAAATACCAACGTCAGAGTTAAACGTTTTAGTCATGGAGCACAAGTAGAGTTTTATACTAGTAATATCAGAGCGCGCGTCTAGAGCATAATAGAACTCAATTGCAAGGCACGAGCTAGGATATATATCTTCAGACCTAATTTGACTGTAGCGGCGTTGAGAAATGTTATGACATCTCATAGTGCCATTGCGGCATTTACATCCTTGTCCTGTACAGTTTGTATCGTAAGGCACTGTTTCGTCCTCATTTATGCAATCTTAGTTATCTGTTGCTGTCTTTTATATAAAGTTACCATTGGATTATGTGGATTTCATGTCAATGGGTAGCCGATAAAGTTTACCGTCGAAAATTTCATCCAATATATAATTAGAATGCTACAGCATCAAAATCCATTAAGTGAATTTAGCGTCCATCGCGAACTAACAGATAAACAAAATAAATTGAAAAAAAGTAAAAAAGTATTTAGTAGGTACATATCACAAATGTTTTTTTTTTAAATATCCCCTATATACAGGCACGACCACTTTATAATTATTTAATAGTATAGATATCAGGAAGACGCTGAAAATGTTATCTAAATCTAATAAGTTATTTTTGCGCTTGATCCACATTTTGCTGTTTTAACTCATGTAAATGACGAACATTACTAGGGCTGTTACCTAACCTCCGGAGAGAAAAACAGAAGTAGTTCTCTGCAGCTTCTTTTCTTATATACATACTTTATGATCTTCGAATCTCCCGCTGCATATTGACTTTTATCGATTTAATTGAAATCTAGAACTAGAAAATAAATAAATGGATCACCAGGTTACAGGACAGTCCAAAATTGAGAAGATTCCTGCAATAAACTCATTTTTGTAAACTATTTTTTAGTTAACCCAAATATGAGATCTAGTGAATGAGAGTCTCATGTGGCCGACAGGAACTACCTTTATAGAAGTAAAAACATATCCAACAACATCACTTTCTATGATTTCAGTTCTGAAAAAGCACTGCCTAATATATCAAAATGTAATAACTGCCTTTGACTGAATGCTTACTGTAGTAAAAGAAACAAGGCGAAATTGCAGCCATTCAGGGATGATATTCGGTCGAACCACGGCTAACTAATAGTTGTCAAAGGCGTCGTCTGGTGAATAGGACGGTTTTCCCCGTAGTTTCGCTATTTCTAACCCTTTTTCATGGGCTTATTGAGTGTTTCGATGTATTTCAAAGCATATTTCATGGAATTTCGTATCGTGTGAAAGATTATTTTTGATACTCGTTGACGTCAATGATCTAAGCAATCATTGTCAGAATGACAGTCGAAAGATACGTATAGTAAAACCAATAATTCCGTGAACTGAAGGAGATGCGCCACTTTCCCTTTAATAATGGCAAATCGTGTTTGTCTCTGATCTGCAATAAAAAAGCATACATTAGACAGAGACAATAACTGAAGTTCCACGGGATCGTTGGTTATAGTATAGAAACGTATGTTTTTTTCTCTTCTACTACATTTATTATAATCTCGAATTCGTTTTCACAAGTAAATCACTGCTGCAAGAGAAAAAGTATACGTTTCTCCACTATGCAGTGACGGAATTCCACAAGCTTTCAAGCAACGTTGATTCTGAGTCTATGCGACACTTTTTCTCAGGTGGGCCGTGAGCTTGTCTCCCACCAAATGGCTTAAAACAAAATATGTGTATGAGCTACAGCGCATCAAAGTTACATCGCAGTTGCTTTACTAATAGAACGTATGAGAGTTTAACATTAGCAAATACCTCCATTGAACTATACACTGGTAAGGATAAAACATAGTGTTCATCAAACGTTATAATCCTGCTTTGTAAGGCAATTTTAATGTGATACAGCTGTTAAAAATTTCAACGAAATTCGCTATAGGTACTCAAATATTTTTATGGCTTAGAAATTCAGACCTTTACGATTCATATCGCTGTCTTAAGCTAGGTTTTAAAGGCAATGAACTGAACTACTGCTAGGCTGTCAAAATGCTTATCTAACTCTCCGGGGATGAACGTAGGGTTCATTAAAAATTGATATTAAAATTGAACCGCTGGCTTCTGACACTTAGTGGTCGTTATGAGATTATTAATATTAATATCAGATTTATTAAGTCTTTGGCCTTTATATGTATTTTAATGTGGAATATGAATCTGTACAGACTAATTATGAGTTAATTAGAAGCTGAAATATGCTGCAGTAATTATGTGTGATCAAATTGATCAACAAAATAAAGTAAAGATAATTGTGTTTCATGAGTTCATAAATTATTAATTGTTGATGGCGCTACATATCACTTTTCTACATGCCATCCTCACAGATATTATTTCCTAAGTCACTCCCTTCTTTGCCATATCCTCTTTGACGTAATCCATACATCTTTTCTTACACCTTTGTTTCTTATGCCTGTTACATTCGTACCTTAGATCTTTTTTACAAATCTTTCCATAATATGTCCTTACCACGGTAGTCACTAGCTCTCTATTTTTCATTCACTGGTGCCACTTTCAAACTTCCTCTTCCTTGTGTTTCATTGTTTGATGTTTACCACTTTCCACCAGGAGGGCCGAGTGCTTTTCCCCCTATTAAGTGGCAAGTAAAAATAAACATAATTTTATATTATTTACTTAAATAGTCTCTTTATTTTGTTGTATAATATCTCAATGAATGAAGTCCAAAAATTGCAAACTTACAATAAAAAAATAAGGACACACCCTTTTTTGTGTTACAAAATTTGCAGCAGTAGCTTGAAGTCAAGGAAAGCCTACTGGGTAACGATATAAGTCTGTCTTGGAACTTTAAGCTGCTAGCGAAATATAAATATTAATACACCTTCGCCTTTACCTTCCAACATACAACTAGTTATATGACCATGCATCTGTCAACCATCGCGCCGAGATACTAGGCTTTTGGTTCCCTTTGCCAATGTGGAATACACCGGGAAATTGCAGTCAAATTTGTATATATACAGCATGCTAGTATTGCAACATTTAAGCTCTGATTTATTAGTACAGATGTACGTACGTTTGCGTGTGGTCCCTAGCGAGGATGGTATAAATTAAAATTATCTCCAACATGTCATAATGGCAACATCTGTTCGTTTTAATTGAGGTTGTATTGCGGTGAGAAAATTCGGGATTATTTTGAAATTTGCTGATATAATTACGTGTTTAATATTTCCTATGTCTAGTTTGAGGGTAAATTTTCATGGTAATGTAAACGTTTTGCCTAATATATTTAATATTTTTCACAAGCTGTTGCCGGTGTTTACACATCAATTGAGTAAAAAAATATCTAAACATCTTAATAAATACAACCAAACCTCTCGGGGTTTGGATTGCGGTTGGTGACATAAAAGTTCACGGAACTGAATAATGGAAAAGAGAAGTAGAATAGCGGAGCCCGCGTTTCAAAATATATGTATTGGATGCAACCGGCAATGATTTACACAGATTCGAGGACTGAACCCAAGACGTCATGACCACACACAACCATTATCGTAACCTTATATATCACTGGAGCCATTGCTTCTGTAGCATTAGCTACTATTCCTGCTATCAGTGATTCATAGAAAAGAATGGTTAATGCAAAGCATACCCCCTTCCTTGATTTACGAGACAATCTAACAGGAAACCCATATACCTTTGATTCTTATGCTCTTTGTACCAGAGACCAATGAACTATTAACAAAATATACATTACAGTATACCTTCACGCTTGTTTATGCCAAGAAATTAAGCAAAAATCTAATAACGATTGTATTTTCCGAATGTTTTTCGGGCCATCGCGAGGTGAAGTCATTTTGCCCTACTTACATTAAAAAAGTGATACGAATTAAACTATAATACCTGTCATTTAATTAACTGGATACACTGCACTAAATATTATTAGAAAATGATTAAACTTAATACAAAAGCGTACCGAAATAAACATTATGCGCAGCTTCGAAGAAACTTCATAAAATCCACTAGTATTTAACAAAAACAATATGGCATTATATCATTAGAAAACTTTACATCACATCAATCTAAACTACACCTTACCGCCCATGAAATACAGACCATATACCTTGAACCAGGAAATGAATCATGATTAAAGAAAACCCAAGTTAACTTTGCGACTGTGTAATTCAATTTTCTGTGTGACGTGAAGCCCGTAGCGGTTTTCACAACGGCAAATATAATTTTGATATGTCAAGAAAAGCTTCAGTGACGGAAAATAAAGAGATTTTGCTGGAAATTACAAAAGAAAACCGCAAAAATCGAAACAATAGGTTGAAAACAAAAGAGCCGTGTGACGAATTGTGTACTGGAGTAGGGCCGGCGAAATGGGAGCTGAATAAAAAATTAGGGGGGAAAACTCCATCTTATTAGTATAATGATGTCGACAGTAAAACGTCACCATAGATTTGTTCATTATTTGCAAACCATAAAATGTGTTAATGTTTATTAGTTGGTAGGGCAACACCCTCTATAACAATAATTGGACAGGAAAGAATTGCAGACATTTCGTGAACATCACGAGGCTAATAATTTGATTTTTTTGTTATTATATCTGTATAGTTTAGTTGCTTATTTTTTTAAATTAGTATTTTTGAAACTTTTTGGGTACAGAAGAACACCACGTGCTCTGATGCGATAATAATCTATCGCATCGCTTCGTTCTCAGAATTTTATATTCACAAGTTAATTGTGATTTCACACGAAGAAATTGGACAACGCAAGTTTGCAGTGAAATATTTTTTATCTCTTTTTTAGGGTTCCGTACCCAAAGAGTAAAAATGGAACCTTGTTTCTAAGACTTCGCTGTCCGTCACTCCGTCTGTCTGTCACCAGGCTGTGTCTCAAGAACCGTAATAGCTAGACAGTTGAAATTTTCACATATTGTGTATTTCTGTTGTGGCTATAACAACAAATACTAAAAACAAAATAATAATGATAGTTAAGGGGGCTCCCATATAAAAAAATGTGATATTTTAGCCCTTATTCATGCCCAATTTCAGTCGTTGTTACAGTTGAAATTTGCACAGATTATGTATTTTTACTGTAGCTACAACAACAAATACTAAAGATAAAATTAAAATAATACTTAAGGGATCTTCCGTACAACAGATGTATTTTTTTACTGTTTTTTTCCTCGATATTAATAATACTACTACTGCTATACGTAGACGCTAGAAATAATTACAAATTATTAAGGTTAAATATTTACTTTTAGCCTTTTTGTCTGGTACGGAACCCATCCTGCGCAAGTCCGACTCGCACTTGGCCGGTTTTTAATGCCATTAAGGTGGCTACGCTCTTTGTGGCATCTGATGGCCACGGTTTCCTGAATCCTGCAACTCAGAGGATGAAAAGTAGCTTATTGTATTTCAAAACAATAATATATACCTTCAATAACGCTACAATGACACATACAATAATATCTGCAAGGTTCGTGCAGCCGTTTGTGGGTGATTGAGTTACAAACATTCAAATACCTCCACAAACTTTTACATTTTATAATATTTATAGGATTCCTATCATAAATAAATATTCAAAGCTTAGTTTATGACGCACGCAGCCTTACCTTTTGCCCCACGTACCTTTTGTACATTTTCATGCTCCTAAGATATACGCAAATAAATTATTCTACTTTGAAATCAACTTCTAAAAAGCTTTTTTATGAAATGTTGTTGTCTATGACAACATCTAGTATTACGGTGGTGAGTTTTGTCAAAGCTCGTCTTATGTAAGGATTTTTATGTTACTTAAGGTATTTAAGTAACATAAAAATCCATAATCATAATACGAAGATAGAATCGTGAGTGACGTATCTGGGGCCCATCAAGATTTTTGGGGTGCATCTGGTGATTAACAGATGAGGCTATGAAACAGGCTTTATTTATAGGGATGGGAGGTCAGAAGGCAGTCTACCCGTAAAAAGTCAAAAAAATCCCATAAAAAGGACAAAATCCATATGAAAACAGTTGACGAGATGAGATGTTTCATATTCATGTAGGTAGAAGGATATTGACTTCTAAACATAACATAACATAAACTCACGCCTATATCCCCGAAGGTGTAGGTAGAGGTGCTAGCAGCCACATTTCGCCAGTTTATGTTTAGGTCCAATGTAATAGGTGGCGGCGAGCCTATTGCCATTAACCGGGCACTTATAAACCTGCGCTTACCTTTTACCTTACATTTTTGTTGGCCTGCCAATTTTCAAGTTAACTTAAGCAAACCTCAGTCAAAAAAGCCAATTTTATACAGAAAAACAAATTCAATCTCACAACCCAAACCAAACAAATCATTCCAAGCGAATATTCCTCATAAATACTTCTGGAGATCATTTATTTTCTCTTTCCTCCATAATAAATACAGTGAGCCGTTTTCTTTGAATTAATTACATGTGTAAATGTAACGCGTGAGTATGATAATTAGCCATTTGTTAGAATCACGTTACCCTTCCCCCCTCTTTAACCTCCGACCCCCAATCTCGTCGAGGTGTAGCGTTATGTGTGCACATTTTCTTAAGCGGTTGATGTTATAAGGGAGTATATTCGGGCGCACGATATATCCAACCAGATGTATACCTATATGTTAACATATTAAGAATATCGATCGATAGAAATCCTCTTTTGAAAAGCTACCTCTCTAAATAACATGCAATTTGTTGGTCGGCGTTTGATGGAATGGAATGACGAATGTATGGGATTTGATGTATATGACAGTCGTTAACGCATGTCATAAACGTCAAATCCCATACATACGTCATTCTATTCCATCAAACGGCTGCCAACGAATTGCCACTTGTCGAAAGGGGATAGTCTATAATTTTATATTGCAAATGGCAATGAACATTTGATGTGAATTGAAACTGAAATTCAAATACCTCAATTGTATGAAGTGTCTCTGGTTTAGGCTGTGCGTTATGTGCTAAGTCTGATTTAAATTAGTAATTTTATTTATTAGATTACGTTACGTTTTCTTCTAATAATACTCTTAATAAGCTCCTCACGATTAAACCTCTATCACCAGTCAATTTAACACAGCATAATTATTTACCTACACTAATGTAATGTAAATCCATAAATGTGCATTTATGCAAATAATCATATAGTTTTAGGTGATACGGTACGGTACTTTATACTGAAATATATAATAGTTTGATTAGCTAACAATTTCATTAACTAGCAAGTATACAGTCATTTTTACCGTAATTAAACTGTGAACAAAAAATCCGTTAGAAAATTACTAAATTAATTATTAAAAAGTATCTAATTACCCGATTTTAAGAAATATTTACTTAGATTTTCACTTATCTGGTTGTCACATGTCTTCACCCGTGTGACCACGCTGTATGATAATCTGAAACACGGTCCTGAGATTAATGTCGTATCCACCTACGTTACGCGTCGAGACAATTGTGCGCAGACTACAGAATTGATAAACCCAAATAAACACATCTCATATCTTTCTCTTTTTTTAGTATTTTCGCTACTCGTATTCGTTTAATTGGCCTAACAATCTAAAATGTAATAAAATTTGTGTAAATATTATATGTGTATTAGACATTATATACACATATACCCAAGTATTTTTGATGATTATACAAAATTTTTGATTTTTTACTACAAAAAAAAGTAAGTTTTTAATTAAAATGGGTTTTGCCCGCTGATTGGCTGTATGAATTATATCATGTTCCCGTTATCCGTAGGCACTTATGGGCAAAAATGAAAAGGTTTACCATGTATTCCAAAGATCTAAAGAGTAATAAACATTCATCTTTAATCACAAATTTTCACATTCATATACCTAGTATAATTTGTCGGTATTCATACAGAAATTAATTATAAAACCCTTCAAATTACATATATAATGTTCACATTGGAAGGAGCCTATGTCCAGTAGTGGACTGCACTGGGCTCTTTGGTTGATTGATTCACATAGTGTGTGTTGACATAAGCTCATGAGCTGACGATGAACACACATATTTAGCATTGATTGCACTTAGCCGATGATATTTTGTCACCCTACTCATCAATAGGCACGTGGTGAGATTATAGGTTATAAATAATATAGAGGAGAGACTTCCCTAGTAGAGTAGCTTCAAATTAAAAATTAAATGCCGCTCTGCCCCAGTTCTCTTAACGGTCTAATAAGTTCTGGTTAAAATTATAAGATGATTCTTGTTCCGGTAAAAAATAGATATTCTTTAAAATTCCTTCTTTGAACTTTGGAATCTAAACTTAAAAAAATATTACAATGATATGCATCGGTATAGATAAGAATGTATACCGTCAAGATCTTCGGGGTTTGACTCAAATCCCACTTACAAATCAGTATACCTGCTGATATAGTACGAATATAAGACGTTGTGGTGCAGTCAGGCGAGAATCGTTTTCGTAAAATCCAACATAAATCAAATTAGTAGCAGGAGAGTGGATTAGTTATGTATGAACTTACCAAATTATTGTCTGCTATGATTTTCGATCCCATGTGATAAGTCCATTGATGACAAATGTATCCTTTAATATTTACCGTTTGCATAAGCCGTGTGGTGTTGGAGTAAGTATACAGATTTCACCATCCCATCTCATGCGAAGGCTGTCGTAAGAAGAGGCAACCAACGGAAGAATACGCAGATGATATGGAAGAAGAAGAGAAGGAAATCTCGAAATAAAACTCTACACCAACCTGTCTGGCTAGCGTGGAAGAAGTAAGCTAAAGCCTTCCCTCATTGGAAGTGGCCTATGTCCAGCAATGGAATGCGAAAGACTAATAATGGTTGACTGTTTGCACACACAGACAGAAACTGAGGTATGGCCAAATAGTTTTCTTTTCATAATTATATTATTTATTAACGACTATTAAAAGGAAATAACAATTCAGTCATTATTACAATTTATTCAGGGCTATTATTTATTATACGCTATGACGGAGTAGAGTTAAAAGTGTAATAATGATGTAACATCTATAACTGAACAAGAAGTAGATAGCCTTGCACTTCAACCTTCTAGATCGATGAATCACAGAACCTAATCAGATAAAAGTACGTTAAACAATAACTTCTATCATGAAACCAGCAAAAAATTCAATGTGCCTTTCGCCGTATCCACAAAAAGTCTTCCATATAACATCGTGAATAACCACTCTTAGCCATCGTAAAGTGGGGACATCATTGTTTTATTATGAATCGTTTGCCATTAGGCGAATTGCGTGGATTTTGTGAACGGTCCTGTCCTGCTGACGTAGCGTTTATAGCCATCCTAATAAAGAGTAAGTATGGCGACCTCGTGTCACTTTAATGGTTCCTTCTGCTGCCTATTTTGAGGGTCTTAGCTTTTGCACGTGCGTTCATAGTAGCTAAGTATGAGTTGATTGATGTTTGATTCTTCACAGCTCCAAGAGCTTGCAAATGTCAATATTTGCTATTAATTTTGGTATCTACGCTTTCCTGAGAATGTGTTTTTGCCAAATAAACAAACAGTCAGATGAATAACGAACTAACTCTATACAAGTTCTTTTTTCATTTCGAAGTGCGAAGCAAGATAACACAAAAAAAAGTTTTAGGAACAGTAAATTTATTCTTTTAAACGGAATTATTCATTAATATAAAAAATGAGTTTCTTAGAAATGTAATGCTTAAAAAACTAAGTACCTAATTATTTTAAGATAAACATAATTCAAACTTCGGTAACATAAATTAAACATAGTTTTTAATAAAATATAAATTTTATGTCGAGTTACCCTTACCAAGTTTTAGATGAAACATTTTACGCAATAAACATAAGAATTGTTTTAAAAGTAAAAAAGTTTTGAAAGAAATCTCTGACAAAATACTGTTTTATTATGTAAAACAGACGTCCCCGAAATTCTGAATAGAATAGCTTAGTTTATGAAAGGAGAAATTTATATTCAGTTACTAGCTGTGCCCGCGAGTTTGTCCGCATGAACTTAGATCTAAATTTTAATTTGTTTACGTGGAACTATAATACTTTTTTCAAAATAACGAAGTAACCAATCTAGTACTAGTAGTATGTAAGTAAAGTAATCCAAAGTAGCTTAAGTTACACCTTATGTTGTTATCAGATATCTCAAAGTTTAATTCTGTCAAATTCTTCCCAGCCACTTCAGAGATTACCCGGAACAAACAGACAGAAAGACAGTCAGATTATCAAAATTATTATTTATAATTGCGTTTTGTTGTAGGCATTGTGTATACAGAAACGGATAGCTTTTAGTGGGTTCGAGTCCAACATTAGTAACTTTACCGCCTCGTTGGCCATCGAGATATCCGTGGGGAGACCCGCATGAACATTCATTAAAAAATTATTATTTTAACTTTACAAACAGACACTCAAATTTTATTTATTTGTATAGATAATGTTGTAACTATAAAAATTGTAGAAAGCTTTTACGCCTGCTTGGCTTTCTGACTTGTTTAATTATCAACATATTTGTCTTTGTTTATGTAAATTATTTTCTTGCTCGCCATGTGAGTTGCTAAAGCTTGGCATCTTAATTCAGTTTATGAAAGGTTGAATTTATTTCCTGTTGTGAGAATATCAAAAGGTTTACATTTTTCATTACTGAATGGATATTTTTCATGAACATTGTGTATGTGAGAATAAATTTTGTATTTGTATTGAATCTACAGTTTAGAGCTTCGAGATATTTTTAAATGGCAAATAAAATTTGACTATTTAAAATATAGTGGGCTTAAGATTTAAAAAAACAACAACAAATTTTAAAAGCATATAGATTAAGCCATACATACTAGTATGACTGATTTTTTTAATTCATTCTCAAGTGATTAATAGCGTTCGACCATCGTCACTATTATATAATTGTATAAAATGTGTGCGACATGAAAAATCAATAAACTAAATATCATGGTTTAAAACACTGCTCAAGTTGAAAATGGGTGGTTTTCAAATTTTGATGCTATTGGATAGAATATTTCGCTTCTAATCATTGGTTAGATTTCAGCCAATTAGAAGTCGTTATAAGCAAACTAGTGACTGCGTGCAAGTCAATTGGCATCACAACTCACACACAGATGTTTTTTGTTTCCTGGAAAAAGACAGCTTGATAAATTTTCAGGCTGACTAACTGATTTTCACATTATGAAAATGGATCTATTACTGCCACCATATTGTCCTTTAAAAATTGTTTCAATCTTGACGTTGTAAGGGTAAGCCTACTCTTTTGATAAAAAAATGAACCACATAACGTTTAAACAAAGAAGTCACACAATCATCAGTTTTAAGTTAAACATTTCAAAGCCAATTTAATTCACCTTTAAACTTTCACACTTCGTGATATCATGCAGTAAAACGCTGCGGTTATACTCCCAAACGGTAGCGTTGAAAATCGCACGTATCAAATTTTGGTGCGCGAATGGCACCGTTAAAAGAATTATTTATGGCGTACTATAGACAGGGTAACTATAACATGTGAAAACATTACGCTGTGTTTACTGTAGACTTGGCGATTGAGTGGCGCGGCTGTATGTAACTCAATTCGAACCGGGCAACTGTGGCGCAATTTAATTATAACTTTTAGTTATAATAATCACTTTATTGAAAGCTTATAATCATCTTATTCACACTTAAAGATACATAATATGTCCATGCCTATTTCCCTCCGGGGCTTGCAGGGGCAACAGCCTGAAATTTGCTTCTATCCTCGCATTCTCTGCTGTGATTAAAACTTCCAAAAGACTTCTGATCTATCCTTTTTTGCTCAGAGTATGCACTGCAAGTTTGATCCCAACTGGCCTATCCATTCATCTATCTTACCTACTTGGTATGTCATTTTATATTCGCTCCGTACTCATTCGTTCTACATACATAAAATATAAAAATTTTAGGTATTATTGGACTGGAATACTAGTATTTTCAGTGAGAAGCATTGCTTAGTAAAATCACTAAAATAAAATCGGCAACATTAGCAACAGTTGCGCAACAGTAATGTCGACACTAATAAAAGTGCGTAATAAAAGTATAAAACACTTACTGCCATAAACGTCCGTCGTAACCTTTATGTCCGACTGAGTAGGGGATTCTTTATAATTCCCATACATTATAAAACGCACGTTAAATGTTTTATATACTTTTGTTTTTTAGAAAACTAAATTATATTAAGCTAATGTAGCTGTAATCATTAATTAGGTGTTATAGTTTAATTTATAATTCTGACGCAGTAATATAATATTACTAGCTGTTGATAGTAGTTCCGCCTGGGTGGAATGATGATCCTGTTGGAACTCACGGGAACCTACTACAGGGATACTTTTGATTAGGTACTGAAATAGTTTCTCATGGGTCCCAAATGGGCATATGTTTTTATTCCTAACTAAAAAATGCAGGTGATTCGTTCTATATAGGTATTTAAACTAGTATGGTCACTCATAATACAATTAGAGATATCGGTCAAAGATTTTATTCAATCTATTGACAACAACATGATTGTTTTTTTTTTTTCTTTTTTATTACCGTTTTCACAAAACAATACAGATCAATTATAATAGCACCAAAAAACCACTAAGGTTTATACCTGTGCTATTGACAGTTATCATTATTTAACATCATATCATCATACATAAGATCATTATACCAATTCAACATTCGCCAATTGTGAAATTTATAATTTTTAAGTAAAGTAATATCCAAAAACAACGAGGAATATGAATAAAAATCTCCTTCTACCTACAATGAGTCTAAATAATATCTCTTGAGTTTAGATTTTACACCTGACACAGTGTTACATTCTTGCATATTAGACGGTAGATTGTTGATTAGCCTAGGGACAATATAGGCGGTAGTGCGTTAGCCATACACATTATTGGCATGCTGTGTGCGAAGCCGACTCCCGGAGACTGCCCGAGTGCGTACCGGGTGATCAATGATTTTTCTTAAAGAGTTGTTAAAAAATTGTTCTTTTAGTAATGAAAATTGTACTAGCGTGTGTACTGGTAATGCATTACAATGTTTCAAGAGACGTCAATAATTAATAATTAATTCTACTTAACCTAATCAAAATAATACATGGGAAATATCGCCACATCTGTAATAGTAATGATGGTTTTGATGTTTATTAAGGCTTGACGCCAATATGACTATTTTTATTATATCGATCATGTTTATAACATCGTCACGGTTATGATACATATGGGAGCTTTTACAGAGGTAAACAATTTACGTGCACTTGATAATAAAATTACTTTTGTTCGGTATCAAACGCATTGTTTGTGTTTATTAATTGTGTTACAATTAATAACAAGAACTAAATATTTGACGGCGCGTTATAATTATTGTGTGATTAGGGTGAATGAAATTCACTCTGGCGTAATGCAAGACTCTAGTGCTCTATGGTCGAGTGTGACGTCATTCGTTCATTCGGTCAATTTGAGTTTGACAGATCATTGACTTTGGTGGGGCGCGCGGAGAATCGTGATCAGTATCGCTGTGAACCTCGACCGAGCACTACGTGTCTAGCAGAACGCTCCTAGTTCGGTTGAATATACTTGGTTATAGATCACGAGTGTGTCTGTAAAATGTGTAGTCAGTGATTGATGTAATTAAAACGTGGTGATTCGTGTATTAGGTTGTCCTATCTCCTCGCCCGTAAAATCCACGCAGACTTAAGTGCAAGCTTACAATGGGCTACTAAGAGGCCCCAGACCCGAAGTAAACCCCATGTGCCTTCATCAGAAGTGGGATACCAGGGCAACAAGCTGAGGAGAATAGCAGTGGCAACCAAAAGACTCGCTAGTCAGATTTACATGAAATAACGTGAAACTGTGTCTGTCCTGATTGTTGTCTGCATCCCGACTACAAGACCCGGTGAGCCCGTTCCTTTTTATTTCGTAGACAGTGTGTGCTTATTTTTTTAAAAACAAGTGGTATAACCAAATAATTTCCTGGTAGCGGAATATCGCATTCCACCCTCCAGGGAAAGATATTGTTGTAAAGGTATTACTCGTGGGTACAAATTCATGTTTGAATAAAAAGTCTTATCCTATTTCTACTATTCCATGTAGTGCCAGAAGAGACGATAGCAGTTCGGGCAATCCGTGAGCAGAGGTTTATGAGGTAGCGGAGTTTGCACCTAATTATATAGGGGCTAAGTTAAATTGTCATTACACGAGAAAGTTTCGAAATATCCCGAATATCTAACTATGCTAGATTCTATACTATCTGTAGCTGTTGATACGGTGAGAAGACTTATTCGAATTGAGTAGGGTACGCTGCAAAAGGTTACTGTGATTGCTTAGATTAGCTTAGAATGCGGTGACGCAATCAGTACGTCCAAGAAGTGAGAACGATAAGTTTTAACGAACTACCCTATATTAAAAGGTGATTTCATTATTGTCAGTACGCAGATGCCATGTCAACACAGTGCAAAGGCTCGTTTCAAATCGTCTTCCATTGAGTGGGGAGGTAGTGAGACAGGAGGAACCAGTTCTCGATGGTAGTGAGACAAAAGGAACCAGTTCTCGATATAATCTTTTTTTATTTAAGTGACCTAATTTACGTAAAAGTGAGTAGTTTGCAGTAAAAACTAACGAAGGACGATTCTGATTATATCACGATGTAATACGTGTTGTTTTTTGCGTTTGCTTTTTTGGTTTCGATATCTTTTCGGTAGCAGGTACTGACCCGGTGTGTCTTGTCTTGAGATGTTTAGGTCCCTCGGAGTACTCGAGCTGTGTTTAAATGTTGGTGGACAGATAGGTGAATGTAGCTGTACGGTGTAAGATATAGCTTCCTATGAAGAAGGTTGAACTCTGTTAATAATCGCGTGCTGGCTTGTCAGTTTAATTTCTGTGATGCTGAGTAGCAAAGAGGAGCTATGCGGTATCAGCTCTAACGGGTTTTGTTCGTGTAATATTTCTCATTAGTGGGTAGTGGGTAGACTCACCGTGGTGTACTTCACTTTGAGGCCACACTATTGTGTAGGTACCTAGGTAGAAAAGGCGTGGCGGATCCTTAGCAAGACTACACGAACCAACAGTTTGGTAACCAAATATTTCGGGTCGACTAAAGGAATAGTTCTCGTCGACAAGTTGGCGGATTGCGGCCGATAAACTGCCCCGAGTAGTCTCTCGTCTTAATGGGCGATTATATTATGATCTACATTCTGGTGAAAGCCTCTGTGGCGTGGCGGTGGTCGGTGCGGCTGCTGCGCGAGGACTTGGTTTCGATCCCCGGTCGGCGCGGGTGTTTGTGTGCTCGTATGAGTCTGCTTGCATTGGTCTGGTCTACGTGCTACGGAGGGCCCGTTGCGTCATATATCCCGGTTGTCATGCGAGCGTCTGTGGCGGTCGCTGGGGTTGATTGGAGCTCACAGGGGTCCGACTGGTGTAGCTGCAGAACTTCGGTGCGCCGCTTGGTTGTGGGGATCGGATGGCAGTCGCTTCGCGGGGTGTTTCGAGATCCAGTCGCGCTGCGTTTGTACTGGAGAGCCGAGACCAACTAGCTCGAGAAAAGAGCTCGGAGAATGACGATAGAATGAGTAGTTAGGAGTTGATTGCTAGAAGCGGCGGCTGCTGCTAGTTTTTTTTCATATACCCTCCATTGTGATGAAATGGAGTAAAGTGTGCAATTACGGGTCCACCACCACCAGAATGGTTACCAGCTGATTCCGCGTTGTCTGAATGCTAACAAATTGACACTAGGTTATTGACTGTAGATGGTTCCTGGTGGTAGGAAAACTGAACCCGACTCACTGCAATCACGGGGACAAGGTGAGGTGCGTATACTTCTAACTGTTACGAAATTTCAGGCAAGATTGGGTCTAAGTACGAGTCATTGATCAGATGTCATGCAGAAGTTGACGTACATGCTATAATCAGATGAAGAGGCTGTAATCCGTCACATCAGTAAGTGGTGTATAAGGAGTGAAAATAAAGTGCTTTAGTACTGTGTTCTCGGGTATGAGTGATGGAGTCGTCACAAGCTTTGTGCCTTTGCTTTGAGATGTCTCATTTGGTGAAATTAGGACGTCTTTGATTTCAATACCCTCGCGTACCTAAGATTTAGGGAAAGATGTTCTATTAGCAAGTAATGTTTCATTGTTATCTCAAGTAACGGTTTCTCGTCGTACGTGGTCACATAGACGAAATTCTACATCAATCAATCAACCAACTAGGCCACCGTGGTCAACTGCTCGACGTGGGCCTCTCCCAATGTGCGCCATTTCGAAATACTATAAGGATATGGGTTATCTATGTTATATGATTAGAACAGAAGACCTAAAGTTCCAGATACTTACAAGCATTGGAAGAGACATCCAAGTTGAGGATTACTACTTCAAACAGACGCGTGCTTGGGTGACTCCTCTTACTTTACAGGGTAGTATCGGTGTCATAGGGATACTCTGTTTAATAGGCAATCAATGAGCTAGATGAAAGCGACAGTTTCCCCGTAAGTGTGGTAGATATGTTCACTCCACGGCCGATCGTATTGATCCAATAGTGACTTCGATGGATCAACACACGGATGATGGCCAGGGTGGTAATGAAACCGTTCTAGTTTGTGGGAGGGCGGTGTGCTCCTCCATGCGTCTTATTTCGCTCCATATTAATGATTGAGTGATGTAAAGTAACAGCGTAGATGTGCAATCCGTGCGACTCCGCCAATGGTCCGGGGAAGCGTAGTCGTGATTCGTGCCCTCGTTAATAGACAGGGTAATGGAGCGGTTACGAGAGCCTCTGCGAGAGAAGCGTCGGTGGCTTGGTGGTTGGGGGGTCGGCCTTGCGATCGAGGGGTCCCTGGTTCGAGTCCTGGCCGTTGCACAGCCGACGTGAGCCCACTCCTGGCACGGGCAGTTTGGCTTGGTTGGAGGGGTTAGAGGGAATATTAGTAATTTTGATGATTTCGGTTGCTAATATTCTTTTGAAACGAAGCGCGTATGGTAGTTTGGTACAGGAAAGCGAAGTGTAACAAAATTGGCTCCTAACTAATTCTGAACCATAAGTTTGTTCTAATTAATCGGTTTCGAGTGTATGCGGATAGAGCACTAAAGGGAGTATAGTCAGTGTTGGTTTATTGGTTTCCAGTCTTGCTTTACTAGCTACTACTACCTTTGGAAACCTATTCAAATAAAGCCTGGCCGCGGCTTGGGCTAGGATGTAGACGCTACTCGCTTCCAATATGGCGGATAGAGCTGGGACACATCGTGTTTGGGCAGACTACAGTACATTTCATCTCCTAGCTTCGAACCCCAATGCCTCAATTCGATCTCGAAAGATAAGTCATATCACTGTAGCAGAAATTGACAACGAGCTGGCCGAGACGGCGGTCCATAGTCAGAACGAAGGAAGAATTCACGATAGCGACACATTCTCAGCGATTAATTGTCACATCATTACTACTAGTCCACCTTCCACAGATCTTGATGCATATTGTAAGTAGGTAGGTCCAGACTCACATTCATGTTCGGACTGGCTCCTCGAGGGTCGATGTTCGAACTATGTAATCTTGCTAGCCTTGCAGGATAGTTTAGGTGTTTGTAGGGGCACCGAGTGGTTGTACGTAGGTCCAGACTCACATTCATGTTTGGACTGGCTCCACGAGGGTCGATGTTCGAACTATGTAATGTTGCTAGCTTTGGAGGACAGTGTAGGTAGGTGGTTGTAGGGGCACCAACGAGTGGTTGCCCGGCCCGACTGGTTTGCAGTCGTAGGGGCACCAATGAGTGGTTGCCCGGAGTCCGACTTGTTTATGGTCGGAGGTTCACCAATGAGTGGTCGCCCGGGTTCCGACCGGTTTATGGTCGCAGGGGCACCAATGAGTGGTCGCCCGGGTTCCGACCGGTTTATGGTCGCGGGGGCACCAATGAGTGGTCGCCCGGGTTCCGACCGGTTTATGGTCGCAGGGGCACCAATGAGTGGTCGCCCGGGTTCCGACTGTTTTATGGTCGCAGGGGCCCCAATGAGTGGTCGCCCAGGTTCCGACCGGTTTATGGCCGCAGGGGCACCAATGAGTGGTCGCCCGGTCCGACTAGTTCATAGTCGTAGGGGCACCAATGAGTGGCTGCCCGGTTCTGCTCGTTGTGGCCGAAGAACACCAACGAGAGATGTTAGGCCTGTGCGGCGATGGAAGTCAGTGATGGACGAGCGTGTCAGTGCGAGAAGAATTAAAGCCTCGTACATTTGTTCACAGACGGATCTCTGGCATTGGTCGCACGAGGACGAGCGACATGTCAGTCTGGCCGTGACGGCGCGTTATAATTATTGTGTGATTAGGGTGAATGAAATTCACTCTGGCGTAATGCAAGACTCTAGTGCTCTATGGTCGAGTGTGACGTCATTCGTTCATTCGGTCAATTTGAGTTTGACAGATCATTGACTTTGGTGGGGCGCGCGGAGAATCGTGATCAGTATCGCTGTGAACCTCGACCGAGCACTACGTGTCTAGCAGAACGCTCCTAGTTCGGTTGAATATACTTGGTTATAGATCACGAGTGTGTCTGTAAAATGTGTAGTCAGTGATTGATGTAATTAAAACGTGGTGATTCGTGTATTAGGTTGTCCTATCTCCTCGCCCGTAAAATCCACGCAGACTTAAGTGCAAGCTTACAATGGGCTACTAAGAGGCCCCAGACCCGAAGTAAACCCCATGTGCCTTCATATTTGATAAGTGATTTAATAGAAGTTATAAATAAGTGATTTCTTAAAAACAGAAGTAACGCTTAAATTTGAATGAAATTACTAAACATATTTGAAAGCATACGTATACGCTGTTTTCATTGTTACTCTTTCATTTTGATAAATACAATTATATCAAAACAATCTGCGAATAGAAAACGCCTCTAGACGGAACTACGTGTTTTCTATTCGCAGATTGTTTTGTACATTTGTTTTTTCTCAAACATTTTCAAGAAATTGATACTACATATTGCGAGCACTTCAAATCGATCAGTCGAATTCTTCACGACACGATAAGGAACAAATGTGATACCAGCTTCATGTCACATTTACATATACTACAACCAACCCAACTTAAACCTTTTGTAGACAAAATAAAATTGATTTTGAATTTGTGAATATATTTAGATGTAGATCTGGAGGCAAGACGTCAATGCGTCAAGGCCGTTTGACTTTTGACACTCAAACAATCCATAGAAAGTTGTTGACGTTGACAAGATTATTTTGGTTTATTTTTTCCGAAGTAACATATGCGGTGTATGGGTTAAATTCTAGGACTGGGAGTAAGAGGCAGCAGGTTAGGGCAGGCAAACGAGTAGTAGTATATATTTGACAAATTTTGGAAATTCACATGTGACATCTTTCTGAAGGTAAACATTTTTTGGCACGTTAAGTACTTTTTCGGCTTGTGGGAATATTTTTGCGCGATTATTTCACACCAACAGCTAAGGTGTGCTATAATTAGCATAGCTTAAAACCAGTCTCGGCTCCATCGATTAACAGTGTTGCAACACCTTAGGTATACCTATGCATATATTATTCCAGAAATTGTTAGTCATAGTAGGTAAGATAGATAATATTATATTGAACACTTGTACCGTAAAATAATCTTCGACAAAGCTCAAACTCAAAGCAAAGAATACTTTTAATTATCTTATCGCAGTATGTTGCTGGACATAGGCCTCTCCCAATGTTGGGAGGCTTTGGCGAATGTTTCCACGCTAGCCAAGCGTTTTGGTACAGGGTTTTATTTCGAGTTTTCCGTCTCTCGCAGTGATATCGTCTGCGTATCATATTTCTCTGTTAGTCGGGCCATTATTTTTTTCCAGGGCCTAAATTGACTAACTATGTCCAAAAAATAATTTTAAAATAAATTAGTTTTTCTTTAATTTTTTAGGTTAATTTAGTTTTATCAATGTTTAAAGTAAACAGTACAGGTATTAGCAGCGATGTTTTATTACTATTCATTGTTTTGTTTGATATAAATACAAGGAAAGGAGTAGAAAAACAACAACTGTGTTACTTACTTAGAATAATCAGTTTTACTGTAGAAACTTTTACCTCAATTTTAAAAACCTATCAGACATAAACTTAGACACGAATTACAATAATCTTATAATGTAAAATCACAATCATCTCAGTCTAATATCTTATTTTCTAATTAAGTTTACCAATGCGTTACGTTATTTTAATTTAACCTACTTTAATTTCTCAAAATATGTCTTAATAATAGCAATTTAAGCTCAATCTTTATAGTATAGGTGGAAGAAGGGAAGATAAACAAAAATATATAAAAATTGTGGTGGTTCAAAATTATATTAGAAGCTTTATAGCTCTTAACGTATTCGGATAAGGAGGGACAAAAAAGTAACGCAGTAGTTGGATAAGTAACACAGTGGTAATCTTATCACAGCACTAGGTGTTTTTTTTCGCTTTAACAAGTAGAAACGCTCTAAAAACAAGAATAAAGTATTTGAAATAAAATAAAACTTCTCCTAAATAACAAAAACAAAACAATATCCTCTCAAATTAACATATTTAAAAATAAAATCTTTGTCTCATCATCAGTCTTATTTCTCAAATATATTTAGTGGAACATCAAATTCGTAATATACACGTTTACCCTTCTTAATTATTTTAGGATTTGGAACTATCTCGACAATATTTTGCATATGGTTCGTACGAAACATCCCTTTCAACAAGCTTGAACATTTTCCCCGAATCGTCAACTGCTTTTAAAAACATAACTTTAATCTCTCCCTCGTCATCGACATTGCTTTGGGCAACTCCCAGATAATAGTACAATTTGTCTTTATCTGAAGAAACTTTAACAATAATGTAAACACCGGAGAATATTTTAGACGGATGCACATTTTCTTTTTCAATCAAGTTACTTTCATATGTATTAGATACTGAAGCTTCTTGTTGTATTTTAAGCTGTGAAAGAAGTTCATCATCTGAACTCGAAACTGGAGAATAAACCGATTCGTAATAAGATTTCTTAGGGTTGCCCACAATATTAGATATGTCAGTTAATATTTCAATTTCGTTCATAGTTTCTAAGCCGTCTCTTTCTGGAATTACATCAAAGGGAATTTCTAAATCATTGCTTCCTTTAGGCGGGCTAACGAGGCTGGTAGAAACAGGAATTGGCTGATATGTTTGAGGTGAAAAGCAAGCGCAAAAGCCCCTTTGGCAGAAGCAACTAAGATCACGATACTGCAATAAACCAGGAGTATCTGAGAAAACTTGATGGACCTGCATTGTACCGCGGAGAGGAGTTATGCCTTGGGGAACAGACTGCTCTACCTTTTGAATGTCGTCGTTAGTGATGTAATGCAACTGAATCTTGCTAGAGTCTTTCAAAGTGTGAAAGAAAGTCTCCGCGTCAGGAATGTCTAAGCCAGTAGCTACTTTTTGGTCAGCTGTACGTTTTAGATAGCCACCGACACCATCAGCCGCACCCTTACCATGGCCAGCTTCGAAAAAGTTCCAAGTTATGCGGTCAAAGCCATAATTTTCAAAGGTTTTCGAACAGATAAAATAAAAATTAACCTTTTGTCTGTATTGCGTAGCTGGACCGTCGGAAAAGACATGAATTGTTTTTATATGTGGATGATTAACCTTTAATGTGCTGATAACTGGATGGAGGTGTGCCCAAATGGATGCAGGATTATGAGAGTTATTCGATGATACACTGCAAAAAGAAGTAACTTGTGCCTTGTCTGCTTCCTGTGGTTTTATATACAAAACACCTGTATGCAAAGTAATTTGCTGGCGCGATCCACCAAAATGATGATGCTGGATTTCTTCAAAATATTTTCCATTATAATTTTCACTAAAATCTACATGCAGGAGAGCTTCGTCATTTTTAAGATCATCTATTGCGAGCCGGTAACTTCTGTATTGCATTTTAATATTATAAATATGTTTCTTCAATACTTGTATTGCCAATTTAAATTTTTCTATCAATTCTGCGACAGGACTTGTTATAATTTCCTTAATGTTTTTAGTGATTTTGACTTTCTTGCCCGATTTATCAATAACTTCAGTTCGTCGAACCCACTGTTGGTATTTTATTATTCGGGACTGATTCTCTGTATTGAAGGATATTTCGTTCATGTTGCAGGATTCGCAATCACCTGTCATGCATAGTCGGTTATCAGTAGCACACACAGTTTTCTCAACAATTTGAGTCATGTTTGACTCTACTATAATTTTTTTGCAGAAAAGAGCATTTAGCATATATTGTGTATTGATATGCGTTTTACATTGACATGTATCTCTGCCATCAACTGCTGGGGGTTTTACGTAGAAAGGTCTATGCTTAGTGAAATAAGAGTATGAGCAACACTCTATAGGATTCTCCCTTTTGAAAGAAATGAAAAGATTCTTCATTGTATCAAGCAGATACCTCTTCTGCACCTTATTTTTTTTGTTTGTCACGGTTTCACGTTTCCCAGCAGTGATCCTAGAAACATCATCACGATCAAAAAATTGACGAATCTTTTTTATCAGAGTAGCTTGTCTAGGTATGGTCTGCCTATTTTTTAACTTATTGATACCGAGAGTTTCTTGAACAATGGAGGTTTTCAGCCTGGAATCTTTTATGGCATATTCGTCAAAAATACGCTTGATAGCTAAACGGTCTTTAATTTTCTTTATTCTGGAGTAATGGTTTTTAATAGCGTTAGACAAAGCTATATATTTTTTGTCTCCGTCCTCTGACTTTTTTCCTTTTTGTCTTTCGTATCTTTTCTTGTACTTGTTACATTTTCTTTTCAATTTCTCGTTTTCTTCCTCCAATTTCTTATTTTGTCGGTATAATGCAGATCTGTCTCGTCTTACTTGTCTTCTTCCTCTTGACCTTGGAGAAACCGGAGTTCCAGATCGTGGTGTTGAAGGCGGTGTATTATCTAGAATAACTTGCACTCTTTTCTGACGTTCTCGACGTTTCTTGTTTGCCACCTTCCATTTACGCTTTGCAGATCTATGTTCTCTCTCTGTCATATCCTTTACAAGTTTTTTAGTAGCATGATATCTCTGAAGATGTTTTCTTTTAGCCTTAGCATTCTTCACAGGGTCCTGTTTCAATTTTTCCCTGTAACGTCGTTGTTTTTCTGCCGGTGTTAAAGCCATTATATTGAAAATAGTATACTGTAACAAAATAACCCAATAATTAATTAAGTGAACTGTACAATAGATAAATACACTTCGAAAACTGTTTACTTTGCAACTGCGTTACTGCACCTACAACTGCGTTACTTCTCGTGGTAACGCAGTGTAGTGGTAACGCAGTTGTAAAAATAACGTGTATTCTAACATTTGGGTCATATGATAATAAATACCTAAGCATTTTTGAGTGCATGCAAATATTTACTTATTCTATTACAAAACACAATAAAAAAACAATCAAATATCTAAAAAACTTACCGTTTGTCTTCGGTAACTCAGCGGCCGCACAATAAACACACGCGCCCCTACAGACTACTCGAGCTCGACTGACGCGGCCAGCGTCAAGGCCACGAACACCCGCCTCACCCCGCTGGCAATTCACAATAAATCCAACGAACTTAGTCGGAAATGCACGAAAAAAGTCGAATTTAAGGCTCACTTTTGCTTGGTAACACAGAGTACTTACGTTTTCTTACTTCAACAGGGACAAGACAAGAAATATTTTGTAAATAATACACGGTTAAAGAAAAGAAAAACTTATTAGGCTGTTAATAAAGTTCATACTAACCTTATTTTCCATAGAAATTTTAATTGAATAGTGCCGTGAAAAGTTTTAATGTAATGCCAATGTATTTGAAGCGAGTTGCTTGCTGGGACAGCCGGATTTTGTATGAGATACGACTGCGTTACCGAGAAAAGCGACTGAGTTACCGTCATTTACGTCAAATTATAAAAATTTTCACTAATATTTATGTCTTCTTAGAGGGATATTATTATTACGTTTCTATCAATAGCGAAATTATTTTAGTAATCATAGTTTTTTTAAATGTAATAGGCTCTGTTCTTGAGAGACCGATTATGGGCCCTGGAAAAAAATAATTCGCTTTTTGTGTCATGTTATACAAATGTCATGCTCGTGAAGGAGACAGCAGAGCGGGCGCGATGCGATGAGCGAGAGAGACTCGCGGACATCGCTGCCCGCGTTCGTAGGCGGCTCGAGCGTCGGAGGGCGCAGACCGTCCTCCGCCCCCCATGAGCGCGGGCCTGAGGGTGACGGGTGGAGCCGTTCGTCACCCTTGTAGAAGCAGGCCACGACGGCGGCGCGCATCGAAAGACTTGTATTCTTTCCGTCACTATACAAATGATCACTACAAAAATATAAAGTATAATCATGAAAAGAAAAAAAATCACTCTTTGCGAAAGCCTAATTTTAAAAACTTCCCAGTTGGTGATTCAATACGCTGCAGTCATTATCATCTAACATTTATTCTGGTCGCATCAGAGACATTCACTTCTGAATCCGGGTCCGCTTTTTTCAATTTCACTACGGCACGGTTGATCTTCGATATTTTGTATCCGTATATAGTAATTATTCTGCACGTCAAAAGTCAATTGCCCAAAAACCCCGTGTTGAACTGTCTGAACATTGTAAAGTTAGAAAACGCAACCTTACCTAATCTTCTAGGTAATGGATTCTCTATGTTTTACGAAAGCAGCATGGAGGCTTACTCTTTCTAAGTATAAAGTATAGCACATGAAAAGTAGTTATAGTATAACATAAGCGCAAAATGGCCGTGGTAGCTTCCCCGAGTCGTGTAATATGTGAATGAGCCAGATTTTCCAGACAGATTCAAATAGAATTGTACATAAACTTCTCATATTCCATAATGGTTAATAAAACCTTACTATTTAAGCCTTCATAGCCATTCAAAGGATTAAAGACTAATATCCCTAAACGATAATCGCCGTTGGACACAGCTGGAAATCGCCAGAGCAATTTATTTATAGCGTAAAGTCAACTCACGCGCCATCATAATTTAGTGTATCTTTAGGAGCGAAGGCGCCCGCGCGTCCCGCCATTTTGTAAAAATAAAACGAAAACTAAATATGTTCGAAATATGAAACGGATTTTGTTGCATTTCGGAATGAATCTGAAATTCGGGATTTATTATTTGAAATGGTATTCGATTTTTGAATTGTGATCCTTTTATGTGAGCGTGTTGTGTTTTGTGTTTGGATATTATGTTGAGTTGAGGTAATTTTTTATTATTTACATTATATTTCATATAAAAAATGAAATATTATGCCTTTACTTACATACATTTTAATTATAGATACTTTATTATTATATTTTATCTATTATGACACATATTCTTAACTATCATAAATTATAAAAAATATGTAAACAAAAATGAATAATTTTAATTCATGAATATACGCTGTAGGTACAACATAATTTTTGGCGAACTGACTTAATAATAAAAAAGCATATTTTTGTCTGTTTTGTGTGACATCTTTATGAAGTATTTATGAAGATGAAACCTTTTAATACATACTACACTTTTGTTCAAGATCATAAATATTTCATGTAGGAGTATTGAATAACGGTTGCATGTCAAAATCTTGAAACTCATAATATCGAATTTCATAATACCGATGTACGAAAGACCAAAATTTCAAATTCCGAATGTTCATTTAACCAAATATTCAAAATACTGAAATTACAAAATCCCGAAGTACAAAATCTCGAAGCACATAATGTCGAAGTTCAAAGACCTGAAAACTATAGTTTTTAGGTGGTTTTGTTTAGACGGCTATAAAAAAAGGCACAAAGGCTAATCCACTCCCGCCTTAGCCTTCTAACCTAATCTATCAAAGTCGAATCGCACAGGGTGGATATTGCATGCTTCGACATGGATACTTATAGGTAAGAAGGGTTTGTGGACGACCTCCCCCATAACCTTCATGTTAGGATACTTGTCATATACATGAATATATAGGAGCTAGATGAAAAAATATAACTATAAAAATTAAAGCAGCATGCTTACCATTGGTAACGTAAAAATATCTAATTTTCGGAATTTCAAACTTCGTGATTTTGAACTTTCGGGATTCTGAACATCGGGATTTTGAACTTCAGTTTATCGTACATTCGGGATTTTTAAATTCGGTTTTTTGAATTTCGGTATTTTGATACGTACCCTAAATAACTGCCTAGTACCTACCATTAGTCGTTCTATGAAAAGTATTCTTAATCTATTCTCTTCAAATTGTAAAGCGTGACATTTGCTCTTATGTGTTTACACCGAATATAATGACAAAACAATTTTTTGTACACCGTACTATCTGTCACAACAGCGCAATTTTAAAATACTTCAATAAAAGAAGGCTATTCTTAATTCGTCTGCTTCCTGACAGGAATGTATCGAAGAAAATGACGCATTAAGAAGATCTAAAAGTAATTTCGTAGGTGAGGGGATGTAGTAAGGCTTCCTGAAGGGCGATACCATTGCTTGGGTCTTCTCCATGAGTAGCAGCACCGCCGTAAAACCAATTATCACATCACGATGGCAATCCAAAGTCGACACAATCTATCGTCGAAATTACTGAAACATCCGGTGTAGTCCAGTTAGAGCGCATAACTAAATAGCACCTAGCCTTGTCTACGAACAGTACCTATCAAAACTTTTGGCAGGTGCTATTCGTGTCTAACAATTTATTTTTACAACATTGTCCGCGAAGAGCACCTCCGAGTCAGTGGGCTTGTGCTGGGATGTGTAGGGTGTGTACCTTAATTTTTTTTATTTATATATACTACACCAGACCACTTTTGAGGAGTGTAGAGGGCCCTATTGATATCCTTGAGGCCCAAGCAAGCAAAATGATGCTTCAAAGTGCAGGTTTCCTCAGCCGGGTAATTTCTATAAGGATGATTATGATAGTGCTTGTTTAGCAACATAAGTAGCTTCATTGGAGTATACAGAAACATTTCTCGTTTTCTACGAGAATATCCTAATATAGAACTCTATAAATTTTTTTGCTTGACCAAACTCTTGAGTCAAACTCAGTCTGCACCTCATGACCTCACGCAAAGAATAGAGTATAAACCACGGTATAAACGCATACCCCGGGGCAAAGTACGTACAGTCGGCTGCAAGAGTATTTCTATTCTAATAATATTTTACAAACTATGTCTAGAAAATCAAATTTAAGAATGTCCATAGAAAGAATGATTTAGAAATATTAGGTACTAGGCGATAATACATGATATGGTCTCCACTTTGGGGTCTAGATTTTCTCGTTTATACAAACCTTGTAAGTGTCTGCAACATGTTGCCAAGTATCAATGATGGTTCGTTAGTAATTAATGAGTTATAGGACAATTTACCATGAATAGACCACTGTTTGCAAAGCAGTCAAATATCAAGACGTTCTAAAGTAATTGCATAGTAAAATGTATTCCAATAATTAGTGTATTAATTCAACTACTCACATGCAAAATTTCATCTCATTAAATTCAGTAATTAAAGAGAAACAATTAAAATACTGACAAAGCATCGAAAATCTACATAACCCGACCAAGTTCGGATGGCTACAAAAAAGCGACCGTGCCATATTTCTAAGTAACGTTCTTAACCTTCCAGTATAGTATTTATTAATATGGTACAGATTATATCTAGTTAATTTTTTATCTAAATCTCATCAAAAGTTTACCCATGCAACATCCGAACGTCTTCACCAATTTTCCTTAACGTTTGTAGGATTTAAGAAGAAGAAGAATAAGGTATTTAGACCACCATGATTTTATACAGTACTACTCGTATTAGAGATATTGGGACTTTGTGCAAGTGCCATGTTCCTCCGTGAGTATGGCACTTGCACAATGCCGAAATATCGGAAACTCAAAACAATACATGGGAAATATTTCTAATAATAATATTTTAGAATTTTTTTGAAGACTTAGCAGTTCTGTATGTGTTATTTTGTCAATGATTGTACGTAAAGACAGACATTACTATAAAAAACAACCTTTGATTCGATTGATTGAGTTAAAATATAATTATACCTTTTGTACCTAGTTACCGTAAGTAAATCTATTGATTGTTCGGTACGAGTGGCATTGAACCCTGAACTCTATGGACATATATTTAATATTTGTAGTTTTTTATACTACTAAGAAAAGATTTTGCCAATAATAGTAACCGCGATCAAGTCAAATTAAACTGTGTTTACACGTTTTAATTACCGAGTAGTTGAGTTTAATTGATCTTAATCGCAATTATTTTGTAATTGAACCTATGTTCACAAGTTTAGGCTTACCTGATGATAAGCGGTTACCCGCGTATGTGTACGAAATAGTTCCCGGTGAAGTAGAAAACAAAGGCCTATCATATTTTTACGTTATTGTCGTACAAAATAGTTCCATCCCTCAATAAAAATACACTCCATGAACAATAAATAATATCTAAATATTGTAGGACATTCTACACCACACTACCCAAAGTAGCTTTGTTATGGGTTCTAGAATGTGAATAAACATACTTAGATACATTTACCTACTTAAAGATCTAGGCCTATCAAGAACTACAATAAGCACATTACTAGGACGAATGTTTTGTTTTGGTTAGGCAGGGAGGGGAACTTGGGTATTGAAGGTGAGTGTTGTTGTACATCAACAAAAGGGGTCTAAACCTACACCTGGGTCGCAAGTCCCAGGCACTGTCCCGAGTTCCCAATTCAGCAACGCGATGGACCCGGCACCCACACGGAGAATTCATTGATTACTAAGAATATCGGTCTAAATACATACATATTAATATTAAAACACTCGATCAGACTCAAGCAAATAGACATATTCTTGCATACAAATATTTACACTGAACCGAAATCAGACTCACGACCACAGACGTAGCAGTTAAACGCTCTACCGCTACACCACGGTGTTTGTCACCGTCGCAAAAGTGCATGGTTGACGGTAACTAGCTCGCTTTCTTACATGATTCGTTTTTTTTTTATGTAGGACACGTCAATTTGACTTCACCTCGCCTGATGGTAAGCTGAAGGCAAAAAAAAGAAAGGAGTCACCAAACCGCTTGGTTCTTGAAGGAATATTCTGCACCGTATACGGGTGACATCTAAGCCCTGCTCGTGTTGTCCTATGTAGGAAAGGAGAGGGCGGGACCAGTTGGAAGAGCTCATCAGAACATTCACCATGGTAGAGACGGTAAAATACTGCCAAGGATGCAACATCTCTACGCATCTGCAAAGGCTCAAGGGTGCTTGTGACCTCGAGATTCCCAATAATGCGGACCGCACGTCGCTGCAACCTGTCGAGAGCATCTAATAAGTACTTTGCGGAGCCATCCCAGAGATGCGAGCAGTATTCCACGCAGGACCGAATTTGGGTCTTGTATAGAAGACACCGCTGCTCCGGCGTGAAAAACCGTCTCACTCTGTTCAAGACTCCGAGTGTACGCGAGGCTGTTTTGATGATACTCTCGATGTAGTTTTTATTATTAAGTTTGCAGCGAACATCCATACCGAGGATAGTCAGGTTGTCCTGCAGTGGCAGTGGAGTGCTCTGAAGAGTGGGAAGGGGAAGGAAAGAAGATACCTTAGCTGTGAACGCACATGCCTGTGTCTTCTTGGTATTGAACTCGACCAGGTTCTCAGAGCCCCATTGGGAAATGTTGTTCAGGATCCGGTCAAGCTCAGTGACAAGAAGCTGCCTTTTATCTGCGATATCCGACTACTTATCCGCAGGACGTCCATGATAACTCCCGTGCAAGGTGCTATCATCTGCATAGCAATGAATGCTGCCGGTAGACAGCATGTCATTGATATGCAGAAGAAAGAGAGTAGGGGACAGGACGGACCCCTGCGGCACACCAGCATTTACCTGCAAGAACTCTGAGGCGCGTCCATCACAAAGGACGCGAATACGGCGATCCTGCAAGAAGTTAGCAACCCAGTTGCATAGTCTAGGGGGCAGACCGAAGGCTGGTAGCTTGGAAAGAAGCGATTTGTGCCAGACTCTATCGAAAGCATGTCATTGATATGCAGAAGAAAGAGAGTAGGGGACAGGACGGACCCCTGCGGCACACCAGCATTTACCTGCAAGAACTCTGAGGCGCGTCCATCACAAAGGACGCGAATACGGCGATCCTGCAAGAAGTTAGCAACCCAGTTGCATAGTCTAGGGGGCAGACCGAAGGCTGGTAGCTTGGAAAGAAGCGATTTGTGCCAGACTCTATCGAAAGCTTTGGCGATGTCAAGACCAATTGCCAGTGACTCGCCGTGCTTGTCCATAGCCTCACCCCAAAGATGGGTAACATACGCCAGAAGATCACCCGTTGACCGTTTCGGCCTGAAGCCATATTGCCGGTCATTAATTAGGGAGTGATCTTCAAGGTGACGCATGAGCTGTTTGTTAATTATGTGCTCGAACACCTTGCACAGCACTGAGGTGATGGCTATGGGTCGATAGTTAGTCGGGCCTGAGCGATCCCCTTTCTTGGGGATCGGCTGTACATTCGCCTCCTTCCAAGCCGAAGGCACTGTACCCGAGCTGTAGGACAGCTGGTACAGCCGCGCAAGCATTGGAGACAACTCCGCTGCACATTTTTGTAGAACCACTGCCGGAATACCGTCCGGACCACTGGCTTTCCGGACATCGAGTGACTGCAGCACTGCACGGACATCGCGTTGCCTGATACGAATATCAGGCATTGCATGGTCACTGATCGGTAGTGTCGGTGGCTGCATGCCACAATCATCGATTCGGGAGTTGGCCGCAAAGAGATTAGCCAGCAAATTTGCTTTCTCTTGCGACTCATGGGCCAGGGATCCATCGGGGTTGCGCAGCGGCGGCAGCGAAGGCTGGCAGAAGTTGGCTTGCACGGCTTTGGCCAGTCGCCAGTAGCCACGGCTGCCCGTGGGATGCGCTACTAGTTCCTGACCAAGCCGCGCTATGCGCTGGGCATCCGCTCTGATATAAGCCCTCTTGCAGACCTTTGTGGCTCTATTGTACGCCGCCTTGAAGTGGCCCACGTTAGGATCGCACGTAGCGCGCGCCCTCACCCAAGCGCGGTACGCGGACTGTTTATGATTAACAGCCTCCGCGCACTCGCGCCCGAACCAGGGGCGGGCTCTGCGGGCACCGGCGACATCAGTGTAGGGGATATAATATTCCATGCCCAGACTGATCTCACCGGCGACAGCAGTTGCGCCCTCAGATGGATTCTTACCTTCAAAGCAGCGTTCAACCCACGGGATGGATGCAAAATAGTCACGCAGTCCATCCCAGTCCGCTGACGAGTAGTGCCAGAGACGCCGTTTCCCCTGTACGGGTCGTGGTGGCGCTTTAATGGGCACCTTGGAACGGACCAGACTATGGTCGGATCCGCCTAAAGCGGCACTCACCGAAACACTGTACTGGTCCGGGCGACTCGTCAGCAGAAGGTCCAGCAGAGAGGGCTCATGGTCCGACCTTTTAGGTAGTCTATTTGGTATTGTACCAGTTGGGTCAGGCCATGCGCCAGAGCAAATGCATGGGCGGCTCTTCCCGCATGGGTTGTTTTAGAGGAACCCAACCAGATCTCATGGTGGGCGTTAAAATCCCCCAAAAACACCAGCTCAGCGTTCGGAAACCGCTCCTGCGCATCATCTGCCGCCTGACTCAGGTATTCGAAGAGTCGAGTTGTCTCGGCATCTCCTGTATGGGAGCGGTAGAGGCACACATAGATCTGACTCGTAGAACCATGGTCTATGTGTACCCAAAGGGTGGAGAAGGATGGGTCCTCTAGGCAGCGCAAACGGCGACAACAAACATCCGCCCTAACAAACACGCACACCCCGGCTTTTGCACGGAAATTCTCCTCGAGGACATAGCCGGGGTAGAGCAAGTAGGTCGTTTCGTCAGGGCGGCGTATTTGTGTCTCCGTAAGAAATAGCAGTGCTGGTTTTGCCGTCTCCAGGTGTTAGTGGACGGCGTTGAGGTTTGTATGGAGCCCACAGATGTTCGTGGACTCCACCTCAAATAGCGAGCCCGTGGGAGAATGTCTTGCCGCTGTGTAGCCCAGAATTCTATTTTGCGCTGCCATAAGGAGGAGGTAAGGGAAGGCGTGAAAAAAGGGGACTATCGCCGCAGCACCGCGTGACAAATCGCGGGTGATTGGTTTTGTCTATGAATGTGAGGAACGGCGAGAGCCGACACGCCGAACGGAAGGGCCCCCGTACCCCCCCCCCCCCCCCCGAGTATGGTCGCCGGGCTCCCTCCGGTCACCAACCGGCACGACGAGCCATATCGGGATTATGCGCGACCTGGTGGGGCAGCCTCCCAGGGTGGTTAGTCCCGGTTGGGCCCCTGTACTATGCCGCGGGCGGCCAGCGGCACCACCGTTTCTACAGGTCTCCCTGTTCAGCGCGTCGCCCCGCGCCACCCCCCACTAGACTACGCCAATACCCACCGGTCCCGCAAGTGCTGCGACCACAATCCCCCTGCCCGGCTATGCACTTGCTGACCCCTGAACGCAATCCAACCGAGATTGGACTACTATGGAGGGTTTTTCGCATAGTGCACGGTGGTACCAACCCGGTCGAAATTTGTGACAGATTTGTGTCATCAATTTCTACCACCGGCAAAAAACAACTTAGCTCAAAACAATGTGTAGTGGTGAAATGATATTGAAATGAGATGAATAGATATACACACGCGTGAGTATCTGTGTGAAGTTACTGCTGTTCTACGTATGTTGTAAGATTGTATACATACCCCTTAATGGTCTAACGTAAAATTTTAAAAAGATGCATGTCACCGGATGTGGGGCAATAGCTTAAAATGAACAAAATAAAATGTCATACAGGATTATGACGTCACGATACACTTCTTAACAAAATGTACCAGAGATAACATACTCTAGCATTGATTTATGTTGTTACTAAATGTTCTACGATGAATAAAATATGTTCGTTTAATTCCACATGTCGGTAGGGTTGCCAGATTGAGTTTCAGGATTTTTCCCATATCCATTTATAAATTAAGCGGTGTTTTTTAACTAGCTTTTTAACGAATATCTGAGATGGAAACTAAACAACATTAATTAACATGAATATCTCGTAATAGATAATTAATTTGTTTAGTATTATTTGCATTGTATATCAAATTATGACGTAAATATTGTCTGTTTCCTTTGCCCAAAAAACTAACACAAAAAATTAATCCATACTAATATAACAAAAAGGAAAGTGTATGTATGTGTCTGTTTGGCGTCTTATACGCTAAAACCACTAAACCGATTTTGATGAAATTTAGTACAAGGGTAGATTAGACCTTGAGAATGGAATTAGACTATGTTTGATAGCGAAAACCGACATCCACTCGGGCGAAGCCACGGGAAAAGCTAGTATGTGAATATTTCCGTAAACAATTTTTTTTCTAATTTACCTCCAATCTACCAACCATGCAAGTCAATATTGCGTAAATAATATAATCTAACACTTAAATACCACCGTAGAACTATTCGTCCCATGGTTGGAATGGACACCAGTATCCGTTTGACTAATTCCAAGCCATGAGAACTACATTCCAGGGTTATTAAGCATTAGCAAACGTGACGCTCTCAGCTTTAATAGCTTTTGATGTGTCACACTTGAGTTTGAATTCCATTTGCAACTAAATCATGCTGTGGTACTTGCATACATAGGTCGCAAATTGTAAATGGAAGTAAAAGTGATTTTATTGCACATTAACTCTTAATTTAGATATTATTGTACTTAAATTAGTTATATTTGACCTTATTTGAAAAACTAGTAACAATATAATTGACAGTCCTTTTTGATAAGCATTTAAATTGGAATTAAAATAAATTATTATTATATATACTGATCTACTGGAGCAAGATGAAGACTTTTGAATTAAATTTTAAAGCGTTTCGCATGCTAAATATTCAGATTAATTAAAATAGGAAAAGTTTAAATGGGTCTAGGCGGGGGTTGAACGCGCGATCTTTGCCTTACAGGGGCAATGCTTTGACCACAAAGCTACCAGACCTCGTCCTAACCAATTCAAATCCAATAAAAAAAAACTAAAAAAGTGATTAAGGAACATTATTACTTATCAGATAATAGTAGTTTATGATACTGTTGCATAATAAGGGTTCTTATAACACGAGTGTGTTTGAAAAAAACGAGCTGTAGGCGAGTTTTTTATTGTATCACATGAGTGTTATAAGACTAAGTTATGTACAGTGTTATACACTACTTTATCTACTCTCATACTATAATACATAAACTAATTTATTTTACAAACAAAACCAAACTTTGTTTAATATAAATGTAAAAAAAAAAGTTGACGCCAAGCCATAGCGCAAACATCGATTGCGCATGCGCGTTTCTTTTTTTTTCTTCCGAATCGGCCGTTTTTTTTAAAAGTAGAGGTTTAGTCCATATGGAGGTTGTATAGGTGTATCGTTATGATTAAAAAGTTATTTAATGATATAGGTGTCCATACAAGAACTGTATCGTAATAAAAAGTTTTTTTTTGGCCTGTGCGTAATTTTTGTCATAAGAGTTTTGATTTCAATTTTATAATCTTTGTATTAGTATCAGAGTAGATAAATAAAGTAATTAACAATAGATAACCGACTTTGCGTTCGCGGAGTTCGCTCTGATGTCGAAAAGTGTAATACATTGAACATTGACAATTATTGAAATTAAGCTGCCAAGTTCCTGAAGGGGGCAACCACTTTCTGTTGGAACTGATATTACATTAGAAATTAAAATTTTTTGCTACATTATACATTATATGCTTATCTACTAGAATCACGAAGTATTTTTCTACTAATATAAATGATTTTTCTTCGTACAATTTTATATTATATATCATTTTATAAAACTTTATAATATGCAAAAGAAAATGCGTTGTTGTCTCTAGACTCCATAATCAATCATCATGTTTTTCGCTGTGTGTTATGTCAAAGCATTGCCCCTGTAAGGCAAAGATTTCGGGTTTAAGCCCCGCTCGAATTAATCAGTATGATTAAACTAAACTAAAATGTTGAAAATTTTTTGCAAGTATAACAAAGTATTGCTCAAGAAATTTCAAATTTGAAGCTATCCGATTAGTTTGAATTGAATGAGATTTCTTATACCATGTAGGATGCTGTCAATATCACTGGATCTTCGGCTGTAGGCATCTAGATATGTTATTGTTACTTGCTGCCATTGAAATGAGAAGAAAAAGAAGAAGATTGAAGAAAATTGAAGATTACTCACTTAAAGTATAATAAGTTAGATATTCTTATTATAATTATTGTTAATAAGCACGTATAGCCATCGGTCTTGGTTGCCACACATCTTGAGAGTCGATAAAGATAGTTGGAGCTCTCAAAAGTCCTATTATTTGGACTCGATTGTGGAGATCAAATGGCAGTCGCTTCGCGGAATATATCGAAATTTAGCCGCAACATCGTTAGACTGGAAAGTCAACCTCAAATGGGTAGAAAAAAGGCTCCGAGAATGATGATTAGTACGTAAAGAGTTTGTGACGTCACAGCTCCTTTGGACTTATTTTAGTGAAATATGCATTAGGTTCCTCACGTATTTATATTAGAATAAATTAATCAATAAGTACGTGAGAGTATGTGACGTCACAGCTCCTGCAAAATATAACTGATAATACAGTAATTCAATTTTATTTCACAGACAGTTAACTTAATTTCGTATACTTTTCGCCGTCTCCGCCGCAATGGGATTAAAGTGTTAAGCTCTAAAATTTCGTGAAAGTTTAACTTGTCAGGAACTACTTTTGAAGTTTTTACTCTTTATAACATTGTTATAGAGCACTTATTTCAAAGCTTCATAGTTTGGAATTTCAAACCCAAAAGCGGTTGTATAAGTGTGGCAGCAGCGAACAAGATTAATTATCCATATAATACATTATATATAATAAACATGCCGGGTGGAAAAAGAACGCTCCCGAAGCAAACAGAACAATTTCATAAATAGTATGAATAAAAAACAAATGGCTCCAAGCGCGTGCTTTCTTATAGTGATGTTGTTTTTATGAAATTATCGTTTCATTTAGGTTTACCAAGACGATGGAGAATGAATAATGCTCATAAAATGGTATAAAAAATTCCAGAGGATTTTTTTTTATGCGAATATTGGCTTCGGGGGCATTCCCCTTACATCCGGTATCACTTTTATAGATATTTACCATGTATTGTTTCGAGTTTCGGCGCTGTTGGAAACATCAAGATCTGATCAAGTTCCTTGATCTCTCATCAAGATCAAGAAACTGGACTATTGGCGATATCTCTAATAGTAATGTGAATATGCATGATAGTTTGATTACCTATAAAACACGTATATGCCTGTGAATTGAGTACCTGCCTACTTTTCTCTCTTGTTCTAATATAAGGATGTTTGTTAGAATTTATTCCCTTTAAAAAATATTTCCTCTTCGCTTTAAAAGCAGTAACTATCTACTGAAAAAAATGAAAACTTAAATTTTAAAAACAAATTAAAATGAAATAAAACTATCAATATAAAAAATAAGAAACTATTAATTTTCCTTTGAGGTTCAGTCAGCATTAGATCGATCTTGATGAAGAAAATATGCATAGAATAATCATTGTCATCCAGTATAAATAAATTATTAAAAATAAAAAATGCCGATTGATACTGAAAAGATCTAAACAAGCTTCATAGCAGGTGGTACTTATTTTCAAATCTCAAACCAGATGAAAATTAATGGGTATAATGTAATTTTTTTTTACCAAAATGTGTTATTATTTTGATATATCTACCCAGTGTCACTCTCCCAATAAATACGAATCTAACGACACCTCTCAAGCTCAAGTCTATTGAACCGTTCAGGTTGCAGAGCGTGTCAAACAATTATACATACATACATACATAATATACTCTCGAAAAACATAACCCTCCTTCTGGCGCAGTCGGGTAAAAATAAGTGAAATAACGACACCGTGTCTGTATTTGCTGTTTTCCTATCAAAATAATTACTAGATAAACTATAAAGGCTCTGACAGCCTCTGTGGCGTGGAGGCGCGAGTTCGATCTACGCTCAATAAAAATATTTGTATGCATGAACATGGGTAGATATTTTCAATGGTCTGTTCGTCGGTTCTGGTTGCCATACGAACATCTATCGCAGACCTTACGGGTAGTTGGAGGCCTCAAATAATGCAACAATTGGTCTAACTGCAATGCTTTAATTTCGCCTTTGGGCTATGGAGGTCAGATGGCAGTCGCTTCACGGAAATATAGTAGTGCAGCTAAATCCGTAGTTTGAATGGTAAAGGGGACCCCAGACTCCAAGTTGAAAGCTTCAGTACGACTGGGATTAACGCTAGGAGGCAGAATAAATTATAAATGCCTTGTTATTTTAATTTGCTTTGAGACGCTCCACAATGCGCTATGATTTGCTTGGAGACGCGCCATAATTACCTTTTCCAGTTATCTACTGTTATACAACTCTTTATAGGAAATTGCAATAAAGCATTATAGAAATTTAATGAACAAGATAAATGTATATTACTTGCAGCAATTTTGTCCCCGTTTTACAAGCAAATTCAGCCATTCATTCCTTCTAGATTTGAACTATATAACACTTAGGTGGCAGACAAGCACACGGCGCACCTGATGGTACACTCGTACTGCCGATACCTTTCTTGAAGAACCCGCTCGCTTCTAAGAACAACCGCAGGGAATTCATTCCACAGCGATATATTTTTTGGTATTTCCGTTTTCTACCCACGGTTCTAAATTTTATTGTTATTTCCGCATTCTTCCCAAAATTGGTCAGTCTGACTCATATAGGCCCGGATTCTAGAATACCACTCAGCTGAACTTCAATTTATCGGGTAAAAGATGGTACACATGATATGACCAATTTAACAGGTTATCTGGCAGATTGTCTATACAATTTTTCCTCACATAAATCGCAATTCAGCTTAGTAACATTCTAAAATATGGGTCTTACTGACTAAACCATCCTTGCATGCCCTTTTAAACTTTTATCAATATTTATTATCTTTTTTCATCATATTCATAATTACTAATAGGATCATCCTTCGCCTTATTTAATATGATTACGGCAAGAGGAAAAAGATTGAAAATGTATTGGGCTAAAGTGCAGTTTGAATTTTTTATGAGTGAAATTGTCTATATTATTTAAATATCCTCTCACCACATTCCTTTCAGTTCTGCAAGCTGTGTAATTTTACAGTCCCTCAATTGTAACGTCCATTATCTATTAATATATTCGTGGAATTAGCGCAGCTGTTGTATTTGTGACATCTTTTTATTCTATCAATTTACATCTCATCTCCATTTCGAGGAATTACAAGGCAGTATTTGTGTGGATATATTTCAAACGTATCTGATTTTCGTCTTTAGTTTAGGTTAGTGTGAAAGAATTGTTGTAGCAGATGGTTTGAATTTGTTTGATATTAAAACCAGAAAGGCGGTGCCTCAATGTTACATTCTCAGTAATAAAGACATAAGTCGAGTCATAAAAAGTCACACATGTGAAATCATGGATGGAAGCCAATTAATCTTACGAAGGCGCCAAAACCCATGTCATTCACACGGTCACGAAGGAGTCTATGATGTTGGCCGACTAATGTCTTGAAAAGTTAAGTTTTTTTTTTAAGTGAAAACTACTTTAGCAGTTTTGGATGGGTAAAAAGTGTAAAACCTACTCGCGTCAGGATCACGTGTTAAACTCGCGTCAGGATCACGTGACCTTTGACCCGTAACCGCCGACTTTGTAGGACGACATGACGTCATACAGCATTCCTAGCTACAGAGTGTTTATTTTTTAGTGTTTTTTTTAGTTTAGTGTAAATGGCATATTATGTAGTAATAGGTATAGATTGTGATGAGTGATATTCACTCGTAACCGAATTTTATAGAAATTCTTTACCTGAGAAATTAACAAACAATTTTGAAATAGTGCTTTAGGATCCTTTTAATCATGTTCAACTAATTCCGCTCTCGTATACTATGTTACGGCCAGGATGTAACAATTGAGCAGGTGAGCCCCCCATGCCGGCCGTGTGACCCGACGCGGCGTGCCATTCGTGAATCGCACACGCAGTTTAATAAGCAGGTTGTTTCATACACTAACTATGACAAGAAGTTTCTAGTTCTCACCGGTTCAAGGTCTTTATTAGACAGGTCAATAGAATGTCAAAAGAAGGATTAAATTATAATAGTTCTAGTGACACAATACTGCATTGTGTTAATATTGCCGGATATCAATCGGTGGAGTTGTTTAACAGGCTACCTGGGCATCTGAGAGACATTGTATATAACACACACATGTTCAAATCTCAATTAAAGATATTCTTGTTGGAAAAATGACTTTTTCTACGACCATTTGGTAATTTTCTTAATACATAACCACAAGTCATATCTCAATGGTACTCATTCCTGCCAAGTCGTGTTACAATCACTATTTCCACACGGTTAAACCGTACCACAATGAAACTTTTTAATTTTTTTATGGCTGTGGCATCAAAAAGTCAACATATGATTATACCAAAAAGCGCGCGTATTTGCGTCGCGACTAAACATCGCATATATAAAAATACAGCCTAATTGGCTGTATTTTTATATGTGGGATTATAACAACAAAACAACATTGCGCGCCGCGCTATTCAAGTTCAACATTGACGATTTTATTATTTATTTCATGGTCGTAGAAAAAGTTTTGTATGCCACTGTTGCAAACAGCTATTGTAATACTCGTGCTGATCTATTGTGCCACTCAGCTTTTCTTGGTGGCACAAACTAGCACTCGTTTTACAATAGCTATCATTGCTTGACAGTGGCATAAATAACTATTATAGTACCTACCTATAGCTGATTTATAGATGATACTGCTCTAACATGTTGCAAGTACTAGAAGATTTTCATATTTTCCTGACATGAACATATAACTAAACTGTTTTAAATCGAATTACTATTTGCATGATATTTTTATATTATTCTTATTTTATTTTATTGCAATGTAACAATTTTGACCAGTATATAACACGTGCATGTATTTAAAAGGTTGTGTTTTTCGTAGTGGGTAAAAGTGTGTTTAAATATTTAAAACCCAATGTAAATTGTGCATGAAATAAATAAATCAAGTCAATCTTTGAAATTTATAATCTCACTATTTAGCTTGATAACTAGTAAAATTGGTATTTGAGAGGGTTAATACGCGTTGACCGATCTGTAGCAGGGCTATAAAGTACAGGCCCTGGGACGACCCTGATGTTGCATAAGTCCATAGACCACGATAACCGCTTCCCATCAGGTGGGCTGTGTGCTCTTGTCTGCCTCGTAGGAGGTATAAAAAGTCATCCTAGTCAGTTTATCTTCTAAAAACGTACGCGGCTCTGGCGCAAGCTTACTTGTCGGCAGTGTCAAATGTCAGTCGCTCTTGCAAAATTTAACAAATCACACAACGTTCCAGATATGTAAGTAGTAGGGGAAATAAATCAATTGCTAACCATCCCATGGCCTCTAGAGGCGCTGTTCAAGTACGTACCCGGTTACTAGTTAGATAGGTGATCCGTGTCAGATCAAATCAGCCGACTTTGAAAGCATTCGCATAAGAATAAAGATAAGGGAAATAACTCACTAATGGAACGTTTATAAGTATCACTAATCCTTCTTACTGTTAAACCAAAACAGAGCTTAACAGAACAGTTTGCCATTCAAAAGACGACTTTGTCACATTTAAAGCAAATCTAAAAGCAACAGTAGATTGTTTTTGTTAATAATGGCCAATGGAACAAATTATAATGTTCGAATTTGAAGTACAAGACTTAAGAAAGTCAGAATTTGAGTTCATCATCTTTTATTTGGGTCTAATAATAATTTTAATATGAAATAGAAAGATTTTGTTGCAGTAAATGAATAATTGGGAGGCGAGCGTCAGACTTCTCATAAAATGGACTATTAAGAAGAGATGAAAGTAAATGTTTAAAAAAAAGGTTCAAATTATGAATTGGTATATTTCAACAGCAGAGAGGTAGGCCCAAAAAAGATGAATGGTGTGCCTGAATGTAAACTGACAAGAATGTATACTGTAGGAAGTGACATGTTAAGCTGACTTCAAATTTATGTATTTACATTACATAATATTGTTATACATTTTAAGTAGCTCATTTTTAAACATAATTGTTACATAACTGACAAGTAGCCTTTTGTTATGTAAAAAAACCCGCCTCGGGTCGTGTTTGGTGCAAAAGAGCCCAAAACACTGACTGCATTTCCGCGCTGAATAGCAGTGGCTAAATTATTCTACATGTACATAATTATTTACAATTAAATTTATCCTGTAAACCTATATTAGATTTGTGCACGATAAACTGTTCTCTTTTAACACATTAAACACAAAATTAATTATATTACACAGGTTACACATTATCCATATTACACATGTTATGCACAATGGTTGGGAATTGAGTTAGGCATAGAAAGTTCTCATTAGCATTGTTAGAACCCAGCGTGTGGTGCTCGGCTGTGTTATATACACAGCTCCCACCAACACGAGACAAGTTCTTGTACTATATATAAAATGTAATATATATAATATATGATGATAGTGAGATTTTGCAGACGTACATATTACCTATATTTATAAAAGTGTTCATATTTTTCTGATTGCTTATTTGTTTCTTTTTGCTCTGATTTACGACCTTATTTCTAGGATGCTCAGCCGCTTAGGTATATTTGTTATATCTACCTCAGGACATATTGGACCCAAGTCGCGAGAAAAATCGCTTTGTAATAATCTATAGTTGCGGAATTTGAGCTCATCCACCACCGTAGAACCTCGAGCTATCCTCAAGAGACACCCAAGGAACGTACTGCGTGTACAGAGCTCATTTTAAGCACATTTTAGGTCCAAAATAAACATAAATGTCCCGAGCTAATAAATACCCAGTAAACATAGCAATGCCATTTTTGCAATTGCAAAATCGTGTCGGATATGAACAAAATTACATGCAAAAGTTTTATGCCAAACGAATGGAATGTTCTATATTTAAATTTAACACCATGATTGTTGTTACAATTAAAGGGTTGTACATATAAATATCTAATTAAATAAATGTTTAATCAGTTTGTTATTAGCATAACGACCACATTTTCAATTTACAAATATGCCGTAATGATTTTCATTGTTTCATATTTCTGCATAAATACGTCCATTATACTTGTTTATATATTGTAGATTACTTGTCTTTTAGTGATTTCCAATATTAAAAACTATATTTGGATTATGTTATATGGACTGAAGATCTGTATAAAGGGGGCTGGGATAGACTGAATGTGAAGGGTAGAGGATCAGGAGCAATGGCTCACATTGGGAGAGACCTATGTCCAGTTGTAAACTACGATAATTTTTTCAATTGATTGATTGATGTTAACGATTCTTTACACGAATAATATATTCTCTTTGGAATTCTTATCTATACTGTTGATTTTGTATGTATAATATAGATGTAAACATCAATCATCATTCAACCTTTGAAGAAGGCTTAAGGTGAAACCGGTCAGGTTCAATAATAAATACTGTGGAAAAAGTACAAGTGTTTTTTGAAGTGAAAACTTCTTTAGCGGCGTTGGATGGGTAAAAAGTATTAAACTCGCGTCAGGATCACTTGACCTTTAAACCGTAACCGACGACTGACGTCAACATTAGCTACAGAATGTTTATTTTGTTTGGTACGTTAAGAAGCTTCGTAGCTTAGCGGTAAGCGCTTCGACTGTAAATTTTTATGGTTTCAGATAGTACCGGGTTCGAACCTGGCTTCTGACACTTTTTATGATTATTTTTTCTTTTTGTAATTTATTACTTTTTGTGATTATTTTTTATTTGTAATTCATTAATTTCTTCTGACAGAAAATAAGTGATAGGTTCTATGATTGGCGCTATATTATAGGTATGGTATGTTCTTTTTATCTTTTTCTCTGTATATAACGAAGAAAGAAAGAAAGAAAACGTTTTCACTTCTGCGGGCACTCCTGGAGTGGGTTGCACTCCGGGAGTGCCCGCAGAAGTGAAAACGTTTTCTTTTTTTAATTTGTGGAATTATTATCATAAGCGATTTTTATTATTAGAAAGGTTTTGGTCAGGCTTACAATCTGATGCTTGTTAGATCGCATTTAGTTGATAGAACCGGAGATATTACCAAACTGCGCGATAAGAAGCTAGGCAATGATCTTTCTGCTGTGGTTTTTCCTAGCCACTACAATATAGGATTCTCCAAGAAGGGCATCAAAAGATTTTTACAGGGTCGGGCTAGCACGAGTGTGATGCCCTTGGCGTTGACGGTAACCATTTCCCATCAAGTGTGCCACCCACCACAACATTAAAATGGTCTGTATAAAAAGAAAAAATATTTAGAGATTTAAAAAGTGATTATCGCGCCTAAATAAAGTTTTACTTCAAAGAGGTGTCACATGTTAATTGTGACAATTTATCAAATAGGAAGATACTACTACGTGTCGGGCGGCGACAATGAGGCAAGTTCCGTGATTTCAGTTTCTATGAAAACTGCCCCGTCAAGTCAATTAGCCCACTGCAGTTCACTGCTGAACTTAGGCCTCTCCCAATGTGCGCCTTTGCGTACGATCCTCTGCCATCCGCATCCAGTCTGTCACAGTCACCTTTTTCAGGTCATCGGTCCATCTGGCTAGGGGGCGTCCTACCCTTCGATTGCTTTCTCGTTGTCTCCACTCTAGGACTCGAGTGCTCCAACGGCCATTGGTCCTTCGACAGACGTGGCTATCTCATTGCCGCTTCAGCTGCCAAATGCGCCTTAAAAAGATTTCACTTATGAATCTGACTATATACACCGATATCGTATCAAAATAGACAGTTTACATCATCCAAAATATTACCAGTGAACGTATTATAAAACAGGAAACCGCCGACAATTATCCTAATTGAACTTTATGGTCTCTGTTGGAATTATATTTTATGATAAGTACATTTGCCCGCGGTTTTGGGTGCGCATCATGCGTGCGGATGTGGATATTTTAGTGGAACAAATAGTTATTTTCAACTAGCCAATGCCCGCGGCACTACCTGTCTTAAATGTTTCTGATATTTGTAGAATATACTGCTTCCGGGCTGTTTGGCCGTGGTCTATGTGAAAATTGCGTTCCAGACGTTTCGTTGATCACTGCGGTCGACATCTTCAGTGGCGCAGGTACGGGCGACTACGACTTCGGAGACCTTGCATCGTCGGCGGCAAAGTTGCAACCGTTTTCGACGAAACGTCTTACATAGACCACGGCCAAACAGCCCGGGAGCAGTATATTCTACATGCAACGCCGGCCGTGAAAGCCTGAAGACTTATATTGTTTCTGATATTGTTAAAGACTATGGTTACGTTAGGTTACAAAAAAATTATTAACGTCGGCAATGTTTACATTCCAATATTAAATCATGTAATTTTTTTAAAGTAGGGCACGCCAAATTACTCACATCCCTTGATGGTAAGCTAAATTCCAAATACTATGTACAAATAATGCTACAATGGTAGCCTTCAAGATTTAACTGACTTCAATAATAAAAGAAAATATTCCATTTGATAGCAGTATCGGCGTCTTTTTCTGTTTCGAAGTCAATCGATACAAGTAACTTCATTAAGTTAAAGAAAATCAAATTTTAAATATTATTTTAGTTTTGCTATTCAATAATATCATTGACTTCATTAGCATTTAAAGACTTCACCTGTATCAAAAGTCGCATTTATTTTTTCATTGCAGCCTGTATATTGTCAGCAAGTTTCAGGTAAAGTTATTTCTCGGAACTCGTATCGAAGTTGATTAAACTCTTCGCAGAAGTTCCGATTCAATTTCACTTTTACTAGAATTCGCCAAGTTTCATGGGAGACTGCTTTCGATCGAGTTGACCGAAGATACTGTAGTGGATATATGATATCTATTTGGTTAATACAAAAAGCGATACGCTCTTATTATGGATCAATTTATATTAATATACTTATTATGGACAACGGCAATTGACAATATACTCAGGGTGTATAAAGCGACTTTTAGGTTTCTTTATTGAGAACTACGGCCGAGGCGCCCTAATCTACCAATCACAGAAATAAACTAATCACAAGCTAAAAAGGCTCGCGTTATTGGTTGATGACTCATTTTGGTTTTTTGGTTAGCCAGTTAGTATATATACGCGAACATTTTGAAGTTTGCTGTTAACTACGAGTATACCAATTATATTCTAAACTAGCTGTTGCCCGCGGCTCCGCCCACGTGGATATCGGTTATCTCTTAGTGTTGAGTCAATGCTATTGTTAAAAATAAAAGACAGTCCCGTCAAAATCAGTCCAGCCATTTCAGAGATTAGTGAGAAAAAACAGACAGACAAAAATTGTAAAAACTGTTATTTTGGTATATGTACCGTATTATATTCATATGCATGTAGTAAAAAACGTTTATTTCTATATTAGAAACAGACACTCCAATTTTATTTATAAAAAAAGACGGGTTGCACTCTGGGAGTGCCGGCAGAAGTGAAAACATTTTCTTTCTTTCTTTCTTCGTTATATACCTAGAAAATGATAAAAATAACATACCATACCATACCATACCATATCATACCTATAATATAGCGCCAATCATAGAACCTATCACTAATTTTCTGCTAATTTTCTGTCAGAAGAAATTAATAAATTACAAAAAGAAAAAATAATCACAAAAAGTAATTAATTACAAAAAGAAAAAATTATCACAAAAAGTAATAAATTACAAAAAGAAAAAATAATCACAAAAGGTGTCAGAACGCCAGGTTTGAACCCGGTACTATCTGAAACCATGAAGACTTAGAGTCGACTACGATGCTACTTATCGTATTTTGCAAAATAGACAGTCGTATGACGTCTGTAGCTAATGTTGTATGACGTCAGTCGCCGGTTATGGTTCAAAGGTCAAGCGATTCTGACGCTAGTTTAACACTTTTCACCCATCCAACGCCGCTAAAGAAGTTTTCACTTCAAAAAAATGTGTATAGACGTATAGATGTATAGATATACAGTTATACAATACTTTTGTGTATAACATACGCTTCTACTAACCACTTCGAAGATATACCGATGTGAGTGTGTTCGTATGTCTAAACAAATGCATACCTACGAAACGTTGTATGAATACATCATCAACAATCCTCGAACTCCGTCAAAGCGCCTTATTAAAAAATCGTGATAGATTGAGACATCAAAAGGCCCATCATTGCAACAGTGACCGCAGTAGCCGATGTGTACGGTGGTGCCGAACATTAATCATTACATTTCCGCCTGTGTATACACGTTTATTGTTATTAATCGTTTGGGATAACTCAATCGTTGTGCTGTTGATTTTATTCTTTTGTGGTATAAGAATTTCTTATTTTAAAACTATGTTGTGAATGAAAATTTGTAAATATTATTCGATGGAGAGAAGCTTTTCGCAGTATGAATGGATGAGCTCGATTGAGAGAACGCAACGCAAACCTCCCCATCTATTAATGTATATACCTATTCTCTATCAATACAGCATGAGTACCTATTAGGCGGCAATAGGCTCCGTGGCTACGTGGAACCAAAAATCATAGTTGACGAATTGTAGGTGTTATTTCTATATCTATTTTAAGTAGAGACTATATAGTATGCTGCATTTCACATACAGTGTAAGAGGTCTGGAAAAAGTTAGAATAACGTTAAGTAGATGAGTTTTAATATTATTTCAATGAAACTCAGACGAGCTAAGAATAAGGATTAGGAGCTAGGTATAAATATTAGTATGTACTATTTAATTTATAACTATTTAGGTATATGTTAATATTGCTTTAAGCCGTACCTATATTACCTATATTTATTTTATTATTACTTGTACTTCTCTCTCTTTCTTTTTGTTTTTAATACACCTTGTATCTAGTTTATCATATTATTTCTTGCAGTCAAACTGTTAGAACATTTTTGCAAACTTTTTGCAAACGTACTCGTAGATATTTTATTGTATGATTAATTAATTAAAAATATATATACACCATATCTTTTGTTTTTATCACATTACTGTCCATCCTAAGGTTGCCTGGAAGAAATCGCTTCCAGCGATAAGGCCGCCCAGTTTACAATAAATTGTATACTTGCTACCTACTAATTCTGATGTAAATCTATCGGTGTACAATAAATAATTATCTATTCATCTATCTATAAATATTCGCAGTTATTTCGCTAAAAACAACCAGCAAGTACATTAACCAGACTGATGAGGTGTAAGATAATCCAAGACATCGCTCGCCCTATTAACTGCAATTGATAGAACTGCATTCATGAGGCGTTTGCGTGACGCCAATGGCATAATACGCTAGTTGCTACAAGCATTTACGTGACGAATTTAGCGCGAAAAGGAGAAGAAAATGGCAGTAATGATGAGGTATTTTAACAAGTACAATTGTGATTTCATCGACTAAAACGACGTTTACCAGCATCTCAGGCAAGTAAAATATCTACAAACACTACAGGTGCTCACCATTGGAATTCAAATAGAAGCTAATGGCTTAGTATTAGGTCCTTACGTATGAAATTAGCGTTTTGTCGTACTGATCAATTTGATCTGAAATATCTCCTCTTTGGTTACGAATTCCAAATTCTCGGACCTGCGTGCAGGCATAACGAGGTTCAAACCAGGGAATAATATAATATTAATGGCCATAGTAAACTATAGCAGACATTGTAAATTCCTCGATACGTTAGTTATGCTGAAAAAGAGATCCGAGTGGGGATTAGTCCACCAATACAGTTATACAGAGGGTATTTACAGCGGTTAACCCGATTGACTTACATCAATGGCGAGGATTGAGGCCAAAGCTCTAGAGCATATGGCCGCGGCGCTATCACAGAGGACTAACGGTGGGGGACGAGGATGGGCGGCAGCTACTCGAAATCGAAACACACATCGATGGGGGGTCAAAAAGTTGCTCGACTTTTTCTTTTCACCCGGTCTCACAGACATACACGTCCCCAATGGCGGGTTAAGAAACCTTAAGCAATTAGTAAGCAAGACCTTTAAAAGCATATTGCTTGATCTGCTGGATCCTTCGGACACTCAAATTGTGAAATGAACACCCTGCTGTGATTTTCCCAAACAATTATACACTACAATATGGGGTTAGAGCATTAGGTTTCTTCAGGGTCGACAGCACAAGTGTAATACCTCTGGTGTTGCATACGTCCATTGACCACGGTAACCATTTTCCATCAGGTGAGCCGTGTAAGTGTCGATCACCGGGCACAGCCTATATGTCAATATTACTAGGTAAAATAAATCTCAGGCATTTTATCAAGGCACACGTTCGTATAGTTATTTTAACACACAAATGATTAACGGCTACTGCATAATCACATACATGCATGGCGTGCTAAGGCTAATTGAAGGTCATTTCTGTTTGTTTGGTATCCATTCTGTCCTTTTCATGTCACGTATAATATTTGTACCATATAGTTGATGTTATTACTGTCCGAGTTGCTGCAAGAAACACTGTCTTGTAATTTATTTCATCTAATCTCATACTGAAATGTCAACGTAAAAAAATTAAAAACAATACTTTAATGACAGAATTAAAGTGCAGGTTTTCTATGGGCAACTTTATCATAATATAACTTTTTTTTTCTATTTCGATACAGCTTCAGCTGGACACAAGGAGGTGTCCATGCATTTTTCTCTACATAATCTGTATACGCGGCGCAACGCACATGCGCATTATTAGATAATGGATTTTGGTTTGACGTATGTATCATTTTATGCGAATTATATTTGTTAAGTAGTGTATGAAACTGCACATAATTTGATCTTAAAACATTCGTGTGATACTATATATATAATCGCCTACAGCTCACACTCATATTTTTTAAAGCAATACTCTTAAATATTAGACGTTATTAAAGGATTGAATTAAAATTTTGAGCAAATAATATACAAACTATTCAAATCGATTAGGATAGGAAAATTTATTGAGGTATATATGATTGACTTACGTAATTTACTCGATAAATTGTTGATAGTCTCTATCAATCAATCAGCCTATTGCAGTCCATTGCTGGTGATAGGCTTCTTCCAATGTTTATCATACCAGCCGATGATCTACTTTGATCCCATCTATTCTAGCAACATTAACATCATATAAATAAATACCAACTATATTTTTTATTATGATAACTATTTTTTGTACGTTGTACTCTAGACTAAACTCCTACATAAAGAAGACTAAAAATATTATTTTATAAATCTCTAAGTGTTCATTGACCTCAAGCCATAGTGTCTGTGAACTGTGCAACAGTGATTAGCTCCAATTATCTGAAATCCTATCTAATCCAACAAGTGAGTGCTAATTAGGACGAATAGCAATGTCCGTAGTAATAACTTACAACTATTTGACCCGTTCATTTCATACTAAGTGTTAGTACATTTTCGCGTTCTGCCGTAGTTATACAATAATGTTTACGGGAATTAACGCAGTTGTAGTATGACTGACGATCTCACAGCCTGTGACTATCAGTTCAACCCGGTTGAAAAGACATGCAGGCCAGAACTATGTAAATGTACTATGATCACGTTAGTTCCCGCATAAATATCCTCTCACTCTTGTATGCAATTAGGTTAAATAAGTAGGTAGTTAGATTTATTGCAAAAAAGTAATTCAAATAGAAAATTCAGAAAATTAAGAGCTTTTCGAAATTTTTGAGTCCTGTTAACTTCTATTATATGAACTAAAATCAAGCCCAAGGGAACTTTGACAACATGTAGACGTCATTTACATAAAATATTATTCTAATAATGGTATCTGCATAACTTGTAATTCATTAGTCCCGTTTCAAAAACTGAAGAAGATTACAAATTGCCAACCAAATTCTTATGTCAATCCAAAAACCAGACGTTGACAAGACAGTTTTAGTTCAGCCAAAACTAGTAAGCTATTTGACAATGTCCTCAAAATGATTGACATAGGTACGTAAACGGTACTTCTAAATGAACAAATAGATTCTAGAGAGTTGAAAATACGTGAAAGAGAATTCTTTTATGATGTAAATAGTTACCCAGTTAAACGATTGTAAATGAAATAGGTCGAGCAAGAGCCAGTAAGTTGGTGGATGAAGAACGTTTGCCTATACCCCTATTGTTAGTATTCTTTTGAAATGTTGTTTGCGGAGTATTTGAAATATGTGAGTTTAGCGATGATTTTATTAATGTTTATATGGTTAACACGACAGTAGTACGTTCTTTGAAGAAATTATCATCTTATTTAATGAATCAGAACAATACATTATTGCTTTAAATATTACAAATTCATAACGATGTTTACAGTAACATTATTATAAACAGCATTAACATTAATACTATTATTGAATTCACGTCTATACGTTACACAATAATTGAAACTATTTTTAATGTCAAATTCAAGCAAGTTTTGATTTAGTCCTACTAATATTATAAATGTATTAGGCAAAACGTATTAGGCTGAAATCTGGTAGACGAGACCTTTTGATTATTGGAATAAATTTCCATGGGTTGGAGGAACGAGATCAATATTCAAGGCGGCCAGAGCTGCTGTCTGCCACTAGTATTACAGTAAGAGTAAATTCCCCTGTAGCAGCCAAGTTATGAGTTACAAGTCATCTAAATATAGATTTGGTTACAACTTGAAAGGAACCATGTGTTCTGTAGTGATGTTGATTGAAATAAGTTAATACGGAGGTTACGGCCTGTCAATCTTTCATAACCATCTGCACCTTTGTGTTTGACATTGAGTTAAATTAGGTTACCCTTTCATTTCACTGGCATGTCAAAGGAGATGAATGAATGGTAAAATTCTGAGGGTACAAGAGAAAGTAATGAGAAACTTAAGGTGCTCCTAATTAGGAAAATTAGCACCTATGTTATAAGGAAATGTTGATAATAGCAAGCCAATCAAGCATTTGGGTGAGCGAGCGACATTATATTTTTTGTCAATATTAAAAATAATAATTAATCAAATCAAATCAAAAATGATAATATAAATATCTGTCATACATGCTAATTGATGAAGTTCCACCATAATCTTTCCTCTTGGCATTGGGGATCAGACGGCAGTCGTTACTGTAAAAGTCAAAATAAACCCTAATTATGGAAGAAGAGGTATTCCCACTGCAGGGCGGACCCCGGGCTTCAAAGTACAAACTTTGAATGTGTTATTACTATTAGAGCTATCAGGATTACCTGTGTCAGCTGGGGTGCGACAAATGGCATGCGCTTTAGTCGGTTCGAGCCTGACATAACCTCCCCCTCCAGCTCCGGCGGGGAGGGTGGGGACGGTAATGGTGTTCCCTTACGTAAAAAAAATACCATGTATTCTTTGGATATCCCGATAACTATAACAGTAATGTGAGAGACCATGATAGTTAAATATCTATATTTGAAGGTACATATCACTTATGAGTACTTTACGTTATAGTTGATCTATAAAACCACAGTACGCACTATTCTCGTTTTAATTCCTCGAAACATTATATGAGTTACAGATGACACATAATTGTATAAATGATAAAACTCTGTAACAAAGAAGCGACCTTCAAAAACAGCCTAATAGTAAATTTATTACGTTTTCATTCAATAAATCATTAATTTATGTTTACGCATTACATTTTATGATCGCTTATTGAGCCAAGTGTCCTAATTAAATCATTAATAGCCACCATGAAATTGATTTTAATTATAAACAATTATGGCGTGGCTAGTTACGTTCACCATCAATGATGGTATGATGGATTGTTTTTGAAACTGAAATACAATGACGTCATACTTGCTTGAAATAGTTTTTAAGAAACTGTATTTATTATTTAGAAACTGTTACGTATTAATTAATAATTAGCTAATGCATGCTAGCAGGCAGGCTTCCTAAGTCTATGCGCAGGTATACTGCCTTAGAACAACTAAAAATGATAATAGTCTTTTAAGAGAAAGTACCTACACAAAAATTAATTCTATCTCGTTTCTTATATCTTACACTAGCAATACCTTTACGTTGGCACATGTATTTTGATAAATCGAGTCTTTTCAAGTATTTATTTAATACAATTGGGATCAAAACATTTGAAAATGCTTTGTTTAAACTGAAACAATAACCCACTCATGTAATGTATGTGAATGCTCGTTTCCTTAATAATCTATTACTACAAGATATAACCCTCACGGGAAAACATATAAACAAATAAACGGATATTCTAAAAACAGCCACAAAAACCTCGGTATTTCTGGCATCAGAGTAATTTCTATCGAAACAGATTCCAGCACGAAATCAAACAAAAATAAACCAAAGCAAAAATAGGGAGTAAGACTTTAAATGTACGTCAAAGTTACTATAAACAAGCAATAATTAAAGACAGATTTAGCGCAACATCTAAGTTTGTCGTCAAGTTAAAAAAGGACCACCAATAAATCTCTTCAACCTGTATTCTTTGATAGATGTATACGTGGTTCAAACGAAAAGGAATCTTAAAAAAATGCAGTAAGATATGACTTGAATGTAAATAAAAGTCTGCCACTCATTACACTAGCGTTTGATGTAAAAGTTCTTTGATCTAAGTGACATATTGTAAACTGTAGATGATTTGAGACGGTTGGGAGCACTTTCTGTGGTTAAAGATGATGTCGTACGCATTGTTCGAACTATTTTACTAATTATAGAAACTATAAGTCAGGGAGATTAATGGTGCGAAGAAAGACAAGGGTATTCGGTACAGAGGGGTGATTAGAAAAATGTGAATATGATTGACATGACTATAAATATAACTTTTGAAATTGATAAATGCAGAAGCATCATAATGAATACTGAACTCATTATTACACTTCCTGGTTTTAAGTGATAAGCTTGAACAAAAATGGAATATTTTAAAATAATTAAATCTAAGAACTATTATTACTTGCCTCTTTTGAAATATACCACGGAAATGTAACTTGATAGAGATAAGTGTGATGCTATTTTAGAAGAGCTAGCTTAATTACTCCTTTACTTGACTCCTGTACAATCAACTAGGTAACATTAAATACTCATTTGAAAAGAGTATGACAAAAAATATTTATTATTGGTAAATTGAATATAGCACAGATAATTGTATTACGATCACATTTTCAAATCGAATCGATCATTTTATGAAAGTTACATTTTGTTACAGTGCTAAATTATTATTGATTCGGTAGTGCTATTTTTATTTGTTGACTAGGTTACATTATGTAAATCACTGTAAAAACATTTCATAGCGATGGAGAAAACACATCGGTAGTAGTTTGACTCAGAACAGGTCTTAACAGTCTAGTATAAACAATTCTTAATACATCCGTCAACACAATATAACGTACTAACTTAGTTAGTCTGCTGCTCTTCTCCGACCTCTGGTTCAAAATTGTCACAAAGCTTTTCACGTTAATGGTTTGTCCATTAACGTGAAAAGCTTTGTGACAATTTTTTTAATGATCACTGTCCTATCTCATAATTTTAAAGGACTATACATTACACAATGTGTTATTAATAGTTCACTTGGTTTAAAAATGAACCCATTTATAAACGTCATACAGACAACTGTAAAAGCATATGTGGCAAAAGAGAGGACCTTAAACACGCCATTTCCTATTTACAGTTCTATTATTAAAATATGATTCGACTAGAATGTGGGCGAAGTTTATGACGAATGTTACAGAAAATAGATTTAGAAAAAAATGTTTTTAATATAAACAGTACTTTATTTTTAAAGTAAGATTATACGTGGTAAGAGACTCTCAAGGCTAGTTGCGCTTATTGATATGAAAATGATGATTTGCCTCGGTTTCTTAGAAGTTCGTAGTAAAACATAACAGTAATATTATGATATTCCTTCGTTGAAGTGCTTGCTGGCAGCGCGAGTTCTATCTTTATTCTTTAGGTTGCCACCGATGCTAGAGTAAGCGAGCAGTCCCTTTGGTGTTACATGCGTACGGTATATACTCGTATTAAGGGTATTTAAAGTTGCTTTGCTTATTCGTTTTTAAGTTGATATATTTTTATACTACAACCAAAATAAACAGGAGAAAAAAATGAAAACGGAAAGGATTTTTTACAAAACTTTTAAGAATAGCATGTTCTTACATAAAACAAATTAAGACGTCGAATCGACGCTGACTTAAGTAAATCTTACTTGTTGTAAAATATACCATTTTCAAAAGTGTAAAAATCTTTACTAATCTAAGATAAACAGTTAGATATAGTATAGTTCATAAAATACCCCACCATGTTGATACATGTATTATGTTTGCTTCAACACTGAATAGCCATAATTCAGGTATTATTACCTATTTTGTATCGTATTTGACTTAAACCTGACAGTAACGAGTCGGTTTTGTATTCAACACGAATAACGACCAAGATTGATTTCCAAACCCTTTTAAATCAGTATACCACAAATAACTTCCCCTGGTAATTCTCTAACACTCCATAACAAGACAGACACATTTCTTTCTACAAAATTAGTAACTCAATCGACGCCATATTTATTTCATACCATCAAGGGAGATTCTACTTTATACAATGTCTTTTTGAAGATCTATCGAGATTCTGAGAATCGTTTGCGGTTACATTTAAATAAATTTCTGTCTCATTGGCGCCACAGCAATTAGTATCAGTTATATGAATCATGGAAGCTTTGTATTTAGAAAACTTTGTTTCTTGAGTTACCCCTTTTAAATGAAATGGAGCTAAAAATATGCCTTGCGGTTGCGTTTTCACTTCACTTTATCTGGCTTCTTTGCTTAACTTCGTACGATGTCAAAATATTTTATTTTTGATGGGCGCTTTCGTGTTTTAGACAACTTCGCCATCTATGGTTAAAATGTTATGGTATTTTATTAAAATATCCTTATGAAATATCTGATTTTAGAGGGGTACATATTCTCCTTGTGTATCTAATAATAATTATCGTATAGGTGAGTAAGCTGATGGCTGATAGTATTAGGTTTATTAATTTTTTATACCACTGAGGTGGCTGACAAGCACCAATCAACCTGATGGAAAGTAGTTACCGTGGCCTATGGACGTGTGCAATACCAGAGGAGTCACACTCGTGCTGCCGACCCTGTAAACACAGAGAGATTTTATACCGTCAGTGTAGAAGACAAAACAGGAATAGTCTTTGGTCTTCGTACTGGTCGCACAAAAACTTTCCGGTGAGCTCTGGCTACCCTACTCACCGCCGGGAACACAACACGAGGTTATTATGGCCGCGGTGTTCTGTAGGGTGGAGGTACTTTCACAGTCGGTCTGCTCAATTGGACGAAAATACTTTCTAATATCTATAGCTTGCCAACATAGCATATAAAATCCAATCTCTCCACGTAAAACTAAGATTAGAAAATAATTTCTTTCTTTATTCGCTGATTTAAAAAAAAAGCCAATACTAAACCCACTATACAAAACTTTCCAATCAGCTAATGTAGTAAGATAATAACCCTGAACTTTAATATTAGCGGGCAAAACCACAAATAAACTATTATGAGTATCAATTTATCAATTTCAAACTTTAATTTTGTAAGTAACGTTAAGTTTTATTTACCAAATTCAACTCGTAGACACAACAGCATTGGCATTAATAGTTACGGCGATGAGTGTTGGATCAACAATATTGCTATTATCCACTGCGATTTCCAAATAAACATTGTGAAATAGATGTCAATCAAACAGTAGCTTGTGTAATGTAGTAGTAAGTGGGTTACTGATCTCGCTACCGCAACCTTCAGAAACGTATTTTAGTAGTCTAAAACCATCTTCGCCTTTTCTTTTCTTATGATACCGGTTTGGGGCACATTGCAGTTTCAAAATCTATGCGAGTCATGAAAAACTATTTGTTGTTTTAGAAATGCAATTATTATTACATTATATATTTGCATTGTCTAATTGGAAACATTTACTGCGATCTTTTCAAGAATTTTTAAGGCGCAGCATAGCGCGAGAGGAAATTCGTAATAATTATTGGTTTTGATCAGTTTATTTCATAATTTGATTCGAATGTTGTGAATTTACTCAAATTTTCCATCAAAAACAAGTAAGCCAAATTCAATTCAATCGAGATTAAATTAAGCAAAAGTTATGATTTCATTTTGCAGGAACATATGGAGTTCAATATTGTTTGAAGCTTCTAAGGTCGATATTGGTTTTTATATAGCTTCATATCAAATCCATTACATAATTAATCAAATCACAATATCTTAGTAAATTCATGTGTATTCACTTGTTTAAACGAACTCTTACTGATGTTACAAAAGATAAAGATATGCAAAGTTAAACGTCTTTTAGTTTGTCAAATCCATACTAATATTATAAATGCGAAAGTAACTCTGTCTGTCTGTCTATCTGTCTTTATGTTACGCTTTCACGCCTAAACCACTGAACCGTTTTTGATGAAATTTGGTATAGGTGTAGATTAGACCTTGAGAAAGGACATAGGCTATGTTTGGTCGCGATAACCGACATCCACGCGGGCGGAGTCGCGGGCGAAAGCTAGTCAAATATAAATGACACGAAGCGTTTGTCTGAAATTTGGTACACATATTTATCATTAGAACATACAGTGACACTACGAAAGATGCTAGATGAAATAGAATGAAAGTAATTTTATGTTTTAATGACATACAGTTGGATTTCACCAGTGAAAATAATTGGCTATGCCAATATTATTTTTCACTAATCTCTCATGTATTGATATGTTTGCATACTGTCTCAATTAAAGAAAATGTGACACCTGGGAGCCCACATGCTAAATGGTCATCCTGACAATTAAAATCAAAACAAAAAATAAACATCAAAATCAGTCGTTCTGACGTTTTTAGCTTTTCAATATATTTAGCGCTCCTCTAGTATTTATACAAATAGACTAGACGTTATCACATAAAACACCTACACTGTAGGAATCAGAAGCTAAATCTAAAAATAAAAGGTTTACATTAACCACATCCGCATTTAGTGTCCGATCACCAATCTTATCTGTCTACAAAATGTTCTAGTCACGCAACGTCGTCCAGATAGCATCATGAGGGTAGCTGCAATTTGTTGCTATTGAAACATAATGGGCTTTTATTTGTCATTTATTAAGGGGCGTTGGTATAATGGTGTGACGGTCATGTTTTCGTTATTGGGCACTACTGAGGTCACACTGATTAATAGAAATATCATGACATAAGTATTAGGGGAAGTTGAAAGAAAGCCCGCAGTTTTTGGAAATTGTAAATTAAATCGATATGTCTCTATTTTAGTTACACCCACATGGTTCAAATTTGAATTATTTTTAATTTTGACCAGTGGTGTTGATTACGTGGTGTTAATTTTATTTACTCACTTTTTAACAGTGCTCGTTTTTGTTCAAATTTGTTTTAGTTATAATATTTTGGAGAATATTTTTTTTTACTATATTAATGGCAATACATTATTTTATATTAAGTTGACTAATTTTTTCACCAAATATTTTATATATTCAAAAATCTTTATCTCTTTATTACCTTGTACGACACCCAAAGGAACAGATAGAGCAGATATTGTATTCTACTGAACTGCGAAACATATGGTCAAATATATTAGTATAATATATATTCCTAACACAAACGAATATAATAATAGTCCCATATGTATCGAGGGTCCTGTTCCTAATTTCAGAGGAACAACCAATTTATTTGGTTCCCCAACTCGACTCACCTTGTCCTACTATCCTGTACTTGTTCAAGGTTCTGGTCCATATTAATAGGGCTTTTGGTTTTTTTTGGTGTACGTCTGGGTTTGTAAAAGATCTATTTTGGGATTTTAAACTTCGGTATTTCATAGATTTTGGATTTTTAACTTCAGAATATTGTACTTCGGGATTTTGAACATAAATGTATTCCGTTAAGATTATAGTATGCCTAGTAATTAAGTTCAGAATTGGCGACAATATAGGCTTACTCTAAAACGCTACAGTATAGCTCAAAAAATAATGTACAGTACAGCAGGTATACATAATATGTATTACAAGCAGTAAACTTTTACCGGAGTTCGCGCATAGTAAATGGGCACCAATTTTGTACCGTAATTGACAATATAATGGTAAATATGCTAAATATAAAATGCTGTAAAGCATTTTCGTATAGAGGTACTAAATTTAATCATTTGTTTACTAATTTTTGTAATAGATAGTTTCGTTTCACCTAACATGAATGGTCACCAAACCAATGTTAACATATCGTCTAATAAGCATTATAATAGATTTAATATGGTGTTTGAGTACCTGGAAAAGAAGCTCTTCACATTATTTTGAGTAGCATCTCTAGTGTTACGAGTACTTAAAGACTACTTACTTGAATGGCTGTATACTTGATTAATATATAAAAACAATAAATACAAGCAAATATAAAAACTTTTTCGAACATCAACGGAACATCTAAGCGCGTTCCAACCGAAACATCTCGAGGTGAGACACCAAATTATATTCGTCGCCATACGTCACATCCGCCTGTTCCCTCTCTTTCCCATCTTTAATTCCCTCTCTCTCTACCACCACGGATGTGCTTCCTTTACCTTGAAATTGTTAATTAACTGATTCAATTAACGTGCACAGGACGCGTGATGTATAGTAACAGCCCACCGTTTTCTAAATTTTTTCTTGTTAATAGTAATTAATTCTATTAATAATAATTAATTAACTTTCAAGTTACTATAATAATAACGAAAATAGCTAAGAAGTCAGTCACTAGTAAAGTTATAACAAAATCTCTAGATCGATAATTTAAGGTGTAATTACTAGATCTTGAATTTCATTTATTCATTTTAGGCACATAAAGAGTACATTTTAAGAAATATATTAAAAATGTTAAATAAAGTAGATGAACCATTGGAAAATGATTCTTTCGCTGGTTCGGTAGGTTGGTTCTACCATGGGATACCGACCGATACTAAGAAAATAATCTTTAAAAAAACTGAAAAATTAATAGATGGCACTACTAGACTCATTTAAAGAAATAAAAAAGTTAAAACGCTTTTTTGCTGACTTAGGATCACGTAAATTATTTCAGAACTTAAACAAATGATAATGCAAGCATGTGAGTATATGAAACTCGTTGGTAGTGTAATAAATGAAGATTTCGTGACAATCGTGCTATTTATTAATTTAGTTATTTTTGTGCCATCTAGCGGCATGGTGCATTATGTTATGTCAATAACTCTTACAATTACTGCAGAATCTGGCAGAGTCAATATAGATTAGAATATTTATAGTTTTATTCAGTCATACTCAATAATGTGTTTAGTGTATGAATTTTTTATTTCTGATAAATGAATTTTAATACCAAAAAATATAAAAAGTTTTACAAAACAATGTCACCATCTAGTTATAACTCCTGAACTAAAAAGCTGCCTGCCTACTTTTCGAAGTTACGAGTGTAACCATTTTTGTTCCTGATTGTGTATCTGTATAAGAATTATATTACATTATCTGTGGTTCTACTGAGAAGATACCGGCAAGAAACTCAGAGAGCTATATTAGAATGATTAAATACGGTTTAGTTTACAATTTAAATAGTGCGAGCAAATAAGAGATTAGAATGATCATGCATTTTTATTATTAAGATATTCTACTTTAAATAACGTTTTTTCATTAAACGGTTAAGCCGGTATACTAGGTGATAGACAAATGAAAGCTTCAATGTATTCTGCTTGCGGTTGAGTGGTCAGATGACAGTTGCTGCCGTAAAAACTAAAATATGGAAGGAAAATATGATGAAAGTGCAAGCCGTGGATACAACTGAGGTTATTTAATTTACGAAACGGGAATTAACGTGATCATGGTATAGGTACTTACATACATTTGATTGCCTGACGTTTCGACCAGGTTACACCGGCCGTGGTCACAGGCTGACTGGCTCAGCAGTGTATCATGGAACGCGAGAGTTTAAAAGTTAACTGAGGTTATTGCTTACACAAACAGAGAAAGTGACTAGGTATATGAAATATTAATCAATTGACTAGATTTGACATTATCAGATAAAAGGATATAATATTTACCCTTCCAACAATCTCAACATCAAATTCAAATTACATTAAATGCTCACTACCAAATATGCAGCACGCCTACAAATTAAACATTCAAACTAATTCGCGCACCTAATTTACGCCAGTCCAAAGCGATTGTTTGCATAACCTACGTGCTAGGACAATATAATTACGACGGCTAATGTCATTGGGGCTGCCAGGATTTGCAAAGACCATGTTTATTGACGCTGCTGCAGCTAATTTATGTGTGGCTGGGTAATGTGATAATATAGACACTGCAGCACTCTGATGTGTCAGAATTCAGGTGCTATTTTATAAAGGAAGTAAAATTGTGCAAAGAGAGTTGCTGGAAAGTATTTGATCTTGGCGATAGTTGTTAAATTTATAATCTACTATCTTTTACAATGACTTTGATATATCTCGCCTGTTACTTAGTCTGTGCAGCACACGGCTCACCTGATGGGAAGTGTGGTCTGCTGAATAGCGAATGAGACTCTGAAGCAGGCTTTCCTTACGGGATTAAGACAGCACATCAATCAAAATAAAGAGGCAGACACCTCAAGCCAGTTGTTTTTGAGCCCAGAAATCACTACAAGGATGTTGATTATGATGAAAGTTGAAGTCTTATACGAACTTCCATTATTACTACAGATTGACTACAATAAATACGTCAGGGTAAACTTCGGGATGAACTTTTGCTGTGGGTGGAAGACGGAATTATTATTATTCTTTTAGCTTGTGGGTACAGTTACGTGGGTAAGGAACGGAAGACCTCGACTATGCAGCTATAATAGCCAACTATATAGTGTAAGCTTGCCACAGAAAATGATGATTTCATTTGGAGACAATTTTTCAAACCGAAGGACCCGTTTTTGACTGAGACATAGTTTGGGATATTTAAGCCCCATATTGTAGATTGGTACACAGTTCTGACTTTCAATTTGTCTGTAGACTGATTGTCAATCTGTCAATTTTTTTTTATTCCACTGAGTTGGTAGACAATCTGATGACTTCACCTGATGAAAAGTGGCTACCGTGGCCTATGGACGTGTGCAACACCAGGGGAGTTACACTCTTGCTGTCGACCCTGCAAATACAGAGAGTTTCTGTGTCGTCAGTGTAGAAGACAAAGCAGGAATATCCTTTGGTCTTCCCACTGACTGACAGCACAAAAACTATCCAGTGAGCTCTGGCTACCCTACAATCTGCCTAAACAATCTGTTCTTAGATAAACCAAGATTCAGGACTGAGTGTTGTTCTAATATACGGGCCTAAAATATTAAATCTGTTTTGAATTGGCATATCAGACGTGTCATACTCGTGAGGCAACTCAATTATGTTTCTCATGGCAGGTATTACACTCCTCAATGTATCTCGCCACACACAAAGGCATATTATATAATTTTGACTTGTTTTAAATTAAATTAAAATTTAAATGATCATTTATTTCAGACCATAGTTTTAGTCTATAGTGTTAGTAGATATATGTGCTTAAAATTATTTTAATATTGGTGGTATCAATTTCATTGTATCATTTTAGCTGTTTGCTGTAGGCAAATAAATATTACGCTTGTTTATGATTATCTGTTTCACTTATTGAATTAGCTGATACATTATTTTCACTGCATTACATAAATGAAAACTAATGCTGCTAATGTTTATTTTAACGATAAGAGAAAGTTGCTGAGCTTCAAAAGATTATAATTAAAAACACTACTATATAATATTTAACACTTTCATCATCATGCGACGGTATTAAAAATAAAAAAGATTGGATTTTTTTTCCCCACCGAATCTTTATTATTTTTATTCCAATATGTATACCCGGAGTTAGTACTCCGGGTATACATATTGGAATAAAATTTTATAAATTGAAGCCGATGGGACCTGGTAGTCCAGGTCCCATCGGCTTCAATAGCGTTCTCCTTACCAATTTCAAACTCCATAACACAAGCTAGTTCAACTATGCTTATCACTGGTCTAAATAGCGTAGTGCAGAATGTTGTAGAATAATTATTTATTTATTATATTCTGGATAATATTTACAACAAACATTTTTAATATGATTACACAAAATTAGCCAGTGAATCGAAATTTGTTGAAATATTACATAATAACTACGTGGTAGATAATAAAATTGACCTAATTCTCACTCCACTGAACACATGCTCACCACTATATTCAATATACCAAGCAGTATTTATGTTTCTCTGAATAAACATGAACTAAAAGAAGTGTTTACTTTATTAAAAATAATATCATTTCGTTTCAGTTTTGGTTCCGGTACTGAAAAAATAAAAGAAGATTAAAATTGGCACTTTTCCAAGCGTGAATTTTTAAATGGATGAGGACTAGAAATGCATCGTGAATGGGAATGAAAGTGTATCGGGTGCAATCACAGTGTCATCAATGTATAGTTTGATAGGGTGTGGTGAAGCAGTGTTGGTGAAACGGACGCCAAACGGTGGCCATGGCGAAGGATATGAACTTTTGTGTATTGTGGACGGTGATAGTGTTACTGACATTGATTGGCACGAGTGTGGAGATCATAGATTCACGTAAGTAGATAGTTAATATTTTTATAACCTAGTATTTTATTATCAAATTCTTATGCTTAATTTAAAATAAAGGTATGGAATGTTCAGCTAAAGATCATAATATATAATAATGATCTAACAATATTTTTTTTTTTTGATGAAAATAATTTAGATTTAAAAATAAAACTTTAATTCAGTACACACAGATTAAAACTTTCTATCATCTGAATTAAGCTTTCATTAAGTTGAAAGGTTCGGGCAAGAGGCAATAACAATCTACTTTTGTCGATTTCTTATCGAATTCCTAGAAACTGAAGCTCCATCCGATCTGAAAAATATTACATGTTATTAGATGTTAGTTGCTTTTTGGGTTTAAGAAAAACAAGATATAGGGTACCCGGAATAACGTTAATACGTACATAATTATAATAGTCACACTTCTATACTATTTATGTAACTAGACAACAGCATTAATCATAAGTCCTTGTATATCTACCGATTAAGTTAAACAGTTGAGGTTTTCACAGAAAATTGAAAAGCGAAAAATTTGTTCCAATTTTAAAAACTCTAACAAAAGATAGTGTTACTCGTATATATAAATACAGTAGAACATCATGGAATTTCAGTCCGGAATAATCTACCGGAAATTAACGTACCGTCTGACGACAGTTCGGCTTTAGTTCCTTCGACAAATGAAAATTTAATTCCTTTACATCCATGACAAATGTCACATAATCAAGTATTCACTATACTTCTATTACGATAGTTACTGTTCTACTTTCTGTTATTATGATTGGTTATTGGATTTTGATTCTTAATATAGTATTTTATGAAGTAAACCATTGTTTCTTATTTAATGGAATTGATTAATTCAATACATTTTTGTTTAAATAATTAGTACCTACTTTTGACTTAAGCAAGAAAAGGTTTACCGTCAACACAGTTTTGATTAATTACCTACAATTGAAACAAATTGAACAAAGGTCAGACTTAACCCAAGGTAACAATGATGTTTATGTTTCCAAAAATATGAATAACGACTCCTATCTATCTACTAAGACTGGAGGAACAGGACCCGTATAAAAGGGGACTTAGTATATACAAGGTAAGTTCTGCAATTTTTCAGATATAGTTGAAATTCTAGACGGATTCATATCCGTCTAGAATTTCAACTATATCTGAAAAATTGCAGAACTTACCTTGTAGGGTGTAAACCGTTCTACCTTTTGTCGCAAAAGTAAGAAATTAGTACATAAATAAAGAAACAAAGTAAAACTGTTGTATATCTGAGGGCACATTATATCATTATTAGAATGTCCATCCAAACATTTGGCTATGTTTATACTTCCGGAGGAAATGCTTTTGTTGATGGATTTCCATCGTGTGGTTAAGAATACAATTTCTTATCTGTTTCACGAGCTGATGAGCACTAACAAGTATGTAACGTTGAATGCAAACAATAATAATATCAAGAAAAAGAGGACGTTTATTTTTCAAAATATATACATAACAAATGATACTAAATAAAATTAAAAAAATTAAAGCAAGCTAAACTAAATAAATGAAATTATATCTTGATTTGTAAGTCGCTCAACACTTGAAGCTTATATTTTTAGACAAAATCAAATAGATTTTATAATACTTGCATATGTTTTAACATAGTCAGTGGTATTACCGTCTTGGCAATTAGCTTTTTTTTCATGCCTCTTTTGATGTTTGATTGATTAATGATTCTACATGTTGGACTTATAATAATATATTTTTCTTTTGCGATGTACCACATTTGATTGCACCTCAACCTAGTAAACATGTTTTTGAATATACCAAGAAAATGTTTGATTTACGTTGACTTTTAATAACAATATTTCTCAAACAGATAAATAATATTATAGCGTCATGATGCGAAAAGTATTTTATCTACTCTGATACTATAATACAAAGATTATAAAATTGAAATCAGAACTCTTATGACAAACATTACGCACAGGCCAAAAAAAAAGTTTTATTACGATACAGGTCTTGTATGGACACCTGTATCATAATATAACTTTTTAATCATAACGATACACCACACAATCTCAATCAGGACTGAACCTCTACTTTAAAAAAAACGGCCAATTCGGAAGAAAAAAAAAAAGAAACACGCATGCGCAATCGATGTTTGCGGCCTTGGCTTGGCGTCAACTTTTTTTTTTACATTTACATATATTAAACAAAGTTTGGTTTTATTTATAAAATAAATTAGTTTATGTATTATAGTATGAGAGTAGATAAAGTAGTGTATGACACTGTACATAACTTGGTCTTATAACACTCGTGTGATAATATAAAAAAAGTCGCCTACGGCTCGTTTTTTTAAAACACACTCGTGTTATAAGAACCCTTATTATGCAACAGTATCATAAACTACTATAGTTTTTCTTAAAAAATTGTGTTATTGAAATAGTTACGATAGTCATATCCTAATCCTTCTCACACTTTATTGCAGTGAAATAAACATTTAAATAGGTGGAAAACCTAAATTTGCTCCAGTTATTATCGTTCTTATTGACTATTTGATAATTATTATGCTCCTCAAATTGACCTTTCGATATAATCTTAATACGATAGTACGAAAGTTTGTCGTACGAAAACTTTAAGGATTTTTTTGATTCATACTTCCTACTGTCACTATTATTTCTTAAAGTTGACATAATGATATGGCACAAAATATTGACTCGCATTATCACCAATCTCATAGCGATTTCCCAGTTGTATCCAAAGTTTGCTCTTGGAAACTGGGGCTTATTATTTGTTTTCTATCGGTGTGTCGATTTTTATAGAACCTCCCAACCTCGAGATGAAAGTGCGCTAAAGCATTGTCTGTTGTTTTACAGGGACAATGACTAGCAGGTAAGTTTAGCTTGGGCCCCAACGATGTCAGTGGAGGCCTGCCCAGTCTACACCAAACTGGTATTTAAAGGTCACATGTGTATTCCTAGTAACTGTTAGGCAGCTTGTTGTAAACACACATTGAACTTTTCATCTATTTCAGTATATAGAAAGTAGTCGCCCCGATTCTCTTTTTTTTGGCCACCAGCCAACGAACGGCAATATGTAGTTGCACCAACGGTTTTGTCATATTCTACCCTGTCAATGACCGATTTTAACTTATTGGACTTACCCATGGTTGTTAAAAAATGATAAATTGTAGAGTAATTGCATGTTTTGTGATATTTTGAACATAAGAATGCACGTGAGTTCTATACTTATGAAAAGTTTTGGGTTCCGTACCTCAAAAGCACAAAAAAACAGAACCTTTAAAGGAACATTTCATTGTTCGTCGGTCTGTCTGTCCATCTGTTTGTCAAGACATTGTTCTCGGGGACGTGTTGTCGGATCAACGTGAATACCTACGTGGTTAACGGATTTATATATGTACTAGCTGTTGCCCGCGGCTACGCCCGCGTGGATGTCGCTTACCGCGTAGTGTTCCCAAGCTCAAATTCACCTCTGTACCAAATTTCATCAGGATATCTTAAAAATTATAAAGTTTCATGCCCTATTCTCCTCCCCCCCCCCCCTTTAACCCCTTTTAGCGCAATAAAAGGGAACGTATATCCGTTCCTAAGCTTATCCATCTCTGTACCAAGTATCAGCCATTTGAGCGCGTACATTTTTTGTATTCAAATAATTTGTGGCGGCCTGCTCGACCGCCAACCGCTGAGTCCACGCGCTTGCGCAGCGCCGTGGCTTAACAACAGAAATAACTACTCGGTTACGTCTCTGTATATGCCGGCTGGATTTGTTGACGGCGTGATGATATTATATAGCCTATGTATTATTCTGATGTAAAAAAACTTTCCATGTGTGAACAAACCTATTTTGACTGATAAAAATCACTCACACTATGGCTGCTGAGTCTTAACTATGTGGAAACGGAAGCAAGTCTTCATCCATTGACATAAAAATTGATTATGTAGTGCTGCTATTTTTAAATGTAACCTTAAAATTATATAATATTTGTAAAGATATGTGAACGTGACCAACCCAACTCTTTGATTCAATTTCTCAAATGGAGTCAATACATACACGATACATGAACGTATAATTCCGACATAATACAAACACACTCATACAAACACTTACACATTATGAGCGCATCAAACACACTAACCCAATTTATATATTCTATTGTATTCATAATGTTTCAATTTAATTTAAACTAAATAATATTTTGCATATCAGTAAAAATAGACCAATAGTTCAAAGAAAATGTACCTACATACCTACAGACTAATTAGTTAATAATAGTGACATGTACTTACCTTATAAATTACTATTTTATGATGTATTTGGAAATGAGAAGAGGAGGGCTTCTGACACAGGTATCTTTTTACTTAAAAGAAGTCCTCAACAAATATATTTTATGTAAATGTTTATTGGTGAAGAAATAAAAGGTTATTAAAAAATGTATAAGCTACATTATTGTAAAGTTTCATTAAAATCCATTCAGTAGTTTTTACGTGAAAGAGTAACAAACATCCATCCATCCATCCATCCATTCATACTTACAAACTTTCGGGTTTATAATATTAGTAGGATTTCGTGACCACATTCATTTTGCGCGGCGCAGCGAGCCAGAAAGACTCGCGGACATCGCTGGCCGCGTTCGAAGGCGGCTCGGGCGTCGGAGGGCGTAAACCGACCTCCGCCCCCCATGAGCGCGGGCCTGAGGGGGACGGGTGGAGCCGCTCGTCACCCTAGCAGAAGCAGGCCACGGCGGCGGCGCGCATCGTGGGACGATGCAACCATACCGGGGGCGAGTCGGGGACCGCGTGGTCCCCCCTCCCGAGGAGGGCCAGACCGAGAGGAATGGCCCTGGATCAGCCGGGGTGCGAGGGATATGTCAAAAGACAACCTCACCTCCGGCCTAGCACATCGACCCACAGACGGCGTGCGGTTTAGTCGGTTCGAGTCCGACATAACCTCCCCCTTCGGCTCCGAAGGGGGGGGGGGGGTTATCTATGGGGATTTCCCGCACGTAAAAATAAAACCACATTCATTTTCATTAATATTATTGAATCTCATTTTCTTTTATTACTGGAGTTCAACAATGTCTGTTAAAATTAATAAAACTTACCCATTTTAATAGTGACCTACATTGTAACAAAAATATTTAAGGGATTCGCATAAGCTTTCGATAATACCATCAGTGACCTACATTTTTAAAATTATATATTTATTTAAATACAGACCCGAAGAGGGAAAATAATTCAGTAGGTATTTCAACTGTTTTTAATTAATTGGCCCACTCAGCGTATTCTCAAAATAGACTTAATTGCAAGACAAACAAAATTGATTTAGCTGGTTAGGCAATTTGTTTATTAGTCAATTAATGAAACAATTCATGAGTACCTACATTCAAATTTAAACAAACAAATATTCCGTGAACAAAAATAGCTAATTGCAACCAACCCTTCAATTAAAGCTCCGTTAATTAATATTAGGTTAACGAGGTTAGTTGGCTAACAACTCGACAGATTAAAAAGTTAACAAAATCTACATACGCGATAACAGAGGTTAGGCTTATGTATTTATTAAAATGGAGTGGGTTTAATGGATCGAGTTTATGAAACACCTCTTTTACTTTTTTGGTATTTAGACTATTAGGCCCGTATTTCATAATATTAGTAGTAATGTCGATTTACAACTAGATCTAAGGACAGAACGTAATCTAGGTGATACTTATAATGTCATTGTAAGATTCATGACTGAGCATTGTTCTGAAACATAGGCCTTAAACTAAATAGTATAATATTTACACTGATGTAAATACAATATAATACTCTTTATTGCACACCACAAACAATTTGTACAAAAAAGGTTACAATTTACAAAATATGAGGCAGTAGTAAAGTCATTGGAGTTAAGAACGAACAATATTGTTAAATAAATTGATTACTTTTTGATAATTTATCTAGACAGAAATTTAATTAGTTAATTTTAATGTCATTTTGATGACATTATGCACAGAAATAGACAAGAGACAGAATGAACATAAGCTGTGCGAACTAGTGGAAGCGATGTGCAGTTAATATAATGAACATGAATACGTTGCATTGATAACTATTTTAAACAATACAACAATGTAAGTACATCAAAAATAAACTAATACAACGTGCAGATGCATATAGTTCATCTGACTGTGTTTTCATAAAATTTGAATCCTTTATTGGCTTTACCGTAGCCAAAAAGAAACATTAACAACTTTATCATATCTAGTACGTAATATGACATTCATTTAACCAATAAAATTAATATTATAATCCAGAATACAACTGAAACTATTCACATCCTGAAAACAAAATATAACATCCTTGTATTTTATAATCCTCGTAATTTGTGTGCCACCTTGTTTCAGAGGCATTAATAAAGTTTATGGACCCTTACTAACTGCAACATTTATTGGACCTCAAATTCGAATTAAGTTTTTTATGCGGCTGAAATAATTGTATCACTACAGCTGAGGCGTAGTGGGAATAAATGCAGCAGAGGGACTGGAGCAGTTCTTTTAGTGGATTAAGTTATTTAAATTCAGTGGTATTTCAGTTAAGTATATGCGCTGGTGCAATGAAAACAAACTAAATGAATATGTTAGGGCCCAAGTGATTAATGCGAGCATTATGAATATTTTTTTTATGTAAATGAAGAATTGGTTAGAGCGAGGTCTGGTAGCTTAGTCGTCAAAGTATTGCTCTTGTAAGGCAAAGATCGTGGGTTCAAACCCTGCCTTGACCGATTCAGTTCTTTCTATTTACATTGATTTATACATTAAGCATGAAAAAAATGCTTAAAAATTCAATTCAAATTATGAATAATGGCCAGGCAATTTGCTTATTGCCTAGCTATATTGGGCAAAGTGATTAATTACTTTCAAAACTTCATTATTTATCACATTGCCCGTTCACAATGCTACTTGACAGTTGCTAAGCTAAAGCTAAATTTGTTGCGGTGCGGGGAAAGAACGGTTGCTTGCAATGATATTTAATATAGTTACGTATATATTCGCCTATGGTCATTATAATGACGGTCGACGGTCGTCTCCAGTTTATGTATGGGTAGTTATAAAAAACCTAATCTATCCAAGTCAAATTGCGCGAGGTGGCCACTACACGTCTCGACATGGTTAGGTTGGTATTTGATTAGGTTATTAAATATAAGTTTTTTTTATAACCACCCGTACATGAACCGTAGAACTGAAATACCATTCAGTCAACCTTAGGAAAAATAATTATATTTGAATAAACAGAAAAATACTGTTCTGTGTCTATTAGATTTCAGTAACGCGTTCAACACAGTAGACTTTGACGTTTTGCTTGCTATATTGTGCTCTCTTGGCATATCTCCGACGGCAATTGACTGGTTTCGTAGTTACCTGTTTGGTCGCCGGCAGCGGATAAAAATTGACAGTATATTCTCATCCTGGTGTTCAACCTCTGCTGGTGTACCACAGGGTGGCGTTCTTTCCCCTCTGCTCTTTTCAATATTCATAAACTCTATCTCCAATGATCTTATTTCTTCCTACCATCTTTATGCAGACGATTTGCAGATATATTGTCAGATACCTTCTGACAATCTGCCACAGGGTATTTCGACAGTAAATAATGATTTGGATCGTATATGTGCGTGGACGAGACAGTATGGTCTTCAGGTTAACCCCACCAAGACGCAGGCCATAGTTATTGGAAGCTCTCACTACATTTCTAGAGTTGACTGGGCAACACTGCCCCAAGTATGTTTTAACGGAGTCACGATTCCGTTCAGTGACAAAGTGAAAAACTTAGGCATTTACTTTGATCGAACAATGTCATGGGACCACCAATTACAAAACGTGAGCAGAAAAATATATGCGTCTACGTCGTGCTTAAGGAGGTTGCGTAACTTTCTCCCCACCGATACTAAGACTGCGCTTGTGCAATCTATCCTACTCCCTGTCCTTGACTATGCCGATGTGAGTTACCTCGATCTTAATCAGAGTCAGCTTGACAAACTCGAGCGACTCCAAAACTTCAGCATCAGATTTATATTTGGATTGCGCAAGTTTGATCACGTCTCTGAGTTTCGTACTAGGCTCAAGTGGCTGCCAATCCGCCTTCGACGGGATACTCACTTTCTCTTCTGTACAGCATTCTTTTTAATCCTTCCACTCCTAACTATCTCAAAAAACGCTTTTCTTATGTGCATGACACGCATACGAGGTACTTGAGATCATCGGAGAGCCTGAAGTTGAGAATGCCTAGACATTCAACAAACTTCCTTGACAAATCTTTTACCGTTGAAGCAGTACGCCTGTGGAACGCGTTGCCGGAAACAGTAAGACGTGCACAAACTCCCCAGACGTTTAAAAAATTAGTAACGAAACACTATTTATCGCTGTAGCACCCATCAACATCAATATTTAATTTGTTTAAGATGGATATGTATGTGTATGTATGTATATGTATGTATGTGTGTGTATGTGTATGTATGTGTATGTATGTATGTATGTGTATGTATATCTATGCATGTATGTATGTATGTATATGTATTTATAGATTTATCAGAATAACTAGTTATATAAAGGACTTATTTTGATAAGTAATATTTATTTATTTCATGTATGCAAATTATTGCTTCAAAGTAGTAAGTACACCACCCGTTGCCTGCTACTCCAAAGTTACCAGTCCATCAAAAGGTTGTCTGGTAGAGATCGCAGTCTGCGATAAGACCGCCCATTGTACTATAAAATCATTTTAAAATTTGTATGAATTATTTACTGGTGTACAATAAAGCATATTCATTCATTCATTCATTCATTTATAACACATTTATTACTCTGCCCAAAAGGTGATGGGTAATGTGTATAATGCCTGATCAATTTGATTTATTTAAATAATTATAGTCAAATTGCCCTCTCTCCCTGGGCATTATGTATAATGCACAATTTATCACTTGGTCCATAGCAAATATATACCTATATGGAGTTCCTTTTTATTGTCAAATATCGAACTTTTTCGTTCGATACATACTTAAGTTGAAAAGGGAAAAAAGTGGATTAAATTTGTAGAATATTTTACTCAGTGTTATCTAGATAGGGCTAAACTAGCTTGTGTTATAGGTTCTAAAACGCGGTAAAACATATTCAGCTTTTTTTGTGAATTCATTTAACATACATAGAAACATCCAAACTAACGTAAATACTCATATTCATACATAAATAATATTTACACTGAGTGGGCAATAACCTGCGACCCCTGCGTGACCTTCAAAGGTTTTACCACTTCCCCACACAGGCTGTCAATAAAATGGCTCCTAAAAACAAGAAAATACAGATTCTAAAATGTTTTAAACAATTTGAAATTCAAAATCTCATCTTACATCGACCTAAGTGATAGAGAATTAAACTTGTCAAAATTCAAATTCAAATTGAATTATTGCCACGTTATTAAAATTATTTTAAATTAATCGTACTACATTGTATAAACTCACATCATCAACATTTTCAGGCTTTATATTCATTTAATGAATGTTTACTGAAACTCCACTGGATTACGCAGAGCCATTAATTTCTGTTCTTATGGTGTTAGTTAAGTTTAGAATAAGCATTACTTAAGCCGTATCGCAATGAAATGCGTGTGTACGTATTCAATCGTTCAATTTATGCATTTCATTATAAACAAAATCTTTATGATATTGTGAATGAATTCACTGTATGTTTTTATTTAATTATTCTTCTTCTTAACTTCACCTGTAATTAACAATGTAAATACTTTTTGAATAAACATTGGAAACATTAAAAGTAATAACTTTTATTGTTTTAAAACACTAAACGGCTGAACTACTTATTAAATAGTATTTTTACTAGTTTTAAAGAGCCCCGTTCTAACATTCTATATTCTCTTATTCATCCGACAGTGTGTAAAGCATCATTTTGTGGCTCTTAACTGTAGTATGTGTATTATTTATCTCTTACTATTTCATTGTTTCGTAAGTTATCTATTTCTAAATAGATTACAAAAATATCTTTATATTCTGAACTACATACATCTGCGCCCTTTCGTAATATTTTGAAATTGCAAACAGTCAGTAATGTAAATCCCTGAAGTTAAACAGTTCGTAATAGTTTATAAATAAAGATTTATAAAGCCAAACAAGATATCTAAAAGTACAATTTCCCATTTCTCACACCACGTCGAGAACACTTCAGGAATATATACGCATAAAATTACAAATACGTATTAAGTTCAATAGAAATGATTTCATTGTCTACTAATTTCGTCATTTTTTTTTTCAAAAATTTAGGTTCAATAATAACTAACTAATGCCCTGGCTCTGCCCACCGTTATCGGTTATAGCGACTATTGGCAATATCTGCAGTTATACTTAACCAATTGCGATCAAACTTACGGCAGATTTTAAGTCTGACCAAGATCTTTAGTATAAAAATACCACATAAGCAACAAACAGATAAGAATTTTACAAACAATGCTTTAAACGTATGAAACGTATCTATCGACCCATGCAGAGATAATATGAGGCGTGAGTGTATATATGTATGATGTAATACTGAGTTTTCTCATGTCAATAATCCGGGTTAACAACATTGACCTTTGAGAGAAGCCCCGTGTGTTCGCATTAATTAATGTGCTTCATTATTCTTATAATTATATTTGATCTACTGATTCGAAAGTGACGTAACTAACTACTACTGCTTTCTAAAAGAAAGGTCATGTCAATCTAATTCAATTCGGTAAATATTAAAACAATGGACGACCTCTGTGACGTAGTGGCATTCGACGTTCGACTGCTACGTAGAGGCGCGTGTTCGATTCCCAGTCAGTGAAAATGTTTGTATACATACATGAAAATGTGTATGAACGTTAGTCTGGATGTGGGTGTGCGTTGTTTTATAGACAATTGTTTAAAATAATTTCGTATTACAGAAAATGTTTCGCATAATTTCGTTTCATAGAATAATCAATATACAGAATACTTGCTTTAAAGAATTTTAAATCATTGAATTTTGTTTCATATAAAGTTAAACATTAGAATAATCATTTCATAGAATATCAAATCAAATATTCTTAATCATTATATTGTTTATTTAATAGAAACTTATTACAAAGAATAACATAATATCAAAGTGACAGTTTCTAAACGTTTCAATTCATAAAATGCATACCCTCATTTAAATGGGACAATTTTTTTATAAACTAAACAATTGATGCGTCTACAAGGTCGACGGAGCCCTGCTACGTGGGGCTCCTACTTCTGGGTGGTTTATAAAAAAATAACCACGAAGGCCTAATGCGGGTGCTTCGCTACGCTCCGCTCCCCCATTAGCCTTCTAACCTAACCTACCCGAGTCGGGGTAATCTGAGTCGAGGTGTTAACTATATTGTAAATGTTACAGTTAAAAATAAATGTGATTTGGAACATTATAAAGGTGGTTTAATATTCTTTAAAAAATAATTCTACAGTTCGATAAGTTTGTTAGACAGAAAAAATGTTATTAAAAATTCGTTCAATTGTGTTTCTGTGAAATATGTTTCATTGTAGTAAATGGTTTTTGAAACAATAATATTCGAAATAAAAATATAAGAACCAAATATTATATGAAACATTTTCTGTGAAACGAAATTCTATGAAATTTCTTTCTACGAAATAAGGGGCGCCCGTCTGGATGTTTCTATATAATATACCTACGTATTTAAAAAAAAGTATCTAAATATGTTTAACCGCATTCTAGATCCCATGACACAAGCTAAGTTAACCTATGCTAACTTTGGGGCTAATCTAGATAGCGCTGTGTAGAATGTAGAATTATTTATTATTTAAATGAGTAAAACTGAAGCGCAACTAAAAATGTACCATTGTTTGTATCAAATTAGTAGTAAAATAGAAGAAATACAAACCTAAATTTATTTTAACTGAATTAGTACACAATATAGTTATTTGAAGCTCTCTACGGTAATTCCGTTTAGTAGTAACTTGATCTATTTATACGATCTGGACAGGTGTTAGGAGCGCTATATTTAGAGGTAGTCCGGTTCAAACCCCTCGTAATTACACATTGCTATACATTGCCAATTGGTTATTTGACAACTGTACAAGTTTGGTTTATGAGGTGTGACATATTATTTTGCTACTGGCTTTAAAACTATTTATAGTTACATTTACTTCTGTTTACTGTACGACATATAAAAGGTAATAAAACTGTCATAAAAAGTTTGTTGTGAAAAAATAATAGAATAGAGTGATTGATAAAAGTTGACGGCTGTCATAAATGTCATTTATGTCAAAATACATGTCAATACAATACATTCAGCACTTTATTCACAATATAGAATACGGAGACCGGCCGAAGAATTATCACTTGTCTAGGAGTACTGGTGAGGATGTTGGAGGAATTTATAACTATGATGTTATATTACCCAAACGCTCCATATTCAATAAACATCAAAAATGCCTCTATTTTAAAGTAGTTTCAAGTCACGCAACGGTCAACTTACTTTAGCAAAGAATATTTTTCAAGCATCAAAACTTTTTTTTTTCATTTATAAATATGGGCGGACAAGTGCGACAGCTGTCAGGTGACGTCACAAACTTTTGCTTGCTGATGATAGATGAATTGTGGAGTTTTGAACCCACCTAGGTTTTAAGAAATTCTAAATTCAAAATAAAACTGTCATAAAAGTTTGTTGTTTTACGATCTGAGTAAGTTGCAGATTGATTATGTTGTATGAGTTTCAACTAAGAATAGGAATATCATATGCCATTTTTGTTTCTTTACGCCCCGTTAATTTCAATTTTTTTTTGTATTCCTTATTAGTCGGCTACTGACTGTGTCGAAGCATGATGTAATATAACTTTTGGGCAAAGTTGTACCTATCTTGCCCAAGAAAATTTCGTTATCAAATAGAATAATAATTTTGGAACAGTAATACGTAATTAAATGCACAAATGAAGTCTTCAGGCACGAATGCCAAATTGGATGGTCACACATAGATTTTCAAGAATAAAAACCCACTAAACAGACGAATTGACTATAAATAAATGTTAAATACATAATTAACACAGATTATATCGATAGTACGCACTGACATTTCAACGTCGTAAATCTATGCGTGCTAGGCGGCGCTGGGAATAGATGAACCGTAGAGGTTGTAATAGGCCACTATAATTTTAACTACCGAAGTGACAGTCAGTGCACCTGTTAGGCTGTCAAACATCTTATACGATCACAAATTATTTAACTTACAGCAAAAACCACAAGACTCGTAAAGTGAGAAAACGTTAAAAACTAATATATTTCAGTGACTCTGAATACTTATAAAATTTGGTAAAGTTATAACTAGACATAACATAATAATGTACTTAGCGACATCTAGTAACGACAACCTGAACTACTTCAGTACTACGGATCCTGAGTCATACTATGAATATTCTTACAACAATGCAATGATTCACTTAAACCACATGAAAGTCGTCAACGTATAATACCATAAATGTCAAATCCCATTCCCCCATTCTACAATACGCCGCCCAATGAATTGCACTTATTGATACTGGAGATTGATGGCGCTTGGTGGAATCTATTAAACATATTGAATAAAACACTTGTACTTTTCCACAAAGTTTATTATTATTTTGAATCTAACCGGTTTTACCTCACGGCGTACTCGAAGGTTTAAATTGCAATAGTTTTAAACTATTACAGTTCTAAAAACACATTTTTTTATATGTGGGTAGTTTTAAAAATGTATATACTAGGTTCAACTTATTCCTAACATTGTTTAAATTATGGCGTTCCATCTTAAATATACAGCCGATAACCTTGGCTGGTGTAAACTGGTCGAAACGTTAGGCAAATCAAAGGTATGGATGTACCTATACCATGATGGCGTTAATTCGCGTTAACATTATTGTATTTTCAAAAAAATGCCCACAGTTATTTATCATAGTCATAATAATATTAAATGCGACAGTTTTACAATTAATAAATTTACATAAAAAAATTGGCAAGGTAATTGGCAACATGATTATTTTATTCGAATAGAAGAAACATTTATTTTCTGATATGATTTGATTTCTGATGTTGAATTACTTGCCTAGTGATTTAATGAAACAGCTATAAAAATGACTTATTTCTGCATGGTTATAAAAAAAATAACCACGAAGGCCAATGCGGGAGTGGAGCGGAGCTCCCGCATTAGCCTTCGTAGTTGGACCTTCTAACCTAACCTATCCAAATCGCGCAACTCTCTCAATGAACCTATCACTAATTTTCTGTGATACATCTCTGCCTACCCACTCGGGGATTTATAGGTGTGAGTATATGTATGTATGTATGTATTTTTCTGTCTTATTTCGGAGCGGTGCCCCATCTTATGAATGTCCTAGGCATTAGCCAGCCAGGTAATTAAATGTCGTAATAAATATTACGGCTGAATATCATTCAGGCGGTACATTAAATGGCGCCATTTATTTCACAGCCTAGGCAGTTAATTGTACGGCTGATTAAGCTAGTTGGCAGCGAAATATACATGACATATTACTAGCCCCTTCAAATGACAGGCTACGTTATGCGACCCCCGAACTGTTTATAGCTGTTTGTTCTGTGCAAGCTAACTATTTACAGTGGGCACTTGCCAAATACCACTACACTACGCGTAGTGTTGCGTCGTTGTATGACTGAAAGATCTCACTTCATCACACATTTTGGAGCGTATCAAAACACTCACTTCCCCCGAAACAAGATTTGGACAGCTTATACACGAAACTACACTCAGAATGTCAGTAATACCATGTCACAAATAATAAGTTCCATTACTGTTTGCTTTTTGTTTTAATATGTATGAATAGCTGGCTTCGTAGCGACTCCTTACTTATTCCAAATGGTTATCTGAGAGCAGCTCTGTGGGCTACATTATTACTAGCTTTCTGTTAGATCCAATGTTAATATTAGATAATGTAGCTATTTGTTTTTCCGTTGCGATTTTCTACACGGTGAAAGGTACAATTCGAGCTATGGATGTTGTCGTTTTCTTTTAGTACTGCTAGTCGCGATTTTTCGAGCCCAAATAGGTCAGACTGGGGAGGGAAGTATGTAAGTTTTGGTATCTTTAAGATCCTTTCCATCTATTTCTCACTCTTCTTCTACTCTACTATTGTAAAGAGGAAAGATTTGTATTTTTGTGTTTGTAATGAATAAACTCAAAAACTACTGTGCCGATTTCAAAAATTATTTCACCATTGGAAACCTACATTCATCCTGAGTAACATAGGCTTTATTTTATTTTCACGAGGACATTTTTACTACCTGTGCGAAACCGAGGGGATTGCTAGTATTCTATAAAGTGAATGTATTATTTATCACTTCTGATATATCGGGGCTATGTGAACCTGTCGTGATTTAAAAAACATAAAAAAACATCTACGTGAAGTGAATTACATACATTCATATGAAATCCCCGAAGGAATAGGTAGAGGCGTATTAACATCCACATTTCGCCAACTATGATTTTCGGTCTACGTAATAGGGGGCGAGCTTATTGCTGTCAAGTGGGCACTTAGTCATGGGCTGTATGTTTACTGTCGGATTGAGGACAGCCCTATCCCTTGGTCGCTTTCTTCGACACCCACATGAAGATATGGGGTAATCTAGTAATACATAGTGAAATTCATTATGCCAATGAGGACAAACACCGAAGCGTCACACTTCCGAACTCAGCGAATTATTTTACTATTAGTCAACTATAAGTTAAAAGGTAACATCCTTATGCAACTTATAACTTGAAACTACTTCAGGTTCATGGAACGTCTTGTATGTTGGTATATTTGCGATTTTATTTTGAAATACATACAAAACTTGGCCATTTCCTTGTACCGTTTTTAAGCAGATGTTTTTGCTTTAGCATATCCCAGCTGATATGTGTCAAAAATATTCTAAACAATAACAAAAACTAAACCAACCACGTGGCTACGAGAATCTATATTAGTTCTGGCTTCATGCCAATTTCTAGCTTCTCTGTGCACGGGGACAGTTTTAACTGAGGTATGTCGTTGACTTTTTAATTATGGTGGTAACTTTTATATGTGAGAAGGTCCTGGTAGTTTAATTAAGTAGTTCACTGTGTGTGTGTGTGTTTTAGTAGAAGAAATAAAATGCACTATCCAGCAGGCGCTTTACTGCATATAAAACCATCGTGTGGCATAATTTGGATTTAGAAATTGAAAGTAAAAGTTAGGTGTAATTACTATCTCAGTATGCCTCCTTATTTGTCTATCAAACGATTGATATGACTACTAAAGGCTTTGCCTTTGAACCTTTTCTACATTATCTTTATTAACTTGCAAAGTTTGTATCATACTTATTTTAATTTGTTAGTGCATATCAAATATTGTAAATTGAATTTAAACCACTTCTCTTATAATACGGTGTTCTATTTTTTTTATGTTGGTTCAATTTCATTTATCATTTGGGTCGTAGATATATTTCTATAATCACTATTACCTTACTTTACTACTACGTGTAGAATATGCGGAATATACAGATAACAACACAGACATGAAATATGTGTACGTATTTTAGAACATGTTTAAAAATAACATTATGCACAGATATTATCTACCACCTAACATATATAAGCCACCGTTCATTCGATTACGATTACAACTGAGCAACAAAATTCTAATAAAGTTAGATGAATCAGAAAAGTTTTCAGTATACACTGAATTTATGTTGATTGAGAAACTACGACCACCCGCATCAGTATCACCCCCTGAACATTAATTGACAAACAAACAATTGTAACAGCAATGTAACAGAAGCAACAGATTAAAAATTTTACGGTTTCTTCGATACCATAAACAGTTAACAGCCGAGATTAACTCTTTGTCCTTTTACAATTACTCTATTTTGAGACCAAACATTTGTTCGCTTTGTCATGAGTAGCTGAGGAGATAATATATAATGTTATTTTTATAAATACCTATTTTAAATTTCACTTAATTCTACTACTATTATAAATGTGAAAGTTTGTGAAGATATTTATTACTCAATAACGCACAAAAGGCTGAAGGGATCTAGCTGAAATTTGTCACAGTAAAGGATTTATAGTCTGGAATAACACATTGATATAGGTTACATTTTATCCCGAGATTACGTGATTGTGAGTTCCTCAATTGACATAAAAAATCTCTCCTTTCTGCAGATTATTAATTTATTACGAAAACATTTATTGTTATCAATTAGAAAAGTCAACTGAGTGGATCTCCTGACATCTAGATATACTCATTTCTAATCAAAGTAATATCAGTAAAAAGTTGCTATGAATTTTAAAATAATGATAAAAAAAATCATTTATTTCAGGTATCACAAAACCCATATATGTATCTAGTCATTTTGTCAACAAGCAAATACCTTATTTCAATTTAGATAAATCACACTTTTCACAATTCAAACCTAATAATTTATTAAATGATAATGCATTGTCTCAATTGAAGTTACAGATTAGATTATTTTGTTTCTAAATATTATTAATTAATTAATTTAAATTTGTGATAGTTAAAAATAGGATCATTCAATTTCAATAAAATAATGTCACAGCTATGCTATAAAACCAGCTTTGTATGGAAGCAAATTCAAACCGCACACAATCCTCCTAATGTAATGTTGAAATAGTCAACAATTGCGGCACCAATTTGTCTGAGTACACCCTGGTCTCCTACTTCATCTTCCTTTTACAAAAGGCCAATTTCAAACTAAACACAAGTTTAGCTACTTTTTTTAGGTGGCGCTTAGGGCAGGGGCTAAATTCGGTTGATCTTTGGCTTCCTGCCAAAGCATGCCGATCCCTAAATATGCTATGTCGCCATGCAATTCTGTATTTAGGACAGTTTTGATGGGGGAGCCGTATATAAATAGATTATGATGGATTTTTTCAGCACTAAAATGAGTGAAATGTAGATGTTTGAGGCGTTAATATAAATATGTTAACATTTTAGTGATGTTACATAATATGATTTGGGTTTTGGGGTAATATATTTTTTTATTTAAGACGAAATAGAAACATTATTCATAATCATTACCAATTGCCGCGGTAGCCTAGTGGTATGGGTAATGGACTGCTGAGACGAGGTCTCGGGTTCGATCCCAGGTTTTACCATGGCACACACTAATGACTTTTCGATGCTTTCCGAAGTTTATGTGTATTTATCGCAGATTTAAATGCCCGGTTAATGGGAAATAGGCTCGCCACCTATTACATTGGGACCAGAACATAAACTGGCGAAATGTGGATGCTATAGCACGTCTGCCTACACCTTCGGGGATATAGGCGTGAGTTTATGTTATGTTATTCATTATCCGTTAGTTTATTTAATAATTACACTTTCACTTCAATAATTTCATATTTAGTTGAATTTTATTAACCATCTGGTGTAAAGATTAGAATAACACTAAAAAAAAGATTGCCTATGTCTTTTAAATAAAAAAAAAAGCCGGGTTGCACTCCGGGAGTGCCGGCAGAAGTGAAAACTTTTTCTTTCTTACTTTCTTCGTTATATACAGAGAAAAAGATAAAAAGAACACATCATGCCATACCATGCCATACCATACCTATAACAAAGCTCCAATCATATAACCTATCACTAATTTTCTGTCAGAAGAAATTAATGAATTACAAAAAGAAAAAATAATCACAAAACGCAATTAATTACAAAAAGAAAAAATAACCACAAAAAGTAATAAATTACAAAAAAAAAAACAAAACGTAATAAATTACAAAAAGAAAAAAATAATCACAAAAAATTTCAGAAGCCTAGTTCCGAACCCGGTACAATCTGAAACCATATGGACTTACAGTCGAAGCGCTAACCGCTCAGCCGAGGAGCCTCTTGACGCACCTAACAAAATGAACAATCTGTAGCTGTTGTAATGTTGTATGACGTCAGTCGTCGGTTACGGTTCAAAGGTCAACTAATCCTGACGCGCCTTTAACATTTTTAACCCATCCAACGCCGCTAAAGAAGTTTTCACTTCAAAAATGTTATTAATACAGAGCGCTTTCCGTATATGTCCGCCAAGGTTATGTATGATGAGATTGAGATTAATTTTTAGAAAATGACCGGTTCAGAGTACCTGCTTCCTGCATGCATGTATGAATATAATTAAGCAAAATGTGTATGCCAGGATCGTTGCAAGTGGAAATACTTTTGTCTCAGCCTACCACAATGGTAAAGAAGCGTAACTGTATGTATGTATATATGTACGGGTGTATTATTCTGAGTGAATTATTCCGACTGCGGTGGCAACTCAATTTCCAACGCAGACTTAATGTGAGAAGATATATAAGAAGGATACAATCAGATAACAAAAAAGAGGGAACTGGCGTAAATCTAGACCAACTTAAATGTCTAATGTTTTTAAATCTTTATTTCTTTTAGGGTAGTATCCAGTAAGGATATGTCAACCCCATCGTACCTTATTCACAGTGGACACAGTCTTGAAATAATTGCTATAGTCTAGGTAGCTACATTTATTATAATAAATCATTGCTGAACCATGAGGTGACATAATTTTTGGGCTGCTTCAGAACTTTGATAGACCCACATCAAGAGGATTTACTTTTAATTCGAGAAGTATTGAAATGGTTTATCACTCAGAATAAGAGGCCAGAATTGCAACAAAAAATTGAGGAAAAAGAAATATAATGATGTTAATGAAAAAGGAATAATGTTTGATTTTGAACCATTAACATAATGATAGCGTTTTTTATTTATGCAATAAACTGTTGGTTGCTCACAAAGCGTTAGAATCGTCATGTGAATAGAACATTTGTGTTGTACGTGATGAAAATCTTGATTTTTCTCATTTTGCTGGGTGCCTCGTTTGCGGAAGCGCTTCGAAAAGCTTCGGTTTAGCTGGAGGTTGTATCTATTAGCTGGTATGTTGCGGATTAAGTTTTTTACGCAGTTGTTTGTTTTATTCCGATGTTATAAGATTTTTAGGGGGTTTTGTCTACCTTATTTGGTAACCAGAATTAAATTCGTCATCATTCTAAAAATTAACTGTTTCTGGATTTTGTGATTCCTAAAGCTGTACGGAAGTAGAGTTTAGGTCATTAATGAAAAAGGTTATGATTGAAATTAGTATTTGGAGCCCCATTGAGATCTTCGGTTTCCAAGCCAACCTCATCCACTAATTAGCCCTGCTGTCAATGAAAAATAGAAGAGCCTTTTGCCAGACGGTAGTTACTCCCGTGAAAGACTAGATATACTAATGAACACGATAAAGGAAATAAATAGTTCACCACAAACTTACATGATATGCAAATATTGAATACTAGCGATCTGCCCGGGTGGTAAAAACGTTCCCGTGGAAATCTAATATAGCCTCTGTTACTCAGGTTGAATGTAGCTTTGAAATGTTGAAAGAATTTTCGAAATCGCCACAGTAGTTTTTGAGTTTATTCATTACAAACATACAAACCTTTCCTCCTTATAATAGTAGTGTAGATTGATATTAAAAACCTAATCTACTTAAATTCAAGAATTGTTTAAACACTACCTAAAACTGAATGTAAATATCTGAAATATTGTACCTATCTAAAAATCAAAATCAGGAATTTTCAATTTGAAATTCAGTCACTTATGTTCAGAACACCCAGAATTCTATTCCAAATTTGCTGTGGCTGTTCTCTATGAGATAGGGTTTTTTTTCACCAGCTACCTTATGGAAATTTTCATTTTTACCACTGGTATTAAGACTATTGCTTAGCCATTTCGTAGATAAGTTAACACCAGATACACAAGTCCTGAAACACTAAAAGATACAATTTAAAGTACAATATCAGGCTCATGTAAATTCATGGCGGAATGCATACGTAATGCAGACAATATTTATATATTCCGTTGGAGGAGTTAATTCTATGTAGCACTGCAAGATGGCGCTCGTATGCACACGTTACTTGAATAGGAAAGGAAATATCATTTTAATGATATATTAAGCATAAGTCTTGGCAATGCATAGTTTAGTTTATGAATCTTGTTGTATAAATACAGTACGTAGTAGTAGTAGAAGCGTCGGTAGCTTAATAGTGGTTAAGGAGTCGGCCTTACGATCGATAGGTCCTAGGTTCGAATCCTGGCCATTACACTACCAACGTGAATCCACTCCTAACACAAGTAATTATTTAACTTAGTTGGAGGGCTTAGAGGGAATATTAGTAATTTACATTCTAATATTCTTTTATAACCAACAAATGAAATGGGTTCTATTGCTCCAGTAACTAGTATCGGCGGTAATTGAGAAAACATGTATAATGTGCGGTCCCGATAATACTATCAAATTTATATTTAAATATTTTATCAGTGGAATGCTAATTCACATCTGCATTACCGTCCGGGAATAAAAGCGCGATCTTACTTTCTTTTCTTAAATAAAGAATATCAGCAACCGAAACCACTAATATTCCCTCTAACTCGTCCAACTAAGCTTAATTACTTGTGCTAGGAGTAAGTTAATGTCGGTAGTGTAATGGCCAGAATTCGAATCCGAGACCTCTCGATCGTAAGGCTGATTCCTTAACCACTAAGCTACCGATGCTTGTATGTATGTACTAGCAAGGTGAAATAGAATCACAGACTAGGAATTCATCCACACACGTTGCGACCTAAAACAGGACGCACAGAAAGGACCCACATTCCATGCACCATAAAGCTGTGAAGTGAGCTCGCTGCTTGGGGTTTTTCCAAGTGACTTCAATATGAAGTTCTTCAAAAACGGCATTAGAAGAAGCCTACAGCACACGATCATACGCCACGGTAATGATTTTCCATCAGTTGGACTTTGAGCTCGTCTGCCAACTAAGTGGTATAAAAAATGTTCTGTCTTCTTACATATTCAGGATAGCCCTAACAAAGTCATAATGCTTCAAAATCCCACACACTAACCACATCTGTCTTCGCCCCATTCGTTCAGCAACACGTTAAGCCGAAGCCGCGTGTATCGTAATAGCGACATTCGCACCGCGCCGCATACATAAAACATGGGCCCTTTGCCGCTTCGCTCTGGCTATGATCTAATAACGTGCTGCGTAGTGCCGTTTGTTTCCATTGCGGTATACGACACGAGATATAAGAAATTTGACGCCCATTTGAATGTAAATTCTACTGGTGCTTTATAATAATTATATAGCCAGAACTAGCAAGAGTTTTTATTGAGAACATTTCTATTCTCCGAAATAAACAGTGGTTCTATGTTTCTTTTTTCAGATTACAATGTTTTTTCAGGTTATATTTATGTCAGATTCTAACAAAATTATTCAAATAGTTAAGGTAATTAAAAAAATAGGGATGCTCTCTCCGATGTCATAAATAAGCACAAAAATCTTCTACAGAACGCTCAAGGACGTCTCGAGGGCTTGTCGGCACATGTAGCGTTGACTTTGTTGCGTATGTGCTTCGCGCTGCCTAAGCTTACATACTTGCTGAGAACAACCCCTACTTGGATGTGCGCAGCGGAAATCTCGTCCTTTGACGATGCTCTGCAGTCACTCGTGGAGTCTGTTCTCAATGTTTCCTTCACTGAACCCCAATGGGACTTAGCTTCTCAGCCAATCAAATATGGAGGCCTTGGGATACGGCGCGCACAGGACGTTGGCATACCGGCTTTCCTAGCGTCGACGCATGGGGTTGCGGGCCTTGTTGCTGTTGTACTTTACTCTGACAGCATCGGGCCTAATATACCCTTTGCGTCCGAGGCGTGGGAGATCTGGTCGACGCGTAATAATGGTGCGCGGCTCCCGACCGCTCCTTTTATCCAGAAGTCTTGGGACGAGGCGGGAGTCAGGCTGGCCCATGAGCGGCGTTTGGGAGGTGCAACTGGGGCGGATCGGGCGAGACTGCTCGCTGTATCACAGCCGGAGGCTGGGGCATGGTTGCAGGCACTGCCGTCGCCTCATCTGGGCACTTTATTGGACGATGACTCTTTGCGTGTGGCGGTGGCTCTTCGCTTGGGCTGCAGTGTGTGTGAACCCCATAAGTGCACCTGTGGTTCCATGGTGGAGGCTGACGGCCATCACGCATTGAGTTGTCGTCGTGCTGCAGGTAGGTTTCCCCGTCATCATGCCCTTAATGACCTGCTGCGAAGGGCCCTGGTTTCGGCGGATGTGCCTTGCGCTCTTGAGCCGCCAGGCCTGTCCAGATCGGATGGTAGGAGACCGGATGGGTTAACTCTCGTGCCTTGGAAAACGGGTAGGTGTAGTATTATTTTAATTCTAGCTTTGCCATGTCGAGGGGACCTTGGATCTTTCCGGTGAGGGACTGCTTTACCAGTGGTGGTTGTTTAAATTTTTAATTTAATTTTTATTTTACTCTTGAATATATTTGCAGACATTCAGGTATTCTACCCCACTTTCACATTACTTATAAATAGCTCAACCGATTTTCATCAAACATGTCTAAGAACACTCGCACATAAGTCACCTTTCATACAAAAACACTAAATTGAAATCGCTTCATCCGTTCGGGAGCTATGAGGTCACAGACAGACAGACACATCAAACTTATGACACCCCTCTTTTACGTCGGGGATTAAAAAGATAAAAAACGTAATTATAGACGCATTTTCGTATTTATAATAATGATTAATTATCTATATAATGTTACTTATTTTCAATATAGTGTCCCATTCATTTAGCTCACCTGTGCTTAACAAATCATAAAATATTCTAAATCCAAGCTATCCATGGTAGATCTTTGAAACTATTTAAACTAACAAATAAAATTCAACAAAATCGATTTCGCCATTCAGGAGAAATTCAATAACATATAACCGTACTTAGAAGGTATTTACAAAAGAAGATAGCAATATCGTTGGGTAATGAACATGCGCCCGCTAACTCAATTGGTAGTGTTCGCCTCTTTTGATGTAACACCGTCTTTTACACGCTCGCTAATGCAACCTACTAACTATATCCAATTTATTGTACCTCGCTTTTCACCTACGGGATAAGTGGAACCCCCATACTTCTGCGTCTGATAACAGGCCAGATGAAAATTGTATCGAAATTGTATAAAATGTTTTTGATTACGTTAGGGAAGCGAGGAATCATGAACATCATAATCAAATCACTGAGATTGAATATCAAGATAATATTATTTTTTTAGGAGTACCGAATTCAACTAACTCTTGTGTATTTACGAGTGCATACTCGTGTATTATTCTAGCTTTTCACCTTAACTTCATCCGAAGACAAAAAATACGTTAGCAATAACGTAACATAATAACGTAACGGCTCAGGAGTAATTTATAGTTTAGTGAAATAATTATCTTGAATCCGATTAATAGTTTCAAACAAACTTAATATCTTCATAATCATAATATGTAGCGTTCTAGAGACTCGATTTCGAACAGAAAAATCGTAAATTAATCCCTAAACGGGCTTCCAGCTTCTTGGTCTCATGTTGTGAAAAAATCCCCCAAGCTTCACCTCAAACCTCACAAGAGCTAGCGATACCTAACCTACCTCATTTAAAAATTAGGCAGATAAGTTGGACTCGACTTGAACCGCATGGAATTTCATCATAATTCAGCAGTTTGTGTTGCCCGGAACCAGGTAAGTAGCTGTTGAATAATCTACCCCTACACCAAAGAGTTCATTAATGTAATACTATACTTACTTCCCTGTGTTTTCACTTCAATACAACCAGGAATGTATAATAAATTAATTAATTTTTATACGACATAACTTTTAAGGAAATTTAAATATTATTTGCCTCAAATGTTAGGAAAATGTTGAACCTGGTTTACACAATTTTAAAACTACCCATATATAAAAAAGTAGTATTTAGAAATATAATAGTTATAGTACCGTAAGGTATTTGTTATAATACCGTAAGGTGAAACTGGCCAGATTAAAAATAAAAATAAACTATGTAAAAGTACAATAGAAATTGTTATTCAATATGTGTGATAGATTCCATCAAGTGCCATCAATCTTCAGTATAAACAGTTTACTTATAATTATTACGTTAAACAACCCTAGGCCCAAATTATAACTTTCAATACCAACGAGAGATAAACTACTTGTCACCACCGACATTAATCTTAATCTGATACTCGTACGCAGACACTATAACAGTACAGTCAGCGTCAGATTGATCTTGACTAGCAAAATAATCAAAATAATCTTAACACCTTGGTATTCCCCCCTTCGTGTTAAGTGATGGTTCTGATATTTGATTTGGTACACATCTTAAATTCGGATGATAATACAATTTAAATCAATAAAAGAATTTGCTCTTAGGGGAGTGTGCCGTAACGTCAGTCGGCTCCTTATATATTTTCTTTTGAAAAATAGTCAGTGTTAATATTCTTTACAAAAATAAAATATAAACTAAGTATAAAATTATTATAATTAACACGTACAATCGTTATCTTCGAGGAAGCACACACGATTATTAAATAAACACGCATCTAGAGACCGAGTAAATTAAAGTGAAATGGTGAATAATTTACTTAATAAATTGCGAAGGGAAATATCTGAAAAAGCTAAATAGACGAACTGATTCAACTACTCATACCGATCTACATTCTATCTAACGTAAATGAACATGACTTCTTGCACTTATACCCGGGCTACTAGCGTTGCCCTTACACCCAGTATACAGTCTAGACTTAGCCTCAGATGCATGGCTCGAATCAACAATAGTGTCCGAAATACGGCAATAGGCTAACTCCCTGTTACGCGGGGTCTAATACGGGGTGAAATATGGATGTTAAAGTTCTTCTTCCTTCTGAATATGGATGTTATAAGGTAATGATTTAGTAGTTAGATCATTTTCTGACTTTGCTTTAGTCGAATTTTTAATTAGACGAAGGAAATTGATAGCAGCTAATTTCAATTTATGAAATAATGATGCCATATTTAATGTAATGGTGATGCTTTCAGTTTTCGTTCGCTCATGGCGCAACAGCGACAACCTCAATTGCTATGTCGTTTTTTGACGGAATCAAAGAAGAATCAACGAATGATTGTACTAAGATTGACATAATCGTTTACTTCATTACAGTACTATTTTTATTTCATCAAAAACAGACAACACAGTAAACGTCAAATAACTTCGTCTAATTAAAAATTCAACTATAGTCAAAATCGTTCTGACGCTGACAGTACTATAAAAGCTCCTCATTATTCAGACATAATTGATGTACACTAAAGAATTAGGACTAACCAGTTGATTAATAGTTATGTTATTAAAATAGCTAGTGAGTGTAATTGATATTGGCGCCTTGCTGGGCCAATATTGGCCAATACTGGGCGATGATCGCGTTTGGAGATAGATAAACGATGTCAGTTATAGGAGATATAAGTTTGTGATCAATAAAAAGTCGATTTACGTTTGTATTAAAGGAAAGTAGTAAATAAGTATTGACCTGTTTCCGTTGCACTCCTTTTTTTGGTTTTAGTTTCCTAGTTTAGTTTAGTTTCATTTCAATCTTTTACATTTCAAGAAAATTTATGTAATTACAGCCCATTTCTATATTAGCAACTTCTTATAAGTATATTAATCCTAAGAATCAGAAAAGAGAACAAGAAAATAAAAGAAAATAAGTTCCGATAAAAATCTTAGTTTTATTTAATTACCATTTTAAGTACGCACTTGAAATATATAATGGTATATGTTACGCCTCCTATGAAGCAGTCGCGATCACTACCGCCACGCCGGTGATCGCGATTGCTTCGTAGGAGGCGCGAGTTTGATTCCCGCTCAGTGCAAATAGTCTAATGGCAGCCGCTTCTCGGCAAATATCAAAAACGCGACGCATTTCTGTTAGTCTTCAAAAAAGCGGACCTCAGACTCCAACGTGAAAGCCACCGAGATTCATGCAACGACATGTTATGATATGTTAACTTATACATTGAATATAATGTATAGAAATCAATGTGTTCACCAACACATTATTCGGTAAAATTTAAGTCCGTAAAAATGTGATGTCTCTCATTTACAATAGTTTCCGCCGACGAAGTATTTTCCGGTCCGTTCCACATTTTATTCTGTTCAAACGTGACGTCATGTTTCAGAAATCTTTGCTGTTTTGTATTCCACATCGCGTTTTGATTGATTATACAGATCTTTTGACTGTAATATTTTTTTGATGAAAACATTTTGTTGTAGTTCTGTTGAATTTATCACTAGGATAAAATTAAGAACTGATTCTCTTTATCATCGTCCTTGCGTTTATTCCGGTTTCTCCGGCCTTCTCCTTGGAGTCCAGGTTCCACTTAAATTATGATGTTGTATAGAGTTTTTCTGGTTACATTGGAACGACTAATGTCTGATCTCCCACCAACTCTGTAAATGTTTAGTGGCCAACCACTTGCAGAGTTGTTCAGGGCACTCATATGGGCCACCGTTTTGACCTAACGACTATTGACAACTTGCTCCCGTAAAAGCAAGTCAAGATAAGAAAAAGTAGGAGAGAAATCCTAGTACTGGTTTTAGATTCAACCAAGACTAAGGGTGAAATGATAATGAAACTAATAATTAGTACTCACTAGTTGTTTTGCTCTACGCAAAAAAAAATCAATTGAAAGTAATTTTGTCTAGTGGGACAAAAAAAGCTACTATTACGACTTACATACACTTTTATTCGTAGTAAATCTTTAAGAGTGTCTGAAATGCGGTTTAGGTGTTGGTTATTTTTATTTAGTACTAAACCCCAGGATCGATGTTTATTTAGAGCCATTGCTTTGCCACCATTTCCACGCTACCAAAGAACGTATACTTTTATTTAGATTTCTGATATGTTTAAAGAAACATCTTTTATTATCAGAGTGAGTTTAATTTTACTATCAAAATATTTTTTGTGTGTATGCATTTTTTAAACTATTGCATGCCAAGCAAAATACTTATTCTATATTTAAATACGGAAAAGTTGAAAAGCAACTATTTATTGACAATTTTGTTTATAATAAATATCTTTTTTTAGCTGAAGGTCAAAAAAATGTTTCGCATACAATCATTAAAATTATCTAATAAAGTCATTATTTTTTTCAATAGTCACTAAAGAGCTTTTATAATCTTTACACTTGCTATTCCCCTTTGTTTAAATTGTTTGGATATGGATGAAAATGTCAGAAATAAGTTTTGTTATGTTTTAATTATTATTTTATTAAATAGGGATACCGTCGGTATAATAAACTAATATAACTACTAACAGCATTAAATTCTACTAGATAGACCATATTTTTTTGTATACAACTGAAGTGACAGACAAGCATACGGCCCACCTGATGGTAAGTGGTTATAGTGGACTATGGACGTGTGCACCACCAGGGGAGTCACACTCGTGCTGCCGATCCTGTAAACACAGAAAGTTTCTGTGCCGTCAGTGTAGAAGACAAAGCTGGAGTAGCCTTTGGTCTTCCCACTGACAGCACAAAACCTCTCCAGTGAGCTATCATATCGCCATAATTTCAAAAAAAAAATGTCATCATTTTCATCAGCACGCTCTAGACTGCTTTAAAAGCCACATAGTATTTAGAACCTACCAATAATAGTTAACACAAAAATAGCATTTCCTCGAAGCTAATTAAAGTCGTTGACCACTTTTTCATTAGTCATCATAAGCGGTGACATATTCTATATGACTAAATCTTTTGGAACTTTTGTCATGCTTTAATTAGGGTACCGTAGCTAAACTAGAATAGATATTAATTGACTGAAATGAATTGTGATATTAGTTTGATAGGAAGTAAGATAATACTTCCTATCCTACTAATATCACAAATTTCAAATTTTGGTGAAATGTTTGAATATTTGGATGTTGTTGTTGTGATTCAATCACACTCATGCGACTGTATCTCAATACTGATTATAAGGAGGGGTACTTCTCGTAATAAATCTGTTCTAAATTTAGTTTCGACCTAATCTTCCAAATATTAAAAGGTCAAGGATAATTTATTGTCTGAAATAACAGATAGGCTACTTTTTATTACTGAAATTGGTTTTGATGGAATGCAAGAACGGGACCTAACGAATATTTACAACGGCATCAGCTAGTTATTGTTTTAATATTAAATGTGATTTCCTGCTGCACAACACTACAGTAAGTGTAAGTAGTACCGTTATTATTTTCTTCCCTTCTGCACTACCGGTTCAGTAGTGTCGTCGGTAATTCCAAAAAAACAGTGAGCAATAGCACTACCAAGTCACCCTGCTAGAAGTCCTTCAAGAACCAAGCGGTTCGGTGACTCTTTCCTTTGTCGCACCATTAAGACCTGGAATTCCTTGCCAGCTCACGTGTATCCCTCTTCCTACAGTCCCGGGTCCTTTAAGCGGGGCGTGAAAAAGCATCTGATGAGGCCGTCAAGCTGAGTGCCACCATTGTTAACATGGCACGTGTATATAATGGTGGCCCTCTTTCTTGAGACTTTACCTTCAGCTTACCATCAGGCGAGGTAAAGTCAAATTGACGTGTCCTATTTATAAAAAAAAAAATCGTAAGAATATTATTCCCTCTCACAGTGGCCCAATAGATTTGACATCATTGTCAAGAAAGACTATTTAAAAAATGAGTCAATTAAGGGTGTAAGTATAACTGTAGTGATGTTTGCGTCTCCCACTTGACTCTTGTCTGTTTTTGCATGACTAAGTGCATTTTTCTCGCGGTCATGTTACCGAGCAGGATTGTAATTAAGACGAGACGTTGCCCAAATTTATTTTAATCTGTCGTGAGAACTGCTACAATTTATAGAGCCACTTTACATGATTATAGAACAATCAAAATGAGACATGGTTTTTAAAACTTATAGTCCGTATTCTCTTTGTTCTACCGAGTGCCAATCTCTTTCACTTCCCAAGTTAACATGTCTAATACCCCACCCCTCCGGAGCCGGAGGGGGAGGTTATGTCGGATTCGAACCGACTAAACCGCACGCCGTCTCTGGGTCGTAGTGCTAGGCCGAAGGTGAGGTTGTCATGCGACATATCCCTCGCACCCCGGCTGACCCAGGGCCATCTCTCTCGGTCTGGCCCTCCTCGGGAGGAGGGACCACGTGGTCCCCGACTCAACCCCGGTGTGGGGAGGCGCGCATCGTACGCCTGCTTCTGCTAGGGTGACGGGCGGCTCCACCCGTCACCCTCAGGCCCGCGCTCATGGGGGGCGGAGGTCGGTCTGCGCCCTCCAGCGCCCGAGCCGCCTTCGAGCGCAGTGGGTTGATTGATTGATAGATTGTAACGACATTACACGCAAATGAATAAATGAATCTGATACGTCATGGAGGTGACACCATAGTCTGCACATATTGTTTTGATGTTTTGAAAGGGTGGCTTCATAAGGTTTTCCAGCTTATAAATCAACCCTTTTGTCTTTCTAGATCACTGCTAAATAAATAACTTCTTTTCCACAACTGCAAATTTTGAAGGATGTTTCTACGTACCACTGTAATCAAGCATGACAGTTTAATAAGTACTGTACAGAGCTATCGTAGAGATTACGATATTATTATATGCAGGACCGAACCTGCATTTGATACCGTACTACAGTGAAAAACTGATTTACCTTGTTCAGAACTCGGAGTTTACACGAGTTCTTATGGCCATTTGATGACGCTCTCGATGAAGTTTTTATATTGTTTGCAGCGAACATCCAATACTATATTGTCTTGAGGATATAGCTATTAGCAGTTTTGATAGCCGAATTAGTCAGCCGTATGATAGTATTAATGCAATGACAATGCTTGAGCAGTCTATCCATGGTGAATTGACATATATAACGGTTGAAGGCATTGACAAGAGAGCTAAATTAAATTATTGTGGTTAAGTCACATCTGGTATGAATTACTTAAGTGAGTTAATATTATACTTATCAAGTTTTCATCGTGGTTAAAATTTAATTACGTTTAGACTACGAAAGTTGGTGTAGATATCTTTCAAAGCATGTTTTTAGATATCGCCTTATAAAATAAATGCGCTATTCGGGAAAATACCATACTGCAGTTCTTACGGTTTGTTTTTTGTACTACTTAGTTGGCAGACAAGCTCACGGCCCACCTGATGGAAATTGTTTACCGTGACCTATGGACGTGTGCAACACCAGGGGCGTCACACTCGCGCTGCCGACCCTATCAGAACAGAGTTTCAGTGCCGTCAGTGTAGAAGATAATGCAGGGCAAGCCTTTAGTGTTCGGAGGCTAAGGTCAAGCTGCTGTCACTCAATCAAATAAATAGGAGGGGAAGGAATAGAGTCATGATGATAATGTGACATTGTTTTTTTTTTTCAGAGTACATTAAACCATATACGCACTGTCGACTAGTCACCGGCGACGCGGTCGGCAGCGACTGTTAATTTCATTAGTTCAAATAGGTATCTACGCACTTAGTCGCCGGTTGCTCGCCTATGTTTTAGCAGCCAAGAGACTGAGTAACTGGGACTAATCGACAGTACGTTATGGCTCTAAGGGGTAGGTACCAACTTTAATTTAGGGTCTTAAAATAGTCGGCATGGTATAAATGAGTGTTGCTTGCTGCCTCTGTGATATGAAAAAAGGAAATGAAAATGCTCGCCAATAATTTTTCTTCGAGATTTTTATAGTGCCAATCACACCTCGTTATTCAAGTGGGAATCACAAAATTGGAATGGAAAATGGCGTCGCAATATGGCGACTGTGCTCATCCACTCATAGTGGCGCAATTTCCTCCCGCACAGATGACGGCGTCTGCGTCAAATGTCTTATTTTATGAACTCACTGCTTCATATACTGTTTGCATTAAATTACATTTGTGAAGAGTGTTTTAGGATCATAGGAAATTGAGTGCCCTTCTTTCTAATAATGTGGACCTTGTTATTTCAACATTACTGTTTTTTATTTGCTTCTCCCGTTATTTGAAGCGTAGGAACATAATGTTCCTCAGACGCGAAAGAAACATCCTCAGTTTATGAATTACTTACTCTTACCGCTTTTACCTCTTAAAGAAGGGCATTAGAATATTGCTACTGGGTCGGCAGCACTAGTGTGACGGGTCTCGTGTTGCACAAGTTCATAATCACTTTCCATCAGGCGGGTCGTATGCTTGTCTACCACCTAAGTGGTATAAAAAATCATGATACGGTTTGTTTAAAGGATCCAACATTAAAAAGCATCTACATAAGTTTTGTTTTATAACAAAAATAATATTAGTAACCGAAATTACGAATATTATTAAATTATAAATTAATTATAATATTATAATTATAAATTAATTATAATATTATAAATATAAATTAATTATAATATTAAAATTATAAATTAATTATAATATTATAATTATAAATTAATTATAATATTATAATTATAATATTATAATTATAAATTAATTATAATATTATAATTATAAATTAATTATAATATTATAATTATAAATTAATTATAAAATTATAATTATAAATTAATTATAAAATTATAATTATAAATTAATTATAAATAATATTAAATTGCTTGTGCTAGGAGTGGGCTCACGTTGTTAGTGGTATCGCCAGAATTCGAACTCGGGATCACTCGATCGTTAGGCCGATTCGTTACTCTCTAAGCTACTGATGACGTAACCCTTGTGTTATACTAAGTCTAGAAGGACACCACTATTTAGAAAGTTTAATGTTAGTTATCAAGAATTCCTGTAAAATTACTGACAAGTAACGCACCCTAGAAGTATCAAATTAGGGATGCAAGGTAACAATATACAGTAGCTAATGTTCCATTTAGATACATTAATGTGACAGCAGCGGGTGGAAGCGTAACTTTATACTTTATGTTGACATGATAGGGAGAATTGAACAATATTTATTGAATTAGGGGAACGTTTTGAACACAGGTAGGGTGAGGTCTTCTTACTATAAATAGGTAGATATTTAAAATATCATTCTTTCTTATACACTTGGGTATTATTTATTGTTGAAAAGCTTCAGTACCGGTAAGATCATCTAAATTTTAGAAAGAAAGGTACCCTATTTCATTTTTGAGACCTTGTTCGACATAACGACGAATTTCCGTTCAATTGAGCAGTCCGACTGGGGAAGTACCTCCACCCTACAGAATATCGCGGTCATAACAACCTCGTGTTGTCTTCCTGGTGTTGAGTAGGCTAGCCAGAGCTCACTAGAGAGTTTTTGTGCTGTCAGTGGGGAGACTAAAGGCTATGCCCGCTTTGTCTTCTATACTGATGGCACAGAAACTCTCTGTCTTTACAGGGTCGGAAGCACGAGTGCGACTCCCTTGGTGTTGCACGCGTCCAGAGGCCACGGTAACCACCTTCCATCAGGTGGGCCGCATGCTTGTCTTCCACTTCGGTGATATAAAAAAATGCCTAAAGGCATTTAAAGTAACTTACGTTCTATTTTGTAGAATTCTGTAGAAGCATGAGCATAGCACACATAACGTAACATAGCATAGCAAGCACAGGAAGCATAAGTAGCAAATAGAAGAAGTAGATTCTGTATAAGCATTAAGGTGTACGGGACCCACTAAGATCTTCAGAGTACTTTATTTTTAACTAGGACACGTCAATTTGACTTCACGTCGCCTGATGGTAAGTACAAATCAAACTCACCTGCTAGTCGGTACATCTGCTGATTGATAAAGAGGCTCACAAGTTTTTAGTTTTTTTTAACTTGACCAACACCTTCTATAATCAAGTACCAATCAGGTTAGCACTTTAATAACTATTACTACTCATTTTATCCTTACAGGGATACGAAGGCTTGAAAAAAATCACTTTAAATGTCGTATTTTGTAAGTTTCAACGAGAGGCAACTTTTACTCCCAGTCATCAAATAAACTAAATCAACCATTACCGTTTTTATTTTTCAGCAAGTCGATTTTACGTTCAAACTGAATTTTACGGTTCCCTAAAACATTGCGGTCGTGAACGGTACGATTGGGTTCAAATATTATAAACTTTGGTTCCAAGACGTCGGAGTTAAACGTTGTGTAATTTAGCATTACCCACAATTGGACCGCAAGTGAACCGTAATTGAGAACCCACATCTACAAGTACGTGGTAATTAATCAGCCATTCTACTGATGCGGTGCCTAAATGAACTAAAAGGCATTTAGTCAAGTTTTTTTTTTTTCTTTCTAAATAGATGTATATTAATGCAATTAGAGCTTATTCTATTACTATTTCAAAGTAAATATTCACTGATTTACCTAATGGTTCGGGAGTCGATCTTACGAAGTGAAGTACCTCCGCCATATAGAATACCGAGGCCATAACAACCTTGTGTTGTGTTCCTGGCGGTGAGTAGGGTATTCTCAGGTCGGGGCCGCGTTTCGAACCGGTGGTCCATTTGCTAAACTAGTCTAGATTTTTTTTTAAACTTGACGTTTTGTAAGTACCGTTTTAATGGTCTATACAGAATAAATGATTTTTTACTTTGACTTTGACTTTGACTCAGAGCTCATTGGAGAGTTTTGTGCTGTCAGTGGGAAGACCAAAGGCTATTACTGCTTTTCCTTCTAAGGCACAAAAACTCTGTGTTTACATGGTCGACAGCACGTGAGTCCACTGGTGTTGCACACATCCACAGGCCACGGTAACAACTGTCCCTCAGGCTGACCGTGCACTTGTCTGCCACCTCAGTGGGATATAAAAAACAGTTATATAGCCTAGCTGGACGAATTAGGGGAATACTCATAAAAATGATTAAAAGGCCTAGGAAAACGGACTCCAGGTCATAAACTGGAAGCTTTGGAGGTAGCTGGAACAATGACAGGATGAAGAAGCCACCAGAAAGGATACTTCAACCAGACTTTTGATACGATTTTACCTGTATTACAATGTAAGAGCGTTTTTACATCCACAACGGACGGACGGACAATGTGAAAACGCTCTAAGTCGGCGCAGTTTCAAGTGAAGTTTTAATCGACCATTAATGTCCGCGATTGACGCGGCAATGATACGATAAATCACTGTACCATTCACCCGTACCGTTTCGTCTACCGACCTCAATCGATCAATATATATTGCAGTCAACTGCTAGATATACCTTTCACAATCCACCTATTTCCGCCTCCAGTCCGTCTCAGCAACCTTTTTCAAGTTGTCAGCCCATCTGGCTGGGGGGCGTCCCATCTTTCGTTTGCCTATTCGCGATTTCTCTCTAAAACTCGTTTACTCCAACCGCCATTGGTTCTTCGACAGTCAGTTGTCTGATGAATGAGGAACACACCAGCCAAATCATTAAAACAGGAAACAGATCCTAAATACCGGTATTTAGCTTCATAATTTTGTTTAATATTCCCACACGCATTATACTGCAGACCGCCCACACTGATAAAAGTCAAGTGCTTTCAACTTTAATCTTGGCATTAAGGACGGTCCCAGCTGTCAACGGTGCGATAAAATGGAAGCTGGTGTCATTGATAATGCATTGACTACTTACGCGAGAAGTTGAGATAGTAATGTGATAGGAAGCTTTTAGTGTCTTCGCGAAAGCATCAGCAAATAATAAATAACTTGATATTAAATAATTACGTATTATTTCAACAGTAATATAAATATAAGTCTTCAGGCTGGGAATCATACCATCGAATTTCAGAACACGAAAGTTCTAGCTACCACAACACATTTTTTCCCACGTATACTTCGAGAAGCCATCGAAATATTCAAGCATCCCAACAACTTTAACCGAAAAAACGAGGGATTTCAGCTCAAAAAAGATTGGTACCCAGCACTGAGAGCCACTCGGGATCACAGTGCAAACAACCAATCAGGATCGAGTACGTCCGCGCCACAGCGCTTGGCCAATCAGAATCGAGTGAGTCGATTCCCCGCTCCGACCGTGCCTATAAATACAGCCGTGACTCAAGTCGCACGTCAGCCGCCGGCGAGGCAAGGTCTCCGAAGTTGTCGTCGCCCGGCCCTGCGCCACTGAAGATGTCGACCGCAGTGATCGACGAAACGTCTGGAACGCAAGTTTCACATGGACCACGGCCAATCAGCCCGGAAGCAGTATATTCTACATTAATAAAAATAGCTATTTAAATAGTAACACTTAATGAGTGATTTATATTCACAGTTGTCTTGGTTTCATCTCGCGGTTAAATATTAGTCTTTTACGTATTTACCAGAATAAACCTAATCGAGAGCAGACGAGGGCACACATGAATACAGAACCCTATAATCTTACTTACTCAAATAAAATATCACAATTTTTTTTTTTTTGAACTGTAATTTAAGTTTCTTATAGCTTTGTTCACAATTTTTACATATTATTACAGATGTATTGGCAAAAATTAAATTAAATTAATAAAGTTACCTACTATATATACACAATACTAAATAAAAAAATATAAAAATAAAATAAATGATTTTTTTTAAGTATTTAGTATTCAATGGCTTTTAAAGCGAAAGATCGCGGGTTTGAATCCCTCCTAAACCGATTCAAATTTTTTACTACCTTAATCGATACTACGATTATCTTTACTTTACGTATGAAAAGCACTATAAAATACCGGAGGATGTTGGGGTTTCGTCATCTAGACCGGACATATTTCTATACTCGAAAACGACTAAATATGTGGTCCTTGTGGAACTTACTGTACCGTGGGAAACAAATATACCGAAGGACCACACACTTAAGAAAAATAAATACTACGATCAAAAACGGTTACGTGGTTAATTTGTATGCAGTAGAAGTGGGAGCTAGAGGTATACCAGCTAAATCTCTCTATAACCTACTTAAAGATCTAGGCCTATCGAGAGCTACAATAAGCTCATTACTAGGACGAATGTCTAAAGCGGCACTAGTAGGTTCGTATCAAATAGGCAGGGAGGGGAACTTGGGTAGTGAAGGTGAGTGTTGATGTACATCAACAAAAGGGGCCCCTTCTAAACCTACACTTGGGTCGCAAGTCCCAGGCACTGTCCCGAGTTCCCAACTCAGCAACGCGATGGACCCGGCACCCGCACAGAGAATCCATGGATTGCTAAGAATATCGTCTCTCTACTCGGAACATCAAATAAATTCGTACACAACGAGATACTCTGTTAAGAGTTACTTGATATTATAGTTACACATATCGTACTTTTTTTTACACATAAAAATTTATTACTGACGTTCGAGTACCATACTAATTTATAAGTGCTTTGTAAATTTTTTTTCAAGTAACTTTTTTAATACTTTATTTGAATTATTACAATCAGGTCTATTATTATAATAATAACTAAAAATTATGTACATTGCAAGCATTATCATATCTTAAATATATATTTAAATTAAATTAAATTAAATTAATAAAGTTACTATATAATTACTCAATACTAGTTAAAATGCGTCTTGGAATTCATCCGCATCGCATGCCTCTTGTGGAAGTGTTCCCAGAAGACTGGCAGCATTGACACGTTGTATGGCAATGCTTAATCTCTGACCTAAAAAGAGGCCAGCCTTCTGGTCACGAGAAGCGTCGACCATACGCTTCGCAATCTCCCTGAAGAGATTGCGGGCGCTCGAACCTCAAGGCCCAGCAGCACGGCTGGCTGTGCCAGGTAAATGGGTAGGGGCAATGCTGTCGACGCAAGTTGCGTCCCACACCAAAGTCCTACCCATTTTCCAAAGCATTAATGACATACCATCCGGTCTCTTGCCATCGTCACGCGCCTAATCGTTTGGTTCAAGCACAGCTGGCCGGCGGTGACAAGAGCACGGCTGATTATGTCGTTGAGCATGACAGGCCATGGTGTCCGAGTCGATCAACTGCTTCTCCACAACGACATCGATGCGGAGAAACACATGGTGGACCTAAGCGGAAGCACGTCGCGATGCGGAAGGAGGCACACAATAGGATACTGTCCCAATATACACCGCCTGACTGACACTGGTGGTTTTATAAATTCGTTTCGCCGCGTAAAATGTATCTGTACATGAACTCTTTAAAGTATTGAAATCCGTCACATACATACCACAAAAAAACCCATTTCAAAACATAATATTGAGAACTAGCTGTTGCCCGCGGCTCCGCCCGCATGGATGTCGATTATGATATGAATTTTCTTTGCTATAAACCTCACGGAGCCCGAGACCTTTCCAACGAATGCAAAATCGTGGAAATCGGTTCGTGCGTTCTGGAGTTATAGCGTCGGGAAGGACAACCCGACTTATTTTTATATAGTAGTAGTAAACATTGTATGTGTGCATGTAAAGCTATTTTCTGCTCGTCTCTCACTTTGTTATGAAGTGGTTATTACAAAACTTCTGTAAGTGGTTACTATTTGCCCTATGAACAGTTTCAATACCGAAAAGTTGTGACTAAATGATGGAGTGACATTTTCGTCTTGAGCCACCACAAGACTTACCATAGTCTTTTTCATTCTAGCATTAATTCCAGTCGCATCCGAAGCCTTCAGCTTGGAGTCTGGGGTGCAATTTACAAGTCTAACTGCGGATTTGGCTGAACTTCGATATTCACTGTGAAGCGACTGCCATCTGACCTCCACAACACAAAGGCGATATGGACGCTTTGCAGTTAGACCAGTTGTTGGATTTTTGAGGGCTACAACTACCCGTAACGACTGCCATAGACGTTCGTATGGTAACCTGGACCGACGAATTAACATACTCTCCGAGGCACGCCCAGACTAATGCAATTATACCCATATTCATGCATGCAAATATTATAACTGGTTTTTGGTTTCACCAAAAACAGAACATTACCTGTGTTTAATTTTATTTTTCAGCTTTTACTAATTTAATTTAATTGAATTAATGATAGATGGTAAATGTTCTGTTTCTCCCATTTTAAGGGACAGTACTCATAATTTTTATTCTCTATTGCCAGTTTTAGCTTACATCCCTATGACATCATCCATGTGACAACACCTCACTAAGCTAAAGACCCTGCCTTCTTTAGCTTAGTGAGGTGTTGTCACATGGATGTCCATGGGCGTAGCTCATGTGATATCCGCCCTCCATGGCAGATATTACTAGTAGTTGCCTGGACATCATGTGTCAACGATCTAAAAATAAATCATAAAAATTATAAAACAAATATCAAATTTAGAATTTAGGAAAAAATTGAACGTGTGGGCTGTTCCTGACAGTTGACGAGAGGTCTTCGGAAGAAGCCAGCAAGGCTCCGGAAGCTCAAGATTTGAAGAGAAGTGTTCTAGCTTCCGCGATCCTCTAAAACGAGTATCGTATAAAATTATAAAAAACCTCGCGTAAAGTCTCCTTTTAAAAAGCTCGTATAGGAATGATATGTTTTATTCCCAATAAATATCAATATTACAGCAAAAGAGTGGTTCCACTTAAAGTAACATTGTGAAACTGTGGAGATGAAACCCCCAACTCCACAGTTCTAAGGCTAATTTTATCTTTCAATTCAATACAAGTTATTAATGAATGGTTGCAGGGAAACATCCTTAAAGCTCAAGCCAAACTCCTCAGCCTGTAGGTGTACCAGCTAAACAAGGGATAGGGTCCTGGCGATGGCTTTCCTCGTTAGACGGAAGTTGCTCCTGGATAAACCGAAATACCAATCAAAAATAATAATGCTCAAGCACAAGACCCACGGCTCTAAAGTAATTTTGAAATCTGTTGAAAAAACTATTAGAATGGCGATTTTACTTAGGAATATAATTAATAATGAAGTTTTAAATCGTATAATATATATAGATTCCTACTATCAATGAGGTAAATATTAAGGCCAGTATTTTAGAATGGTACATAATTATGAATCTCGATTTTTCTGAGGATATTTTGTATAGACAATCTGTTAATCTACCTAAACAATATGTCCTCAAATAAATCGCAATTCACGACTGATCGTCATTCTAGAGTACAGGCCTTAGATTAAGTTTTCAAAAACAAAACAATGTTTCTACAATATTACAAAAACAAAACAAAAATTTACAAAAACAAAACAAAAATCCAAGCAGTGGGCCACATTTAGCGAACAGAGGACACGCTCGAACAATACTAGTAGTTTTTTTTCAGAGGCCGCCCCAGTTCCGAGTAAAAATGAGCGTTGCAGCAACACTGTTGGATGCAAATTGAATGCGCAACTTGGAAGTGCTTTGAACAATCGTATCGGACGCTCTGCAAGTAGAGCTTAATACAACTAGAGTGGAAATTGTGAGGAAAATCACTGCAAATTGTAGGCAGCTCTATTTTGACGTACATTAGTTTGCTATTAAGTCTGCATGTGTGGGTTCAATTTTAACATGTGCTTTATGTCAGTGCATGATTTCGTTACGAGGTAATTATTTGCTAATTATTAATGATGAAATATGTAGGGTTACATCTGGAAACTGTGCGCACAGTGGGCTATGAATTGCACACGTCCATAAGCTGTGGTAACCGCTTTCCATCAGGTGAAAAGTGTGCTTGTCGTGCAAGTGGTATTAAAAATCATTATCATTGAAATTTAGACGTTATACTGATTGTATTCGAGGCCGAGGGAACCTCAGGGCTCAGGGTTCGCCTTCCGGCGCCTCCTCCTCCACTTCGCACGATCTTGGGCGTCCGTGGTAGTCAGACCATTTGTACGCATATCATCCTTCACAACATCAAGCCAGGACTTTTGGGGCCTACTCTTCTACCTGGATCCGGCGGGGGTTTCATTGCCAGGCATTTGATACCCATGTAGCCTGGCTGTTACCGCAAGACGTGGCCACACCAGCAACTCTCTTGCATTTTATCTGCAATGTCAAGGACATGAAGGCTGCCGCGGGTGGATGTGCGGAGTGACTCCACACATCCACCGCAGCATTTTCATCTCCGTGACACGCAGCTCCTGCTGTCAAACCTGGTGTGGTATTAAAAACCTAAGGAAATGTCATATGTCCAAGCGTAGTTAAGCTTAAGTTGGTTTATCATTTTACCATAATCAATAAGCGATCTGCTTTTTTTTAAAATGAAATTTCATTACGTAGTCAATCGAGCTCTTTTTAATGCATTCCAGTGAACACAAACACTATAAATTGTTGTTTTCAACGTTATTTGCATACATACATATACTCACGCCTGTAAACGCCGGAGCCGGAGGGGGAGGTTATGTCGGTCTCGAACCGACTAAACCGCACACCGTCTGTGGGTCGATATGCTAGGCCGAAGGTGAGGTTGTCTCGCCGGTATTCGCATGCTTCTGTTAGGGTGACGAGCGGCTCCACCCGTCATCCTCAGGCCCGCGCTCATGGGGGGCGGAGGTCGGTCTGCGCCCTCCGACGGCCTCGGCGTTTCGAACGCCAGACACTCGGTGAGCGTGTGCAGCCCCGAGTCTACGCTCGCGTCGCACTGATGGCACTCGGACGTTGGCTCTATGCCTATCAGATGCAGGTACCGCCTGAAGTTCCTGTGTCCGGTAATGACCTGCGTCTGACGGTACGAGAGGCCACCATGTGGCCTCTCTAGCCACTACCCCATGATGGGTCTTACCCGCAATCACGGCGTGCCCTATCCCCGAAGGGGTAGGCAAAAGTGTATTAACACCCACATTTCGCGAACTATGATTTTCGGTTCCACGTAATAGGGGCGAGCCTATTGCTGTAAAGCGGCCACATAGTACCTATGTGGGCTGTATGTTTACTGTTGGATGCCTATGACAGCCCCATTCCTAATACTACTACTAACTTAATGATACTATTCTATAATACTATTCACGATTTTGGGCAGCTATTCATGACTAATCTTAAATGATTACTCATCTATCTAACTCACAGTCTTGGCACAGGTAATTGTGATACGTACAGCTAATATTACTTGAGACAGAAAACCACCATCTTTTCCCAAACTTGGCGAATTCCTAGATATTGGTAAATATATGAAATGTCTTATCTATGAAATACTTTGATCTACGCACATTGCGAACAAAGATATCGACTGTCTAGTAACTTTGAATACTATCTCAGTAAATGAACATTCTCATTCACAAATATGTATTGTTTGTCGTCGTTCTGAATTAGTTATTGTCTTCTGTTATGTATTGCTTTGTGTTATTTAGTATCTGGGTGATCCCAGACACGACCAAATATCACACTTCGTATCAGTGAAATACTTATACCTTGAGTAATTTTGTGGTTTGTATTATTGACCACTCCAAAATCTTTTACAAATTCAAGGCTGCCAGATTAATACTACATATTTGAAGTAATAAGTACCACAAAAGAAATATATTTGAAAAAAAAAAAAATAGAAAACAGAATACTTTTCAATAACAGTAATTATTCCCACTCCCATAAACAATTCTCTTCATCCTATATCAATTATTTCAGGATCAATTCAGGATTCTATTCAGCGCAGTGAAATCCATACTAATATTATAAAAGTATGTGTGTGTGTGTCTGTTTGTCTTTCGCGGCCACCACTGGACTGATTTTGATGAAATTAGGTAAAGGGGTAGATTAGACCTTGAGAAAGAACATAGGTTATGTTTGGTTATGATAACCGAAATCCACGCGGGCGAAATCGTGGGTAAAAGTACTAGCTTTACTAACTTTACAAATATATCTAAGTATTTATTTCTAAATACTGTAAACAGAATAAGGTTAGTCATAATCAATCTCACATTGTTTGTTTGAACATCAGACATAAGAATATTTTATGTATGCTACTCAAACATACATAAAATTTCTGCGTTTGTTGCTGTAATAATTTATATTTTTTTATGTATTATAAAAAAATATACATTACTAGCTGTCGCCCGCGGCTCCGCCCGCGTGGATGTCGGTTATCGCGAATCGGGGTATGAAAAATAGATGTTGGCCGATTCTCAGACCTACCCGATATGCCCAAAAAATTTCATGAGAATCGGTCGAGCCGTTTCGGAGGAGTTTGGCAACGAAAACTGTGACACGAGAATTTTATATATTAGAAGATTACAGCAACAAACGGAGATAGTTTTTGTTTTTGTTTTGTACACCATTTGTTTCTATTCTTGCATATTTAACAACTTTCCTTTGCTGCAATTAAGTCTTTTAATTCATTGATTCAAGAAAGCTATTAAAATATACAATAAACTACCAGTTGGTGTGAGAGCGCTACCTATCACTAAATTTAAATTCAACATAATATTTAATTTTTTTTTAGAAAAATATTTTTATTCGGTGAGGGAATTTATAGATAGCAAATTCAATGTTAAAGATATTATATTGACTAGTGTAAAACAAATAAATAACCAATGAAATAATTAATTAATTACATGTGTGACATAAGTTATATTATTATTTGATATTATTATTTTTGTTAAACTTAATATTTCTACACCTATCATGGCAGAATATGTATGACCACTGTAATAACATTAAGACCTCGATGTACCATATTCTTAGAAATAAATTCATTCATTCATTCAAAGTATAGCCTAGGAATCTTACTGGGAAACTTGTAGGCAACCGTGTTTCATCGTAGATCATATCGTTACTTACCATCGGATGTGATAGAGATGAAAACGTAAGCTTGTAAGATAAAAATAATAGAATGTGTCTAAGAATTTACCTTATTTAGTCAGACTTGATCGCATTACTTACTGAAAAAGACACCGCTCTTCATAGTTAGTGGTAAACATAACTAACAGCAACTTGACATCAAAACTGCCACCTAATCATAAAGAGAACCCCTTCAAAATGTTATAACCCTGTGCTAACTACTGAATACCAACAATCCTCATTTAATATCATCTCCACAAGCGAGCGTTGTCGTCACACGATAACCGCGTACTCAATCATCTAGCTGACTAACTAGTGAGTTAATGAGATAAAGCTAGCAGACGGACGGCAGTGATGTATTAATTTTGCACGCCTGACAATGTTGGGGCTCGCGAATGCCTCGTCGAGTAGGTTACGGTTGACTCTGTGTATTATATGAGAAGTGGAGAGGTAACCGCTTTTGCGGGTTAATATGGCGGAGGTGCTGAAATTGTAATGGTTTAGTGAATGTTTATTTACATAGTACTTGTGATAGATAGTACTTTTCAGTGTTTTAGGCTAGTTGTACATGTGAATAACTGGATTGAAACTTACATTTAAAAGAAAGTATGCTACATTTACAGACAGTCATTAGTTAAAGGTGGAAGTGTAGGGCCCTACTAACACAACAGGGGCCAAGTCAACAACTAACGTGGTGCTGGGACAGGCTTTTCTTTCGGGATCGGGAGATCAGATAATAGTCGATGAAATCTGGCTTACTCAGGCCGCAACTGGGAAATCGCTAAAAGGATGATGGCTATTTTATTCGGCATCTTTCTTTCATTCTGTCAATCAATCTCAAAATCTCCGACATTTGCATGAAATTATAAATTATTAAAAAAAAATTAGAAATAAGATAGGAAAAAGTTGAATCTTCCTCACAGGGTCAATTTTGAAACTTTAACTAATGATTGTGGATTTTTTTTGTTGTCTATTTCGCAACTTAATGTAATTATGATCCTACACAATGTAACAATTGTTTGTGATGAAATAAATGCAATAAATGAAATTACATACATAAACTCACGCCTTTATCCCCGAAGGGGTAGGCAGAGGTGCTAGCACCCACATTTCGCCGGTTTATGTTTAGGTCCCAATGTAATAGGTGGCGAGCCTATTGCCATTAACCGGGCACTTATAAACCTGCGATAAATACACACATAAATTCCCAAAGCATCGAAAAGTCATTGGTGTGTGCCATGGTAAAACCTGGGATCGAACCCGAGACCTCGTCTCAGCAGTCCATTACCCATACCACTAGGCTACTAGAACTCGCCCGAAACAATCCAAATTTCTCCTTTGTACCACTATTTGAGGTGACGGTGGAGGCGTCCAACGATATTCTCACGCCTACACGGATCCAATTTTGTCTATCTTAACCACGGAGGACAGAATATGATTAAGTAGCGGAGATGCCATAGTCAAATTTCTCTTAAGAAAAACGCGTGACCAAATGCGGGTGGGAAGGGAGACGCGGGGGGCATGACGTTATACCTCGTCCCCGTCTCCATCTAGTGTGTCATAGCGAAACCGAACAGAAACAGTGTGGCGCACACTTATTTTATATTGTAGGTCGCTGGTTATGTGCTAAATTAAACCACAAGAAAAAAGTTGAGCGATAGGTGAATTTATTGACTCAAACCAATACACACTGAAATTAGATACACAAGCCAAACTTGTTAATAATAGAAATTCGGATACACGCATAGTTTTGTTTGTTTGGATCAAACATGCTGGGGCCGAAGCCAAAAGTTAACAATTAAGCATTTACTTATTGTATTTTATGAAATTATAATAAATCTGTTTAAAACTAGACTATTCATTTTTAAGTTAAGTTTAACAAAACTGGAACTTAGATTAACTCTTTAATTTGAAAACTAAATATTGACTTAAATTATTTCTTATAAAGAACTTAGACTCTCTCTTAAAATTATACTCAACCTCTGAGTTTAATAAAGATACACTGCATTTACTTTTACCTACTAATCAGGTAGGCGCTAGCCAGTCAACAAGGTTTACATAACATTCTTACTGAAATACTGAACTAGAATTTGGTCTATATTACTTATTCTATGTTTACTTATAATCTATAGGCAATGGACAAACTTTCATGATACTTGTCCTAATGACTGAAACATTGCCATTTTTGGCAATTTTTACATCTAGGGCACGGACTTTACCGTCTTTGCCCGGCATTACATTTACAATTCTGCCCACTGGCCACTTTAATGGAGATACATTATCTAACTTCAACAACACCATAGTGCCTTTGTCTAGATTGGGCTGTTGGCCTTGCCATTTAGGTCTACTCTGTAACATAACTAAGTATTGCTTATGCCATTGCTTCCAAAAATGCTGTTGTATTTGAGTACATTGCTTCCAAAAGCTAAGTTTACCAACATTTTCATCTGTAAGATTTAAGTCAGGATATGAAGTCAATGGCGCACCAGTGAGGAAATGTCCAGGGGAGAGGTAAGTCATATCATCAGGATCGCGCGACATAGGTGTCAACGGCCTAGAATTTAGAATAGCCTCGATTTGGACGAGTACTGTATACATTTCCTCAAAGGTTAATACAGTTTCTGCAATTACACGTTTCATGTGATATTTGATGCTTTTCACTCCTGCCTCCCACAGGCCACCAAACACAGGCGAGTATGCCGGTATAAAATGAAACTTTATTCGTTCAGAATTACCATACTCCACCGTTTTGTTTTGGTGCTCTGTGGAATGCAATAATTCGTACAAAGCCTTCATTTCATTACTAGCACCTTTATAGTAACTAGCATTGTCACAGTAAATTTTTGTAGGCTTATTTCTTCTTGAAATGAAGCGCCTTAAAGCCCCCAAAAAATTATTGGTTGTCATGTCAGATACCAGTTCAATGTGAATGGCCTTTGTAATAAAACAAATGAATAACACCACATATGCCTTCGTAATAACTGGCTTACGGATTCGGGTTTGTTTCACATTGAATGGTCCAGCATAATCTGTACCTACTATTTGAAATGGTCGGGTAATATTGACTCGATCAAGCGGCAGGGATCCCATTAGCTGGGTTGCATTTTTAGCTTTTAGCCTGAAACATATTACACACTTATGCAAGACTGATTTTATTTCCCTGTTCGCATTGAGTAGCCAATACTGCTCGTTTAAAGAATTGAGGACTGATCTTTGCCCTGCATGTCTTAGCCTTAAATGCTCTTTTAGAATAATTCCTTTTGTTAGTACTGATCTTTTGGGCAAGATAATTGGATGTTTTTGAGAAAACGGCAATTGCGCATTTTGCAGTCTACCACCCACCCTTAAGAGGCCTGAACCATCAGTAAAGGGATTTAAGCTGCGTATCTCCGATTTTAACGGAATTTCTAACTTTAAAGCCTTTAAATCATCCTGAAAGTGTTTCTTTTGCTCCAATTTAATAATACTATGCAGTGCAAAGGTCAGTTCTTCTGGACATAGATTGCCCATTCGCTTGTTTACATTTTTCTTTTTACAGTTATAAATAAACCTGTTTACATAACACATTATTCTACTAGTCTTTTCTACATCAGCATACTTTGCCACAAGATCATGAAGGGAGTTCGATTTAGCATTGACATTGCATGCATGCGAGGAAGCCTTTAACTCTGGCACTTCAATCTCTCCTTCATCATCCTGTGGGATACAATGATTATATTCAACATTCTGTAAATACAGTGGGCCATGAAACCACAGTGAATGGCCTTCAAACATGTGAGGTTCAATGCCTCTAGACAGACAATCTGCTGGGTTTTCATTTGTGCTTACATAGTTCCATTGACAACTATTTGACAACTGCATAATTTTCTCAACTCTGTTAGCTACATAAACCGTTAGTTTTACGGGTTCAATTTTCAGCCACGCAAGTACGATTTTAGAATCTAGGTACAGTATCGTCTTTACCTCATATTTAAGGGATAGGGTGTCACGAACTTTCTTTGCTAACGTTGCAAGTAATAACGCACTATTCAACTCTAGTCTTGGCGTAGTTAATATTTTATCCTTGGGATTAATTCGCGATTTTGAGCATAAAAGGTTGACATTGACGTTTTGATTGGACTCGATAACTCTCAGATATAGACAACAGCCATGGGCTATATTTGAGGCATCCGCATAACCAACAATTTCCATTGACTTGGGCATCAGTACACTGATATTTCTTGGTACAGAAATACAAGACATTTGCACCAAGTTTTTTGCAAAGTCAACCCACTGCTTATTCAGAGGCTCTGGTAATAAATCATCCCATTTTAAACCAGCGCAAAACCAGACCTGTTGCATTAAATGTTTAGCCCTCACAAGAATAGGACCTACGAGACCTAATGGGTCAAAGAATTTGCTTATAAAGCTTAGCATTTGCCTTTTTGTGTACGTCTCCTGCACTTGTGTCTCAGGACACTTAATATTTAATTTGTCAGTTTCTACGTCATAGGTGAGTCCTAACGTTTTGACATACGCATTATTTTTGTCAAAATCTTTCATACCTAACTGGTGTAAATTGGACGGAATGTCATTTATAACGCTCTTAGCATTAGAACACCATTTGTGCAACGAGAAGCTCGCCTTATCCATAAGCTCAATAAGCTGATGTTTTGTTTGAGTAAGCTCTGCAATATCATTTGAACCACATTGTATGTCATCGACATAGCTTGTATTTTGCAAGACAAAAGAAGCCAATGGATATTGATCTTTATAGCGTTGAGCAAGCTCTGTCAAGCAACGGGTAGCTAAAAAGGCAGAACTTTTTAACCCATAAGTTACAGTTCTTAACTGAATACATTTCACAGGCTCATGCGGTGAATCTCGCCACAGGATATTTTGTAAAGAAAGGTACTGTTCATCAACTAAAATTCCACGATACATAGCTTTGACATCACATAATAAAATGTACTTGTATGTTCTGAACAATGTCAGAATGTCAAAGAGATCTTTTTGCACTACCGGTCCGTTCAGCATGATATCATTTAAACACAATCCGCTTTTTGTTTTCATGCTGGCGTCAAATACGGCTCGCACTGGAGTCGTCTTGCTGTTTGGATTCATTACGGGGTGATGTGGAAGAAAGTACACATTTCCTGCTTTGACATCATACTTAGAAATGTCATAGTATTTAGCATGCCCCTGAGCAAGGTATTCACTTATAAAGCCTTTATATTGCTCATACAAAACATCATCTTTAGACAAGCGTCTTTCTAGATTATAAAACCTTTTTAAAGCACAAGAGAATGACGCCCCTAAATAGACATTATTTAATTCAAGCTTTAATGGCAAAGCTACTGAGAACTTTTTATTTATTAATTTCACTGAGCTCTGAAAACACTTTTCAGCTAATTGATGCTCAGTAGTGCCCTCTTTGAACACAGTAGGCACTGATTCACATTCCCAAAATTTTGACATGGTTTTATTAATTTCTTGTTCTTCAATAACATCTTGTGTTTTGCAAATAATGTTGCTTGTATTATTATTGAAAAGGTTACCTTGAATTACTAGGCACAAATTTGAAGCCACAGAAATCCTGCCAGGAGACACTGGCAGGCTTCCAGCCACAACATAGCCAAAGCTAGTATTTACTATAAATGGACCAGACGGGGCGAGGGGCAGTGATTCACGCTGCAACACCTGAAAAAATATGTCACATCCTAAAAGTAGGGCTATTTCACTTTTTTGATTAAATTGCTTGTCTGCTAATTGGACATATGCAGGGATATTATAGCTTGACACATTGAAGCTTTGTTGGGGCAATTCACATGTTATTTTCTTTGTAATACAACAAGCCACATCCACCTTATATTCGTTTATAGACGAATAGACAGTAAGCTCTGCCTTTTGTGAAATTGTATGACTGCCATCAATGATACCTGTGATTTTCCTGTTAGTTGGCATGACCCTGCAATTTATTTTATTTACCAGATCTTCAGTGATAAATGACATTTGGCTCCCACTGTCTAACAAAGCCTTAGCATGGATAAACATTCCATTTTTATTAATTAAGCGCACCACAACAGTGGGCAACAGTACTTCCCTTTCTTGGTTCGTGCCTGACATAGACACAGTAGCACTTGCATTTGCAGTTGGGTTGGAAGCATTGGTGCTTGGCTCAGCTGTGTGCACAAGCGTGTTATGACGATTTTGGCATATTGTGCATTTTAAGCGCAGCGTGCACTTACCACGATGGGAATTCAAGCAAACAATACAAAGGTTGTTGTTTTTAACAAACTCACACCGTTCCCTGTCTGTAGCTAATTTAAATTTCGCGCACTCATAAAGCTTATGTTCAAGTTGACAGTACTTACATGGGGTAGGAGACTTGGAGTCCTTGGCAGCTGATGCAAAGCTACCTGAGCGTCCAGGCTTCATTGCACCTTTACCTGTAGCTTCTGATGGTGCTGAAGCCGCATCATCCTTGGTTGTTTCCATAGCTACCGCTCTTTTTTCTAAAAAATCAAGAAATTCTGCCAAACTGGGAAACTCTTTTGTGTTGCGTTCTTGATAGAACCCCCTAACGGTGTAAGTGTCAATCTTTTTTGCCAAAATGTTTATTAAAAGCGCATCCCAACTGCCCACAGGCAATTTTAAGTTTTTTAAAGCTTCTAAATGTAAGCCCACACCCTCGGTTATTGACCTCAAATTCGGTGCCGTGCATTTTTTGAACGATTGCAACTCAAGAATGCAATTTATGTGGTGGTTTATGATGATAGAAACGTTACTGTACCTCTTGTCTAAAATATTCAACGCGGACATATAATTTTCGTCAGCTAGTTCAAGATTTTCAATTAATGAAAGCGCCTTACCTGATAAAAATGATCGCAAATAATACAATTTTTCACAAAGTCCTAGTTTTGTATCAGAATGAATGAGGGATCTAAACATATTAATGAAAGGATAGTATTCTTCGACCTTGGAGCCATCGAACGACTTCATTTTTATTTGAGGCAACTTCTTGAACTCGCCGGTAGGCTTCGTATTTTTTACGTCCTCCGACACAAATCGGCTTATTGTTTCGTCCATTAATGCCAAAGCATCGAAATACTTCTCTTCATATTCCTCATAGTCCTCTGCATCCGCAGGGTCCAGCAGTAGGATCTTTTTATTGTAGAAATCGTATTCCTTAAACGATTCAATAAGCCTGACTCGCTTGGCCCTCCAGTGTTCACATGACGACGCCAAATCTTGCGCATTTTCAGCACAATATTTGTGCAAACGCGTTATCGCGCCTTTTACATAGCCGCGGCTGGCTAACAGTTCTTTCAACTCCGACATTTTTACGGAATAAACACACTAATAGGTACTAGAAAAACAATTTCTTACAAAGTAAATTCTAACAAGCACAATTTGAAACAAAATGGCGTATGTGTCCACAGTGGCGTCACTTTTCACAAATATTCACAGCTAATAACTTCCTGTCGCAGGCGCCAGGCGTCGCTGCACGCCTTGAAAATGTTCAGCGGTCGATGCAATGACGTTAGCCGCAAGCTTATCGGACGACGGCGGTAAATTTGAACTTGCGTTCGGATACACCAAGACGAAGACACACAGCATGTACTTAGTACTTACAAATTTTTTTTGTTGCTTTGAAGAAAAATGGCGGCGTAAAATCCTCAATGCAGAATTTGATAAATGGATGGATGTTACCTTGAGTTTGATGATTATTCACCGTAATCTTCTTTTGTTGAAGTTTTGAGCTCCTGGGGCCTGACAACAGACCTAAACGTGCCGACACCAATACTTTTTCATCACGCATGGAAACCACGCGGAGTTAGTGCCCGCTGAATTTTCAATTTTTTCCAGGAACTTCTTCAGGTGGTGCCCTTTTTTTTTTATAATCGAAGGACCAATTTCATGTGGCGCACACTTATTTTATATTGTAGGTCGCTGGTTATGTGCTAAATTAAACCACAAGAAAAAAGTTGAGCGATAGGTGAATTTATTGACTCAAACCAATACACACTGAAATTAGATACACAAGCCAAACTTGTTAATAATAGAAATTCGGATACACGCATAGTTTTGTTTGTTTGGATCAAACAAACAGACCTTGTCATTTTTGTTATATAGTTTGACTATTCGCCACTAAGCGCTACACAGAATTCTAGAATAATCTATTATTAGGTAAATAATTCTTAAAAATAAGGCGCCATCTTTCATATAATAGCAAAATCATTAAGGGGGCTAAATGATTTGGCCTTATACCGACAGATGGCTCAATTTTTTTTACTTTAATTTTCAATTTCAGCTAAATAAGCCATTTAATAAATAAAATAACATTTTTGAAATTGCTAATGAACTCGGGCGAGATTATTGTGATGATATTTTCATAAAATGAATTGAGTTATTATTACAACTAGTATACATGTAAGACAAGGTTACTTATTTCTTCTCTACGCCAGATGGTTCTGTAACGACATTTTTTTCAAACAAATTTAAATTTAAATATAGTGGACTTACTGATGAAATGTTATACCCTTAAAATGTTTAAATTGTTTATCTATATACTTTGTGCATCCTTGTACTGCACACTTCATTCTTAAACCAGGTTAAAGCTATTTTTATCGTTGAACTTTAAACCAGAAATGACAACCGAACGCAAGGACGTTTCACTAGAACTAGATGGTGACGTCACAGGCCAATTGAGTCGTTTTGACATATGAAAGGCTCGCGACTCGATTGCCTTGCAACATCTCCGCTATCATTTCCTTCTCCATGATCTTAACCAAGTGACATTTTTGTGCTGCAAACGTTTTTATCTTACTAATATTACATACATAAACTCACGCCTTTATCCCCGAAGGGGTAGGCAGAGATGCTAGCACCCACATTTCACCAGTTTATGTTTAGGTCCCAATGTAATAGGTGGCGAGCCTATTGCCATTAACTGGGCACTTATAAACCTGCGATAAATACACACATAAATTCCCAAAGCATCGAAAAATCATTGGTGTGTGCCATGGTAAAACCTGGGATCGAACCCGAGACCTCGTCTCAGCAGTCCATTACCCATACTACTAGGCTACTAGAACTCGCCCGAATCAATCCAAATTTCTCCTTTATATCCGTCTTTGAGGTGACGGTGGAGGCGTCCACCGATATTCTCACGCCTAGACGGATCCAATTTTGTCTATCTTAACCAAGTGACATTTTTGTGTTGCAAACGTTTTTATCCTACTAATATTATAAACGATAAAGATTGTGAGTATGAATGTATGGATGGATGCTTGTAACTCTTTCACGAAAAATCTACTGAATAGATTTTTATGAAACTTTACAATAATAAAGCTTTTACGTCAGAATAACATGTAGGCTATAATATCATCACGCTACTACTCAAGGGAGCGAAGCAGTGGTCATTAATGTCAAAAAATCCGGCCGGTATATACAGAGAAGTGACAGTGTTGTTATTTCTGTTGCTAAGCCACGGCGCTGTGCATCGCGCAAGCGCGCGGACTTAGCGGTTGGCGGTCGAGCAGGCCGCCACAAACTATTTGAATACAAAAAATATACGCGCTCAAAGGGTTGATACTTGGTACTGGGATGGATAAAGCTTAGGAAAGGACATACGCCCACTTTTATCGCGATAGAAGGGATTAGGGGAGGGGGGGAGAAAAGGGGATAAAATTTTATAATTTTTGAAGATATCCTGATGAAATTTGGTACAGAGGTGAATTAGAGATTGAGAACATTACGCGATAAGCGACATCCACGCGGGCGTAGCCACAAGTAACAGCTAGTACATCGATCAATCATTAATTACCATAAAGTAGATCACTTTATCTTGAATAGTTACCGTGGTTTATTAGTACTATATAAAACTAAAACAGATTTCACTAATTGAGCAATCGATATGGAATAAACTAGCTCTTATGCATTCCAAAATATATGCGAACCATATGTCGAGCTCGGTCAGCGAGTTTTCCACTAAGACAACATCATTAGCTGTTCCTAATTGTAGTTTATAGCGGACATCCCAGAAAGAGACCAGGTTTCTGGCTAAATTGGTAATGGCTCTTATTTTATAGAGGATGTTGAAAGGAAAGCCGGAGGCCAAATGGTGGACAGCGTTGTAAAATTTGAGGATAAAACGTAGCTTGATTAGTACACGTATAATGATATTTTCAGAGTGGCCGATTTTTTTTAATGATTCCAACATGTGTGATTCCATTATGTAAAGGCACTCACTTACAGTTTACCGGACGACGGCCGGACGATATAAATCTGTCAGTTAATCGCAATAACCCACACACTAACAGTTTCGTTAACGATTTTGTACTGACGACTAATACGATCCGATAGTGTGTGGCCGCCGAACGATTCCGGACAGTTCTAGGCCGGACAGTCCTGGGCCGTCAGGGCGAACGAGCACAAATTAGCAGGTAGTTGGCCGGCGGCCTATCGACTGACGTCTCGTGTCAGTATTTTTAACGTGATAACCTCTAACACAGTAAAATAATATTATTTTTTTGTCCGAGGTTATAACATTATGATGACATGATCCTACATCACAATGATTTTGAGGTACTTGTAAATGAGAATAACGTAGTGCAAGCTATTTTCAACCTTATTGACATCATAACGGATCTAGTTTTTTTTTCTTATATTCGTGATCAGCGGCATTTATTTCTGTACATGTAATTAAGAAAATTTCAATAAGGTCGAAAATCGCTTGCACGCAGGCGGCAGAAAAACTGACGACTCACAGCTGCTAATGTGTGGTCGCAAAACTGACAACAGGGAATTGCCGGCAGGCCAAAATCGCTTTAGTGTGTGAGCGCTATCGGCTTAGGATTGCAGGTCACCGGACAGATCAGAAACTGCAGGCAGATTGTTAGTGAGTGGGCGCCTTAACAGAACAAAACAGATTATATCCTACCCTACTTCGTATCCTACCAATATGATGTTTAAATGTTTGTTATTTAATCACGCTCTAACAGCTGAATTGGTCTGGCTATTTGATAAATACCGTTATAGATTTATAAGCTGGAATAACACATAATGCTACTTTTCCTGCGAAAAGGTTCCCATGAGTTACGGGAACGAGGTCAAAATTATACTAATCTCCCTCACCCATGTCCCAGTACACCATCAGGCGAGGTGAAGTCAAAGCGACATGTCCTACATATAAAAAAGTCTTGCGATGCCACGAGCATCAGTAAGCTTGTTTATTAACTTAAAATTATATCACGGTAGACTAAATACTAGACGGTTCATAATTTTACAAGTATCGTTCCATACTATTATAGCCATGTTTGAGGAAGAAAGGATATATCTGTTTTTCCAATTATGAAACTCATAAACAGTACTTGTTTAACTGATGAAAGGTTTAAGTAGGTACTTCTATTAAGCAGGGCTGAAAATAATCATTGGCAAAATGTGGATGTTGTGTTGTTCAACACTGCCGCAATTTAATATTGACTAGTTGGCGAAATTTGAGTATTGCGACACCACTGCCTACCCCGTCAGGGATTACAGGCGTGAGTTCATGTATGTCTCACAATAAAAGTCTGAAAATCATAATACCAGTTCTCGGAACGATCCGACGCAATAGAAATTATATTATGAAAATAGTTCGAAACATACCAACAAGAAATAATTCTTCTTTTAGTGTGGTTAGTGGCCAACCTGTGATAGAGTGACAGCCGGGACCCACTTTTAAACACGGAAGTGCTCAGATGTACCACCACTGAACGGTCACCCATCCCAATGGTAACCTTCTCCGAGGTAACTTAACCCACGGATCGTTTACCGATCACATTTAATCTCTTCATTAACATTTCCGTTTGAGGAAAGTTCTAGTAAGGCTTCTCAGGTAGCACTTTACACTTTATACATATTTATTCGTAATTAAAGACAACTTCTTTGTTCCCAAAGTAAATACACCTTCAACGATATACTTCGAAATATATGAAAAGCGAAGATAAGTTAACCGTAGTGTACGTGTCTATTATAATATAAAGTTTAAGCTTTTAGTTGAGGACGCCAGGACGTAGTGGCATAGCGTTAGAGGTCGTAGATTGGATTCTAGCTCAGTGTTAATAAATAAAAAAAAATATAATTTACATTACATTTTATGTCCTAGAATTTAATTCCCGTGGGTGAAGTAGAATGTCATCATCACTTCTTCATCCTAGCGTTAATCCCAGTCGCATCTGAAGCTTTTCAACTTGGAGTCTGGGGTCGCTTTTTACCAGTTTAACTGCGGATTTGGCTAAACTTCGATATTTTCTGTGAAGCGACTGCCATCTGACCTCCACAACCCAAAGGCGATATCGAAGCATTGGAGCTAGACCAGTTGTTCGACTTTTGAGGGCTCCAACTACCCGTTACGACTGCCATAGATGTTAGTATGGCAACCGGGACCGACGGCTTAACGTGCTCTCCGAGGCACCACCAGACCAATGCAAATACCCTTATTCATGCATACAAATATTCGCTCTGAGCGGGGATCGAACCCACGCCTCCTGCACCGCGGCTGCGTACACTACCGCTACCTACGTTATCATCACTATGTGTATAAAATAAATAAAATTTGTACCATTCTTACAGATGCGAAACAATACAATTCGTACTCAACACACGCAGCTATAACCATTATGACAATACAGAGTTCACCAGCAACATTTTGATATTTGATACGATTCAGAAAGCTCCCATATTCGTTAGTCGACAGATCGATGAGGCTCATACATATTCATCTCACGAACACAATTAGCTCTCTCCATAGTTTTGAACCGGACCGAACCGTCAATAATATATATAGCAATCCGTACTACGGTTTTTGCGAGGAACACTGATTTGAATAGGTAACATCACGGTTGGAATATTTTAGTCATGATGGAAAATTTTGGGTCGCCTTTCATATCTTTATTAAGATTAGGAGGGTTTTTTATTAATCTTGTCCTATGTGTTCATCTTGTGTTCAAGTATATTGGGGTCGGTAGTATAAGCAAATTTTGATGAATTCATGGCTTTTTTTAGGAACAACTGCCTGTTTTACTTTTGTGTTAAAAATATGTCATATGTCACTATAACAGTTAGAGTTAACGGCTTAATACATCACTAGGTTTTGTCCGCTGTTCCGCCCGTGTGGATATCGGTTATCGCGACCAAACATAGCCTATGTCTTTTCTCAAGGTCTAATCTACCCCTACAACAAATTTCATCAAAGTCGGTTCAATGGTTTAGGCGTCAAAGACGGACAAACAGCCACACATACACTTTCCCACTATATGTATATTCCCATTTTTGTATGGTTATTTTTCAGAGCACAAAACCGCGTAAAAGTGGAAAGAAAGGCTGGTCTATTAGTATTAGTATTTCAGTTACTAATGGATTGAAAATATTGTAATCGACCATCCTTCTTCAGCCAGGCTTTTTTGCACCACGTGGGTGAACATAGCGGTTACCAAGTTTACTGCCGTTAACTGGACCATTTTACCACAAAATACGCTGCTAATGAGAATTCCTAATAGAAAGACTCAATAACTCAATTCATTCGGGATCCGGGATCTTACGCAAAGCAGTCACTCTTATTACAGTTACATCAGCGAAGAAGCCAAAATTTACCTAACCGTTGCATTTGGTATCTATGTTTGAATAGAGAAGAATATTTTCTATGAAAATGTATACAAACATGCTTATCAACCTAGCAAGTAGAATGCAAATTTCAAGAACAACAGCTGTGTTCTAACGTATGTTGTTGAGAGTGCCATGAAGCTAGATCTTAACAGACGCGGCCGATCTCATTTCTGAACTAAAATAATACCTATTTTCAAATTCCCCTGCATTACTAAGATAGGTTTCGCCTCAATGAGCGAACCTATTATGATTAGTTGTTACAGTTTCCACTTTAACAGATGCCAAAGTGTTAGTAGGAGCTAATGCCTGCTTATGTTCAAAGGGATAATAAGGGTCAGGTTTAACGACTACAGAATCATTAATAAGATCCTTAACTACTTTTTGATGTCTCAGAATATCTAATGGTTACATTAAAATTTATTGGAACTATAACAAAATAATAATATCGGAAATGTTAGACAATTCGGTTTATGCGTACAATATTTTGCTTTGGGTAATAATGTGATCATGATTCACAAATATACATAAACATATCATAATTTGATTCCAACAATCAAATTATATCATCATTGTATTCGTACGATTCACTTACGGCACATTTTCAACGGGCGCGTTGATTTCTAAAGGTTCCTTCGAGCGATTGATTCACTGCCACTGGTTCAGATAGGCGTCAACATGCATATGATTGGTTGTTCGAATCCATCACTTTGAGAGAGCTCGCCTGAGATATGATAAAATGAATTCGTGTTGCGACGATATCGAATTATTGTTTCTAGGTTATAAAACAAATTTTGTGACACGTTGGCAAAAACTATTTAGTGCTATATACATAACTGCTGTAAACATAATGCTGAAGATAGAAATACAGATATCAGTAATATTTCCAAGACGTTTATTGAATTATTGCTTGTTTAATTAAAGAACGCAGCATATTATAAGGCATTATCTCTTAAGTTGACTCGTATCCATGTACAAGCAATATCTAAGCACGTGACTTGAGCGCAAAAATGTTGTAATCTAAACATACCCCTTAATAAGATAAACAAAACGCACTCACAACTAATTTAAATGCAAATGGCCACGATGCTGAGCATACAGACTAAGAAACTAATATCAAAACGCTACGTATCTTATGATTGAAATACATTTTCAATTAAAAGCAAACACGAGACAGCACATGACCTTCCATTTAAGTAATTTGGCAAAATCGATCGTCTTAAGGACTTATGGTAAGCGAACCGAATCCTAAATATAATGAGCAAAATTCGAAATCACCCTTTGAATTAAAATAACAGAGGTAAAATTAATTCCGTAAACACCTGAAGCCAGATACCCTATCAAAAGTAATCCGTAAAATCGGACCCTTTGAAAATCCTAAACTTTGATTTCTCTCCAAACGATTCCCCGGATTACGTACCCAGGTCGTATGTAAATTGTTCCTGGATTCCCAACGCAATAAATGTGCGGCACGAAGCCCGCTTGATCCGTCCGGTGCCGGACAAATGGAGTTAGAATGGAAAAGTTTAATTTCCATGGCTGTCCAGGCCGACTTATAAAGATCACTGCAGTATTCCTATTTATTCTTGTGCGATAGGAATTGGAAAATCAATTACGAGTGAAAAAAATTCACTGATATTAAAACAAATCACGTTTTAGTAGAGTAGTCCGCATAGAATGTGACTTGCCCTAAAATTTGACTATCGAATAGTTTATTGGATTAGTACATTTTGTTACAAGTGTGCAAAGATAATGATTCCCGCTGAGGCGCCATTGAGACCCGAGCCGTTAGGTGCGGGCCTTAAGAGAGCTGTGGGCGGTTATTAACTATACACACGTGAATCATACGTCGTTTTTCAATACACTGCGAATAAAATAATACTAAAAATCATTTTATCCACTCTTATACTGAAATGTAGACATGAGAAAATTAAAAACAAAACTTAAATGGCGGTCTTTACTTTTTGTTGCTTTTGTTCTTTTCGGATCGGACGACCATGCTGCATTTTCATTAGTGGGTTAACGCACAAAGTATCCAAATAAATTTTAAAACTGCACCTGGATGTTTTCTACATAGTCTGTGGAAGTGGTAAAACACGCATTCGCGATCATCATTACGTAAATTACATTAATTATTTCATAAGATTAGATAAATTAATGTATGAATGACACTTTAAAAAACTTGCCTACACCTCATTTTTTTAACTCACACTCATGTTTTGAGAACCCTTCTCATAAACTATTTAGAGAAATAAGTAATAAATATGTAGTAAGTAGTCGCGTGGTTCCCGGTAGAGTAGAATGTGGGCCTCCCCTTCTCTTCCCATGTGGTGTCGTACAAGGCGAGTAAGGGATAGGGCTGATTAACTTTAACATCAGAAAGATATGTACAGCCCAGACTCAGCCTCAGATGCATGATGACTAGAGTCAAAAATAGTATTCAATAGTACTCAAATAAATAGATAAAAAAACAATAATTTTTTTATCTATTTATTTAGAAACTATTTTCTCTCAACTCAACCAATAAAATAAAAACTTATCTATAACTCACTTGTAAATTATAATAATGAAAAAGTCACAGTTTGATTATGTATTATATCATATCATATTAGCCACACATAGTCCACTACTGCACATAGGCCTCTCCTATAGACTTCTAGAACTCCTATATTATTTGCCTAATTGCGATGAAATTAGAGCCGCTTTATAAGCAAGTGTGCTGAAAATAATATTAATTGGGATTGGGAGCATTTTACATCATACCAACATTTCGCTCGAGATGCAAAGATCCTCCAGGGACTGCTTCGTTTCTTATGTTCGTTACATACAAATCAAAATTTTATGAATGTTCACCAAGGAATCGAAATTGCAATTACCATAGGCTCGTCAGTCTTTATTCTTGTGACACTCACCAGAGTATGACCGAAGGGGAACAAAAATATCTGGTTAGGTTCGCTTGATTTAGCTGATCTTCCATTCCTTGCATCCATTGCAATCATGCGTGTTTTTTATTTTGTTGTCTACCCGGCATTATAACTATTACCGTCTTTAAGACTCGTTATATGTTTCATATCATTAAGTCTTAAGTCATTATGACTTCCTTTCACGGTAATTAAGACGATAACTGAGCAAATGAAAGTAATGTTAAAATTACTATTTCGTCTAAAATATTGCAGCCAATAAAAATAATGAGCTACCAATATAATTAACTAAGTTTGTTTATACTTGAGTTCCTAGAAATCTAGATAAGCCAATCAAACTACCTTTATAGTACCTATCATTGTGTCATCGAAGATATTTTATTATATTTTCTGTAGCAAACTAATAGACCAAAAAAAATATACTGAATGTAGGATTTCGGAGTATAGGAAGGGGAAAAAATGGAATGCGCAATAATGATTGAAGAGATGATATATGATAGAAGTGTATTAAATGACACATTGTGAAACCAAACAATAGGGTCAGTCAAAAACATGTCATCCAGTGACGTATTAATGTTTTTGATATCGGTATATTTCAATAGAAACTTTCACATGCTCCACAGCTCTTGATATATTTGCAAAAACCATACAAAATTCCAGCCAATATTACAATAGGGCGAGTGTCAATTATTATGTGCATATGTAAAATTTTTCCCTCGTGACTAAGCGCTGCCATATTATATCTACCATTAAATTCCAGTGCTAACGATCCTCTCGATTAAGATTTAATTGCTGGGTACTTTATGCCGCGTGATACAGATGTTTGATTGCGAAATGAATGAACTTATTTTTTGGTTTATTTTCATGTATTCGAACATTTGAACACGCTTGTGTTATCGCTGAAAGCGTTGAAAAAGTAATGTGTAGACACAGATTTGTACAGTTAGCATTAGATCGATCTTGACTAACAGTGTTCAAGAAGATTTTAATACCTATTATTGATGTTAATACTAAACTGTTTTATTGATTTAAATTGTATAATTGTCTGAAAAGGTGTACACCAAATTTTAGAATAATCAGTTAACAGGAAGTAGGAATATTAAAGTATAAAGATCATTTTGAGTACTTTGTTAGCCAATATCGTTTGGATGCTGACTGTACTACGTTGAAATGAGTTGTTTGATAGGCCTATTGCCATAAACAGGGTGCTTTTAAGTGACGTGACCTATATGTATATGTGTAGTCTGTTTATCTAATATTCACAGTAAAAGATAGATTCTACTTCACCAGGGGCTTCTTTTATATATAATTTAATAATATATCGATCTGGCTTTCTCATTTTCCTTTTTTACATGATTTATACGTAAAAAAATAAATATTCATTTGAAATATATTGAAACTTATAAGCGATTTCAATAACTTAAGATATATAACCCATTATAGCAAACTGTATTTCATATTATTTTAACAAAGAGAATGAACACCGAAATTAATAACAAAATCCGTAAATAAAATATGAGTCATCAGTCAAAGTGTTGTAAAACATAAACGAATGTTTCAAGCTAAAACGAATAATTTTGTCCATTCCTGTAAAACATGCAAGATCAAAGAATCGGTACTGAAATATGACATATTTTGTTAGATAACTTACTGAGACTTATTTATTGGAGCTGGGAGATTGTGTTCATTCTATATTTAAAATATAAAATATGATGATTTACATTTCATATGGGTGCCTGCATATTTTTCTACCTAATTTATTATTCTTGGGTATTATTAGGGTCCTTGTCCTTTGTAGTTAGTTTTAAAGTAAATATCAATATTATCATTAAGTGAATAAGAATTCGCAATGCTTATCACGGGTATCGATTTATAATATCTTAGGGTGCTTACATAGAGAAGCAGGTTTGCCCGCACGAGCCCGCGAGATCGTATACATGCCCTACTAATTGGAAAAAATAGCCGATCGCCGCCAGCTTTTCCAAGCGGGTTAACCGCTTCTTTAGGTAAGCACCCTTAGATATAATTATATGATGATGGGCTTTGGGGAATCAGTAGAGTTCCAATCAGTATTTGGAACATTTGTGTGTCGTCTTATACAACACGTTCTTAGAATCATGTAGTATTGAGAATGACCCTGACCTGGAAATAGCAATCAAGTATTACTAGCTGTTATCCGCTGTTGCACGCAAGAAATTTTGACTCCGTTCCCATAATCCATTAAAATCTATTTCTGCGATAAAAAGTAGACTATGTATTATTCCAGACTAAAATCTATTCCTATTCCAATTTCAGCTAGATTCATTCTCGCTTGAGGTAGAGCATGATTGAATAACAAACATCCAAATCTTCACAAACTTTCACATTTATATTCGGAGCATTAATAGGTATAGAAAGTAGAAAATGTCATAGCACAATAGACGCGGATTATCAATGAAAATATTATACTTGCACTCATTTCAAATGTGTAAATATTTTAATCATAGTCAAAATAACTTCATCGGTCATTACTCTTACATATTTCGTACTTGAAAGAATCCTTACTTTCAAAAGGCTACTATAAGAAATAGTGTCAGTTTTAGGATACTATCTTAGCCTAAAAATATTTAAGGGTTCAACTTCCTACGTAAACAGATTCAGGTTCCGCTCATTGATTTTTCCATTGCACCTATAAGCTGTACGATTAGTTTATTAAAATACATAAGGAGTAAGGATACTTATTTTGAGAATAGATTGTCACTGGCCTTTGTGATAGCAGAGACTAATGGTAATAAGAGCCCTTGGCGCACAGAGTAATCGGATTACCCAGCTATGGATCAAACCATGGCAATATTTCTCTAAGACTTTGATAGCTTGATGGATTCTCTATGTACTTGGGAATGTTTTTAAAAAAAAAACCCAAATATTGAGAAATAAAGTAATAGCCAGTCGTTTTTAAAGAAGTAATCACATTATATGTTAAGCCCACAAATCCCACGAGTGCATTAAATAGTTCAAAAATGAGCTTGTTATGTTGTCAGCATCACTGATTACGTCATGGGAGCTATTTGGTGTCATGGCAGAAAATAAATATAATATTTCAACCGTAACGCGTCAATCGATGCAATTCAGAATGTAATGTTTGCTATTTTGATTGTGATGTTGAAAATGGTGCAGATCGCTTTGAGTATGACGAAATGGTTATGTCGAACTTGAACCGACTAAAATCACACAGTATCATTGATATCAAACCTGTATTACTTCTTGACCAGTAGTTACATTTCTCTCATTTCATTTGTATCAATATATATTATTCTGTTATTTTTAATTGATTGTAGAGAAACAAGAGACGCTGACCTTCCTTACTTTGCTAAAGTAAAAAAACATCACCTCACCTCCTCTACCTAAGATGGCGAACCCCACCGACCCGCATTCTCTTTCCAGAGTATCTGCTGTTTATTCACTTATATATATATATATATATATATATATATATATATATATATATATATATACACATAATTAAGTAATTTTGTCTGCTATATTTTGAGGAGGTAACGTACCTATATAAAAATGATTTTTATATAGGAATGACATTTTATGAATACAAAGGTTAACCGTAGAAGAATTAATTACAGCTTTTAGCATCGGTTTTGTCTCTACGTATTCACAATGAGACAATATTTATTAATGACTTCATTATAATATTCGACCTTGTGTCGCTAAGAATAAAGAACAAAATTGTAAATAGAAACTTAAGAGCTGCTAAAGTAGCTTTAACACTAACGTAATAGGCAGTAGATCGGTCAAACGAGTGTACTGACGAAGTGGGGGAGACGGTAAACATTACTACCTATTAGGTAAGTGGTTCAAAGTAGAGCGTACAGAAGAAAAGATAAGCTTGGTTCGTGAACAAAATAAGTAATAGCATTGCCCGCCTAAACATAATTATTTTTTATGCCTACACACAATTAAAACATTTATATAAAAGAAACCAATGTCTCTATGCAATCAATAAATCAATCTATTTGCCCACTGCAGTCCACTGCTAGACATAGGTCTCTCCCAATGTGCGCCATTTCGTACGATCCTTCGTCTTCCGCATCGAGTCCGTCCCAGCCACCTTTTTCAGGTCATTTCGTTTGCCTTCTCGCGGTCTCCGCTCTAGGACTCGTCTGCACCACGGCCATCGGTCCTTCGACTCATGTGGCCAGCCCATTGCCACTTCAGCTCGCTTATTCTGCGAGCTAAATAGTCAGTTCAAAATAGTTCTATTAAAAAGAAAATCCGGTCCAGGTGCCGTAAACTTCGTAAAGAAAACTTTTTAGTCGGGTTTTCCACTAGATCGACTTTGAAAAGAAAAGAAAAATATACAAGAAGATACCAAAGAGCATAACGGGTTCAAGTAAACATATTTGTCAACATTCTAAATGAACGAAAATAAAACAATTTGAAATATCTCGTTACCACTTCCAACTCACTAAAGATACTTAGTTTTGGACAGGTTTACGTAAATCTTACACTTTGCAGGCTTCCTAACCCCAGCTTCAAGCTTTTCTATGTTCTGTTCTATGCTCGTTATATTTCTTCTATATTATCCGAAACAGTCGTATCTCGGTAAGACTAAAAAGCCAACTTAACTCAGTTGCGAAAAGTCTCAGAGAATGATGATTTTCCAAACCATTACTCTCACGTTAGTCTTCAAGCTAACTAAAATAAATAAAAGCTAACTAAAATAAAACTAAACTAAAAAATTGTGGCACAGTACGAGTAAGTTCACTGCAATATACTTTACCGCTTTTTTTTTCAATAAATTGGAAGCAAAAGTTCATATCTTGCGCCGGTCACATTACCCGCTCGCTCCAATTTATGTTGGGGCTTATTAATGTGTGGAGACATGCGAAAAACTCCCAAGTCAGCTGTACACAGCCACTATTTACTGTAATGTCACCATTTCTCATTTTCTTTAGCCAAATGTGTCTGGTTTCTTCCTCGAAAATAATTTTATCGGGTAATTTTTTTGACAACATTTAAGACGTGTTTTAGGTCACAACGTCATATTTTATTGGATATCACATTTATATTTAGTACATAAGTAACTGTCGTCTATGCCTCACAAACGTGGTATTTCAATCTCGTTCTCGCAACCCATAGTAACCGATTCTGGATAGATAAAGTAAAATCTCGAGTCTCTAAATTCTTCATAGGCCACGTGCTTGTTTAGAATTTAGAAAAAAAGCTAGTTAAAAACAAATGTACACTATACTTTAACTAAAGCTTAAACAAAACACAATATGTAAAACCTAAACGCAAAGAAATTCAATGGAACGATCCATCCTCGAATTTTATTGAAGTACCAAATCTCATGAAACTTACTTGCCCAAAAACAATCTGATCCAGAGCAATAATAAAAGGGAAAACAAAAATATTCCTTTACAAAAACGTAAACAAAAGGCCGAAAATATCAAAGGGAATTTAATTATAACAAAATACAATATAGTAGAAGACTGTAAACGCAAGTCGCTTAAGTAGTGGCGTAGTGTGAAGTAATGACGGCGAGTCGACGAAATGTCGAATGCGACATTAGTAGAGTGGCCATACATTACATCTTTGGATAAGTCATTTAAGATACATTTTTATTCTTGTAAACTTTAGATATATGCTGTTGCAAGGTCGAGTAAACCAACTGAATTAAGGGAGACTGCGCTTACATTTATTGAATCGTTTTCTAGTTGCAATTCTTTTAGAATTCTCTCTATGCATAATTGCACATGGTAAGTGCAAGTAACATCTCTTATAACGCAAATATAAGAAGTCAATAATCATGAAAAAATGCAACAGTTATAGTCACAAATGAAGACAGCCACTTGTAACGAACACATGAGCAGTTATGCCCTTGCTAATTAGATGCTCACACAGAAACTGGTCACTCTTATGAAAGAAAGTGATGTGTCGTATGAACTAGGTGACTTTTTCTATCTCGTCCACCTTTACCTTCTGTTAATAACAGTGCAGAGGTCCTAACATTCTTCTTATCGTTTTTCTTACTTGACTCTTTACGGTTTATGTCAGATATCTCCGATACCCTGGATGATAAAATAAGTAATTTGCCAATAAAAAAGTACCATAATAAGTGAGTTAATATGGATTGAAAATCGTTATAATGGATAAGCATTACAAGTTAATATTATTCATGGACAGCCTACACTGAAAGAGAACGAAGATCAAAGGCCCAAAACGTGTGAATCAAGTTAGTAGGGAGGAATAGACGACAAGGGGGGTTCACAAAAGCGCCAGAGCCATCATTAAACACGAGATTTTCCTGTAGTAATGTGACGGACAATACCGAACCGTTCTTTCCTTTTCATAACCCCCCTTCATTCCCGATGATTTCCTTTGGAAAATCTTTTATCTTTTGAATGTAATTTCGAATATAATGAGGACGTTTGAAGTTTTTTTGATTTAGATGTGTTTGATAGGGTGCGATTTAGACGTGATGAGAAGCCGCTGGCTATTTGATTTGGATGTGAATGTACGGATTGAGCATATTAATCGTCAGTGGTTCATTTCCTATGTTTAGGATAAGGGAAAGGAATATAATAAAAAGCTTTCTGCCTTGTGTATAACATTTACAAAGTAAAAGTATCTTATTGCTTCGAAAATGTTATCAGAATAAACATTACGAGCGCATAAAAAAGAATGAAGAAAACTGTTTTAAATTAAACAAGGCAAACTTAACTGAAGCATCTGGCGTAACGAAGCTAATTTACTACGAAAGTACTAATCTTGCATCGCGTAAACAAAACTACTTACTCTGAATATCAGATTTTATGTACACACGGCGAAAGAGATAGCCTTACCATACCTTACCCTAGCCTTACTTTTTCATATAAAGTTCTCAGAAAAGGCTTATACTTATCTTCTGCTGACTATACCTACAATATACCAACGTCAACCATGCCCATGAAAACCCTGGTGAGGTTTTTTCTGTTTCTGTCGAAGAGAGTCAGCCATAATAAGAGGAGGAAGAAATATATGAAGAAGAGTTATGCGAGAAAGATTATTATTATGTATCTTTACAAAGTACGCCTTTCGTATACTGGTTATACTCATTTATTCTATACCTTATCCATATTCAATAACTTTTAAACTTTACGATGCCTGATATACGATGAGATACCGGGAACTATGCGAGTTATTTAATATTGTCAACAGTTTGACAAAGTGCAGTGCACCAAAGTTGTGATCGAAAAGTTGACGAATATTTATGCCTTAGTAGCATCGTAAGAGCGTTTTCACACTCATCCGATATCCGATATCCGATATCGGTGTCGGACGCCGATAGCCGACATCCGATAGCCGACACCTTGTGCTGTTTTCACATTTATCCGATAAAATCGACCCGATACGGCTATTTGCTCGATAGCACAGACTAGTTAGAGATGCTAGGAGAAAAACAAAAGAAACAGCGACTGCAAGCAATTTTCGACCTTATTGACATGACATGGTATCAATTTTTTTTTCTTATATTGGTGATCAGTGTCATCAATTAATGCGAAAAGACATGTAACTCAGAAAATGACATTAAGGTCGAAAATTGCTTGCAGTCGCTGATTTAGTTTCTTTGTGTGCCGATATCGGGCCAAAACAGTGGTGTTGGCTCCGATAACCGATAACGAGCCGGATAATGTGAAAGAGAGATACATATCTCTTACATTTGACTTCCTCCGATATCGGATGTCGGATATCGGATGAGTGTGAAAACGCTCTAACAGTACGTATAGCGGTTGGGGAAATAGTATTGCAAGAAAATTCTACTTTGTTCCCCAAACGCTCAGGTTGTGGAATGATCTCCTTACTGTGAACTACGACCTTCTCTGAAACCTCAATGGTATAAAGAATACGGTTTTGTTATTTCACCCGGTTCCTCCAAATGTAATTTTCTAATTTTCTAATCTTAAAAAATTGCAAATAGAGGAAGATCCCACAAAGATTCACTTGGCCAATCTTACTTATAACTTATGGCAGGGTACACATAAAAAAGCTTAAAATAGTATGGATTGGCGACCACTAACTGCGTTTCTACAAGTGCCTATATGCTAATCCCGAGAACGAATTACGAAATATAATTTTTATTTGTTTCAGATGTAATACAAGTGTGGTCAGCACCCGGCAGCATGACAAGATTGCCTTGCGACTTAGCAGCCCCAGTGAGCGAAGTCGCTCTCATGTTCTGGTTCAAAGAAGGAGATAGAATGCCTATATACACGTGAGTACACATAAAAATAGTAAAAATCGCTAATAAAGATTTAATGCTAGAAGATCAGAGTTCATTTTTGTCTGGTTGGCTCGAAGGACCATCCGTGGTCCTTAAATCCATAGAGCACAAGTCCACTTTCCCACTCCTTTTCATAATTTGGTTTGGTGAACTTTTACGAGAGCAAATACAAATCTGCCCCGCTAATCCAAAGAGGAAATCCTGGCCTAGAGTCTTGTCTATCAATGGGTACTGATTTACAGGTGAGTGTCTTGGGTATCGAAGATTTTAATATGGTCAATAGACGTGTGCTAAAGAAAAAAATAAACAATGCCTCATTTGTTGCTACATAACAGTTAATAAACACATATTATATCGAAATTTGCCATCAGCTTCAGCGAGGTGAATCGATATGTCCTATATAAAAAAGTCGTCAACACGTTACCCCATATATCAATATCATCATTTTAAAATGCAGACACTATCAGCATAATTTTATTTTACATTCATACGCCAAAAGGTAATATCAATTTTGGCGAATAATTGTCTTGGTCTGAATGATGGCTCGCTGACGGACACGCCCGATAATTGCAGCCCATCAATATTCATTGCGCACTAAATCAGTTTACCAGGGTAATATACTTTACATTTTTAATGCTATAAAAGCTCATTGATATAAACACTATATTTTACGGATTCTATCGTGATTAATTTGATGGAGCTTGGCGTTTCTATGGCTTTTTAAAAATAGAATTGACACGCTAAAACACAGGCTGATACATCTACAAAAGTCTCCCTGCATACTGTTCTTCTTTTTTAACCTCTGGTACGCTAGTACTATTAACTATTCTGTGCCTCTGGCAAATTTTCAAAACAGTTTAAATCGCTTATATTTCATTGATATTATTACTACTGCAAATTTTAACCTTGCCTTACCAAACAATACTCTAAAAGATGGTGAAAAGTGCTTTGCTTGGCATCAAAAAACCTCTACCGTATTCACAACAAAACGCAAGCCACGTACAAAAACGACAACAGCAGAGAGCTTCAATCAACAGGCAGGCTTTATTCCATTAGACAAATGAAGTGCGCGACGGGAAAGTAAACGGGAAAATATCATAGGATTATGGTCGACGGGAATCGAGGGCGATGGGGGGTTATCTTGGTATTTACTTTCATGTTCTCGTGTTTAGAGAGTAGCGTGAAAGATAAAATCGATTCTTTCTCGCTTCTTCACGGTTCTCGGCGGAGTAAAATAAGAATACCTCATCTCTGCGCGTAGGTGTTCGACAAGGCGACCAACCGACAGTAGACATACGGCACATGACAAAGTACCTGTTATACAGCGATAGACCGAAAGCGATAGTCCGAAATGTAGGACCGAAAATCATAGTAATCAAGTAAAATATTTGTTTTAATACTCCTCTATCCTTTCAGGGATTGAAACTTTACTGTTTTTGGCGGGCACTTATTTTACACTAATTTCTAACTTCAAATATTAACACCGTGTCCTACACCGTTATTTAACGTCTCTATTGTATTCAAATTGAATGGGTTTAATCAGAACGTCAATAACCAATACGTGCTACGAACTAACTCTAATTGTACATAAGAAGATCGTGTCTAGATAGCAAGATGGGATTCGAATGCTGATGTACTGAGGATGCGTTCTTATTTATTTATTTATTTATTATCATACAAACATACATACATACATAAACATCACACCTACTTCCCCGAAGCGGTAGGCAGAGATGCTAGCACCCACATTTCGTCAGTTTATGTTTAGGGCCCAATGTAATAGATGGCGAGCCTATTGCCATTAACCGGGCACTTATAAACCTGTGATAAATACACACATAACTTCGAAAAGCATCGAAAAGTCATTGGTGTGTGCCATGGTAAAACCTGGGATCGAATCCGAGACATCGTCTCAGCAGTCCATTACCCCTGCCACGGTTCTCTATTTTTATTCCTAAAATTTTATGTCATAATTTAACATTGCATAATGTTACTTGTCATAACATTATTTACGCATAATACTCATTTGCCATAACTTTTTAAGCATACTTTTTTTACTCCTATTTACTATAAGCATAATATTTAATAAGCATAATATCCCAAAGCATAAGTTTACTTAAGCATAACGACACAAACCATAACTATTCCGAAAAAATCACTACAATTTTTTTATTAACAACTAGCCGACCAGCCTCGGCTTCGCCCGTGGCATACTTCAACCCCGTAGCACCCCTAAGCCATTATGCGTCACTCATTTTTTTTGCCTGCCCGGAATCTCTGCACAATTTTTCTCTGCGTAAGAACCATCCTTGTACTGCAAGGAATATTCTAAAAAAAGAATTAGCGCAATCGGTTCAGCTGTTCTCGAGATTTGCGCTTAGCAACACATTTAGCGATTCATTTTTATATAATAGATATTACACTATTTTATACATAGATCTCGTCAAAGTTGTAGGCGCATCAAAGTTCATTTAACCTAATGTTCTTTTGACCTAATTGGTCGACGGAGCCCCGCTACGCGGGGCTCCTACTTCTGGGGGGTTTATAAAAAAATAACCACGAAGGCCTAATGCGGGAGCTTCGCTACGCTCCGCTCCCGCATTAGCCTTCTAACCTAACCTATCCGAGTCGGGGTGCCCTAAAGTCCAGATTGCATCCAGATCCTTGCCAGCTTGCCAGCTTGCCAGCCTAGCATGGTGCTAGACCATGTTAGCAGGCGTTTATCATTATACCAAATAACTATTAGACAAATATACAATATGCTTTACAACTTTATGCATATCAATGTTATGAATAAAAACATTAGGATATATAATATTTATGCTTAATAACACAGTATGCTAAAAACCAATTATGGCACACTATTATTATGACAAAGAAAATTATGCCTAATTTGTTATGGCAATTTAAATTAGGACAAAAATTATTATGACAAAAGATGGAATCCCCCCTGCCACTAGGCTACCGCGGTTATTATTTATAATCATATTACAAAGAAATATAAAATACATTCAAATTACATGAGTGCATTTAAAACCACTGAGGTTTGTGCAAATGCAACACATTCTCGCATTATTAATTAATTACATACCTACAACATTATAACTTAAAATAAATGATTAGATTATTGATACATTACATTATTATTATCTTATAAAAATTGGCTATTTAGTGATTCGGAATATATTAACAATGCTATTGTCTAGTTCGATTATGGAACCACTGAGATTTTTCTCCCAGTAGCTCCACGGAATTAGCTATACTCGTATCTCAGTAGTTTCAATCTTTAGTACCATTATGATGGAATTACTAGATGCTTGTTGAGTTGATTTCGTTTCGTAAGTTGTACTTGCATATTTACTTAGTATAGCATACATAGAAACATCCATATATTCACGCCTGTGAATCGCCTATCAAGGTAGGTAGAGAAGTAGTAACACCCACATTTCATCAACTATGATTTTCGGTCTCACGTTATTGGAGGCGTGCCTATTGCTGTCAGCCGGGCACTTTGCGATGGCCGGTTAGACCCATGATAAAGTGCATTAAGCGTTCGGATAACTTAGTCATCTTCTACGAAATTCATGGAAGAAGATGGCTGATGGATGACACGTGGACTTATTCTGCTACACCGGGAACCAATACGAAACTAGTACATCTCATCTCTATAACTCACTGGTGAAGTCGAAGTACGGTATTAGTTACACAAGTTACCATAAGCGGTAATCGGTACCGATGGTTTAGTGCACGAAGCACGGAGGGGTCACCCATCCTGGTCTAACTTGTATTGCTTAACATTTCAATGTATTATACTACTTGGTTACCACTAAGCTACGAATCGATAGCCCTCTGACGCTGTACAACAATAATACAATCAATATTTATTTATTTATTTCATAAAGGTACGCTTACAGATTACTGCCATTACATGGCTGAGCATTTGGATACAGATACAGTTACAAGTTAAATCTAGACAGTATTCCAAATATAGCATACACAACTTGAAATTAGTGAGAAAAAAAAGTACATGATACCTAAGTACATGACAAAGTATATAAATATTTATTCAATACTACATTGGTGTTTGACCCCTTAGAGAGCATCGTCGACATGGGTGGTCAAATGACAGTGCAAGTGGGTTAGTTACTTTGTACGACAAACGTCAATCAATGTGACATCTTTGATGCTATTGGATATCGGAGGCCATTTACTTTGTTAAATAGTTATGTAGTTATTCGTTGTTGGAGAAATAATGTGTACAGTTAAAACTTTCTGTAATCGCCCCATTAGAAGCAACGTTTCTCGGTCTCGATGTCAACCCGATTCCTGTCGCAAGGTACCTGACAAACTAGATTGAGGTAAATTTCATTACCTTTTTAAAATTGAGATGGGGGTAGCCACTGGAGAGTTTTTGTGCTGTCAGTGGGAGGACTAAAGACTATTCCTGCTTTGTCTTCTACGCTGACGGCACAGAAACTCTCAGTGTTTACAGGATCAGCAGCACGAGTGTGACTCCCCTGATGTTGCACACGTCCATAGGCCACGGCAAGCACTTTCCATCAGGTGGGCCGAGCGCATGTTTGCCACCTCAGTTTTATAAAAAAGGCTTGATAAAAAACAACATTATCAATCCTCAGAACATAGATATTTCTTTAGTCTTACAATTTATCAGTTCATTTATCAGTTCCCTGATGATAAAAATAGCTTTGTTTATTAATACTACAACGCAAACATCATTACTTCTACACACCCTGTTTCCGACATCCCTTATCATAACCCTGTGACACCAGTAGATTCCCACCCATCGAAGTTAACCCTGCAACGATCAATCAACCAGATTTCAACTGTCGACGGTATCTTTGTTTTGTATGTATGATTAATATCGTGTGTTTAAATGTGTTTTTGTCATTTGGAATAATGATTAATGATATTTTTTATGTGTAGTGTTAAGGGCGACGAGTTGTTTGTTGATGAAAGGGATGTTTCATCACTGTTCATCATTTAAATGGAAGCTATTATTTTTGGATGTATGAAATTTGTTTACAGTTTATTTGAAATTAGAATAGATAAATATAAATTTGTTAATTGTACATCTAATTTTATTAGATACGTGAAGTGAATTACAATCATTTTAGTTGAATGTACAGTGGGTGGCCTTATTGCTTATTGTCTCCCAGGTAACTTTAGGATAAAAGGAAAAAAAGAAAATAAATAATTATATTATATTTACATGGTGTAAAGTTGTTATACAGTCGTATTATTATATTTTTAAATTGCTTGTGCTAGGGGTAGGCTCACGTCGGTAGTGTAATGGCCAGGATACGAACCCGGGACCTCTAGATCATAAGGCCGACTTAACCACTAAGCTACCGACCTTTTTGAGTTGAACGGTTATGTTTAGTAAAGAGGCTATGCTGCTGATTGAATGACTGATTAAACTAGTTGCCTGCGACATTAGCATAGGTATTTCACGCTTATTAGATTGTAGAAACCTACATATTATATCCGGGTCCATATTGACTCACCTAAAGTTCTTTATCCGAAATTGTTCTTCCTAACGATTTGTAATCCGAATGATCACTCCTCCTAAAATTTTTCAGCCCAACGTTTTTATTCATACTATTTGTAGTGCTACCGTCGATGTTTATAACACTCATGTTTCCGAAAATTGTTATCAATAAAATCGTTAACATACAATATTAAAGCTCCTACTGTTTTTAACTTAACGTTTTTATCCCTAAACATAATTACCATAATATTGTCACTCATACTTAGAAAGAAACCTTTATCTACCAAATGTAATAAAAATATATGTCGATAGAATTATATTTTCAAACCCCTTCATAATGTGACTTTGTAAACTAAACGATTGATGCGTCTACAAGGTCGACGGAGCCCCGCTACGCGGGGCTCCTACTTCTGGGTGGTTTATAAAAAAATAACCACGAAGGCCTAATGCGGGAGCTTCGCTACGCTCCGCTCCCGCATTAGCCTTCTAACCTAATCTATCCGAGTCGGGGTAATCTGAGTCGGGGTGTTAACTATATTGTAAATGTTACAGTTAAAAATAAATGTGATTTGGAACATTATAAAGGTGGTTTAATATTCTTTAAAAAATAATTCTACAGTTTGAAAAAGGTATGACTTTCAATAATAGTGTAAAAGATGGTTATGTTGACAAAATATAGGAAACGAAATAATAGTATAATAGATGTTTATTGCTACCGACATTATGAAGTTGAATGATTCGGAATTAAAACATTAGAGACAGAGTAGTTAGGAATTGTGATTGTTAGGATGAAAAATGTTAGGAAGAACATTTTCGGAGTTCAAATTTTCGGAGTTGAAAATTTAGGTGAACTTTGGCGCACCCATTATATCCAATGATAGCCTAGTGATTGGAGTGGTATGAGTAATGGACTACTGAGACGAGGTCTCGGGGTCGATCCCAGGTTTTACCATGGCACACACCAATGACTTTTCGATACTTTTCGAAGTTATGTGTGTTTTTATCGCAGGTTTATAAGTGCCCGGTTAATGGCAATAGGCTCGCCACCTCTTACATTGGCACCTAAACATAATAGGCGAAATGTGGGTGCTAGCACCTCTGCCTACCCCTTCGGGGATATAGGCGTGAGTTTATGTTATGTGATAATAAACAACTTGTGCTGAAAATGTGTACAGTCTACTTCAATTTAACAGTTTAAAAAACTACAATATGGCGTGGAGGCTGCACATTCAACTAATGTTTATTTCTTAAAACTCCCAATGCCCTGAATTACCCGTCTTGAACCATAACATTGTTCGGTTTAGTATTCAGCCCCTACGGAGGCTCGTTTTGATAACACCATCACGTTGGTTTCGTTAATTAGGTCATATTTCCGATAGATTGATCGGATAATTAACAAAGCCTCAAGATAGCTTACGGGATTATACCTATTTTACATCGATACAGTGTACATGATAAGGGTACAACTTTAAAGGCAGAATTTGTAATTTAATTCTGAGAATACAATATGAGCGGATTTGAAATATTATAGATGGATGGATAAATATTTTTTTAATATTATTACAGATTATTCTACATGGGTAGGTACCTAAAGTTACAGTTAAAGGCACAATGGGCTACCTTATCACTAAAAGTGGACAGGAATGTTGATGTAGCATATAGGAAAATTGGAACGTCGACCCCAACTGACTTGGGAAAAGGCATTCTTTTCCTTTTTTTATACCACTTAGGTGGCAGACAAACACACGGCCCACCTGATGGAAAGTGGTTACCGCGGCCACGCGCTGCCGACCCTGTTAGAACAGAGTTTCTGTGATGATTGGTCTTCCCACGGCCAGCACCAAAACTCTCCAGTGAGCTCTTACTACCCTACTCATCGCCGGGAACACAACATGAAGTTATAATGGCCGCGGTATTCTGTAGGGCGGAGGTACTTCCCCAGTCGGACTGCTCAATTGGATGGAAATACCGTCGTGTCCTACCTCCTATCATTTAGGCTTGGAGAAGGGTTTAGTGTATACTATTGATGTTTGGAATATGATGTTTTGAATTAAGTACCTGTGATAGGATTTCTACGCTTCGTGTCAAGTAAAAAGAAAATGTCATTATTGTATTTTATTTATTTACATTCCCAATCATCTGTTGTCAAGTTTCCTTGGCTAGTTCCCTTAAGGGTATTTTTAGTAGCTTAAGAGTAATGTCGTGGACTGTATGTATGACTTTTATCTCCCTATCAGGATTCACTTGAATAAAACTCCAATTTGCAGACTTGCAGCTTTATTCTTCTTACTTCTATTGTTCTGGATCTTTATTTCCAAATTGTTCTGAAGACTGTACTGTGTAGTACTGTACCTCTTCTTGTTCTGGATCGCTATCAGAGCGTTTTCAAACTTGTGTTCAACTGTACCGCTTTACGGGCGTAACATGCTCGCTTAAGTACTACATTTTTCGTTAGCCCGCATAGGCACTTAAGGAGCAACCTAAATGACGCGGTTTGCTACCGTGTCTTACAATGTATTCTTAACACTACTTATACACTAATATATACATTATATATACATTATAGACCGTTCTTCATGCGGCATGGCTCGGCGTACTGGACAAGTAAGTTGTAGAAACTTACCCTCAAGTAACTAATAACCCTCCTGGCGCAGTCGGGTAAAAATTACCCTTAACTTCGTAGGTTATTAAAATGGCAGCTTTCTTTAAGATCTAAGGAGGGCAACTTCTTTATGTAGTACTATTATTTTGTGGTATAAATCGTTCCAGTTAGTTCACTTAAGGGAGTCTGTATAAAGATTTGTAGATCATCAGTGCAAAGGTGGTAGGATGAAACAAGTTTATCAGAGATGGCATTTATAAAAATTCCGATAGGTTAGGGAGATAAAACGCTACCCTGCGGTACGCCTGCTGTAGTATTGCTCCAAGAAGTATAAAATTCTTTGATTTTTTGATAATACGTTGCAAGCGACCAATACCACCAATATAAATACGTAAAATGCTGTACCTATTAATATAACTATCTAGCTAACGGCTGCAGCCCTACTCGCAAAACTCCTTCTTTTTCATCCTAGCGGTTATTCCAGCATCCGAAGCTTGTACGCGCGATCTGCGTTTTTCAGTGTAACTGCGAATTCAGCTAAACTTCTATATTTTCCAGGAAGCGAGTACCATCTGAACTCCACCACCCATTGGTGATATTGCATTGCAGTTAGACCAGTTGTTGAACTTTTTAGAGTTCCAACTACCAGTAACGACGTATGGCATCAGGGACCGGTAACTCCCAAAAATACCGAAATATTTAATTCCGAATTTCAAAATTCCGGTTTTCAAAATTCCGAATATTTATAATTCCTAAGAAACAAAACCCCGACTATTTAAAAACACGATAGTTATTTTTCTGAAAGTCATAAATTTGAATTTACACACTGCCGAATTTCATTTGTACGAATAATTAAAAATCCGTTGTGTTATTAACCCGAAAAACATCATTCCTGATTTTAAATTTCCGAAAATTCAGTGCTCATATTGAAAATTAATGTTTTATTTGCCATGGCAAGCATGAAGAAGCACGTAATCAATGAATTTTCAAATTAAGTAATTAATAACTCTCCAATAACTTCATACAAAAATTAAGCTAAAGGCGACTAGCCGTATTTCTGTCGCCGCCAACTGGCTTAATTAGCCATTCAATTAACTGCCTACGCTGTTAACTAAATGGGCCGGAATGTTATTCAGCCGTAATGTTTATGACAGCATTTAATATCCTGGCTGGCTAATGCTTAGGCCATTTGTAAGATAGGCACCACCTTGAATTAAGACACAAAATTACATACATACATACATATACACACGCCTGTAAATCCCCGAGGGGGTAGGGAGAGGTGTATTCACAGAAAATTAGTGATAGGTTTATTGAGAAGGCTGTACAATCCGACTTGGATAGGTTAGGTTAGAAGGCTATTGCGATAGAGGAGCGTAGCGAAGCTCCCGCATCAGCTGTCGTGGTTATTTTTTTTTATAACCATGCTGAATAAATTCGAGTTTCCAATAAATAGGATTTATGATACATCGGATTTCTGACTTTCGGAATTCTAATCATTCGGAATTATGAAATTCGGAATTTTAATATTCGTGTTTGTGACTTTCGGAATAAAGTTCTTCGTATTTATGTTGTGTACCCCCAGGGACCGACGGCTTAACGTGCACGACCAGACAACTGCAAATAACCATATTCACACATACAAATATTTGCACTGCGCGGGAAGCGAACCTAGGCCTCTTGCGTAGCAGTTGCGTTCACAACTGCTGGGACACAGAGGCTACAGAAATCTATTCTCATGATAATAACTTGTGTTCTTTTTCAGACTTAAATCTATCTCTGTGCTTAATTTGATTCGAATTGTAAAATCCTTCCTCTTACAACCCTGTGTTCTTTAAGCATGGCGTGAAAAGGCATTGTTTTTTGATGACTCCGCCCAAATAATTGAACGAAATTTTGAAGCATTTACTATGCTAACTTTAAATTTAGCATAGTAAATGCTTCAAAATTTCGTTCAAGTACGTGTATGTTATGGTGACCCTCTTTCCTGAGACTTTGCCTGCAGCTTACCATCAGGTGACGTGAAGTCAAATTGACGTGTCCTATATATAAAAAAAAACTATTTCCAATCTTAATCGAGATAAATAGATTATTATAAAAGGGCACTATGTTTTTCTAACAATACTTTAGGAAGAAATAAAACTAAGAACAAATCTACGTGCTCATAAAAAATAACTAGTAAGATTAAGGCGAGAGCTCCCCTAAGCTACCCAAATTCCGACTGTGTCGAATCGCCCTAACATTGCACCTATATAATATTCAATACACTGCCACAGACAACATAACGAAAACGGGTAACCTTACCTGAGTTAATTTATTCTCTGTACCAACACGACTACACATTACGAGGGCAACCCTATTCGCCTCACGTATATGAAAACATTACAATTTTTATAACAAAACTAGGCGAGAAATAGTGGACGAACATTCTATTACACCGGCAATAATAGGGTGGTCCCTAATTGAATGGTTACACAATTGGTTCGGCTATAAATATGGGTTGGTTTCGGAATATTAATGTTGTCTTGGTTTTCTGTTTGGATGGTTGTGGAATGAACTCCCTGCTGTGGGTTTCCCAAGCAAGTACAATATGTGGTACTTCAAGATGGGCATTAGAAGGTTTCTTCATGGTCGGCAGTGCGAGTCTAACGCCCATAGGCCACGGTAACCACTTTTCATCAGGTGGGCCGTATGCACGTCTGCCATCTAAGTGGTATAAAAAAAATTTGGTCTGTAGTTTTGGTACAAATTGAAAAATGATGAAATAATGATCAACATTGGAACCCATTTTAGGATTCCATACCTAAATGACAAATACGGAACCTCATTATTAAGTCTGACTGACCGTCATCAGACCGTATATCAGTAACAGTGATAGCTAGACAGTTGAAATTTTCACTGATAATATATGTATTTATATTGTCGCCATAACAAAAAAGAAATACATGTAGTTATGTATGTATGTTTGTAATATTCTTTACTACATCATAGCTTCTGAACCACCGTACGGATTTCAATGATTCATGTCTCAAATGTAAGGTATTTATTGCCCAAGTATTCTTGGGTACATAAAATATAAACAAAAGCTATATGTTTTTTGTTTTTTTTTTGACGTCAAAAAATTTTTAGAAATCAAAAACCCGACTGATGCCTGAAAAGATCGAAACAAACTTTATAGCAGGCGTTACACATTTTCAAATCTCAAACCAGATGGAAATTAATCGGTACCGCCTGCTATGAAGCTTGTTTTGATCTTTTCAGCATCAGTCGGATTTTTAATTTTAACCATTTATTACTTATTAATATTTTCTGAGAGCAACTGACATCTGACCTCCTAACCTTGAGAGGAGTCTCGCTCGTTGCTTAGCAAGTAAAGTTGGTTTGGGCTTCGTACATCCCTGCCCAGGAAATGAAATTATATTATTTATCTACTCTGATACTATAATACAAAGATTATAAAATTGAAGTCAAAACTCTTATGACAAACATTACGCACAGGCCAAAAAAAAAGTTTTATTACGATACAGGTCTTGTATGGACACCTATATCATAAAATAACTTTTTAATCATAACGATACACCTATACAACCTCCATCTGGACCAAACCTCAACTTTAAAAAAGAATCCGCCGATTCAGGAAAAAAAAAGAAACACGCATGCGCAATCGACGTTTGCGCCTTGGCGCGAACAATTTTTTTTTTGTTCTATACATTTAAATTAAACAAAGTTTGGTTTGGTTTGTAAAATAAATTAGTTTATGTATTATAGTATGAGAGTAGATAAAGTAGTGTATGACACTGTACATAACTTGGTCTTATAACACTCGTGTGATAATATAAAAAAACTCGCCTACGGCTCGTTTTTTTAAAACACACTCGTGTTATAAGAACCCTTATTATGCAACAGTATCATAAACTACTATTACCATAACCAAACTGGAATATATACTCCTGATCATTTAATTAATAAGTCCGTGTAACAAATACAACATTTATGAAGCTACTAAATATGGGTAACATACGTACTCAAAAATGAAATGGCGCATTGGGAGAGGCTTATGTCCAGCTGTGGACTGCAGTGGGCTAATTGATTGAACGATTGATTGACATGAAAAAATACAACTAAAACAACTACATATTGTGTAAATTAAAGGGCGAAAAACTCCCAACAAACTTCCTTGAATTCCTCCGCTTCGAATGCCTCTTGTGGTACCTAGGTCTGAAAATATTAATATCAAACACCGTTTATTGACTTAACTACCAGATAGCATTTCCACCCACTTAAATTCAAACTTTTACACAATTATCTAACAGTATAATATTCCACTCCACATCGTCTAGAATGAATATGTGTGTCAGTCTGTAGTCTAGTTTCAGTAATTTATAAACGCCTTCCTAAACTGTTGCTACTTTAATTATTCTTTGTGTGTGTGGTTATGTTGAAATGTGATATATTTACATACTGTTCAGTATAATATACTGTATTAAAGAATTAATTAACATATCAGTGAAGTGAATTATAAAGGAGTTGATACATATTGGGCCCCCGAAATGAACAGTCGTGGGAATATTGTAGAAATGCTTTAAAAAGTAATCAATAAATCTTTGCGAAATGCTGAAAAGTAACCAAAACGTAATCCATACTAATAAATGGGCAAGTATGTGTGTCTGTTTGTCAGTTTTTCACGCCTAAACCACTGAACCGATTTTTATGAAATTTGGTATAGGGATAGACTAGACCTTGAGAAAGGATATAGGCTATGTTTGGTCGCGGTAACCGACATCCACGCGGGCGGAACCGCAGGTAAAAGCTAGTTCTAATATAATTTCTGTCAGTTGTATGTCATGAAAAACAATATCAATCATAACTTACGGGGATGTATCTGTAAATATTGGTGTATTCTTTACTATAGACTTTTATTTTACGTGCGGGAAATACCCACGGATACCCCCCCCCCCCCCTTCGGAGCCGAAGGGGGAGGTTATGTCGGACTCGAACCGACTAAACCGCACCCCATCTGTGGGTCGATGTGCTAGGCCGGAGGTGAGGTTGTCTTTTGACATATCCCTCGCACCCCGGCTGACCCAGGGCCATTCCTCTCCGTCTGGCCCTCCTCGGGAGGGGGGACCCCGTGGTCCCCGACTCGCCCCCGATATGGGGGGGAGGGGGTGCGCATCGTCCTACGATTCTCGCCGCTGCCGTGGCCTGCTTCTGCTAGGGTGACGAGCGGCTCCACCCGTCACCCTCAGGCCCGCTTTACTATAGACTGTAAACTTGTTGTCAGATGAAGAACAGTTCATTTTAATCGCCTTGAATGATAGGCTTGGAGGCTCACTGGAGAGTTTTTGTGCTGTCAGTGGAAAGGCCAAAAGCTTTTCCTACTAAACTTTGTCATCAGCACTGACAGTACAGAAACTCTCTCTTCTTACGGGGTCGGCAGTACGAGGATGACTCTCCTGGTTTTGCCCACGTTCATAGATCAAGGTAACCACTTTCCATCACGTAGTCAGTATGCGTGTCTGCCACCTAAGTGTGGTTAAATAAATGAAATATTTAGATCCTTTTATTAACTTCACTAGTAAGAATTATTAACTGTACCGCTAAAAAAATTATATGTTTAAATTCATTAGCAGGTAATCTTACGCATGTGCTAAGCATCGATGCGCACCTTATTTATCAAAATTAGTGGCGTAACTAACATTGTACCCTGGGGACGTTGCCCGTCGGAAATCGGCTACTTAAGTACCTATCTGAAGCTTACTTAGCCAGTAAGCGTCTAAATTAACTTATATTAATATATTTTGAAGGAACTATCACTATAAAGTGTCAGTAGCTTAGTGGTTAAGGAGTCGGCCTTACGATCTAGAGGTGCCGGGTTCAAATCCTGGCCATTACACTACCAACGTGAAGCCACTCCTAAAAGTAATATTAGCAATCTAGGTTGCTTATATAAGAAAAAAAAAATGAATTTAGGATTCATATTTTTTTTTAATTCAATATCACAAACAATTAAGGTATTCTGTAACTTATGTAACTTATGGTCTATACCATAATATTAAAAACACTAAACAAACGTTTGGAAACTACTAGTATTATTACTAATTATACACTTAGTTTTTACTAATCTTTTTTTTAAATATATATTTGATTATACTAATGATTGAAACTCATAATCATTCGAATCATTCTAATATTTGTTTTCATATATTTCTTAATTATAATTGCTACCAGAAACGAGATGCTACCAGACAAGTAGGTTAGGTTAAGTTAGAACTGTGACCACAATAACGTGGCATGCGAGCCGAGCGAGCGAAGCGAGCGTGCCGCGGCATTGGCCGGCGAAGCGCCAAAATCCAATTTTTGTTAGAAAAGTAGACAGAATTTATGCAAAAAGAATTATTTGAATCGGTCCAGCCGTTACTGAGTAACACGTGTAACAGACGGACAGACGGACACAAGGAATTGATAGAACGCAATAGGATAAGTATCTGTTATAAAGTGAAAGTATGAGTTGAAGTATGTTCGTAGTACTATTATTATTAATTAAAGCAATATGATAAAAGAATGATATGAAGAAAAAAAGATCTGAAAGAAATTATTGTGGATTTGAACTGGTGGTTGTAACAGTATTAATAAAAAAATTATAATCACTAACTGTTATGAGTCCCGATGATAGTAATAAAAATGTATGAATAAAAAAAGTATGAAAAATAAAATGATGAAGAGTGATGATTATGAACACAAATCGATAGTAAGAAAAAGAATAGGATAATTTATTTTTTGTGAGCCAATATGGACCCCTTGTCTGCCATCTCAGTAGTATAAAAAAATAACAATGCCAACCGCACTTATCCAAATAATCCACATTCACAAAATCAAACTATTCTATTACTCCATGTTTTTCTTTTACCATAAAAATGGGGCTCAAGTTTGCAATGTATTTTTACTCTAGCGGCGTTCACAAGCTCTCCTTATAATAACGCACTTTAGTAGATTAACACACATAGTATCGGAACTGAATTCTGCTGTACCATCCGCAATAAATGTATTTTTATACTAACTTACAGAGCACCGTCTATTTTGTGATTTTTGATATAGATACGTTGTTGTTCGTTCACTTATCAAAAGTAAAAGGTATTTTTGATTTGAAATAGACAGTAAAGCATATTTTTGATTTTTGAAACGTTTGAAAGAAAGGTTTCTATGTTAACTAGACCTGCTACATGGCATTAAAAGTGCACTCTTATGTTTGATTTATTTTAATATGTACATATGTACCTACCCGTTATTTGACACACCTAATACGATGCTCGAAATTTAATAATAATCACAAAACCACCCTCTAGAAGCGAATTTACTAAAACCATTCTTGGGATATAACTATGTGATATCCCTGACTAGAAACTCTTTTCCAAATTTTATTCAAATCCGTTCAGCCGTTATAACTTGAAAGAGTAACAAACATTCGTCAAACCATCCTCACACACTTTCTCATTTATAATATTGATAGGCGTAGTGGGGCAGGATTACTAACACATGTAAGCAGAACAACCAAGTATAATACCTATCGCATTAAGCCTTTTATTCACTAAGCAACATTGACGCACGCTATGTTGCGCAGCATTGTTGAACAGAGCCGCGCAGCAATGTGCAAACTTTGTTAGCAGCTGTCCATGATCAATCGTCGAAATAACAACACGTTACGTGTACAAAGCACACCTAAAAGCAGCATTTGCTGCACACATCAGCAATGCCACAGACTAGATAATCAATGCTGCTTTGGTACACTACATTTGCGCAGCAAACGCTTCTTGACATCTCTTGTCAAGGAGCATTTTTCTTGGGAATTTGCTGTGTATGCAGCAAATGCTACTTTGTTCTTCCTTACACAACGTTGCAGAATTTGTTGAGCGACATGTGTTGCGCATCAAATATTTCTTAGTGAATACGACCTTTATATCTCAACCCAGTGCTCTAACAAATTCGGGCAACACGCTGCCCATCGCTAACGACGTTGTCTAACTTAGCGAAGTTGATCCAGGATAATCTTCCCTCCTCCGAGATCTATTTAGAGGCAATAAGCTCAAACTTTCTGCCTTCGACCTCCTTACTAATTAATTGGATATACTTGTTTGACACCTGTTCCTGAATTATTTGTGTTCTGTGTTTTATTCGGTGAAGTGGATCTGTGTTTCAACGTTAGTATTTTGTTGTACAGTGTTATCCATTGTTGTTTCCACGGTTTGTACTTAAGATTCCGCGACCCTTTTCTGCTCCTTCCTTTGCTTTGGCTAATCCTTGCCTGCCGTCTGACCTCCTAGCCTTGATAGAAAAGCCTGCACCAGAACCTCGTCCATCAATCAGTCGATTTTGGGGTGGGGACTTGAACGGGCAGTAACTTTACTAAATTCACATGAAAAAAAAAATATCACAGTGCTTGTGTTGGTCAAATTGCGAATATCTGTTAACCAGCTACTTAAATTATTGTAAGTAGACCTTCTCGTTATATCATACGCCATCAAAGCTCCAACAGCACCTCTATATTATAAATGCCTTTCTGTTTAAAAAAACTGTATGTCGGTTATGGTTTCACACTTATACCACTTACTGTGTCACTTGCCACTTAAAACCTGGGAATGGACATAAGAATACATATTATGAGCGCAATAACTAACTTTCACACGCGTGGAGCCGCTGGGCAACAACTAGTTAATTATAAAATGCATTTTTATAATTTATTATTTAGAGAAAGAGTGAGAAAAGCGTGACAAGAAAGTGATGTGGAGAGATAGAAGATGCGGTGATGAGAATTGAGAGAGGTATGCTAAGGTGGTTCGGTCATGTTGAGAGAATTAATGAAAGAAGACTAACGAGACAGGTGTATGAGGCGTGTGTGGATGGTACCGTCGGAAGGGAAAAACCTAGGCGCACATATTTGGACCAAAACGGGGAAGTTTTAGAAAAGGGGCAGGTCAGTAGTACCCAAAACCGACGAGCATGCATGAAGAATGTAATGAGTGTGAATGAAGCGAGATTAGTATGTCAGGATCGAAGCAAATGGAGATCTGTAATCTCTGCCTACCCCTATGGGATTTTTGATTTTTTGATTTCATGCTAAATATTCAAATCGAATTAAAGAGAGAAGAGAAACACCACGCCCTAACCAATTTCGCTTTAATTTGATTTTAATATATTCAATCCCTGAAAATCCTCGAAGGGGTAGGCGGAGGTGTAGTAACACCCACATTTCACCAACTAAAATTTTCAGTTCTAAGTAATTGGGGTGTACCTACTGCCTAAACCTATTTTACAAGTTGGTAGGTACTATGAAAACTTTATTCTCTATCTTTGCCTTTTGAACTATTCATGTAACCTAAATTCAAATAAACCCTCACCCTAAATCAATCCAGCGTTATTAATACTACGGTTGAACTAGACTAAACCTAAAGACCGAAAGTCTATCGCTAAGTCTCAAGACTGAGAGGTTCTTTACATAATATTTCTATGCCAACGTACAAGAATAATTCACATTAGCTAAACAGAATTCACAAAGGCGTATGTTTAGAATATAATATAACCAAATTTGGTTCGCAAATTCGTGTGAAATCCTGAAATAGGATATCTCTTGAAAGAGTACTCACTTGGTATATATTAGTTGTAATTTAACAGTTATGGTAGGACTATGTATAATGTATGCCTACATATGTACTTCCCACTTGTAAGTATAATATTTAAGTTATGAGTTTTAAAAGGAAAAACTTAAAGTTTGAAGACATCTATACCGCTTTTATAAAAAGGTAAAGTTTGAAACGCTGTAGAGGGTAATTTCTAGATCTATTGAACCGATTTTACCTATTTTAACATAGTTCTTAACTAATTTGAAAGGAGGTATAACTCGACGGTGTTTTCGTCCAATTGAGTAGTACGAATAGGGAAGTACCTCCTCCCTACAGAATACCGCGCCCATAATAACCACGTGATGGTTGCTATAACTCCTGGTGGTCAGTAGGGTAGCCAGAGCTCACTGTAGAGTTTTAGTGCTGTTAATAGAAAGACCAAATATTTGCTCCGCATTGTCTTGTACACTGACGGCACAGAAACTCTCTTTGCTTACAATGTCAGCAGCAAGTGTGATTCCCCTGGTGTTGCACACGCGCATAGGCCACGATAACAGCTTTCCATCAGGTGGGCCGTGTGCTTTTCTACCTCTTGAGAAGTATAAAAAAGGGTGACCGTGACTTCTTATAACAGTCAGCAAGTATCCCGCTGGTCAAGTTATACAAGATTACGATCACGGTGCTATGAGATTTGCTACACCTTTAACTAGTGCTACTTTGTTACCTAAATTGATTTTGAACCTATACAAGATGCTCGTAAAATACAAAGCTGCCTCATATCGGAAGTGCATGACTTGCAGACAAATTGCATGGTGTGTATCCTGTCCCCAGATGCTTTAGATAACTAAAGTGACAAACTAATGTACTTAGTAGATGTTGCACCTGTAGCTTGCTCGGTTTTGGGTACTAATGTTACACCTAAAAAGTTTTGGTACACTTTATTTCCGTAAGCCGATGAAGTACTGTTTACCGATGATTGATAGCAATGGTGGAAGTTGCCACACATTTTAAATAGGCACTTGTACTTTCCACAGTTATTCTTTAACCTAACCGGTTTATTTCATGTATCTCGTCAATGCTTAAATTAATGAGGTTCAATTTTGGATAGCGAATTTAATCGTCAAAACTTAATATATCAAAATTATGTAACCAGAAATAATTTCAACTTTATTAAAAACACAAAGTTGAAATTAGTATCGTTAAATGGAAATATTTATTTAAAAAAAAACGTGGCACTGAAGAGGTGAAGATTGAGAAAAAATATTTAATGGGAAAGTTTCAGTTGACGTACTACTAAAATTGTAGTGTTTCCAAAAAACACGGTTCAAGTAAACTTATCTCTACGAGCATTTTTTTGAAAACTTTATATATTTTCCACTAATAGATTATAAAATACATACTTTGTTTGAAAAAAATTGAAGTTTGACCTTACGATAACTATATTATCCTGACCAAACTATCTGAAACGTCAGATACCTATTTAAGTGACGGTTCATCTATCACTAGTATATATTTGCTTAAAAGTGACCTCAATAACTAAAATGACATGTACTATCCTAGAATCTGGAAATAATTTATTTATTTACTCATGTTGTAAGTATTTGTTTACAGTAGAACTTCACACCAGTGTACGTTTCTTCAACATTTATCTGGTGCGAAAAGTTGGCACGTATCCCAGGTAGCATAGCCACCAATCAGCTGGATTCCACCTCGTTCGAACATACCGTAAATCTACCAACTAGTAATGATGCTTTAACAAGTGAATGCTGTAAAAGTTTCAATTCATTTTGAAGCCTTAGAGTCAGTTTATTTTAAGACACAAGTGCTTCTAGCTGTGTAGTAAGGGTTAGTTGTTAATTCACAACCCTTATTTTATTGATCTAGCAAGGACCAAGTATATATCATATTGGTATATTGCACAGGCAAGCAGCATGATGAATTCTACCAATGAAATTATTTGTCCAACGAAGTCGTTGGGTCATGGTACCACGATGCAAATAAAACTGCATCAATCAGCTTCAGTAAATTATGTACCTATATGTCGAAGCGACAGCTCAGAAGGGTCGAATCGATGTCCCATAAGGTTCTATTACGACTAAATCAGGATGCTAATCAAACGTGAAGGTATTTCGAAAATAAATGCTGGTTATAATCCAGTACACCATACTTCGTTATCACACTTACTTTGTTACACAAAATATTTAAGAATTTAAACTAGGCTTAGAATTTAAACTAGGCTTAGAATTTAAACTAGGCTTAGAATAAATCACAAACCGATAAAATGCAGTGAGCTTAGCTGTCTTGCCCTGACCACTTCACGTCGCGTCCCGTTCAATAGTGAGTTCCTCTCCGCTCGGATCGCAAACGAAGTCTCATTTATATCAAATGTCATTATCAACTCACAACTAAACACACTTAAGTAATAACCAATGTTGCCATATAGAAAATCAGTAAATTCAAACAATATTATTGGCATTCGTAACACTCAGATATTACGCTCTCCGACATATATAAAAATTGACACTTCAGGAATGCCAATACAAGTTACAATATTCTGTATGAAAAGTTAAATGTATTTCAGTAATAAGTATTTACTTCACAAAAAAGTGTTCTCAAAACACAATTTATCAATTAGGTACTACTGACCGTTTAGTATTTGAAAACTATATCGTTGCATCGTCATGATAGAGAAGTGTGAAAGACGCGACATGATGATAATGCGAGTTCCATGATTCTAGTTCACCCATTTTTTTCGCTTCAGAAACTGAAATCATAATGCCTTTGAAATGTCCATATGAAAACTGACTTTATTGTATAGTTAAATAAAAAAATAAGCCACAAACAACAAACACATTCAATGCAAGAGCGGCGTTCACTTCAATGCTCAGATTTAAGTCCATAAAGCTTCTATTTAATAGATATTTTGCTTAAGAGTTACCCGTAAAGGGGAAATTCTGAGTGTTCTTACATTGACCAATATTACTTGACCTGCCTTGGCTCCCGCGAAAACTTGGAAAGCAGAACCTTAGAAAGAAAGTGTTGAATTGAAAGAGGTCAGTCTAACTGGTTTGTCTAGGATATAACAAGAAGTTGTGATAGAAATGGAACGAACAGAATGTGGTTAATTTGTTATTCTGATATGTTATTTTTAGCTCTAAACTATCAATAAATTGAAAGCATTTGCATTCATTTTGTAGTCTGTGGCCAAATTTCTTGTACGTTTTTATAGGTCTACTAGCTTTTGCAAAAATAATCACCAAAAGTAATAAATTATAATAAGAAAAAACAATCACAAAAAATCCCTGAAGGCCAGGTGGTTTGAACCCGATACTATCTGAAACTATAAGGACTTACAGTCGAAGTGCTTACCGTTTAAGCTACGACGCTATCTATTGTAAAATGCAAAATAGATAGTCTACCTAATCTTGTATGACGTCAGTCGTCGGTTACGGTTCAAAGGTCAACTAATCCTGACGCTTCCTTAACATTTTACACCCATCCAACGCCGCTAAAGAAGTTTTCACTTCAAAAATAGTTATGTTTTAATGGGTGACATTCGCCTCAACTTCAGACAGTATCAAGCTATTCAAACCCAAATATCTTTCGAAGCACCTTCTCCGTTTTTCTGAATATTCATTATATTAGTAGCTCCGCAATAAAACTAGCAGCAGTAGTTTATTGCGGTAGCATTAAGGTGCAGAATCCCAAGCTTTACGATCTCATTCGCGATATTATTTCTATTGGTCTTTGCGTTTACTGGGATATTGATCAGATGCACCTGATAAGTTGCCAATCCTATAAGTACCGGCATCGTTCAATATAGGCTAGATCTTTTGCTTTGATGTACAGATATTTCTAAATTTAATGTGCGTTCTTCAAGATCTAAGAGCCCATTCACGTGTTTAACAATGTTATGAGTTTAGACGACAAACAAGATTGGATATAGGCCGTTCACTGAACTATATAACTACTAAAGCCAATGCTTTAGTAACAATATATTATACCAATGACTCAGCAAATTATTGTATTTAGACTAAGCAAATATTTGAAAAGTAGTCTAAAGAAAGCCACACCACCTGATCGAAAGTGCTTACCACGGTAACCGAGCACTAGGTCACGACCTATGAAAATGTGCAATACCAAGGACTTCACATTTGTGTTGCCGAACCTGTAGGAACCTTCTAATACCCTTCTTGAAGTAAGGCTTTAGAAAATCACAGCAGGAAGTTCATTCCACACCCTAAGCGTACGTGGGATGAAGTTCCTTTCATTCTAGACTGTACGACGTGTGTGAGGATGAATTCCCTGCCTGTGGCGAGCGGTGCAATGTTAGAAATGACCTTACTACTGCTAGAAAATTATTCCATTCAACAAATATTACATCAAAAATAAATAATATAGGGGTTAAAGTATGAAATTGCCGTTTCATTGTAATAGGTACTTCGAATTGACATATAACCTTCATGGTTTGAGATTTTTGAGTGAAACTTTTTGCAACATTCGATTATCGACTTTCAGTTGTTTTTTTTATTCAGCTTAGACAAGAAAGATGGATACTTCGAAAATTCGAGTGATTTTTGAATACGAGTTCCGACGCGGAACTAACGCGGCAGAAACAGCTCGCAATATCAATGTTGCGTTTGGAGAGGAGACTGCTAATGAACGCACCGTGCGATTTTGGTTTAAACGCTTTCGTGATGGAAACTTTGATTTGAAGAACGAACCACGAGGAAGTGAATTGAAAGACATGGTGGAAGCCGATCCGAGCCAAACTACCCAGGAATTAGCTGCATGGTTTAACGTTACCTTACCAACAATATTGACTCATTTGCGTCAAATCAATAAAATAAAAAAATGTGAAAAATGGGTACCTCATGATTTGACTGATCTGCAGAAAGAAATGCGTGTTGAAACTTGTGTTGCCTTGTTGAATCGATACAGAAATGAAGGAATATTGGATCGAATTGTGACATGTGATGAAAAGTGGATTCTTTACGATAACCGTAAGCGAAAAATGCAATGGCTGACCCCAGGTGAAACGCCACAACAGTGTCCTAAAGCAAAGCTTACCAATAAAAAGGTAATGGTAACTGTTTGGTGGTCTCAGCATGGTGTTATTCACTATAGCTTTCTACGATCTGGTCAAGCAATAACGGCAGATGTCTACTGTGCCGAACTCCGAACAATGATAGCAAAACTAGCAGTGAAACAGCCCCGACTCATGAATCGATCTTCACCAATATTGCTCCATGATAACGCGAGACCTCATACAGCACGAGAAACCGTTTTAACTCTACAGGAACTGCAATTAAAAACTATCCGTCACCCTCCGTATTCGCCAGACCTTGCTCCAACAGACTACCATTTTTTTCGTGATTTGGACAATTTTCTATGTGATAAAAAGTTTTCTTCTCAGGAGGCAGTACAAAATGCTTTCACACAGTTTGTCGAATCTAGATCACCAGAGTTCTATCGCAAAGGCATAAATGACCTTCCTACTAGATGGCAGCAATGTATAGATTATAATGGTAATTATTTTGATTAAATAAATACGTTAAATTAAAAAAAAAACGAATTTCAATTTGTCAGTACAAATAGGCAATTTCATACTTTAACCCCTAATACTAATGGTGCATCATCACCACATAGTATAAAACAAAGTCGCTCTCTCTGTCCCTATATCCCTTTATATGCTTAAATGTTTAAAACTACGCAACGGATTTTGATGCGGTTTTTTAATAGATAGAGTGATTCAAGAGGAAAGTTCATATGTGTAATACATATTTAATATAGCAGAGGGTGCAGCAGGAACGGGATCTGACGCCACGCGGGCTAAAAAATATTGGCGGTACGAAGTTCGCCGGGTCAACCAATAATGAATAAATATCTCTGAATTTCTGATGTAGGTGATAATAATCTACATTAATCGTGTTCAGGGTGAGTGAACAGAGTGAAATTTCAAATGTATCCTACAGAATCAGTGGAGTTTTAGCAAAATTTGTTAGCACCAAAATATTTTCTGTTCAAATACCCGTCTAATATATAGTCAAGCATATCAATTTTCATGGCAATCGATTGAACTGCAGCGCCATTTAATGGCGAGTTATAGCCAAATAAATGGCGTGAAAATAATTTGTGTATTCGAATATTTATATGCACATGATTTTAAGGTGATCGTTTTGAATAGTATAGAAGTTAATGCACTGCAGCGACATCTAGTGATAAGATGTAAAAAGGTTGTAACAAACTATAACTTGGTAAAGGTACTAGTTTTTTTTGAAGTGAGTATTTTGCATCGATTTAATAAGGGATAAGCCAAATAAAACCTGTTACACATTGAAATAGAAGTATTTTCAACAGATCCTATAACGATTCATTTGATGTAGGTAATGATCGTAATCGGTTAATCCGGAGATATGGCAAAAATATAGGTATTTAAACTATCATGTTAACTCACATTACTACCTATTAGAGCTATTATTTACAATGTGTTGTTTGGGGTTTTTTTTTTAATTTTTCACTGCATACCGCCACTACTTTAGTGCCTCCGTGATCATGGTACTTGCAACAGTGCCGAAATATTGGCAACTCCAAACAATACATGGTAAATATTCCGATAGCTCTATTAGTGATGATAATTATGACTAAAATTCGCAATAACTAGACTTCCACGCGGGTGGAGCCGCGGGTAAAGCTATTATATTATATTGTTAATATGTGTTTACTATTCAATGCATGGCGTACAGTATATTTTTAAATTGAACGACATTAGTGCTATGTCTATTAGTTAATGAATGCTAATTGACAATGTCATCAACATTTGCATAACGTAACGTATAGTTAATCATAGTGAAACTAATAGGGCTGATAATAATTAACTACATATCAACATCTGGAACGTTATCGTACAAAACATGACATACTCACGACCTTTTTTCTGTGGTGGGGTAGGCAGTTATAATAGCATTCGTATTTTTGATGAGGTTAAAATGATAAATCCCATCAGTCGCCGTAAGCCTTTGCGTAATTGATTACCTTTGAATAACTTGTGGAGTGATTTCGTCAGCTGTTTCCTAGGTATCGTGAATATAGCTAAGGATAGGGCTATCTCCCTCCGATAGTAAATATACAACCTATGAAACAATGCTCGTTTGAAGGCATTAAGCAAACCTTCTATTACGTGGGAATGAAAATTATAGCGAAATGTGAGTGATATTTTCAAAAAATTACGCGAGTATCACTCATTGAAATAACACCACTTTGTAATGTCGGGCTTAACGTTAAAAATATTAATTAAATCGCAATAGGTTTAACTTATATTTCTTATTTTATTTTAAATATATACTTTTTTCATTCAGACACGAGACAAATGCAGATTCGTCCACATTTAGCCTTAAGGATATAAATGTTGGAAGTTGACATCTTAAAAAATGCCGCGGTGGAGTCTGTTGCGCCGTTTCTTCTCCACCAGCGCCTTGAAAGCGATGGTAAAGTTAATTGTTATGACTGTTATGAGTTATGACCTCAATAAAAAACAACCATGTTTTTCTAGATTGAATAAAAATCTTTGACTTTGATAGAATCCCTGGTGTTGCAAACGTCCATAGGCCACGGTAACCACTTCCCATCAGGTGGGCCGTGGGCTTGTCTGCGACCTAAGTGGCATTAAAAAAAATCCGTTATGAGTGGTTTCATTTTTATTTATTTATTTATTTATTTATTTATTTATCACACGTAACAGATTACAACCAATAAGAAAATAATAATACTACGAAGCAATAGGATTACAGTCCAGGTTGCATACCACAAGAACGCATGTACAAAGGAATCAAGATGAAGGAGTTTCTGACAAAATAAAGCTAGTTTACAATCTTACATTTTTCATTTTTGACACATTAAACATGATGGAGTTCATAATTACGGATGGAATAGAAGTTGTTTAACCGTTCTAATGAATAAAGTTAGCTTAGGAATAAAAATATCGAAGGCTGGATTATCCCTGGCGATTTCGTTGCACTGACGAGCCATCCGAACTATGGGGTTGTGAACGAAGTATTATTTTTATAGACTTGTAAGGCAAAGAGTCCCGTTTGGTTGGATCTACGAGCGCTATATCTGATATTAAAGGTTAATTGAGCAAGCAAATTAGGTACATCAAGTATAGAATGTATTATTTTATAAATGCAAGTAAAATCAAAGTACCGCCTGCGCAATTCCAACTTTTGCACGTTAAATCTAATCAGACGCGCATCGTAATCGATGATGTTGCGCCCCAGGTGTTGACGGTAGCACAATATCCGCAGACACCTTCTCTGCACCCTTTCTATATTGTCAATGTGTACATTGTAATGTGGAGACCATATTGGGCAGCCGTATTCCAATATGCTTCTCACGAGTGTGTAGTACAGGTAGAGAAAAGAGCGAGCACCTTTAAATTCCTTAGTAGTCCTCAGAATAAAACCAATAAGTTGATAAGATTTCATCACTACGTGATGGTAATGGTCCCGAAAGCTGAGTTTATTATCGAAAATAATTCCAAGATCTTTAATGACATTGGATCTCCTAAGGACTTGACCGTCAATCGTGTAATCGTCAACGATCCCATGACGCTTATTAGTGAAAGTAAGGACTGAATATTTGGCAATGTTAAGGGACATCAAATTACTTTTACACCACTGAGAGACAGCTTTGAGATCACTCTGCAAGAGTTTGCAGTCATCAAGAGAGGTTATCGCTTTATAAATTTTTAAGTCGTCAGCGTATAAAAGAAATTCACAAGATATATTCTTTACGAGATCGTTAACGAATACTATAAATAACAACGGCCCCAAATGTGACCATTGAGGTACCCCGGACGGCACACCTGCGGGAGAAGAAATATATCCTTTCAAGGCCACCAACTGACTTCTGTTAATCAAATAAGAGGATAACCAACGAAAAAGACTGCCGTGCACACCATGCGCAGCGAGTTTACTGCAAAGTAATCTATGATTAACCTTGTCAAAGGCCTTGGCGAAGTCTGTATAGATTGAGTCGACCTGCCCCCCTGCAGCAAAGCTCCTACACAGGTAGTTTTTGTAAACTAAAAGGTTAGTTATTGTTGACCTTCCCTTTACGAAACCGTGTTGATTTTCCGATATTACGGGCCTAAAATGGTTGTACAGCTGCGTATATACTAGAGATTCGAAGATCTTTGCAAAACAGGACAAAATACTTATGGGTCTATAATTTTCGCACCGAGACCTGTCTGGGACCCTTAAAAATGGGAACAACGTGGGCTATTTTCCATCGCGAGGGGAAGGTTCCATTTATGAGGGATTTATTAAATATCATTCCCAAAGGCGCGCACAACCCTCGACCGCAATGCTTGACAAAAGAAGGGGGTATCTGGTCAGGACCTGCCCCTTTGCCGGCATCGAGCTGTTTGATCTTCGTGAAAATGTCGTTGTCGGCTATATTTATATAAAGAATGGGGTCCAGATTATTGTTCTCAACCGACTTAAGGTTGTCACTAGATATGACAGAAGAAGTTTGATTGGAATCAAACACTGAGGCAAAATATTGTGAAAAAAGCTCACAAACACCCGATCCAGTTGAAGAGGAACATCTTTCAAAGTGCATTATATTTGGAATTGAGACACGTCCCTTCCTGTTATTAACAAACTTCCAAAAACCCTTTACATTATCCGTTAAAGACCCTTCGATTGACGCGACGTAAGTCCCATAACACTGATCAATCATTTTCTTGGCTCTAGTACGTAACAGGGAGAAGACATCATAGTCACGTGGGTTATTGAATTTCTTAAACAATTTATGGTATTTGTTCTTCTCCCTAATACACTTTATTAGAGGTTTGCTGTACCAAACGGGATATCTGTTCGATTTTATTGTTGTGTAAGGGGTATGTTTATTAATGATTTCAAAAAGCTTCCAGTAAAAAAAGTCAACACATACATCTATGTCAGGGCTTGATAGGAGCTCGTGCCACTCTGTCGCATCTAAGTCAGACTGTACGCTCTCATAGTTACATCTAGCAAAGTTCAATCTTTTGTCATTATTGCGTTTTAAATTTAGTGACCTTTTGCACGTCGAGGGTATCTCAAATTCTAAAGCAGGGTGATGTTTATCTTTTAAACTAAGAACATCGGCCTCGGAAACCTGCAGAGACTCATCAGACGAGAGCACCAAATCAAGGTAACGGCCCTTATCATTGGGAATGCAATTACTTTGTTTTAAATTACAGAGTGAAAAGAGTTCAAGTAGGAGGAGAAGCCTCTTACTTTCAGAGGGACGTGATGGCTCATCAGGGTCAAGAGAGAGAGGAGAATACTCGGGTGTGTTGAAGTCTCCCACGATTATGTTTTTATCGTCGTGACAGTGATTCAACAGCACTCTCTGAATATTGGAGTAAATTTTATCCCTCCCTGAATAATTTAATTCAGGAGGCAGATAGCATACACAGATATTAATTTTAGAAGCGTTGCAAGTCTCCGGTACAACACTTATATCCTCCAGACTGCTTTCCCAACATGACTGTCGAAGTGCTCGGAGAGACTTCTTCACAGCCACGAGCACCCCTCCACCCTCTGTTTTTGAAGAATTAAAACAATCTCGATCTCTTCTGAAAATGTTATAACGAGAGTCAACAACTTCTCCATCAAAAACGCCAGCATTTAAATTAGTCTCCGTTAGACATATAATATCATAGTTACTGTTTAATACATTCTGATAAAATTGCGGCAATTTACTGCGCATTCTGTTAATATTCTGATAATACATACTAATCATAATTAATGAGGTTATTAGCATTTTACAAAAAGTAATAGTTAGATAGATAAACTACAAATTCACAATAGGCGATCCAGACAATCAATGGTCTTAATATGCTGAGCAGAACTCTGTTCGTCCTTACGAATGTATACTCGGCCGAAACGAACCCACACAAACTTGAAATTATTGTCTTTACAAAATTTCCGCGCTGCACTGTGTACTTCCTTGGTCTCTGGAGAAAGATGTTCGGCCACGTAAATCCTGTGTTTTTCTCCTGGAAAACCAATATGTGTTGAGGCGAGTTTATCCCTCGGGTGCGCCTTATTAAAACGGGTTACCGATGACAGGAACAAATCACGTAGCATCTGCGATGAAAGAGTGACAAGTATATTGCGAGGCCGCCTAGATGAAGGATTCATTTTCGGGATCCTACGACAGGCTCTCACATCACTCGGTGGTATATCGACTTGCAAACACTCGCACAGTTTTTTGAATATGCCAGACAAGTTCTCGCTACTGTTCTCTGGCACTTCATGTATTTCAAGGTTCATGTCGCGTGAGATCTTCTCCATGCTCTGCACTCGTGACTGAAGTTTAGTGAGCGAACCTTGACACTTTGTGAGTTGCGATTCCAAATGGCGAACTAAGTTGTCCTTTACTTCGATTTTCGCTTTTAGATCCGCCTGTTCAGCCGCCAGGTAATCAGTAGTGACAGAAAAATCGGTCTTTAAGTCTTCCATTGCTTGCTTCACGTGATCTACTACCATTTTTCGGATGTCTTCATTAAGAGCTGATCTCATGTTTTCCATGAATGTGCCGTCAGGTGCCAGCTTAGTGTCGAAAAGTTGACTGATACTCTCCATCGTAACTGGTTCTCCTGCCATGTTGGTACCCGCAGAGGTACCAACACTTGTCCCAGTACTCATGTTACGATTCGCTTCGGCACAGGATACCATCTGACTCATTTGACTTCTCTGTCTGCAGGGCGTATCGTCATTGTTCGTACGCCGCGTCACATTCCGACAGCAGGGGCAAGTCAAAGACTTTATCTGTTCCGAGGTAGGTAATTGGCTACTGTCAGTAGTAAGGTTGAGACATACGAAGCAATATAAGGATTGCAGCCATTGCACTTCAAAAAATTATTATTAATTAGCCCAGATTTACATCCGTGACAAAGCATTGTGAATATATTGTTTCCTTAAACACGTCTGGACTCCTCAATTATCCGCGGGGGAAATATCTGATTTGTGTCACGCGGCGTACGCTAGTGATGTCGAGTCTCGTGGCGTAAGCACAGTATGTTTAGTTCAGATCACCGCGCTGTGTAGGCGATGCATATGTGTGCGTAGAAGCGAGCGGGTTGCGGGTTGCCCTAGGTCAGGGACTAATGATCGTTGCAAGTAATTTTAAAAATGTTTTTGGTTAATACTCACAATCTATCACGAGTCCGATAGAGATATATGTATCACTAGTTAGGTCTATTCAATAGCTTCACAACGATATATAACACTAATAGTATTAATAAATTATATCCACTTTTTTTCAATTTCAAACGGAGACAGAATGGTAACGATGTTTACTCCGCACGAGGGTATTTTTATTAGATTTCAACGATTTGGTTTTAATACACATTTGAATGTGCCCTTTCAGGAATTACAGTCGTGATTGTATATTTGTACATTTTTGTATATCTCACAAAAGTTCTTACTTAGAATAATAGAACACATTATAAATGCTTCAAACATCTATAACTCAGAAACTTTACAATTAATTCAGTCAGATTCACAAAGTATTTCTATTTATTATCATCTTGCAGTGCTGCAATAGCGTCATCCCAAAGGCGATTAATTACGAAACAAATTTGGCGGGTAAGTTACAAGATCAGGTGGTCATTACCAGCGTGCACTGAACCGGCATCGAACCGGCACCAGCTGGCGACGCACAGTGTCACGAGCCTTTATCATAAATCCATTTTTGCAACATTGTTATTGGTGATTTATTGATATGGCAACATATTCTACAATACTTACTTCATCAAATGTAGGTATTTATATTTTTTAAAGAATAATATTTTGGTAAATGTGGGTAAGTAAACTTTGTCATTGTTGATGCAACAAAATAGTTAGTGCGCGCGTAATTAACTTTCCTGCTATAGTTACAAGTGATATTCAACTTTTATCGGTGTTATATCGCTATAATAGTTTTAATTAGTTTGTAATCTGTCTAATTTGGTGTTATAATAATTCAGAATGTGTGACATTGGTAAGTTATTCATATTTTACTTAATACGAAAAAAAAAACATTTAACTGAGACTTTGATTTGACTTTTAAAAAAATCACATCATATCACATCTCTATTTTTTTTAAATATGCTAGCTTTATTAGTAAACAATATGTTAGGTAACTTTTAGGTTGCTAGGCCATGCTAAAATTGAGTTATTTCGTTTTAGGTATGAGTACTCGTCAAATAAAAAACGTTGAAGTTTTCGAAGTCTGGCGTTTAGCGGACTTACACGAAAAAAACAATGCCGTTTATCAACATATTTTAAATTATTATGAACTTGAGGAGTCTCCACAATTAATTAAAGATAGTGTCAAAAAGACAGCAAGATTATTTTGTATGAGAGCGAGTACATATTGGAGATCGAGTAGTAGAATGCCCGAAGTGATGAATACAAAATACAAAACTTGGCTTGATAACTATTTAGCTACTAAAACAATAGTGAAAGATTACTGCTTTGGTAATGAAACGGTGGGCACATCATCGGCAGGTATTCAATCAAAACGTGGTAGACCTAAAACTAACTTTACTGACTTAAATTTAGCTTCAAAAAAACGACGAGTTTTGGATTTAGTTCAAACCCGAGACAGTAGTGAATTAGAATTTGCGGCTAAATGGTCATCACATAAGTCACCTGATAAGGAGAGTTTATCTTCATTATCACCTTTTGATGCATTGGCCTTGTATATAGACTTAGATTTATCGTATCGGAAATATAATAGGTTAAGAGAGGTCGTGAATTTATTGCATCCTAACACCTTTCCGAGCTATTACAAGATAATGAAAGTTAGAGATGAGATATTACCTAACGCCATTAGTAGTACTGAAACAGTAGCAGAGGTCAATTTACAAGACTTACTATACAAAACAGCCGAATCTATTGTGAAAACTGCTGAAAAGAGCAAAGAAATCTTTACAGTAGGTTCTTCATTAACATTGATCTGTAAATGGGGATTTGATGGATCATCTGGTCATAGTACTTATAAACAGAAGTTTCACAATGACAATGCCTCAGATGAATTTTTGTTTTTAACTGCCTTGGTTCCAATTAGATTAGTTGATAATGAAACACAACTTGTTAAATGGCAAAATAAAACACCGTCTTCTACATATTTCTGCCGACCTATTAGGTTATTATTTAATAAAGAAACTACCAATCTTATAAAAGAAGAAGAAAGAAGAGTAGGTCAATTAATAAATGATTTAGAAAGCTCTGTGATAAAATTACAAGAGCCTAGCAGTGCGGTAACAATTTCATATGATATGATATTTACAATGATTGATGGTGCTGTTTGTCACACATTGAGTGGTGTCAGTTCTACTCAAACGTGTTATATATGTGGAGCAACTCCAAAATTAATGAATTCGCCATCAGTGTTTGATAGGGTCCCTAACACAACAACATACAAGTATGGTTTATCAACTCTTCATAACTGGATCAGATCTTTTGAATTCCTACTTCATGTTGCGTATAGATTGCCTTTGAAGTGTTGGCAAGTTCGAGGTCAGACACAAAAAGATATATTCAATGTGAACAAAAAAAGAATTCAAAACGAATTTAAGCAAAAGATGGGCCTTATAGTTGATAAACCTAAACCAGGGTATGGATCCACGAATGACGGCAACACAGCCAGAATATTTTTTAAAAACAGTACATTATCAAACGAAATAACTGGCATCGATCAGAGTTTAATTGAAAAATTTTATCTTATTAACAGAATTATTTCAAGTGGATTCAAAATTAATTTAGATAAATTTAAGGAACTCCTGAAAGAAACCAATAGTTTATATTTAAGTTTATATCCATGGTACAATATACCAACATCTATACATAAAATTTTAGTTCATTCGACCGAATTAATACAATCTTTTCCCTTACCAATTGGCCAACTTTCTGAAGATGCTTTAGAAGGAAGACATAAAGATTCTAGAAATTACAGAGAACACCATACACGCAAAACTTCGAGACCGAATACTAATCACGATCTAATTACCATTATGTTACTGACTTCCGATCCATTAATATCTACAATACGATCAGGCAACAAACATAAAAAAAATATACTAGATCCTGACTTAAGCCAATATTTAGATCTATAATAAAAATATATCACCTATACTTCTATGTTTTAATCACACATATGTATATATGTAGGTATATATATTATATTAGTTTAAACGTACAGTTTTCCCAAAATAAGATTTATGATAAACATTTGTATAGAGTAGCGACACTGTGCGACGAGCCAATTCTTACCACACGTTCAGTGTTTCAGCGAGAAATTTATTACAGCTCTTATTACTACTAGTGATGGTTTTTATCGGATTAAATTGGATGGTGTAATACTGATAGTCTTTTTTTTACCCCCCTCGGAGCCGGAGGGGGAGGTCATGTCGGACTCAAACCGACTAAACATGCCCGGCTATATTATTACTATAGTCCATTCGGATAGGTAAACAATCTTGTGGCTACTTTTTAGGGTTCCGTACCCAAAGGATAAAACGGATCCCTATTACTAAGACTTCGCTGTCCGTCCGTCTCTCACCAGGCTGTATCTCAAGAACCGTAATAGCTAGACAGTTGAAATTTTCACAGATTGTGTATTTCTGTTACCGCTATACCAATAAATACTAAAACAAAATAATAATAATAATAATTAAGGGGGGCTCCCATACAAAAAACGTGATATTTTACCCCTTTTTCATGGCTTTTAGCCTGTTAGCCTTTTTCTGGTACGAAACCCTTCGTACGCGAGTCCGGCTCGCACTTGGCCGGTTTTTATAAAGCACACGTATAAAGCAAACAAACTGGGTTCATTAACTAACTAACTAGTGATTCAATTAAGGTTTGTAGTCTTCAAAATATTTATAAACTGAGTTTTTAAATACAACGTGATAAAAAGACACACTAATGTTTAGTTAAATACCTTACTGAATGGAGTATAGTTGTGTCCCAAGGTTTCACTTGTCTTCTATACCAATTTTACTAGTACGCAATATCAATTGTTTTTAAAAATTAATGTTTTTATTTGCCATAAGAAGTAGGTTATCAGTTTTGCAAAAATATCTCAGATCAAATACCATCAATTTGTTTTGTAGAGGTATCAACGCATTCTTTAAATCATTGAGAATAATAATATATACCCGTGCTTGACCATAGAAAGGTTAGACAGGGGTGCAAACGTGGGTGTTTAATCTATTTCACCAGTATGTAATAATTGATCCCACGTATTTTTGCAGTCCAGTTTGGCCATGAATCTGCCCACTGGAAAAACTAGCGAGTTTCTTTAAATGCTTCTTTAGTTCAACACTATGGAAGCTTTTGGCAGACAATGTTCACTGTAGCTACGGAACCGCACTTTCTATCGCACCACACATACCTGCAAACACAGGCATGCGTTCCGTGGGCTCGTAGATACCGTACGCCCCGACACGGATAGAAATAGGTAGTTTAGAAATGTACGACGGGGCGACAATTCAGTATTAAAATTCATAGACATTCAAAGCGTCTAGACCAGTTTGTTTGCGTTACTTAATTTAAAATGCATTTTATGCATGTTTAAATCTTAGTTTGTTTGTCTTGCTAGCATTGTATACATTTACTTGGCTGTTTGCCAAGCGGTCTTGGCTGGTCAAGGTATTAGTCGACACTGCGTTTTGAGATAGGAAAAGCCTCTTTCAGTGAGTGGTGCTATGCCAATGTAGTGACGATGCTGGTGGTGTGTTATTTTAATCTTCACAATGCATACAATAATCGGCTTTTGATTTCAAGAGCACATAACTTGTTCAACTCAGACAATGAGGACATACTAACATCCCTAAGGCCCAAGTCAAAAAACGGATGCGGATGAGGCTGTACATGCTCTCCTCTCAGACTTGAGAGACGGCATGCAGAATACATCCATACTAATATTATAATATTATTATAAATGGGAAAGTCTTGTCCGTCTTTCACGCCTAAGCCACTGAACTGATGATCTTAGAAGTAGATTAGGCCTTGAGAAAGGACATAGGCTATATTTGGTCGCGATAACCAACATCCACGCGGGTGAAGCCGCGGGCAGAAGCCAGTACACAATATTATCTTTACATATATATATCATCTATATAATATGACACCTATTTATATATTCTTCTTTTTTTACAATGGGATCTTTTAGAATGGAATCCGAAAAACTTTTGTTAAAAATGTATCCTTATCAGGACTGACAGTGTAAACCGAAGCAATATTAATTTATTTGTACTTAAACCAAATTGTAACAGGAACCCACAGGACAGGCCTAGACCTAGTGTGAGAGACCTAAATGAATTATTTATTTATTGCATAATATCTACTTAAAGTTTCTAATGAAGTGTGTAAATACTGTTAAACATCAACCTTTGACATATCCGAAATCAATACATTTATCGCTAAATTAGCCCTAAGTACATACAAAACAAAAATAACACTCGGGAGAAAAACAAAGGTTCCTAATATCACTTCCCCTAATACAGCTCCTCTTGAGAAAATACAGTAGCCAAGTTATTTATTCTCGTTGGACTCGACGGTTGCCAGATCTAAACAAATACCTCCCCCATTGCTTTCTTTATGGAGACGTTCTTAGATGTGCCAGAGACATTGCAAAGTGGTAACTCTATATGGATCTGCAAGGAATATGGAGTATTGTGTTTGTTTAGCAAGATATAAACGAGTATGCTCCTTCAATAATATTAGATACCAGATGTGTAACAAAGGAATTTTCAAAATCTAATTGAAATAAAACTATTTTGAACGAAATTTCTGTCTTTGAGGTAACAGTGGAGTGTGTCGACCGATATACTTACGAATTGCGAATTACGGATATTACGAAAGATTAAAAAATCATTTATTGGTTCCGATAGTTCGTAAGAATATCGGTAGACATACACCACTGTCGCCAAAGACAGATATAGAAGGAGAAATTTGAATTGGTTATGGCGAGGTCTGATAGCTTATTGGTAAAAGCATTACCCCTGTAGGGCAAGGAATCGCGGGTTCAAACCCCGCCTAGACCGGTTCAATTTCTTCTATTTAAATCGATGCTCAAGGCATTGTTCAGTGGCTCAGTGGTCAAAGCATTCTCCCTGTAATGCCTACATTATAGCTAGGTGCTTCTCTTCATAAAAGAAATAATGACATTACTCAGATGGACTAGACAGACTACCTGAAAAAGGTGGCTGAGACGTACAGGATACAGAAGGCGGAAGGTCGGGAGCAATGGTGTAAATTGGGAGAGGCCTATGTCCAGCAGTTGACTGCAATATAGACTGTTTGACTGATCAATTGATTCAGGTTTAAATAACTTATTACAAACATGGAAGTACCATTCTACGACAACACTACACCAGTACTTGAAAATAATAAAATGCATCACTTGCGTCTTAAAAATACTTAAAAAATTCACTTCGAAATTTGACTGAAATTTTAAGCAACTGGCCACGTCATAGGAAGGAAGCAATACAGTGAAAGAATCCGCCCGACTTCCGCGTTGGAAGTCGTCCAGCAAAGCGAATCAATGGGGAGTATTTGGTTAGGGAGAGACGAGACGACAAAGAGTTTAAATCGATAAGAGCGGCAAATGTAACGCAAACAATATTTTGCCTGGAATATTTATTGCCATATCAAGAAACGTTTAGAATAAAGATTAAGAGCAATTTCAGTACCCGAAGTCCGCTTACAGTTTTTTATAATAAGACACGTAATTATGTCTTCACCTGCAGTGAGCTTTAGGCAAAATCTCAGAAAAGAGTGTCAGCATTGCAGACGCCAACAATGTTACAATAGTAGCCCTTAGCTGCTCTTTCAGGCATCGCTTATAGGACCAGGGACTGTAGGAAGAAGGAAACACGTTTTGATTGGTATGTCAGCTTTACAGGGAGCGGTTTCCACGTGGCACCCTAGGGAGCCTGCACCAGAGCCCTGTCCCTTGTTAACAGGTGTGCTAACTTACAGGTCAAATTGACTTAGGCCCCAAGGAAGTTGGTTAGGCCCTGTACACACAGACGCAAAACTGTAAGATGTAAATAAAAATCGTGTCATTGGGTTTTGTAATTACACAGCTGTAATTTCTTAGTGTTCTAAACAGTTAATGAGATTTTCTTGTTAGAAAGCTGTTGTTGTCGTTTTAGGGTAATCTAATATCAATTCCAATAAACTTCAAAAAAGATGCGTTGGAACTGTATTGCATGAGGTCCTGGATTTAATTTCCGTTCTTGGAAAATTCTTGACATCAAATTTGGGAATTACATAAATTAGCTTATTGGGTTTTATCATGATTTAATACACGCCTGGATCTATATAGATATACGCGGAGACCGCGCGGGTTTGATTCTGGCTCAGTGTAAAAATACCTAGTCAAGCCATAAGTTTTGTTTCAAATGAGAAGGCATTTTTTTTAAATGAGGTCATTTTAAAATTGGTGCCTATATATTTGTAGTGTAGCAAAATTACAAATATATTTTATTCGAAATGGCCACCTTTGGCTTTCATACAGGCCTTTACTCTGTTTGGCCACGAATCTATGGATTTACACACTGTTTCCAAGGGAAGTTTTGCCACTGCTTGCGCCAAAGATTTTTTAAGAGACTCAATGTCGCCGTGTCGTTTATGCCATGTCCTCTAAACCTGACTATGATTTGTAGTCTAAAGGGTTGAAGTCTGGGCTAGATGAGGGCTAGTCTTCAGTTCTTATAAAGACCAGAACGCTGTTTTCCAGCCAGACTTGGGTAGTTCGTGTCTTGTGACCAGGAGCAGAGTCCTGCTGGAAAGTCCACGGTATATTTTTAAGAAGTGTATTGCTGAGAGGTTTGGCTGAAGTTTTCACTCAACTTGAGCAGCTTCCTTATAACTGTGAGCGTACACTTTATCATTTTACTTATTGTAGTGTTCTTCAATCGTGAATATTTTTTCATCGTTAAAGGGTATATTTCTGTTCCTTTCACCTGCGTATCGCGACAGAAGGTGCTTTGATCGATCCACTCTCTTTAATTTTAACTTTATGATTTAGGGCATGTCCTGTATATCGATACGAGAAGCACCGGGCTTCAGGTCTTGTTTTATAATACATGACAGAGTCCTAACGGGAATCTTTATTTCTCACAATAAGATTTTTGGCTTCCTTATGGCGTTTCGACGAATTCTGGCTTTAATAGTATTAATAGCCTTTGAGTTCTAGCAAGCGGCCGCGCGTTGAAAAAAAGAAAAGTTTTGATGTAGCAGTCTAACACTTGCTATTCCATATAATATATAATATATTTATATTTGTGATTACAAAAAAGTTACACGTTTAGTATTTTTACAATTAGTATGGTTTTAAATAAAATACAAGAATAATAGTAACCTGAATACCAAAAACAAAAACAAATCACAGAGTGAATTCGCTCTAAAACTTTAATTAATACTGAACATGAATTAATTAAACATGTCCTTTGAGGATCATGATAATCATTAAATATTAATTAAATTTTAGTATTTTGGTTTGCGTAATATTACTTTTGTTGATAATTTAGTAGAAGCGACGTTGCTAGCTGTGGTTAGTGTTACGGTTGAGACGTCCCAGGTTAAAATCCTGGTTGTGAATCAAATGAACACAAGCAATTTGGCTTAGAGGGCTTAGGTAGAGTAATAGTAGAATACTAGTGAATGAGTTATATTCACGTAAACTACCGACCATATCAACAATAATCTGTAATCACAAATAAAAAAAGTTAAAAATAGCGTTACTTAAATTTGTAAATCATACGAATATATGTGTAAATGGGAAAGTGTGTGTCCGTCTTTCACGCCTAAACCACAGAACCGGTTTTGATGAAATTTTGTGTAGCGGTAGATTAGACCTTGAGAAAGGGTATAGGCTATGTTTGGTCGCGATAACCGATATACACGCGGGTGAATCTGCGGGCAAAAGCTAGTGTTTATATAAACGTGTCGTGTTGGTTCCCAATGAAGTAGAATTGGGTGACCCCATCTCTTTCAGTAGGTGTTGTAAAAAGGCGACTTGGGGATAGGGCTGTTTCCCATTCGACATAAACATATAGCCCATAACTAAGTGCCCACTTGACGCCAATAGGCTACCCCGTTATAACGTGGGACCGAAATATTATTTAGTGAAATGTGGGTGTTAAACGTCCTCTGCATATGCTTAAGGGTTATTCTTGAGGTGTTTACAGGCCTGAGTTTAGGTACACAAACTACTGACAATATTAATAATATAACGACTATTGTTTTATTTTTCAGAGTGGACTTCAGAAATGGCCCACCAGTCCACTGGGCCGTCGCAGGCGAGTTCGGCGCACGGACTCACTTCGTGCTCAACGAGTCAGATCCCTCATCAGCACACCTCGTGGTGGAGAAGGTGGCTAGATACGATGAGGGGGTGTATAGATGCAGGATAGACTATGTAGATGCCCCGACGAGAAATTACAGGGTTAATTTAACTGTTATAGGTAAGTACAGGACATTTAAAGATGGAAATCTTAAACCTGTATTCGAGAGCAACTCTTAGGCCCGTATTCTAGTATGCTACTTAGCTGATTCTTGATGTAGCTGAAAAAGAGTGTTTACACATCGTCAAATTTAACAGGTTGTCTGGTAGATTGTCTGTACATTTTTTCTCAGATAAATCGCGATTCAGCTGAGTGACATTTACAGACAGAATATGGGCAGTAGAGTTGTGAATCAACTCTCATATTGATATTAGAATGGACATCTAGAATACAATCCATCCTAAAATTTAAGTATAGATCGAGATTCAGGACTGAGTGTCGTTCTGGAAATACCTTAAAGTTATAGACAATTTAATTCTTCGTGAAATTGTTGCTTGCATTTGTTACCTTTATTACTCAACTGTCCTTTTATTAGCGGCTATAAAAGCCTAAACCGCAATTGAAGCCAGTACAAGCTCTGAAACCAATCAGACATCCGTACAGATAGTACATTTATTCAATATAGGCACAATATTTAAATTTTAAGTACAATTTATTATTTAAAGTAGACCTGGTACTCGTATTCCTATAAATATTATTAATTATTATTTGGTTTCAATGCTACTCTAAGGTGCCCATGGGCAGTACAAGGTCACTAAAGAATCAGTATATCTCTATCCAAGAGTCAGTAAGCTGGTAAGAAGTAGGCGGCAATAGTAGGCACACCCCGTAAGCTATCATAATAAACTAAGACCAGCATTTTATTCCTTCAGTGCCACCAGAACCTCCTCGTATATACGACTACGAGGGAACAGAGATTCTGGGCAATATAGCAGGACCTTTTAGAGAGGGACAAAGTTTACTTCTGTCTTGCCAAGCTGCAGGAGGTAAGTCACTTCTTTTAATTCTCATAAATTAATTTAGGAGCGTATAGCCAAAATATTCATGAAGGAAAATGAAAGCCAGTACAGACAGGGTGATTACCCTTAAAAAGCCGGTCACGTGCGAGTCGAGCTCCCGTGCTGAGGGTCCCGTACAAAACTGAGGGATGAATTATGCTAGATAAACGGTTGCATCTTTTGATGGCATTGACTTAGAAGTTCATATTTTCTCAGCTTCAAGGCATCGCAGACTAAGCATTTGGTTTGGATTTCGTCTTGATACCTCTTTTTCTCAAGAATGCAATCTGGAGCAAAAGATCTTAACAGACAGACAGACGGACAAAGAAGTGATTCTATACGGATTTCGTTCGTTTCTCTTGAGGTACGGAACCCCAAAAATGTAACTTGTACTGTTATAATAACATTTATTTACACTTTCCATAACCAACGAAATGTTGAAATTTACATAAGATTTACTTCAATTTATTTCTTCAATATCTGGATTTTGAAGAAAAAACATGCAAATCGTGTCCTGTAACAAAGAACATTGAAACTTTTTCATTTGAGAGCAGACTCAAAAATAAATATTATATTTTGTAATTATGTTAAACAAGTCAAACGTTACTTAGTTGTGGATATAAGAGGTAAATATTCTGAACAACAAGTTCGACGTACATACTTACACACCTATGGTGTTGTACCATTTATAGGCATTGGTAACCGATTGGCATCAGGTGAGGCGAGTACTTCTTTGGTGATAAGTTGTTAAAAAAGAATTCTAAAACTAACAAATTTATGTTAAGTTATGGTGATACTTCCATGACAACAATCAACTTCAGTGTACAATACTCATATTTTCGCAAATTATGAATAAATACATAAAATGTCAATTTTTTTCTATAAAGATTATTAGCAACCGAAATTATCGAAATTACTAATATTCCCTCTAAACCCTCCAACTAAGTTAAATTGCTTGTGCTAGGAGTGGGTTCACGTCGGTAGTGTTAATGGCCAGGGTTCGAACCCGGGACCTCTCGATCGTAAAGCCCAGTGTGATTACAATGCCAGCCATTGAATCATTTAATTCTTCCAAGCCCTTTTCACTATCGAACGACCAGACATCCGGTGAGACGCCTCAGAACAACAGATTTGCATTTTGGGTTCTCCTAAAGAATTGCATTAAGTCGTTTTCTTTTCTTTAGGAACCTATTAGATTATACTACTACTACTATATAACTGAACGTTTTAAAGTTCCTCCTAGACCTTTCGACTTAGCTAAATAACATTGATTGTGCTAGTTGTGGGCTCACGTCGATAGCGTGATTACCAGGATGCGATCCTGGGACATCCTTAGGCATTTAGCTTCTAGCTACCATTATCGTTCATCGCAACTTTGAATATTCCAGAGCTTAATGTTATTTGACTTATCTCCATAAACAGGTAAACCATCACCAGATGTCTCCTGGTACAGGGGCGAAGAACGCCTGGCATTCACAAAGGAAGGCTCCGTGTGTCAGCTGCACCTTCCAAACCTGTCTCGAGAGATGACGGGTACCAAGCTGCAGTGCAGAGTGGAACCACCATTGCTACAGCCGCAGTTCAGAGATGTTACCATAAGATTATATTGTAAGTATCTACTTGCTCTTATATCAATTATTTGCTTCCTTGTGTCATTCTTCTCCCTCAATTTCTGTCAGATGTCATTTCCATAGTCACTGCCTTCTTTGCCATAGTTATATTCTTTCACGCACACGTGCACATCATTATATTTGTCTATAAGATTCAAATTGATTTAGATAGGTAAAATTTTGAATTGGTCTAGGCGGGACTAGAACCCGCGACCTTTCCCTTACAGGAGGAATGCTCTGCGAGGGATATGCACTAACAGCCTCACCTTCAGCCTTGCATTGTGACCCACAAACGGCGTGCGTTTTAGTCGCACGTAAAACGCACGCCGTTTCCTTTTTAATTTTATGTATATACTAGCCAACCCACCTATTTTTAACCCCGTCTTACCAACGACCAGAAGTCAATATTAATTATATTTAACACTGTTAATTTTTCTTTGAAAATTTCTTTACAACAGTAAAACCCCAATTCGTTCGGGTGACTGGCAGTGGAGCGGCCAGAGCCAGTATCGACAAGTCCTTTGTGTGCACCACCCGAGGATCGAAGCCGGCTCCCAACATCGAGTGGTTCATCAACTCGCAGTTAGTGGATTCCACGTTGACTCAGGTATTTATATAGAGCCGATTTTACCAATAACCACTTTCAAAGTCACACGTTATCAAGTTGGAGAAATGCGTTTCTTCATAAAAAGTTTATCACCCAGTTTATTTCAATTTAAACGTACTTTATTCAATCCTTGCCTTTTCTTTAGATTGTTATAATTAATCATAATAACATAATATTTAGTATTTCTTCATAATATTTTCATAATATTGAATTCGCGTCTTATCCATAAGGTATTGTTTTTATAAAATTCACACCTAAGGTTACAAAATATTTACATTAGAAGTTTTGTGTTATACGGAATTTCACACGAGCAAACTGTCAATTAAATTTAATCCTGTTTTCACAAGATGATATTTGATTATTCCATGTTTTATGCATAATTTAAGAAAGCTATTATTCCTTGTTAGGTGGAAGTAGATGGAGAAGTGACCAGAAGTATTCTCACATGGCACGTGAGGAGAGAGGACAGCGGGAGACAGCTCTCTTGCAGGGTGTCAAATCCATGGTTCCCTGCTCACACGCTAGAAGACTCTGTCACGCTGGAAGTAATGTGTAAGGGCAACGTTTAGCGTCTTAGTTACAAATAAGTAAAACAGTAAAACAAACAAACAGATCAGACACAAGTTAGTCTAAATGTTGGAATCTTCCAGTATCTTCGTATTTTATTATTTAACGCAACTCTCTGACTGTTCTGTCGAATGAATAATAAAATAAGTATTCATCATCCACCCCTTCTCTGCCCGTGTAGTGTTGTACAAGGCGACTAAGGGATAGGGCTGATTAACTTTAACATTAGACAGATATGTACAGTCCAGACTCAGCCTCAGATGTATGACTCGAGTCAATAATAGTGCCCGGAATACGGCAATAGGCTCACTCTCTATTACGTGGGACCGAATAGAGATTGGTTAAATGTGAGTGTAAATTCACCACTGCCTAACGCTCCGATAAAGGCATGATTATATGTATGTAAGTATGTATTTAAAAAACTTGTTCACCATTGCAAAGATTTCAGGGTTGATGGATTTAATTTTAGCCTTATTTTTACCCTCCGAGGAATGACTATAAAATTAAGTGTGTCAAACCCATTAAGCGAGCCTATCAATTGTTGGAAAATATATAATAAGTACCTAACAATTACTTACGTGGTACAGTTGTTTCTTAGATTACAGTACATAATATTTTATTTACCGAAACACCATTACACAACACTATATCGATTATTAAAAGCCTACACCCTATCAAAATGCTATCAATTACCACCGTTACAAACACGTTACAATGGCGTGCAAAATAATTGACCCAGTAACAAAAACAAGTGGCAAACTGCACGATATATCAAATATACACCACACACTAGATACGGTAACAGCAGAGTTCCGTTGTTTGTCGGAGTCGTGTGCCAACAACTTTGTCGCAAAGTTTAAACGTTATCGCGGGTAGGGCGGTCTCGTGCGCCGCCGTGATACTAAAGTGTCGCAATACGGATTTATTATGACGTATGTCTACTTTCTTTATAAGATATGGCTTGATTCGTATAATTGTATAGGGGTCTATAGTAATAGTATATTTATAGATATAGCCTATGCCCACAGCTTTCCCGTGTGAATTTTGGTTATTGAGACGTTTGCTCACATCTTCGGTTCTACTCAACCGATTGCGATAAAGTAAAAGTTCGATTAAGTTCTTTCAAATAAAAGAAACCGCATCTTAATCCGTTAAGTAGTTGATCGTGAATAAATAGACTGTCTGAATCTGAAGACTGAATATCTGAAAAATTATACTGTGAATTTTATGAGAATAATCATAAAATCGAAATATTTCTAAATAATCATGACATTCAGCGCAAACTAATAGTCTTTGAAAGGGCAAATTGGGATTGAGATTGCTTTGTGTCTGCACGCACTCACAGCTAACTATGAAAGTTCAAGAAACCAGAGCTATTGTCACTCACGTACCTATTGTGGTTTCTCGACGACTCGACAACTTCAATTTGCAGAAGCATCCCTATTCAACAAAAAAATATTGTGAGTTGAAGATACCTAATTGATTCCGAGAATACACGATGTACAACGTATATCAAACGTTATAAATAGAGTTTAGATTGAATCTATATTATTTGGGTTATATATATTTGGCCAATAAATATAATCCATTATTCTATGCTATTAAAATAATTCATTATTCATATCTGCTCCAGCAGATATGGATACAAAAACTTAAACAATATAGTTTTATACGCCTAAAAATATTTTAGTTCAACATTGTTATATTTTACTGACGTCAATTCTACTTAAGTTTACCAAATGTATATCCATCACTTTTATCTACCGAAGTTAAGATAAATTTTGGAGCTGAGATTTTTTCAAATTAATACAATCGTCATCACAGTTAAGTTTATTATTTGCTCTATTTTGTCAACATTACTCTTTTTGTTATCATCCTAATATAATACATAGTTACTTAAGTTATGTACTATTATAATTATTTTTCATCATATTACTATAATAAATACTCAGGATAGAAAAGTGAGTTTCACTTTCAACAAATCAAACCCAATAGTTACTGATCTTCAGTTTGCCAATGCATGTAATGTATTTGATAATAATATAGAAAGTATCGATATCTTTACTTAATAGATAATGTATTTATTTTTCAGTTAACACTGTAGTCTACGTGCCGATTACATTTTTACAAATAAATACAATACTAAAAAAATGACACCATTTTGTACACTTTGTAAGAAACATAACTATTTCAAATACAAACAAAGATCTAAAGAAAACTTCTCACTCCATTAAATTTAAAACAAAATAGTGTACAATATGTACAAACTCCTGACATCAAGTTAAACATGAGCGCACAAAGAGATTACTTCAAAAACCTAAGCTTTCACAGCCAAGTTTATCTCGTCAACTTAAAACATTATCACTTATTGTCAAGCGTACGGCCTCAAGTGTAATGTTGTCAAATGTTTGTACAATATCAAAATGTTGGTCCAACGTTGGCTTTAGTGTTTTGTTTGACAAATGAAGTCTTATGTTATGTAATAGTTTGGTTAACATGGTAATGATGAACTTGAATTTGCTTTACGAATTTGATTAGTTTGGACGATGTTAATTTGTTTTCGATAGAGTATAAAAACGATTGCAGCTACTTTACATACAGACTTCTACATTGTAGTTAGTATTTGTAAGAGGTAGGACATGACGTGTATTTCCGTCCAACTGAGCATTCCGAGTGTCCGATTGGGGAAGTACCTCCGCCCTACAGAATACCGCGGCCATGTTGTATTCTCGGCGGTGAGTAGGGTAGCCAGAGCTCACTGGAGAGGTTTTGTGCTGACAGTGGGAAGACCAAAGGCTGTTCCTTTTTGTCTTCTACACTGACGGCACAGAAACTGTCTGCGTTTACAGTGTCGGCAGCACGAGTGTAACTCCCCTGGTGTCGCACACGTCCATAGGCTACGGTAACCACTAACTATCAGGTGGGCCGTGTGATTGTCTGCCACCTTAGTTGTATAAAAAAAAATGAAAAGCGATCACAAAAAGTAAAATATTGTAAACATTTTAATAATTACCTATCAATGATTTGCAGCTATATCGCCATTTTGGGACTGACGAAAGGAATGAGGCCATTACTGCCATCAATAATGACCTCAAAAGCATTGGTGCTTGGGCAAAATCGTTCGGACTGCTTGTCAATCCTGCTAAATCCCAGGCACTCATTGTAGGTGGCAGATACTTCTACAATAATCTTGACCATGCCTCTCTTTCTCCTGTCTACTTTAACAATACTGTGATACCGTATACCGCGGTTGTCAAAAATCTAGGGGTATATATTGATTGTAATCTGTCGTGGACTAGGCATATCACCGAGGTCAGCAGAAAAGTCTTCGGTACGCACCATTCTCTTAAGCGCCTTCAGAATTTTCTTCCTTTTAAGACAAGAATCTGTCTTGCTCAATCTCTTCTCCTTCCTCTTTTAGACTATGCTGATGTCACCTTTCTCGACGCAACTGAAGAACTCTGGAACAAGCTGGAGCGGTTGCAAAATTTATGTATCCGGTTCATATTTGGTCTAAGAAAGTACGATCACGTTTCAGAGTTCCGACAGAAACTGAAATGGTTACCGATTCGGCGGCGTCGAGATATTCACATTCTTTCCTTACTCTTTTCTGTTCTTCATAATCCTCACTCTCCTATTTATCTTCGTGAGCGATTTGAGTTTCTTGTCCCCAGGGGTAAACCCTGTCGTACTTTTTCTTCTCTATTACTTCGAACTCCCTCCCATAGTTCCTCTTACTATGACAATTCCTTTACGGTTTCTGCAGTGCGGCTGTGGAATTCTCTTCCTCATTCCATACACGATAGCCCTTCTTTAAATATCTTTAAGGAACGAACAAGAGACTATTACCTTTCTCAACAATAACAGACATAATATGTATTTATATGTATGTAAATGTATGTATGCCTATATGTATGTATGCCTATATGTATGTATGCCTATATGTATGTATGCCTATATGTATGTATTTATATAGTCTTTATTATGTGTATACATGAGTATTTTATATATGTGAATGTAGTCTATAATGATTATATATATATATGTATATGTAATGCCTTCTGTCAGGGGTATACCTTTTGTATGCCTACTCATACTATTAAGTATTGACAAATGTACACAAGACTTTGCCTCTCTCATTGCATTGCGATTCCTCTGTGCACTCCCAGGTTTGCTGGAAGAGAACTCAATCTGAGTTAAGCTCGCCTTTGTACATAATATTTCACTTGTTTGTATAAATGCCATTTAAGTGTACATAAATAATAAATAAAAAAAATAAATAAATGAAAATGAAAATTTCAGAATAGTTTAGAACATGAAAATATAGATTAGGTTTTTTTATACATTTTATTTTATTGTTCAAAACAGAACATAACATTACATAATTAAATTTTTGAATCACCCGCTTAAACAATGGTTTTTATGCGAGCGGGAGTTCGTTGTAATGAATTTTACCGAATACATAATATAAGTATTTTTTTTTTATGTAATATATTAATTTAAAGAATCTAGAAAATACTAAGCAGTAAGTCCTATTAACTTGAACGAGGTTAATTTCGGGATCATAATAATATACTATGCTTTTCGTACGGAAATTACTCAGTAGTACAGTCTAACGAACTCGTTAGACTGTGGTAGCAGTATAAAGTACACTTATAGGACTAACATGTTGGTGTTACTAGGCAGCCTATACTCGAATAATAGGTAGGCACCTTGTGAGCGTATGTAAACATAAAACAACCAATCGGCTCACTCAACAGATATCCGTCACCAACATTGGTTCCAACATGAAAATGAACACGCACGCAGCTTATTTAACTTTTTGAAGTTGTTAGTGAACTTATACTCATACGGGGATATTAAATAATTTTGTTATGAAATAAACAGTTGAGTGTACGCCCGGGATTACTGACGGACGGCTTAAGTTTAGCAATGATGTTATATGAGAGTGTTGGTTTTATAGGCTTAGAGCTCCACGTCATGACAATAAGGAAGAAAATAAAGGAAAAGACATAAAATGAAAAAAAAAAACACACTGGTGTGTTTGTTGTATTTGCTAGCTATTGCCCGCGGCTCTGCCCGCGTCGAATTTTGAACTCGTTTCGATTATCCATGGGAACCTGTTACTGGGATAAAAAAAAAAACACTACATGGTATCCTTTTTTTTTTATTCTTTATTGTACACATATTTGATATTTATACAATATAGCGATACATGATTTACAAAGGCGAGCATAACTCAGAGTTAAGTTTTCTTCCAGTAAACCCGGAATTGCACAGAGGAATTGCTATAAAATGACAGGCAGAGTCTAGTGTAGACTGTGGAGATTTGATTGTAAGACGGTATACAACATGTATACCCCAGGCAGTAGGCATACATACACATACATACATATATATACACAATATACATACATATATAGCCAGATAAATACAAACATACATACATACATGTAAACATAAATACATACAAACCGTCGCATATTTTGGTATATACATATGAATAAATACACATTGTGTCTGCTATTGTTGAGAGAAAAAGTAGTATTTTAGTTGTTATATAAAAAATATCTAAAGAAGGGCTGCATATGGAATGAGGAAGAGAATTCCACAGCCGTATTGCAGAAACTGTGAAAGAATTGTCATAGCAAGTAGTACTATGAGAAGGAGTTCGAAGCAAAAGAGAAGACGAACTGCGACAGGGTTTACCCCTGGGGACAAGGAATTAAAATTCTTGTATCCTTGTGCCAAATTTCAGCAAGATCCGTCCAAATCTATTCACCCTGCTACTCAAGAAAGCGGAGCACTAACAATAAATGTTAACAAATTCAGCAGATTCCCAATCGGGGCGAGTCGATTAGTTAATAATATTAGTACGAAGTAGGATTAGTAACATTAATTTATTGTACACCAGTTAAATAGATAGATTAAAATAAAATCGTAGAGACTACAGGAACAGTACTGCCATGATGCTGAAAATTAGTCAAAATGCCGGGCTAAAAGTAAATAAGAATTCGTTTTAAAAGAAGCTTTATTTCAATGAGTGAGATCCGCGTACACTTCAGATAATATTAATTATAAAAGGTTATATTTTGAAAAAAAAGCTAGAAGTCTGATGGCGATGGAGAAAAGCAGACAAGAAATTTCAAACAAAATTCGTTAATTTCAAATGTTATTTTATACACGTACAAAATACCAGTTGCAAAACAAAACAACGCAATCAAATAACGTAATAATTGTTCTGTTGCTCGCTCTCCAGGTTTTGAGGATCAAAGAGTATGTAATAAGCTAGAAGCTGGCCGCACTGTGCTTGAGTACGAAAACAGTCGTATGTGTGATAGAATCAGCATAGTTTTATTTCGAACATTGATAAAAATATTTAGTTTAGTAAGCTTTGTTGGACGGTTTATTTGATATATTATTTTGATTCGTAATGGCCGATCGTTCGTTCGAGAGCGGGTTCGATGCCCGCATTTTTGAATGCATGAAAATGTAAATTTGGATTAGTCTGGGTGTTTCTATGTATAATATGACATTTAAGACATGTAAGTATTTAAGACCGCAGGCAGATGCTGGATGCGGCAAGCTGAAGACAGGGCGCTATGGCGCTCATTAGGGGAGGGCTATGTCCAGCAGTGGACTAAAATAGCCTGATGATAATGAAAAAAAAAAATGAAAAAAAACAATGTGATGATGCTTGGTTGTTTGCTACTCAATCACGCTCCAACGGCTGAACAAATGTGGCTGCAATTTGATACTAAGATAGATTATAGTCCAAAATATCACATAGGCTACTTTTATCCCAGTAATAGATTGCCGGGCAAACTGAGCTGCACGCTAAATGGCATAACATAAACTGACGCCTATATCCCCGAAGGGCTAGGCAGAGGTACTAGCACCCACATTTCGCCAGTTCATGTTTAGGTCCCAATGTAATAGGTGGCAAGTCTATTGCCATTAACCGGGCACTTATAAACCTGCGATTAATACATAATTTCGAAAAGCATCGAAAAGTAATTATTGTGTGCCATGCTAAAACCTGGGATCGAACCCAAAACCTCGTCTCAGCAGTCCATTACCCATACCACGAATAATAATGTATTAGTAGCGATTGTTAACTTTGTAGTACACATTAACATGCATAGTATTCAAATACCAATGAACAGATTCATAATCCTGACGATTATAATAAATTATATAGTGGCAACGTTTGCATACAATTTCAGTAATTGTGTGTAGGAATGCTAATGCGGTGCCGTTAAGCTGAACATTATGAAAATTCAATTTCTTACCACCAGTAAACACATCTATGCATATTATCTAGTCTTTGTCCAAACTATAATTATGTAGGTCCGACTTTGTCAGAGCATCCGTGCTTTGAATAAACAATTTTCTTGTTGTCTGTACCAATACAAAGTATATTCACTTACGTTCACGGTTAACCTATTCTGTAGGGAGCATTTACGAATGAAAATATTAGGAGTACACCGGGATTGTAGGAAGTAGACAGGTAATATTTTATAATTTTTTCTTAATTGAATAACCAGTTACCAAAATAAAACCAATCTTCCCAGCTTTCCAGGAACCATCTTCTTTCGTAGCTGGCAATGACTGAACTGGTTATGAACCAAGAAGAAAATTTCACAGTCGTAGCTGGTTATAAAAAGTCAGTTACGAAAACGAAAGAACCCCGTTTCTTTACATTGCTCACCCAGTAGTAATTCTGTGTAAGGTTTTATTATTGATCATGAATATTTGTAACATTATTTTTCATTCGCATCTCAAAGTTTTCTGAAGCCAAATTACTTTCCAAATTATACGAGAAATCACTTATTTAAATTTCTACAGTAATCGAATTCTCTTGTTATTATTTCATAGTCATTTTCTTAATGTTATTATTTCAGAGTCAGGAGTTTGAAACTATTTGTTTGAATCGTGAGCCCTTTTGTTAAGTTCTGTAGATTTATAGAACTTGACGACAAGTCCAATCAATCAAACTATGATAGACGTTTAAACTTTCTTTAATACTCTGCACATGGTTCAGTCCCGAATCGGTCCTAAGTACACGTTCATAAACCAAGATCTTTCAATTTAATCCTATATTAAGGCTCACCTGCATTAGCCAGTTTTTATTCCAGAGTTGATTATTATTAAAATCTTGATATTGTTGAAAGTTTCCAAGAACATTACATGCATATCAGAGAAAAAAATTGTAAATTATTCCGTAGCATATCTACATTAAACCTGACATGTCAGTAGCTTTGCAGTTTTTTGATATGCACACTGAATGAACTCAAAGTTTCTTTAAGTTTCTTTAATTTTCTTGGGACTTATTTGGAATAATCTCTTGCTATGGCGGTATAGTTGAAGTACAGACGGCCAAAGCGATAAGTATAAACCTTTATACAGTTTAAGATGCAAAGGTGTATATACAGTAATATCTACTAATCACAACATATACTAATAACCTTGGTCGTGTTTATAAATTAGAGTGGTAGGAGCAGATCTGAGTTCTAATTACTGTTGCATTCTTAGGACTTCTATTCTACTAATTGTCTGTATTATATTTATCATCAAACACGTTTTGTTCCAGATCCTCCAGTAACCCAAATATCTTTAGTAGAACCCAAAGAACCCCGTCTATTGCGAGAAGATGAGGACGCCACACTACTATGTTCAGCCGATGCATCACCACATGCTGTCAATTTTACTTTTTATAAGGGAACTGAGGTTCGTTTTACTTTTATTTATTTGGTTATTTTGCAAAGCCTTATCTGAAATGTTTGAAATAGGTACTTGAAAGAAAATAAAGGTTTAAAGACAGTAGGCGAAAGCTCATAAAGTGTGAAAGGATAGAAGCAGATCGCTGATTGCTGTTTACGCCTATCCCAGAGAGAGAGAGAGAGAGAGAGAGAGAGCGCGCGAGAGATAGATAGAGAAAGATAGAGAGAAACTTAAGTACAGGCGCTAACTGCGAAAAATTACATTAAATTACATACAGCCCAGACTCGGCCTCAAAAGCTGGCAATACTCACTCTCTTACTATATGGGACCGAAAACAATGATTGTTGAAATGTAGGTGTTAATTCATCTCTGCTTAACCTTCCAGGGATAAAGGCGTGTTTATATGTATGTTTTTATGTAGATAGATAAGACCTTGGGAAAACGACATCCATGCGGGTGAATCCGCGGGTAACAGCAAGTAAAATATGAAATATGCCTGATATACAATGTTGTAATAGCTGAACTGGTTGCTTACAATTTACGTAAATTACTGCCTAGCAACGAGCATTAGTCCTTGGAAAGTTCGAGGCACGACTGATTGCGGAGTTCACGTGACTTTCACCTCGTAATATTGTGTATTTTACAATAAATGGCCTGTTGCGAAAATTTTATATTTTTGGAAGTAACATACATACATAACATACATACGTATGAGTACATATTATGCTTACGCCTGTCTCCCTCCATGGTAGGCAGAGGCCTGCCAGTGACTTATATCCCTACATATTTTATGAGGTTCCTCTACTGTCATTAAAAATTTCATGGAAGTCTGCCGCTAGTGCTTCTTATCTATTCTTTTTTTATTAATTTACAAAAGTTATTACAGTAGGTTATTTTATTTGGAGCCTAGATTTTAATTTATTTACTTTATAGAACTATAAAACATTTGGATAATAATATCAATATTATTTTTAAATATATATTTTTTTGTAAATATAATTTATATGTATTTTAAAAATGAATAAAGGGAAATAATAGCTTTTGCCCATGTTTAACGTTTTTTGTAATGAATGAAACATTAACAAAAATCCAACATCATCTACATCTACACTACTAATATAATGAGGAAAGATTTGTATTTTTGTATGTTTGTAATGAATAAACTCAAAACCTACTGTACCGATTTCAAAAAAATTTTCACTATTGGAAAGCTACATTCACCCTGAGTAACATAGGCTATATTGGATTTCCACGGGAATGTTTTTACCACCCGTGCGAAGCCGGGGCAGATCGCTAGTAAAAAAATATAAGTAGGTAGCCTCCGATTCCAAGCAATTTTTAACTTATAATGATACCACGTTAGCTAAATTTACAATTACGACTAGGTATTTGTTAAGTATTTTTATAGGGATTGTCATCAAATGTGGCTACACCTACTTTTCTTTCCTCCGTGGGCTACACCTAATGCTAAAGCTGTCAGATAAGGTAAACCTGCCGCCACATAATGGTCGATCTTCCTATCAATCTTTTGTTTGCAGCAACTCAATTATTTTTTAACTGACTTCAAAAAACGAGGTGGTTCTCAATTCGATCGCTATGTTTTTTTAAGAATGCTATATCACCCGTTATATCATGGTTATATACCTATTAAATGTGAGAGTGCTTACCACAACGACTAGAATCGAAATATTACCTATTATGATATAACGGCTAATCAATACGATTTTTTTAATTATTATATTATGTTTTTTCAAGTACTTCCTAATTTTGCTTCTTTTTTCCTTTTTTAGAGAGAATGCCATAGGCAATTTAGCTCTTACCCCTTTTAAAATAAGACAAATTATGTAGTTTTCGAATCTATTGATTTTTATTTCAAACAAAGTTTAAGCTGAACATTCTTGAATATCGTGTAAAGAATATTAAGATAAAAACAAATCAAAGATGTAAAATTATATGAACAAAGGGAGCTTTACATAAATATTAAGTTAGCATGTTCACCTAAGTATTAGATGGCGTGATTCTATAATGAGTATTTAATTGTCGCTTCATGAAAATTCTATTTGTTATTGCAGAATAATGACGTCATAATAATAATTTTTAGAAACGCCGTCATAATAATGTTTCACTTTAAACATTATTATTGCTGCATAAATGATTTTTATTAGTATGAGAGACTGTAAGAGTTCATGTAAACGACGGAGGACAGAATATGTAATGTAAACCTTTAGTGAAAACTTTCTGGTCTATTAGAAATTTTCTATTTAATAATATAATATTTCCTCTACATAGTTTTCTTTTTATGACTAAAGTCATGTCACTATAGACTAAAGGCGTCGGTATTTTAATAATTTGAAGTAGGTATCTGTCACACTACAAACTATTCTCTAATGGGAATCGTTGCCCATTATAACCTGTTGTCGAGCAAGCACTGTTCTAGACTATTACTTATGGCTCACGCTCATTCATTTGGCGTTATATTTCATCAATTTCACCTACCATAATCATACTATTATATTGTTTGGCCCAGGTTCACTTGATCAGAGATGACCCTATTGGTGGAGTGTCCCTTGAAGGTAACAAGTTAGTGATAAGAGGACTAAGGCGGCATCACTCTACAGTCTACAGATGTCGGGCAAGAAACTCTGAAGGCAGTGCATTAAGTGAACCTCTCACTCTTAACGTTCTTTGTAAGTTTGTTTGCTTTTGTTCTTTGCAAGTAATAATTTTCAGCTCATTCTAGAATACTCCTTTTGTGACGTTTTAACAACATACATCAATGCATAAAGGCTTATATTCGATTACTGGGTTAGGTTCAGGGCAGTGTAATTGAGTTTCCTTGTTACAAAATTCTCAGAAGTATTCCGGATTCTTGGAATTTGTACGATAGACGATAATGATTTCGTCCCCAATTACATAGTAACCCAGTGATATTTGAGTCTAATAGACTTCTCCGGTACATTTTTCGGAATTCTGGCGAGAGTAGTATTAAAATGCAGTGACATTTACCACCAATATTTACTGATTAAGAGAAGCGGTGCTCCAATCTTGGGAGAGCGTAAAACACACATAAGTGCTGGGGTTGCTACGAGTGATTTAAAGACGAAGAGTGTTCATTTCATATATTATGAAATGAACACTACAAAATATCGATACGCATTTTTCTTTCTTTCTTTCATTTACTTTAGAGAAAGTGAATGCCCAGACGGAACTTGAACCCGCGAATTGTCCCTTACAAAGAAAATGCTCTGACCAATGAGCTCCCGAACTACGCCTATCACTAGTTAATCATTGTGTAAAAATGATGGAAGTCCAGTAACAGTTACTTGATCGATTTTTTAAATCATTTTTCCACAGCTCGACCAGAGTGTGCAACTGGCAACGTCATCCAGCAATTAGCGGGCGCACCTGGAGGAGAGGTCAGGGCGAGGTGCTCTGTATCAGCACCAGTGAGCCGTGATGCTGGTCCACTAAGGTTTTACTGGACGTACAACGGCACGAAAGATGTTTTGCCTGTAAGTGCTTTTATAAATTTTAGAGAAGTCCTTGTTTGGTGATCACATCATCATCTTAGCATTTTGTCCCTTATTGCTTAGGAACTTGGTGCCCAGGGATCGTTTATTCAATGTCCTCCTATTTGGCCTACAGCCTTTATGGAAGTGACTCCGGTTTAATTTTCCAATCTTATTTTATAATCTAGAGGAAAGCTTGCGTTAGAGCCTCGTCCATCAATCAGCTCTTTGAGGCTCTAAAAACATCCTGTGCGCTCGCTATTCACAAATTACTGGATTGATTATTTTCTTTCTTACAAATAGTGATCTTCTCCTCTAGTTAATCCCAGTCGCATCCCAAGCTTTTAGCTTGGAGTCTGGGGTGTAACTGCGAATTTGGCTGAACTTTGATATTTTCCGTGAACCGCCTGCCATCTGATCTCTATGACCCAAAAGCGATATCGAAGCATTACGTGGAGGTAGTATTACAATCGTGGGCTAACCAAACTAGTAGCGCAAGAAGACAATTAAGCTCAGGATCCAGTTTTTATTTTTAGATTATTCTCTTTTATTTAGATACCTGCTGCGAATGTTACCGTCGTGGGTTCTATAAGTACGGTCGTCCACGGTCTGCCACTTGAGGCTGATGAAGACCTTGGTTGGCTGGCATGTTGGGCAAGCAATGACGTCGGGAACCAACGGGAGCCTTGCCTCTTCAGGATTATGCCTGCTGGTAGTTTTTAATGTTTTAATTTAGAAATGTTATAATGGTAATTAATTCCGATTACCAATTCTTATCGCTTCCAAAGCTCGCACTTTGGAACACGGAGTCATTATTTCCCCCGCTCCTTGTATTGTTTCGTTTAGCTGAGCGACTGCCACTGATCTCTCAATCTTGAGAGGAATGGCTGTACCAGAGTACGGTCCGTCAATCAACAAGTGTGACAGTTTGCAGGTGTGCTTGGCTTAATTCTGAAAGACCTTGGTGACCTATGCACACTCTTATAATTGTGATTTCGTTAAATTAAACTGAACTTGCAGAAATACATGACCTCATCTAAAACTAAACTATTAAGATACATAATAATATAATCAATTTTCGAGTTCTTGTCTCTTATTATATTTTCGCAGCTAGAAGCTTTCTGTAACGCACTGCATTAACATAAAACGTACAATAAATAACAACTTCCAAAAACTTACTTCGCCAGCGCTCCCCGAACCGCCAAATAACTGCGAGATAGAAAACGAGCTTCTACACTGCGAGCCAGGTCACGATGGAGGCTTACCACAACGGTTCTTATTGGAAGTCCTGGAGGTACGACACCGAATGGAATCGAGCGACAACAATGAGATCTCCACTATGAACGACCAGGTGAGCGTGGCTGACGCCGTGCTAACTGTGACATGCATCCCAGCATCTCTGTCAATAACTTTCGGTACTATCTTCAGTGCCATCCACGGGTAGGAGAAAGAGGTTTGGGTCTGTATGGATATATGGTCTAAGTGACAGTATTTATTGCTATCATAAAGTTACCACACATTACTACTCTTTATTGTTTTTTCAATGTCACCCATCAGATGTATAGCTGCATTTTTTTTTTCCTTTATTAGTTTCAATGTAAATTAATGACAAAATTGATGTAATATTATTTTACCCCTAAATTCAATAATCTATTGGAACCCTTAAAAATGTTTATGGTACTAGCAACTAGAATATTATTTTCTGTTTTACTTGTATCCAATAGAGCAAAAAATATATTTATAAGTTCAAACTTATTATTAATTTTATCTCTTTTTGGGGATTGGTGAAAATTGTGGTAATAGATTTTACCCAGATCCGTAAACCACTTCTAAAAATGTTGCTTTACCCTATATCCTTATGATACAATGTCATAAAGGTGATAACTAGTTTTTCTTTGTGCATATCGTCTTTCAAAAGACAATATATTTTGTGTTAGTATATTTCGGTTCGTTTGTTGTATTATCTCCATCATTGTCATTAATATTGTCCTGTGGACCATTAACCTGTGCTATTAATACACCACGTTGTCCCGTAATACTACATTTTGTAATAGCAATTACATTTTCATCACTTATGGCTTTGATGCTGTACCTGAATGCCGTGTTACATATTGATACCTCATTAATTAGGTATGTACTTATTTGAACTTCAATTTGGTATTTCATAAAGTATTCATTTTTAGTATGTTACATATTACATTGTTTTTTAGGATGTTCGTGGATTCGTTTCCTCCTATGATTTAATTTGTAGAGTGGCTATTTATTTTGAAACAAGATTTATTTTGCCCATTCGTTGTTTCCAACTATGAATTCCATAGAGTACTTTGAAAAAGCTTTAAAAAAAACAGTGGCTGAACTCAATAGATTTAGCAAGTTCAGAAAATTCTACCGTGGTTTCTGTTATTTTATAGGTGCCCAGAATTTTTATGCTAACTTCGCATGTGTTTTTATCATCGTGACGTATGTAAATGTTGTGCAGCAAAAAAGGTTTACTTTTGAAAATCTACTGTTTCTGAATATTTTTTGTTTTCCCTAACCCAAATATTGACCATTAATAAAACAGCTTTGCGGATATTACGTTATTAAAATTTTACAATGGGTTTTTAGGGTTGTTCTGCATTCTTACCATTAAATCTCATCTTCATCAGCCCATTCTTAACTCATGCCAATTTTTTGAGGCCGTGTGCCGTTCGTGTGCCTTTCTAAAACAACAAATAAAAATTGTAGTAAACAATATTCGATGTTTTAACAGTTTATTCTTTATTATTACTTAAATAATTTGAAATAGTCCTTATTTTCATAGTAACAAAAATGTCCTCCATATTCATGTTATTATGAAATACCTGTAGTATAGATATTAATTTGAGCAAATATAAAACTGTTTGAGTACTTTTATTTTGATTCCTATAACATTTACCTATGCAAAAATCATAAACACAAGATACACAATTCACTTTCTGACGAGCGTGTCTTAACTTCAAGATTGTAGTGCATATTAATTTCCACAAGTAAAGTTTCAAGGCAAAGTTTCTTCGATGATAATTGTACTGTTAATTAAGTATTGTAAGTTTTGCACTATTCATATATCAATCAATGCTGAACATAGGTCTTTCTCAATATGAGTCATTATTCCCAAACTAATGCGTACTATAGTTGTGAAAAATTATATGACTAATATTAGTCGTGAAAACTCCCAGGGCATATCCGCATTAGGTTTAACCGAAGCTGTCTACCGAGTCAGGAATGACAAACCTCAGTTCGCATTGGACGCTCTGTCACCTGGACGGTATACATTGCTGGTGTACGCCGAGACACCAAGAGGAAGATCCCCAAGACCTGCAGCATTGCACAGCGTCTCAATAAGAACTGCAGATGATATGGATCGACCAGGTATGTTAGTTTTATAATTAAGTCTTTTCTTTTCGACTGATAACTTGGTTTTGCAGAATATTATGCTTCTTATTTTTAATCTCAGCGCGTGTAAAGCCATAGACGAAGGTGTTTTACATTCAAATGTCTAGTTATAATTAATCTGAGCGTATCTGTCGATTTGAGGGCAAGGTAATAAACGTCTGTCCGGCACAAACGCAAGGATTGTGATGATTTCATCATCTGTATCTTTTAGCCCAAGCATAAGTAAGAAATTTGATGGCACAAATTTCAGCCAGGTGGGTACCACCGTGCACGATTGCGAAAAACCCTCCATAGTACTCGTAATTCAATCTCGGTTGGATTGCGTTCAGGGTGCATAGCCGGGCAGGGGGGATTGGTCACGCGGGCTGCGACGACAATCCTCTTTTGGTGATTCCGTTAAGCTGAGTCTAAGTGAGAGCTTTCAGCAGTCCAGTATTACAAAAAAAATCCTTAGTAGAAAAATAGCAGTAGTATACAGTAGCTACCTTAGTTCTACTAATGACCTGTGTTTACTTACCTCTTTAAAGACTTAAGGGCGTTGTATAAGATTATTAAACACAGTTTTATTTGTGTTATTAATATGTTTCTTCATCACAGAATATATTTTTTTAGGTTCTCTTCAAACTATGACCCCAGCAACTCCACAACAACCTGCCGTTACTGACAACAGTGTGGCACTTCTAGTTGGTGCCGTATTATCTTTAGTACTACTGACTATTTTGACTACGCTGTGCGTAGGAATGATAGTCATGTGCAAGAAGAAGAGTCGGCCAAGAGATCCTGAACAGAGGTAGGTTTCTTTACTTTCTTAGTGCGGCTTAGGCCTGAAAAGGTAACAGAAAAGTTACTTTTGTATTTTTAATACAAAAAAAACTATCAAAATGTACAAGAAAAATCATCATTTTGTCATCTATATGTGAAGTGATTAATTTTTTCCAAATAGCTAAGGACTATAGATTTTGGACAACGTTTTTAATTATAGATAAATGCTTACCATCTTTTAGTACGATACTGAGAAGAAATGTCGGTGTATCAATGTACGGCGGCTCAACGATGACATCAAATGTGATGCCTACCGTGGTAGTGAGAGGACACCGAGGGTCCAGAGTGCTGGCAGCACGATGGTCAGGGGTACTAGAAGACGCACCACTGGCAGTTTTAGCTTTGGATACTAGGCCTCATGGTAAGGATGTTTATTTACTTATAGTACGTCCGATATAACTATTAAAGCAATTTCCATCCAAATAAAAAATTACAAACGCGAGAAACATCATTCATGCTTTTGTTATTTTTATTTATATAATAACTATCCGCAGAGTTTCAGTTACATCTTATTTTATGACAAAATAAAAATAGGTAAATCAAATATTGAGTTCTTAGATAACTTTGAATTTATAACACGAGTACATAAATCCACTTTCCTTTTTACAGGCGATTCTGATTCTAGTCGAAGCGAAGATGAAATACAAGAGACTTCTTTAACACGACATAATATGGGCACAATAGAGACACAAACTGGTTCTTGATTCCACGAGTTACAATATTTATACCCAATTTTTATAATTCGAAAATGATGAAAGGTGTAGAAAAATAATTCTAAAATGTGTATCATTATATGAACGAAGATGGCAGAGTTCGTAAACTAGAGTACAGACAAGCAAAATCTATTTAAAAATATAATTATGAAATTTTTTTTCAACAACATTTTCATAATGATTCGTTCTGAATATCAAAGAACTAATGAATGGTTGCAGATTAATAACGATTTTAGTTTCAAAACATTTAGTTATTATTATGCCTTAGAGTCCTTAGACAAATGAACATTCAAGAAGATTTTAATTATCAAAATATAATTCAATGAACTTTCATTGAATTTGATCTCTAATATAATTTATGAGAACAATAAGTTAAATTATTAAGTGTTATTTAATAAATGTAATTCGTATCTCTCAATAGGTTGAAGTTGTGATTACGTCAATCTTTTGAAATTCTTTGTGTAATATAAAAGATCAGATGTTTTCATAATATCTTAGATTATTATTATGAAATGTGGCTATGTCTACAAATAATAACCTGGATCTAAAGGTCTGTTTCTTGGGCATTTTATAAGGTATCTTACAAGTTTATTAATTTTTAGGTTTTGAACTCTTCACTGGAGCTATTTGCTTGCTATGCTTCTAGTCTCTGTTCTATTTTATATTCTCCAAAGCAGTGACTGTGAGATCTTTACAAGGTAAAGAGAAGTGTATATTCGATGAACATTCATCAGATACTTGTCAAGTTTTCACTATATTATGAGTTTATAACTCACAACCATTTTTTAAACGTCGTTTTACTGCGAATAAGTTGGATTCGAAGAGAAGACCATTGTATTGTAAAGAATTATTTAATTAATTAGTAATGTACTTCATATTCTTAAAATTTAAAGTGGTATCTTTCGGTCTAAAACATTTCAAATTATTTTATCTTTCTTTCAAAATGTAAATAAGTACAGATACAGCAAGTATTATCCTGTACAATTCCAATATTATTATATGCCATCGAGCTGTGTCTATATTATTAATCAATATTAACTGTGCTAAACTGTAATATCTCACAGTAAGTTTAACCTACTGAAAAGATGACATGGTACAATATCGCCCTAGATAGTTTGCACTATGATAAACCCCGTATGATTTATTATCCTCAGAAGTACTGCATCATGAACCACATAAAAGCTTACGTCAGCGATTTTAACTATCTTCTTGATAACAGTTTTTGAAGCTGTTATTAATTGTTATATGATAGGAAATATAGACTCAACTAGCAATGTCCGCGGAAAATTTGCCGCTACCCATAGGAACTTGTAGCCAATATGTTATTCCAGACTATAATCTATCCCTATAGGTAAATTCAGCCAGATCGGTTCAGCCGTTAAAGCGTGATTGAGTAACAAATATTAAAACATGCAAACATATTTACAAACTTTCACATTTGTAATATTAGTAAGATAGGATTTGTGTGTGTTGACTGAATTGTTGATTATATTATAATTAAATTATGCAATTATAATTTCATTTTATAAGGACATATATCTCAGATCAGACTTGCACTCAATTTATAATTCAATAATAAATAAATCAGTATCTTGTATCATATCTAAAACAAACCTAGCAAACTAAATCATAAATAAAATCGTACTTCCGAGTAACAAACACATTTATTTTGGTATTTAATATATCAGTGCGATGCGGTATAATAACATACTATATTATAATAAATTACATGCATTAATACTATATATTACACGTATTATGAGAATATATCAGCAGTCAGCATACATTATTGCACGTTTCAAACAGTAATAGCACCATTACGAAATTACCAACTAAATCGCAATACGTGAGACTATATACAATGTGATATAATATTATTATACGTAATATACATCAAGTGTAATATATCGCGAGCATTTATCATAGTGTGAACACAGCCTAAGACGGCGAATATAATTTTTGTATATTGAATTTCATAAAGGACGACTATCTTTTATGTCTCTTATAATATTTTACGGACGAAATACTTTCAATTAGTTTTGAGAATGAGTTGTGACTCAAAATGATATTTGACTAATTGACGAAATTTTTTTACGTGGAATTTGAAATTCGAAAATTTTCGAATAATTTTGTTTTATAAAATGCTATAAATTAAATGAAATGTAAATATACAATGTATGCATGTGACAGTATTATTTGAAGTGATACTTTATTGGCTTTGATTTCTTATTAAAATAATTTTATTTTGTACATAGAATGTTATATGAATTGTGGAAAATGTTTGTGTTAGTTTTAATTACTTTTAATATTATAATAGTATGCAAATTATTTAGGAAAGAATTAAAAATATAAGTAATATGTATGGGAAAACATTAAATAGGTATATTAATAGGCTTTTTTTAAATAGTCGTAATTATTGGTTGAAATTTGCTAAAATTTATAATTTTAAAAGCAGATTTTTTGAATATTTACGTGGTTTACTACAATGTTTTAAAAATAAACTTACGAATTACATTGTAAGCTTAAACTAGCGCTGAAGCGAGTGCAGTAAATCTGCCAAAAGTATAATGAAAATTGTTTAAAGCAATTTAGCTGCCATATTTACATAATACGGGTATTAAGTTGTAGAATAATGTTTTAGTGAATTTCCATAAAAATAACATGTACATGTGCCGGCAAACTTCTTGGATAAAAGGCAGAAAGTTCGGGTGTATGCAGTATACGAACTAACCAAAATACATACCAATAATCAACACTAGTCAACGATCGGTTTATTGTAAATCTATGATTGGTTGACAGGCGCCTCCTGCCGCCGTCGCGCCCCGTGCTTTCCACCAAAGAGACCCGTATTGCGCAGGTAGAGTACAGTCAACTGCAGGCACTTTTATATATAAGGTTATACGTAATGGTGCAACCTTATCTCCTGTACATCGTCAAAGAAGCTTGCCGTCACTATAGTAGTAATAGTTGGTAAATACATCTCACCGATAATTACTTAGTTTTATTTAATTTATGTTAATGTTTTTTTCTGATGACTTCGACAAGGAAGTTAGGGCAGATCTGTAGGCCTTGGTCCACTCATCTTTACATAAGGAAACTTTAATTGTAGCGATTGGAGCGTTAATTTGTATAGTATAAAGTAAGTTTGGATTTAAAAGTGATAAGTATGTTATAAATTGTAATATTAGTATCAAAATTGTAATCATTAACTGTCAATATTTGGTATGCTGTAGTAGGTGGTAGCATTATTATCAATGAAAGTTATGATTTTATTAGGCGGGAGAATTGTATAGGTCATTTTCATGTGAAGTCTTAAAGAAATTATATGTTACAACAATTGATGTTTATGTAACGTAAAGAGTTTAGCTGTTGAACTTATGTAGTTATCAATATGCAATCAATGAATTTCATTTAAAATTAGAATATGTTCAAAGTTTTTTTTTTCTCTCATTCAAATGAAGCAACGAGACGTATAAATAAAATAATGTAATTATTTATAGATGTGTATGTACATAAAGTGTATGGTTGTTTCTATGATATGAACAAATTAAAAAAATTGAGATTCTGGGAAATCTCCCAATGAAAGAAGCCAACCAATTCCAATTCTAGAAGTTCTTTGGATTCAAGGCAATAGCCATTTTTATGAATCATTTAATGAGCATTCGGCAAATTTCCATATTTAAAAAGATTTTCAAATTTGTTGATACTGTTGTCAACAAAAGTCGATTTACATCTAAGTTTACCAACCATTTAAATAATCTACACTTTACAAAAGTCTTCAGTGATGTAATCCAATTTGATGATAATGATTTTTGATACTAACTGTACTTTAAGACTATAAAAACTGAATTATGCTAAAAAAAGAACATTACCATTTTTCATCTGTTATGATTGTTTACCTAGCCTTAAAAGTACAGGTTATTCATAAAAACCAAAGAATAAAACAAAGAAATTGTTCGGAACTGAAGACGGATATATTCATTTATTTCCTTTGTTCGAGAGAAGATTAATGACTAAGGAATGTTTGAATTCATTCTGCTAACGTCTTTCTAAGTACATTATTCATCGTTCTTGCATTCTACTCGCTGTGGTTGAATATATTACCATTTGATGCCATCATTTTTTGGATATTGAGACTTCACACACTACTCTTCATAAATATGAGTAAATCCATACTTAATATTATAAATGCGAAAGTAGCTCTGTCTGTCTGTATGTTACGCTTTCGCGCCTAAACGACTTAATCGATTTTAATGAAATTTGGTATAGAGGTAGATTAGACCTTATAGGCTATGTTTGGTTACGATAACCGACATCCACGCGGGCGGAGCCGCTGGCAAAAGCTAGTAAGTTTATAATATAGTGACTGATCGAAGTGGAAGATCGAGTGCTCCGCCACCCTGTTCTTCCATTACTGGTTCTCCCCAGTTTTTACGAGAGGCTGCCACCTGACGACCCTGAGAAGGAAGCTTGCTTCATCCAGAGCCTCGTTTGTAAATCAGCAGGTGTAACGGCTAGCCAGTGAAGATGGCTCGGGCTTTGGCGGGGCCCTGTATAAACCTCTTCTTTTTAAAACTACTAACACCGTAACCACTTACCATCAATTGGACTACGTGTGTGTTGGCTACATACGTAGTCCATTTGATGGTAAGTGGTTACAGTTAGAAGCCAACCGAAGTTTCTGACAATCGGCAGGCAGGATTCAGTAATCGGGCCGGGAGACGATACATGACAATTCGGTCGACGAAATCCCTATTGCAAGAAATCCAAAGAAGAAGAAGAAATTATATGATTAAGGATACTTAAATGACGGCTCGAACTTCCAGATATAGGTGTAATATGTGAAGGTGTAACAGTATCTCCTTTGTCAACTGTACAGTCCAGCAAAAAGGATAAGTAAACACCTTTTAAGACTATATAAACTCAGTCTTAGATGCATGACTCGAGTCAACAGTAGTGCGCAGAATACGGCTATACGCTCACCCCCTATTATGTGGGACCGAATTCAATGATTGATGAAATGTGGGTGTTGATTCACCTTTGCCTAACACTCTAGAGATACATGTGTGATGATATGTATGTATGTATGTTCCCGGCTGAGTAGAATTTGGGCCACCCCTTCTCTTCCCATGTGGTGTCGTACAAGGCGACTAAGGGATAGGGCTGATTAACTTTAGCATCAGATAGATATGTACAGCCCAGACTCAGCCTCAGATGCATGGCTCGAGCCAACAAAAGTGCCCAGAATGCGGCATTAGGCTCACCCCCTATTACGTGGGACCGAATACAGATTGGTGAAATGTGGGTGTTAATTCACCTCTGCCCAACCCTCCGGGGATAAAGGCGTGATTGTATGTATGTATGAAAAGCTGTATACTTATTTCCTTTGCCGATTATATATTCACACAACTATTTCTATTCTTTTTTAATACCTCTGAGGTGGTATTCTGTGGTAATACTTCGTTGTGAGTGCGAAATTCGTTACTAATTTAAAAAATATTTCAAAATCATCAATTTTCGTACCTGGTTATCAAAATCTGTAATGAAAGTGGACGAAGTAATTATTACAATACAACATTCAGTGGTTAGCAATTTAGCTGTTTTCTAGTAGATTAGGCTGAAACACAATGAAACATTTAATTTCGTTCGTACCATGACAACTCATAGCCACAAACTATGCCACATGTAAATGAAACCCATTCAAATGTATACACTGTAGTATAAAACTGTGTAGAAATGTATGAGAAATATAAAGTTTCTACTTTATAACGTCGCTTCATTTCAGCACGACTTTGCTATGCTGCTTGTAATATAATATATAGTATCTAATGAGAACTATAAACTATATAACTGTATAACAGAAGGTATTTGTTGGAACGTAATAGCCTAGTGGTATGGGTAATGGATGGCTGAGACGAGGTCTCGGGTTCGATCCCAGGTTTTCCATGGCACACACAAATGACTTTTCGAAGTTATGTGTGTATTTATCGCAATTTTATAAGTGCCCAGTTAATGGCAATAGGCTCGCCACCTATTACATTGGGACCTAAACATAAAATAGCAAAATGTGGGTGCTAGCACCTCTGCCTACCCCTTCGGGGATAAAGGCGTGAGTTTATGTTATGTTATGTTACATAATAATATTTTGAAGGTAATATCTTAAACTCACACTTTATTATTTGACGAATATAGATTTTTCTTTGACAACTTCAGTACCGTTTACCTGCCAAAACCACTATGACCCAAACATCATAATGGGCTATCGTTCTTACCTGTGTTGGGAGCATGCGCTGACAAACTTTCAGCTTTTACAAATTGACGAAGGTCTGGCGTTCACGGGCTCTAAGTCTATAAGCTACATATTCTGGGTTGCATTACTCTAGCTAAACTTAATTGCCTTTATTCGAAGTGGATTCACACCAACTGTGTAATGATCAGTATTTAAATTTGGGACCTCGTTATCATAAGGCTGACTCCTTAATAACCAAGCATTATATCGGATAAGAACGGTACCATCCAATGCTTGTACTTTAGAACTCGATGGCCACTCTACTGCTCCAACATTACACTTACCTACATTTAGCCCGATATTTTGGCAACTTTTTAGCAGTCATGGTCACGGGGTGAAATTAACCTGTAAGTTTCCTCAATGCAGCTGAATGTTTGGGTAAGTGTGAACAATAAAATAATACCAAATAAATTGCAATACAATCCGAAACAAAACTGGTTTTATTTCAATAAATAATACATAACCACTGGTTCTAAAATCACTTAGCTAAATAATATAAAAACAAATTTATTGTATGCAAAGCGTTCAATCTAAATCCTTATAAATTGCAAGCAGAGCAGCGAACAAAAGCTAGTCCCTCATTACAATTCAAGGAGCATCTTTAATATGACATTATGAGTTGTGAAAGCATGAGATATAAGTATACAGTATGTAGAAGATATACATTTACAGTAAGCGGATTGCGAGGCGACGAACTCACAGAATGTCTTAAAGCTTTCATTGTGTGGAATAAGTAGGGTTTCAGCTGTGTTGTAATGTGTTTTATATTTGTAAATATATTTATGAGAGAGTTGATTGTTCAGCAGCAGGCTACGAAATTTTTTCGTCAATGTGCAATATTGAAAGAACGTATTTTCAAATGGATTAAGGGATAGAGCTAAGTTTTAAAACAATGATATAAACGTAAATATAGTTAACATATTTTTTGTTCTGCGTGTGTGTACGTATTTTGTAACTAGTCCTACATGGGCTTTTATGTGTTATGATGGTTTGGTGGCTTACTAAGGAGACTCAGTTCTATCAAATCACCTGTATTATTGCAAACATTAAATTATTGATAGCATGTGAGCTTTAAATTACGTACATCTGTGATTTTTTTTGGAAATGAGTAGCTATAACATTGTGATGTATAGCTCTCCTTCGTTACAACATGTATCTACGCAAGTAACAAAACGACTTTCCTAGACCCGTACTCTCGTAATTGTCAACCACTCTTATTCCACAGACATTGCAAAAAATGCCAATGCCTAATTTCAGCCTTTATGATTAGGTACTGTTGAAGTCTAAAATGAAATGGTATCTTTTGGAGTGAATGCGAAAATTTAATGAACTCTTTTTCATTTATTTTGGACTTTAAAGTCTATATCCAAACATCTAAAATTTAATGTCATTTTTACGGTATGAGAGTGGTTTGAATTAATAAAATCGGGGTCCTGGTGTAGGTACTAAATGATATAATAGTGCCAAATTACACATACACTATTTATTGGCTTATTTTAATTTAAAAATTGCTCGCAAAGTCAGTGTTCAACAACTTTTGTCATCAACCGTACCTGTGCACACATTTCATCCTTTTTATTATATTTACGTTAAAAATCGAATCCGCGAACACAATAGCCAGTGTTGATCAAATCGATTTTTCTATTTGAACGAATTGGCTGTATGTGAAGGGTGTCAATGTCATTTCGTCAATAAAAACTTGGTTCAATCGCCGCACACGTCTCTCTTTTGTGAAATATTTTATTGGATTTATCATTTTTCTCTTTACATTATTCAAGTTTTGGTCCTATAATAATAAAATGCTATATATTTGGATTGAAGTTGGTGTCCTATTTATTTAAAAGAACCAGCGGCGGTAACTAAGGCGGTAAATACTTTACTATTCTTTCTATAGTTATTATATTATGGTTTTTTTTTATCAGGGTTCTGAACTCGAACGTATTAAATTCAAGGTTATCATCAATAAAATTTATATAAAAAAAGTAAACAATCTAAACCGGATTTAAACCCTTAACTGTCCCATTCCAAGGGGAATACTATGATCAACTGAGCTACCTAGGCCTACCCAGAATAGTTGAGTCTAGTCTACATACGTCTAAAAGTTTATGCAGACTATGCGATGTGCAGCTATATATATGTTTGTGTATATCATTCCGAAATTCGCTCCGACTAAATTAACGTATTTAAATGTTTAAAGTTAATCAGGCACCTGAACAAAACCGGTAAATGCCAGAATAACGGTTCAACCGTAAAATGGAGGGAGTATAAGCAGCGGCTATAGCCGTAAAACCGGTAAAACAGAGTCGTTGTGCGTTTGAATTCAGGACTAATTTTAGTTAACTGTCTGTACAACTGTTAACGGTAGCAGACTTTTGAACAAATGAAAGAAGTATATTAAAATCGAAGCTTGCATAAATAACAAGAAAAAGTAACTGTTATAGATGGATTCATTAAAAAAGCGCTCGTGGCCAAGTGCGCTTACTGTTAGATAAACAATCAGTGGGTTAAATTACCTGAGCGAAGGCTACTATTGGGATGGGTGACCGTTTAGTGGTGTTATATCTGAGCGCTTCCATGCTTCGGAGGGTACGTGAAAAGTCGGTCCTCGCTGTCAACAGTCGTTAGGTCAAGGCGAGGCGAGGGAGGCCAAGGTCGACCTGAAAAACTCTGTCACAGGTTGGTCACTTACCACACGAAAAAAAAAATGAATGATGTATGGCCTTAACAAAATCCTTTAGATCCATGCTCTACTAATTGGCTACATCACGACGTTTTGTTTAAGCAACACCCATTTTCAACAATTTCATTAATCGTAGAGTAACGAAGCACAAAGTTCATACATCTTCTAAACATCGGACGAGGCTGTGGTACAGCTTTTCCTCTCAGAATTGAGCAACCAGACAGCAGTCGCAAAGCTGGCATACCATTCAAAAACTACCAACGGACCCACGTTGGGCGCAACTGCTGGGAAAGTGTTATGAGCATAATGATGATTAAAAATAAGTGGTATCAATAGTATCAACAATATCCCTATTGAATAGGATATTGACGAACTTTAGTTTTCAACCATTCCCAAGATTTCAATTTTTTGCGATCGATCCAATATGAATGCAAAGAGACCAGACTGGACTGCAATTACGTAAACTTCTGCATCAAAGTCTCATATACAATAAAATAACAATCACTTAATAAACAATTAGTATTTGTTATTGTTCGATGCCGAACAAAGTTCGACGAAACGGAATTTAAGTTTATGAAAACAGTGTTTGCTCGTTGAAATTCTCCATCATTTTACGAGCCTACTTTCTTACTCTTCATAATGATTGTTGTTGTGATTATCATGGCTTTTACACTGGGGCCACTACCTTGCCGTTTACCGGGCTGTTACCGCAATAATTGAAGTCATGGCAATATATTTTGGCATATATCGTGGTACTGCGGCCCCAGTACACCTTACCTTCTACAGACCTGTTACCGCAGTAACAATGCAACTGTGAAGTGAGTGAAGTCCATCAATATGTCAAAATTTTTTTGATTGGTATTATAAAATGATGGCTACAAATCGTCCCTACGCCGAAACGTTGTCGAAATTATGACGGTAATTATATAATTGCCATATCACGATAGACTGTCGCTTAAAATTGAGAGAACAGTTCACAGTCAAAGCCTTGTTCGTCCATTAGCAGATGTACAATCGACAAAAGAGATACGGTTGCACTGTTTTATATAAAGTTGTCTGTAAAGGTGCAACCGTATCTTTAGACCTGTTGGGGACCTGTTTGAGGTTGTGAAATTGACATGGGCCCCAAAGGGCTTACTGAGGGCCTATACTCACTCGTGTCAATCAAATCAATCAATTAGCCCACTGCAGTCCACTGCTGGACATAGGCCTCACCCAATGTGCACCATTTCGTAAGACCCTCCGCCTTCCGCATCCTGTCCTTCCCAGCCACCTTTTTCAGGTCATCGGTTCCTCTGGCTAAGGAGCGTCCTACCCTTCGTTTGCCTTCTCGCGGTCTCCACTCTAGGACTCGTCTGCTCCAATAGCCATCGGTCCTTCGACAGACGTGACCAGCCCATTGCCACTTCAGTTGCGTATTCTGCGAGCTATGGCGGTAACTCTGGTTCTTTGTGGGATGACCTCGTTCCGAATTTTAGTCTTCAGAGAAACTCCAACAATACTTAGAAAATAATGTTATGATGAATTTATTAAATTGAAAAAGATTTTAAAGTAGACCAAAAACTTTGAACAAAGTTACCTAATTAAATTAAAGCGATTTTTGAAGGTATGAAATTTCTCGGAAAATAATTCATAAAATCCTTTCAAATAAGAACATTTATCAACTCAGTAACTCTTTTATGATCAATGGTGGAATATTTCAATATTTAAGATTCGTCACTAAAGTAATCGTTTTATATTACCAACGTCTATTACTAACTCTAATTTTAACCCAAATAAATTTCTTGATGTTCTAAAATCATATTCAAGGCGACCATCGTCAATATCATACGGACAGTATGAAACCTTTAAGCCTAAGAAGAGATTTTACGTGTATGTGCATCTTTGAAAAAAAAAATTGTACCACCTCTGTTCAGAAAAATTGACCCAGAGGCCACATTCTATCACTACACCGGTCACCTCAAGCAGGTAATTTATGAGCTATATTGAATCTCTAATCTAATCTCTCTCTTAATCTCTCTATTGATCTCTCCGCTGTGGTTTTTGAATGCATCTACAATATGGGGTTCTTCAAAAAGGGTATAAGAAGGTTTTCACAGGGTCAGCAGCATGAATGTGATGTTCCTGATGTTCCACAGAACCATAGGCCGCAGTAACCTCACGTCAGGCAGACTGTTATCTGTCTCCTAAATGGTATAAAAATTCTAGAATTGCAAATTGCTGTGATTCCTTGTGAACACACAAAGTTACTATGCCTGTAACAGAGATGAATCGTAGCTTACAACTGAACAAACAATATTAATATAAGCATACATAAGCTTTGCCATTCTTAGCTCATAAAAAAGGGATATTTCCCTACTAAACCATTCCATAAACACGGACTTACAAATTTTTCACGACTGCTATCACTCTTACGGCTTGTTCATTAAGGTTGAGTTTAGCTTGTACTAGGTGTTTTGTACAAGAATGTTGCTTGATACTACGTAACGTAATTCAGCTATAAACGTATAGCGCACTTTAGTTTATTGCAATCTAAAGTTAATAAGAGTGAAGATGTTAGCCTTTTGGGATTATATAATGTACTTTTTTTAATCCTCATTACACAATGAGAGGCGTCCTTTGAAGATATTTTGGGATATTGCTATTGCTATTACATTTATTTATTAACACTTTTTTCTCGCTAACAGATATTGGATAGGTAGTTAATTAAATTTCACAGACATTGCTTATCAGGGTATTAAATTTGTATCTCTAAAAGTAAGCTAGTATTTTACATTAATCAAAATATAAACATCGAGGACGGTACCTGAACCCACGATCATGTCCTGTCTAAGGGAAATACTTGGACCAACTGGGCTACCTGGATTTGAGACCTATAAACATTCGTAAGAGTTATTGAAAATGTAAAAAAGAGAGTGACTAGAAGAACAGGAAAGATAGATAAGGCCTTCTATAACCTCACAATAAAAGGTCCTATGGGCACAACATAACACAACATAACTTACAAGATACTCCACAGCCATAAAATTTTAATAACATATAAAAAGTAAATCAGTTATTTTAATAAAATGGCATTGTGTAGATGCAAGTAGGTACCTCGTAGAATCTACTTAAATATATTTCAAAATCTTTTGATGTATAGTTGAAAATATTTTCCTAGTGCAATATTTATCTTTTAAAATCTAGTTGAAATTCTAAACGAACAACGAGCCAGAGGCTTTAAATAAAAACATGAGTACGCGCGCCATAGCCGCGGCACTTTGGCCTACAGCCAAATTTCATCTTATAAGCTCATTTCACTTGATTACTTCGTTGCTGAACCAAAAGAGATATGATTTTAATGGCGTAATAGATGTCTACAAACTAAATGCTATGCAAAGTTCTCGTTAGAAGAATGATTTACTTTGATGAATTAAGTGCTGGCCTATCGTACTTGTAAACTTTCTCGAAGTTGGTCTGAATGTTGAGGCCAATAATTTGTTCAAAGGATACCCTCGGATGCAAACGACTTCATTTGATTCTCATTGAAAATTTCAACGGGTTTCTACGTTTAATAGCTAATATCTTAAAAGAAGTATCAGTTAGATGGAAATACTGATCTGCCTTACCCTGGCTCTAGATTCCAGTAATCACGTACTCAGTATGTTACGTGATTAATTTAGAGAAATGTAGTGTATAAAGTGGTTGTCTCTTCACCAGTCAGATATATACAATAAAATATACTACGATTATTATAGATTCTTATTTATATAATTATTATTATATATTCATTTATCTCCAAGTCATTGTCTGTAGTTGATGATGAGATATGATTCGGATAGTTTAAGATAACGTAGGTACTTACGTACCCTTTAAACTATCTGACAACTACCAACTTTAATCACCTAGTGACCACATTATTACTATCTATAAACTTACCTCGACAGTGGAAACATCGGGCCAAAAATAAGTAATAACAAATAAATCTCTAGAAATAGAATCCGTTGAAAAGTGATTTTATTTGAATTTATGTATCTTCTTACAGTAAGGAATATTTAAACACATACAAACAAAACAAACTTCTCAGTTATCATAGTACGTGTATATAAATACAAAAAAGTTCAGCCATTATGTTGCGGATTATGCCTAATGGTCATGAAGAGAAAACTACGTAATCCGTGCAACTGTCTAACAAAGTTGGAGCGTTTCAGCAATCTTAGCGTCTGTTGTGTCTACTCTAGTTACGATCTAAGTACAGACCGTAGTGTTTCGAATGAAACAGACTGATGAACATGGTTGGCGAGTTCGTAAGATGTCAGAAATTTTGAATGCGTTTGATTTATTTTAGCGTTATAAACATATTTCACTAAAATGCTTAAATGTAATACACCTTGATAGAGCTTGTTCGGTCAATCTAAATGAGGTAGTTAATTTGGGATGGGTTAAAGTGGAGTGTGATGATGTAGAAAGAATACTAGTATCACCATCAAATTTCATCCAGAAGGGTGTCGGAAGAGGCGACTACCGGAAAATCGGCAGACGATATCACTGTGTGAAAAGCTTGGAAACGGTAGGCACAAAGCCTCCTTAAATTAGAGTCCAACAGTGGACTGCAATAGGCTAAATATTTGATTGATGATGAAGTGGAGAAGAAGTATCGAGGACTCATATATTTTTCTATAAGTTTTAGTTATTACCCCAGGTACAAAGTCAGTATCAGTCTGTAAGCGAAAGTGTGACTGCATTATGATAACATGGCAACTACATTATGTACAAGCACAGCATGTTTAGCCGCAGACTACAGCATGCTAATTTTCAATTAACAATTTTATTAGTTAGTAAAAAATATTATCTATCAAATGTTAACAGAATTATTTTAAAGTCAATAGAATTATTACAATGTCAACAGAAATTATCATAATGTCAACAGAATTATTATATCGATTAAGATAGGAAAATTTTTCGATATTTCGTATGAATGTCGGTAGATGCCTCCCACCGTCGCCCTAAAACGGTAGTAAAGGAGAATTTGGATAGCTTCAGGTGTGGCCCGGTGGCTCAGTGGTCAGAGCATTCCCCCTGTAAGGGAAAGATCGTGGGTTCGAGTCCCACCTGGGCATTCACTTTTTCCTATCTTAATCGATTTGAAAAGTTAGCATAGTAAATGCTTCAAAATTTCATTCAAGAATTATTATAATTTCAACAGAATTATTATAATGTCAACAGAATTATTATAATAAAAATAAAAACATTACAATAAAAAATAAAAACATTACAATAAAAAATAAAACAAAACAACTATCAATTTAAATGAATTTATTAGAATTAGTTATTTATGTGTCATAAACTCTTTCATCGTGTAAAAACATTTATCTGTGAGCCATTTCTTTAGAGCTTGTGAAAAGCGTGTAAACGGTAATTCTCTAAATTCTTTTGGTAATTCACAAAATATATCTACCACGCTCGAGTGTGCATCCATGTACCATATCCAAATTTTAGACATCGAGGTTGTTGCTCGTACAGGCTTCGACTTCGGTTACCCAACGCCTGACGTTTTGCCCCAAGCCAAATTGTGGAGTAGCGAATTTAGTGGAAAATGCCGTCAACCTATCTCTATGAGATTCAGTCTGATTGGCTCTTTTTGGTGCTATATCGGCTTCGGTTACAAGCATACAACAAAAAGGCAGTGATATGTTTGGTTTTGGTTTAATGCATAATGGTATAATGCAAAACGCAATACAACTTTAAATAAAAGTTGTGGTATGTTATACACGCAATTTAAACAGTACAGTGCGGTCGCAACGATTTTTCGTAGCGCATGACTATTATATAAAAGCAGACAGTAAAATACAATTTGGTTAGGGCAAGGTAGTTAGGGTAGACTGAATGCACAAGGTGGATGATTGGGTGCTATAGTTTAAATCGGGATAGGCCTCTGTCCTGTATTGGACTGCAATAGACTAATGAACTAATTGATTGATTGAAAATACAATTGTTCTTACAATGTAACGTATTAACGATACTGTTTACATAAAGAAGACATTTTCATTCAATGACTTTCTAACGGCTAAACGGATTTAGCTGAAAGGAACAAGGATAGGCTACATTCTGAAATAATGCATAGGCTACTTTGCCCGCTGGTTGCAGAATCAAAATTACACGCGGGCGCATATACGCAATAACAAGCACCACCTAGTTCATAGTATTAACAGAATTAAGTTTATCCTCTAAAATTCATGAAAATTTACACATTACTTGACTTCTTTTAATCTTGTTCTTTGAGATTAAATTGTTTCTAGCAAGTCATTTTTCATTGAAGTCAGCTTCATTCTGCACAATTTACTTGAGATGTATACAAGATATATGCCAATTTCTCTCTTAACCGTACTTTTGATGTCACGTCCTCATAATTTCTCGCTCGACAGGAGTTCCATTTGCCACTGTAGCCCTTGTTGACTTTAAGCGTGATTGGCCCTCTATTTATTTATTTTGGACCCCGACTTGGTCCACAAGAAAATTGGGATCCGTCGCAGTTGTTTGGACGACATGTTTCGTAATGAATGTTTTTATTTGCTCGAGTTTTTTTTTACAGATTTTGAAATTGAAATATTCTCGGTCAATGGATCTTATGTTTGCTGTAGATAATAAAGAAATGATTTATTTATGTGTATTGGGATTGCGATACTGATAGTTTTGTTTGTAATATAATTGTATTAGTTTCTTGTACAGTCAGCGCCAGAACGATCTAGACTAACGAAGTATAAATGACGTAAATATCAAACTTTAGTATTGGTTTAAAATGTGTAAATATGTATACATGAATATGAGTATTTGTATTAATTTGGTCGTGCCTTGTAGAGCACGTTAAGCCGTCGGTTTCGGTTGCCATAAGGGTAGTTGCAGCCCACAAAAATCCAACAACTAGTCTAAATGCAATGCTTCAATATCGTCTTTAGGTTGTAGAGGTCAGGTGGTAGTCGCTTTACAGATGGACTGGTAAAGCGGACCCAGACTGACTCCAAGTTGAATGCTTCGGATGCGACTGGGATTAACGCTAGGACGAAGAACAAAGTAGGGTGAGAATACAATCTATTCTTTAAATATTTGAAATTATAAGATTCTTATGTAGAAATAATGTCAATTAAATCGATTAGGATAATATTTTGTGTGTGTATCACTGGAGGTCCCTGGATGGTTTAAATAAACTTTTGGACCCAGAAGGTAGAACTGCTCGATGCGTGCATTACTCTTCTAGGAAGCACGACGTGCGTAGTACAATATAAATATTTTAATGTGATTCTCATGTTCAATCTATTAAATTATTCGGATATCACCCACTACGATTTATCTTTCCGGAACTTATGAATTTTATTACGAGAGCACATAAAATATCAGATGCGGATATATGGGCGAAAATAGTTCCTTAATACTCGTAGTTAAAATATTCAGTAGTTGAACTGTTAACACCTTTGTATGCTTGTTATACTCCAAGTATAATTATTTCCACGCATATTTAATTGCTAGCGAATGGTTCTGGGGATGCCTTGTGTAAGGGCGAATGGCGGATGGCCAGACCGAGAGAGATGGCCCTGGGTCAGCCGGGGTGCGAGGGATATGTCGTTGACAACATCACCTTCAGCCTAGCACAACGACTCACAGACGGCGTGCGGCTTAGTCGGTTCGAGTCTGACATAACCTCCCCCTCCAGCCCTGGAGGGGAGGGGGGGGGTCCGTGGAGGTTTACCGCACGGAAGAAAAAGGGCGATACGCAGAGGTTTAGTTCCATCTGAAGTTAAAGCTTATAGATACAGGCGGGTTCGGTTTTTTTTGCAATTAGCTACATAATCAGGAGATTTGGCGAAATTTTATGGTAAGTGTGTTTTCACTTCTTTGGCAACTTGGTCTTTCCGCTCCTATTAAAATTGAACATTCCTATTAAAATTAAAATTTAAATGGCTTTGTTTTTAATTTCAGTCTTTTAATAAACCAAATAGCCTAACTTTCATAAATGTGGAAAATCGCTTATATCTGTGAATTTACGAAGGGATTGGTAGAGTTGTATTAAGAATCACATTTTGCTAACTATGATTTTTGTTGCCGCGTAATATAAAGCGAAACTATTGCCCAAAAAGCGTGCGCTTTATCATGGGCTGCATGAGAACAGTCCTATCCCTGATTTGCCTTCTACGACGGGTGTGAAACATAGTCAAATTTAAAAAAAAATGTAACATACTTATTTTTGTTTAAAAATAGATTCAAATTACAAGACTTATAATTAAACTATTTAATTTAGGTCAAAGTTAAAATCAGGACCAGAATTAAGATAGAAATAACGAAAAAAATTTGATCGAAATTAAACTTAAAATCAAAATAAGCATCCACCTGTAAATGAAGGGAGAGTTCCGTCTATCAGTAACTACATGACAATAATATTAATATAGATTCCTAAAACATTAGTTATAAAATATATTTACCGAAATTCTGCTAACACCAACAAAATCTTCTGCCAAATTCCAAGTCCATGCTTATTCGTTTGGCGAGTCCTCGTCCCTTGGGCCTCGAGTCCAAACAAGCAGGAACGTGCTATTAACATTGCTTTGTGGAGCTGAGCCAACTTTCTCTCTACCAAACTGTATCAGCCTCACAGTAAAGGTAATGAAGTTCACAAGCAATGTAGTATTTATGAGCCAGCCATGTAAAGCAAACTATTAGAGTTTGTATTTAATACAATTTGAGCGAAAATTTACACACTACAAAGTTACAATGACATTGTGTATAATTTGACATTGTTTGAAGTTTACACGAATGCCACTCATTGAAATAAAACGTCTTTTTAACGGATTCTGTTACGATTTATTACGTATTATTTAGGTTAAGCCCGACGTTTCGGCTACCTTTTAATACCCATGGTCGCGGGGTGACTAGATATGGTAGTTGTCACATAGTTTGAATAGTGTATTGCAAAGAACCCGAATAAGAATGCATTGTTGGTGTTGCTATTTACGCAGAAAGAGCTCACTGTGTCGTTAATGAAAATGTTTTATATATATAGGATACGTAAATTTGACTTCATCTCGCCTGATGGTAAGCTGAAGGCAAAGTCTCAGGAAAGATGGTCACCATTACATACAAGTACCATGTTAACAATGGTGGCACTCAGCTTGACGGCCTCATCAGATATCAATAGAATCGGTTAAAATGTGGTTTTATTTTAAATCGGTGCATTTAGTCAAAGTCATAATTTGCCTAACACATTCCAATCTACAGGCTAACTTAACTCTGAAACCTCCATAGATGTGTGTGTGGGCACAGAGTGTAATAATAGACTGGAATCGTAAACAGGCTACTTATCATTACGGGAAATGATTCCTCCGGGTTATGGATCAGTATTTGAGGAACGTGAGCAAATGGGCAATAGTTATTAAATCTATGAACCAAAAGCCCAATCCTAAATCCCACAAATTCGAAGTATTGGAGGGGTTTGACGAATTCATATTAATTTAGGGGTTAAAGTATGAAATTGCCGATTTGTACTGACAAATTGAAATTGTTTTTTTTTTTTTAATTTAACGTATTTATTTAATCAAAATAATTACCATTATTATCTATACATTGCTGCCATCTAGTAGGAAGGTCATTTATGCCTTTGCGATAGAACTTTGGTGATCTAGATTCGACAAACTGAGTGAAAGCATTTTGTACTGCCTCCTGAGAAGAAAACTTTTTAACACATAGAAAATTGTCCAAATCACGAAAAAAATGGTAGTCTGTTGGAGCAAGGTCTGGCGAATACGGAGGGTGACGGATAGTTTCTAATTGCAGTTCCTGTAGAGTTAAAACGGTTTCTCGTGCTGTATGAGGTCTCGCGTTATCATGGAGCAATAATGGTGAAGATCGATTCATGAGTCGGGGCTGTTTCACTGCTAGTTTTGCTATCATTGTTCGGAGTTCGGCACAGTAGACATCTGCCGTTATTGCTTGACCAAATCGTAGAAAGCTATAGTGAATAACACCATGCTGAGATCACCAAACAGTTACCATTACCTTTTTATTGGTAAGCTTTGCTTTAGGACACTGTTGTGGCGTTTCACCTGGGGTCAGCCATTGCATTTTTCGCTTACGGTTATCGTAAAGAATCCACTTTTCATCACATGTCACAATTCGATCCAATATTCCTTCATTTCTGTATCGATTCAACAAGGCAACACAAGTTTCAACACGCATTTCTTTCTGCAGATCAGTCAAATCATGAGGTACCCATTTTTCACATTTTTTTATTTTATTGATTTGACGCAAATGAGTCAATATTGTTGGTAAGGTAACGTTAAACCATGCAGCTAATTCCTGGGTAATTTGGCTCGGATCGGCTTCCACCATGTCTTTCAATTCATTGTTATTCACCTGTGTGGACGGCCTTCCTCGTGGTTCGTTCTTCAAATCAAAGTTGCCATCACGAAAGCGTTTAAACCAAAATCGCACGGTGCGTTCATTAGCAGTCCCCTCTCCAAACGCAACATTGATATTGCGAGCTGTTTCTGCCGCGTTAGTTCCGCGTCGGAACTCGTATTCAAAAATCACTCGAATTTTCGAAGTATCCATCTTTCTTGTCTAAGCTGAATAAAAAAAAACAACTGAAAGTCGATAATAGAATGTTGCACATTTTTAAATGAAGAACTACATAGGTACCATGTGGAAAAAGTTTCACTCAAAAATCTCAAACCATGAAGGTTCTATGTCAATTCGAAGTACCTATTACAATGAAACGGCAATTTCATACTTTAACCCCTATTATTATAAGCCCGAAAGTACCTCTTTTTGTTACGCTTTCACACATAAGCTACGGGATAAATTTTGATTGAAAGGACGGAGATATACAGTCAGGCTATAAATACTGGAACCATTAAAAATAAGAAAGAAAGAAAGAATTACATTTGAATTTGGAATGTGTCATTTTTATACGATTGTTCATTGAGTTTTCTAATTTAGCGATATTAAAATAAAGTGAGGTGATAAAGAGAACCGAATCGCTGTGATTGCATTACACAAAGTTGGTATGGAGCCAAATGCAATTTTTAAAACTCTTTAAACGCTTGGTATTACTCAAATGTTTGTGTACCGGGCTATTAATAGGTACAATGAGACCTCCTTTGTTTTTGACAGAAAAAGATCTGGCCGTCTACGTAGTGTTCGTACGAAAAAGGTGATCAAAGCAGTAAGGGAAAGAATTCGAAAAAATCCTATCAGAACGCAAACGTTTTTATCTCGGGAGATGAAGATAGCACCCAGGATCTATATCGCATATTTTAAAAGATGACTTAAGACTTGCACCCTTTAAGAGACGCACTGGTCATTTTTTAACTGGTAATTTAAAAAAGTATACGGTGGTAAAATAGAAACTACTACTGAAGCGGTGCGCAAAGGGAGGTCACGGAAAAAATTGTTTACGGATGAGAAAATCTTTACAATTTAGCAACATATTAACAAACAAAATGAACGTATTTATGCTCAAAGCTCTGAGGAAGCTTCCCAATTAGTCGACAGAGTGCAACGTGGGCATTATCCGACTTTGGTGATAGTTTGGTGGGGTGTTAGCTATGAAGGAGTGACTGAGCCATATATTTGTGAAAAAGGTATCGAGACAATGGCACAAGTGTATCAAGATACCATTCTTGAGAAGGTAGTTAAGCCCCTTAAATGCACCATGTTCATTAACCAAGTATGGTCCTTCCAACAAGACTTAGCGCCGGGTCATAAAGCTCGGTCCACTCCACGCAGTCTTGGTTGGAAGTGAACGTTTCGGACTTCACCAGAGCTGAAGACTGGCCGTCGTCTAATCCCGATCTTAATCGGCTGGATTATGATTTATGGGCAGTTTTAGAGTGTACGGCTTGCTCTAAACGCCATGAAAATTTGGAGTCCCTAAAACAATCCATACGATTGGCAGTGAAGAATTTCCCCATGGAAAGAGTGCGTGCTTCTATTGATAACTGGCCTCAACGTTTAAAGGACTGTATTGCAGCCAATGGAGCCCACTTCGAATAAGCTTTATTTATTTCAAATTGTTTTATATTTATGTATTCAATTAACACACTGTAAAAATAGTGAATATTATTTGCAATAAAAAAAAACTTTTTTCTTTGTGCCAATATTAATGGCAAGACTAAGGAGAATAGAGCTTGGGAAAGGCTACATTTAAATATAATGCAAAAAAGAAAAAAACAAAAGTACCACTTCTAAAAAGGTTAGCTTTAGTAAAAATATTGTTCACTCAATAAAACATCCTAAACCAGCAAAACCTGTGTTTACACGTATTACACACAGTAATGATCGATCATAAGCATTAAGACGTTGCCATCGAACCTTGGACCCACGGAGCGTAACCCATAAATAATACTGTGATGCGGCGTACCGTAAAGCGACTGAAATATAGACGCAATAAAGCGCTACGTGAACAGCTACATACTATGTTGCGGTAAAACAGGGAATTAGCCAATTTGACAACTGTCTGCAAACTATACCAGTTTCTAATGGAATAAATTTAAATTCAAAATTGTTGTACTCTATGTAATACAAAGTAACAAAATACTGTCAAATTAGGTGTTTAAATACAAATTAGACTACTAACGTATTATAAAAGTTTGTTAGATTACGTATATAAACTCGGATCTACATAACTTTAAACTGAACGAAAGAATGTACATAGTGTTAGTAATTATTTAAGCATCATCATCCTTCCTTGACTTAGACCCGGTCAAATCCAAGGCTCAAAGTCCGGGGTCTGCTTTTCCCAATCTAACGGCGATGCGGCTGAATTTTGATATTTTCCATGAAGCCATCTGACCGCCACATTCCATTAGCCACATTACAGCTCTGTAGTTAGACCAGCTGTAGAACTTATTAGAACTCCGGCTGATTGAAACGACTACTATAATATAATTTGTAGCTAAAATAATAAATAATAATAGTTTCATTTTTAACTAAGTTTGTAATCTATCTGCAACATTCTACACATCTTCAATAGATGGAATTGTTGTGTAAGGAAGACGCGATTGTGAATTATTGCTGGAAATATCGAAGAGAGTGCACAGATAGGTAAAAGCATCTGGCCATTGGGGTGCCTAACATCGATATTAAGGGGTGAAACTGCGAATAGCCCTTGCTACGGTAAGCTAGTAAACATTGATACTCGGGATATATACGATTGTGAATCCGGGCCGAGAGTTATTTCAGTAGAGAGATCTGTGATGAAATTGAAGTGGGTATTACTTTTAGAACAATTTTCCTTTCGACAAAATAATTTGCAGAAAACAGTACTATTACCAGCCTCCGTGGCGTAGCGGAAGTGAACGCGGTCGCTACTCAGGAGGCGCGGGTTTGATCCTCGCTCAGCGCAAATATGTGTATGTATGAATTTGGGTATTAGCATTGGTCTGGTCGTGCCTCGGAGAGCACGTTAAGCCATCGGTCCCGGTTGTCATACAAACGTCAGTGGCAGTCGTTACGGGTAGTTGGAGCCCTCAAAAATCCAACAACTGGTCTAGCTACAATGCTTCGATATCACCTTTGGGTTTTGGAGGTCAGATGGCATTCGCTTCACGGAAAATATCGAAGTTTAGCCAAAGCCGCAGATAGACTGGTAAAAAGCGGACCCCAGACTCCAAGTTGAAAAGCTTCGGATGCGACTGGGATTACCAGGAAATAATTAAGAAAATACTAGAGGAATTTATATCGCTGATTGTTAGGTACGAAAAAAAATCAAATTTGTCTGCGACTAGAATCGCCTTATCATGGGTATTCATAGTGTGTTTCCCAACTTCTTGATATTTTATACATCGCCTCTTTGCTTCGATAATGTGTTATCTTGAAAACTGCAATTTTACAGGAGACTGATTTTTAACTTACAAAACACAATTGTGACGAAACAAAGAACTTTTTTACTGTAGATCATTAATTTATTATTTAATACAACAAATATAGTATTTGAAAAGTTGTTAAAATCTTGGCTATTTGAAAGCTTAGCAAGAAATTGACTTCAATTTCAAAAAGGGGGAAAATATATCACGTTATTCTTGCAAATAATTAATAACATAAGTGTTACAACCTAAGTAGTCACGATGTTGATGATATTACTTTTGTTATGACACTGAGTTATGTCATAAATAAACATTGAAGAAATAAAAACTATTGGATTTGAGAATCAATTTTTATTGAAAAGAGGAACCGATACCTCACTTATTGTAATTTATATTATGACAAAACCAACTTAATACCTGCTACAGAAATAATCACAATTTGTATCGCTTACTTACTGAGATTACAGAGTCCACGTCATAATTTCGAAATAATCTGGCCGACCGTCAAAATTCTGAACGCTCATTTCGCCGATGATGAATTCAACGAATGGTTGTATGGTCGACTGTTAAAACTCCGAATGGTCATTCCGCCGATAATCAGTTCTACTATTTATTGTATGGTCGACTGTTAAAACTTCGAATGCACATTACGCATTTTTTTTATAACTATGCAGAAATAAATATTTTTTCTAATTGTTGCTCGGGTCGGGTAGTAGATGCAGCGTACTATTGGTTTACTGACGACGATTTAGTTTACTGACGATGTACCATACCATCGTTTTAGTGTACTAACGATGTAGTGTACCAACGATTTGGCGTACTGTCGATGAAGCGTACCATCGATTTGGGATACTGTCGATACATTAGCCTGTCGATGGAATTTTCGATACAGCGATCATCGATGTAGTGACTGTTGATATTATGAACTAGACCCATTGAACTGTGCCACATCAGCGTAACGCTGCACTGTGTCTCTACACTGTGATTAAACGGATTTCTTCATCACAACATAATACCACAAATAATGATAAAGTTCATCATCGGCGTAATAAGCTTTCGAAGTTTTAACAGTCGACCATACAATCATTCGTAAAACTGATCATCGGCGAAATGACCATTCGGAGTTTTAACAGTCGACCATACAACCATTCGTTGAATTAATTATCGGCGAAATGTGCGTTCGGAATTTTGACGGTCGGCCAGATTATTTCAAAATTATGACGTGGAGCCGAGATCACATTTTACTAGATAAGTTAAAGCATCTTTAGCTTAAATCTGCTTGACGACGATGAGGAGTCAGTCGACGAACTACTGCTACTACTAGTTGAATCACAACGATGGCAATTAGATTAGAGATTTTTTTTTATAAATAGGACACGTCAATTTGACTTTACCTCGCCTGATGGTAAGCTGAAGGTAAAGTCTCAAGAACAGTTGTCTCAGTTTTTTTTTCTGCTACAGTATCTACAACTTCATTTACGTCCATTACATCCTTTATATTTGCATCCTCCACGCTTAGCATTGTGTAATTTTCTAAAACAAAAGACGTTCTGTTGCTTTAAATCTTTAAAATATTTTAGTACCTTCTTTGATTTATAATGTATCTTTTTTAACCTACTATGCACGCCTGATAACGTGTTCGAGAATAATAACGTGTAATAATCACTTGAATAACTACTATAGTAGGCGTGACAGCGTAACAAACTAACTAACGAACTCGCAGACGTAATTAATTAGTTTTATTATGAGGCATAGATTAGGATTTGTACGAATCAAACATTATTACTAAAATATTATTATCACATAGTACCCATATTTCTGTGCATTATTTAAATAGTAGATAGAACTAGTATTTAAGTCAGAGGCGCGTTGGTATCTCGCACAGCGAAGTAGGTATACTAAGATTTATGGTTATACCTACACACAAATACGTAGTTACCTACACTTGTGTTTATTTCAGGAGTATTTGCATGTTCCATTGTCATTGCCAGTTTAATTAGTTTTTTACTTCTAGGTTCCATCTGAAAAATTAAGTACCAATGGCTATTAGTTTTAGCATTAACAAAGTACTATTTGGAAATAATTCCAAGAAAACAAATTTATTTTTGTTCTAAAACGAGACATAAACAATTATCTATAGCTTAAATTTTATATTAGAAAAAGTTTTATTACCTACAATGTTACATCGTAAGTTAAGACAAAGCAAAACTAACAGCCTTTCGGCAGCAGTGTGACATAAACATAATATAACAATCGACCTTCCGTATTATTTTTCAATATCAATGTGTCAAAGTTACATATTACATTATAAGATTAAAAATCGTATTTAAAATGAACCTTACCTTTGCAATTAAAACGCGATATGGTCGATAAGTCACGTTTTTGCAGAAATTCTTTAACACCTTAAGCTGCAAGCGCGCGGTGGCTACTATTATGTTGCGTTGTCGCATCAAACCTCTCCGCAGTAAGAGACAACGTGACATTGTGGTCTATCACAGTGGCGCTGTCTTTTTCACCCATAGATTAGCTATTTCGCGCGTAAAAAATACCACGTTTTGTGAGAAAATAAAATCGGATACGGCGGTTTTAATTATCAAACAATAAAAAAAATGATTTTTCGGATATGTCACGTTATTGAAGCAAAGAGGCGACATGTTATAATTACATAATTACAACCTTCTTGTGCTTCATAAGGATGAAGAAGAAAAATAAAAGCTTCAACACCCTAACGTTAATCCCAGTCGCTTCCGAAGCTTTCAACTAGGAGTCTGGGGTCCCCATTACCGGTCTGACTGCTGAATTAGCTGAACTTCGATATTTTCTTGACATTTACAATTAATTTTTGAAGTGAAAACTTCTTTAGCGGCGTTGGATTGGTGTAAAATGTTAAGGAAGCGTCAGGATTAGTTGACCTTTGAACCGTAACCGACCACTGACGTCATACAAGATTAGGTACAGACTATCTATTTTGCAAGTTACGATAGATAGCGTAGTAGCTTAAACGGTAAGCACTTCGACTGTAAGTCCTTATAGTTTCAGATAGTATCGGGTTCAAACCACCTGGCCTTCAGGGATTTTTTGGATTGTTTTTTCTAATTATAATTTATTACTTTTGGTGATTATTTTTTCTTTTTGTAATTTCTTACTTTTTATGATTATTTTTCCTCTTCTGTAATTTATAATTTTTTGTGATTATTTTTTCTTTTCATAATTTATTAATTTCTTCTGACAGAAAATTAGCAGAAAATAAGTGATAGGTTCTATGATTAGCGCTATATTATAGGTATGGTATGGTATGTTCTATTTTATCTTTTTCTATGTATATAACGAAGAAAGAAAAAAAGAAAATGTTTTCTATTCAGCCGGCACTCCCAGAGTGCAACCCGTCTTTCTTTAATTGATATTACAACCTATTATGTATTCGGTGCTATAGTTTGAGTGTCAGTTAACTCTTAACGTTCGACAAATACATTCGAAGTTACAGATAAAAATGATTTTGGAATCGAAAATATATTAGGTCATAATATGGGTGCTTTTACATCTCTGTCTGCCTATCTTGTAATTTAAGGGAAAAAGGATAGCAATCGGTCCATAGTCTTTAAGTGGCTGTTAACGCTACGTGGATTAGTTGTGGCATTAACCATTTTAAATCGCCACTCGAGTACAGCCTTCCTTAGTAGAGTGCAAAGCTGCGTAAGGCTCTACGTGGTTAACCTAACGCCCTGCAACAAAGAGCTAGTGAAATCTAGAATTTATGGACATTTCTAAGCCAGAAATACAGAGATATATTTGATTTTTATGTTAATATTAAGTATGTAGCTTTATAAGGGTCACTTGAGCGCTAATCTTGCTTGCATCCAAATTTTGCACTTTGAATTCGCTCTCCACGGGCCTGGGGGTGACAGAAGAAGCAGGCATAGTCGGCAACGCGATGTACGCCTCCCTCTATCCAGGGTAAGATGCGGACTCTGAGGTTCCACACTCAAGGGAGCCATCTCAAGATGGCCTTGGGTCAGCTGAGGTGTGAGGGATATACCAGTGGGAATCTCGCCCTAGGCCTAGGCAACTGATGACTTTTTTTATATATAAACTACAATTCAATTTTACTCCACCTCGCCTGATGGCAAAGTCAAACGCAAAGTCTCAGGAAAGAGGGTCACCATTACAGACTCCTATTATATTACAATGGTGGCCATCAGCATGACAGCTTCATCAGATGCTTTTTCACGCCCTACGGACCGTAGAATAACGGTAAAGGTATTTTGACTTTCATGGGAGTGACTGATCAGCAGCACTAGTGGGACCAATGGATATCATCGCAGTACCGCGTGACATCCATTGATCCCACTAATGCTGCGACCACTATCCCCCCTGCCCGGCTATGCACTTGCTGAGCCCTGAACGCAATCGAACTGAGATTGGCTTACTATGGAGGGTTTATTGCAAGCATGCACGGTGGTACCCACCAAGCCGAAATTTGTGCCATTAAATTTCTAACACTACTTAAGACGGTTCCAGACTGACATAACCACCCCTGCTGGCATCAGGTTTGATATCCGTGGAGATTTCAGACAAAACCCAAGCAAGTCGAGTTTTGACAAAATTTCACTCTTTTTCCCTTCGCAGCGTACCAAATAAACACCATACCTGACTGTAATAACTGTACTATACAAGATACTTTTGTAAATTTAACTATCCAGTTAGTTTAGTGGCTCGTTGTAGGACGCATTAGGCGCCCAGTTTACGATGCGATCCGACTCAGCATTGGAACGTGCGAGTGATCATTTGGTACATGTCGAGTTAGCGACATCTGTTGGGAGAATTTGAGATATTGCAAGGACATCGTGAATCGTGAAGGAGATAAGTACCAGCTTTAGGATTTAGATTGAAGGTCTCTCTTTGCGTTAAAGGTAACGTCACCTACTGATTGATGAACAAAGTTTTAGGGTATAAGGGTTAGTCAGTCATAACCAGTCACTCTCATGAAAGTCAAAATACCTTTACCGTCATTCTACAGTCCTTAAACAGGGCGTGAAAAAGCATCTGATGAAGCAGTCAAGCTGAGGGCCACTATTGTAACATTTTAGGAGTCTGTAATGGTGATCCTCTTTCCTTAGACTTAGACAATATACCTAAATAGAGACAAAAATAGCAAATTTAAAATTAGAATTTGATAAGCGGGCCTCGGCCTCATATATGCAAGCTAGCCACCTCAGTTATATAAATCATCGAAGTAAAGCTTATAAAATTACAATAATGAGGTGAATTCAGTAACTCTAATTGAAATAGTCGACGCCTGTGGCGGCAACCAAATAATTTGTAAAATTAAAACTTTGCTCCATAAATTTTGTCAGGCGTTTAATGATCTTTTGTGGGATATCGAATTTTGTGTAATTTGATTATCAAATTGTTATCATTTGGTTTTATGATTACACCGCGATTAATATTTTATGTTATTACGTTTTAATACAGAATCCGATTAAATAAAGTCTGAATTTTAAACGTAAAAATCTGTTGTATCAAACCCATGTTGTTACCTACTAAGAGGAGAAGCCTATGTCCTGCAAGTAAGTCTAGAAGAAAAAAAGAGCAATTAATTTTGGTAGACAAAAAATAATAAAAAATAGGGATAATCACACTTTTTCAAGGACTACCGATCTAGTTTTGTTACAGGATATAAGAGCTAAGACCCGAATGTTATTTTTCAAATGAGTTTTGAGAACACTAGTGGTTTAACTTTCCTTAAAATTTTCCTACTTTCAGTCTCCTTCCCGTGCAGATGGCAATTGACGTCACAAACCTCCTTAGACGACGGTAATGGACCGTACGCTTACAAAAAGATATAAAATATATTAAAAAAATTATTCCCACAAAAAATACCGCCAAGAAAACATTCCCGCCTTCATGATTTTTTTTACTAAATTGTCTTCCTCAATTGTTTCAAACACCATCTTCCAGCTCATTAACAAGCGGTCCCAATTAACGGGACTACCTAAACAAACCGAGAATACGTTGCCAACATTCATTAGCTATCATAACAGGCCCTTCAATTTCATTACTGCTTAGATTTGAGCCTCGATTTAACAATTAATTAGTTGCCAGAATATCGTTCACCTATACGTAACGCAGAGAATCTACAGAAGGTAAGGTTGAAATATTTCTTTAAGAAGATTGTTGAAAACGCTTGTAAGGTTTGATATACGCACAATTAAATAGGGTGTATGTAGCTTTTGCATAAGCTAGAAAATATCTTCATGACGACCGCCAGGCTACGTAGGCACCAAAATTCATGATCGTACCTACGTGGTTAGACCCAAGGTTAGGCGTCGTATATAAGATGCCAATGATCTTACTACCAGAATGCCTAAGACCGTGTAAAGTACAGATTGAAAGCCGTTATTATATGGTGTTTTGATAACTACATCAAAAAGAATAACCTTGATAATATACCAAATCACTGAACGAGTCACAAAATATACTGTTGTTTTGAGTGGAGCACTTGCCTACAATAATATAGGTGTCCACACAACTGCAACTTGAAAAATACTTGAAATATTTCTTTGATATAAAATTATAACGTTGCATAGCTTATAAATTTTTGGCAAAAACATTAAAAGTACGAAAAATAAATAATGCTTTTAAACTTCTTAAGTCAGAAACAGACAATAATTTACATTTGAAACGAAAATACAATATGAAACAGTCATTTGTAACTTTGTGAAACATCTAACAAGAATATAAGAAGTTTATATTATGCATGCCATTTATTCTCATGGTGGGAAAACAAGCCGCCAACACGTCGTTCTTCATCCACATCATCAAACTCGCAACAACAATTTAAACTTCTGCACAATCAACTGCAGAGTGTCATAGTTTAAGTTTTCCTAATAAATTGGTAGTACTTTATCTTAAGCGTTGTTACAAGGAACCGTTCCGGGCAAGTTGCGCGAACTTAGTAAAGTCTAAGGCAGGTGAAACCGGAGTTATGCTTATCCATCTATTATGTACGAAGTTGGGGAATTGATGTAAGTTAACACTTCTTATCTGAATTGGGTGAGTAGAGTTGTTCTATGTGGGTATCACCTACTATCTTTAAACTTGCGAGGGATATGCACTATAGCTACCTCAACTTAGGCCTTGCACTGCGACCTACTCAGACGGCGCGCGGTTTAGTCAGTTCGACTCTAATAAAATGCACACGGTCAATGTCATCAGGACAGCACCGAAACACTGTAACATTATTTTTCTTAACTTAAGGAGATCGTAGGTATTATAGTGCTTCGGAACTAATCACAAGGAGTTAGAATAGATTTATTTTAATTATATTATACTGTAAACATTATTGTTACTTCATTAATTTAATAACTATCCCGTCATGTCGTGATCGTTACAAAGCTTTGTCGGCTGAAGTGGGCATGGAAATGTTTGAAGTTGTGACGGCGTAATGGAGCTATTCGTGTTTCAAGGTAAATTGTCAATGGTGTGTTTCAGAGACTTGGCATGTGATGTTAAGTCAACCTTATTCTTTTCTCCACTCATTGTATACAAGTTAGAACAGGATAGACACAGTTTACGATGCATTACATTCGAAATACGTGGCGCTGGAACATCACGCTTTAAAGCGGGTCCCACAGATGCGGTAATTTTGACACCCCGCTTTATAAGCGTGCTCCACAGTACCTCAGAACATCATCAATATGGGCAGGTATTAGTATCTTTTTTCCTATTTTTACCTCAACTAGCGTATCATTAATTAGCCTTTCGCAGTCCTTTGCTGGACATAGGCCACTCTTAATGTTAGGAGAGATAGCGTTTGGAAAGAAAAAAGAAATATAAAAAAAACAATGTTATTAAATAATTATTTATCTTTTTGGCTTATTTTTAGAGCTATTTATTTCGCCGTGTGATTTCCTAAAGAAAATCATCACACGATCGTAGACACAGACGGTGATTATATGTTGGTTAGAATTTTTCTATAGAATCAGGGTTTCTCATAAAGAATATTTTTTGAATCTCATACCATCAATCAAACCAATGAAAGAGCTTACCGTTTTTTTCATAACTTGAGATCGTAGGCAAGATATATTATTTTTAATATTCCTTATGCAGTTTTTTTTCCTTATTAATACTGAAAAGATACTTTCATGCAAAAAATATTCTTACTTAAATAATCTGGATAACTGCCTATCTATATATTGTCTATATTTTCCTTATTGGTCAGTTTTAAATTTGACTATTACGCCATTGTGTACAGAAGCAAACATGTATTTAGAACCTATCTAAAGTAAGTTTCTAAGTCACACGAAGAAATCACTGAATGAAACTCATTAGGAGAACACAGAGGAGTGTCAAACTTCTCAGTTTCACATAATTTAGAATAGTCAACATCGAATAACTGCCTTTGTTCATCCTTTTTTACCATCGGCAAAAAACGATGACCCCACAAAATGTCGTTTTCTGTGTAACTTGTTCTTGCTTGAACAGGTTGTCCTGTAGATTCAATAATACCTTCAAAAACAGCCAAAATTTCAAATTTCCCAAGTAATAAATCCGCGGCAGATACACCGTACAGAGGACTTTTCTTATCAATCACATGTATAACAGAAACAGGCCATAAAAAAAATGTCGATTCACATCCATCCAATTCAACTTCCAGTTCAGTTTGTTCATAACTATCAGATTCATCAGTATCAGTATTTAGTACAAAGACTGAAGCTTTTATGTTTAGGATTCTAGCCTTTCTCATATCACCTACTCTGAATATCATGCAGAACTTCCCATCTCTCAATGTAATCACTGCTTGCCTACTGAATAAAATAGTCTGAGTCCTTGATTTAGGTCTGGTTAACTTCGCAAACAAAATACCCACCATAAAAGCTTGAAAAATTTCACAAATAATGCACTGAAAACACATGGCAGTTATTAATTCAGGACATTCCAATGTTATTGCTCGGCTGCCATAAGCTACAGTAGTGTGCACTTCAACACTAAACAGAAAGCATGATGTAAATCCGTAAATGTTTTCGACGCATGGAACCCAATCTGTAGCATTCTGATTCTGTGGTAGATGATCTTCTTTTAAATCACCATGGGCTAAAGAAATGATCCAGTAAATAATGCCAAAAGCCAACCAATTACTAGTAAATGCCAAGAAGAAATGAAGAAGAGCCCACCTCCATCTTGTCTCTACCATCCTAAGGAACCATCTAGAGAAGTAATTTCGCTTAAACGGATTTGATTTGTCGATATTGAAGTCTCCATTCTTATAAACGAATCTTTTATTCAGGGCACGGGAGCTTTTTTGTAAGTTCAATCCTGTGAAAGAAAAACAAAGACTTCAAACTTTTAATTATATTACTATAATTATATATTTGACAGCCTCCGTGGCGTAGTGGTAGTGAACGCGGCCGCTACGCAGGAGGCGCGGGTTCGATCCCCGCTCAGTGCAAATATTTGTATGCATGAATATGTATATTTGCATTGGTCTGGGTGTTTCTATGTATAATATGTATGTGTTTACAAAAAAAAAACGTATCTAAGTATGTATATCCGCATTCTAGATTCCATAACACAAGCTAGTTAAGCTATGCTTACCATGGGTCTAGATAGCGTTGTGTGAAATGTGGAAAAAAAAAAAATATTGAGTTCAAAAACTGCAAACTACTGCTGTTTCAGAGTCATAAACTTTACATTAGGATGTGGCACTACACAAACCTGTGGAATAAAACTAGCTCAAATATTGGTGAAGTTTAAATGAATGTTCAAGGAGCACTATTTGTCCAGTAGGTATATCATGTGTAACATAGTTTATAATCATAAATATCTCTTTAAATATGTATAGATAATGTAAATGTCTTACGTAAGTGTAAGTATTTTTAGTATGTATATCTAAATTTAACGTATACGTATTCATATAATTATATATTATTAGTATTATATGATATTACTATTAATTAAACGCCAACTACTACCAAATACTCCAACCAACGTACAATTCCATCCAAAGGTTGCCTGGCAGAAATTGCATTAAGCAATAAGGCCGCCCTTTGTACTGTTCTTATGTAATTATTTTCTGTAGCATAAATATTATAATTGGCGTACAAGAAAGTATATAAAAATTAATAAATGAATTAGGATGCCTTAACAGTTCATAAAATTAATTAACTTTAGAGACCAGAATTTGTGCAATTCGATCGAAATTTCTAGATTGTAGATGCGCTTTGCTCCACCTAGAATCATAGCACTAATTAAATACGGCAATAAGCATTCTACTATGGCATCATTTTCACGTTAGCGACTCTAGTTAAGAGCACAAATATTACATGAACAATAGGTAACAGAGAACGTACGCGATCTTGTCAAATTTGTCTGCCGAAAAGGTCTTTGCCAGTAATAACCTTTAATAAAATAGTGCTTTCTCGTATCACAGGCACAGGGGCCCCATTATGCTAAAGTGCCTAGGGCCTCCAATAGGGAAGAGACGGCACTGAATAGCGGTTATGTTCCAATTTATGTCTGAAATTGCATTTAAACACTCGCAAAAGTCTAAGAGAAGTAACATTTTAACAAATGATATTTATAGACGCCTTTTAAATTTACTCAATTAATATGTTAACTAGCATATTGCATATTTGATTAAGGTTTTATTTTATGTAATAAAGTCAGGGCTCAAGATTAAATATGTTTGTTTGATAACGTTCCTCTTGTGCATTTATTAATATTAATATTACATTTTATTTTATTCGAGAAGAGGCCTTCCACTAAGGGAATTCTCAGCTATCTCAGCAACGGTGAATAGAGCCTTTTTTCCCACACACATGGAGTCGGTTTTTTCAATTTAACTGTGATGCTGCTGAACTTATATTATATAGATTAGATATTTTCTGTAAAGCGACTGCCATATGCCTCCTCAACCAATTGGCAATTCTGTAGGTTGTTTATTTGTTATGCACTTACTATTTCTAGGATAGTAAACACCTGGTTCTAAAGGTGCTTCTTCTTGAAAGAAGTTTTCGTCGCTCCAATCAGAGGAATCCAAACTGAAACATCCATCATGGATATTCATTTTGAGCTGTAATTGAAATAATACACCAAATAAAAACCATTAGAAAAAACAAATGTCGGTAAAATATCCCTTTTAGGCTCTTAGCAACCAAGAGTTATTGAAATTAATGAAATAATAAGAGCGATCGATTAAAATTATTTTTTGCAGAAATCATATAATGAACTTTATGAGCGTTAATAATAAGAGAAATTAAATAAGGAATATAAAAAATAATCAAGATATCATAAAGTATTCAGTAACTTACTTTACTTAAACTTAAAAGTAAATGTTATTATTATTTTAATAAGATCATCAACTTATTTTTATACATTTTATTAAATATAAATACAATAAATATAAATTCATTCTTAAACTTACTTCTTATGTTTTAGTTACTATAAATAAGTAACTGGTAAATTAAAAAAAACACTATCATCAGACAATCACCTTATTCTCAATTTACACAAAATTAAATCACACACAAATACGTAAGTGTTATAATATGATAGTGTTAAGTGTAGCATCTTCGCAATCACAGAAGCCACTGATATGGTAACCTTGAGATCGAACCTTTGCAGATGTTAAGATAACTTTGTCATTTGGCGATACCTGTGGACTTTAATCAGAAGTTTTATCGAAAAGGTCAACAATAATATGTTCTTAAATACCTAATGGTCAGTACTAGGTGTATCTACTAATCTAATACTAATAATACTTATGCTAATCTGAGTTTCTTTTCCAATTGAGCAGACCGACTGGGGAAGTACCTCCGCCATACAGAATACCGCGGCCATTATAACCTCGTGTTGTGTTCCCGGCGGTGGATAGGGCAGTCAGAGCTCACTGGAGAGGTTTTGTGCTGTCAGTGGGAAGACTAAAGGCTTTTCCTGCTTTGTCTTCTGAGAAATTCTCTACGTTTACGTTCTCGGCAACACGAGTGGGACTCCCCTGGTGTTGCGGTAACTACTTATCATCAGGCGGGCCGTGTGCTTGTCTGCCACCTCAGTTGAAAAAATCATAAATCTGATTTGTATTTTAATTAATAAAAGTTTTCATTGTCTTAAATGCTTTCTTTCTTACTTTAACCACATTTTTGATTGCAGGCTTATTTCTGTTTGAGGTTTTGACATTAAAGTAACATCCGGTTTTTTTTACTTGATTCAAGCCATATAACCAAAAAACTCATTATGTACTACATAAACCAGCTACTTATTGGATGTTCATAATCATAGCCTCATTTGGATAGGCATTATCTCCGAATTGCTCGAACTGTGCCATAGGTTTGATTCTGTTTGGTCTAATAGCACAGACGGCAAAGAAAATAAGTAATAAAGTTCCTTTCATATTTCACCGTTTTCGGTAGCAACGTATGATTCACTTTTTATGAAAAAGAAAATAGATTTTTACTTAATTAATTACTTTCGAACTAGATTGAACGTCGGAAATGAAACTTGAACTCGTGAACACTCTTTTAAGGTGCCCACTAACTAACAGTTTACCGGGCGACGGCCGGACGATATAAATTTGTCAGTTAATCGTAATAACCCACACACTTACAGTTTCGTTAACGATTTTGGACTGACGACTAATACGATCCAATAGTGTGTGGCTGCCGAACGATTCCGGACGATCCAAGGCCGTCAGAGCCAACGAGCACACACCGGCAGGCGATCGTACGGCGGGAAGCTGTCGACTCACAACTTCTAGTGTGTGATCGCAAAACTGACAACAGGAAATTGCCGGCAGGCCAAAATCGCTTCAGTGTGTGGGCGCTATCGGCTTAGGACTGCAGGCCGTCGGATACGATCAGATACTGCAGGCGTACTGCAAGCGGACTGTTAGTGAGTGGGTGCCTTTACAAGAGAAATGCTCTGACGAACTGAGTCCCATTGACCACATTATCGAATTTTTAAAATTACTTGTTTTAAATACATCTCATTAACCACATTCAAGTCATTTACAGACAAACCGTCGGGCGTATTATCATTTCAGAACTATTTCATATTGAGATAAGGTTTTCATTACGCGTAACAAAATATTTATTTTATTTATTAAAACATTTTATTTGATAAGTAATCAGCAATTTAAGGTGTTTAATAACGAGTATTACAATGTTGTCTAGTGCTATACATAGAAAGGTCGACGCCTTTATCCTTATGTAAACCTTTTTGTATAGCTAAGATTTCCTTCATTATACTCGACTGCCTAAAGATAAGTGTTTTCAGGCTTCTTCATTTCATCGTAATTTTTAAATTACAGTGGGGCCTAACTGTGCATACTTATCATAAGAAAGCATGTATATGATAAACACCTAATATAGCACCTTTCTTATTTCTTACACAACGAACAAACACTCGCAGCACGTCATACTAGACCCATTGAATAGATTTGTAGACAGTGTATTCCGTTTAGTACGACTTCACATGTAACAACCAACCCTTTTTAGCGACGTAAGTATAGGCATGTTTGTTTGGTTTGAATATAAACTACCAAGAAAGTACATACGTTTATTACAACTCCGCTTACAACGACCGACTGCTTTTGAAAAAATTAGTAAACGGCAGCTTACTTAATTTGTGAGTAAGGAGTGAGTACGCGTACCTAAGCTTGAACAAAACGAAAACATTTCTCTATTCAAGAAAGACAGTGTTATAACAGGTTTCTGTCGATATCGTTAAGAAACAGACGAGTCGAATGTAACGACTGCGAAGAAATTCGGTCTAAATCGACAATTTGCACAACTAGGAAAAATAAATACTTCGTTTAAAACCTAAACGTGTTAGGGTGTAATAGCATAGTTAATATGTAACATACGGATCACTCACATAGAAAAGTGGCAGTAACTCTCCGAACAGCAATAGTTGCAAGCAGAAATAAACCTTTTGTCTTTGATTTGAGAGTTAAAGACTGCGCGATTGCGTTATTCAGTTAAAGCATTGTCAGGGTTGATGATAATTCTCGACTATAGTCTGACGCACAGCGTCGCGGGAGAGGAGGGAAAAAATAGAAAGATCTGAGAGACTGAGAGCGAGTGAAATACCACCATGGGAGCCACCATGTACCATGGGAGCGGAACAGAGCGCTCGCGTTCGGTCTATTTAGGTAAATAAAAGACGATTTGACATTCGTATTTTTATCTGTCGCATCGTTCGAGTTGCATAATGACTGCTCGAATGATGATAAAAATATACATACAACATCATATAAACGCATTATATTATTCATATGAATCTGAACTTAATTATTGATAATTATAACATGTCAATCCTAAATGTGGAAACTGATAATTGGCCTTCATCATATTGATTATATAATATTGAACGTTTTTTAGCTGTAAGTTTCCCTAAAATTGTAAAATAAAATAAAATAAAATGTGCATTATCATCCAATTTGTGATAGATTGAAATTAATATTAATTTATTGATTTAATATTTATTTATTTATTTTTATTTATTTATTTATTTAGGTTCACCAACAACTGTTTACATTTATACAATACACTATAACATTAAAGATGATCAAGCACAATGCAACGTAACAGTCTCTTAAAGGTAAACACCGCTTGCGTGTTTAAAAAAAAAACCAACAACAGTTAACAAATTACATTACAATATTAGCACTAGTGCCATTAAGTTAGTGGCGAACCAAGAAACGTGAACAAAACAAAAATACCACTACAAGACTAAGTTTGTGCGAGAAATTGGCTACATAAAATCTGGTAAGGTGCTAATTGTGAATTTTACCTTGGCAACAGTATCAGCGTGGCAATCAATCTGGTCGCTGCAGCTATTTATTGATCTACAGATTCTGGCGTAGGGAGAATGAGCACCCAGAACTGTTCTCCTCAGTGGCGGACAAAGTGGGGTGATTGGGTTGCGTGGGAGTCTCGACGGAACACGAAATCTGAACAATGACAGCAAGGGTGGGCAGGATATCTTATTCTGAATAATTTTGCTCGCAAACATCACTTCGTGAAGGTTTCGGCGATTAGCTAATGACGTCATATTGAAGTGCGTCAACCTATGTTTGTAGGATCGTGTTTTTTTAGCGATTCCGTTGCAGAAGGCGAGATGCCCCACGAAACGTTTCTGCACACGTTCAATACGCAATGAGTGGGTTGCGTAATATGGTCGCCACACGACACTACAGTATTCCAATATACCGCGAACCAAACTATAATAAAGTAATATTTTTGTGCTGTTATTATAAAAGGTCTTGCAGTTTCTCAAGACAAAACCAAGCATTTTAGATGCTTTCTTAATTATGTTGTCAAGATGTGGGACGAAGGTTAGCTGTCTGTCGAAAAGTACTCCCAGGTCCTTGATAGTATCCAGCTCGTTTATTTCAGTACTATCGATGTAGTAACTGGACCTAATGAATTTGCTTTTACGCGTATATTTCACGTGGTAACATTTACTACAATTTAAGAACATTTCATTATCTCTACACCATTGAATGAGCCTATTGAGGTCATTCTGTAAGTAATGGACATCTTCATCTCCCTTGACAATTTTAACAAATTTCAAATCATCTGCGTACATATAAACTTCGGAAAATTGAAAGCAGTTAGGTATATCATTAATAAAATAATTAAATAGAACTGGTCCCAAATGTGAGCCCTGAGGAACGCCGGATGAAATGTTCTGTAGCTTCGATTCATAGCCATTGACCACAACAAAAAAATGTCTATCGTGTAGATATGAAGTTAGCCACTCCAGCAAGGAACCAGCAATTCCATATGCACGTAATTTTGCAATTAGACGTTTATGTGGGACTTTATCAAAGGCCTTGCTAAAGTCTGTGTATATTACATCAGCTTGATGACCTGAATCTATAGCTTTTATTAGTAACTCGGTAAATGGTACAAGATTTGTACCTGTAGAACGTAGTGGGACAAATCCGCTTTGATGGTCACTCAGGTATAGTTTAAGGTGGTTTTGTATGTGTGGGCAGATAATAGATTCAAAGACCTTCGCAAAAGAAGATAGGATTGAGATGGGCCTATAGTTAATAACATTTTCGGCGTCATTTGCTTTGTGAATCGGTATAACCTTTGCCATTTTCCATTCTGAGGGAAATACTCCTGAAGTCAATGACTTATTAAAAATGAGCATAAGCGGACGCACCAACTCAGATGCGCAAGCCTTTATGAAGAAAGGAGGTATTCCGTCTGGACCAGCCCCTTTTCTTATGTCTATACATTTTAATTTATTGTGGACAGTTGACGAATCTATAAAGGAGTGGTTCAGATGCAAACTGTGCTTCTCTAAAGATTGCAAGTGTTCGGAGTCTAAACCCTTAAAATTATCATTTGTGCTACTATACACAGCGGAGAAGTAATCAGCAAACAAGTTACAAATCTCTGTACCATTAGATGATGTGTTTGTTCCGTCAGTAATAGTCATAGGGTAAGAACTAGATCCTCCTCGCTTAGTCTTTACATGCGTCCAAAATAATTTAGGGTTTTTTCTGATTTGGTCCTCTGTGAAACTTATGTAACCATTGTACCTATCCTTAGCAAGCGTATCACAGCGCTTGCTAATTTCTTTTAAATCTATCGCATCTAGAGGGTTTTTATATTTTTTATACCTATTCCTAATTTTATTTTTGTCATTTAACATTTTAACTAGTTTGCGATTAAACCACGGAGCACTTTTTTTAGTTTTAGGTAAATAGAAGGGTACAAATTGTCGTATAACTGTATCAATAGTTCTATAAAACTTCTCTAACATGTCATTCACATCGCTCTGATAAACGAATAAATCATCCCAGTCAAGCTGTTTTAAGAAAGTGCGAATAGAACCATAATCGCCTTTATAAAAGTTAGGCCTAGGAACAGCAGTATTGTAGGAGAGCATTGTTTCCCTTTCAAGACCTATAATAATATCAAGGGGTGGGTGGCGCGGTACTTCATTACTTATGGTACCATTTAAACACTTGCTGACATTGCACATTGACATAGTAGAGAGAAAAAGATCTAAAATGCGACCATCTGAGTTAGATACCAAGTTAAACTGTTTCAGCCTGTTGACATAAGTAAAATCCATCAAAGTTTCATTTAAGCCTGTTGTGCCATTGCTGCCAGACATGGTTGTTAATGATTGCCAATCGATATCTCTCAAATTAAAATCACCAACAATACATATTTGCGAATCGGTTATTTGTTCTAAAACTGTATTACAATTATCAATATAATGCTCAAGGTAAGGAAGCCGCACAGGCGGAGGTAAATACACTGCGCAGAAAACTATTCGACGATCTAAGAATTTACTAGGCACATCCACAATAACCCAGATATCCTCACAGTTGCTTTCCCAAGCAATGATGCGTTTAGAGTTCAGGGTTTTCTTAACAGCAATCAAAACTCCCCCGCCTTCATCTTTTCTACACTGTAGACTAGACGTTTGACGGTCTCGTCTGTATACAACGTATACTCTATCGTCGAATAATTCGCTGCTCAGCACAGAATCATTAAGCCAAGTTTCTGATAATATTATGACGTCATAGTTATTACAACAGACGTTAAGGTAAATACTATGGGTTTTTGTTTTTATACCACCACAATTCTGATAATATATTTGTAAGCTATTGAATTTTAGTTATAATAAAAACCAATCATCATGTTAAGTTATACTTAATACAGTAATATTAATCAATACTAATCTACAAAATAAACCCGTAAACTACAATATCTTCTTTAAAGAGTCTAGGTTCCTTATTAGAATATGATCGGAGTCTTCATTCTTTTTCACAAACACCCTGCCGCCTCTCACCCATACATACTTGTAACCCTTCTCCTTTGCCTTTAGTCTTGTGGCTGCGTGCAGTGCTTTATTGGCCGGAGATAAGTGTTCGACAACATAAACTGGTGTCTTTTTGCCTGTAAGTCCGAAATGGGCGCTGTTGAGTTTATTGTCGGTATGATTTTTATTATATGTAATTGTAGCGGCGAGAAGCTGGTCACGAATCTTCGGAGAGGCAAGTTGAACCACTATTGACCGAGGGCGTGTGCTACTTGTATTGAGTTTAGCTATACGAGTGGCATGATATAAGTCATTATCTTTGAGCACACAACCGACCACCGAGCCCAGTTTTTTAACAACTGTGTATAAGTTTTCTCCTTTGTCTTCAGGAAAACACTGCAGCTCGAGGTTGTTCGATCTTGCATGCTGTTCCAAGTGATGCAATCTCAAATTTAAGTCCGAAATCGTGTTTTTTAGTTGATCATTTTCATCACTTAAAACTTTTATCTTGTTTTTTGACATGATATGCTCGGACTGAAGGTCCTCAAACTCCTTGGTATGAAAATTCAGTGATGATTTCAATTCCTGAATATCTTCCTTTATGGGGGCCAGCTCTCTATTTATGTTGCAGATGATGGTGTTATTTAATTTTTCAAGCATTGTAGTGAACTCAACTTTGAAAACATCCTGCACAATAGACCGCACGTCTTCCGCGGTAACAGCGGATGGTCGGTCCGCCGGTGGCGAGTTCAGTGCCTGTCTTTTACTACCTCGAGCAGTAGTAGAAGCAGTTCGTATCGGTGTACAATCCTTTTTTGCAGATTTTGGCATCTTGCCTACACAAACTGGGCACTTCCAATTGCAATACTCGTCGGAATCAGCGGAAATGTCCGGTATCGATAAACATAGGAAATGATACGACTTGCTACACCGAGTACAAGCAATATAATTGTCCTGATCTCCCATCCCCTCACACGTACAGCAGCCCCACGATAATGAATCTGACGCCATACTGTTGCATATAATATCAAGGCAGCCAATAATGTAGACGAGAGGTTCAGTAGATAATTTACGAATCTTAATGGAAAAGAAATCGGTATGTATTAAGGTATTAACGTTATCAAAGTTATTTAGACGCACTTCGAAGTGAATACAGTTTGTTAGGATTCGCGACGAGAAGGTCACAAGCGCCGTGCATACAGGGTGTAATCGTTAAGTGTGTCCAGGCGATTATTCCGTAACTATTACAGATATCAAAAAACTTTAAACTGATATCGAAAGTACGTTACCTAATGAGTAAAATGACATCAATAACTTTTTAAAAATCTAACGAGAGGTATCTAATATTTTGACATTAAACACTCCCATACATTTAGTATGAGATTAGAAGAAAGGTTTTAGGGACGTACACCAGAAGGGGCTTCTCTATCAGGGTACTCTCTTCTGTAGGCTATAATGGCCACTCTTTTGTTACAATCATATTTGCAGTAATTTTTTAGCATATCTCTCTTTTCTCTTTTGGAATATGCCATTTTCCAATCAATAAATGAAACAATGACGATTATTAACGCAAATGAAAAAAAAAAAAACGATAAATTGGCGGGCACAACAACCCGATATAAAAGTTTTGAATTTAGAACGAACACCAAAGAGTATCTTTTTTTTTGTAGTGTTGCTTTTCAGTTAGCTCAAATTACTTAATGCGATATTGAAACACGGTTTATTACTAATTTGAAGTGGTAAGATAATTAATTTACACGTGTATCTACTTGAAAATCATCATTGTCATATTATACGTAATCATAAAATATGATTAACGTAAAATGGGTACTAGATCACTTAAAATAAGGAAACTAAAACCTTTCTACTAATCTCATACTAAATGTATGGGAGTGTTTAATGTCAAAATATTAGATACCTCTCGTTAGATTTTTAAAAAGTTATTGATATCATTTAACTCATTAGGTAACGTACTTTCGATATCAGTTTAAAGTTTTTTGATATCTGTAATAGTAACGGAATGATCGCCTGGACACACTTAACGATTACACCCTGTATAGCGTCACTTACGCGTTTCACACAAAGAACTGTCACTCAATGTCGGTAGTGTATTCTTATTTCGTAATGAATATTTTTAATTCACAAATGTTAGTGGATTTACACAATGTATTATTTCACTTGCACTATAGTTCGGTAGTATGATTGTTTAATGTTCATTTAACCACAAAATTAGTCGAGAACATCAACTTTAGACGCTAAATATAATAAAACTTTTTCTTGCTGTGATAAATAAATGTTAACCGTGCGGTAGATCGAAAGCGTTGTGTTGGTTAGTAATTTATTAACTATTTTATGGACTCAAAATATAACATGCAATGTTATATATTGAAATGTTGTTATACAATAATTAAAAATAATACAATACATTATTTTCGAGTGATTTGTGAAGTGTGCGAAGAAATAGCAGAGGAAACATTCACACACCGTTTTAAGTAGTAACCGAAGTTACAAAATAAAACGTCTCAATAATATTTGGTATTGTGATCAAGTAAAATCCAGAGCGATTCTTCGGTAGGCTACACGGTTGGCGACAAATTGGTCGTAGAATTTTGGTCACTGATAAGCAAGGGCAAACATCATTTTCGTTAGAGCAAACACTTTCTATTTATTTTACTTTACGCTTGTTTATTTTAATCAGAAGCTGTAAACGTTCCGGGTGGTTATGGGCGGCAATTTCAGGTTAAAATCTTTTAGTAACTATCTTTTATCGATTTGTTACTGACTGTGATGTTATGCAATAAGTAGTTTTTTTAGATTTTAGACTTGTAGACTTGTATAAGTTATCTTATGATAAATACATTATATACTACATATTTATTATATACTACGATATTACAATATCCTAAGGCAAACACCTACAAGGGGTATGGTACCCAGGTGTGTAACGGTTGATATGATAACAAAAAATCTAACGTTCACTTGACCTTATTTAAGTTAATAAACTTTTGTTTACTATAGCGATCAATTGAGATAGTGAATTGTTGATATAATTTCATTTTATCTAATTTCTTATGATGTAATGAACGTTTCCTTTTATGCACATATGACATAATCTTAATTCAGAATATTTTTCATTTACTGTAATACTCATAACCTCTAAGTAATATTTAATATAATTTTCAATCAAGGATTTTAAATTAAAATGAAAATAATATTTACATAATATTGTTAGGTCCAAATCAATTATGGTTAATATCCCGACTCAGAGCAATCCAACTTAGGTTAGGTTAGAAGGTCAAAAGAACATTAGGTTAAATGAATTTTATATAAAAAGAAAATTATACATATTGAAAATTATATATAATGAACATTATACTGAATGTTATTATATTATAGGAATATTAGATGATATAAAACATTAGGTTATACGAATTTAGGTTACTTGACTTTATAGTATACAAAAATTATATCATATGAATGTTATTTTAAGTGCAACGAGAGCATAATATTATTATACCAAACATTACACACCCATGGTACCCCACCAAGACTTTTGAGACTAATTCAATCTCAACGGTAAGCCGGTATTACCTTCATTTAAATGCCCTACTGTCCCAATTGTCCCTGTGCTGACGGAAAAATAATACTCGGTTCACCACACCATTTCATCCGAAGGGTGTCAAGGCGACTAAAGGAATAATATGCAGACAAAACGTGGTAACGTCTCTGGAAAGTAGACCAAATCCTCCCACCACTGGGAGATGCCTAGGCTAGACCTCTCCCAGCATTGGACTGTGAAAGGTTAATTGATGGATACCCCACCCCACTCGAAAAGTTTAAGAGAAAATATTTTTGAACGACATAAATTTTAGCACCGTAAAGCCACCATATAGTTTTTATCCACATTTTATGTACCCTGTAAGACTTGTAAGATTTCTTTTGTGACCTTGCGTCCACCTTCATACATGCTGAGCACGAAATTTCCCGCCTCAAGAATAGATGCCTGAATCTTGTCCCAGCAATCTCCGATGGCTTAGACGAAACTCTGGGGTTGGGCTTTATCAAGCAGCCACCACCTGATTCTGGCCGCGCTCAACATGCTTGTCTTTGGGTTTCGCACAGAGATCCATGTCAAGGAGACGGTGTTGCATAGTGAGAATCTTACCAGGTATAACCTTGCGGTGCCTCCCAGTAAATAGGAAAGCGATCTAGGTGGCGTGCCCCGCGTGCTTGTAGATGATAAGGTGTTCGAATTTCTTTCGGAAATACGTGTTCACGATGGCAAGGTCGGCAAGCGCACACGCTCTGAAAATATGCTTACACTCTGGGTTATGGCTACCGTAATCAAAATCGCCGTAGATACGCCCAAACTCCTCACACTAATCACCTACATGACTGTTCAGGTCACCATCCAGAACAATTCATTGCGACAACGGAATGCCACTAAGCATTATACGCATTTTATAGCGTTTCACCACCCAGATGTCATTCTAAAGCTCCCAGGGGAGTACCGCGCCCACTCCGGCCTGCCCATCAGGTGTACCTATTTACATCAGCTGGTAGCCGTCCCCAATGAGCTAGGGGCTACTGCCGCTCTGCCGAGTCTCCTGCAGGAACGCCACGGTCACCCTCCACCTAGAGAGTACGGCGACCAACTCCCTCGCACGACCAGTCAACGTACCGATATTGCACGTTGCGAAGCGCAGTTTTCGGGGATCACGATCTCGGCCTATCTTCAAAGCCGTGGCGGCGTCCTATCCCTGGCACGATCCCTTACATTTACTTTCATAAAGGTTTGGCGTACTTGTGGCCTTTCCAGGGGCGACTGCTTCTGATCCCCCAACCCCGAAAGGAAAGTCAGCGCCAGAGCCCCGTCCGTTTTTCAGCAGGTGCACCGGTTTGCAGGTGAGGTTGACTTGGGTTCCGAAGATCTTGATAGGACCCCACAACTAAACATTATCTTTGCTGGCACCGTCGCATAAAAGGTAAGATGACAATAAAATTATTATTTTCGTTAGAAATATAAAATCAAATAACCTCTCTTCTCAAACAAACAACAAACAAAACAGAAATTCTTTACTGATACCTTTTCTCCACTCGTCAACATTGGCGTGCTACGAAAAGGGATTCTGACAGATGACAAGCAATCCCTCCAACCGGTGTTTGTCGTTCTATTAGTAAAGAAAACATTGTCTACCTCTCCACCTCTCTAGTTCGTTCGGGAATCAATTTGCTGAAAGGTTCAATTAGTTTCGATATGAAATTGGCCTATATAGGGGAGAGTGGTTGTCTAACCGTTACCTACGTAATTATTTCTTCACCTTTTACGTCGATTTCGATATCTAAATTGCGTGCCTGTATCGTATGACGCAATTATTCGAAGTCTTTTGATTAAGTATGTACTTTAGTTAGTGCAATAGAGAAACTCTTAATTTAATTTATGATTTTGTCATTTTGTCTCAGTATTTTTAAGCCTATAAATTAGAGATGCTATATTTATACGCTGTATTCTTGAGGTATTTTTACACTCACGAAGTACTTACACTAAAACGATTTTTTCTTCTTTTTATAAAAAAGGAAAATTACTTCCATTTCCTAGCACCTCCAATTAAAACTCAATCCCTGTATCCGGTTGACGGTATTTAGCTCGACTTGTGTGGCACCAAAACTATTGCTGAACATTCAGAATTCTGTTCTGTGCACTACTTTGAGTAATATGACTATTGAAGCCATTCGAGAATACATAACACAAGCTAGTTAAGCTATACTTACTTTGGGTTTAATTAGCGCTGTGTAGAATGTCCTAGAATATTCATTGATTTATGAAAGCAACAAAACAAAAAAATAGCTGTCCATTTTCTCAAAGCCGAAATTAATTAACAACACATATTAACAGTATTATTAAAAGCTGTAAATATTTTTTATGTTCTCAGGTTTAATTTGCGGTTGGGCTAAATTAATTAGAGTTTAGTTCCAAAATTCATTAAATATTAAAACAAGGCTGTAATTAAACTAAACAGGTACTGATTAGTTCGTTAGTCAGAAACTAGGACAGGGTTATGTAAATTGTAGAGGAGAAAATAGAAATAATCTTTATTGTACACCAATAAGATCCTTCTAGGTGTGCGTGTTATTTATGCCTTCAGACAAATATTTGCAAATAACTCATGCCATAACAAATAATGTGTTCCATTATAAAATTTGGAATAGGTTTTTTTCTACGTGCGGGAAATCCCCACGAATATCCTACCCTCCGGAGCCGGAGGGGGAGGTTATGTCGGACTTGAACCGACTAAACCGCACGCCGTCTCTGGGTCGTAGTGCTAGGCCGAAGGTGAGGTTGTCATGCGACGTATCCCTCGCACCCCGGCTGACCCAGGGCCATCCCTCTCGGTCTGGCCCTCCTCGGTTAGAATAGGTATGATATTTTCTAACGTTAACGCGAATATCCCTCATTGAAATAAAACCACTTCTTAACTGATTCTATCGTGATTTATTTGTTATTATTTACTTTTAGACCGACGTTTCAGTTACTTTTCTGCAGCCATTTGTGCGCATGTTTTATTTCAATTAGAATAGGTTATAAATAATTATTCAAGGAGATATTACACAACGCCATCTAGACTAATCGCTTGGTATATGGGTTCTAAAATGCGGGTAAATGATAAACGTAATAACAAGCTCAATACTTCCATAGTATGCAGAATAATTCAAATAGACATATATATTTCTGCTTTACACAAGTCATTACCGTCACGTGGATTAAACGGTGTGAAGTAAATGGTTTTTGAAGTGAAAACTTCTTTAGCGGCGTTGGATGGGTAAAAATTGTTAAACTCGCGCGTCAGGATTACTTGACCTTTGAACTGTAACCCACGACTGACGTCATACAACATTAGCTATAGACTGTTTATTTTGCAAGATACGATAAGAAGGTTTGTAGATTAGCGGTGAGCGCTTCGACTGTAAATACTTATGGTTTCATATAGTACCGGGTTCGAACCTGGGCTTCTGACACTTTTTGTTTTTGTTGTTTGTGCAACTCGTCTTTTTTTACCCTGAAATGTCGGTTGGATTAAAAGGTTGAAAATTATGCTTGGCCTGCAACGGAGATGAAAATACGGTGGTGGATATGGGGAGACACAAGGTACGGATAAACTACAAGAAACTAGCCTTCATGGTTACATTAAGCTGTCACGTTTGTTTGCCTCTAACAAGTCCAGGTAAGAGGTAAAGACCTAATTGATAAAAGCCAGCACTTCATAGTAGATGATCATCATTATCTTAATAGCGATTGGCCAGGTGCATCCAAATTGGCACTTTCGAATCGGGGGTCTGTTGACTCGACTTCCGTCTGACCTTCTAATCCCAAGAGGAAAGCTTCGTCCGATAACCAGCAGGTGGCAGCTCGGGCCGTGGTGGTTTTCGTGCTATGATCTATCTATAAAGAGCTGATAAATCTGTGCACAACCCATGTATTGGTTAGAATTGACAACCCTTCATAAAACCGCAGAATACAAGGAGTCGTAATTGAATCCGATTCCACTCAAAAGTTGTAACTGACCCGACCACAGTTACAAACACATTGAAAGTGAGGCAGTTTACAAATTCAGAATGAATAGCTCTTACGTGCATACATGTTTAGGGATACATTTACTGTTTCTATGTCCTATACCTAGCAGATAAACCTGTTTATCTTCATCTTATATTATAAAATGTTTTATAATTAGTGATGATAAAAGTAGGTGTGTAACAGTTAACCTTTAAATGTGTAGATCAGTCATACACATTGTCCGTACACAGTATTTTAACCAGCATACATATATGCGTTATGCTTCTTCACGAAAATGGAATAAAATAATCAACTGAGTACGTTCGGAATAAAATGAGAATATTCAGATTTGTTTTATTAGAATAGTCTTGCTCAGACTTAAAATGTGTCGTATTATGTGTTTAATTGTAATGGGTTGAATATAAGCGGTGATATGAATCAAATCATCATATAACATAATCAAAATTTACTATAAGCGACACCACGCGGATGGAGCTATAGGCTTCAGTTAGCTAGTACTCAAGTTTGTTATTTTCCAGCAACACAACTCATTACAATGTTCTCTACGAACCGTCAAAAAGCATTCTAGTACGGTCATTGAATAGTTACGTTAGTCGTTACCGAAAATGGTCGGGTTTGCCGGATATGAGATCCGTCTGCACATTGAGCGATGTTCCGACAGCCGGACACTCAGGACACATAGCTTTGCTGATGAAATTCTTATGTTAATATTAAGGGTTGGAACCTTTTGTTTTATATTCTGTACTTCGTTTATACGGCACGAGGATATATTTTATACGGGTGCTTAAATGCGTGTAAAATAAAGTAAACAAACGGATCTATTGACCGCACCGCTGGTAGAATTTTGTAGTAATTTACATCAATGAAATGATATTTCGTTCTGTAAGAAATAACGGCATTTAATTTTTATAATCGTTATTCAAATAGCAACCTCATTACATTAATACAAAGCTTAATTTACTTATATCACTGAGGTGGCCGTGTTGTGGTGGTGTTACCGTGGCCTATGCAACACCATGGGAGTCAAACTAGTGCTGCTGACTCTGTAAACACAGAGAGTTTCTGTACCGTCAGTGTAGAAGACAAAGCAGGAATAGCCTTTGGTGTTCCCACTGACAGCACAAAAACTTTCCAGTGAGAGTTAAAATACTAAGCAATGACTCTTATCGAATATGATGTGGACCTTTACAGTGCCGAAACGTGGGCACTTAAACTGAGACTTGTCCACATTCTAAAAGTCGCATTGCGGGCTAAAGGACCTTTGGCCTGTGGACCATACGAGTCCTAGAGTTAAATCTGCAAATCGTCAATCGAAGAGGGGAACCGAAAAAGGTAGCTGTGATAAATTGAATGTGCAAGGCAATAGATTGGGGGCGATGACGAACTTTGGGAGAGGCTGTATCATAGATTTGCGTAAATCGCGAACAAACAGGCAAATATTTCGATTCAAACACGTTTTTTACGTATTTTTATAGGTATCTCCAATATACAGACACGTCATCTATACATCTATATATAAAAATAAAATTGGGGTGTCTGTTTGTAAAATTGAAATACCCATTTTTTACTACATGCATATAAATATAATACGGTACGTACACCAAAATAACATTTTTTACAGTTTTTGTCTGTCTGTCTGTCGGGCTGTTTGTTCCGGCTAATCTCTGAAATGGCTGCACCGATTTTGACGAGACGTTTATTGGCAAGTAGCTGATGTAATAAGGAGTAATTTAGGCTACTTTTATTTTAGATCCACGCGATCGACATCCACGCGGGCGGAGCCGTGGGCAGCAGCTAGTCATTAAATATACACTAAACATACTCACATATTCACCGCTATAACCTCAGACGATTTCTGAGCCAGAGGTCGTAATAGAATACTCAAAGCTTATTTTAAAGCTTTAACAACTAAAATGTTCAACACTGTTTAATCTGTTATTGTCTAGACTACATTGGTTAAAAGGATTTAAGATTATTAGCATTTTGGAGTACGTGGTGACAATCTAATAATACAGAATTCGTAACAAAAGGAGGATTTAGACCCATTACACACTGTCGACTAGTCGCCGACGACTCGGTCGACAGCGACTGTTACTTTCATTAGTTCAAATAGGTGTTTACAACTGACCAGTAATAGTACTCGCTGGACTCGTGATCGGGACCCATTGTATTGAGTCCAATTGAAAATTGCCATATTGGCGCTGATAGTTGCGGCACGACAGTTTACTTGGAACTAATACACTTGGACAACAATTGTCTTGGTATCGATAATTTAATGTAAACGATAGGTCAAATTAACAATATGATCGTATTAGATATTTTTTATGTTAAACGCATAAATAAAAACAACGAACAACGTACATTTGCAAACTAATTAGTTCTCAGTACACCCACGGTAGCGCTTCTAATCGACACAAAAAGTAAGCTGTCATTTTCTATGGAATAGCCAGTCCAGCTAGTTATAGAGGTCAGTGGGTGGTGCCTACGCACTTAGCCACCGATCGCTCGAGCGACTTTGCCTCTGATTTAATCGCAGAGAGACTAAGTCGCCGGCGACTAGTCTAGTGTGCGTAATGGGCCTTATGGACCTTAATGACAAAGCATAAGTTAAGTTATTCTTTAGAACATAATGTTTTCTCATTCAATAAAATATTTATCTATGCTGGACATAAGTATCTATAAGTAACAATGTGCGCCATTGCTCCTGATCCTCCGCCTACCGCATCCAGTTAGTCCAAGTCACCTTTTTTAGTTCCTCAGCCTTTTTTATCGGTGAGCTAAAGTTGTTATTTTGAAATCAACATTCTCAGGATCCAAGTCAAACCGTAGTAAACTGGTAGTCATTGCTCCTGCTAAAATACAGACGATTTGGTCGGTAGGAGTCCGGCATGGCAAAAAAAGGATCTCTGTACTCCAAAGTGTAAACTTTATATAATGTTCTATATACGCTAGAACAATGATGACTAGGTATGTATTTACTTTTTTGCTTCCATTCCTCCATTAGGTATAATACTTGTAATACATGTTATCTACATCATACTTATATTATTGTTGAAGAGATAATAAGATACTGGCTTATATATCGTAAAGTCTGCACAGAAGCCAGGGATGCAAATAAACTTTGTAATCATTTCTATGTCAGTAAAGATTACTATGGCTCCGAAATTGATTACAAAGTTTTGTTATGCTATGCTTATGTAGGCTTTCAACTTGGTGAACACTTTGCTAACGTAAGCAAAATTGGAAATACCCTTTCATGATAAGAATATTGTAAAAGTTTAAATAGAAATTACTGTAGGTATCTCATAACAGGAACTAATTATAATTTATAGTTAAGCCATTCAAGTGAGTAGTAACCTAAATAGATTTTGTAGATAAAATTATAATTCTAAGATCCTATAGGAGGGAATTGTTAAGGGTCTATTTCACAAATTAAAAAATGCAGCGTAGTCTTCGTGGACTGCCAATAGAACTGTAACCAAAAGAGTGCACAACGCGCCTAAAGAGATCTTCATTTCAAAGTGGTGTCACCATGTGAATTATCACAGATGGGTGTACACCAGTGACGAGGCTTCCCTATAACCCGATTCATACCGCCTTCCCAATGTGTCGCATGGTGCATGCATGACGGAACCTAGTAGATCAAGATAAGTTTTTTTTTCACCGGCTTCTGTCTGACGATCTGCGAGAGTAAGTATGCTAGGATGTCTTCCGTACAAATTTAGTAATTTAAGATATTTTATGTAATTTAGCTTAAGTTAATTATTGTAATTGGTCATGTACCGTTTTAATTAACTATAAATGAATAAATAAATAAAAATAGTAATTTGAAAATTTACACTCTTTACCCCTTATACACGTATACATACAGTATCAAATCAATACTGTTCATTCTATTGACAATAATATATAATTCTATGTTAGCGGTTCGTTCGTAAATGTCCGTTCTATAATGCTTGAGGTACTTTTCAATTTTAATAATAGTGCAAATGTAAACCTAATTAAAGTTTGACATCGTTATCACTGATGTTACCCGTCATAGTTTTATGAGACTACTAGTGCTAAATTTGAATAAAACGCTTGTAAAAATTCTCGTGATAAAGCATTCCTGTAATAACTTATTCAGTATAAGTTCGCCAGTTCAACGCATTCATGGCTATTATCCAACCTTAAAGTTTTCATCCTTCCCTTGCTAACGGAGACTGGCAGCCTTTAAAGAGGAGGTTTGATGAAGTGATATTTAATATGTTTAATGTTTTTTTATAAAACATTGGTAAATATTTAAAAGCCAAGTAATAACTATGTGAATTAATCCAGAGGAATCGTTCAATGAATAAATCCAAAATATAAGGAAATATAGGTATTTAACTGTAAATAGAGCAGCACCATTGAAGCAATCATAAATAATTTGAAGTGACATTTTTGAATTAAAATGACAATTCTATAATACGAATATTAACCACAACTACCATTTCATCACTAAATTAATTCCAAATAAGTGGTAAAGGTGTCAATTTGGTTAAAAATGTCTCCCATAGTTCTGATAGATTACCTTATCCACCAATTTATATCCATTCTAATTCAAAGTAATTCAAGTTAAAAATTCTAGGTCAAAATTTTATATGAAGTTCGTGCAAAAGACAGAAGATGAAGATTTAATTTTAGAGGTTTTATTAAAAGAAAAACCTAAGCAATCGTACTAAGCGCAATGTACTCGAAAATTGAGCTGAGTACTAATTTATCGCATGACTTGCACGCATAAGGTTGTGATTACGTACAGTTCACCGTATGATCGCCCTAATAGCGATCAAAGGGCTGTGCTTATTTCAAAGGGCTTATCACGTTCGGTGCATTTGATTTCAATAAATTTCAAATAGGTGCTGGCATTTTATAGAATCCACTTTATAATTTAATATTCTGTTATTGAGTTAAATATCAGATTTCTATGTGTATTGCATCCTCGTAGTGTTGAAACCCAAACCAAATATGGAACTCTAAATGATAAATTCTAATTAATTATAGAATTTATTATTTAGAGTTCTATAAATGAAAAACTACAAGAATGTAGTACGTTACCAACAGGTGTAGCTTAATAGTAAGTTATAATTATAATGGTCATTCAAATCAAACAAAAACTATCAACTTTCAAATTCACGTTACTAAATTTTATCTAACCGCAAATAAATAACCGCACAAAGCCAGACACTCAAAAACCGAGTGTCCAACACTGCGAAAGGCCAATATTTTATTTAAAACCCCATATCAAAGGCTCACGGTACACCGACCTCCTGAATTATACACAGTTCTGCGTTTAATGGCTTTAATTTTCAAACTTTTGAAAAATATCTTTGAAAAGTTCCTACGTTAAGTGCACCGAGATTCGAGGAGATCCGAGTTGGACAAGTCGGGAATCTTTGCGGAGTTCGTGTGACATGGTGTGGATGAATTTTTAATTCGGAGTTAAAATCAGGGTAAAAAGATACTGAAGTATGATTTGACACAATTCATACTTTCTTTTGGAAAGTTTAATTAAGCATTAATATTAACTTCAGAAATAATGTAGTTTTTAGAAACGATTTACAGAAATATTTTATTAGTATCTTATTCTGTGAATAGTTAATTATTCAGGCTACAGGAATAGAAATATCTTTAAGAAATAACAAAGAGTGAGTGGCTAAACTCGCCCATTAATTTGTTCAGATTATGTCACATCGTAACACGCCTCATAGCTTTTAAATAGGCGCCAATTTAGAGATCTTGGAAATTTATAGTTCAGTCAAAAATAACGATACATTTCAGTAGTAACACTAATGAAAGTGAATAATGGGCTTAACGCGAAATGATTGCCTAGAGAATTGGTATAAACTAAATTGATAAAAGTAGAAGAGACAAGTACACATTGGATATAATAAACTAAGATAGAAACAATATATAAATAAACCATTGAAAATTTACGACCAGATACCAAACACTATTACAACATAATTTCACAATTTTGTCATGAAAACCGCATTGAACCGACAGTGAATTCCGTAAAAGAGAAACATTATTCCACTGTAAAAGTAAATTCTTTGCATACAAAACATTTTTGTATTCGATCAGGTGTGGCGTTCCCATGTGGATGATTGTATGCCTCATTGGGTGTCAGTAGCGAGGGACTATCGGAAGTTCTCCTTCCTTAGAAACAAGGCTATAAAGGATCCTTACGTAAAAATATACTGAGCTTTTCCTTGGATTATTTTTGTTTGATGTTTGTTGTTTTAGTTCTTATGTTGTTATACTGATTTTATCTAGACAACGTAGCTCGTAGACAGAAAATAATGAACATTGAATTGAAATAAATACAGGTTTTCTTCAAAATATATGTCGGTAGTTTACTTGATTATCACAAATAGAAGCTAGCCGTTCTGTTAACCGTCTACTCTTACTCGCGAGTACCCCTTGACTATTTTTTCTGGTAACCTTATTAAAATTTGGTATACTTAAAAAAAGGATGGGTAGGTACTTTTCTTCTTATTTTAAAGAGCCCTGTATGTTCCACCAAAAATTATGACGATCCGTTCTTTAAAAAAAAAACACTATAATCCGCACGCTGAATGATGATGCTATGACAGTTCGTTAGCGCTTAACATTGTACTGACGTCCTATCACATCAAATCCTTTAGAGGTCCATTAAAAAGACGAAAAAATCATAATTGTGTACAATTGTAAATTATAAAAATGAATATTAAGAAATTATTACGTAATGTTCGGAAATAATAGAAAAAAACTCAATGCAAATGTACATGGTACGTGCTGCAAAAGTTACGTCGTCAAGCTGTTATCGACTAAGAAGGGACACATCGATAAACAAAATATCGATAATTTGTTGGAAATATACAACAAATGCTTTGAGTTTGTATTTTATTTATATCAATCTGAATCTGATACAGGGTCAATCGGATCTTCAAAATCTGAGTCTGAACTGCAGCTATCCGTGACGTTCATTATTAACGGTTGGTCAATGATATTGTCGTATTGTACATCTCGATCCCAGTCTTGTAAGCAAATTTTCTTCGTTCTTTCGACTACTTTTCGCCAATCGTCAGCTGTCACTTGAGCGAAATCAACAAATAACACAAAACAGCGAAAACAGAAACAAAACTCAGCTAACAAAGAAAGACGTGGCGCATACAAGGCGTTAGAGCACTCGTATGACGCGATGTGATGCGGTGTGACAAGAAGACAAAACAGACTGACAAGACATGACATGACTGAATTAAAAAAATACGGTAGGTCTATGGCATCCTTTTAAATACTTTTCCATGTAATCCATAATTGCCAGCTAATTATGAATTCTTTAAAATTCAATTCAAAAAGAATTTTTAATTCTTTAAATTATGCAATTCGAATAAAAATTAAAGTAGGTATAGTAAAATAAAATATAATAAGGCTGTTACTTTTTTATCTGGTGTTTTATGTCCATCAATGCGCGTAGTCTTTTTTTCAAAATAAATAAATATTGCTTATTATGTTGAATGACCTGGCTGAATGACATGACATTTGCCTGAAAAAACAGTATTTTATCGAAATTGTTTCGCATAACTAATACAACTGTCAGTTGAAACGTCATAGAATTCATCATTCGGCGTGCGGAGTATACATCAAACCTTCCCCTTTTTTTCGCATCTAAAGTTTAACTTCGTGAGTCTGTATTTGTTTATATAACAACTTGTGCAGAACCAGGTCCTTGATGTTTCAGCCAAAACTCATCAAGATCCGTTAATAAATAGCGCGGCTGCAAGCTTCCCCTTTTCTTCCAAATTTTCCCTCCAATCAAAAAAAGTTCTCATCAAAGTTGAGTTTAAATCAAAAGACACCAGTGCCAAATTTGGTGAAAATCGATTAATAAATGCGTCCTTCTAGACCGGCACTGACAAACAGACATAGATACGGCCAAAAGCAAAATCGGCCACTTTGTCATATCAGAGACTCTCGTTCGCTTATCTCGCTCGGTCAATAAAACTATTTTCAACGGATACTTTTCTTCATCCTAGCGTTAATCCCAGTCGCCTCCGAAGCTTTTCTACTTGGAGTCTGAGGTCCGCTTTTACCCGTCTAACTGCGTCTAACTTGACTGAACTTCGATAATTTTCGTGAAGCGACTGCCATATGACCTGCACAACCCAAAGGCGATATCGAAGCATTACAATTAGACCAGTTGTTGGATTTTTGAAGGCTCCAACTAACCGTAACGACTGAAATAGATGTTTGTATGGCAACTGGGATCGACAGCTTAACGTGCTCTCCAAGGCACGACCAGAGCGATGCAAATATCCATATTCATGAATACAAATATTTGCACTGAGCGGGGCTCGAGCCCGCGCTTCCTGCGTAGCGGCCGCCTTCACTACCGCTACGCCACGGAGGATGTCAATATATTCCAATATTTTTAACGGATACTTACGCGATTTATTTTCCAATTTATGATCTCGACAAGACCATGGTTGCTGAGAAGTAACTGTAATGTCGGGCTCAGTGCACATAACTGAATAAATCTAAAGTGCTGCATGACTTAATCAGTGGACGCCTCGATTGTCCCGACTTGCTGGCGCAGGTAGTGTTCAATGCCCCACTCCGACGCACACGACACACACCATTATTGCACGCACCTCGTCACTCCACTAACTGCTCCCAGAACACTGTTTTTACGCGCATTGCTCGAACTCATAATGCTACTTTTAATGAAATTGACCTATTTTCATGCTCAGATAATAAGTACTCTAAAAGAGATTGTAGATTAATCGAAGGGTGTAATACTAATACTGATTATGTTAATTAATAATATGTTAGTTACATTAAACTAAATCTCGCTTCGTTCATCTTCTGTATTTAGTTTGTACCTATTTAGTTAAAAATGTCGTAGGTAAATTCTGTCCGTTCACATGCCGATTTATACTTTATGTGATAGTTAAGGAAAACCTGTTATTAGCCTTACTTTTTGTCTTTAATGTACGTATTTACTTACTGTAACGCTGTTGGTTTTCTTATAAAAAAATAAAAAAAATGCACTAAACCAGTTAAAATTAATTTTATTCCTATTTTATGTCTTATTCAACTTTATGACATAATTTTTCCATTTAATTAGTTTTTATTTGGACTTGCGTATTGTTACTTTATTTACGCATTGCACAATTTAATTAGTTTTATTTGATTATTGTAAGTAACATAATCTCTATGTAAATAAACCTCTAAGTATACATCTACTACAAATACAAAAGTAACAAAATAAATTCATTTTATTTTAAAGGATTAATTAAATTTAGTTTTTTGATAGTCGTTTATCTTAACTAGCTGACCTGCCCCAGCTTCGTTCGTGGCATACTTCAAAACCCCGTATCACCCCTTTATTAATAAAGAGGTTCTCAAATCAATCGGTATTTTTTTAAATGTATGTACACCGATTACTCTGAGATTTATAATTCGATTTACGTGATTTTTTAATTTCGATTTGGAATAGTTGACATTTGGTCCTTTAAAAACTACTAGAGTTTCTTTCAGTAGTTTTCATTTTATGATTTGCTAGCCGACTTCAAAAAAGGAGGAGGGTTTCAATTCGTCGGAATATTTTTTTTGCTGTATGTTCTCCGATTGCTCAAGGCGCCTGGATTAATTTGCAAAGTTATTTTTTGTTTGATAGGTTATACTTTCCAGGTGGTCCCATAGTCAGGTAAGGATCTGATGTTGTTATCCTTGAGAAATTGGTGGAATTCCTAAAATGTTATAGGCAATTTTTAACTCTTTTTATTAGCTAGTTTTAGGAAGATCCTGTGACAAGGTAAGCTACATTATGATGGTCAAGGACGTGCTGGCATTACCAAGTCTTGAACTATTAAGGTAGACAACATAACTCTTTAATTGGGCGGTACCCATTAATTTTCTTCTGGTTGGAGGTTTGCAAATTGGTACCGCCTGCTATAAGGCTTATTTCGATCTTTTCAGTTTCAGTCGGGTTTTTTATTAATAGTTTATTTTATTTTATACTTTTTTAGTTATGACATGTATAATATATGATTTTAGATTGACATGGTCATTTATATTAAAATTAAAATTATAAACGGGATATTTACCATTATCTCGTTTATAATTTTAATTTTAATGACATGTATATTTTTGTAATCTTATATATATATATCGTATTTATATACCCCACTCGATAAATTTCAGTGATTTTTTTTACCACATACATTTTGGCGCCAAAATACCAACATATATATAACTTTTATCCGTATTTTATGTACCTACGAACCTTTAATTTCATGTGTGAATCATTGAAATCCGTACAGTGGTTCAGAAGATATAAGGGAATCCACACTTCCATACTAATATTATAAATGCGAAAGTAACTCTGTCTGTCTGTTTGTCTGTCTGTATGTTACGCTTTCACGCCTAAACCACTGAACCGATCTTGATGAAATTTGGTACAGTGGTATATTAGAGCTTGACAACGGACATAGGCTACCTTTTATCGAAAAAAGGGGTAGAAGGGGAGGGGGGAAGGGGAATAGGGCTATGGGATTAAAATTTCTCATTTTTCAATAGCAGCAAAAAAGGGGGTGAATATGGCATAAATAGTAAGAATTTCTTTTAAGATGTCCTCATGAAAGGTGAATTAGAGCTTCGGAATGGACATAGTCGAGTAACGAACCAAATATAAAAGCGAGTGGAGAGGCGAGTAGAGATTGTTATAGGGACGAGTGGATAGGCGTGTAAAGATCGAAAGTCGAGTAGAGTCGACTACAGGGGCGAGTAGATATGCGACTAGAGATCCAGTGGAGAGGCGAGTATAGAATCAAATAGAATGCAGTAAAGGGTTGAGTAGAGAGGCGAATAGGGAGGCGAGTGGAAAGATGAATGTAGTGGCGAGTAGAGATTGAATAGAGAGTTGAGTAGAGGTGCGAGTAGATAGGCGAGTGGGGAGACTCAAGTAGAGAGGCGAATAGAGAATCGACTGGATGGGCAAATAGCGAGACCAATGGAAAGGCGAGTATAGAGAAGAGTACAAAGTCGAGTAGAGAGGGGAACAGAGAAGTCAATAGAGAGTCGAGTCGAAATTCAAGTATAGAGGCGAGTAGAAAGTCCAGTATAGAGTCGAATATAGAGGCGAGTAGAAAGTCGAGTAGAGAGTCGAATATAGAGGCGAGTAGAAAGTCGAGAACAGAGGTGAGTACATAGTTGAGGTCAAAGTTGAGTAGAGAGGCGAATTTAATGCTCAATAGCGTCGGATCAACACTAAGCGATAACCGACATCCACGTGGGCGGAGCCTCGGGCAACAGCTAGTATAGAATATTACAAACATACATACAAGATACGCGCGAAAAACATAACGCTTTTTGGCAGTCGGGTAACTATGGTCGAAGGCATGCTGGACTAAAGTTGGAAAATCACTAAAAGCGGGAATAAATTAATACAATTTTAAGAACAACCTATTACGAACACTGAAAATAAAAAAATAAAAAGAAACTATGTTTTAAAAAACCAACTTCAAAAACTGAAATGTAAAAATAACTTAGACCGTTGCAAGTTCTGTTAGAAGGCAATTCTTAGGGGTAATTGTTAGGGGCAATTCAACGGACAAAGAAAGGGCATTTAAGGGACAAAAAAGATGTTTAAGAGCCGTGTGTAAATTGCAACAGACAGACACATGCAAGCCATACTTTGTACAATTAGAAATACTTACCCTGCCTTGTCTGTATGTATATGAAATTGTGGTTTTTGTGAAAAGTAATTTGAGCCGTTACACTACATATAACAGTGTTCGTAACTGTCATAAAATATGCATTCCTCAACATAGGACCGCACTATATGATAAGAGTATTTTTGTATGGCTCCTCGTCTATATAATAAGTTGCCACGATACATTTTAGAAGTGGAAAATCCAAATGTATTTAAAAAAAAGTATTTCACCTATTTGTAACGAAAGCATTTTATACTATTGACGAATATCTTAAAGACAGTTTGTAATCAAAATGACTAAGTATTATTGTTATTATTTAAAATGACTAAGTACTAAGTTAAAAACTTAATGTTACAATTATCTATTTTGAAATTTGGACATTTTTATTATTGGGTACTAATTTTTTATTTTTTTTTATTTTGACATCATTAAATTTGTCTTTGCCAATCGGTTGAGCTACTTAGTTGACATTTAATTTGTAAGTACTTTATTTTATTAATGAAATTGTAAATTTGCATACCTTTTGGGTGGAATACGGAATGAGTAAAATTTTAAACAAATGTAATACCATAATATATATACCTGTATTCGCAAATAAAGATTGATTATGATTATGATTATGATTAAGTCGGTGCCAACTTTGTTTGTGGTTCCTGAAGTACTATGCTGGAATGATTTGAAATAGGCCCTCTCGGGCTAGGCACCGACTTCTAACAGATCGGTAAATCTGTAAATTCAGTTAAAAACGTAGAAGCAAAGAAATTACCCTTAAAATGTAATTAAATTAAAATTTAAATGTAATGATATTTAGCTTACAACCTTCCTCGGTAAATGGGTTATTCAAAATAAAAATATTTTTTCAATTCAAACCTGTAGTTTCTGAGATTAGCGTTTATAATCAAATAAACAAACAACCTGTACAGCCTTATAATATAAGTATAGATTAATAAATGGTGGTACGCTGAAGGATTTTCATAGATACAAAAATAAAGTTATTCTTTCTATTTACCCCAGACAGATAATTAAAACAGGTATTGTTTGCTTACGCGACCGCGTTATTGGTATTTACATAATTACCTTGACTATGAACCGAGTTGAACTGACCTTGAACCTATTTAAACTGACCTTGAACCCTACTTTTCGTCCATGCTACTCTGACCGCGGTCACAGAGTGATTGAATTAGTGGTATCTAACTTGGGCCTCAGTTCGAGAGGCAAAAATACCTGCCATTCTGTAATACAACTGACCTAACGGACGTATCTAGTTTTTTAGTGGCGTAAATTTAGTTACCTTGCCTAAAGGTAAACTTCCCTATCTGTTCATCCGTTAGGCAATTCATTATTATTTTGTTATTTAAAAATCCTGCAAAAATAAGGTTATTTTTTTAATTTAATTAGGTAGTGGATTAGCTTAATGATTCAGAATAAAGGTGATTTTCCACCAGAGGGGCGAGACGAGACGAGGCGAGGAGAGAATTGAAATTTGTATGGCAAGTTTTCAATCCTCTCCCAGCGTATCTTTGGTGGAAACAGTGTGGATTGACGAGAATATGCGAGGCGTGAATTGAAATATTTGTTTGTGCAAAAATAAACCATATTGGTTCCGATTTAGAGTATAAATCACCTTCAAGGTGATTTTCCACCAGAGTGGCTAGGGGAGGCGAAGCGAGGAGAGAATTGAAATTTGTATTGTATGTATTTGTCGATTGACGAGAATATTGACGCCTAATTTTTGTTCGGAGTTTTCGGCATTGACGCTAGAACAAAGTTATATCGAGCATTGTGTGTGAGCTGTCTAAAATACATTTATATATGAAGTATACGGGCGACGGGGCGCGGCGGTCACGCGCGAACTCGCGATGGCAATTTTTAGTGGAAAAGGGTCAGTGCGATTTCAATTCTCTTCTCGCCTCGTCTCGTCTCGCCCCTCTGGTGGAAAATCACCTTAGCATTGTAATAACTATCAGATATTTATTTACATTAATTCATTAAATACTATTATACAGATGTATTGGAAAAATTAAATTAAATTAATAAAGTTACTATATATACACAATAGGTACTAAATGAAATAAAAATAAACTAAAACTAAAAGTTAAAATGCGTCTTGTGGTAGCGTTCCCAGAAGAATGGCAGCATTGCCACGTTGTTTATTATTATCTATTATTTGAACCGTCAAGAGTTGCTATTTATAAATTCAAGCAAATTATATTATTATCCGTATCAACGACATGACGCCGATGAGTGCTTCAGCCGGCACCGCTGACACCAAAATGATAACTAAGTCTTAATTTTGTTGTGTTTTGTGAGAATCCCTGAACTAAAAAAAATCTAAATAAGTTTCTAATTATTCTCGTTTTACAACCGTTCCACGTTACAATAAAAAATTGTAAACGTACAATCAGTAGCAAAATAGTTACTGTGGTACAAACATTTCCCAGCGTCTTGAATAATTATTTCAAGCTGTGGCAGCACCAAAATTTTATCAAAGAATTCATACAGTGTCAAGCATTGAGCTCGTATTACATTCTGTTATAGTTACATACTTCGTAGCAGATATAATTGCAGCAATCGTCGATTTCCCCAACGTGAAGGCCAATTGTGAATCATGAAATTTTAGTGCGGAACATAGAAGTTGAAAGTACCCTGCCTTCTACCAGTGCACCGGGGCACTAAAATTTTCTATGAAGCGCTATGCTGTAACAAAGCGCTTTAATATTTTGTCCGACAATGGTAACAATATGACTGATTGCGGTTAACTCGAGGTATAGTGCTTATAGCGTCGGTGTCCATTCCCATGTCTCTGTACTGAATTTCATAAAAATCGGTTCAATGGCTTAGGCGTGAAAGACATATGGATTCAAATTTATCATATTAGCATGGATTTACATTCTGCCGTAAAATGGTGAGTAAAATAAGCCTGAAAATAATAAATCCGTTGCATTTATTATATAAATAAAATTTCATCGAGAGCTGCATTTGCGATTTCGTTCTCGTATTTATGTAGAACAGCCCTACGTTAAAATTCAACGTGAATGGAAAATATGAGAAATAAAACTTCAGTTTGCTCTACAAAAAATTTATGAAGATGTGTAATGAAAAATGTTTTCTGCTTAAATAGCATTTTTTGCATTTTTACAGACAATATTGTAGATTAACCTCAATGCAAGCGGTTTCTCAATTTGCTCTATTTTCTACTGGTATCAATTTAACGTGCAGTCTTTGTTTTCTTTACATATATACGTACATATAATCACGCCTTTATCCCCGGAGGGTTAGGCAGAGGTAAATTAACACCCACATTTCACCAATCTGTAATCGGTCTCACGTAATAGGGGGTGAGCCTATTGCCGTATTCCGGGCACTAATATTGACTCGAGCCATGCATCCGAGGCTGAGTCTGGGCTGTACATATCTGATGTTGAAGTTAATCAGCCCTATCCCTTAGTCGCCTTGTACGACACCACATGGAAAGAGAAGGGGTGGCCCAAATTCTACTCTGCCGGGAACGGTTAATTCATGGAATCCATAATATTGAAATCGTTGTTAAAGTTATAATATGACTTATTCTCGTTTGTTCAAAGGGTAGTGATATTCGGTGAAAAACATCCTTTTTACTATACTTCCCGTTCGACGAATGGGTGACGTAGAAGGTGACTAAGGTATGTGATTGTTCTCTATCCAACTGTAACCATACCCGGGACAGAGTTCCCGCTTGGCGTCTTTTTTGTTTTTTACGTGCGGGAAATCCCCACGGATACCCACCCCTCCGGAGCCGGAGGGGGAGGTTATGTTGGACTCAAACCGACTAAACCGCACGCCGTCTCTGGGTCGTAGTGCTAGGCCGAAGGTGAGGTTGTCATGCGACATATCCCTCGCACCCCAGCTGACCCAGGGCCATCCCTCTCGGTCTGGCCCTCCTCGGGAGGGGAGACCACGCGGTCCCCGACTCATTCCCGGTGTGGGGTTGCGCAAATCGTTCTACGATGTGAGCCGCCGCCGTGGCCTGCTTGTGCTAGGGTGACGGGCGGCTCCACCCGTCACCCTCAGGCCCGCGCTCATGGGAGGCGGAGGTTGGTCTGCGCCCTCCGACGCCCGAGCCGCCTACGAGCGCGTGCAGCGATGTCAGCTAGTCTCTCGCGCTCATCGCGCCGCGCCAGCTCTGCTGTCTCCTTCACGAGCATGACCTGCTCGCAGAAGGAGGCGCTGGCCGCCCACGCATCCGCGCAGCGGACCATCGCCGCGAGCAGGGTGGAGAGCGTGAGCACTCTCACCCCCAGGGCCGCCACAAGCTCCCGCCTCGGCGTCTCAAACGCCGGACACTCGATGAGCGTATGCAGCCCCGAGTCCACGCTCGCGTCGCAGTGATGGCACTCGGGCGTTGGCTCTATGCCCATCAGATGCAGATACCGCCCGAAGCTACCGTGTCCGGTGATGATCTGCGTCTGACGGTACGAGAGGCTATCGTGTGGCCTCTCTAGCCACTCCCCCATGATGGGTCTTACCGCCGCAACCGCGGCGTGCCCCCCGCTTAACTAAATAATACAAGTTGTATTATAGATCTAGTTAAGTCAAAAACGTTTAATGAATACATAGATATACATGCGTCTATGTTTTAAACTTGAGTCCCTAACTTAAGCCGTTATCAAACTTTATAGTGCAACAAACTTTTAAGTCCCTTTTCACCCTTTTTCGTTGATTTTTTATTGCAATTCCCCTAAGTTATAAGGCGCACGTCTAAAACACGGTTATTGTAGTATATTTTATGTCACTGCAGTAGATACTCGTAACAAATGCGCTTAAATTTTGAGTTAAATATTTTTAGCAGATGAAATTTAATAGAACAGGTCTAGCTGCGGATTCAATTAACACTCAGACCAGGTGCGATTTGAATAGCCTAGAAGCGGCTACGACCAGAGTAACCTGGAATATCTGGAAATGTCTGTTGATAGCCGGATGTTTCTAGAAGTTAACTTCACGCGCGAGTAATTTTCTTCGGTGTCGAAAACAGTTTTCTAAGCAAGTATATTTTGCACTTGTTTCTTTTATTAAAATATATTCAAGAATTAGACAGCACAAAACACTTGTATGAATAAAATTTTAAACTAAAACCAGAAAGTTTTTGGTATTTTCTTGGAATTCAGTTGTAGTAGAAATCAAAATGAAAATTATTCTTGCTAGCTGTTACCTGCGGTTTTACCTGTGTGAAATTCTTGAAGTGAATCTTCTTTAGACGGATTGAGCCATTTTTGGGTGAATAAAAATCATGGAACTCACGTCACCGTCACCGAGCGTTTGGGCCGTGGTTACGTCGTCACCGACCGCTCGATACGACGATAAAATTCACAAATTGTTAATTACTTAGTCTTCACTTCCATCATCAGAAGTACGTATTTTTTCTTTTACACAAACCTTATGCTGCTTACTGAGGTCAGATTTCACTAACTAACTCAATATACTGTTACGTCTTTCATGTAAAATTATGCTAATTATGTGGTTATATCAACTCTAAGTAATCGACAAATATTTCTAGCTGTTGTGCAAGCAGCATTACATATTTGAAAAATAAGCAGTGACTATTTGTTCAGTCAAGAGTTTTGTACGCAAATACTTCTGACGGTTTTTAAACATACTCAAAATACGGTTATGGTAAAATTATAGTAATAATAGCACCATTTGTGAAAATTTATACAACTACTTCTTGCGGCAAAATACCGGTGTAGCGACAAATATTTCAAAACTATGTGGTATGGGTTTAGACTTTTTTCTAAAGTTTACGCGAATATCAATCATTGAAATAAAACCACTTATTAACAGATTCTATCGCGATTTATTTGTTATTATTTTTTTATATAGTATAGACTTTATAGAATTTTAGCGAAATATGTGTTTATTTGGAATTCTTTACACGAATCAAAAAAAAAAATCTAGAGAAGTCTTTGTCGTGTTCCTTCATGTCGTGACTAATTAGCTGATTTATAAATTTGTGAAAACTATTAGAACTGCTTTGAATTTTTAGCCCTACAGTGGAGTAAAAATTACAATTTTGTAATTCCTTAATTTACATGCCATCTTATCATCATTACTTACTTACTTACAAAACTGTTACACTTTACCATACATCGTGATTGTAGCAAATAAATATTTACCTACACCTAGAGATCGAAATAAAGTGAAAACGAAAAAGAGACCTTTTAAAAAGAAACAACTATTTAACCATAAAAGTTGAGTTCTCATAGTCCCCGAGACACGTTTAAATTTGGTCAATGACTCCCTGCTGGGCGTCACTTCGTACAATGGTTAAGGAAGTTGAATTATAAATTTGGTCATCAGCTGATAGATTTTCTACCGCGTTATGGGCAGCTGTCAATTTTTTTCCTTCAAGATATTGGTTTGACTGTATTTTAGTCGATTTTAAGCCCGGAGAAAATTACTGACGATTTTTTTTGCAACTTTAGGTCACCAACTGACCCATTTTCCATCGTGCTATTTTTTCCTTCAAGACATTGTCTTAACTGTAATTAAAGTAACTACAGGTAAGGAAATGATTCTTTTTCTTTTTTTTTACATGTTTGAGCGGTCACCGCTGCTTGACCCACCAACAAAGTCGCAGCTGATAAACACAAAAATTCATAATTCATCTTCCTTCGCAATCGTACGAAGTATCGTGACTGGTCATGTATACCTGTCGCTGGTTTGCCGACCATTAACATTCCGAAAAGAAAATCGAGATTATTACAAAAATTAGTGCGGTCATTATTGGGTAACTTAAAACTTTCTGTGCGAGAGTTGTGTTGGTGTTACTGGATCACAGGCTGAAACCCGGATAACCGGAAACGAAAGTTCGCAATGCGGGTGGGCACATAAAAGAATGGCCCAATTGGATAGCTTTACGATTAACGATGTTGTTGTATTGCTTTGTGGGGGATTTATTATCTGTGGTCGCGGTTCGTAGCTACGAAAAACTATTGTTGTCGATCCTTTGAGATAATGCTACGATCTTAACAATTTTTTTTTCCTTTATATTAATATTTGAGTGTATAGAATCAAGTATATTACTTACTAGCCAGTAGGTCCAGCTGCTGATTAAAAAGCGAGACTCCGGGGTAGGCTTTTATCTAAGCCTAGAATTGAGAAATAGACGTTCCCGCAAGAGCCAAAATAAGATGTGGATTATATTCAAATTTATTTGGTGTAAATAACATCATGTAATAGGATCCCGAATGGTTATGATGATGAAATTACAATGCAACTGGAATACCTCAGTATGCAAACAGTGTCTCTAGCGTGTTATATCACAGTGGCTAACGACCGTGTTTAAAAAACATTACACAATCAAGATAATTAAGATGTAAATACACCACCAGGACCAAATTATGCTGACAAAACTTTCACCCAATAACAGAAACCAGATCCCTTATTCTGAGTGATATTGTGTTTCAAACGCGGTCGTAACGTGAGAAGACGGTGAATTTCAATTGGTTAACATAGAAGAGAGAACTGACGTAGAACTAGACCATCTTAAATGTACCGACTTTTACGAACACGCGCAGCTTAAAAACGGTTTGTCACTCAATAATATCCTAGATCCGTATTGTGATAGAACAATGTTTTGTAATTACCATTCGAAAAACAAATTGACTGATTCACAAAAAATTAAAGTACGATTCCATTTGCAGGTACGTCCAGCTGGTATCAATTTGCTTATCGTGAATCAATCTGTTGGATTTTTTCAATAAATATAGAGTTATTCGATTGTAAATATTGAGAATTGCGTTTTACTTTTTAGTACGCCATTATTTTGCTTACTCGCTCGTCTAGCTTATTTATAAACAGAATTTTCGTGAGTTGTGTTTTCGATTTTTATCGTTAATATAATGCTGATTACTGAATTACAAAATTACCTATTATTCTTCTTTAGGTTAGGTTAATCGTCTCTATTTGAAATTTTGCCAAATTTTTCTTTTTGTGATCTTTGCTTTAAATTGTAACCCATGAGCAAGCAGAGTTTCTTGGTAATGATCCTCATAAATTAAACCGAAAGGTATTATAGGTTGTTTTCTTTAGTGGGGTTAGATGGGTAAAAAGTGTTAAACTCGCGTCAAGATCACGTGACCTTCGTCGCGTCAGGATCGCTTGACCTTTGACCCGTAACCGACAACTGACGTCATACAGAGTGTTTATTTTTCTAAGTATGCTAAGAAGCTTCGTAGCTTAGCGGTAAGCGCTTCAACTGTAAGTTCTTATGGTTTCAGATAGTACCGGGTTCGAACCTGGGCTTCTGACACTTTTATTATTCATAAGTTTTCTCTGACAAAAAATTAGCAGAATATTAGTGATAGGTTCTATGATTGGCGCTATATTATAGGTATGGTATGTTCTTTTTACCTTTTTCTCTATATATAACGAAGAAAGAAAGAAAAAGTTTTCAATTCTGCCGGCACTCCCGGAGTGCGGGTTGCACTTTTTTTTATTCATTTTTCTTTTTCACTTGCCATATTCTACTCTCTTATAAGCATTATTACATTAAAACATTTACGGCTTCCGATCGAGATGTCCCGGGTTGAAACTCTTGCCTTTACAATACCGACATGAATTTTAAATCAATCAATTTGGCTTGAAGTATTTCGGTTCCTAGTACAGTCAGCATCAGATCAATCTTGACTAGTAAAGTACTCAAAATGATTTTATTACCTAGTAATAATACCAAACTGTTTTATTGATTCAAATTCTATTGTCGTCTGAACTAAAGGTGTGTACTAAATATCAGAATAATCAGTCTATAGGTAGAGTACTTTGCTAATGGAGATTGATCTGATGCTGACGATAGTCTTATGAAAAATCCTTTACCTATATTCAAACATTTCTTGCATATAAATTCTTAGAAAATAGGACACTCGGTCCTTTGTGGGGCTTATGTGTGGACATGGGTCCAACATGAAGAGGTCCTAAGAGATTTTAAATTTAAATTGGATGTTACATTCACCGTACTCAATCTGCGTTTACACTACGTAGCAGTTATATTGCGATTCCCAGTCGGTTTCATAGTCAATTATGCAAAAGGAAAGTCTATTTTCAGCTATATCGTACTGAATAGACTGCTGGGACTTTATTTGTCACCTTCATCTTCATCTTTCGGTTCTTCCTGATGTATCTGAGGTTCCGGCTAAGCCCGGTTTCTACTTACTCTTTCTTCCCGTTTTGGTTTGGCTCATAGGGGTTTCATGGGAGCGTGGGAGTAATTTCCATCTGATTTCCAAACCTCAAGAGTCAAACTCAATACCACGTGTATTTCTTTGTGTTACATCATAAGCAGTTATAATAAATAGTTATTTACTTATTGCAATAATGAAGAAGGTTGCGTGACTTTTAACCGTGCAAGACTATTATAATAATCTTGCCACTGATACGGGCTATAAAGTGCAATAACACTCTACTGCCACCACCAATTGTAACCAATGTTTGACATTTAAATTTTCCACTTACGTAACGTTGTACTGACAGTAATGACATGTAATAGTTTGAAATTACAAACTTTCATTGAGTTCTGTTTGCTCGTGGCTTTATTTGAGAAGCGACTGTTCTTGTACGTAATTAGTATGTTTGTGAATTTCTTGAGGCAGTTCATAAGTGTTTAGTTTTTAAAACCTTTTCTTACTTAATTTTTTAAGTAATAATTTAAAATTTTAATTTTAATGTGTAAGAGAGGAAGAGTGATTACTGTTTTGGTGCAAGCAAATGTCAGTTTTAAGGCCATCGTGAGTGGATGGATATATCTAACTGACGATAACCGCATGCCATCACGGGTTTTCAGATTCCGAGGTGTTGGACTACTAGCACATCCCTCGCACCCTGGCTGACCCTGTGCCGACGGATTTCAAGGACAGGTGGGCCGGTACCTGAAACCCTCAGTTCTGCGCTCAATAACCAGCCCGCCCCTTGCCTACTCTGCATTGTTCCCTCTACTAGTCATAGGGATGCAAAACTCTCCGAATGGCTCCAGCCGCTTCCATCACGGCTGGTATTTGACGTTTGCAGCTGGCGTTCTCAACAGTACAACACCAATGGTAAAATACACGGGAATTCTTATATCCTACTTTGCTAATAATCATGTTTTATAACAGTATTATTAGAATTATACTAACGTACGAATTAATCAAACTCATGTAATAACGTCGAAATAACGTGCCACATGTTTAACTAGACCTCATATGAAGCACTTGATAATTGGCTACATGTTTGCTTTTAATTAGAAGCAGCCAAAATCATCTCTCAGCATTTTCATTAGTATTACTTTATTAATTATGCGTAGCAAGATTTTATCAGTTATTACACCTAGCTCTAGAAGAAGATGTATCAATTATGGCCCTTTGAAGAGAAATTCATACTTTTCTAACTTGAATTGGTTTAGTTCAACAGAGAAATCTCACGATAATATAGCGTATATATACTTAGTGTTTTATAAATACTTAGTTTTTATTCGTACGGTGGGTAGGTAACATCTCTAGTGTTTATAAAGAAAAAGGATTCACTGACGAGACCTATTAATGACGTACAGTATTTTTGAACAATTATTGTCTCATGCATGCAGTTCTAACTTTGACATATTTTTCCCTTCGCTACAAGGTTAGGTTGTCGAATTTTGATGAAATTTCAAATGTGGCTGACAAATAATAATACTTTATATACAAACTTTATTATAGACGTTCTACAGTAAAAAAATCTTAAACAAAGAAAAGAACCTATCCTATTTTACCTCCCTTCATACGAGAATGAGTCCCATATTTACTCTGAAGAAATTACATGAGGAGCCAATCGTCAATTACACAAAGTCGACCCCGCAAATACAACGTCTAGCGAGCTGACACTTTGAGAGCGAAGACTCTTCAAACATAGTTTCCAATATTTACTTAGGAGGGAAGAATTTGTAGGGACCTCTGGCCAGCAAAGTCGATCCCTTGCCGTGATACGTCACACATTCGTTTATCTGTGCAAACACATATTTGATGATATAGCGTTGGATGTTAGTGAAATCTTAAGAAATGTTGAAGTCTTGAGTGGGGCAATGGGTAATTCGGTTTAGTACTTTAGTTTGTTATGACACAAGAGTCTACGATCAATCGTGTAGAAATTGTTACACGTACAACACGGCACGTTTGGCACAAGTATTAATTAAAGTGTGACAAAATATGTTACAGCAGTGTACCCAGACCTCCCATGAGGATCCAATTGCGCTTCCAGTTGGAACAAAAAGTGTTACGATATTTTAATGTAGTTGCAAGTACGTTGGTATTGTACTGTTCGCAGTCTCGTAAGTGACTTCGCATATATAATAAGACTACTAGGATTAGACCCGTTCATGTAGGTTGGCAATCGAACTACAAGCTATAAGTTGAATTTACAAACATTAAAAACTATTTAAGAATTCAATTTTGCCAAAGTATACGCCAGTTTAGGTGAAGACTATTGGCAAAAGCTTCCATTGAATTCAGAAAATCCCATCAAATTAAGAATCTGCACACTCACCATTGCTATACTCTCAAACTATTCTTTCCAATCCACTCTACATCTTAGTTTCTATTTCGTTCTTTCACTATACATTAGAAAAGGACGGCTGTAAATAATCGGTTCAATAATAAGGAGAACTATGAAGTTTGAGATCCGAAGTTTGAAAATAGGATTTGTCTTTTGAGGCATCATACAGAACTGCTGACGGTACATTTGTCATCGGATCGTAAGATCTTTTAGAACTTTCTTTAGTTGGTTCCATTTAGGATCATTTAATTTTATCATGCTGATCATTTAAAATGTAAATGAATTACAGAGCTCAATGTGCAGCGTAAGAGTTTTGATGACAAGTAAATGTACGACACTATTGAAGATTAAAATTAGCTCTGGTTCTAAGTTTACTGTAGTATAAATAACTAAAATATGTTGCACTCAAACTGTTTAATAGAACCCCGAGGCGGTCTTAACCAGCTTGCCGATGAAGAAACGCATTTTTGCACACAAACCACACGAAATGAAACAAAGCAAATTCAACATTATCGAAAGAGACTTTCATAAAAGTTCCACCAACTAACAGTTTTATATACGCGTTAAGAACTGACCAAGGCCGTTGTTTATTGTGCCACAAAAAATCCTCTTGAAGCTGCTTGATAAACTCCTAAGCAATTAGGAGACGCGGAAACTCGTAAAAGTTTAACATTGTAATGCTTAATATAATTTCAGTTATCTCTCTTTATGACTAACGTTTCACGAAAGAGTTTTGGTAATAAAATGAGTGGCGACAGATGAGTCATCATCAAGAGTCGTATTGTTTTCTTAAGTGAAGTGAAGAGCATTATTAAGGTACAATTAGCCTAGTGGTATGGGTAATGAACTGCTGAGACGAGGTCTCGGGTTCGATGCCAGGTTTTCCATGGCACACACCAATGACTTTTCGATGCTTTTCGAAGTTATGTGTTATTTATCGCAGGTTTATAAGTACCCAGTTAATGGCAATAGGCTCGCCACCTATTACATTGGGACCTAAACATAAACCGGCGAAATGTGGGTGCTAGCACCTCTGCCTACCCCTTCGGGGATAAAGGCGTGAGTTTATGTTACAATTGAACAGTATACGTGAAATTAGTATCATTCCCGCGAACCAGTCATTGGCATATACATATTTAATTTTTTTTCTTCGAAACAGCACCATGTAGAAGCCGAAATGAATCAAAAACAATAAACAATATTAGTATCACATTCAATTCAAGTATATTTCAATGTAGGATGGTCTGCTGCTACTGTGTGCGGTTCGCAACGAATTTATACCTTTATGGCAAATATTTTTTTCGAAAACGACCACGGACTGCCCTGCACCGTCCATCATGCAACACGTTTTTACATAGCGTTGCGGTAGGTGCGATTTGATTTGACCCATCCACGTAATCACAAATCGACATTATCATAACTTTAATATTATTTAAATTCTTCATACTTTTCAGCAGCAATGGTCATGAGATATTAGATAAAAGAATTTGATACAATTTTTTTTTTCTTAAATGTATATTTTTGATACAGACTCCTCCACAACCTCCGTGGCATGGCGGTAGTGAACGCAGCGGGTACGCAGGAGGCGCTGCTTCATTCCTCGCTCAGTGCATCAAGTATTTGGATGCATGAATATGGGTATTTGCATTGGTCTGATCGTGCCTCGGAGAACACGTTAAGCCGTCGGTCCCGGTTGCCATACAAACATCTATAGAGGTCGTTAAGGGTAATTGGAGCCCTAAAAATCCAACAACTGGTCTAACTGCAATGCTTCGATATCGCCTTTGTGTTGTGGAGGTCATGCCAGATATCAACGGAAAATATCGACGTTCAGCGAAATCCACAGTTGAACTGGTAAAACGGACCGCAGACTCCAAATAGGAAGCATCGAATGCAACAGGGATTAACGCTAGGATGAAAAAGATATATCCTTGACATGTGTATACACTGGAGTATAAACTGTTAAAATATTAAAATTGACTTTTGTGGAAAAGTTTTTCAATATTATGTTATCAAAGAACATTTCAAAAATAATAATAAATAGATATTTAGCGTTATTTATAGTATGAAGAGAATTTACCTAAAATGTTTCGTTCGTTAACAACAAATTATCTCATAATCAACATTTTTGAAAAACAAACCTAATTCATTATCGTAACGACAAAACAAAACTAGAAAAAAATAGTTGTCATTTTATGTTTCATGTGATGTGACTGGTATGAATTAACATCTCTGTTACGTGGTTTATTTGTGATAGTTAGTTTGATTATATCATCTTTGAATTATCGTCAAATTTTACTTCCCGGTATCACTGGTCTATGTATAAATAAAAAATGAAGTCGGAAAGTGTTAATAGCTCGACTCATTGGGATGACAGGCGCACGCAGGCAGATACTAAAATAAATTTATTCGATTAGGTTCGTTATTTTTGCAAACTTTGAACGTGAAGGGGGAGGGAGTATCTTTATGTGTACTTCACTGAAAGTTCAAAAAGAAGTTGGGTACTCTGCCCTCACACTTGTTTCCCTATTCTTGTAATCCCAGATACTTCAAGCGTGGCGTGAGAAAGCATTTGTCAAAGTCGCCAAGGTTAGGACAGTTTGCATTTGAAATATAATATGTCCATACTGTCTGGACTTCATCCTAGTTCCTAATCAGAGTACTGATTGATTGATTGAATGATTTATTTATGTGACCCTTCCGTACACATAATAGTGACATGAAAGTGATTTATACACGTAGTGTGTGTTTGCGTGTACGTGTGTGTGTATGTTTATGTGTGTGTGTGCGCGGGGTTGGTGTGTGCATGAGAGTGTATGTTCGTGTGTGGTGATAGTTCATACATTCTAGTTGACCAAGGATTTGTTCTGTTTTGTCGTAGGTTTTGTTTTGTAGGTAATTTGTAAGTTTACATTTAAGTATTTTATTTGTGCATTTAGAGTTGTATATCCCGGGGCAAATTGCATTGGCACGACCAGCACGTACAACTTAAATTACAACAAGCCTGGTACCAAACCCGTTTATGACTATCGAAATTACTTAACCGATTAGTTATAAAATATGTACATGCTTTGTTTTCTCAACGTTCAAATATTATATCACCTAATAGGATCACTTTGTTGCCCGTTTGTCTGTGAAGACCACGGAGGATAGAAAATGATTAATTCCTTCTCCATGGTGAAGACTCTTTTCTCAGGCTTGTGTGGAGGCGTCAGTTGAAAGTTATGCCAGCTATCTCCAGGTCCAACATGACGGTCTTTCTAGCACCAGCCAAAACAGATATACAGTAGGTAATGGTTGATTGACACAGGGCAAGGTAGACTTGATTAATCGTGTGCCGACACCAATGGCGGAGTCCCTTAAAAATATAGATTAGTCGCCTTACTCGTTTTTTCGTACTCTCAACCTGAATATTCCAATTCATTTTTGCATCTAATATGTCCTCTCAAATACTTGGTTCTTGCTACCGGCGCGAGGGATGGGCAACTTCAGCCATTTGACGCCACACAGCCTGGCATTTTCGACATAAGGAGCAGGTTCAGTGGAGATAGAAAAGGGAATAACTTTAGTCTTTTTTTGAGTTTTAGGTCTCGTGCAATATTGATAGCCAGTCTCTCACCAACTCCAACAAAGAAATCATTCATCTCATTTAAGGTAGATATGGCATTGGTAGAGAATCGTATTAATACATAAGGAGGAGTAGTTGTCTGTTGTGTTTATGATATCTTTTTAATAACTTTCCACAAGGCTTTGCTGTTATTAGCCACTCTTTATAGCTCTCCTCTTTCATACTCAGTTTTTACCTTGTTTAAGAGGTTGTTGCAGAAGTTCCTTTGCAGCGCTGCAGTTCTTAATTTTTAGTGCATTATGTCCCTGTTTTGTGAACAGCGAAGCAGATCCACGGTCTGAGATTTTCTTGTCTACTTGGAATTTTCATAGTGGCCTTGAACTTGTTTATCACCGTTGACATTAACGATATGAGAAGGTCAGCAGCCTGGACCGCGTCTGTTTCGTTTGTCACAATGGTGACAATGGTGTTTTTGAGAGTTCAAAGGCGACAGATTCCACATCTATCCTGACTTCCATCCTCCGAGCGTTGAAGAAGTTAGTTTTTTCTTGGTTTATAGGCATAACAACTCGGGGGGGGGGGGGGGGGGTTGGTCTGTCACCGGGTAGTCAATAACCATGCAATAATACATAGTCGAGGCACTTTTTATCCCTAGTGAGAAAATAGTGTCCAGCAGGGCTAACATGCGCGCCACGAGATAGCTATCTCGAGGCATTTTGCCGTTTTATGTCGATATGTCGACTGTTGGTAGCATGAAGGGCTAACATGTGCGCCACAAGATAGCTATCTCGAGGCATTTTGCCGTTTTATGTCGATATCGACTGTTGGTAACATGGCAAATTTCATGGCGATCTGTCAGATGTCGACATAACTCGACTTCGAGAAATCATCTCTACTTAGTGTCCGCAAATTGTAACATACGTGCCCTTATTTACTCGAATTTTGACATTTAAAATGTTTTGTCTCTCGTCTTTCATTTGGTCGACGAGAAGTTATCTCGTGTAAACTTTTCTTGTGCTCGGTTCATTTTGGATCAAAATTTAGTACCTTTGTGCGACTGCAAGCAATTTTCGACCTTAATGACATTTCCTTTGTTACGTGTCTTTTCGCGTTAATTGATGACGCTGATCACGAATATAAGAAAAAAAATTCGATAGCATGTCATGTCAATAAGGTCGAAAATTGTATGCACAATTTTTTCTCTTTTTTAAATTAAAATGTTTTGTCTCCCGTCTTTCATTTGGTCGACGAGAAGTTATGTCATGTAAACATTTTTTGTGCTCGGTTCATTTTGGACTAAAACAGCGACTGCAAGCCATTTTCGATCTTAATGACATTTCCTTTGTTACGTGTCTTTTCGCATTAATTGATGACGCTGATCACGAATATAAGAAAAAAAATTCGATAGCATGTCATGTCAATAAGGTCGAAAATTGTTTGCACTATTTTTTCTCTTTTTTCATACCTAGCATCCCTAACTAGTCTGTGCTTTCGAGCAAATGGCCGTATCGGGCCGATTTTATCGGATAAATGTTTAAAAAATGTGTATGCCATAGACAATAATTGAAAAAGTTTGACGCGACAAAATATGTCGACGTTACTTCGCTCGAGAAGACTCGAGATGATATCTCATCTCGATTCGAGATATTTGACGACGCGCGCATGTTAGCCCTGCAGGAATTAGTCCCAGTGAGGCTGTGGTTGTGAGATAAAGATCGAACTAGTCATCGATGTTGACAGGTTTTATGTCTACGTTAACATCTTCGATTACTGTTGTATAGCCTTTAAGTTGTTCGACCACTTTTCTGAGGCTATTTAGGAAGTTGTTGTAGTGGTACGAGGTGATATCATATCGCGATGATCCCAACTCGTTACCCATGCCACATATCAAACCATTCCCATCATTGAATTCGGTTTCTGAAATGTTAACATCCATATTACTCTGTGTATATAATATGACACCATCATATAGTAATGGATTCCTAGACGTGGAATAAGTATTGTATCCGTCAATATTAGGTTCAGGGCGCGCTAGTTTCAACCAGCACTCAGTAAAAATTATGATCTCTGTAGTATAGCGGTAAGTTTGAGAGTAGTTAGAAATGCGTCGATGTTTTGGTTTGCACTTCTTATATTTTGGTACCTAATTTCAATGTACTTACTAGGTAATTCCATTAACTTAAATGTGTAGTTAATAGAAAAAAATAAAAGTCTTTGGAACCTTGCAATCACATTCAAAGGTTGAACGAATCACACTGAATTATAGTATGAAATAATACATAGGTAACCGCTGTAAAAAGGTTCCCATAGGTTGTAGGCAGCAATAGCCAACATAAATATAATCATAACATGTTTATGTATACTTACGGGACACGTGTAAAACATATATATGAAAAATACAGTTAATGGGATCCAAATTTCATAATACGCGGTATAATAGGTAAAAACACTATACTTTACTCTAACGAAAACTGATATGACAAAAATTACTCCCGGGTTTCGTATAAAAACTACGTAAATGTCAACGGCCATTAAAATTCCTTTCACGTTGACAACGTTACGCAACCATGAAATATTTTTATATCGACACCCCAGAAACACAGATGTTTATATTCACAAAGCCTTTGAGCTATGAATATTTTAATTTCCGGCTCTCCCGTCACTGAGATTAAGGAGATTCAGTTCGAAATACTTTATTAAGTGTTTACTCCAATGCGCTGTGGCGTGGTTGTAGCCAGGGTTTCTTTTTTTAAGTGTATAGTTGATAGTATAGATCTTTTGCTTGTTTGAATATAACATGTTGGAGTTTTGAGATAAGAAAACAAGTCTGAGCCTCGTTCGTTATGTAGCCGGTGCACCAACTAGCAGGCTTGGGCCGCAAAGTTGATAGGAGACTGTACCCCAAGAAATGTATATCTTTAATTCCAAAATTGTAAGTAACTTTATATTAGGCTCGCAACATAAATGAGACTCCACTTTTCCTTAAAGTGGCAAGAAAACATTGACAAGGCGGAAACATTTTTAAGAAGAGCACCTCCATCATTTGATACAATAACCACAAAATGCCCAAATTAAAATGTTAACTCAGGGAATATTAAAATAATAATTAACATTAAAATATGAGATAAGGAAGTTGTCCCGTTTCAACACGGTTTGATGAGGTGTTTTGAGGAGTTAAAAGAAAATTTGGTTTAAGAGGAAATTCGTTTTAAATTGGTAAAGAGCCTGTCATTGTCTACAGTTATCAAGTTTATTTTTAACTTTTTGTATAGGATACATCAATTTGACTTCACCTCGCCTGATGGTATTCTGTAAGCAAGTTCTCAGGAAAGAGGGTCACCATTACAAACACCTACGATGAATGGTGGCCCTCAGCTTGACGTCCTGATCAGATGCCTTCTCACGCCCCGTATAAAGGTTCCGGCATTTATAAGTATCGCATGGTCTTAGGCATGCATGGAAGTGAGATCGAGAGAATGCTTGTCAGCTTCTATGATGTCAAGCCATCGTTTCTTGGGTGTACCCCTCTTTTCAGGGCCCGGCGGAGGGGTTATGGCCAGTTATCAAGCAGAAGGGAGTAAGTGACGACCCACGTGGCGTAGCGGTAGTGCATTAAATTGCTACGTCGGAGATCGCGGGTTCGATTTCCACTTAGTGCTGCTATTAATGTGCTTGAATATGTCTATTTGTATTTGTCTGAATGTTTGTATGCATAATATGTATGTTTAAAATATATATATATATATATATATATATATATATATATATATATATATATATATATAAGTACGCTAATTCGCGTTCTAGAACCTATAACAGAACATGCTAACTTTGGATCTTGATAGCGTTGCTTAAAATATTTTTTACAATATTTAAAAACCTGAAATATAAAAAGCTGATAGCGGTAGCTTAGTGGTTAAGGAGTCGGCCTTACGAACGAGAGGTCCCGGGTTTGAATCCTGGCCATTAAACTAACGACGGGATCCCACAACTGACACAAATAATTTTGCTTAGCTAAAGGTGTTAACGGGTATATTGGTAATTTCGGTTACTAATGTTCTTTAAAAAAATACCATGGGGCGAGGTGAGGTCAAATTGACGCGTCCTATATACATAAAAAATACCTATATAAATATACCTACATAAACTAAGTAAATACAGCAAACGACATCATATAAACACAATTCTAAATTTCAATTAACAGCCGATAGATTGCCAAAGACGATCCTCGCAATATGAATGGCTCCGAAAATTACGATCGTAATTAATAAATGTTGATTTAGCATTCAACCACATAAAATTAAATATTCAAATTCTTAAAACACCGCCTCGGAGATAACGTTTTACTGTTACAGAATTGTGAAATTCCCTTATCTTTCTACCTTCTAAATGTGGGGGAAAACAAAATTTTGGACCTTTACGTAGAAAGGAATGGATTCACGGTCGGCATAACTAATTGAAATTATCATTAAAAGTTTTTATTGTTTAGATAAAGGTACGGGTGCGTCTAATTGCCGTTTTTTTAGATTGTCATGTAACAGGGTGCTGTTGAAATATATCTCGGTTTCTTTGTTGTTTTCTTATAGTGTCTTTTTCTGAAATATTAGCCTGATTCTATTGTTTGAGAACAATGAGTTCTATGTATGTAAATGTCGCCGATTAATCAGCTGTTTAATTAACTGCCTAGGCTGTTAACTAAACGGCGCCATTCAATGAACGGCCTGAATTATATTCAACCGTAACGTTTATTACAGCATTTAATAACCTGGCTGGCTATTGCTTAGGCAATTTGTAAGATAGGGCACCAACCCGAAATTAGATAGAAAATTGCATACATACACACACATACTCTCGCCTGTAATGAGGGGTATTCGGAGGTGTATTCACGGAACATTTGTTTATTAAGGAAGCTGCACAGTCCGACTTGGATAGGTGAGGTTAGAAGGTTAATGCAAGAGCGGCGCAGAGCGAAGTTCCTCCATTATTCGTCGTGGTTATTTTTTTAATAACTATGCAGAAAAATCATTTTCATAGCTGTTTAATTAAATGGCTAGGCCAGTAATTAAACGCCATCGATTCAAGCTATTTGCCTAGCCGTTAACATCATTCAGGCCGCATATTGAACGGCGCCGTTTATTAAAGAGCCTAGGCGGTTCATTGAACGGCTGAATAAATTGGTATCGGGTTTTGAGTTAAGTTAAAGTAACTTGACCAGCAAAGTACAGCCAGCCAGCAAAAATACAGACTGCCTCCGTGGCATAGCGGTAGTGAACGCGGCTACTACACAGGAGGTGCGGCTTCGATCCCCGCTCAGTGCATCGAGTATTTGTATGCTTGAATATGGGTATTTGCATGTATGTGGTCGTGCCCCGAAGAGCACGAAAAGCCGTCGGTCCCGGTTGCCATACGAGCATCTATCGCGGTTATTACGGGAGTTGGAGCCCTCAAAAATCCAACAACTGGTCTAAACTGCAATGCTTCAGCCAAATCCGCAGTTAGACTTTTGAATCTTTATATCTCTAATTTATTTGTACTGTTGGTTGGTGGCACTTTGTGGAATAAGTTGTTAAACATATTGAGAACACTTGTACTTTTTCCTCAGTATTTATTTCTAGAACCTGATCGGTTTCGCCATATGGCATTTTCAAAGGTCTAAATTGATGTTTAAGTACATAAACATCAATTTAAACCTATGAAAAAGTACATAAACATCAATTTAAACCTATAACAAAGTTCATAAACATCTATTTAAACGTTTGAAAATGCCGTAAGGCAAAACCAGTCAGGTTCAATGATAAATACTGTGGAAAAAGTACGAGTATTCTCAATATGTGTCAACTTTGATCCATTGTCGAAAAAAATTCTTACCCGGGACCTCACAATCGCAAGACCGTTTCCTTACTCAGTAATCTACCAACACCGGATTCTTCAAATTCCTAACTTAAGACAGATAATCAGGCTCATTTAACCATTTAACTTTGAACTTTGATCCATTGTCGAATTTTCCCGTTGTCGTTTAGTTACCAATTCCATTGAGTTTTTAGAGACGTTGATAGATCGCCCCGGGCCGGGCATTCTGCTAACACCGGTTATACTCTGGCAAATGGTCTAAACAATCAGCGATTTTAATATAATTATATTTCTGTAGACCTTTTAAACCACCAAAGTGATAAAATAACCTATAGTGATATACACCAGTAGCGAAGAGTGTAAATTTTAAAAACGAAAACCTGTGGGAAAAGCCTTACCTCGATTTAGTTTGTCACGCACAATGCGACTCATTGGGAACCCGGCAGGTTTCGGAATAAAGGGACTTCTAGACATTGCTATACCCTACACACATTACAAAAGATCTGAGATCGAATGTGACATTTCATTTTGAAACTATTTACATGTCCATCGCCATGTTAGAAAAAATTTTTTTCCTAAAACGGATTCAATAACATATGGTACAACGGATTCAATAACATATGGTTGAATGTCTAAAAATACTGATCAGGGTGAATGGCGACCCCATAAACAATTCAAGATCAAGCTAACCTTACCTGCTAACCAATACATCTACTGATGATAACGCTCTAAGGGCGCTCCTCGAAAATTCGTATAAGTCGAACCAATTCAATGCAATTTACTTTCAATTCGATTCAATTCAATTCAACTCTATGCACTTATTTGGATTCAATTCAATTCAAAACGGGAGAGAGTATCAGCGGACCCCGGGCTCTGAAGTAAAAGCCTCAGATGCAACTTAAAACAACGCTAAAATGATTTAGCATATTATGTTGCTTCAAAATTTCATAACTATAAACCCACTGGTCCCTTAAAATTTGTACCCTGCACATACTCGTCTCCCCAATACCTATTATATTATTATAGACTCCCATTCGTCCCGTAGTCTCTGCAATAGATTCGTATTCGTAGGTTTATGAGAAACAATGTTGACGTCTGTGATGTGTGCGGTGTGAGTTGCACATCATGCTTTACCGCGATCCGACGTGAGGTATAATGCAGCCTGGAGTGACACATCATTTATCATGTTCAACTACTGTCATTGTGTGCGCACATATCCGACAGTACTATATCTATTCTGTGGTATTATCAGAATATAAATCGGAATATCTTCTTCATTTTAGCATTAATTCTAGTCGCATCCGAGGCTCCACTTTTCCAATCTAACTATGGGTATGGCTATGGCAATCCACTACCGATATAGAAGTTCTGCAGTTAGGCAGAATCGCCGAGCACTGCTGTTACAGTACCTGTAAAATGTACAAGTACTGTAACACTGGTCAATACTTATCATGTAAATTTGAACTATCATTACTTTTTAAGTTTATTATCAGTATTTCTGCAAAAGTCTCTTCACAGTTGGTGAAATACGGGTCACACCACTGCAATATACAGACATGCAGCGAATGTACAAAAAACAGCCGTAGGCCTGTACTCTGTGCTGAATATAATGTTAGACCTTGGTTATCGAATCAACTCTCACAATTACAACTCATCATCATCATCATCATCATCACCATCATCATTATAACAGCCACACACAGTCCACTACTGAACATAGGCCTCTCCTATAGACTTCCAGAACGACCGATCTAAAGCTGCCCGCATCCAGCGCTTCCCGGTCACCTTGATGGTCCATTGATAACATGATTGGTATTTATATTGTATATTGAATTAAATCTACAATTCTATTATTTTTCACATCTTCAATTAAAATACTTGTACTATTTCACATTATTTATTAATATCCTGAACAGTTTCGCCTTATTGATAATACCGTATGGCAAAACCGGTCAGGATATTAATAAATAATGTGTAATAGTACAGGTATTTTTATTGAAGATGTGTAGCAAGTGCCACCAAGTGCCACCAATCAACAGTAAAAGCAGTTTTATTTTTCAATTGCCTTTTTAGTTTAAGTGGTCAGTGTATTTAATTTAAAAATCCTTAGTTTATTGCTGAAATAAGATTACCAATTAATCAATAAGTTAACCTATTGCAGTTCACTACCGTACATAGGCCTCTCCCAATGTGCGCCATTGCTCCCGATGCTCCGCCTTCTCCATCCAGTTTTCAGATCGTCAGCCCATCTGGCCGGGAGGCGTTCCACCTTCCGCTTGCCTCCTTATGGTCTCCACTCTAGGACTGGTTGACTTCCACGGCTATCGGTAAGATAACACAGTTTATATTCTATCCTTGGTGAAATCCTCTATCTTTCCCATTTTTTATTGCCGTCTTACGTATCTCAAAACCGCTATTCGCTCATCGCTTGCAGTCCTCTCTGTATACCTACTTCTTTTCATTTACTAAGCGTAAATATAGCGCTGAAACTTTCCTATTACTGCCGTTTGAGATTGCCCAGATATCACGCAGTACAGGTCTTCAATCAAGTTGCTTTACTGGTATATAGCGCGAATATTCCTATATATGTTATTTTGAAGATGTTTGTTATGAAGCCCGGCAAATTGTTTTTATATTGAAAGATGGAAGGTGTGTCTATTTGCTGATATTGCAGTGATAGATTTTCTTTTGTGCTTTTGATCTGGGGTACGGTAGAGCCAAGCGAACTGAACACTACCTACTTTTTCTCGAAACGCTTCGTCGTTTCTTTGAACTCTCATAACTTTGCTTCGGATGATGCTAAATGGTTAAAATTTTCAAAATAGAATGCCATCAGTACAATCATTAAACATACAAAGTTTGAATGTCGTAGCTATTATACTTTAGATTTTATTAATGTCTCAAACCCTTAATTTCATCACTGACTCATCACTCACTGATCATCAAAATTGTTAGGGTACTTCCTGAAGTCCTAGAAAGCTGTAATTTGGGATGTAAGCTAATATTACTACAAAGACAACAAATAAAATTAAAAAAACCTAACCTAATTTATCCCCTGGGAATAGGAGGTGGAAGCGCAGATTACCTACTACGGTGGAAGTTTGTATATGAGACTTGCACTACAGTTTATGCTACATAAGTCAAAGTTAACTAAAATATTTCTTATAACAAATAAAAATAAGTAAGTCATAATTTTTAACCAACTTACAAAAAGTTACCGCCTATACAATGGTTTGTGCTCAGATGAATTGTTTGACATGATGCCGACAGCTACTTTCTATCACCGCACCGCTCGCCATAGACAGGGATTTCATCCTCACATATTGCGACCAGAAATGGTGCGAACCGTGCGGCACGACGGCTCCCTGCCGTGGTTTTCCAAAGCGACTACAATATGGGGTTCTTCAAGAAGGGCATTAGAAGATTTCTTCAGGGTCGGCAGCGCGAATACGACGCCCCTGGTGTTGCTCACGTCCATAGGCCACGGTATCCACTTTCCATCAGGTGGGCCGTGTGCTTGTCTACCACCTAAGTGGTATTAAAAAAACTTTTTCATGTAAAAATGTTGCCACGACGAGTTATTTACGTAGCTTACCCTGTGAAAAAGTTATCAGATCTCGTATAAGGCTAAGCTCTAAAGACTGCACGCTGTAAACCTACAAGCTCTACACTACACCTTAGGTTTAGAGCGTGCAGTCTTCAGAGCTTGGCTTTACACGAGACCTGATAACTTTTTCACAGGGTAAGCTACGTAAACTCGTCGTGGCAACATTTTTACATGAAAATATTTTTGGTCGGATTTTTATTTCATATTCATTTCATTTCTATTTAAACTTGTTCGCTTTGCTGATGGTTTAGCAAGCATTATCTACAGGGTGGGAATTAATGTAACTGTTTAATTGTAGCCGATATTGAAAAAAAGACGTGTTTTGTGTATGTTAGTGTTTTTACCCGACTGGCAAGAAGGATTATTTACATACGCTGGTCGTATTTAAAATATAACGAACGAAAATATTGTTGTTAAGTTTAGTTGTTAATACAGCAGCTCTGCCTACTCCTTCGGCGATTTACGGACGTGAATGTATGTATATAATCGCCGAGCAATGCTGTTATAGTAAACTGTGCAAGTACTGTAACACTGGGCAATACTTACCATGTAAATGTGAACTATCATTACTACAGCCTCCGTGGCGTGGCGGTAGTGAACGCGGCCGCTACGCAGGAGGCGCGGGTTCGATCCCCGCTCAGTTCAAATATTTGAATGCATGAATATGGGTATTTGCATTGGTCTGGGTGTTTCTATGTTTAATATGTATGCATTTACAAAAAAAAAAAAATCTAAATATGTTTATCCGCATTCTAGATTTCATAATACAAGCTAGTTAAGCTATGCTTACCATGGATCTAGATAGCGTTGTGTGAAATGTTGTGGAATATTTCGACTGTAGCTATTAACAAAGTCGGAACTACAAAAACACTACTTTTCAGTACGGCCAAATAAAGTTTTGAACTTGCACCAAATTCACAAATGCCCATATATTGAAACCAAATTTCGCGTAGTGCTACAGTTTTGAAAGATAATGAAGGTCGTAATGTGAATAATAAAAATAAATCTAGGAAATTCTAGAAAAAGCAGTTGTTACATTGTTAACCGAAACCGATACTAGCACACTTGTCGTAAGTGACATATCCTACAATATTTCACGTACTACGAAAGTCGTAAGTGGCACATCCTACAATGTTTCACGTACTAGGGAAGTCGGAAGTGTCACATCCAACTATTTTTCACGGTACGTAATTACAAGGTTCTGTCGGATGTGGGGGTGTTTATAGGCCTTATGTATTAAAAGAAGGCTTTAAAACTGATAAATTGTTTAATTAATATCCAATTAAATGTAAATTAAATCAAGATAGTGTAAGGTTAGTACATCGAACAGGTTAAAAATCATAAAAATTCACAATAGTAATGGAAAGTACAAGTAATTACAGTCCAGAACCACTGACGACAAAGGGGAGATGTGCTATTTCTATTGCCGTGTGGGATGCCAGTCCCTCCTGCGGCTGAGAGGCTCCACAGCGCCTGCGAGTATGGGATTGTAGGCGAGCCTCAACGCTCGTCTGCCTATCGATTCGATGGTGACAGCAGTACTCCATATGGGGCCGGACTTCTGCCTTATAAAGGAGTCGTTGCCCCGCAGTGAAGTACTGCTTCGCCCTGTTAAGCACTCCAAGTTTCTTCAATGCCAGCTAGGCCTTATCCTCCAAATGGCTGCGGTACTGGACGTCGCTTAAGATGTCGACGCCTAGGATCCCGATACTCGAGGAAATGGTACGCGGTCTACCCAGGAATTGCGGCGCTACAATAAATGGGGTTTTCTTAGAGGTGAATACACATACCTGTGTCTTAGTGGGATTGAATTGGACTAGGTTTAGTCGACCCCAATCGGATACTCCCGATTTTGGTCGCAAGTTGTTCGTGACTCTCCTTCACCTTAGACTGAGAGATATTTGCACGGCCCGTGTAACACGTGTTCCCGGTACTGTCTTCCGCATAGCAATGGATGGAGTCATCAGACAGCATATCATTTATGTGCAGCAGAAACAGGGTCGGAGACAGCACGGAGCCCTGTGGCACACCATCGTTTGTGTCCATGTGGTCCGAGCAGCTGCCATTGACGACGGCTTGGATGCTGTCGGTCGCTCAGTAGATTGTTTCCTTCAAGGTATCTCAGGAGCTGTGTATTAATCACACACTCCATAACCTTCGAAAGAAGGGATGTTATAGCAATAGGCCTGTAATTGGACGGGTCTGTCCTGTCTCCTTTCTTTAGCACAGGATGCACGAAAGCAGTCTTCCACAGGCAGGCCGGGTCGTGTTTCGCAGAGCAAGAGAGCGCGAAAAGCCGCGTAAGTACTGGGCACAATTCGGGGGCACAGCGCCTGAGCACCCTCGCCATATATACCATCCGGCCCACTCGACTTCCAAACATCAAGGGACTTGAGTTCCCGCCGGACCACCCGTTGCGTGATTTTAACTTCAGGCATGGAAACACCACAGCTGGGGAGAATAAGTGGCTCGGCATTCCCGTCATTCACTGTCGAGTTTGACGCAAAGAGGTTACCCAAAAGATCGGCTTTCTCCTTAGCGCCATCGAGTTTCGGCTCTGCACAAGGCTACCGTCGAGTTTCTGCGGCGGCGGAAGGCAAGAGTGGCAGAAGTTTGGCCGTTTGCTCGCTCCTGCTGCGATCCAGCGGTTGGGAATATAGCATTCCATACCCGTTAGAATCGCTTCAGCGACTACTGTTGCACAAGAGCTTGAATCGTATGAAGTGAAGCAAAGCCGCCTCCACGGGTACAACGAGAAGAATTCTCGCAGTCCGTTCCAGTATACGGACTTGTAGTGGCAGACATGCCGCCAATGAGGTGGCCGCGGTGGTTCTGGCCACATGAGAGTCACTTGCGCCCAGACGACGCTTTGGTCCGAAGTACCGAGTGGTGCCTCCACTCGGTACGTAGTCAGCAGAGGGTCCAATAAAGACTCTCTGTGGGTCTCGATATCTGGTTTTCTAGTGATAGAATGCACCAGTTGCGAGAACCCATAGGTCAGGGCGTAGTGAGCAGCCCTTCCCGTAAAGTCAGTTCTGTGCGACCCAACCACTCCACATAGTGAGCGTGAAAGTTCCCCAAGAATACCAAGTCCGCGACAGGGTACTGCTCAATTACTCTGTCCGCCGACCGCACCTACGCTCAAAAAGTTGAGCCGTGACCAGGTAACCGCTATGAGACCTGTAGACGCACGCATAGATACGGGTGTGGCCACCGTGATCCATACGTACCCATAGAGTGGACAGGTCCCTGTCTTCAAGGCCGTTTAGACAGCGACAGCAAACGTCATCCCGGACGTACATGCATACCCCGGCTTTACTCAGGAAGTTCTGCTCGGGTTTGTACCCGGGGTATATAAGGTAGGCTGTATCGGCCTGGCATGATATTTGGGTCTCCTTCAGAAAGAATAAGGTCGGCTTTGATGTCTCAAGATGGTGATGGACCTCGTTAAGATTGGTGTGGAGGCCCCTGATGTTACAGAAGTCAACTTTCATTGTGGATGAAGGTGCCGCTGTAGAACGTCTATTCTTATTTTTCTTGGCCATAATAAAAATAGGAGGGTAAGGTATAGAGAGTCTCTATGCCTTCAGTGTAGAAGACAAAGTAAGGTTTCTCGCCACCGCAAACGAGCTAGGCTTGTGTGATTGGCGGGCGCGGTGGGCGGACGGGCCCCGGGTCACCTCCCAGATACTGCCAAGTCTACTCCGGTTTCCTTCTCCGGCACGACTACTGCATCGGGAACTTTACACAGGCTGCTGGCTCAACCTCCTGGAACGGAGATTGTGATCCCCGGGTTCGGGAACCGTACAACCTGCGGGCAGCCAGCGGTTAACCGTTTCACCGGGTCTCCCTGACCGCCGCGCCAACATTTCACTCCCGCACTAGTCAGTGGTGACATCCAAAGCCTTTGGTCTTCCCACTGACAACACAGAGCCTCTCCAGTGAGCTCTGGCTACCCTGCTCACCGTCGGGAACACAACACCAGGTTACTATAACCGCGGTATTCTGTAGGACGAAGGTACTTCCCCAGTCGGACTGCTCAGTTGTAACGGGAGGTACCGTCGTGTCCTACCTTCTAAAATAACATACCTATAATTAAAAATGTCACATGAGGCAATAGAAAACCAGTCAACTCTTCCTAATTTTAGCACTATTACCATATCCAACCTTCATTATTGTATAACTGTTTTAGAAATAAAGTCGATACTAACACATCCAACATCTAAATTTAGTAATGTACAATTAAAAATGGTGGTAGTACCATTTATGACAAATACTTTCATTATAAGAACGAATAACAAAGTCGGTAGTGCCATATCCGACAAAAACGTTTAATAGAAGAACAAGTAACAAAGTCGACACTACCATAACCGACAAAAACGGGAATGTTAGGTCCAAGAAACAAAGTCGGTAGTGCCATATCCGACAAAAATGAACGAACTCAAAGCGCACAATAATGTAGAATGTGGTACATTCGATACAGGTAATAAAATAATAATCCGTTAACAATGTGGGATTTGACACATACTACAATCTTAACCGTTAAAGTACGCCTAGATCGAGACATTGTTATTTATACTAAATACTGCACATTTACGTAAAATAATAATATAAAAATATAAAACACGCACGCGCAGTCGCCCCGCTAACAATGAGCGAAGTGGCAGAACCGCGCGTTGCGCGCGCGCCCCTTCCCCTTCTTAGCCCCGCGAACTTTGTAGTAACATACCTACCTACATTATTATTCGTACGCTCCTATAAAATCCGACTTTGTTAATCTAGAAATACTATGATAGCATTTAGTTTCAAATTTGAAAGTTTGCGAGAACAAAGTTATAGACGTTTGAAGACCTCAGGAGCAATAAAACGAAAATCGCCAAAATGTAGTTCCGACTTTGTTAATAGCCGCAGTCGATTTATTTGTTGTGGAATATTTGGAATATTTTTAAGTTTATTATCAGTATTTCTGCAAAAGTCTCTTCGCAGTTGGTGAAATACAGGTCACACCACTGCAATATACAGGCATGCAGTGAATGTACAAAAAACAGCCGTAGGCCTGTTCTCTGTGCTGAAAATAATTGAATCGTCGGAAACGTGCTACGACGTCAACGTATCGCCTACGTAGATGCCTACGGCGTAGTTTTTAGGCGATGATCATTTGGTATTTGCTACTATTACTGAAAAACGTAGCTAGGTTAAGTTGAATGAGGAATGAGGAGGCTGGTGAAGGATTGGGTATTGTGAGAAACATTGGGAGAGATTGGAGAACACCTTTTGGGTACCAGTCATCACTTTCTAGTAAGTGCACACCTTCTAAACGACAGACGACGTTTTACGCAGGCGTTTTGCTTGGGTTAGCAGGTCATACGACATTCACTCTCCCAAAAGTCAATGAACGATAGTGGTGATAACAGTTATGCATACAATATTTTAGTTTTTGAATGAAATTTTGAAGCATTTACTATGCTAACTTTTCAAATCGATTAAGATAGGAAAAAGTGAATGCCCAGGTGGGACTCGAACCCACGATCTTTCCCTTACAGGGGGAATGCTCTGACCACTGAGCCGGTGGCTCAGTGGTCAGAGCCGGTGGCTCAGTGGTCAGAGCATTCCCCCTGTAAGGGAAAGATCGTGGGTTCGAGTCCCACCTGGGCATTCACTTTTTCCTATCTTAATCGATTTTAGTTTTTACCTTAAGTAAACTTTAACTTTTAATACACCTCAGGCAACCCCTTCAGGTACTTACAGGTGTGAATATATGCTCATTGTATACTTTGGTTATATTTTAATAGTGTATTTTTGAAAGAATTACATTTTAATTGAAACAATATTAATAGATGCTCTGTGACGTAGTGGTAGCATAATCAAAAGTTCCAAGTTGAGAAAAGCCTCAGAAACTTATTGATAAAGCGTCAGTCATCGACATAATTTTGTCATCTAACTTTTTGTCAATGCATGAGTATAACGAAGAATTAAATGGTTTATAATTGTAACTTATTTCAGGGTCGTTACGGTGAAGTATTGCCCTCGAGCTTAATAGCTTTTATTATGATGAACATAAAATTTTAATAATCTACACTCTATTCCAGTGAAATGTGCCTAAAATAGCCCAGAAGTTATAATTTAGTTTCTCTAAAGCTGTATTGAATTAACAGGTTTTTACTCCATAATGATATGTCATTATTAAAGCTTAAATGTTTCTACTATGTAAAGTTCAGCAAAAATTAAAAAGATATTAACTAACTAAGAAGTCAAACGAAGGGTAGGATGCCCCCTGGCCAGATGGACCGATGACCTGAAAAAGGTGGCTGGGAAGGACTGGATGCGGAAGGCGGAGGATCGTACGAAATGGTGCACATTGGGAGAGGCCTATGTCCAGCAGTGGACTGCAGTGGGCTAATTGATTGATTGATTGATAACTAATATTGTTTCTATTGCTTTTTTGTTAAGTTTTTAAGTTGTTTCATTGTGAAGTGGGTCAGCCCATTTCTTCCTATCGGTGTCACAGAGGGCGACTAAGAAATGGGGCTATTCTCTATATGACATTAAACATACAGCCCACGAATAAGAGCGTTTTCACACTCATTCGATATCCGATATCCGACATCCGATATCGGAGGGAGTCAAATGTATGAGATATGTGTCTGTCTTTCACATTGTCCGGCCCGATATCGGGTATCAGAGCCAACAGCACTGTGTTGCCCCGATATCGGATCACAATAAGACTAAAACAGCGACTGCAAGCAACTTTCGACCTTAATGACATTTTCTTAGTTACGTGTCTTTTCGCGTTAATTGATGACTCTGATCACGAATATAAGAAAAAAAACTCGATAGCATGTCATGTAAATCAGGTCGAAAATTGCTTGCACTATTTTTTCTTTCTTTTCATCCTTAGCATCCTAACTAGTCTACGCTTGCTGTCTACGGTGTACGCTACTAGTGTACGCTGTATCGGGCCAATTTTATCGGATAAATATGAAAACAGCACAAGGTGTCGGCTATCGGATGTCGGCCAATGGCGTCCGACACCGATATCGGATATCGGATATCGGATGAGTGTGAATATGCTCATCCGATAACTGCCGAATCTGCCATCGCGTAAACACTGATCTGTGTGAATAACTAATTACTCTTTTTGATTAAATCATATTTATAGACTTAAATAACGTGAATTATGTTTGATATTTAATTTAAATATTCAAATATGCAGTGTAAATGTTATCTTCAATGAATATTACGATTTAAAACATTAAGTGATAAAAGTGTACTGAAGAGTGACTGTTGTAAATACTAAAAAAGTTTACAAAATTAGTGATGGGAGTGACTACATAGTGTAATATCCACGCGCATTAGACAAGTTCCGAGTCTAGGTAAGACTATTTTCATAAACTAGACTCAGTTTCAAGTTTACCTGCATACGTTAGTGAAAAAATTTATTTGAATTTTGACACTGCAAAAGCACTGTCGATAATAGCAGTGTCATAACATAAGACTTGCTGCACAGTGACATCTAGCGGTGAATAGTAGTACTAAGGGAATTAATTAAATAATGACATTGTTGACACTAATTGACATAACCGCTGGTGTTACTACGCTGAAAAATAATAAAATAATGAAAATATTGTGAATAGCACCATCTATGAGTGAATAGGTGAACAAAAATTGACAGCAATTTACACGAGTTTGAGTGTTGTCAGCATTAATAAGATAAATTAACAAGACTTGGAGATACCACATCAATAAATTTTATATAAAATAGTAGAAATTATAATACAATGGAGAATCAAAACGTTACCTTCAGAAAGCAAAACAAACAAATGTCGATATCAATTTCAGAGTCAAGCATGTTCGATGCCACTATTAGGAGTCTACCAAATGACTCAATTGAAGATGAAAGAATAAATTTACTCACCGAAAGAATTGATAAGTTGACTATGGAATTGCAAAGCGCAAACCAAGAGATCGACCTTTTATCTTTCGAAAACACACAACTGAAATCCGATCTAGAAAAAAGGAATAAAGTGATAGAATTATATAAGAAAATTGAAACGGGTGACATTAAATGTTCCACTCCTGCGTCAAAGCGTACAGCACAAGGAAATGCCAAAATTCGCAGCCTGACGTTTACGCCCTTAAAACAAACCATGAACACGAAAATCACTACAAACTCTTCAGGATTCGTACATGTAGCGCCGAAGGAGACAAATAATTTCACATTTTTTAAGAAACAAAAAGAATTAGAGATAGAAGAACGCCATCACACTGAGAAATTGAAAGATATCTACCAGGCGAAAGAAACAAAACTCATGACATGGATCAAACAAAATATCAAGAAAAAAATTACATCCAGGCTAAGAAACAACGAAAGGTGACAAAAATAGTTATTATAGCTGATCAACAAGGGCGAGGAATGCGGGCAACCCTTCAGAGATTGGTGGGAGCAAGTTATGTTGTCACCAGTTATTGGAAACCTGGCGCAAGGATTCTAGATATCCTCAACGATACCGAAACAAACACAATAAGGGACCTTACAGAAAATGATTATGTTATAGTAATGGGGGGAACTAATGATATTAATCCATACGAATTTAAATCCTATTTTATAAACTTTATGCACTGTTTTAAAAATACTAATATATTAATTTGCGAAATACCGTATAATAAGAACCTGAATGAAACAAGACTCAATTATGAGTTAAACTTCATGTGGAGTCAATACCCACATGTAACATATGTTGATGTAAATTATTGTAACTATTATCCACATCAGAAACACTTCACTTTAATTAAACCTTTATCGGTCGTTATTACAGGAAATACTCCGTATAACATATAGGTTAAGAATGAAACAACATAACCATAAAAAAACATTGACTACACAAGATAAATCCACACAAACAAACAATGTATGCGAGGATCCCGTGCCGATATTGGAATCCCCGGTGAAGTCTATAGAAAATCTACATAATTTTCGTCTCTAAAAGTAAAGTTATAAACATACTTCACCAAAATATTGATGGCCTTATAGGTAAATCAAACTTGTTAGAAATTCATATTGATGATTTATCGCGAAATGGTAAGGTTATTGACGTGTTGTGCATTACAGAACATAATATGCTTCAATGTGATGTCAACACACTAAAAATAGACCATTATGAACTTGCGTCTTTCTACTGTAGAGAAAATAGATAGGGAGGATCATGCATTCTAGTGAGGAATAGCCATAAATAACAGATATCAAGGAGTTTTGCATACCAAAACTCATAGAATGTAGTGCAATAAAATTAACAGAACACGATGTTATAGTCCTATGTATATACAGACCACCAAGGGAAGATAGTAAATCTCTTAATAGGTTTTTTCAAAACTTCCAGTATCTGTTGCAGAGATATTGTCTAAAAAATTAAAAAGTGGTTATTTGCGGAGACTTTAATATTGACAAACTAAAAGTAACAAAAACTAGTGTTCAGTTTGAAGAAATATGTACGTGCTTCAATCTCAAATTTGCTATAAATCAGGTCACTCGACCAGTAAGTGGCAAGTGCATAGACAACATCATTTATAGTGTTCGCGGCTGTCAAGCCGAAGTAACTGAATTAGCTCTATCGGACCATAAAGCACAAATATTGTCCTGTCCAGTTAGAGAATACTACACTCTTCCATAATGGTATATATTCAAACGTGACTATAGTTTAGGCAATATGACGAAGTTTAAGCAATGTTTGACAAAGCTTAGTTTTATTGACATTTATAATTCGGACGAACCAAATATAGCATATAATAATTTTTTTGACATATTCACTCTATTTTATAATTTGTGTTTCCCTGTAATAAAACGGAAATTAACAAGAAATATAAAGCCTCGGTGGCTGAGTAAAGGCATTAAGATATGCTCGCGCCGAAAACGGGAACTACTGAATAAGTATAGAAAAAATCCAAATAGACAAAATAAAAATACTTTTAAAACCTACAGTAAGAGGCTTAATAGGATTATTAAATTGACTAAAAAAGCACAAAATGATTTTAAAATAAAAAATGCAAAAAATAAGTCACAGGCCACATGGAAGATTATAAATGAATGTAAATCAAACACTCCTAAAGAAGAAATTAGCTGTATAAAACATGATGACAAAATAATTAGTGATCCACAACAGATAGTGCAAGCATTCAACGACTTCTTTTTAAATAAGTTCCAACCTTCTTCAGTAGATCATTCCAAAAGCTATAAAACTACTTTGGCATGGAATAAAGAGAACTCGATGTTTATGAGTCCAGCAACTCCATATGATATGCATAGAATTATGAGAGACCTAAAGAATACTTCAAGTACAGGTTATGACGGGATATGTACAAAAGTTGTTAAGTTCGTGTCCATTATCATAGCAGATCCCTTAAGCCATATAATGAATCTATGTACTAGTTGTGGTACATTCCCTGATAAGTTAAAGACAACAATAACCGTTCCTCTTTTTAAAAAAGAAGATAAGGAAAATATGCAATTCTATAGACCTGTAGCACTGATTCCTATATTCTCGAAAGTTCTGGAAAAACTCATGCATCAATGTTTATACGAATACTTAGAAAAAAACAAAGTACTAACCGATGAACAGGTAGGGTTCAGAAAAAATAAAAATATTAACGAAGCGATCTACAAATTCCTCTTTGAGGTTATGGGAAGTCTGGAAAGAAAGTTACCAGTTTACGCTATGTACATGGATCTGACAAAAGCATTCGATTACGTGGATCACACTATCCTAATAGAAAAGCTATATACTTACGGAATAAGGGGAAATGCACTAAATCTTATAAAATCATATCTTAAAGAAAGAAAACAGGTTACTCAAATAAATAGAATTTGCCCCCAATATAAAATAGAGGTAAAATACACATCAGAAATGAGGACAGTAACAGAAGGTGTGCCTCAAGGAAGTGTACTGGGTTCTTTGCTGTTCATATTATATATTAATGATTTTCCACGATCAATAGGATACCCAATGATTCTTTTTGCGGACGATAGTACAGTCGTTTATTCGGGACAAGCAATAATGAATAATGTAGAATTTAATATAAACTGTAACATGGATAAAATTATCAAATGGTTGACATCAAATAATCTATTAATTAACTTTGACAAAACATACATTATGACATTCGGTAATAATTCACAAAACTTAAGCGACATGAATATAAGACATTTAAATAAAACTAATATTGAAATCGGTAATACAAAATTTTTAGGGCTACATATTGACTCAAATCTAAATTGGAGAACACACATTGACATATTATGTAAAAAATTAAATAGTTTCTCGTATGCACTTTATATGCTGTCTAGAGTAGTGAACCGGGATGCGGTAATAACAGCATATCATGCCCACGTGACTTCAATATTGCGATACGTGGTTATATTCTGGGGCAATTCAACGGACAAAGAAAGGGCATTTAAGGGACAAAAAAGATGTTTAAGAGCCGTGTGTAAATTGCAACAGACAGACACATGCAAGCCATACTTTGTACAATTAGAAATACTTACCCTGCCTTGTCTGTATGTATATGAAGTTGTGGTTTTTGTGAAAAGTAATTTGAGCCGTTACACTACATATAACAGTGTTCGTAACTGTCATAAAATATGCATTCCTCAACATAGGACCGCACTATATGATAAGAGTATTTTCTGTATGGCTCCTCGTCTATATAATAAGTTGCCACGATACATTTTAGAAGTGGAAAATCCAAATGTATTTAAAAAAAAAGTATTTCACCTACTTGTAACGAAAGCATATTATACTATTGACGAATATCTTAAAGACAGTTTGTAATCAAAATGACTAAGTATTATTGTTATTATTTAAAATGACTAAGTACTAAGTTAAAAACTTAATGTAACAATTATCTATTTTGAAATTTGGACATTTTTATTATTGGGTACTAATTTTTTAATTTTTTTTATTTTGACATCTTTAAATTTGTCTTTGCCAATCGGTTGAGCTACTTAGTTGACATTTAACTTGTGACATTTAATTTGTAAGTACTTTATTTTATTAATGAAATTGTAAATTTGCATACCTTTTGGGTGGAATACGGAATGAGGAAACTTTAAACAAATGTAATACCATAATATATATACCTGTATTCGCAAATAAAGATTGATTATGATTATGATTATGATTACGCTCTAAGTGTCCGCGTGACGGCAATAGGCTCGCCCCCTATTACTAAATATAAATAAAAAAAAACGTTCATAAAGTTTTATAAATAAATAATTGGCGAAATATGAGTGGTAATAGGAACATCCCTGCCTACGCTGTCGGAGATTTATAGGTGTGATTGTATGTCTGTATTTCTAAGTCTATTAATTTGCCTACTATTAATAGACTTAGAAATGACATAGACTATGCCATCCAGGTAGCAGGACACTGGGAGAATACAAATTGAGAGATGAGGCGCCGTCACCGATATAGAAGAATAAACATCATCATTATAAATAAGTAAGTCAACAATAGTGCCCGGAGTACGGCAATAGGCTCACCCCCTATTACGTGGGACCGAATACAGATTGGTGAAATATGGGCGTTAATTCACCTCTGCCTAACCCTCCGGGGATAAAGGCATGGTTATAAGTATATATGTATAAATTATTAAATAAGCTTCATTGAGATCTTATTTCAGTGTATACCCGCTAACTGTAGCTAACAAGTTGTTTAAGTAACTTGATCTTTAGATTTAGCTTGTTAGAGTATATTATGATTATAGGTCGCTTCTTCATGCCATATCTTGTTTTACTTTAATAATATTGTGTTCCCGGGTGAGCAGGGTAGAGCTCACTGAGTTTTTGTGCTGTCAGTGGGAAGACCAAAGGTTATTCCTGCTTTGTCTTCTTCACTGAAGGCACAGAAACTCTCTGCGTTTACAGGGTCGGCAGCACGAGTGTAACTCCACTGGTGTTGCACACGTCCATAGGCCACGGTATCCACTTACCATCAGGTGGGCCGTGTGCTTGTCTGCCACCTCAGTTGTATAAAAAAAAAAACAATCAGACAGCCTCCTGAACGCGGCCGCTGCTCTGGAGGCGCGGATTCGATCCCCGCTCTGTGCTAATAGTTGTAAGCATGAATATGGGTATTTGCATTGGTCTAGTCGTTTGGTTGATTTGGTTTGGTCTGGTTTTATAAATAAATTCTAATCGAACAGGTACTTGTTATGAATATGGTATTCATAAAAATATCTGTGACCCTATGGATGGAAGATCTTTTAAGTCGGCAGTTCCTTCAGGTTTACCAGTAGGCAGTTTCTTTTCCGTTGTTTAATGTTGATATTTGTATTCATGTTCAGCTTGAACATTTGTTTAATAGTCCATTATTGTTGCTTCATAAAAGAATTGGTCTCTTTTAAAATGAAATCTTTCCGACTCAAATAATTTACTCTGACCTAATTTTTAAGTGTTCATTGTAACATAAATTCAGCCTTCCATTGTACAACTTCATTTTTAGCAGCATTGATAATAAATTCATTGCGAATGTATTCACTCTTATATCCCATAAAATTAATATCCCAGTTCCTCCTGCTATCGATATTTGTCTTTCCACGAAAAATCTGAGAAAGCAATTTTAAAAGTTTGTCCTACCCTCCAAACATGTACCTCAAATGTAGGTAATTTTGAATATCAAAAACTACCTCATTATTTATTTTGACATATTTTGTGGTTTTAACTTTCTTATAAACGTTATTTAATTGTACAAGTAGCAGGATAATGTGAATAATTAATGATCAAACGGTGAAAACATCTACACCGGTTCATTTTATAAGTTTAATTGAGTTAATTTTATCGAATATTGATTCACAAATATACATTATCAAACTAGAAAATTATTTACAAATCTAAGCAAATCTACCTTAACACTGTTTTCAAAGAAACATATTTGTGTACATTTTGGACACAATTTTTGTCTTTCTATTGAAATAAATAATAATAGATGTTACGCACTGCCGATTTTTTATAAAAAAAATTACATCTGCTAAGACCTACCTACCTTAAGTAATAATACCTTAAGTAATCATAAACTAAATACTTATCAGTCATGAGATGCAATTTATATACATACTCTACTAAATAAGCACTGTATTAACGCTTGGAGTACTAGAAGTATCTTTTGTACATTGATAGGTGCACAGTGCCAAAGAAAGTCCTTTAGCACTCATACAAACGGTACGAATAAAATATAATCCTATTTAACGTTTCAAGAATCTTGAGTGCGTATCGTGCTTGAACTCAAAATCATCTTTTAAGGTAAGATTGAGTAAGCGGATTAAATGAAATAGCAAACAATAGGGAAAGAATATGAGCATACCGGTGAAGTCGCAGATGTAACTACTTGAGCTTTGTTCGATATTCAGAAATTTGATAACATTTTCATAATGCGAATGTGTATGAATTTTATACAAAGATTTTGAAGTGTAATGTATGCTAAGTAATTCTTCAATAAAATCTAGTTAAGTATATTAAATTATTCTTGAAACAGTACAGTACTAATTTTATTTTGTTATTTTTTGATGCACAAAATTTTCTGTAAATGTCTCTTTTGTTACTTGAGATCCACCAATACCACCAATACCTCTATTCTCGCGATGTTGCGGGGTTTTTTCTCTCATTCAATTTGCATTTATAAGAAAAAGTTAATGTAAATCTGTACCGCACCTACCGTACTCGTAAATGCTGATAATTTTTATGTATTTTTTTTTTCGGAGAACGTTACGAACACAAAATACACCCAAATTCATAATAACTGTTTCACACGACTTACTATACGGTTACTTATCCGTTATGAATTAAAAATTAGTTTCTTGGCCGTCAGATTTGTACTCATTTTTATGGCATATATCGTAGTCCTGACTTTTTGACATGCACACGGCCCACCTTATGGTAAATGGTTACCGCGGCCTATGGGCGTGTGTAACACCACGGGGGTCACACTCGTGCTGCCAACCCTGTAAACACAGAGAGTTTCTGTGCCGTCTGTGTAGAAGACAAACAGGAATAGCCTTTGGTCTACCCATTAACCTCTCCTCTCCTCTCTCTAACTTTTTTATTTAATAAAACAAAGTCACTACCCGCCTACTGTATGCTTTAGATGCTTAGCGACTACAATATGAGGTCCTTCAAAAAGGACATTAGAAGGGTCATATAGGGTAGGCAGCAAGGGTGCGACTCCTCTGGTCACACTCGTGCTCGTGGCATGGGTTCATAGGAGATGGTAACCACCTATCAGGACCAACAATCGTAGGGCTGATGTAATCAATTCCATCCAGAATCAAGCGGTCCATCACATCTCTTTTATGCGTTGCTTAGTAGCTGATTGTCTTTTTGTTTAATTATCGTTGAAACTAGATACCACAATTTTTGCATTAGTGATTACAGATTAATCAGACGGGGTGACGTGTTACACATCAAAAAACATAATAGGTCACAGCAAGCCCACAGTAGTGGGTGCGTTTATAACTGGTTCTTATGAATGCCTTACTTGAATACAAAATTCTTACTAAAAACGGCTAGAGTCAATTTGAGGTCAAGTGTCAGTAGCTACCGACAGACTGACATGTCCACTTCAAGCCTAAACAAATATTGAGGAAACAAGTCTGTGTCGCTATAATAATGTTTACCACCGGTGTTTACTTTATCGGATGTAATGATGCAGGTTGCATGTTACCTTGGCCCGGCCATCGATTGTTCAAACTGTAGCCCGATAAACAAATGAAGGAAGTAACGATTTCAATGAATTTGAATGATATGTTTAAGCATTTTGCATGCTAATTATACAAATCGATTGAAATATGAAAAATATTGAATTGGTCTAGGCGGAGTTTGCATGCAAAATGCTTAAAAAATTCATTCAAATTGTATAGGCGGAGTAATCAAAAATCAACGATTAAGAATGAGTGAAAAATCATTCATTGGTTCGGATAGTTCGTGAGAATATCGGTAGACCCTCCAACGTCGTCTCAAAGATGAAGGAGATATTTGGATTGGTTCGTGCGAGGTCTAGTAGCTTAGCGATCAAAGCTTTACCCCTGTAAGAGAGATCGCGGGTTCAAACCCCGCGTAGACCAATTCAATATTATTTCTATCTTAATCGATTTGAATCAAGTTATTATTCACTTAATCCGATAATAAATGAAAGGGAATGATTTACAACTTTTATTTTTATGTCTTCTTCTTATCGTGTCGTCAGCAAACCTAGATGGTATCGGCCCAAAACTTTGCTACCAAAATCGCATTGTCAGTAGCATTCATTAGATCTTCCTGCGTGCATTTGTTGGGGCACGCAGGGCACGATGTCAAGTGTTTCATCGTTTGGGGAACGGCACCACACTTGCACTCCAAATTAGAGCCATCTGAGAATCCCCACCTGAACAAGTTCTCCTTACTTCGGCCAACCTGCGTCCGGAGGATCTAGGCTCAAATATAGACCTAAGGTTATACTTGTTATACCTTCATCAGCCTCATCATCATCGCGTTAGTACCAGTGGCTTTCAAGGCACCTGATTCCGGAGGACGCATCCAGCTTTTATCCCTCCACTTGCGTGGTCTTAGACATAATTCTATGATATTATTATCTATTATGTTTTTTTACCAATATTTTTTCCGCAATTGCGAATAAGAATTTCAGAACACGTTTTCACTTTTGCAATTATAGTTATTTATTAATTATGTCTACAAGTACTAGTTATGAAGAAAATGCTTTATGTTGAACAACGTCTGATACATGTTGTTGCGATCAACTTTTCTAGCTGAAAACTGCAAGGGTTCGGTTCAATAGATATATAATACACGTGTGATTTTGATTGATGATTACCATCCTCGGCTCTCTTAAGACCCCCACCTACTTTAACACGGTTACGGTAATCACCAACTTTATACACTTGTAGCATAATGTACTATAATCTGACAGAAGTCTAAAAATGTAGCTGATAAATTGATGTATATTTGTACAAAATATATAACTATCCAAATATTTATATTTATGTTAAAAAAATAAAACTACTATTCGCAGATTATTTTAAAATTCACTATTTGGTCATGTCCACCCCCTAGATCTCTCCTATACAATGTTTGAACCAAAACGTATAATAGTTAATAGTTAATTTCTCTCGTCCAGAGTCACAATGTGGCTTGTGGCCCAGTGAATAAATAATGGGTTATTGGAATCTTGTATCTAAAAGTGGTTTGTCACCCCAAATTTATCGACTGTCACAGGTGTTCGTGATAACTGATACTGCTGGCTTTACATGCTTTTCCAAGCACAAAGGGTGTGAAATTTTGTGTTCGGTGACAAATCTATGAATATTTTAATTTAACAATGTTCAACCATATTACCTAGGAATACTCTGAGAATACAAATAAGTTTAAAGGATTTTTTTATTTTACTAGCTTCGCTTGTTTTAGGAATTGATCTTTTTTTTTTTCATTTTCTACTGTACGGACAGGATTCTAAGTGATTGGTCCAATTTAGCCGTTGTTCTACGATCACATCGTGTTCTAACAACACAGAAGTAAAAAGTAGCCTATATTTCATTCTAAACTAATCTTTCTCGGTATTCAGTCAGATTTGTTCATATTTAAATAAGCGTGATTGAGTAACAAAAATCTTCACAAACTTACACTACTTACTAACTTTCACACAAACAAAATTATATTAAGCAATTAAATTATAGTCTACACTCTGCAGTAACCAGTACCTAGTTGCAGAAATTTAAATATTATTCAAATCACATAATAACGCGGAAGGTCAAAATTTATTGCACCTACACGCGATTCTCTGAAAAATAATAAAAAACTAACGGCTTTTATGTTTTAATAGCCATTACTTACAATGATTACTGATGTATACCTAAATATCAGTAAGTGTGCAAGCTGTATCTATAATATAAGCCAAGGATCAGAGTATAATAATATAATAATAATAAATATTCCACAACATTTCACATAACGCTTACTAGACCCATGGTAAGCATAGCTTAACTAGCTTGTGTTATGGAATCTAGAATGCGGATAAACATACTTAAATACTTTTTTTTGTAAATACATACATAATATACATAGAAACAGCCAGACAAATGCAAATATACATATTCCTGCATACAAATATTTACACTGAGCGGGGATCGAACCCGCGCCTCCTGCGTAGCAGCCGCGTTCACTACCGCCACGCCACAGAAGCTGTAAGTATGGGTTTTCATTGCAGTGGAGGTCTTATTATTTTAGTAATAATAATATTTGACTCAAAGTCAAAGATTTTTATTTAATGTAGAACCACATGGTTATTTGTTATTGACGTCAATAATTATTATACTTAAGCTAAGTTTACTATCGTTTCCAAAGTGCTGGTAGAGAAAAAACTGCGGCATTTTTCTAGACGTCAATTTGCAATAGTTCATTCTTTAACGCTAAATGTAGACAAATGTATATTTGTCTAGTGTAGGAATAAATAATAGGTGGTAATAAAAGAATTTAATCAAAGTTAAGTTAAGAAAAAAAGATTAAAGAAGAAGACTTAACTTAACTTTCTTGGTACACGATTCTAAGCTCATCATCATCAAATTTGATCCACAGATTTTAAAGAGTTTTGTTCTCAGTTGTCATCTCGCTGTCACTTTACAAAAGCAAATTTTCCACATGGCTGATAAAAGGCTACATCAGTGGTCTACGAATTTTAGCAATGCTAGAGATAACAATTGCACTTACGAAATAGAAACACACGACATACAAAAACATAAAATAAAAATCTAAAAATCCATATTAATTGAACGTAACACATTCGGTGTAGTAAGAATCAGGCTCTTCCACTTTAATCAATTCCTCTATATCCATTTCATGATCAAAGACTAGCTACAATACTTTTACGGTCCAAGTTTTCAATCCCAGTATTTGGATGTTAGACAAAAAATTAGTTCAATCAAATAAAGTAAAAATTTAGCAAAAAAGTAGCCGCCTTGTAAATGCACATTTATTAAGGCGATGTTACATTAATTTGGTCGGAGATAACGCGTCCCTTGTGTATAGGCACGACCGTGTTTCGAACACTAATGATAGTTAATTTGTTTTATTTTTTTCACTAAAGTTTTCAGGATATTTTATAAAGTTTACGCGAATATCACTCAATGAAATAAAACCAGTTTTTTGGTTTGCGAACATGGCTGTTGAAAAGTAGCCGAAACGTCGTCGGTTTAAAAGTAAACAATAACAAATAAATCGTAATAGAATCCGGTAATAAGTGGTTTTATTTCAATTAAGTTTACTGTTTGACCTGTTTGACCTGTTTTGATTTTCTACACTAATTGTTTGTTGAAGAACTTATTTTATGACTTAATGATAAATCTACGGTTGTGTAATGTTAGAAAATGATTTATGAGTTTATTCATTAGACATTATAAGTCTCTCTTAAATAATATACAAGAAATCCTCTAGCCCACGCAATAATCTTATAATATTCGCATCAATTCCACTACAATATTTACGAGGAGTAATAGATAAGCAATTTTGATACGTATTTTCTCACCTTCCTAATCTATAGTAAGAACTAAAACAGCTGTCAAAAGGTTAAGTATTTTTAGAATATAACATCTTGAGGAAACTCCAACTAAATTAAGACAATACGCCATTTAACGGAAGCATCACAAAAACATCCCCGCATAAATTACAATAGACAAGAGTGTTAAAGTAGGAAAAAAAAGAAGGCACGTGGTGAGGAGATGGAGCTTTAAAGCGCAAGTTCTAGTAGCTTTTGTGTATGCGTGGAGTGCATTTGTGTGCGTGCCGCTGCAGGTATTCGTACGGACCTCAGTCCCCATCGGGCAGCGAAGCAAGCTCGACGCCACTACGCCAGTCGTTGTCGGCTTCGCGGACGTATTCTTCGAACCTACGCGTTCGGCGTTTTCGCGATAACAGAATTGTTCTGATTTCGAATTCTGTATTTTATTTTGGAAAATTCTGACTGTGTACTGTTGTGTTTGAGTGATCTGACTAGTGGATTGCGTGTTCTTGATACTTGTCAATAGTGGATTAGTGAATGGATGTTCAGGTGAACTTGTGAATGGTTCAGCATTGATTGCAATATTATCTGGAATACTGAAGTTTTCGCAAGTAAGTTTGTGTAGTTAATTGTTTTCTCAACATTTACAAAATAGTGACTTAACAGCAAAATCTAATAAGAATTTTATAGAAAATGTGGTCAAGAAAATTTAAGCATTTTTTTTTCACTGGCAAAATTATTAGTTTTATAAATTGTATTAAATAATAATTACCGAATAAGAATAGATATAAATCTATTACACACACAGTTAATGAAGATGACTGCAATTTGTTTTTCAATATTAAGTGCCGCCGTCACTATCATTGATCATGATTAATAACGTACATTTTATGGAATAAATTTAAAATATCAATGAGAACAAATAAAAAAAAAAGTTTGCTAATAGGAGTCTAGTTTGACAGCCCAGTACAACTCCACTGCATAGCTGTCAAATGATAGCGATGCAGACGTATTCTCTGACTCAGTTTATTGCTTGCAGAATTATGATAACCTTGTGCTATTCATCGTATTGTGGATAAAAACTTTAACCAAAATGGATATACGAGTATTTGAGAATAAATTACTCGGTTTGATCTGGTAGGGTTCAATGACAACAAAGACGAAAAGTTTTCAAAATGTGATCGACAGTTTCGGGTTTTATTTTTGAAGGCGACACAAGAATTCAGAAAGTACTAACAACGTAAAATTTGCATAATTTTATAGCTTCTTGAGGCTTAAATATTTTTTTTAACTATTTTGCACAGACTCTTACTTTATTAAAGGTAATGAAAATGAAATCAGAAAGAGTGCAAAATTATAAAATTAATTATACGGGCAGAAAAAAAAATTTCAAAGTTCTATACTTAATAAATCGGTTTCAAGTAACAGAAGTGTAATAAATTAGTTTGGCTTCTGATTTCAAATTTCGAAGTAAAGAACTACAGTTGTAAAGATGTATGTTTTTGAAATGGGATTGTTATACAACATTGCAATAAGTTTAATTTCAATTTAATATTATTCTATTAGTTGCAACTAACCATCACACGTTTACTACCACTTTTATGGGACGTTAGTATGACGTTACAACGAAATATTGTCTTTATAAATCGATTATAAGATCTCAATCAGTCAAGAAGTTCAACGTCAAAAAGTCAAAAGGTTACGCGATTAAAAATATATACAACAACGATTACTTATAAAATGATTGAATAATTTTGAATAATAAATTATTCATGATGGTTTAGTAGTAAAATATCAAAGCTCTTATAATTTAACAGCCTCATGTCATTGAAAACATTAACAGATCAGACAGAAGCCCTTCTCATGACATATTGCAATTCTTAGCACAGAATAGATATAGTAGTATGTTTTGTCTTCTACTGTCTTGAGTTTTTTTTATTTTCTACTTAACTTCAGTTATAGTTTGCACACTGGGAAATATATTTATTGGGATATTGTTTATTATGTTACTATTTTAAAAATGTTTTTTTTTACTATTATGGCATACAATACTTTCTTTAATAATATTAGTTCATAGTCGTAACTTGTAGTCCTATTTTTAACGGGTGTTTAAGAGAAACATTATCTCGATGATGTTGTTCTAGACAAAAGTTAACAGTCTCATTATTAACTCAAATGAATCTCATTGTATGAATTCGTTAATCATATTATGTATGTTTAAGATTTTCTTCATCAGCAGTGCACATTTCGTTAAATACTGTAGATTACCTATACTGTTTTTAGTGCAATAAGTAACTAGAATTAAGTAGGTTTTCAACTATTTCGTGATAGCTGTTTTCTTATTTTGAGAAGCAAGAACCACAGCAGTGTCGTCGTTTTGTTTCGAGATCTTATCTGTATCCAATGTCTCGATACAGTAAAGTGAGATGTTACATTCAGTTTCCGTAGCGTTATCCATAAATTAACACTAACTTATGAAAACAAATGTCATCATTTATTAAAACACAAAATATTTGAAGTAGTTATTAGTATAGTTGTTAGTATGTGTATGTTGTTATGCATTTTCCTTTATATTTCCTTACTCAGCTGCATTTTCGTAGTCATTACTTGAGTCTTAAAGGTCTTGATATGGCTTCAAACACCTTTGTTAATTTTGTCTACTCTTTTAATTAAATAACGAAGAGAGTACCTATGTTGAAAGCCGTTTCAAGCTAAAAGCTAATAAACAACAATAAATAATAAATAAAACAAAGGTTCCAAAATTAGTTGGTAGTACATGAAAAATATGAACTGAAACAACAACATCGACTGAATCCACATTATAAATTAATGAAATAATAACAAGTAATTATTCAACTATTTCCTTTTTTATCAAAGCCATAATCAAGTAGGATGAAACAACAACAAAAAGGTAACAATGAAAGGGTTTTACTCGTTTGAAGTAATATTTTACAACTAAAAGAAATATGGCACTACAGCTTACGAAATAATTATTATCAGCTGTATTTAAATGGGCTTTGTAAACTGAAAGGAAAATACACGTGTGTGTATGGGGGAGATTACATCATCTGTGAAAAAACGTCAATTGTTACTTCAACTTATAGTATAGTAAATTAGCTTGTGTGTATTAGAGTAGTGCTGTGACGCGTCATTCAGGCTTAGAAGAGCATAGCTTAAAGCTTTCTCACTTGAATGTTCAATATTTATTTATTGGTGTTTTAATACAAACTCATATCCCTTTTGTGTTAAGGGAGCTAAACATTTAGTAGGCGACATAACTTTTACTTTCATAAACAGTTACAATATTAAAGAACGTTGACGAAAATTACAGTAAAACCAGCCGAGAAAAATATATAACTTTATTACAATCATTTGGTGTAATATAAAATATCTACTGATCATTTCACGCAAATTTGATAACGTGGCCCAAGTTTGAACATTACCGTCGAAAAGTATTTAAGTTCTTTAATTTTTTAGTTGACCGTTACACAAAAGATAATGACCACCGTTGTGTTTCTAATGACTTCTTTGCCGGAACAGAGAAACAGAATTGTCATTGAAATAAAAAAGTTAATTATAGTAAATGTATGTGTGCGTCTAGCCTGGGAGCCAGTGAGTCAGAAGCAGTCAATGATTAGAACGTGTATAAAAACTGCCTCTTTATTTACTATCCTTGAGTTATCTACGTATAAATGCTAGTTAAAATATAACTAATCTTTGTGTTTAAAATTGAGACAGCTCATGGTAAAGTTCGTATTATGACGCCAACATAATATGTATTGTTTTTTCTGAACTCTCCCTCTTAGTTAAGTGGCAAATCGCTGGCTTGAGTGTTGTAGAATAGATTGATGAATGGGATTGATATGTATTTTGACGTTTCTGACAGTCGTCAACGTATGTCAATCGCGTACATTGGTCAGTCTTTTCTATTATTCAAATGTAATATCACAATATTTATAGGGGCTGACGTTATAACTGCTTGTAAGATATTTAAATTTTCACAAGTAAATTTTGCCCTAAGGGCAACTTGTCGAAATACATAAACTTTAATAGCCAATTTTTGCTTTTTGGTCAAAATGATAAACACAACTAGGGTGAAAATTTACATCCATACATATACATTCATATACTCATGCTTATAAATCCCCAAGGGGGCGGGCAGAGGTGTTTTAATACCCACATTTCGCTAACTATGATTTTCAGTAACACGTAGTAAAGTGGTGCCTATTACCGTCAGATGGGCATACAAAATTTGCATAAGGCGTATATGAGTAAAAGTGTAGCGTGTTCATCATTACTTACAGTTTTCCTTACTTAATCAGCTGTTCTATTAACTGCCTAGGCTGTTAACTAAACGGCGCCATTCAATGAACGGCCTGAATGATATTCAGCCGTAACGTTTATTACAACATTTAATAACCTGGCTGGCTAATGCTTAGGCCATTCGTGAGATGGGGCACCACCCCGAAATAAGACAATTAATTACATCTATACATATGTGAGTATCACACCTGTAAATCTCCGAGGGGGAAGGCAGATGTGTATTCACAGAAAATTTGTGATAGGTTTATTGAGAAAGTTACGCAATGCCGCTTCGATAGGTTAGGTAAGAAGGTCTAATGCGGATGCGGAGCGGAGTGAAATAAGTTATTTTTCTAGCTATTTGATTAAATGAATAGGCAAGTAATTATATGTCATCGATCCAAGCTATTTGCCTAGCCGTTTAATTAAATGGCTGAACACCATTTAGGCCGCTAATTGACCGGCACCGTTTAATAAAGAGTCTAGGCAGTTAATTAACGGCTGATTAAGCCATTGCGACATATACATGTAAAATCATTATATCATATTCAAAACTTAATAGCAAGTTGTAGTTATAGTCTAGGTCATTCATCGTCATTTTGGTCACGCATTGTATTCAACATTGAAAGTAATTTGTTTTTAGACTTGTATTCAGGTCAAACCTGTCAGGTGTATCAGGTCATTAATTTCAATTTCTTTTGGGCATTTTTCACAGACATGACGTTGAACTATTTATGTAAGAAAGTCTATAATATATTTCACTCACGTACATGAATAATTTGAAACAGTGATTTGATTTACATAATTTATCTAAAATTAATTGATTTTTGAGACTGACGTAAAAATGTGTTAGTTAAAAACAGTTCTGGGCATGCTATTTTTTGGAATAGTTCAATTTTATATTAATATTGGAACTTTTTGATATTATTGTGAATTTGAAATTAATATGTATATTAGATTTATTTGACATTATTATAAATTGGTCTTATGAGAAACAAATGAATTCATTATTTTAATTTAATAAATTTTACATTTTGAATTATAATTATAAGTTTAATTCTCCTGAAGGTGCACTTTCAAAAGAAAGGTTTATTATTACCGAGACAATGAAGTTTCAGGTTCAATACTCGAGTTCTATCCGTGAGGATTTCACACAGGCATAAAAAGGCGCTTAAAACATAAATAATAGGGGTTAAAGTATGTAATTGCCGTTTCATTGTAATAGGTACTTCGAATTGACATAGAACCTTCATGGTTTGAGATTTTTGAGTGAAACTTTTTCCACATGGTACCTATGTAGTTCTTCATTTAAAAATGTGCAACATTCGATTATCGACTTTCAGTTGTTTTTTTTATTCAGCTTAGACAAGAAAGATGGATACTTCGAAAATTCGAGTGATTTTTGAATACGAGTTCCGACGCGGAACTAACGCGGCAGAAACAGCTCGCAATATCAATGTTGCGTTTGGAGAGGGGACTGCTAATGAACGCACCGTGCGATTTTGGTTTAAACGCTTTCGTGATGGAAACTTTGATTTGAAGAACGAACCACGAGGAAGGCCGTCCACATAGGTGAATAACAATGAATTGAAAGACATGGTGGAAGCCGATCCGAGCCAAACTACCCAGGAATTAGCTGCATGGTTTAACGTTACCTTACCAACAATATTGACTCATTTGCGTCAAATCAATAAAACAAAAAAATGTGAAAAATGGGTACCTCATGATTTGGCTGATCTGCAGAAAGAAATGCGTGTTGAAACTTGTGTTGCCTTGTTGAATCGATACAGAAATGAAGGAATATTGGATCGAATTGTGACATGTGATGAAAAGTGGATTCTTTACGATAACCGTAAGCGAAAAATGCAATGGCTGACCCCAGGTGAAACGCCACAACAGTGTCCTAAAGCAAAGCTTACCAATAAAAAGGTAATGGTAACTGTTTGGTGGTCTCAACATGGTGTTATTCACTATAGCTTTCTACGATCTGGTCAAGCAATAACGGCAGATGTCTACTGTGCCGAACTCCGAACAATGATAGCAAAACTAGCAGTGAAACAGCCCCGACTCATGAATCGATCTTCACCATTATTGCTCCATGATAACGCGAGACCTCATACAGCACGAGAAACCGTTTTAACTCTACAGGAACAGCAATTAGAAACTATCCGTCACCCTCCGTATTCGCCAGACCTTGCTCCAACAGACTACCATTTTTTTCGTGATTTGGACAATTTTCTATGTGATAAAAAGTTTTCTTCTCAGGAGGCAGTACAAAATGCTTTCACACAGTTTGTCGAATCTAGATCACCAGAGTTCTATCGCAAAGGCATAAATGACCTTCCTACTAGATGGCAGCAATGTATAGATAATAATGGTAATTATTTTGATTAAATAAATACGTTAAATTAAAAAAAAACGAATTTCAATTTGTCAGTACAAATCGGCAATTTCATACTTTAACCCCTAATATACTCATGTCATTGTCTGTCCGAGGTAGGCAGAGATGATAGGTCACTATGGGTTCTTTTTAAGATCAGTTAAAACCGTCACTCAAAACTAAGCGAATTAGCTTATTTCAATGCAATGAAAAGAACACATACCCCAATCAGGGATTGCGAATGAGAAAAAAAGTATCGCCTGTCATTATTCCATTCACCACAGGTATAGTTACCGGCATATGATATGTTATCCCCAATCACATCTCAAAAAGTACTCTGTATATAAGCTTTGGGTGTCTTTTGAGGATAGCAAGGAGTGGTACAGCCGTGGATTCATATTCACTAATCATCTATATATATAAAATAAAGTCATGTTAGTTACACTATTTATAACTCAAGAAAGGCTGTACCGATTTGGCTGAAAATTGGTGAGGATGTAGCTTAGAACCAGGAGATGGACATAGGATACTTTTCATCCCATTCCACCCGCTTTTGGTGTTCAAATGGGGATGGCAATTTGTATATAACTTTGCACGTACGAAGTCGCGGGCGGCTGCTAGTACATTAGATTATTGAACCAATCTGTACCCCTAGCTCGAAAAACTATCGTAATTGTATTGTAAACGTATTGAGAGAACGAAGCAATGCCATTGGCCGCCTGCCTACTTTGAACCCGTGTTTATGTGAAGCTGGCCAATCGCAGAGCTCCGTTTTGTCAATACGTTTACAATACGTTTACGATAGTTGTTCGTGCTAGGGGTACCGCGCGCGCCAGGATCTCATATCTCTCGTGACTTTGGGTCAATAATTTGTCGGAAACTATACACTTTTGAAATCAAGATCATGTTAAGATAACATACCCACCTCATTTTATTATAAGATTGGGAACCGACGATAGTCAAAACGTACGTTATGACTATCCCAAACGTAGGCACTAGATAACTGAATTCATAAGCCACGTTAGAATATGACGTAAAAACGTTTATGACCTTTTATTTCATGGCTTCAAAGCTTTTTATCGTTTTCCCTATTTGAAGAACTCGGCGCTCATACGAACGAATAAAACAGATATTGAAGATGTAACCAACTGCTTGTCTTCGTCCAAAAATGGATCGTAAAACGTAAAAGTATTCTTATTTTACTATTTATTTTTTATTTGAAACTAGCTGTAGTTCGCGGCTCCATCCACTGGGATATTGGTTTTCACGATTAAACATATGTCATTTGCCAATCTCTAGTCCATCGTTGTACCATATTTCCTAAAGATCGGTTCAATGGATTAAGCCTGCCACCACCACTAACCAGTTAGGTGGCAGACAAGCACACGGCTCACCTGATGAAAAGTAGTTACCGTGGCCTATGGACGTATAAAAAATCAGTTGCGTCACATTCGTGCTGTTGAACTTGTTGGAACCTTGTAATGTGGTTTGTGAAAACTTCAAGTACCCCATATTGTAGTCGCTTGGCAAAACTACAGCAGGGACTTCGTTCCATAACTTGAGCGTGCATGAAATGAAGTACCTTTCATACCTGATTCTGCGTACCGCTTACGGTCGCAACTATAAAATTATAATTAATAGTGTACAAGATACAAGAATCAGATAAACATAGGACCATGTTAAAATCACTACCCTTATTTTGGCATCATCGTAGACAATTAGGTGCTGAGATATCTCCTAGTACTGACGTTAACCCAACCAAATATTAAGGCGCACGGCATGTCTGTAGGTCATACAAATGTTTGTCTCCTCCAATGGTCAAAGGCGGGACGTTGCACAGAAGCCACTTCGATAGTCCGCCATTTAGATAGTCAACACGCTTGACAAATAATATTACAACGGCTTTTGCTTCTGTTCGAGCAAAGTTCCAACGGTTCCATAGATGTGTTTGGCTAAGAGATGATGAGTATGTCAACTTCGATAATGTTGCTCTGTGTGCTCCTCAACTTAACTGGTTTATGTATATGTCGGTTACATGTTATATGTTTATAAGGTTATTATTAGTTTTTCTTCACTATATAGACTATGTTTAGGACGTGATCTGAACATGATCTATGTATTAAAACGGAACCTCATCATTTTACACTATCTTAAGACTTCAATTTGCAACTAAATAATCGATAATCGGTTCAGAAATTAGGATTACGATCGAGAGAAATCGGGTTTGAATCCTGGCCATTATACCGTCATGTAACTCTTCCTAACACAAGCATTCCATTTTGATGCTTACCATGTTTAACAAACAATAAATACTCCAACAGCAGGTATGTACCGAGCCAGGAATCAAATACGGGCCCTCACTCACGTTAACCGTATTCGCCACCAGAGTACTCAAGGTATAAGAGTTGTTTATCTATTGTCTCAGTTTCAGTCCTTCCGGATTTGTAAAACAATTGATACAACATCTCTCTTCATTAAAAGTAATTCAAGATCTTCAGCCGAATGCTGATTGTGTTCCATTTTCTACTTAATTGTGTCTCCTTGACCAGTTTTAACTTTAGTCGTTAATTGCGAAAATATTGTTGCTATTGCTGAAACAACTTCAATATTTAGAAATTGGATACGAAATTTCGGAGTGGAATATAAAAATCTCTTGTAAATGAGGGTTCTTCGAATGCTTTTAGCGTTGTTTGCTACTTTTGTGTTTATTCAGACGTAAAACGGTTTTGTTTCCACGGTTAATAAAGTTCTATCTTATTTTTTTGCTTTGGGCGAATGGGTTTATTAAGTTGTAATGGTGTGTATGTCTGTACTACGACTACTGTGAAAAAAAGTCATTTCCAACTTATTTTGCCGTAGTAGAGGAATTTAATGAATACACTAATCGAATTGATAATTGTATTTGAAAAGTGCAGGACAAATACAATCGAAACCGGCAAGCTTGCTTGAAAAATTAAATGACAGTCGAGATAATTTAAGTTCAATTATGAAAGATAGTTCAACAGTTCAAGTGTAGTCCCAGATGTTGACTATTAGGAGAGGTAGGATACGACAGTATTCCCGTCCAACTGAGCAGTCCGACTGGGAAAGTACCTCCGCCCTACAGAATACCGCGGACATAATAACCTCGTGTTGTGTTCCCGGCGGTGAGTAGGATAGCCAGAGCTCACTGGAGAGTTTTTTTGCTGTCAGTCGGAAGACCAAAGGCTATGGCCGCTTTGTCTTCTATACTGACGGCACAGAAACTCTGTGTTTACAGGGTTGGCAGCACGAGTGTGACGGCCCTGGTGTTGCACACATCCATCGGCCACGGTAAACACTTTCCATTAGGTGGTCCGTGGGCTTATCTGCCTCAGTAGTATAAAAAAGACTACTAAAAATTAAAATTTATAGAAAAGTTAACTTATTAACCACTCCAAACTCCATTATAAGGAAAAAAAAATAAAAATCAAAGATTTCAGATCTCAACTCCAGCGTTCTAATATCAAGCGTTTTCATAAGATCATCCGATGAAGAGAAAATCTTAACAGGTTCTTGAGGCACGTCATCTATATGTAATACTAATTTTTTTTTAAACTTTTACTTTCATACTGTGATATTTTTGTCGTTTGTGTTTTCTTATACCATTTAGTTGGCAGGCAAGCACACAGCCCACCTGATGGAAAGTGGATACCGTGTGTGTGTTTTCTATATAAAATAAAGTTGTTTTTCACCACAGACTGTAACAGATACTACTAGACCTAGTTTCACCACATTACACTAAGGTCCTGACAGACGTTGATAGCCCAATTCACACTACTACATAAAGTATGATTGTAAAGTAATATAGTTGATATGGTAGTAGTTCAGAAGTTGGCTTTTAAAATAGAAAACATGTTTTATATAAGATATTACGTGTGTCTAATGTTGTTGTTTGCATAACCTTACCGGCCGCGCTTCTCTATAAACGTGTCAAATACTTTTAGTTAAGCACCATGGGAATTCGTTTTCCCAGTTGACACTGAACTTGAAACGAAAGATAAACAGAATATGTCAAATAAGTGGAAATGTTTATATAGATTTAATGTGTGCTTGTCTGCGATTGGGAGCTTTCAATCGTGTAGTGGAATTTAGTGTCGGAATTGTAATCGTAGGTCGCGGGTTTGATCTGGAGTTTTACAAGGCCGACGTAGTAGTCAAGAGAATATTAGTAGATAGCTTCGGTTACAAATTGACAGTGTCCATGAATAGTGGGAGGATAAATTCTTCACTCCACATGGTTTCCGGCAAAGGAGAATAGATAGGCCACCTTATCTCTTGTAGGTATCTAATTGGTGGTAACAGGCTCGCCTCCTGTGACGTGAAACCGGAAAGCATTGGTATCTAAAATGGATTCTAATACACCTCTGCCTACTACTTTCATGATACATAAGTCTATATGTTCGCTACCCCTAGCGCCATCTATCCACGGTGGGTCGCGGCGGTCGAAGCTACTGGCTGCGCGCGCAACCGGGGATTTTTTGTGATTTTTATTAAACTTTTTTTTTGTACTCACTTTCTTTGAGAAAATAAAGCGTGGATGACGCATGAATATTCGTCCAGTTTTTTTTATTAAGAAATCCCGAAGGAGTGACGCCGAAAGATTGCAGCAGTAGATGCAGTAGGCGCAAACATTGGTCCTTCGAGCCGGATCATGATCGCTACCCCTAGCGCCATCTATCCACGGTGGGTCGCGGCGGTCGAAGCTACGGGCTGCGCGCGCAACCGGGGATTGGGGGGGGGGGTTGTGATTTTTATTATACTTTTTTTTGTACTCCCTTTCTTTGAGAAAATAAAGCGTGGATGACGCATGAATATTCGTCCAGGTTTTTTTAATTAAGAAATCCCGAAGGAGTGACGCCGAAAGATTGCAGCAGTAGATGCAGTAGGCGCAAACACTATACATACTATTGAATTTAAAGCAAAAGCACCAAACTTGAGATAAAAGCTAAAAACATCAACATGAATCTCAGCACTCTACTTTGGCAATCTTAAGTCTTCCAAATCACGGTTGGCTTTCTCCAAAAAGAAAAAAAACCAAATTGTAAGACAACGAAAATATTCAGATACTTGGCAGCTTCCATTATTTAAGGGGTCCGCTAATTTGCGCGATAAATCTCCGGGGATTACCCTTCGAGGAGTGCTAATTATGTTTTTATACGTTACTTGGGTAAGATTGTTCGCTAAATAATTACTGAGGTGCGTATGAAATGGGTGGATCTCATATTTTTGGTGCCTCGCTGAAACGTTATGTCAAGCTTTTGTATAGCTTCATGTAACATTTTCATCGTACAGTTTAAAGAGGCTTAATATACCTATTTAATTTTTTAGACCCATCTAGATGCCTGATCCTGTCATGTACACAAAGAAATAAAATTACAATGTTTGTAATATTCAAATGACAACCTTTTAATAAATACATAAGAATGTGAATAGGCTACTTAGGCAAGAGAAAAACGATTTTTAACATTTTTATTAATCTGTCGGCCTCTTTTTTATTGTTTTGACTTGACTAATTTTTGAAATGGCTGTACATATTTTGATGGACTCAGATATTATAAGAAGTGACGTTAACTACTTTTTGCCGTAGGTACCGTTTGGAAAAAAAAAACAGATTACCAAGATTACATAAAAATTATCTTGTATCTCAATAATTTGTTTAAACAGTATGTCCCAACAATTAAGAGAAGTGCATTCTAAACTAAAATATTTAAAAGAATCTTATTATAGGTAAATTAAGAGTTTACAATTATAATACAGAATAATACTAAATAATAAAAATTATGCTATATAATACATACAAAAATAACATAAAAGAGGGGGAGAGACTGCAACTTTAGGCATCGAAAAATTCCTCCCCATCGACCTCTACTGGTGCCGTGCCTAAAAGGCTGGCGGCATTACCACGCTGAATAGCGATACTAATTCTTTGAGCGAGGTAAAGGCCAGCCCTATGGTCACGGGAAGAGTCGATTAGGCGCTTCGCTATTTCTTTGAATAGCGCGCGCGCGCTTGGACCCCACGGACCCAACGTTTCGACTCCAAACGGCTCAAAAATATAATTACCAGTTAAATTGGTATATTTGCGCCGTTTGAGAGTCTCCGCTGATGCAGCAGCAGCACATGCGCAGTCCATTGTACTTGGAAGATGGGAAGGCGCCAGGGTGTCGACGCAAGTTGCGCCCCACACCAAAGGCCTACCCATCTTCCAAGGTAACAACGACATACCGTCCGGTCTCCTGCCATCGACGCGCGCCAAGCCAACAGGTTCAAGAATAGCTGGCACCCCGGCGGTGACAAGAGCCCGACGGATAACATCGTTAATGTTGGCATGTCGGGACATGCGGCCTGCGCTCCTGCTACAAGATAATCCGTGATGTCCAAGGCAATCGACTGCTTCTCCACATAGACATCGATGCGGAGAGACACACGGTGCCCCCAAACGTAGGCAAGTTGCGATGCGGAAGGTCGTGTCGTCCAACATTGTACCAATGTTGGGCGAAGGAAGTGCCTGGAGCCAAACACCAGATTCCCATTCCCCCACAGCCAAAAGGCGAGCACGCTCAGCATCAGTGGTAGCTGTACTGAATAAATGTTTTTTAACACCACTACTGAGCGGCTCATCCCATTGCCTTTGAGAAGATGGGTTGGCGGGCATGACGGAATTTGGGCAGGTCATTTTCCAAGCATTTAAAGCTTCGGCCTTACCTGGCACATCTGAATTAATCAGTGAAGAAGACAGAATTTTCCTGACTAATTCTTCAGTGCCATAGACCGAAGATAGAAACGCCGGCATACTTACATCTGCAATTTTGCGAACGCCGAGGCCGCCGAGGCGAATTGGGAGGGACGCCTGAAGCCACACTCGGTCGCTCAAATTAATGTTTAGAATTTTGCATAGAGTGTCTTGCAACAGTCTATCCACTTGACCTAAAAGAGACGAACATTTAAAAAGTTGAGATGAACGCAGAGCATGTGTAAATTTTGGTACGAAAAGACAAAACCGAATGATGGTAAAGGCTGAATGAATATTAATTTGGTACAGGCGGTCCGAGACTTCACAAAAATTTTGTATTTTCTCCACCACAAAAGACTCATAGGCATCTTCTAGAATTGGTGACCCAAGGAGGCGGAGAGAACTTTTTTGTAAAACTTTTAAATTTGGAGCCAAAGCATTAAATTTTGAGAGTACCGAAAGACTATCAGTTTGATCACAAAGAAAAATTTCACATTTGGTGGAATTTAATTCTAGGCCAATTGAACTAAATTCTTCTTTTAGAAATGCCAAATCTTTTAATACTGTCTCTACGTCACCACCAAGAGTACCATCATCCAGATACCAAATGTTGAATTTAGAATTTAGTCGCTGAATTATGGGGTGAATAGCCAGGCTAAAAATGACTGGCCCAAGAGGATCACCTTGTTGACACCCTACCGCTGAGTTTAAAATATTATCTTTATAAAGTAATTTAGAAGGGTGCCTATAGCATTGCCAAAGAAATTTAAAAATTTTGGGGGTTTCTAATTTAGCTTGTGTCAACAAAGTGTCCCTGTTAACCGAGTTAAAGGCATTCCTCAAGTCAACTTTGAGCACAACCTCTCCTCCACTACAGCCAAGGAACGTGGATAGGGCGTGAACAGCAGCCTCACAGCCCCCTTTGGAGCCGAAGCCGAGTTGCAGGGGCTGGAATTTATTTGTGAGAGAGTTTCTATACTCTCTGCAACACAACTTGGCTGCTATTCGCCTGTATGTACAACCTACGGCAATGGGACGAATGCCGCCATCTTTTTTACGCAAGGCGCATAAGTTAGCGCCGTATAGTAGATCAATGATGCCTTCGTCCACATTGCCGGACAACATAAGGTTAATTAGGGCCGTTAGCTCTTTCAAGAGTGCGTCGCCAGCTTCCCCGACGCTTACACCGGTAAGGTCCTTGAGATGTTGTGGAGTTAGGCCATCGAGGCCGCCGGCAGACCCACTCCGGAAAGAGCCAACGGCTGCTAACACGTCCTTGGCTGAAACACTGAGACATTCAGCGTCTGTCTCCAAAGGCTCAGGGAAGGAAAGGTTATCAGCAGGTGATGGGTGCTTGCTCTGCAAATCTGCCAGAGTATCTGGAGAGCAAGGCGCCATAACATCACTGCTGAATAAAAGCCTTGCAGCTCCTCTAATGTCACCTTCTCTTAACTTGGACTCTACATAGTGATAAATTGAATTTTTATGAAAAATTGTGAATTTTGGGTCAAAAGTATGAGACGAAGAGCAGTTTTCTTTTATTTGTGTTGTTAAAGTTTTTTTGGTCGCCTGATCTTTTGCAACATGTAGAATTCTGTAAGGGAAGGTGAGCAATTGTTCCCAAGCGTATTGAGAGTTCTCCCGGACTACCACGGCTATGCACCGGGTGAGATTCTGCGCTACTGATGGCCTAGCGCCTCGGGGAACTCTCTTCAAAATTGGAACTGAGTTTTTAAATTTTGATAATGTTTGCCAAAAAGGAATTTGGGTTGTAGAGGTAGGGGTTAGCGAATTTGTTTGGATCGAAAGTGCATTTTGGGACTTGTGTACTTTCCCAAAATGCACTTTCAGACCCCGCTTACCTTTAAAAAAACGCGCCTGGGAACTATCTGGGCACTGAACAAGTTGACTTGCACATGTATTTTCCACTTCGTGGTTACAGTCTCTTTGCATGGAACACACTTATATAACACTTAAAACTACTATTATAACACATATACAATAAAATTATCAAAACACGATTAAACGAAAAATAAACAAAATTGACAATCCTGGCGCCTGCGTCTTTGCATCCTAGCAACGCGAGGGACCGAAGCGACACCTTCACGTTGCACCGATACCAGGATGGCTTCTCCTTTATGCGTGTCTTCCTCAGGGTGTCCTCCCAACCTCGAGAAGAAATTCTGCGCCAGATCCACGTCTGTTCAACTAATACCGTATTTATTGCGACTTTTATCTTTTGCAGGTTATGCGTATTAAATAAGGAATATGTTCCATCAAATTATTGGTATTGTAATGTAACAATCTTATTTATTATTTAATGTATTATTGTATACGAAAAAATTTAATTGTTGCACAAAAAACAGTAAGATCGTTATTACATTGAAACTGTTTCTACTCCCAAAACAGTAATTAATTATTACTACACTGATATTTTTAAAAGAAACATCTTTATTATAAATTAAAACGTAATGAATCACGATCAAATTTCAACTACCACTCTTAAGTGGTAGTTGAAATGGTTAGCCACTAAATATTAATATCATAGACTCGTAAATATAGGTCCTTTCTGAATAATCTTCAATAGCTTGAGTACTCATCCTTCGTTGTGAGAAGCGATCGTTCAAAATATACCATTCTTCCTTACCTCGATACGATAAAGCAAAAGTCAAGGACAAATACCGAACAAGATATTATCCTTAAATTTTCCCATAAAACCCCCATCATCCCCTATTTCATATTCTTTACGGTAAGGTATATTAAAAAAGATAAATATAATAAGCCTTCGAAGAGGTTCTTTTCAGTTCCTACGCATATCGTATAAGAATTTAGACCCCTTACTGGGCCTCCGTACTTACATCACAATAGATAATTGCGACGGAGGAAAATATCTTGACGTTGTATATTTGCGTTGATTTTCTCCGAATAACATAATATGTTCGCGAAAATGTGATGTGTGCTGAGGCTCTTTTGAAAGGGTAGACTTATATGCTGTATTAAAACAACTAGATTACCGTTTGTATTGAAAAATAAAAGTATCTACTTTTTTTTTGTTTGCAGCGTTTGATCAGTGCTGTAGAAGTCTGGCTGACGGATCATGGATCCTAGTGACATAGAAAAAAGCGCTGTAAGATCCTCAAGGAATCTTTGTGGATTCCTAAATTGGATTCCTTGCGGATGTCTTATGGGGCTAGTGGAAGATAACCGATCCGCTTGTCCCATAATTGTCAACTTACAACCTATAGATATTCAAACATACACTGCTATTCAGAAAGACACAGGTATTCAGACAGGCACCGGTATTCAGACAGTAACACGTATTCAAGATTTGCCAAGAATGGGGGTTTATTTCGGTTAAATTTTCAAAAGTATGGCAGATCAAAAATCTTGAATACCTGCTACTTACGGATATAAATATTCGTCACTTACACGCTCTTTTTCTATATAGATACTATGTTATATGCAGTAACCATCGAGTTAATAGGTGTCCTATTAGCTTTAATTATTTATGCTAGTACGATAAATATTTTAGAATATTACTTGCAGTAGCTGCGTGCGTTAATTTGAAACCAAGTGGTGTTATTATCGGGTTCAAAATCACAATAGTTTACTGCTAATTACTACGTGTTGGTGTTGTTTTTAAACACGATTCTGTTTATAACGAAATTAACTTAACTAGTATTCATTATTATAATATCTATAAAGATAATGGTGACCATAATTCACCGCTATTTGTTATTAATGTATTAAAATTTAAATAATAACGAAAGTATTTTATCTGTGGACAGGAAAAGTGAATCCTGCGGATGAGCCAAATGGTAAAATTTCCATATAGTTAGGTATTTAGAAGGCACGTGGTCCCACTGGTGGGTCATACGTGTTTGAGCCATGGGTAAACGCCCCAATTCTCTAGTGTTAAGCGTCTGGTAAAGTACCACATATTTCCTACAACCCTAAGGTATGATGCCGAAGGTGAACACATACGATAACTGCAGATGCACGCAGCAGATATTCGTAATTAATTGCGGCTTCTCAATGGACCCCTTTAACCGTATTGAAGTTTAACAAGTACTGTATGTAATGTATGTGCTGAATGCGCCGGCAGTTGTCTTGTGCGATCAGCCTCGAAATCAAACCTTTATTCGACACTCTTGGCACAAAAGTCCTCGTTTTTACACGACTACGGTGAAGTAAAAAAGAAAGTTATGATTTTGACCGAAATGTATGGTATGTATATGTTATATGTTCATTTCCCTCTCCGAATACTGACCATGCAACCTAAAATGGACGTTCCAGCTACTATTAATTTTAAGCAAATAAGACACTATTAATATTCTATGTAATTGCTCTTAAGTAATAATGTGGTAATAATATCCACCTTGAACTTATTTTGACACACATTTGTCGTAAAACTGTCACGATGAAGTAAACAGTATGTTAATTAATAAACCAGTTTAGATTGGTTTGTGACCGATACTTTAATTATTAAGAAGTTGTCTTTATCCAAAATGGTTATTTTTGTGGACTATTTGGCCCCGTTCTATCCGTGTGGTTACACAAGAATACAAGTATAACCACCCCGATTCATCCGAAGGGTGTAAGAAGAGGCGACTAATGGAAAAATACGCAGACGATATTACTGCAAGAGAAGGAAATTTCGAAATAAAAACCTGTACCGATCCGTCAGGCCAACGTGGAAACATTAGGTCAAAACCTGCCAACAGTGTGAGAGGCCTATGTCCAGCAGTGGATAAACTAATTGTTTGAAATTGATTGCCCTCGTTCCAGTAACGCATAGGAATCTATTTTCGAGATTAAATTAGCTTATCTCCCATTCCTGCTCCATGCTCTACCGGTGTTTTCAGACAAATCTAGTTAGCCCTTCTGTATTTTTGAGTAAAAATATGTAAGTAAATCAATTATTTACACTGATTTTGACATAAGCACAACGTTGGAATCTGTAAGAATAATGAAATATCACCAAATTTATTAAGATAGAATCCGTAAAAAATTGTTTTCTTTTATCTTATGATATTCGCGTAAATTCTGCGTTCAACCGAGAAATCAATGTTTGTTTGTTTGCATTTTACGCGGTATTCTGTTACAATTTGTGATTAAAAATTTGTCAACTTATAGATGGCAACAAGCATAAAGTTTTTTTGCATAGTGTGATCCTGCTCGATGGTGTTGCAATCGGGATTTAGACATATCCCGCAGGAAGGGAGATACGTCAAAAGTTACCGATAAAAATGGATTTAACTTAGAACTGGTTTTGGTTCATAGAACCAAAATCTAACTGCTATCGTTCTTATCGTAACCATTTCACTTCACGTTATTGACATAGTAGAGAACAGCTAAGTGAGAAATTTAACATGTCTATAGGAAAATAAAATGTGAAAATGATAGCCAATCATTTCTTGTTTGGTACATAGCGTATCGTTATAACTTTATTAGCTCTCGAAATATAAGGCCTTTGTGATAATATAATGTAATATTAGTGTGGGGATATCATCGTGGGTGATTTGTTGGTTTCTGCTATTTGTAAATGCATTTATTAACATAATCATATTATTATATCATTCCGCAATTTCTTCTAAAGGTTTTCGTACATTATAAAGGTGTACAATGAATTTAACCTATATCTTTAGGAAAAGGGGGAACTGGTATCACATATTTATATTCACGCTTTTAAATCCTCGAAAGGGTAGGCAGAGATATATTAACACACGAATTTGCCAACTAAGGAATAAAAGAAATAAAAGAAAGAATTATAATATTGTCACTCCCAAAATTCCTCAAAAGTTATAACGGCTCCCTGAACCCGAGTACTTATTTAAGTAGAAAAATATTATTCAAGTTATAACTACTAAGATCTTTTTTCATCATAACGAAAACAAAACAAACTAAAATCTTGGTCCTAATGTACCAAGTCTAACACAAGGGCCCAACCCCACGCTTATTACCTCTGCTCCTAAGGGCCAACTAACCTATAGAAGTACCCTTAAACAGTCGCGAATATTAAAGCGCACACTCCTTTCACGAATAAAAAGCAAACTTAGGGAATTACCGGAATCTATGTAAATATTGGCGAGTGACCCCTTTTACCCTTTTTTTAGGGATCCGTATGCGAAGGTCTCGGCCTTTATCTGTCTGTCACGGTCTCCCTAAGCTGTGAATTTAAGATAGACGGATGGTTGACCCTTTGGATATATACTGGAATTGCTAAAAAAAAGGGATTAGTCTTTCACAGGGAAGGTCTATTTATATTGTTCGGAAATGGTGTAGCGAAAGGAAAGCTTAAGATAAGATATTCTTTTGTATGCTGTTACTTCTCAAACTACAGATAACCATATCTAAAGGTCGCTGCCCACTGTACCGGCAACTCAACGCCGCAGCTGCGGCATCGGTGTTATCTCGAATTTTGGCTACCGCAAGCCTTATCTCAGTGCACGTAGCCTTGCCCACGAGGTGTAAGCTTGCATATTTTGATTAACCGGGAATAGAATCAGCAAATTGTGATTTAGAAGTCGAATGTGTTACCGCTATGCTAAAGAGGCCATCGTCAAACTTATTATTTAACTAGCTGCCCGCGTGGACGTCGATTATCGAGACAGCCCGCGATAAGTGACCCAATTTCTAATATATGTCTATACCAAAATCGATTCAGTGGTTAAGGCGTAAAAGCAAACAGACAAACTGACAGAAAGACAGAGTTATTTTTGCATTTTTAATAACAACTAGTTTTTACCCGCGGCTCCGATCTTCGCGACTAAATATAGCTTATGTCATTTTTCAAGGTCTAATCTACCCGTATACCAAACTGCATCAAAATTGGTTCAGTGGTATAGGCATGAAAGCGTAATATACAGACAGACAGAGTTACTTTCACATTTATATTATTAAGTATAGATATTAGAGCGTTTTCACATTCATCCAATATCCGACATCGGTATCGGACGTCGATAGCCGACATCCGATAGCCGACACCTTGTGCTTTTTTCGCATTTTTCCGATCAAATCGGCCCGATACGGCCATTTGCTCGAAAGCTCAGACTAGTTGGAGATGAAAAAAAAGTGCAATCAATTTTCAACCTTATTGACATGACATGGTATCGAGTTTTTTTTACTAATATACGTGATCACCGTCATCAATTAACACGAAGAGACACGTAACTAAGAAATGTCATTAAGGTCGAAAATTGCTTGCAGTCGCCATTTTAGTTTGTTTGTGATCCGATATCGGGCCAAAACAGTGGTGTTGGCTCCGATAACCGATATCGGGCCTAACAATGTAAAAGAAATTTACATAAATGTCATACATTTGGCTTCCTCTGATATCGGATGTCGGATAACGACGATTTTTCGCGTGTAATTCATCGTAGAAAAGTTGTCTAAAATTATATAGATGACTAAGAGTCTCCCATAATTTACGTTTGTAACTTAGTCTTAGCTTGTAGAAAGAGGACCCTCTCTATCAAAGGATTACAGTAACCGAAAAAGGTCGCCTGGGCACCAACTAAACTTTCTGATGTATTTTCATTATAAATGATGGTCCTTAATCTTACGTTTGTCATCCATCGTTTTGTCCCTTTTATTATTAATAAAAGGGACGAAACCTAAAACTAGCTGTTGCTCGCGGCTTCACCCGTGTGGAATTCAGTGCCCTGAGCAAGAATAACATTCGAATTTGTAACGTATCGAAAGAATAGAGCATTGTGATTGGTTCACGGCAGGCAGGTGGCCAATCGCATAACTCCGTTCTCTGCATACGTTTACGTTACGAACTGGAATGTTATTCGTGCTCGGCAAACTGGTACCAACACCAATAGGAATACTATAGTTCAGACAAATCCGTTTATCTGTTGTAGTGTGATTTTTTTTTTTTTTTTTTTTTTTTTTTTTTTTTTTTTTTTTTTTTTTTTTTTTAATTGATAGGAATATAATTCTTTATTTTCTAATTAACATAATAATGGTTTTAAAACTACATTTCTAAATAATAACATTATACTAAGTAACTTAAACATAATACTAAAGAAAACTAAAAGTTAAAATGCGTCGTGGAATTCATCCGCATCGCATGCCTCTTGTGGAAGTGTTCCCAGAAGACTGGCAGCATTGCCACGTTGTATGGCAATGCTTAATCTCTGACCTAAAAATAGGCCAGACTTCTGGTCACGAGAAGCGTCGACCATACGCTTCGCAATCTCCCTGAAGAGATTGCGGGCGCTCGGACCCCAAGGCCCAAACGTTTCGACTCCAAACGGCACAAATTCATAATCTCCAATGAGATTGGAATATTTGCGCCGCTTAAGAGCCTCTGCAGAAGCTGCAGCAGCACCAGCACAGCCAGCCGTGCCAGGTAAATGGGTAGGGGCAATGGTGTCGACGCAAGTTGCGTCCCACACCAGAGTCCTACCCATTTTCCAAGGCATTAATGACATACCATCCGGTCTCTTACCATCGTCGCGCGCCAAACCGTTTGGTTCAAGCACAGCTGGCACACCGGCGGTGACAAGAGCACGGCGGATTATGTCGTTGAGGCTGGCGTGCCGTGGAATTCGCCCAGTGCTCCTGCAGCACGACAGGCCATGGTGTCCAAGTCGATCAACTGCTTCTCCACAACGGCATCGATGCGGAGAAACACACGGCGCACCTAAGCGGAGGCACGTCGCGATGCGGAAGGTAGTGTCATCTAACATAGTTCCTACGTTAGATGACGGAAGAGCTTGTAACCATAGACCCGATTCCCACACTCCAACTGCCAGTAAACGGGCACGCTCTGCAACATTAGAGCAAGTATTTAATAAATTTTGTCTTACTAAATTGCAGAGCGGCCCGTCCCACTGACGCTGTGAGAAAAGGTTCCCTGGGAGATCAGTGTTTGGACAAGCAATTTTCCAAGCGTTCACTGCTTCAGTCTTACACAATACTTCAGAATTAACTAGTGTAGGAGCAAGGATTTTCCTAGTTAATTCTTCCGTACTGTGGACTGAAGACAGGAAGGCTGGTAAGCTGACGTCTGAAATTTTGCGAATACCGAGCCCACCCAAACGAATCGGTAGAGACGCTTGTAGTGATGCGCGATCATTCAAGGCCACATTTAAAATTTTAGTGACTGTAATTTGTATAATTTTGTCCATTTTTTCCAAAATTGTTAAATGTTTCCAAAATGGTGTAGACCTGAGAGCATGGGTGAATTTCGGAACGAAAAGACAGTACCTGAGAATAGTGAAAGCTGAATGGATATTAATTTTGAGTAGGCGGTCCGAAATGTCATTAAAATTTTGAATTTTTTCCTCTATAAATGAGGTGTAGGCATCTTCTAAGATTGGGGACCCGAGGAGACGTAGAGACTCTCTTTCTATAATTTTGATATTAGGAGCCAATGAATTGAATTTAGAAATAATAGAATTTTTGTCCGAAACATCATTTAAAAATATCTCGCATTTGCTATCATTTAGATCTAAACCAATTAATTTAAATTCATTTTTAATAAAAGCCAAATCTTGGAAAACTGTCTCCACATCTCCCCCTAGAGTCCCGTCGTCTAGATACCATACATTAAATTTTGAATTTAAACGCCGAATAATAGGTTGGATAGCTAAACTGAAAATTACCGGTCCAAGAGGGTCTCCTTGTTGACAACCAACAGCTGATTCTAAAAGGTTGTCCTTGTATAATAATTTAGAGGGGTACCTGTAACATTGCCAGAGAAAATTAAAAATTTTGGGTGTTTCTAATTTTGCTTGGTTCAACAAGGTGTCCCTGTTCACAGAGTTAAAAGCATTCTTCACATCAACCTTGAGAAGAACCTCACTCTTTCCGAAGCCAAGGAAGGTTGACAAAGCATGTATGGCAGCCTCACAGCCCCCCTTTGAACCAAAACCGAGTTGTAGGGGCTGAAATTTCAGAGCTAATTCGGCTTTATAGTATTTACAGCAGAGTTTTGCTGCCATACGTCGGTATGTGCATCCCACGGCAATGGGACGAATACCACCATCTCCCTTTCGTAGGGCACACAAATTTGCCCCATACAGAATGTCTATGATGGCATTCTCCACACTACCGGAGAGCATCAAGTTCATGAGAGCCGTTAGCTCCTTCAGAAGTGCCTCACCGGCCTCTCCGGCGCTGGGCCCCAAAAGATCTTTCAAATGTTGTGGGGTCAATGCGTCAAGACCGCCGGCAGAGCCACTTCGAAAGGAGACAACGGCAGCCAACACTTCCTTAGCCGTTACGCACAGGCAATCAGGTTCGGGATCAGGCGCCTCGGGAAAAGAAAGGTCCTCCGCAGGCGCCGGATGCTTGCTCCGCAGACCAGCGAGGGTTTCCGGAGAACAAGGCGCCACTACATCGCTACTAAAAAGCAATCTCGATGCCCCACTTATATCACCATCCCTTAGTTTTGATTCTACCAAATTGAAAATGTTACTTTTACGAAAGGTGTAGTTTGTTGGTTTGTAGTGTGATTGAGTAACAAATATGCAAACATCTTCTCAATTTGTCACATTTATAATACTACTAGCAAAATACAAAATAACACTGATGAAATTCAGAAGTAAGAATGATAAATAGTGCCAGATGTATCATATGATTCAGGCAAGTATACAGAGACAGCAATTAATACCCAGCAAACCAGACCCATAAGGAACCAGACGAAGTGGATTGGGTGGTGAATCCATTTTGTCTCACGCTTTGTGAAGGAGAGCTTAGGCAGGTAGCACTTTGGTCGCATTTTCGTATGAACTGGACAATTGCCCGACTCGAAATTTGAATACAGTATCTTTTACTCTATAGTTGCAGACGTATTAAAATCTAATTTATCGTAGCTGTAGACAATACAATAGTTAATATTTTATGTTATGAATAATTATTCTCGGGCTTACGATTGCTCTTTCTTAATTTGGTATAATATTTTTATAATTTAATACGTTTTAGTTTTGATATTAATTTTTTCATCTCGTATTGCACTCATCAACTTAAAGAATTTAGTCTGACATCTAATCTCCTTCAAGAACTAAGAAGATATTCTCAGAAAAGAACTTGTAACGGTCATATTTCAAAATTATCCTTTGATGCCCGAGTTCCTAAATTGCCTAGTACAACTCTTACCTAGTATTACTACTGTGAAGTATACAGTAAGCTTCGTTGCAAACTCACTATTTAAACTAACATTAGCAAGATAACTACTAAAAGAATCGATAGCAGTGCTAACTGCCAATATAATCATAACAATCAATAAAATCATTCATATCGACACAAGTTCAACCATTAGCGATACCCACGCTGTATTATTACTACAAACAAACTGCTGGAAAATCGTTGCTCTCTATGCCTATCACTTAAATTACATGTTCAGGTTAGGCTTGATTATTTATTTACAGAAATAATGTAGTTTCACGTGGACGCCCGTGGCAAGGTGAACTTCTATCAACTTTGAACCACAAACTTGGTATACAGTGTACAACTTTTTAATATAAATATTTTGTTGAAATGAGAACTGTAATTGCTTTTTAACTTCCACGTGTTTCAAGTGAGCAGTCCTTTTGACATTGAAATGAAAGAAACGTAATTAGGTGCCTTTTAGATGTTCCAGGTTGTTGAACTATAAAGTTTTGAACTATAAATAAAGTGTATCACACTTATTCTGAACTACTTTATCTTAAGCAAATTAAGCTTGAAATAGCTTTGATACCAAACACTTGTAGGTACTCAACTTAAATAAAATATTATCGTAGGTACCATACATTCGTGGCATTACGGATCGTATCGGAAGACTGCTAGAAGCTTATAACATCAAGCCGATATTCAAGCCCACGACGCAGCTACGGAATTTTCACCGTTCGGTCAAGGACCGACGTGATCCACTATCGTCAGCTGGAGTTTACAGGATCCCCTGCTCATGTGGCTCGGTATACGTGGGCACCACCCAAAGAAGCATCAAGACCCGCCTGTCGGAACATGAACGTAATTGCCGCATCTGCCATTTCGACAAGTCAGCGGTTGCAGAACACACCAGTAGTCAGGCATTTTAATTAGGTGGATGTGTGTGTCAATAATAGAACTCATAGAATTTTCCGAAAGACTCATTAGTATGGGCTGGATAAAATCCAAATCCCTTTTTAATAAACTGTGGACTGGTGACCCTTTGGGAATCCTTTCAGTGGATTATAAGGGCGTCCGGTATTTTATACCTTGAAAAGAACATCCCAGGTGACGGTTATTTAAAGTTTTAATAAATTTAACAGTCGTTTTTATCAACATAAAGTTGAATTATATATTAACCTTATTAGGGACATTTTTGCTTGATTTTTTAAAGCGCTTTTAGTACCTAGTTGAAATCAAATATCTTTTGTTTTAATGGCTTCTTTATAACTATTTTGTCCATGCTCTTCAAGCGAATGAACATTAAACACTCATTTTATAGATAAAAGATCTAGTACATTGACAATTTGTGCCGTTTTATCTGTTTTTTTTAACCCCCTATCAAATTCTTTTTCCATTTCGATTAGCGGAGATACGTACACAATGTTAGTAGTAGGAAAAATTTAATAGTTTCAAGCTGATGTGTCAAAACCCTTACAAAAATGAAATATCTGAATTTATCAATCTTATCACAGAGAGTGAACTAACTAACACTATGACTAAAATATTAGGCTCTTCAAGAAGGGCATTAGAAAGTTTCTGAAGGGTGAACAGCGCGATTATGACGCTGGTATTATACCCGCCCATAGGCCACAGTAGCCATCCAAAAGTTTCCATTAGGTGGACCCTGTGCTTGTCTGCCACCTAAGTGGTATACAGAAAAATTGTATAAAGCCAATCCAATCACAGCACGCATAATACTAAAAAATTTAAAACAGTAGCCGTTCTGAAACTTTCCGTATATCCTTGAATGCCTTTGTGGATTATGTTAATTTCAGGGGTTCAAAAATACTTAACTCTCAAATTTTATACGATTTCCTTTTAGATGCTGCAGTAGAACGAGTTCTGGGCTACTTATGGGCATTTTTAACCAGTTTTATTGTTGCAAATTTTAATCTAATTTATTATTCCATGTACTAAATATGTTATGCCAATCGATTTCTGGTAAAATATTCTGAAATAGGTTCTAATAATAATAAAATATAGATTATGTCGAGCTCAAGAATCAATATTTGAACATATTTTCGTACATAATATTATGATTGCAACAGTGAGTGTAGTATTAAGTTTATACTTATATAAATGGTAAAATGCAAAGAGGGACTACAATATATACCTAGGCAAATAAAACATTGTATGATGATTGTATGAAGTAAGTTATTTCCGAACGTACATAGGTACTAAAAGTCTAGAGCTAACATAATAATACGTTAGATTAAAATTTATTTGAAAAGCGTTAAAAATACTACGTAGTTAACACTCATATTTTTAACGTCTAGGGTTGAGATTTAAGCGTTAAGTAAAATATATGAAGCTGCTTTTTAGTGAAATATTGATCATGTACAGTAAATTTATAATTTAATTTCTAAGCTTAACGGTTTAAGTTTTAGGGGAATTATTTTCGTTATTTTATGAAGGTTATAAAGTGTTAACAGTGCGAGTATAAAGTGTAAAAATAATAATTCAAAATAAAAAGTGATGAAGTCAATCGGTCGTGTTATAAATTCATAACTTGGTAATTTTAAATGTATTATACTGCTTACTAGACAGACATTTTAACGGGTCTATATTGGATCACATTAGATTTTTAATCCTATTCTTTTTCTTACTACCGATTTGTGTTTATAATCATCACTCTTCATAATTTTATTTTTCATACTTTTTTATTCATTCGCAACTCATAACAGTTAGTGATTATAATTTTTTAAGCAATACTGTTACAACCAAGAACCAGTTTAAATTCATAATTTTGCTTTAATTAATAATTTTGTTACTACGAATAAACTTCAACTCATAACGTCGTTGTTCAGAATAGCATACTTTATAACAGATAATTATCATATTGCGTTCTATCATTTCCTTATATCCGTCTGTCCGCTTGTTACACTTGTTTCTCAATGACGGCTGGACCGATTTAAAAAAATCTATTTGTATAAATTCTGTCTACTTTTCTAACAAAAATTAGTTTCTGGCGCTTCGCCGGCCGCTGCCACGGCACGCTCGCTTCACAGTTCTAACCTAACCTAACCTACTTGTCTGGTAGCATCTCGTTTCTGGTAGCAATTATGATTAAGAAATTTATAAAAAAAGAATGAGAGCAAAACACATTTATGAACAGGAGTATTATAGTTATTTATTCGAATTGATTGATGAGAAAAATTATGAGTTTCCATCATTAGTATAAGCAAATATATTAAAACAAATATTAGTAAAAGTAAGTGTATACTTTATGATATTATGAATTTTCATTTTTTTATGAATAACGATCATTATAATTTTAAATGGTATGTGAAACATTTTCGGACCTCCGATGATAGGAGTTGAAAAGTTATGTAAGACAATGCGCAGCCCATCTTAACATGTAGGTAGTACATCTAGTTTCTCAACACCGACTGGAAATGGCTCTGTTCTTCTCCGCCAAGATTTTTTTTCTTACAAAAAAACGTACTTTCGCTATATGTTTAAAAACAAGCCATCATCTTGCTTGCTTGCTTTCACTTTTAGCTGAATCTTGTTTTTTGGCAGAATTAACTTTACCAGAATCTAAATAAATATTACAAACTATCCTGAAACTACACCCCACCATGAACAAGCATACACAAAGCTTAGAACAATTCACTTGCACTACTCATCCATGTATCTAAATGGATGAGTAGTCGCTTCAGTGATATATTTGGGGCACAACTCATGCAAGTGAAAACAAATTCCACTTTCTTCTCGAGTGTACTTTGCTTATTACGTAAACCTTAGCGAGCTCGTCGCGAACTGTGTAGTACAATATTTGACGTTGTAAAGCTCGCTGGGATTTATTACACAACACTATGTACATAATATTAAAAGAGCGTTATCATAAGGCTAACGCATAACCTTATTAAGTACATATTATATTAGGAATATTATATATACTTAAAAAGGTTCAGAATGGAACACGAGTATTATCAGAATAAAATACTTTGCATGTATTTTAGCTTAAGACGTTAGGGCCCGTATTCCAGAACGATACTCAGTCCTGGATCTCAATTTCACATTGTTGCTGGCAATCTGTCCTCAGTACTAGTTACAAGTCAAATTAAATCAAATCAAAATTTATTTCCATAGAACATGTTTACATTAAAGGTAAATTTACTACATTGGATTACTAATTGGAAATTGAAACTAAATGGTTCCAAAACCGAGGCCATCCTATACACACGACATCGCAAGCCACCAATACGCAAACTTAAAATTAATGACCATTTAATACCCTGGAGTGACTCAGTTCGTTACCTAGGTATCACACTAGATAATAAATTAAATTGGACAAAACACGTGGCAAATATCCGCACAAAAGGTGCTCAGGCATTGGGCTCACTGGGTCCTATTTTGAACCGTAAAAGTAAAGTAAGTCCTTGCACTAAAATGCGTATATATGCTGCACTGGTGAGACCATGTCTCACCTACGCTTGTCCTATTTGGAGCAGCACATGTCTAACGAATTATGAACTTCTACAGACTATCCAAAACAAAGCCCTTAAAATAGCTTATAATACACCATATAAAACCAATTTAAAAACACTTCATTCTTATTTAAAATTTCCTCCTATAAAAGATTTTATTTACAAATTAACATATAAATTCTATACCACGAATAAATTTAATACTAATATATTAATTTCTAACATATGTAGAACAACAGTTTCAGATTTGCAATACATCGACAAATACAAAACCTATCGTTTGCCCCATCACTACATGTCGCCTCTTTGCTTCAATAACGTGACATATCCGAAAAATCGTTTTTTTTATTGTTTGATAATTAAAACCGCCGTATCCGATTTTATTTTCTCACAAAACCTGGTATTTTTTATGCGCGAAATAGCTAATCTGTGGGTGAAAAAGACAGCGCCACTGTGATAGATCACAATATCACGTTGTCTCTTACTGCGGAGAGGTTTGATGCGACAACGCAACATAATAGTAGCCACCGCGCGCTTGCAGCGGAAGGTGTTAAAGAATTTCTGCAAAAACGTGACTTATCGACCATATCGCGTTTTAATTGCAAAGTTAAGGTTCATTTTAAATACGATTTTTAATTTTATAATGTGATATGTAACTTTGACACATTGATATCGAAAAATAATACGGAAGGTCGATTGTTATATTATGTTTACGTCACACTGCTGCCGAAAGGCTGTTAGTTTTGCTTTGTCTTAACTTACGATGTAACATTGTAGGTAATAAAACTTTTTCTAATATAAAATTTAACCTATAGATAATTGTTTATGTCTCGTTTTAGAACAAAAATAAATTTGTTTTCTTGGAATTATTTCCAAATAGTACTTTGTTAATGCTAAAACTAATAGCCATCGGTACTTAATTTTTCAGATGGAACCTAGAAGTAAAAAATTAGTTAAACTGGCAATGACAATGGAACATGCAAATACTCCTGAAATAAACACAAGTGTAGGTAACTACGTATTTGTTTGTAGGTATAACCATAAATCTTAGTATACCTACTTCGCTGTGCGAGATACCAACGCGCGTCTGACTTAAATACTAGTTCTATCTACTATTTAAATAATGCACAAAAATATGGGTACTAAGTGATAATAATATTTTAGTAATAATGTTTGATTCGTACAAATCCTAATCTATGCCTCATAATAAAACTAATTAATTACGTCTGCGAGTTCGTTAGTTAGTTTGTTACGCTGTCACGCCTACTATAGTAGTTATTCAAGTGATATTACACGCTATTATTCTCGAACACGTTATCAGGCGTGCATAGTAGGTTAAAAAAGGTACATTATAAATCAAAGAAGGTACTAAAATATTTTAAAGATTTAAAGCAACAGAACGTCTTTTGTTTTAGAAAATTACACAATGCTAAGCGTGGAGGATGCAAATATAGAGGATGTAATGGACGTAAATGAAGTTGTAGATACTGTAGCAGAAAAAACAACTGAGACAACTGTTCTTGAGACTTTACCTTCAGCTTACCATCAGGCGAGGTAAAGTCAAATTGACGTGTCCTATTTATAAAAAAAAATCTAATTGCCATCGTTGTGATTCAACTAGTAGTAGCAGTAATTCGTCGACTGACTCCTTATCGTCATCAAGCAGATTTAAGCTAAAGATGCTTTAACTTGTCTAGTAAAATGTGATCTTGGCTCCACGTCATAATTTCGAAATAATCTGGCCGACCGTCAAAATTCCGAACGCTCATTTCGCCGATAATTAATTCAACGAATGGTTGTATGGTCGACTGTTAAAACTCCGAATGGTCATTTCGCCGATGATCAGTTTTACGAATGATTGTATGGTCGACTGTTAAAACTTTGAAAGCTTATTACGCCGATGATGAACTTTATCATTATTTGTGGTATTATGTTGTGATGAAGAAATCAGTTTAATCACAGTGTAGAGACACAGTGCAGCGTTACGCTGATGTGGCACAGTTCAATGGGTCTAGTTCATAATATCAACAGTCACTATATCGATGATCGCTGTATCGAAAATTCCATCGACAGGCTAATGTATCGACAGTACCCCAAATCGATGGTACGCTACATCGACAGTACGCCAAATCGTTGGTACACTACATCGTTAGTACACTAAAACGATGGTATGCTACATCGTCAGTAAACTAAATCGTCGTCAGTAAACCAATAGTACGCTGCATCTACTACCCGACCCGAGCAACAGTTAGAAAAAATATTTATTTCTGCATAGTTATAAAAAAAATGCGTAATGTGCATTCGAAGTTTTAACAGTCGACCATACAATAATTAGTAGAACTGATTATCGGCGGAATGACCATTCGGAGTTTTAACAGTCGACCATACAACCATTCGTTGAATTCATCATCGGCGAAATGAGCGTTCAGAATTTTGACGGTCGGCCAGATTATTTCGAAATTATGACGTGGACTCTGTAATCTCAGTAAGTAAGCGATACAAATTGTGATCGTGCTCGTAGGTGCGCTGCCCCCGCGCCCATCCTACTGTCTGGGATAGCGCGGGGCGCGGGAGCCCGCGTCGCGGCTCTGTATACTGGTCACTACATTGTATGCGCAAGCGTCAACTTTTATTAGATGGAGGTAGCTTTTTTTCTTTAATACATATTTTTATGCAAAAAGCAATTGTTAATTCAATAACGTTGCATTTCTATTTATGATTTATTAATTATAAATTTTAAAAGTGTTATAATTAATATCCACGTTTAGTGCTTAAAAATTTTTATAGGCGACCCAGCCTGGCAAAATTTGAAAAAGTGTTATGATTGTACTATTGCATGTAAGTAATTTGTACATATACTGTATGTAAATAAAGACATTTTAAAAACAAAAACAAAACTACATTGGATAAAATTGAAAACTAAAATTAGACAATCGGACTTTGTCCAGTCCTTATCAAACAAAAATATTAACGTGTCGCAAAATTAATTAATTGTATCGATATTATGAATTAATTATAATGCAAATGACAGTACGTAAATTAATTAAACATAAATTAGTGTGGATAAAACAAGTGAATTAAAAGCTGAGGATTGAGTATCGTTCTGGAGTTCTTCTCTTTTAAGATGGATTCGGATTAAATACTAGTAGTACAGTCGCCAAAGGAGTTACGGTAGCACTTCTTCATTTAAAGTTGTATGTAAAGTTGTATGTAAGGTATGGTGGATCGAGTCTATAATACTACGTTCTCATGAAACCTAAGAGCAGTGTAGATTCAGACCGCTAATGCGTATATATAGAGGATATTGCAGTTTAATATTATACCCGTATTACAACCCGTTAAATCTGACAGCAACGAATAATTTAGCAAACCTTGCAAATTTTGATATGAATTTTGACTGTATATGAGAACCTATAGAACCAGTGGCGGAATCATCAGGACGTGGTGGGGAGCTCAGTGGGATGGTCTAACCTACAAAATACCACATATGTCTGAAGACGATTCCGTGACATGGCGAGTCAATGCCGCCATTAAATAGGCATTCCCCTAGTACTGGGCAGCAGTAGTACTAGTACTGGCAGAGGGCCGAAGAATTGGATCTGGTAGGGCCTTTGACCAGACATCAGCGGGCGAGCTTTCGGCTGTTGAACTGCGGTGTGGAAAGTAAGTGAGGAAGCTACCACACTATAATCCTCAAAAAAGGAGTAATGGAAGTTACTCCAGACAAGAGCGAGGCTCTTAAATTTAAATGAATGAATGAATGAGAACCTATATAGAGGTAAAATTATCATAATATTACCATGGCTTTTACTAAAGTATACGATAATATGATAGATACTATGAGTATCGGAAATTTAATAGGACTACATGTAAATATTTAGAACTAATACGCTAAAACAAGTATTTAACTCACTAAATCTTAATGCATAATGTAAACCAGTAATAGCCCATTTGATACTGTGCTGTTTTCGTTACCTAAACAAGCTATATACACGATAACAAATACTATGTACGAGATCTTGGGCTACTTTCCTAGTTCACGAACTTTGATAATATACGATTACATAGTTGTGCTGTGATTTAGTTACAAATAAACTTACTTTCGTAATTATAACGTTTTTAATCTAACCCAATTTTACCTGCAAGTGTGTATACCTATTAATTGACGGACAAAGCGCTGTTAGCTACAGTACACATACAGTATACAGTACAAAATCTCGTCAAAATTGGTGCAACCGCTCCGGAGATTACCCTTTACAAACAATTTCTTTTTATGTGTACATTCATAGTTTTTATGTGTACATTCATAGTTTTTATGTGTACATTCAGAGTTTTCATGTGTACATTCATAGTTTTTATGTGTACATTCAGAGTTTTCATGTGTACATTCATAGTTTTTATGTGTACATTCATATTTTTTATGTGTACATTCATAATATACATGTACACAGCCACCTAGCTTAATCAGCCGTGAACTGCCTAGGCTGTTAGCTAATTGTCGCCATGCAATGAACGGCCTGGATGATGTTCAGAAATATTATTAAACGGCTAGGCAAATGGCTTGGATTGATTACGTTTAACTACTTGCCTAGCCAATTAATCAAACAGTTAAAAAATTACTTATTTTTACTACCTACCAACCAAGTCGGCCGGAGCTTTCTAAATAAACCTATCAATAATTTTCAGTGAAGACCCCTCTGCCTATGCTCTCGGGGTTTTACAGGCGTGAGTATATGTACATAGGTATGTATGTAATTTTCTGTCTTATTTCGGAATGGCGCCCCGTTTTACGAATGGCCTAAGCATTAGCCAGCCTGTTTATTAAATGTCATAATATAATACGTTACGGCTGAATATCATTCAGGCCGTTAATTGAATCGCGCCGTTTAGTTAATAACCTAGGCAGTTAATTGAACGATAGATACAACTAGCTTATCGTTGGCTGCGACATACGTATTCATTAAAAAACTGTTATTTTAACGTAACACAGACACTCTTATTTGATTTATTGGTATAGATAGTATTTACCTATCACCATAATTGAATATAAACTACCATTTACTGACATAAATGATATGCAGACGCTTATAAAGACCTTGATTCGTCAACACTCCATTGTATGGGGCCCCATGAATACGTGTTTTGATTTCTCTTCTGTCAGTTGCAACTGTCAGCGGAAACCCTTCACACGAACCACTGCCTTGTTCTTAGAGCCCTTAAGGTTATATTAGAATGAAACGAAACTAAAAGAAAATATTAGTGTAATAGATTCTTGACTTTTGACTTATAGTTGTGTTGACACGTATTGACAAGCAATTAACTAAACTTTTTTGTTTGCAACAATTATAAGAGGTTTTTGAAAGTTACCATGTATTGACTGATGACAATTTGTGTTATTATCTTGACATCTTGTATTTAAACTGTTGAAATAAGTGTTATAAATATTAGTCTTATTTTCATTTTATACGACACCAAGCTACCATAACATAGCTCTTGTCTATGATAACCTTATTAATTAACGTTTTGTACTATCATGCTTGAATACCGTAACAGAGTAAGTAGAAGGGTAAGTAGTTATCATCATGTTGTAAGAGTTATTATACGTAATTGATTAAATAGATAATGAATGATCTATCGACTATAGTTTCATAATTCATGCGAGGGATAAAAAAATCGGCTATCGGCTCCAAAAAGATTGGTACCCAGCACTGAGAGCCACTCGGTATCACAGTGCAAACAACCAATCAGGATCGAGTACGTCCGCGCCACAGCGCTCGACCAATCAGAATCGAGTGAGACGATTCCCCGCTCCGACCGTGCCTATAAATACAGCCGTGATTCAAGGTTCGGCATTAGTCGCAAGTCAGCCGCCGGCGAGGCAAGGTCTCCGAAGTTGTCGTCGCCCGGCCCTGCGCCACTGAAGATGTCGACCGCAGTGATCGACGAAACGTCTGGAACGCAAGTTTCACATCGACCACGGCCAAACAGCCCGGAAGCAGCAACGCCGGCCGTGAAAGCCTGAAGACTTATAATATTTTATAATTTAAAATAATCAATATTGCCTAACCCGGCAATTGATACCAAGAACTCCCGTACGTGAGACCTTGGTATCAATTGTTGGGTTTAACTCATTACTTATGCACAACTGAGGAGAGAAAATACATTTCATTATAATAAAGCTTTAAAAGGTGAAAAATTACATATCAGACTTCATTTTGACCCTAGAGGCTCCCAGTGCTTCTAGGTCTAGGTAAAATTATTTATTATTTTACGACTAATCCGCTTACAGCTCAAATTATTATCGTACGTACCTTTGACCCTAATTAATTAAACAAAGGGTGTGATTAAAAGGTAATGGCCCTGAGAGGGGCTACCAATGAGCTAGTTTCTCAAGGGACTTTCATATCACACGATTATGACACAGGCTTGTAATTATGACTTAATTGTTGCAAACAATTTTGAGATGTACTCACACCTTTTGTATAACCCTAAAGGGGTAGACAGAGATATTTATTAGCATATACTTTTCGCCTGCCATGTTGTAAAATGTCAGGTCTCATGTAAAATGGGGTGAGCCTATTTTTTTGGGCTTTTTTATGGGATTATCCCTTATCCAGCTCTATATTATGTCGTTATGTACGAGGTAGTAAGGATTAAACATTCACCCATACAAAACTGTTGTTATGTTCTATGATTCTGAGAAATACTACCCAACGCTGCGCGCTGTCTAGACTAGGAGGATAACTACTACAATTGATACTATGAATGATGTTGTTTCTTTCTACATCAATGTGAAAGAGGTACGATTATAGCCAGGCAAACGACACGATATTGTAGATAACAGTTACTATCGTATCGTCCTCGTGCCGTTCAATGTTAAGGATGACAAAGCTAGAGGACGTACTAAGCACTACGTTTGAAGCGATTATTATGCGATTACGTTTAAGCTAAGGAACAGTTAGAATTACCTGGCTTACAAATTAGTCCTTGAATGAGGATTTTGGCCTAAGTGACGTAAGATGTGGGTTTACGGTTTGGATAAATGTCTTAAGGTAAACTCAGGGACCTTGTGCATCTTTCATGTAGATAATTTGAGATGACAGGTGAAACTGTGTGTTTATATCGTCTTTTATAGCCAGATTTGCATACAGGGCTTGCATTTTGGTGTCCAAGTCTACCTACCCACTCCTCCTTCTACAATTTGGTTTATTTTAGTTTTTAGTCTCCCTGAATCAGAGTTTCGTAGTTTTTAGCGCCACTGGTACAACAGTTGGTTAATGGACTAGGCTCTCGGAATGCCTCTCGGAGTTATGAAGTAAGAGAGTCGCTCTTATAATAGGGGTATAATCCAAATCAAACAGGTAAAAAAATAGGCGAATTCAGGACTGAAAGTCTGACATGAAATCGGGAACAGTGCAAAAATGAGGATCATCAACCAATTACTCTCTATTAAATCGTAAATGGGATCGTAAATATGTACCTAATCCTGAAATAAAGAGAAGAAATCCATTTCCTCGAAATTAAATAAAACTTTCAAGTGTTCACCAAATTCCTATCATGTTCAATTCTCGGTCACGAACCTCTAAGGTGATTTTCCACCAGAGGGGCGAGACGAGACGAGGCGAGGAGAGAATTGAAATTTGTATGGCAAATTTTCAATCCTCTCCCAGCGTATCTTTGGTGGAAACAGTGTGGATTGACGAGAATATGCGAGGCGTGAATTGAAATATTTGTTTGTGCAAAAATGAACCGCATTGGTTCCGATATAGAGTATAAATCACCTTCAAGGTGATTTTCCACCAGAGTGGCTAAGCGGGGCGAGGCGAGGAGAGAATTGAAATTTGTATAACAAATTTTCAATCCTCTCCCAGTGCATCTTTGGTGGAAACAGTGTGGATTGACAAGTATATTGACGCCTAATTTTTGTTCGGAGTTTTCGGCATTGACGCTAGAATAAAGTTATATCGAGCATTGTGTATGAGCTGTCTAAAATACATTTATATATGAAGCATACGGGCGGCGGGGCGCGGCGGTCACGCGCGAGCTCGCGATGGCAATTTTTAGTGGAAAAGGGTCAGTGCGATTTCAATTCTCTTCTCGCCTCGTCTCGTCTCGCCCCTCTGGTGGAAAAGCACCTTAACTTTAAGAACTTTATGTGCGTATTAGAAATTCATTATCACTGTCGAATTTAAAACTTTATACCTGAGAGATGTTCGTAATGTTACTGAAGGTTTATGAAACCTGAAACTTTATGCTCTAGGCTAAATTTAGACCAGTAAAAACACACTAATTTTAAAACGCACCATAACTAATTCTTATAGTTGTGGGTTAAATCTGGTTAGATTAGAATTGGTACTGATTAAAATAGTGTGGTCAAACAGCACCAATACAAATTATTGGTTGGATTAGCATACGCACGCTCACGTCTCTCCTCCTCTAGGAGATGTAGAGACAGCTGCAGCCCTCCATTTGTTTCTAATATTAGATAATAATAATAAATAATAAATATTCCACAACATTTCACACAACGCTATCTAGACCCATGGTAAACATAGCTTAACTAGCTTGTGTTATGGAATCTAGAATGCGGATAAACATACTTAGATACTTTTTTTTTAAATACATACATATTATACATAGAAACACCCAGACCAATGCAAAAACACATATTCATGCATACAAATATTTGCACTGAGCGGGGATCGAACCCGCGCCTCCTGCGTAGCGGCCGCGTCCACTACCGCCACGCCACGGAGGCTGTCGCTTTCCTTATTAGATATTTCACGAGCTTCCTTTAAAGTCATTAAACCTTCAAACATCTGTAGCTTAGTGGTCAAGAAGTCAGCCTTACAATCGAGAGGTCCCGGGTTTGAATCCAGGCCATTACACTACCGATGTGAACCCGCTCCTAGCATAAGCAATTTAACTTAGGTGGAGGGGTTAGAAGGAATATGAGAAATTTCGGTTACTTGTATTCGTCAGAAAATAAAACTCGCCGACGGTGTCGAGTGTTGTGTACCAGTTTTCTTTTCAATACATTTACATACATCTAAACATTTGTCACAATATTATACTAAATTAAGTACTAATCTTGGCTGACTAAATCACCTAAAATCTACACGACATATGAATCAGTACCTATTGCTTTGGGGTATACAAACTAAGGTATAAAAAATTCCATCGAAATTCTTAAGTAAACCATATACCATACCGTATCCTGTATTTCAAAGGGGTTTTCTCCGTATTTCTGTTACTCCATCTCCTTATCCTTTTCCTTTTCTGTTGTTAGCATTAGGTATATAACACTTCCAGTGTCAAAAGCATGCTTACGCCACCACTGTAATACTATCGAAAACGTAATAAACAAATTGACGACAATCTCACTTATATACCTTTCAGAATTCGGTTATGTAATTTTAACAATTCAACAATCATACAATTATTTTCTTTTAACTTCTGTTTCTACTACTTTTTTCTACAACCACAGATAATTAAGAATAAAATAATTACACAATTCCAAGTCAATTTTCTGCTCAGCGAGCACAACTGCTGCTGTACATTATGCTGATTGTTTTCTTAAATGTCCAGCGGCTAGTAATAACAGTTCATTGCATCGCACATAACGGCGGCGTTCCTCACTTTAATTGCTATTTAGTAATGTAGAAGTGTTTAAGAGTTACTTAGCGTTTTATAAATAGTGTTTGAGCGCGTAGTGGGCAGTTGAGGGTATAACGAATTATTATATCGATAGTTGAATGGCAAAAGAATGCAAACGACATCGAAGAATCAAGTAAAAATTATCCAAAACGACATTATAAACATTTTTCCAAAATGTGACTTTCCTGTCTGGTTTCGTGTCGATTACATATACACATATACATTTCAGCATTTCAGCCGACTACAGAAAATGAACCATAATTCAGTTAATGTTGTCACGAGAATTATGTAGTATGTATGCAACTACAGACTAAACAAATGTTTGTAAATAGACCAAAAAAAAATTCCCGTCGAACCGGTGGTCCATTTGCTAAACTAGTCTAGATTTTTTTAACTTGACGTTTTGTAAGTGCCGTTTTTATGGTCTATACAAAATAAATGATTTTTGACTTTGACTTTGCCTTCCCAATATCAGACTTGATTTGTTTACAATCTCGAATAAAACAATATATATCTCAAGAATTGTGACAGTATTTCACACGGGCGTGGGCAGCAATACGCGCAAATATTTATTGTTCATAGCGATCATAAGTGAACCTACTTTTGAAGACCACTCTCAGAACTGAGCGACAAGGTCAATTGCAGAGGTGCAGCAGAGCTCACACACAATAGATAATCGTCTAGTTTATTGACACCTGTCAATCTATTATAGTTAAGTTAATAAGTTTTGCAGCCGAAATAATTCGAGTATATTATGCTATTAAGGACTATCAAAGACTGAAGTGATTTTCTCACGACCTTATAACTAAAGGTATGATTTTGAAGTCGACCGCAGACTGCAGCAATATGCAGCAGATATAGCCTACCGTGAAATAGATTTGAATGATAATACTGTTTATATGTTTGAATTAAATAATTTGAAAAAATATTTAATAATACAGAATTATCATATTTGCAAATGCATCTTCTCATTGGTCCCCTTTATCGTATCGAAATTTAACAAGTACTTTATGCGAAGTGACATCATAAAAGGAAATCAGTCTATTTTTCACATTCATTACACATTTTTCTAAACACATCCAGTAATTTTTTTCACATTCATTACTTGTTGAAGCCGCAATGAATTTCAACAATAAACAATACTACCATATTCAAGTCTATTTCACGTTACACTGTATGTGCTGCACACGTTTGTTACTGCGGTCTGCGGTCGGCCTCGGAATGATACCTTAAAGTTAGAAAAAAAACTGCTTGCAATATTTGAATGTCATGTCCGACTCTTTGAACATTACAATAGTTGATCGCAATCATTACCGTTAATGTACGTCGGTACATAAATGGGCTTGAGGTCATAGTTTGATATTCAAAGTTTTTTATTTCTAAACAATAGAGTGAATGAATCGATAGACACCTAGATTGGCGAATTTAACTTAGACTGACAACAATACTTATGAATAGGTCGTATAGATCGATGTCTTTGAGGCCCAAGGTAAACCACACCTGCAAACTGGTATGCCTGTTGATTGATGAAGGAGGCCCTGGTGTGGGTTTTCCCTAAGGCTTAAAGCGTCAGATGGCAATCGTGCATATATAAGCCACTGCACCTGGGATGAGTAGAAGGGTAGAACAGAGGTTTTTAAATGAGACCATTGGGCAGCTGGGATTGGCAATCAGATGATGATAGCATAGTGGTTAAGGTGCTTGCGACCGCGAGGTTCCGGGTTCGAATCCTGGGCGCTGCACTACCAGCGTTTACCTATACTAACAACACAAGCCATTTAGATTAGTGAATATTAGCAATTTCAGTTAACGTTCTTTTAGAAAAATATTTTTTTAACCTTTTTATCATACTGTATGCATTTATCCACAATATTCTATTTAAATGTTCTACTACTTCATTCATTATTCACGAGAAATTTCTACGAGTAAAACATCTCAGTCTACAATTACAAACACCATTCCCAGAAGTTATTATTCTAATTCATTTAATAAACGTACTTCCAGAAACCTTACAACCTTCCCAGTAATGGGAATGGGTCATAATGTACCGTCCAATTTATTCTTTATCACATAATTATTCTCAGAGCACGTACACTTAAAAGATATTACGTTCCTTATTTTAAAGAGCCGTTGATATAAGTCATTTTAATATCGACTTCGCATTGAAGGGTCTTTATTGGCGAAATATGAAATTCTCCAAGAGCGCTTCCATGTTTAAGGGGTATCTTTGAAATGAGATTGTTCGGCTATTTTCAGTCTTACAGTAGCCATCTCAGAATAAAAATTAAAAGATTGGTTATTGACTTTGCTATTTTGCTGGCCCGATTGGGGGAATTCCGCTTTTTCACTGAATTGACTTTAAGTGAGCACTGTCGCCTATGTAATGGTGTGCGTTCAGAAGATTTTTTCCACATGCTGCCCGCGAATAAATTCTATCATTTCACCGTTTGCCACAGGCAGCAACCTGAAACAGTGCGCGCAGGAAGTTATTTCTACAAACGCTCTGTTTGTGGATTGATCTTCCTGGTGTGTGTTTTACCAAGCGACAATAATATGGGATTCTTTAAGAAGGGTATTAGAAGATTGATGTGTGGTGTTTAAACGTCCACAGGCCACGGTAACCACTTATGAATAGGTGGTTTCAGAGCTGAACAGATAGTGTTAAAGCCTTCATATCCATTATTTTCCTTTTTCATACCATTTAGGTGGCATACAGGCACGAGGCCCACCTGATGGAAAGTGATTACTGTGGCCTATGGACGTATGCAAACACTCGTGTTGCCAAGACAAATCTCTATTCTCTCCTTCAGTTGTACATGTATGTAAAACACTCTTACTAGCGTTTTAAGCCGCCGATAAACGCTTTCCATTGCTTGCCATGGCTTGCCATTTTACTAAGCGATCAAATCAATAGAAGTAAAGTACGTGTTCAACTGTTAAATAATTTAGCCAAAAAATTTTTGAACTAAATTTTTTTATAACTGATGCTGAAAGAGAATCTACCTTCTAAGCAAAACTATTTCACGGCTTGCTTGTGATTCTGATTTAGTTCCTGCAACCTATGGAATGAGCATACCCAAAATAAAAATTAGCCTATATGCTATACTAAACTTCAGTCAGATCCATTCAATTTAAGTGTGATTGAAGAATAAACATCCATAAACTCTTCACGATCTTTCACAATATTTATAACATTAGAAGGATAGCCTCCTTGCAATGTATCATGGAGCAAAGGATGACATTTCAAAAACACCCTGCACGACAATTGATGGTACTCAATAAAACATCGAAATACGAAGACATAAAGGGACAAGGAGAAACTAGACTGAGAGAAATTGTTCCCAATAATGTAGCATTATACTCCCTACTAATGTAAGACTTAGGGTAGGTCATGGATTTCATTGGATCAATAGTCTAGGCCTGTCTAGACAGGTCCCTAAGTATGATGAATGCCTGACATATTTTATGGTTTCAATGATACATCGTTTCAGCTTCAGTAGCTTAGTGGTTAAGGAATCTGCCTTACGATTGAGAGGTCACAGGTCCCTAGCACAAGCAATTGAGCTTAGTTGGAGGAGTTAGAGGGAATATCAGTAATTTTGGTTGTTAATATTCTTTTACATATCTATATGAAAAAAGCTTTGATTTTGACAACATTTTTAGATTGCTTTTACAAAGTGTAGTGATACTAGGAGTGTGATATAAGACAATTATTTCACACCTGATAGAGAGAACGACAAAAGTAACCTGGAAAATGCTAAATTATTAATTAATTACTGTTGCTTCTAAGGTTTGTAAATATTTCAGTGATATTAAACTTTTATAGTTGACTAACACAATAATGAAAAATTATAATCTATTTTATTTTATAATTTATTTTCGTTGACTAAGCAACTGGCAAGAACTCAGCTTGATAAGATATTTAAGCTGATTTCTTAGAATTTATTACACAATAGATGCGACATCGCATTCTAGTATTGTATCCCACTCTTGTGTCTATGTAACACACAAGAGTGAGCTGAAATGATAAACCTGATTGCATAGCTTGGCAGGTTATTTCGAAGTACAGCCATACCCGCAGTTAGACTGGAAAAAGCGGACCCCTTAGAGCGTTTTCACACTCATCCGATATCCAAGTCAAATGTATGAGATATGTATCTCTCTTTCACATTGTCCGGCCTGATATCGGTTATCGGAGCCGGTTAACACCACTGTTGTGACCCGATATCAGAACACAAACAGACCAAAACAGCGATTGCAAGCAATTTTAGACCATAATGACAATTTCTCAGTTACGTGTTTTTTCGCCTTAATTGATGACGCTGATCACGAATATCAGAAAAAACTCATACCATGTCTTGTCAATGAGGTCGAAAATTGCTTGCACCTTTTTTTATTATTTTTTTTCATCCGGAGCATCCCTAACTAGTCTGTGCTTTCGAGCAAATGGCCGTATCTTACTCCGAGGGAAAAGCTTCAAATGCGACAGAAAGATAGAAGTAGTTAAGATAAAAAAACTGCATCAGTGCCCATCTGCATTCTGTATACAAAGGTACGAAAAAAGTAAAAATATTCGACAACCAAATTTAACAGAGCGATGGAGAATGACTTACTTTAGCAGTCCCCCTCATCTAGTTCCTCTATAATAGTTAGTACTCAGTAAATTACTTATATAAAGTTTCGCGATTAATATTCAGTTGAAAATGGAGGTCCGTTACTTCCGTTCGACTAGTTTCGAACTCACCTTATATGCATGGATGATTCGATTGCGTAGTTTTGCTGCAATAATTCAGATTGTGCGTTAAGCATCGGTAGTTTAGTGGTTAAGGAGTCGTACTTACGATCGAGAGGTCCCGGGTTCGAATCCTGACCATTACACTACCGACGTGAACCCACTCCTAGCACAAGCAATTTAGCTAAGTTGGAGGGGTTAGAAGGAATATTAGTGATTTCGATAATTTCGGTTGCTAATATTCTTTGTTTTTTTTTAAGAATTTAGCCGGGCATTATTCATATTCCACTGTCTCCAAGATTTTTACGTAGAAGAAAAGATCAGTGTAATTTTTTAGTAAAAAAATCTACTATTTTATAATTTGATATTTTACAGGTTAAAGATAAACATGATTAGATGCTTGTTACTTAATCACACTGAAACGGCTGTAAGGATCTGGCTGAAATATATAAATGTTCACGCCAGTAAAAACCCCTAAGGGGTAGGCAAGGGTGTATTAATTTGGTGCAGGGATAGATTCTAGTCTGGGATAGCATATAGGGTATGTTTTTATCCCAGTAATAAGTTCCCATATAGGTAGCGGGAGTAGGATTAGAATTCCATATGACCGGATTCGCAAGCAACAGCTAGCTTCCAATATTTACTTACAGACTTGCAAATCTGGTTGTAAATGTAAGTATAGAAGCAATAACCTTGATGCTCATAAGTGTTACTTTGTAATCTACTTGAAGAAATGTCTTTGATCTTATTAGATTTGAATGTGTCTTATATACCTACCTACAGTTTTTCTTAAACTAAACATAAATGAACACATGACCATTGATTTATACTTTAAACTTAACTATAAACTTTAAATATAACCCGTCGCCTTTCATACGGGTAAAACAAGCGGCCCGAGTCCTGGCTTAAATGCGTAAAATAACTCCATAACCCAATTGTAGAAGAGCGCAAAATGGATAAAAGACACCAAGCGGTTTGAATATCGAATCAAAATTTAAACTCAATAAATGGAAAGCTTTTCAGGTTTCTGAAGCGGACACAAACTAACATACATTATATTATCAGAAATAGATAGAAATAACTTTTTTAGCCCCTATAACACCCAAAATTATTTACTTGAAGAGTATCGCTATCCAAGACACTAAAACTCTAATATTCATTGAATCATTCAACTTTAACCGAACTAACCATAGTTTTCAACTCTGACATTTGATTGTATATGTCGACAAAAAAACGTAACATCCTTTTCCTCCAATACAGTAGCGTGTGATATTAATACTTAGAACTGTATACAAAGTCTATAGATACATTTAGTGGCACTACAATACGACGTAAAAAAACTACTATTTGAGCACAAGTTAATATAATTATATAAGATATACGTATATCGTATAACATGCACGTTTTAATAGTTTAAAGAACAACCGCCCGCTTTTTCCAGTACTAGCATCAGCCAATCCTGCAGTTAATCTGAAAGAAACGGACCTCAGACTCCGAGGTGAAAGCTTCTTGGCAGTTTAAGAAACAATATATTATCTTACTTACACATGAGGCATATTTCAAGCCATTTTGCGATGAATTTTGTTACTTGTCCAGTATATGGTCGGAGTATTGAAATAACTGAATTGAAGCCCTGCGTAATTAAATTCTTTGTTAGGAACAGTTTGGTTCGGTACGGTTTTATGTTTCAATCATGTTTCGGGAACGTACCTATTTGGTTTATTAGTGTTATTGGATGATTAGATTGCGAATTTGTGTACAGTACTCAGACTTTAATTCGGCACGTGTATCGCCGTGTCGGGATAATTATTGGGAATATGGCTAGTACAGACTTTCTTTGCTTTTGTACAATGTGTTTTTCTATCGCACAATAGCTTGTACAGTCAGCGTCTCAGTCAATCTCAAAATGATCTTCATCATCATCATCATCATCATCATCATCAGGCTATATGAGTCCACTGCTGGACATAGCCCTCCCCTAATGAGCGCCATAGCGCCCTGTCTTCAGCTTGCCGCATCCAGCATCTGCCCGCAGTCTTTCTTAGATCGTCATCCCACCTGGTCGGAGGGCGTCCTACGCTACGCTTGCCGAGCCGCGGTCTCCACTCAAGAAGACGTTTACCCCAACGGTTGTCGGTTCTTCGTGAGATATGGCCAGCCCACTGCCACTTCAGCTTGCTGATTCTTTGAGCTATGTCGATGATGATCGTACAACCAAGGTATTAAGAGCAAAATCAAACTGTTTTATTTATTTTATTAATTTATTTATTGTCACTCCTAAGGCTGTGTACCAAATATCAGGACAATCCGTCAACAGAAAGGGGGGAAAACCAAGGAATTTTATCTATACTATATAATTAATATTTTGAGCATTTTGTTTATCATGATCCATTTGATGCTGACTGTGGCTATTATGCGATCATAGTCATCACCTTACTAGCGTCACTCCCAGTCGCGTAGAAGGCCTTCACCTCGGAGTCTACGGTCTACTTAAACGTTTCCGGACCACGGAGGGTCTCGATGTATTAAGAATGTTTACTCATCCTAAGACTGACTTAACCTTACAATATGCTAACCAACTCGGTTACCACTGCTCCAGAACCAAATCAAATGTCGGTTACTGTGCATTATGTTCATCAACTTACGTAAGAACTTTGTTCATCTCGGAGTTTAAGGTCAGCTGAAATATGATGGCTTAATAATATGTTTTCGGACCACGGAGGGTCTCAATGTCTTAAGAATGGTTACTCATCCTAAGACTGACTTAACCTTGCAGTATGCTAATCAACTCGGTTACCACTGCTCCAGAAGCAAATCAAAAAAAAAGTCGGTTACTGTGCATTATGTTCATCAACTTACGTAAGAAATTTGGTAATAATTATTTTGAAGCGCCTATTTGATTGGTAAATTAAATCATACCTATGAAATGAACGTTGTACTACCATACGTATATAATTATGTAATTATTTTGTAAGTAAACCTTGTGATATTTCAGTTACGTAATGATTTAATATAATATTTTGATTTCACCCAGGTCAATCAAGTTAGGTATCAAGTAGGCTATCATATCTAGTATGTGACTTTCACAGTGGGAATCGACAGGGTCCGCCAGAATACTGAGGATGCTAGTGTAACATGGTCAAACTGGGTCAAACTAGATCTCTCATTGTAATGTATTTACAGCAGAACCCGCTTAATACGCCATTTTAGGGCAGCAATTTAGAAAAAACAGGTTTCAGAAATAACGAGGTTGGGGTCGCGTTGGAAGAATATGAAGAACGCGCTATACTCCAAGGTTTGCCAGAATATTCTTTCATTGATGTCAATGTTGAACAGGTGGGCTGTGTGCTTGTCTGCCACCTAAGTGGTATAAATAAAATCGAAATCTTATTGCCAAACAAATATAAACGATAATTATAAATATATTCTTAGTTATAATATACAGGGTGTAATCGTTAAGTGTGTCCAGGCGATTATTCCGTAACTATTACAGATATCAAAAAACTTTAAACTGATATCTAAAGTACGTTACCTAATGAGTAAAATGACATCAATAACTTTTTAAAAATCAAACGAGAGGTATCTAATATTTTGATATTAAACACTCCCATACATTTAGTATGAGATTAGTAGAAAGGTTTTAGGTACGTACACCAGAAGGGACTTCTCTATTATTATTTTTTTATTTATTTACTTTTGAAGAAGGCTTACAGACTAATAAAAAATTATACTAACAACAATGTATTTCAATATTGCTAACAACAAGCCTCCATAGCTAAATAACAATATACGATAACAACGAATACGGTAGGTGGTAATGTGCACTACTTCCAAGGTGTTTACAATATAGGAGCTTAGAATCGTAGTTTGTCTTGAGATTGATAAACATTACATTCATCCAACTGTTTGAGTGGCGCCACCCGCATCATCAACAAAGAAAGGTTTCTGGGTACTCTCTTCTGTAGGCGATAATGGCCGCTCTTTTGTAGTAAATTTTTAGCATATCTCTCTTTTCTCTTTTGGAATATGCCATTTTGCAATCAATAAATGAAACAATCACGATTATTATCGCAAATTAAAAAAACAACAATAAATTGGCGGGAACAACAACCCGAGATAAAAGTTTTGAATTTAGAACGAACACCAAAGAGTATCTTTTTTTTGGGTGATGACTCGTGGTCCCACCAATTTTGTCCCACCGTGCTCGTGGACCCACTATCATAAAACTAATGACTCGTGGTCCCACTATTTAGTGGGACCACGAGTCATACGTGTATTGCTTGACTCGTGGTTCCACTAAATAGTGGGACCACGAGTCATACGTATATTGTTTGACTCGTGGTCCCACCTTCTACCGTAGATACCTACTTGTAATCCCACTATGCTAAAAAAATCCTCCACATAACATAACATAAGCTCACGCCTTTATCCCCGAAGGGGTAGGCAGAGGTGCTAGCACCCACATTTCGCCAGTTTTATGTTTAGGTCCCAATGTAATAGGTGGCGAGCCCATTGCCATTAACCGGGCACTTATAAACCTGCGATAAATACACACATAACTTCGAAAAGCATCGAAAAGTCATTGGTGTGTGCCATGGAATACTTGAGATCGAACCCGAGACCTCGTCTCAGCAGTCCATTACCCATACCACTAGGCTACCCCCCAACCGACTTCAAATGCTCTTTCATACCTATAGGCACAGAATAGATAATAGTACTATAGGTACATCATATTCAAATGAGGTATAAAGTTGTAAATGGTGAGTACCGGCCGCTTACAAATATATCATTATCTTTGGATGGTAGCTGTCACATAGTTTGAAGTGTAAGTTATTTCAAAGTACTTGAATTGGATTGAGTGATCTTTAGTTATAAATCCTATAGGTATTTTCTTTATTATCTAAACAAAAATATGGATACATCATTTACAGTAATTAAGAGAAAGCGAGGAAAAATATTATTGCATGGGGGCTATCAATATTATCGACATAAAACTTACAAGAATGCGAGCACTATCTGGAACTGTAGTAAAAAACGTCTAACGAAATGTCCTGGGTCTATTACTGAAGTAATTATGTTTTAGATTTTTTCAACACATTTATCGCTTATTCCCAACGGACCCCGGGTATTTGTCCCCTCACGGGGTCCGTCGGGAACTGAAGATAATTTCATGTCCAAGGGACCCCCTCGCCAAGTACATGGGGTCCGTTGGGAAAAAGAATTCCCTAGAGACCCCCACTCTCTTCCCCGTTACTAAAAAACAATAGAGAAATGACTTATTTCTGCACGGTTATAAAAAAAATAACCACGAAGGCTTAATGCGGGAGCTACGCTCCGCTCCCGCATTAGCCTTCTAACCTAACCTAACCAAGTCGAATTGCGCAGCTATCACAACGGACCCCACGTACTTTTCCCAACGGACCCCATGTACTTGGCGAGGGGGTCCCTTGAAATTATCTTCAGTTCCCAACGGACCCCGTGAGGGGACAGATACCCGGGGTCCGTTGGGAATAAATCACATTTATCTACTCGCATTTGAGGTTTTTTAGGTACAATTTAATGTAGTCGTTTAATTTATATTTTAGAGGGGGGAGATTTTGAAAACAGTTATGCATGAAAGAGAGTGTATTCCAGATGAGCCTAAAAACAAAGTGGCATTGATAATGGAAAAAATTAAGCAAGAGGCATCTACATCCCCAGAACCAATTCCAAAAATTTTTAAAAGGCATTTCGACTCTGTGTTGGATGACGGTCTCCATTTCGTTACTAAAGTACCTAATTTTGAGAATACGAAATGTTTGCTGTACAAAAAAAGAAAACAACAACTTCAAGTTAATAAGTTAATTTACAACGATATCCACGATGTAGAAGTTCCTACCACTTTTCAAACATTTCTGTTAGGAGATTATAGTACTGATGAAACTCGAATCATAGTATTTTCTACTAAAACGGAGTTATTACCGGCTATAAATGAATATTTTATAGACCCAACATTCAAAAGTACACCAAAGCCTTTTTATCAGTTGCTGGTTATACACGGAGACGTGGGTAGTACTACCGAAACAACAAAAGTCGTCCCATTATTTTTCGCTCTCATGAGTAACAAAACGGAAAACTCATACACTGCATTATTTGATATGATACACACCAGAACCCCGGAATGGATTCCAAAAAAAGTACATATTGATTTCGAAGTCGCAACTTCTAATGCTCTAAAGAAGATATTTCCTACTGTTATTATTAAAAGATGTTTTTTTCACTACAAGCAAACAATATATAGAAAATATAAAAAACTGAATCTCAAAGGAAAAATATATAACCGAATAGTTGGCTTATGTTCTGTTCTCCCACTTTTACCTTATGACAAAATAGAAGAAGGTTATATATCCATTAAACAAAAGATTTTGATTTTAAATAATAATAAAATTAACGAATTTATGCAATATATGGAGAATTACTTTTTTAAGAGTGAAGAATTTGTTAAGGAATGGTCAATTGCAGATGAACGTCATAGAACTAATAACGTATGCGAAGGATGGAATTCTAAACTTAACAAAGCTATAAATAAAAACTATAACACAGTATTAAAATTTCTTACAGTCATCAGAGAAATAGCAAACGAAAATATTAAAGAAAATAAAAGAGCAAGAACACAAATAATAACAGACGAAATAATATTACATGCACAAATGCAACTGGTAAAAAATGAAATGAGTGTTGGCGGTTTCTTAAACGAATTAAGGTAAAATAATTAATCGTAACCTATGTAAGCTAAGTATTGATTATTCTGACCATAATTAACCCGTACCACAATCAAATGTGTAGATCACAAAATATGGCTTTTTCTTGTTTTGTTTTTGTGGTAATAAACAATTATTATAATTATTATTATCTTTTTATTGTATCTTAAAACAAAGCTACCATAATATATATATGGTGCCCGCGGCTTCGCCCGCGTGAATGTCGGTTATCGCTTAGTGTTGAGCCGACGCTGTTGAGCATCGAATTCGCCTCTCTACTCAACTTTGGCCTCGACTATTTACTCGCTCCTGTTATTTGACTTTCTACTCGCCTCCATATTTGACTCTCTACTCGACTTTCTACTCGCCTCTCTACTCGCCTTCCCACTTGCCTGTCTACTCGCCTCTATACTCGCCTCTACTCGACTCTCTACTGGACTCTATTTGATTCTATACTCGTCTCTCCACTGGCTTCTCTAGTCAAATATCTACTCGCCCCTGTATTCGACTTCACTCGTCTTTATATTTGACCTCTACACGCCTATCCACTCGCCCCTATAACGATCTCTACTCGCCTCTATATTTGGCTCATTACTCGACTATGTCCATTCCCAAGCTCTAATCCACCTCTGTACTAAATTTCATCTGGAGATCTTTAAAAAAATCATACTATTTATCCCCTATTTACTCATTTTTTGCGCGACTTAAAAATAACAAATTTTCATACTAACTTTCATGCCCAATTACCCCTCCCTACTTTAAACCCTTTTCTTACTATATAATGTAGCCATATCCGTTCCCAAGCTCTACTATCTCTGTGCCAACTTATATCAGTATATCTTCAAAAATGTCAATCTTTCATCCTCTAACCCTATTCCCGTTTTCTCGATAAAAGGTAGCCTATGTCCGTTCCTGAGCTCTAATCCACCTCTGTACCCAATTTCATCAGGATTGGTTCAGTGGTTTAGGCGTGAAAGATTATTATGGATTCCTCATTTAATAAGCACCCACCCACACCCATTCAATCCCCATACACACAACACACACACAACCACAAAACCCATTCAATAATAGCATATTTACACATTGAGAACCGTAGTGGGACCACGAGTCCAGACTGAAGTTATTTCTGTTAGTGGGGATTAGTAGAGGGACCACGAGTCCAACGGTAGTGGGTCCACAAGCACGGTGGGGTAAAATTGGTGGGACCACGAGTCATTAATCTTTTTTTTGTAGTGTGTTGCTTTTCAGTTAGCTTAAATTACATAATGCGATATTGAAACAAGGTTTATTACTAATTTGAAGTGGAAAATTAATTTACACGTGTATCTACTTGAAAATCATCATTGTCATATTATACGTAATCATAAAATATGAATAAGGTAAAATGGGTACTAGATCACTTAAAATAAGGAAACTAAAATCTTTGTACTAATCTCATACTAAATGTATGGGAGAGTTTAATGTCAAAATGTTAGATACCTCTCGTTAGATTTAAAAAAAGTTATTGATGTCATTTTACTCATTAGGTAACGTACTTTCAATATCAGTTTAACGTTTTTTGATATCTGTAATAGTTACGGAATAATCGCCTGGACACACTTAACGATTACACCCTGTATACTTAGTGATAATATATACTTATTATATAATTAGTTATATTTTTTTACTGCCGGAAATCCCTACTGATACCCACCCCTCCGAAGCCGGAGGGGGAGGTTATGTCGGACTCGAACCGACTAAACCGCATGCCGTCTCTGGGTCGTAGTGCTAGGCCAAAGGTGAGGTTGTCATGCGTCATATCCCTCGCACCCCGAATGACTCAGGGCCATCACTCTCGGTCTGGCCCTCCTCGGGAGGGGGGGACCACGTGGTCCCCGACTAAGCCCGGTGTGGGGAGGCGCGCATGATGCGCACGATGCGCACCGCCGCCGTGGTTTGCTTCTGCTAGGGTGACGGGCGGCTCCACCCGTCACCCTCAGGCCCGCGCTCATGTGGGGCGAAACAATCAATTAACATTGGTCGCTGGCCGCCCACGCATCCGCGCAGCGGACCATCGCCGCGAGCAGGGTGGAGAGCGTGAGCACTCTCACCCCCAGGGCAGCCACAAGCTCCCGCCTCGGTGAGCGTGTGCAGCCCCGAGTCCACGCTCGCGTCGCAGTGATGGCACTCGGGCGTTGGCTCTATGCCCATCAGATGCAGATACCACCCGAAGCTAAGGTATCCGGTGATGATCTGCGTCTGAAGGTACGAGAGGCTACCGTGTGGCCTCTCCAGCCACTCCCCCATGATGGGTCTTAAGTTGTCGCTGCCACTCGGCCACCATGTCCCGGTGGAGCTGGGATTTCTCGGCCCGAATATCCTCGGGCTCGGGATCGAATCCCCGCTCCCGCGCCTCCTTTCGGAACTTATATAGTGCCGAAAGGGTCCTCGCTTCCAGGATCTACGGTGGCGATCCGGCCAGGAGACTCGCCGCTTCGAAGGATATCGTGCGTTATCCCCTGATGGCCCTGTAGGCCATCGTGCTTATCATCGGCAATCTGGCCTCCAGGGTGTCCGCCCACACGGGGCACCCGTATAGGGCCATGGACCGCACGACACCCGCGTAAAGTCTCCTGCAGGAGGCCTCTGGGCCCTTCAAGTTGGTCAACAATCGACCCAAGGCATTCGCCGTGGTCACCAACTTGGGGCGCAGACTTCGGAAATGCTGTCCGAAGTCCCATCGACCGTCAAGCACGAGCCCCAGGTATTTCAACTGGGGCTTGATGTCGATGGGAGTGCGAGTCCAATTGATACTATAAAAATAAAGTAAGATTCAGATAATAATTTTCCTCCCTCCTACCATGCCTATAAATATGCCAGCGACTCAAAATTCAACATCAGTCGCAGAGAAGTCGCCGACGAGGCCAGGTCTCTGCACTAGTACCCGGCTCTTCGCTACTGAAGATGTCGACCGCAGTGATCGACTAAACATCTGGAACGCAAGTTTCATATAGACCAGGCCGTGAAAGTCTAAAGACTTATATAAAATAATAATTACTTTTAAGAGATGGTGGTAAGACCACAAATTGATGTTTTCAAATATCTTTTCTTATAAACGTTAGCTATATAAAAAGTGATACCCCATTTGATCGTCCTGATTATATTCTATCTCTGTACCAAATTTCATCCATATCCATTCAGTCATTTTTGCTCGAAAGAGTTACGAACACCCATAGCCACGTTTATAATATTAGAAGGATATTATCCTGAAGCTTGTTATTTTAAGGAGGGTCGTGTATATTGAATATACCTGAGTTTCCGTTTCAAAGTTTGGTACCGCCACAAATGTTTTACAGTACCTAATCCGAGTCAAACCCTTCCTAATGAGGGAAATTTCCCAATCATTTTCAATCAATTAACATTGGTCGTTAATCTGAAAATCAATATCGTGACGTCATATTTCATTACTTTAAGGTAACTTGTCTGACTTCAAATGGAAATTTAACTTGGCCTTGGTTCTTGTAAACGATTTTAAATTACTGGAATTTGACTAACTCCTTCGTTTGAGAACCCTTTTAAATATTTACTATGAAGTTTTTACGTTAATATGACTTTATCTCCCCTGATGGTAAGCTTAAGGCAGAGTTTTAGGAAAGAAGGTCACCATTGAAAACAAAAATATTACAATAGTGACACATGGCTAGATAGCCACATCAGATGTTTTTTACGCACCGCTTAAAGGGCCCGGGACTGTAGCAAGAAGAAAAAATAACCGAACCGCTTCATTCTTGGTAGATGGATGAAAGGCAAAATGATATACATTCCATATCAGATGAATAATTACATCTGATAGGAAATATACGCTATAATGAAATGACTGAAGACAATACATGTCTTTGGTCTCTCTTTTTTATACCGTTTCTTTCAAGTGTGAAAGAGTCACACAATCCATCGTTTCTTGGGCCTACCTTCCCAGTAATTTACAGTAACATTGAAAATGTAACAATATTACGTTTTAATTATTTTGAAAGGTTCTAGCAAGAAGGGTTTTAGTACGTTGATGGTGAATTCAATTTAGTAAAAAGGTAACACATATATCCTGCTATTTCTACGCAAGGGGTACAATTGTATTTACTTATGTCTTATAATTAATTACTGTATATTTTAGTTCACTTTCTGAATTCATTAATAATAGTTGCCAAAATTTATTTGTTATGTGACTAAGTAGTAAAGGCTGCTTAATGAATTACCGTCAAACTACTTTTCTAAACGATCATAATATAATTATTCCAGAAAGTAGCTACGCCACGAATCACGGAAGAAATTTTATATATTTATTCCGATTCACTGCCGCACCCGTAAGTGACCGGTTCAAGATGATACATAATAAGTAACTTGGTAATTATAAAGTGACATGCCACCTCGAAAGTGGACACTGGTTGTGTATCGGGGCTATTTTTCAATCTATCGAATTTTCAGATTAATATGATAGGTACTTCTTCATATGATGTTTATTGCTTGTTTAGACGATGAGGATAATAACCTCAGTTCGAGTCCGACATAACCTCCCCCTCCGGCTCCGGAGGGGGGGGGGGGGTATCCGTGGGTATTTCCCGCACGTAAAAAGAATCCATATTAATGGTAATTACAACAGCCATTTTCTAGTTTTAAAATCCAGTTTGTTTTGATACTGAAACTTAATTTTAAATACGTCGAATCAATTTATTGGACCTGAAGTTGACTTTGAATACGAACACGCAAATTGTAGGCCACATTTACAAAAATAAAGCCTACTAACTACCCACATTTTGGAACTCTTCAGGTATCCAACCGCAACAACTGCGATAATCCATTTACAGCAACGGGAACAACTTCGCTAATGATGCGGAATACACGGACAGTTTCCAATCAACAACTTGCATATGCAAATAGCCTGCCCTCGGCTGGATTCGACGTTATCCTATTAAGTTCCCATTTTGGACCAACATCCGAGTTCCTAATTGCTCACTGTGTATTAACGATTCGAAAGGTTTGACTTTATCGCAGTCAGGATTTCGTTAATCCATAGTTTTCTTTTTGTGTTGAAAGATTTATTAACTGTAAGGGTTTCCCCTGATTAGGTCTCCCAAGGTTAATTTGTGACAATAGAACAAAGTTGCTGTTTTAGTAGTGATTGCTTTTCTCTGCATAAATGGGAACCTGGGCAGTACCATCTTCTCATTTGATATCGATTTTCAGTACTCATATGCATGACTACGACTTAACAAAGGTTTAATGAAGATATAGGGAGGTCAAGCAGAAGGCGTCACTTTTCTCTTCTCTCTGTTTCCCTCTGCTACGTATATAAAGTTGCAAATGTTCTTTTAAACCCTGGTATACTTGGGTCCACCCACCTATACCCTATATAAGGAGCCAATTATTTGATATGGTACTTATTATCGTAAGGACCCAAGTACACCCGGCTCCTCACGATAATAGGTACCAGTCAGATGCAGTACAACTTATAACTCTGATGTTGGTCTGATTCCGTCATAGCCATATAATTGCTAGCATAAAACCCTATTAGCATAAACCCATTAATAGTGACCGCAAACCATAGTTCAAAAATATGATAGATAGGTTCTCGAGTTTCAGACTTTTGGCATTGTGGTTTTGGGTTTGACAATTAATTACAAAAGGGCTGTGAGTTTTTTAACACCTCATCGTCGTGTGAAAATACTTTGTTGGTTATTATAACAGTCTGCTGGCATATCGGTACAACTTTTTAATCAAGACTTTACTTTTTTAATTATCCTTTGCCTAACAGAAACATAATACTCGTAGTAATTACTGCTGAATAATAAAACAAATGCGAATGGATTTATTATTGCTATTTTGGTTGATTTTGATTCAGTAACCATGGTTACAAAGAGTTGCATCAACCATCGAAATTTGAAACCTAAAGAGATGGTTTATTTGAGCGCCCCGATCTTGGTAACTACCCGTGCTATTTGAAAATCATTTTTTATGCATGTCCTAGCCTGGTTCTTGGGAAAAGCAATAGATTTTTTTTATACTATGCCGCCTACCTTAGGATTCAAGTAAATAAAAGAAAAAAAAATAGAATGACGCAGACAGTACTATGACATAAACAGCTATGCATAAATTAGTTAAAAATCAACAAGCTAGCTACAAGTTCAATTAACAGACAGCAGATGTTTTTTCAACGACACTTAAGCAATTTCAACCCAATCTAAATACAGTTAGACCAAAATTATTGTATGTAAATTGTGGGCTCGGATAAATACGTACATATACATACATAGCTACGTAAACATTAATATCTGCCAAGAGAACTAATATAGACCAAGTATAGATATACATCTTTCCATTCCACGCGTTCTGTGAGTAATAGATCCAATAACATATTTACAATTCATACATCTGAGCAATTTAGTTCTAAATTCCTTTGGGTTGTAATATATTATTCAGGGGTGAGAGGCGAAAGGGGAGACACAATTGGCAATAAATATGCGTTACTTTGCAATAACAAGCCATATGAATGGTTATTGTTAGTGGTTGTGGCTGCAAAAGGTGCCTCGAGCCGAAAATATGATCTGTTGTTTAGTTTTCGGAAGCAGTACTGGCTATTTTTCAAATGCAATAGTTTGAAAGGGATGATTGATCTTTGTTTTTATTTTCCGGTCTTAGTTGGTAGGAATAGGGATGGTGGGATGTATGATATCCATTTGTATGACAGCAAGAATGGTCTATTTATCATGGAATGTATTATTACCTTTTCATTTATGGTTCCTAAATGGGTGTTCTAAAAGCTTTGATTTAATGTCAAAATGGTTTTCCATTTCATATAATTTTATCTAAGAAGTTGACTTCACTTAGTCAGATGTTTTCATCTGACTAAGTGGAGTCAACTTCATTTTCTTTAAAAAATGAAAGACACGAATGTCGATATTTTAATGGAACACAATTTCAAAATGGTGCTTTTCTAAAATTCCCTCTCACACTTTGTTTAAGAAATCGGCGGTTGGGGTGAGAGGAAAACTGGTGTTGTGAATACGAATTATATTTCTTCATCCCTCGATGCATGTCAGTGAGTCTGGCTTATACTAAGCCTGACTCGTTAGCACTGTAGCTGGAGATAGTTCCATATTAAAATTTAAGTTCAAGACTATTGGAAATATAAATCACATCTAAAAAAAGGTCAAAATAAAACTAATTTAAATAGACTACTTCGATAGTGTATTAGTAAGGTCACGCAGTCTCTCAAGAAGTTCACTGAAGTTGATTAAAACAGTAAGAGCTTCTTCAAATAAACGTTTTCATCGTTCGATCGAGTTTCCGCAGTGCAGATGATACCGCGACAATGCTTTCAAAACCTCACTAATACAACTTTTGTCCGCGTTAGGGTCGCTTTCCACGATTTGCGATTTCCAGACGCGTTTGCGATTGCTTGCATGACACCTTCAAAAGAGACTCGTCCGTGATAATGCAGATGGTGGGACCACGAGACCAGACTGAAGTTATTACTGTTAGTGGGCAATAATAGTGGGACCACGAGTCCAACAGTAGTGGGTCCACGAGTCTAGATCTAGTAAAATGCGTCCCTGTTTGCGACCGCGTCTATGAAACCTCGCATCGTGGAAACCCGGTGTTAGGCAGGCATTTATCGAATGCTTCGTCATCCTCAGAATGATTTTCCAGTTCTATTCAAAGTTAACACTTTGGGAGTCCGAAGTCAGCTTATTTATCTGATTGGTATGTTGGATTTTCTGGGATCGTCGGCTGTCTGACCTTGTTCGTTTTTAGCAGGCATACCTACTTGCAGGTGAAATTGGCTTGGGCCTTATAGATTTTATTAGGATTGAGTACAACTTTTTTTCTTGAATACTTGAAAACGCAAATAATAGGGGTTAAAGTATGAAATTGCCGTTTCATTGTAATAGGTACTTCGAATTGACATAGAACCTTCATGGTTTGAGATTTTTGAGTGAAACTTTTTCCACATGGTACCTATGTAGTTTTTCATTTAAAAATGTGCAACATTCGATTATCGACTTTCAGTTGTTTTTTTTATTCAGTTTGGAGAGGGGACTGCTTATGAACGCACCGTGCGATTTTGGTTTAAACGCTTTCGTGATGGAAACTTTGATTTGAAGAACGAACCACGAGGAAGGCCGTCCACACAGGTGAATAACAATGAATTGAAAGACGTGGTGGAAACCGATCCGAGCCAAACTACTCAGGAATTAGCTGCATGGTTTAACGTTACCTTACCAACAATATTGACTCATTTGCGTCAAATCAATAAAATAAAAAAATGTGAAAAATGGGTACCTCATGATTTGACTGATCTGCAGAAAGAAATGCGTGTTGAAACTTGTGTTGCCTTGTTGAATCGATACAGAAATGAAGGAATATTGGATCGAATTGTGACATGTGATGAAAAGTGGATTCTTTACGATAACCGTAAGCGAAAAATGCAATGGCTGACCCCAGGTGAAACGCCACAACAGTGTCCTAAAGCAAAGCTTACCAATAAAAAGGTAATGGTAACTGTTTGGTGGTCTCAGCATGGTGTTATTCACTATAGCTTTCTACGATCTGGTCAAGCAATAACGGCAGATGTCTACTGTGCCGAACTCCGAACAATGATAGCAAAACTAGCAGTGAAACAGCCCCGACTCATGAATCGATCTTCACCATTATTGCTCCATGATAACGCGAGACCTCATACAGCACGAGAAACCGTTTTAACTCTACAGGAACTGCAATTAGAAACTATCCGTCACCCTCCGTATTCGCCAGACCTTGCTCCAACAGACTACCATTTTTTTCGTGATTTGGACAATTTTCTATGTGATAAAAAGTTTTCTTCTCAGGAGGCAGTACAAAATGCTTTCACACAGTTTGCCGAATCTAGATCACCAGAGTTCTATCGCAAAGGCATAAATGACCTTCCTACTAGATGGCAGCAATGTATAGATAATAATGGTAATTATTTTGATTAAATAAATACGTTAAATTAAAAAAAAAAACGAATTTCAATTTGTCAGTACAAATCGGCAATTCATACTTTAACCCCTAATATTAAAGAGCCTTTATCAATAGGTAATCAAAAACCCAATAGTAATGAATAGCACAATTCAAACAAATATCAAATAGTAGATAGCATCACAGTATTCCGGTAATAAAATGTCTCATCCCTTAAACTTCCCCAACATCTGTATTATGAAAATCGGCCATTTTCACATCCGTAACAAACTACAAACACAGTTAGTAATAACTGAACAAGACATTTTTTATTTGTCCCAAAACGCTTATGATAAATTTTATTGGCTAGTTCGAGTCGCACCTACTTCAAACTACGTTTCAAAACTACAGTTTTGCCCCAGTTTTGTGAAAATATATTCCACTAGAACGTAACCCTCGCCTCGTTGAAATATGTTTGTAAAGCTATCTATGTAAAATGGTTCTCGCAAGTGTTAATTTTGTAAGTTTCGGAGTGAAAATTAGTTTTTGGATATATATTACTATTTTTGAATGTATTGGACAGAGGGTTCAAGGGGATATTGTTAATTTTGGAACATTCCTGAAATATTATTGAAATTGGATTTAGTCATAACCACAAGAAATGGAAATTATACCTGTGGAAAGTATAGTACAGAAAACACATTATTCTATTGACTACAAATCCTGACTATCACAGCAAACTAAATTATATACTTTGCTCCGTATAGTATGTATGATATATATGATTGTATATTTCCTAACAGCCAACGTTGCATTTATCAAGACAATCAGTTTATACTGACAGTTATTTTGTAAACATTTTGTAGTATTTGACTCAGCTTTTTCATAAAATTTAGTTAAATATTGTATGTATAATTTGTGAAAAGTTCTAAATGAACCTCAGATGACTCAGGGTACAAAAAATTTGCAACGTTGCTAATTACGCAGACGAAAGAAAATAATCTTAAAACTCTTCCTTTTATATTAAATGATAGTACTTAGTACACACAGACAAAAAGTTATCAAAAAAGTGATAAAAATGTTTTTCTTTGGACATCCTTATACAATTTCACCCTCTCCGGAGTTTTTAAACAGTACAGAGAATATCACACTCAATTACGACCTTTTCTCGCGGACATTTTAAAGCTTGCCTAAGTAATATTAAAGGGCTTTAAAATCCGTACGCCTTTGGAGAACGACCGTAACGTATTTTTGTAATACGCCACTTTTACACAGACTTTTTAATGAATCACTCAACGGAATTCCAACGCTGTGATAAGAACAATCTTTAACTACATTTTCGCGAGCATTATACGGTGTATCAATGAGTTTTGCCAAGCTAGACAGCTTCAAGCAAATACGTGCTGATTTTGTACATTAAGATATTTCGAAAATATTTTGTAAATAATATTTTAAAAATAATAAATATATTCATTACAAAACTAGCTTACGAGTCAGGGTTAGATAAAAATAGTTAAAACCATAGCACTTCAAAATTATCTCCAACTGTCTAAAATTTGAGCTAACATATTGAATTTCAAATTTACAAACGATCATGGAATAAAAAACATCAATAAACAATTATTAACACTCTGAGTAGGTATCTTTGTAAGATTGAGCTAAAAAGGATTATTCATGTTGCAAGAGCATTATAAATCTACACCATAATATGATAAAAGTTATATATTCTATCGCCAGTAACGACACACGTCCTTATCGAGGTGCCATGCACGGACTGCACGTCCTTAGTATTGTGGCTGGAAAGCGTCCTCTAAAATATCTCTTGGTCAAACAACTTGACATGAGCTATGTGCTCCTCTAGTCCACTACGTGTGTTTTGAAGAACTATGCTTATGTGTGTACAATATCTTTTTAAATTGTAAAAGTACAGTGGCCTGTAGAACTTTCTGGATAATTTGAAACGAATTTCTTGCGATAGCTGCTGAAAGGATTATAAATCTTAAGCTGTCCACGGACTTCTGCAGTTCAGTGTACAATTGCGAATTTTTTTTTTGTGTGTGTCTATTTAATCACGCAAGAGTATAAAAATGGTGTTTGTGTGATACTGTGTAAAGTTTACGCGAAGTTTAATTAAAACCACTTTTCAACGAATTCGGGAATACTCCGTGACTATGGCTGCTGAAAGGTAGCTGAAGCGCCAAATGTAAGTAATATCAAATAAATCGCAATAGAATCCATTAAAAAGTGGTTTTATTTCAATGGATTGTGCATATAGGTAAAATGATGAGTTTCAAGAATCAAAAATTTCATAATACCATTGTTTATAAATATACTGCATCGTCATCGTCATGAAGATTTCTCCGCTGCGTCTAAAGATTGTAGGTAATTATTTTTGATTGGTATATCGACTTTTTCCGTGCATTCTGACCTTATAACTCTAAGAGGAAAGCTTGCACTAGAGCCTTGTCCGTTGTATTGCGCGTTTTCCACACCAACTAGCAGGTGAGGGTAACTTGAACCCTTAAGGTATTAGTAGGGCCCTGTATAACGTAAGGATAATGATGAATGATGATACTAGCTAGTATTATTCACTTAAAACCACTAACATTAAGGGTTTTCACATTCATGCTCAAGACAATGGTCGTCCTTGTGTTGCTGTGACTTGACAAAACACACGTTCAATATACATCCTGAATCTGTTTATATACTACCTATGAATAACAAGAAACAGTGGCGTGTGTAGACCGATCCCACGGCACTCAACGTAGCGGAAGTTAGGTAGGTAGGTACCCAAGATAATTCAACATCTGAAAAGTGTATCTTACTAACTTACTTGAAACAGGTGGACTTTTTTTATACCACTGAGGTGGCAGACAAACATACGGCCCGCCTGATGGAAAGTGGCCTATGGACGAGTGCAACACCAGGGGAGTCACATTTATGCTGCCGACTCTGTAAACACAGAGAGTTTCTGCGCTGTCAGCGTAGAAGAAAAATCAGGAATAGCCTTTGGTCTTTACACTGACAGCACAAAAACTCTCCAGTGAGCTCTGGCTAACACAACACGAGGTTATTATGGCCGCGGTATTCTATTGGGCGGAGGACCCACTCGGACTGCTCAATTGGACGGAAATACCGTCGTGTCCTACCTTGCATGAAACGTTTAATGATAGCAGAGTAAGTTAGCGAAGTAGGCTTCTGATGTGTGTTTTTTACTCTATCACCCTACAATGGTTCTACCGCAGACTTTCCTGTTGGGTTTGGGAGATCAGACAACAGTTATTTCCAAAAAAGTTATATAGGACATATTTAAAGGTTGGCCAGGATAAGTCGAACCCGGGCTCTGAGTTGAACGCCTGGAATGTAAACGGGGACCACGCTTAGATGAGAATAACAATTACAAATCAGAAAGTTTGAATAGATGTATGGATGTTAAGGACACAATCACGCCAAAATGGTTGTATACTTTAAGCCATAAATAGGTTTTTATAGGTCAACAATAATTAAGTAGGTGGAACCGCGCTGAACAGCTAGTTTAATATAAATAACATTATTCTCATTACTTTTTCTTGTCATGAAAAAGAATAATAAAATTATATTTCAAGACATTGCATGTAGGTACCCAGAACCTGAATCCCATAATACTATTTACTTTGTTCTTCTCAAAAACTATTTTCCTTGCTTCTCACTATCCTCCAATAAGCCGACAAAACAGCTGTAACAACGTTTCCCTTTCCCGGATCAGCATTGAAATATCTATATAGATAATAAAAGCCCATTCGTATAAAAAAAGAACGTCACGGACCGGCATGATTCAGTAAGGGACAAGAGTGGGATAAAAAAGAACTAAATGGACCGACCATTAGCCCATATACATCCCTTACCCTGGGATTCTTTTGGTTTTATTTTTTTACTAGATATAGTCACGATTCGGCGAAATATCTGCTGATGTTGTTCATTCAAAGTAAGTTAGCGTGATGTGATATAAGAATTATTATAGATAGAATAACATAAAATTAAATGCAGTAAAATTTTTATATCTATTCCCTTTGATTCCAAATCCTTTTATTTTAGTAATTTAAGTTATTTATTTAAATAACGAATCACTTAATTAAATTATTATAATAAATATATAGTTTATTTATTATCCTTATGAGGAAAACAGAGAGATAAGGGATAGAAGGCAGTGGAACATTCTTACAGGGTTGGCCGGACGTCCATAGACCACGGTAAACATTTCCCATCAGATGGATCGTGTGCATGTTGGACTTCCACGTGCCCTAAAAGCTAAATAAATAGTAAGTTATTATAATGAATGATTAATTTGGGTGAACAAGATGGAAAATTGGTTCAGTGATAGTTTTAACTTTGTAAAAGCACATAGGCTATATTTGACCACGAGAACTAATGTACAGGGGCGAAACTGTGAGAAACAGCTAGTCACTAATAGCCTGAAAAATAACTACGATAAAATAAATATTTGAATCTGTAATTTACTGCTCATTTAATGTACTGCTTTCTTTCATTTATTTAAATGTTTAAACACATCATCTTGATGAAAGATTTATACGTTACCGAACAACAAACATACTGTACCATAAAGCATATCAATTTCTTACAATACTGCACCCTGTATGTCGTCACGAGAAGCCCTAGCGTTAAAGGTATGATTTCGTAACCGACGACAGCAAAAGCATGCAGCAGATACAGCAGTCCGTAAAATAGACTTGAATATGATAATGCTGTTCACTGTTTTTATTCATTGCGGCTTCTTAATGGTGCTGTTTGCCTGTGTCAAAGTTTAGCAAGTTATGTATTTGAACAAATGTATATGAGTTTATACGTGTAGACAACTGAGCGGATTGTGAGACTAGTACTCTTATTTCGATGAATCATAATATGCATGGACGGGTGACGTGTCGTCTCTTCATATACATTACTTGTTAAGCTTCGAAATGGATAAACGGGACATTACAGCTGCAAAGAATTAAAACAGTAATCAATAATATCAAATTTAAGTCTTAATTAACATAACAATGGTTTTAAAACTACATTTCTAAATAATAACATTATACTAAGTAACTTAAACATAATACTAAAGAAAACTAAAAGTTAAAATGCGTCGTGGAATTCATCCGCATCGCATGCCTCTTGTGGAAGTGTTCCCAGAAGACTGGCAGCATTGCCACGTTGTATGGCAATGCTTAATCTCTGACCTAAAAATAGGCCAGCCTTCTGGTCACGAGAAGCGTCGACCATACGCTTCGCAATCTCCCTGAAGAGATTGCGGGCGCTCGGACCCCAAGGCCCAAACGTTTCGACTCCAAACGGCACAAATTCATAATCTCCAATGAGATTGGAATATTTGCGCCGCTTAAGAGCCTCTGCAGAAGCTGCAGCAGCACCAGCACAGCCAGCCGTGCCAGGTAAATGAGTAGGGGCAATGGTGTCGACGCAAGTTGCGTCCCACACCAGAGTCCTACCCATTTTCCAAGGCATTAATGACATACCATCCGGTCTCTTGCCATCGTCGCGCGCCTAGTCTTAATAGAATGGTACGCAGTATCTGCTGCTGCGGTCTGCGATCAGCTACGAAATCGTACCTTAAGTTAGATAAATTATACCAACATTAATTTATTTCCCATGCATTTTTTTTAAACAAGCCTCTGGATTTTTTCTATACGTAAAAAGTCGACGTCCCTTACGTAAGCAATTAGGTGTTTCTGCTACAAGTTGATTAATTAGTTTGTTAATGTTTTTCCTGCTCGCCGTTTTTATACAGTAGCTTGAAAAATGGACTGTGAACGTGATCAAGTTATAAGATTTTAACTGGATGTTTTATGAAGATTTTTGTTGTTAGATTATGACTGGACATACTTTAGTAATTACCTTTGCTTTATAATATACTTTTAAGTCATTTTCAATCGTTTAGGCTCGTATACTATAATAAAACTCAGCCTTGAATCTTGATTAATCAGAGGACAGAATGTATGGATAGATTGACAGTTTTGACAGATTTTCGATTATATAATCTTCAGACAAATCCTATTTTTGTAAATATTTCTGTGCATGCAAGAATTTACATTCGTCTGGGTATTTCTATGTAGAAACAAACTAGTCAACGTGCTGACCTCTGAAGTGTGACGGTAGAGCATTTATCTGATATATCAAAGATGATATAGGTTCGATCCCACTCAATGCAAATATTTAAATGTATCATTGTGGTTGCCAAAAAAATATATACGTAAATAATATCAGTATGTTTATTCGTATTCTGGTACTTGTCGGTACCATATTACAAACTAAAATTTTTGACTATTGTTGGTGCTATCAAATAATATTCGGTTATATTTATTTATTCATATTTTTTAAACTAATGAACAGGCTTGATACAAAAGTACCATCTATAAGATAAGATAAATCTTTATTGTACACCAAAGAAATACAGTACATGTACGGACACATATAAAAAATGTGCAAATGGCGGCCTTATCGCTACAAGCGATCTCTTCCAGACAACCTTTGGATGGATATATTTAATTAAACGATAATAACTTAAGGGTTATTACTGCAGTCATAAGCCATGTATTTCTACTTAACATCGAGTAGTGTATAATAGTTATATTTCTTCCTTCCCCATTATCCTACACATGACAAAATTAACCATCTAACAGGCATTAAGTAACCTAACCATATAATTACGTACCTCAACTATGTAATTGTTGACTAGTGAAAAAGACCGTCTGACAGAACTCAGGAATAGCTACAATTTACAATTCTTACGGTCCTTTTGTAAAGAATCATTAAAACTATCTTCTGAATGTTTAATGAACATTCCACTGGCTATTACACAGAAATAGCCATCGTAATTAAAAGTCAGTGGTTCCGCATCACGACTAGGTTTATTGGTAACGATTTATTCAACTACCCACCTGAAATGGTAAGCGATTACCGGGCTTGCAACTTCAGAGTAAGAGCAATTGGTGATTTTTAACAGCCGATGTCTCTGTGACGTGGCAGTCACACGAATTTTATTTTCACAGTGATGATATTCGTAAGTGTTATTATTCACGAGTGTTTGAGACGAAAGAAATGAATGACAGGTACTTAAAGACAACGAATATGGTACTGAATATAATCTATTCTCATCCCAACGTTTATCAGTTTCACTTTACTAATAACTGAGCGTCGTCGGTAGCGGCTTTACGATCGAGAGGTCCTGGGTTCGAATCCTGGCCACTACAGACGTGAACCCACTCCCAGCACAAGCAATTTAGCTTAGTTGGAGGGGTTAGATTAGAGGGAATATTAGTAATTTCAGTAACTAATATTCATTTTAATTTTTGAAAATAAACACATCAAACTTGAAATTACTATATTGTACTCCCCTTAACTTCTCTAGCTAAGTTTAATGGTTTATGTTATGAATGAGCTCACGTCCGACGTTTAATCCCGAGACCTCTTGTCCGCAAGGCTGACCCCTTAATTAATAAGCAACTTAGGCCTCCATACAATAATGGCAGTTTCTATAGGAGGTAGGACACTACGGTATTTCCGTCCAATTGATCAGTCTGACTGGGGAAGTACCTTCGCCGTACAGAATGCCGCGGTCATAATAACCTCGTGTTGTGTTTTTGGCGGTGAGTCGGTAGCCAGAGCTCACTGGAGACTTTTCGTGCTGTCAGTTGGAAGACCTACGGCTTGTCCTGCTTTATCTTCTACACTGACGGCACAGAAACACTCTGTTCCCTCAGGGTCGGCAGCGCGAGTATTGACGCCCCTGGTATTTCAAACGTCCATAAGCCGCAGTAACCACTTTCAATCAGGTGGACCGTGTGCGTGTCTGCCACCAAAGTGGTATAAAAAAAACATTGGTATTAAATTATTTCAATGATTGAATGTTTTTGATGATATTATCATATTTTTTGAACTTACAAGAAAAATAATAATATATAATACGGTTTATTATTCAGCGTCATGAGGTCATAAGGTCACTATCAACGAATATCATTATCACGTATAAATTGTTGATTCGACGTCGAAGTATTATTAGTATGATAAATCGTTTATAGGGAAATTATATGTTTGCGTATTCATATGCGCGCGAACATATGATTGGTGATTATGATGTCAATTGAATAATATTTAATATAAATGCTGCAGTTATATACAATTCATTGTAACTATCGTTCGTACGAGACAATGGTCCAAATATCAATCGGAATAAGAATGCCTATTAAAGTTAGGGCCATATTGTCAAAAATGAATTATATAATGTCCAGCATTGTGTAGATAGCTTAATAGTAGATACGTCAATTTGAATTCACTGAATTCACTGAATTGTAAGCTGAAGGCAAAGTCTCAGGAAAGAGGGTCATCATTACATACACGTACCATGTTAACAATGAAGGCACTCAGCTTGACAGCCTCTTCAAAAGATGGTTGTCGTCGCAGCACCGCGTGTCACTCACCAGTCCCACTAGTACTGCTACCACAATCTCCGGCTATGTAATTTCTGACCCCTGAACGCAACCCAACCTAAATTGGATTACTATGGAGGATTTTTCGCAATCGTGTAACAGTGATACCCACCCGGCCAAAATTTGTGACAAATTTATGCCATCAAATTTTTACCACATTTCTAACAGACAGGTTCCGCGTTCGAATACTGGTCATCACACTACCGATATGAGCCCATTTCTTAAATAAGCAAGCTTAACTGAAGGAATTAACTAACTAGTTAACTTGAGTGACGTAATTGCCTATGACAATTTCAATGACTACCGACCCTAGTTCCATTGAGACCATTTCTTATTGATTTCATAATCTATGGCAAACGCCTTTGTGAAAGAGAAAGTGTATAAAGAGTTGAATGGATAGCATAAAAGCCGTGTAATATAGTAGCGTATCCACTTTATGAAGAAATAAATCTTGTAGGCTGTAGGGCGATTCTTTTACAAGCTCGAATAAGCTGACTCAACCGAGTAAGTACCACCCACTCACTTTACTTCAACTTTGAGTAGTGCGTATAAAGAACTTCGTATGAGTTATAATTATAGTGCCTATAGTTACTTTGCCAGATGTCGGTATTATGCAAATTGAAGTATGGAGGGAAATAGATATGTATACTTCACCAAGAACTCTAGGGTCCAATCAATGTCACCTGCAAGTTTGAGCCTGAATGAGGCCCGAAAGGCCTCAGGAATCGACAGGTATACACCTGATAGCGCCGTTTACACGTACAGTTTTTAAGCACGTATCGGCACCGTGTTCCAAATCGCCGGTTTTATCTATCGGTTTAGACTGCGGATCAATGTCTGGTGATATATTGCGACTAAATTTATGACCACAGTTCGTAACAGCAGATCTTTCACATTCCTGTGTTGTTTAAAAATGAAATCCCATGTGGTAGTAGCGTTGGCTGGCTTCGTATTCGGTTTGGAGGACTACAAGACAACGTCGGTAACGATAACTTGAGCGCGGATAAAACTGTGATGCGAAGCGCCCACGCCAATCGTCAGATCGAACTGTCATTCCCGACGCGTCGCTAACATTTACACGTTCGTTACGAACTGACAGTTTTGGACTGGCGCGTGGTAAATCTTTCCTTACGATCCTGTACGTGTAAAAGCAACCATTGATTCACCCGGGCCTCATGCGGGATCTAACGCAATTTTCTTTTCAAGGTTGGAAGGTCAAAGTTGGTCCCAGAAAAGTTACAGAAACAGAACAGGACGCCAAGGAGTAAGCAGACTCGGGTTCGAAGCCTAGGATGCATTCGAGAACAACATTAAGATGAAGATAATGATGAGTCCACGATTAAGGCCAGCACAGAGGGTGTTTGAGGATTGTATTTGGAGCTTCATGGTGCTGAGGTCCATAACTGGGAAAGGGCTGTCTCCAGCAGTGCATTGTAGTAGGCTAATTATATCGATTAATTGAAGTCAACCTTATCTGCAAGCTGGTACACCTACTGTTGAATGGAGGAAACTCTGGCATCCTTTCAAGATTATGGGCCAAAACTATAGCTAATTTAATCCAAATTATAAAAGAAGTTTTTAAGGCCAATGTGCAAATATAATCGTTATGCGTCTCAAACCACTGTGCACCCAAGTGTGACGCCCTGGTATTGCACATGTCCATAGGCCACGGTAATCACTTTCCATCATGTGGGCCATGTGCTTGTCTGCTACTTAGGTAGCATAAAAAACTAACGTGACTACAACAACTCAAAAAAATGTGTGACGTATTTGGATATTTATTATTATAATTCTTCCTCCAAAACCAATACAGCCTGCGATCTCACGTAACCGAATAGCTGTATGTAACTGATATTAACGTTCCGATACACGATTGTGCGCTTTCCAACCTCAGAAAGTATAATTGGGTTGCTATTTTGCGCTATCTAAAATATGGAAACGTTCAGCAGCATTTATGGTTGGTAACACCCCTGGTATTGCATACGCAGCAACCGCTATCCATTAGGTGGGCCGTGTACTTGTCTACCACCTAAGTGGGATAAATAAACCTAAGCTGAAAGCTAGCGACGTTATTAAAAGTTTCTGTGTGAGCGTGATGACAATAGCTTGGAAAAGGGTAAACAATAATTCCTCATAAAAATATTTAATTCAATATACTCATTTTTATTCGTAAGAATAGGGCACGTCAAGTTTTTATTTACCGAATTTATTACACTAGTCCATTAAATAATGTAATTATGAGCCCTTATGCGCAAATAATCAAGTTACTTATTTTAAAAGTGTTCTTAGTATTATCCAGACTAATAGCTTTCTTGGTAATGCTGCTATTAAATTGACTTAGCCTTCAGATATTATCTATTCTGTACTTAAGTGCCAATTTTTTTTAACCTAATTATGTTTAGTAGGTAGATAAAATTTGAATATGAAAAGAAATAAAAATCTATCGCGCCTTTTTAAATTGATCAGATTTATTTATGTATTGTTTTAAATTACGTACACTAGAAATGTTTTCACTTTAGTCTTGTTTACTTAATAAATGAAACGGATATTAGTAAGGTAGGCAACACATATCTAGTATTTAGTTTTAATAATATTTTAGTATACAACTCCCCCATGAATCAAGCAAAGGCACTAAATTAAAAGTCACTTCAACCAATGTCAGTCAAACGTCAGTGTCACTGCCTGTTACACGTCAAAATATTTTTTTTTCAATTGGTGTTGTTTCGGAAAATATAGAGATTTATGCTTTAGGATAACAGGTAGGGAAACTAGAAGCAAAATAGGTCAGGTTTATTCCTAAAGTATTCCATTGTTGCTAGTTTAAATAGACCTTGCAAATAAAACATGTTTGATTTACCAAAATTCGTGAAAGCTAACAATACCTCTGCACAATAAAACGTGAACTAACAAAGGTGAAATGAAACTATTTTAGCAGATCGTACCTAAGGCAATTCATTTTGTACACGTAATACCCTTTTTCGTGAGGAAATCCTAACAGATGTTAGAATTGAACCGACGAAAACCGCACGTCACGCTGTCTGACATCTGAGATGACAGGTAGCCTAATATGAATATTCAGATACATTTATGCCTATCACTTGTACAATTACTCACAGTATAGACGCCAGTATACACCGATGTTTTGCATTATAACGAAAATCTAACCTTGTCAGTTTTGCTGTGCAAAATATTTACCAACCAACTGGTATACATATTCGCTTTTTAGTAAAGCCATTGTCATAATATTCCTCCTGGAAAGCCTTAGACACACTCCACTGTACTAACACGTCACTTTGAGTGAAAATTTTGCCGGAATATGATAAATAACGGTACTGACGTTCACCGAATTTTGATGGTCACCCTTTTGTATCGTATCTTGTTTCAAAGTGGGCTTATCCGTTCTTCGCATAATAGTGTGGACATTCGTTGTTATCCGAGAGCCGTCGACCGATATCATAGTTAATGGATTTAATGGCACGGCTGACTTTATAGCTGATAAATTTTACATAAGTTTTGGGTTCACTATGGAAGGGCTTGTAAAGTCTTAGATGACAGGTGTTGTGTATGTTAGGGTAATTAGTGTGGGGTTATGTTTACGTATAGACAATGGTTGTGATATAGTAGAAGGACGAAGTAAATTTATTCACTTAATAATAACAGTGTAAGAGGTAGGAAAGTAGCCGGAGCTCACTGGAGAGTTTTTGTGCTGTCAGTGGGAAGACCAAAGGCTATTCCTGTTTTGTCTTCTGCACTGATGGCACAGAAACTCTCTTACCTAGTCAAAAGTCAAACAGTTTAAAGGTATATAACAACTTGTAACTTCGTAAAGTCTCAAACATCTTCGTCAGGATCTATTATTCAATCAATTAGCCCACTGCAGTCCACTGCTGGACATAGGCCTCTCCCAATGTGCACCATTTCGTACGACCCTCTGCCTTCCGTATCCAGTCCGTCCCAGCCACCTTTTTCAGGTCATCGGTCCATCTGGCTAGGGGGTGTTAGGATATTGAATCATAATAGTGAAATTTAATTCATAACTTAATAGATTTCAAATAAAATTACTTAATTACGCGTGACCAGTATTCAGGCTGGTTATTATCTTGCACAGAGGATTCAACGTGGCAATGCTGCCAGCCTTCTTTGAACGTTACCGGTCGATAATCATGCGGAGGAATTTCACGACGCAATATGTATTTTTAAATATTTCATTTAGGTATTCGGTTTAAATTTATTTGTACAAAAACAATACTTCTCACTAAATTGCTGATCCTGACTAAACATAGTTGGCGGGCCTTTGCCTATCTGGAGAGTAGCCGAAGTTCTGAGTTCAGCTCAAGGCATGAAGTTTAGAGACGCAAAAGAGTCGGAAAAAAAGATGTTTAGATTGACCGTGCTATCTTATCTTTTTCTTTTACGCATAGGGTGAAGGTATAACTATACAATATACATATATAACTAAAGAGCGAACTTCAAATTTGGTTGTGCAATTAAATAGGCTTTATTTCTTTATTATAAGGTTTAAAATTTCTGAAATGAACGATTCTATTAACTAGTGACGTGATGAATCTAAGTTAAATGAAAGATTTCTTGAACTAATCGAAAAAGAAAAAGATAAGATAGCACGGTCAATCAAAACATCTGTTTTTCCAACTCTTTGCGCCTTAAAACTTCATGCATTGAGCTGAACTTCGGCTACTCTCCAGATAGGCAGAGGCCCGCCAACTATGTCTCTCTGCATTTCTGCTAATGCCAACTATCTAATGAGTGAAAATGTATCGCCTTATGTCACAAGTTAACAAAATATCTCATAGATCCTGTCCATTGAAACTTAATCCAGAAACAAAAGCAGGTTATGTGTTATTCCAGTCTATAGGTAACCTATGCTATAATCAAATTTCCGCTTAAACCATTTAAGCGCGATTGAGTAACAAAACAAACATTCTAATATCTTCACGATCTTCCACATTATTCATGATATAGGAAATAGGATAATATTATCTATCATGAAATACCGTGTTTACTTCATTATCTAACTTCATTTAGGTTACAAATTGATCAATTATAGTAGTTTATGATACTGTTGCATAATAAGGGTTCTTATAACACGAGTGTGTTTTAAAAAAACGAGCCGTAGGCGAGTTTTTTTATAGTATCACACGAGTGTTATAAGACCAAGTTATGTACAGTGTCATACACTACTTTATCTACTCTCATACTATAATACATAAACTAATTTATTTTACAAACAAAACCAAACTTTGTTTAATATAAAAGTAAAAAAAAAAAGTTGACACCAAGCCAAGGCGCAAACATCGATTGCGCATGCGCGTTTCTTTTTTTTTCTTCCGAATCGGCCGTTTTTTTTTTAAAGTAGAGGTTCAGTCCAGATGGAGGTTGTATAGGTGTATCGTTATGATTAAAAAGTTATTTTATGATATAGGTGTCCATACAAGACCTGTATCGTAATAAAACTTTTTTTTGGCCTGTGCGTAATGTTTGTCATAAGAGTTCTGATTTCAATTTTATAATCTTTGTATTATAGTATCAGAGTAGATAAAATTATTATTACTGGCATCAGCATATTATTCGGAGTAATATAGGCGTAACAACTAATTCAAAATGGCGTCTGTGGAGAAAAGCCTGCCTGAGGGCTCGGTGAATTTCACATTTGTATTTCCATTTTCTTAGAAATAGATTTAATAATCCACTGCTGATATAGAACTACATTGGTGAGAAAGCGTACAATGTATTACATTAAATTAAAAGTTTAAAAGAATGGCGTAGACCTCTATAGTGACTCCATTGGGTCCAACAACTTTTCGCTTCTCTACCGAGTTTTTTTTACTTTTAAGGTGAAATCATTTATTTTTGAAGTGAAAACTTCTTTAGCGGCGTTGGATGGGTAAAAAGTGTTAAACTCGCGTCAGGATCACTTGACCTTTGAACCGTTACCGACGACTGACGTCATACAACATTAGCTATAGACTGTATTTTTTTTTGCAAGATATGATAAGAAGCTTCTTAGCTTAGCGGTGAGCGCTTCGACTGTAAGTACTTATGGTTTCAGATAGTACCGGGTTCGAACCTGGGCTTCTGACACTTTTTGTGATTATTTTTCTTTTTGTAATTTATTACTTTTTGTGATTATTTTTTCTGTATGTCATTTATTTCTGTTTGTATTTTATTAATTTCTTCTGACAGAAAATTAGCAGAAAATTAGTGATAGGTTCTATGATTGGCGCTATATTATAGGTATGGTATGGTATGGTATGTTTATTTATTTTTTCTTTTTCTTTGTATATAACGAAGAAACAAAGAAAGAAAAAGTTTTCACTTCTGCCGGCACTCCCGGAGTGCAACCCGTCTTTTTTTAATGATCTTAATATGATCATTAAAAAAGTATTTAATAAATTATTGGGAGAGGACTATGTTCAGCAGTGGACTGTGATAAGCTAGTTGATTGATTAAAAAGTAATTAATGAATATTATTAAAACTATTTGTCAAATTGTTGCTCTTATAATTAAAACACTATTAAATTAAATTTACATAAAAATAATCTAAAAAATAAGTTAATCACGGTCAAGGTAGGCAGATATATTTTTTTATGGAAGTTGAAAAGAAGTCCGATTCTTAAAGGCAAGATAACGCGATACATTTTTACGAATGAAAACAGTCAAAGAGATAAATTCATGGAATGCAAACTAATTAATTCAGTATGGTAATCATTTGATTTACATACCAAAGCGATGTTATCAAACGCATGTACTGCTATCTGTCGATAATACTACTGATGTTGATATTACGAAGTTTGGTTGAACTCCCATTTAATGATACTGTTACATTAACGATACTGTTACATAAATGATACAACGGTATCATTTTTGGTTTGACATGTAATGGTGTATCTTATTACATATCAAGTTTTAGAGAAGCAAAGAAGGCTATCTATAAGAAATGAAAGAATTTGTTTAAAGATATTGTTAATTATGTGGTAAGTTAACAAAAACTATTAAAACATTGCTGATGAAGTGTGGTTATTGAAACAGAGGTTCAGGTGTAATTATTATATCAAAATTTTACAAAGTATAAGAGATATAAATCATTCAGACTAAGAATATAATTAAGGAATTATTTTCTTAAATATAAAAAATTTATAATGTAAACCTAGTTTCTAATTATAAAACAATGCTTTTGAAAGAATAAATTTATGTAATTTTTCTATTTATAACTATATGATATCGACCCTTACCATTTTCTTCTGTCTCCACACACCTCAGGAGCGTATTTTCAATAAACCCTTCACACAAATCCGCTAGCTTCATGTGTTTCTGAGCAGCATTTTCTTTGGAAACAGGGCCAATTTTAGTTTTATTACTAACCTGACCCGAAATCCAAACCATACACCGGGTTAGGTGAGGAAAAGCAAATCGATGTTTGTTGTGTAGTATGTGATTTGTAGTAAATAGTTCAGGGAGTGGAGTGTGTGGATAGTCACTTACTACAACATAGTCACAAAAAAGTTGTAGAATTTTAGTACCAGCTACGCTTTTACTGGGTGAAACTTGCAGTATAATTGCTGATAATAACATAATTTTAATAAACATAGTATTAATATACTACAATAACGAAATAAAATATGCACAAACATGCAGAATAGATTTAGTATTCCTTCTCAATTGTCAGTCGTTTTGCCCGTATTGCCACGTTGTATGACAATGCTTAGTTTGATTCTACCATAGCACTGTGTAGTAAATATCCAATTCAAGATTTACGATAAGTAGCTGAGAAGTCGCCGACGAGGAGATACGCACTCGTCGCTGCCCTGACCTGCGTCATTAAAGATGTGGACCGCAGTGATCGACGAAACGTCTGGAACGCAAGTTTCATATGGACCACGGCCAAACAGCCCGGAAGCAGTATATTCTACATGCAATGCCGGCCATGAAAGCCTAAAGACTTATACCCAGTTATTATACAGACATACATACATATAATCACGCCTTTATCTCCGGAGGGTTAGGTATAGGTGATTGATAGCCATATTTTATTGATATTCGGTTGGTGAGCCCAATGCAATACGGCATTGTTGACTCGAGCCATGCATCTGAGGCTGAGTCTGAGAGTCGTCCTATCCCTAAGAGCGTTTTCACATTCATCCGATGTCCGATATCCGATATCGGTGTCGGACGCCGATAGTCGACATACGATAGCCGACACTTTGTACAGCTTTCACATTTATTCGATAAAATCAAAAAAAAAATCAATTTTCATTTTTTTTTCAAATCGGCCCTATACGGCCATTTGCTCGAAAGCACAGACTCGTTAGGGTTCCTAGGGTCAAAAAAGAGCAATTTTCGACCTTATTGACATGACATGGTATCGAGTTTTTTTCTCATATTCAGGAACAGCGACATCAATTAACGCAAAACGACACGTAGCCAAGAAAATGTCATTAAGGTCGAAAATTGCTTACAGTCGCTTAGTTTTATTTTCTTTGTGATCAGATATCGGGCCAAAACAGTGGTGTTGGAACGAGAGGTACATATACTTATTTGGTTTTCTCCGATATCGGATTTCGGACAATGTACAAAAGGCTCTTAGGCGCCTTGTACGACACCGTATGAGAAGAGATGAGATGGCCCAAATTCTACTCTGCCGGGAACCACGCGGCTTTTTGTTATTATTATTACTCTTCTCTGTATTTTCTTTTTAAATATCCACCGGTAGGATTCATTCTATTGTATTCATATTTATAAAATCATCACTCCAAAAATGTACCTCCATTATCTATGACAAAATGATGTCCACATCAAGATATAAAGATCACGATATCGCTTCACAAGAATCAAGCATTTATAATGTCATCTTCAGTATAACGGACAAGCTTGAATGTGTCACTCCCATAGTCTAATCTTACCGTTATCATCAGAGGTCTCAAACAGGCCCTCTGTAAATGGAGAGCCATTATCAGTCCCTCGGCCCATTCACTCCGAGGGCTCTAAGGGAGTTCTATAGTGGCCATTATGGAAATTTTCTGGCTTATTTTTGGAGATATTTTTATTAGAAAGTATTGGGTTACTTAATTGTTATTTAAAGTGTGGTGGTAATCGGTAGTACGTCATAATTACGTTCAGAGCTGAAATTTAATTTATGTTTTATATTTTTCCATTCATTTCATTTTTTATTTTAATAATAACAAAGGTCTTCTTTCAAAAATAAATAAGAACGAAGGGAAAAATCAGACCAAGTGAATAAAATTCTAAAAATATAGAATCATTTTAACGTGGTTTTTGGCATCACACAGGAAACATTTTATATACGATCATAAAAAAAATAGCGCACTTTATTGACGTATAAGCTGAGGCCTTCGGCAAACAATCCCTGATTTGCAATCCTCCATGGCGTTTATGGATGTAGATTATTTGCTTAGTCTAACCTACTTAAAAAAATAAGGTTATTTAGGTATAAAACCTGTATGTATTTGATATTTATTTATTTAGCTTTCATTTACTTGGTTAAGATTGTTTTGTGATTCAAAATTCATACCCAGCAAGTACATATAATTTTGTTAATATACATACATACATAAGGTCACGCCTTTTTCCCATCGGGGTAGGCAGAGACCACTTCTTTCCACTTGCTACGGTCCTGACACCCCTTTTTCGCTTCTCCTACTTTCATAAGCGTTTTCATACAAGCGCGTCGGTTCTGGGTACTTTTGACCTGGCCTTTACTTAAGACGTCTTCGATTTGATCGAAGAACGTTCGCCTAGGTCGCCCCTTACCGACTCGCCCATTCACTCTCGCCTCATAAATCTGTTTCGTCAATCTACTTTCACTCATCCCTTCTACGTGTCCGAACCATCTAAGCATCTCTTTCTCTATCTTTGTCACTACATCTTCTACCACACCACAACGTTCCCTTATCACACTGTTCCTCACTTTATCTACCAAAGTTACTCCAGCTATACTTCTCAGACTTCTCATTTCCGTAGCATTAATCTTACTTTCGTGCTTCTTCTGCCATACCCAACATTCACTACCATACATAAGTGTTGGAACCAGCACTCCTCTATGTACAGCCAGTCGTGCCTTTTTAGACACGTTCTGGCTGCTCATAAAGTTATGCAGGGCCCCATTCACTTTGTTTCCTGCCAACACTCTTCGTTCAATATCACAGTCAAACTTTCCGTCTCTCGTAAACTTTGATCCCAAGTACACAAACTCTTTCACCTGTTTTACTTTTTCTCCTTCTATCAGAATCGTACAGTCCGTCATATTTTCTTCTCTTTCAAAAACCATTACTTTCGTCTTACTTACGTTCACTTTCATGCCTTTGCTTTTTAGAGCGCCATGCATAATATTAACCATCGCCTGTAACTCCTCCACCGATGACGCTAATAAAACCTGGTTATCAGCATATAGGAGGCATTTGACAGTCAAATCACTCATTCTTAATCCACATGTCCTTTCTTTCAAATCTTTCAGGCAGTTGTCTATGTATAAGTTGAACAGCCCCGGTGAGACTACACAGCCCTGTCGAACACCTCTCTCGAATTTAAACCAGTCCGTGTAAGCCCCGTTTACCCTGACACAGGCACTGGAACCCTCGTAGAGTGATTTCAAGGCCCGTATCAAGTTTCTGCTCACCCTATACACAGACAATGTCGACCACAATTCATTCCTCATTACCCTATCATAGGCCTTTTCTAAGTCCACGAAGGCGCAATAGACCTGGCTTTTAGCCAAGAATTTTTCGGCTATGCCTCGCAAGGAAAAGACCTGATCCATGCATACCATTCCTCTCCTAAATCCCGCTTGTACATCCCATATTTTATTTTCAGTATCATTCATCACTCTTCCAATCAGGATCTTTGCATACAGTTTGCCGACGATGCTGAGCAAGCTAATGCCTCGGTAGTTTTTGCAGTCCCGCTGTGACCTTTGTAGACTGGTACGATGACAGCTTTGCCCCAGTCACCCGGTACAATGCCGCTCCTCCAACAAAGGTTGAACAGGCGGTACAGCTGACTAGCTACTATGCCCTGTCCAGCCTTCAGCATCTCGACTGTCACTCTATCATACCCTGCCGCCTTGCCCAATTTCATTCTATTCAACGCTTCCACAATCTCTACCATACTAATTTCACTTTCATCCATGTCCCCGGATGGAACCTCTAACTGCATACTTTCTTTCTCAAATAAGCTTTCAAAGTATTCCTTCCATCTCTTTAGCGCGCATTCTTCTCCTTTCGAAATACATCCATCTTGGTTTCTGACTTTGTCCAGTTGCGATGTCGTGTTTACACCTCTGGCTATCCTTATGTACTTCCAGAAAAATTTGATGTTGTTCTGGAAGTCGTCAGATAACCCACTATCAAATTTGTCAGTGTCACTCTCTTTCTTTCTTAAAACAACCTCTTTTACCACACTCTTCAACCTTTTGTACTCATTCCTAGCCTTGTATACATCATCATTCGTTGCCTTTTGTACTCTTTGATTGGCTCTTGCTGCCAACCAATCCAGCCACGCTTTCTTCTTCTCGGACACTGCCTTTTGAACCTCTGCACACACAGTCTTTAACTTACATCCTTTTCTTCTCTTACTTAAACCACACACATCCATAGCAACTTCCACAATTCCTTCCTTAAACGGCTTCCCTAATTCTTCAACCTCACATGCCTCATCTAACCTTTCAAACTTCCCAGTCAATTTTGTTACAAATTCTTCTCTCACATCTTTCTCTCGCAAATTTTCAACTTTTATGCGCTCTAGTATACTGACAGGCTCAGGCACACGATTCCGCCATCCCTTAAACAGGCCTCTAATTCTGCTTACCACCAGGAAGTGGTCTGTGTCAATGCCGACACCGCGGTATGCCCGAGTGTCTACCACTTTCTTTCTCAATCTGTCATCCACTACCACAAAATCAATCATACTCTTTAGGCTTCCTTCTTCCCTTGTATACAAGTGGATCTTCTTGTGGTCAAACATTGTGTTTGATACCACAAGGTTCCACCCCAAACATACTTCAAGCAGGCTCTCCCCGTTTTCATTCACTCTGTCGTCACCAAACTTTCCCAACACACTTTCATATCCATCGCGTTTCACGCCTACCCTCCCATTAAAATCACCTAGTATCAAGATCCTTTCATTATAGTTGCACTTACTCAACACATCTTCCATGCTATCCCAGAACTCCTGTCTCTCAGTTTGGGTTTTTGGGGAAGGACTCCAACTCGCATCCTGTGGGGCATAAACTCCTAATATAAAGATGCGAGTCAGACCAACCTTTGCCCTCACCCACAGCAGTCTTGGACTCACACATTCAAAGTCGGTCACACATTCATTCATTCTAGCAGAAAGAAGTACACCAACACCCTGGCAGCCTCTGCTGGAGTTCGGCACTCCCGACCAATATGCGGTGTAGGGTCCATGAGTGGTGGTGTCACACCCTTTCCGCTTAGTCTCATTCACACAAAGAACATCAATTCGTCTTTTGTCCATCATCTCACATACTTCCTCAATTTTATTACTCATACCTCCTCTAACATTAAGCGTAGCAAAGTGGCCTTCAGTGGTCCACTTATCGCCCCGACGGGAAACGAGACGTGACGGGTTGCGAACCGCGTCACCGCCGTTTTGGTTTAAATTGTCCTTAACCATTGCGTTCCCACGAGAAGCTGGGGAAAAACTCAGTCCACCCAAACATAGCCCCGCCTGCTTGGGTAAGGCTAGCCATAATCTGGGGTCGCCTGGTCCCAGGGCAAGTTGGCACGCTAACGACTAGGCTCGCCCCTAGCCATGCAGCCCTCGGCACGGCAAACATTGTTAATATAAACTATTCAAATTTAAAACAGTTCACTAATCGAGTTTTCTTTATACAAATTTCTTGAAAAGTGCGATATACGGAACTTGTGAAAATCAATAAAGATGATCATCAATAAAAAAATTACTATCAGTATTCTGGTTCTATCATCATATAAGTTTGTGGACTCGAAATTAGTGCATTGTCAACCAGAAGTCCAGGTGACTTAAGAAGTTTCTAATAGATCAGTTAAAATTGAGCCAGTCCCAAGCAAACAACCAAGGCAAGTTAAAAATAAAAAAAGTCTTTGCAACAATTTCTTTAAAACATTCAAACATCAACATAACTATATACAGCATGTATCAAATTAAAAGGCCTCGCGGTGTGAGGGGTTCTCTTTAATTACATACGCATTGACCTGGCCACCTCTTTGCCAGTTCTTGACACCCTTCCCTGGCACCTTTATGAGAACCACCTGTTCATACTTATAATAAGGCCAGCCGTAATTTCAGCCTACTGGTTTTAAGAGGGCTGTGCATGCCTCTTGTTAAAAATTGCTACGTCAACTGAAAAAGATTGTGATCCTCATATTTACTTTTTCTTTTTCCAAGCTATTTCCAAGTTATTTTCAAAAAATAGATATTATAGGGGTTTTACCTTTTTCATGTTCAGTTATAAACTTCTGTAACTGTTATTTTGGCTACGCGTGGTATATGTGAACGGAAAAAAATGTATTTTTGTACAATTATGAAACCGCCCCAGATTCTAGCACTCCAGTTTTAGAAAATTCGGTAATGGTTTATGGTATTACGTTACCGCTTAATAAAACAATCAAATAGCAATTTTATTTATTTTCTTTAGGTTGGAAAAATTGTCATTTTATATGTCATCTTTTCAGGTCTAAGTCTATAGAAAAGTTTGCATTCTATCTAATTTCTTTAGTAATGTCATCAAAATTAATCACTTCAGTAGTTTATTATCAATAAAATATTTACTTCTATTAATCCAACACTCCTTTGATACAACTTTCTCAACAGACAAAACATCTTCCTCACAATATTAAACCTAGAATAAATATCCAAAGACAAAATTCACCGTCAGTCATTCCGCACAAACAATCTAAATTTTATTCAACACACGAACACGTAGAACATTAAACAAAGTTATACGGTATTAACATTGTTCTCCGCAGTCGGTTAATTATACAATAACAATCCTCGTAATGTTATTGACTTTTTAAATTCAAACACGCTTTACTGAATGAAGGGAATTCGCCAAGTTCAAAAGAGCACTTTTAACAGAAATTTTGGCCTAATTAGTTGAAATTATTGTGCTGTGTGTACCTTTTCGTGTTTATTCGATTTAATTTTGTGTTGTTAGAGAATAAAATAAATACAATACAAAAAAATACTGCACGATGATGATTCTAAATCTATGTTGAAATTTTTAAAAGAGTTGGCACCGAGTTTCTATGTGTATAAAGACTGTGATTCTTGATTGTGTATTTAAAAGCACTTTCAGACATAAGCGGTAGAGAAATACAGCTTTATCAGCCGTTCAATTAACGACCTGATCAGCCGTAACATTTATCACAACATTTAATAAACTGGCTGGCTATTGTTTAGGCTATTCGTAAGATGGGGCAACACCCCAAAATAAGATAGAAAATTACAAACATACATACATTTACTCACGCCTGTAAATCCCCGAGGGGGTAAATAGAGGTGTATTTACATAAAATTAATGATAGGTTTATTGAGATCGCTGCTCAATTGGATTTGGGCAGGTTAGGTTAGAAGGCTAATGTAGGATAGGAGTACGCTCTATTCGTGATTATTTTTTTATAACCATGCAGTATAAGTCATTTTCTTAGCTGTTTCTTTAAATGGCTAGTAATTAAACGTCATTGATCCAAGCCATTTCTCTAGCCGTTTAATCAACTGGCTGAATATCATTCAGGCCACTTATTGACCGTTTAGTTACCAGCCTAGTCAGTTAATTGAACGGCTAATTAAACCAGTTGGCTGCGACAGGGACACCATGTTGTCCGTGATATGCAGAGTAATTAAATTACCTTTAGATTAAAAGAAGCATAGTAGACTCTAAGGGATGAACGTCGGTAGCTTAGTGGTTAAGGAGTCGGCCTTACGATCGAGAGGTCCCGGGTTCGAATCCTGGCCATTACACTACGGACGTGAACCCACTCCGAGCACAAGCAATTTAGCTTAGTTGGAGGGGTTAGAGGGGATATTAGTAATTTCGATAATTTCGGTTGCTAATATTCTTTGAAAAAAAAGAACTAAATCACTGAACTACTATTCTGCAAAATTATTGATTTGGCTATTAGTTTTTTTTTCTTTTTATCTAGATTTTATTACATTTGGTATATGTTCATCATTATGTGTTTATAATTAGATCGTTACAAACACGCTGATTTCTTCAAATTGTATCTGCTTTCTTATGACCGTATATTAGAATCCAATCTTAAAAGCTTATGTTCATTAAATTACATAATCACCACTCAGCCAACACCATACCACCATCTAATGAAATGACGACATAAACCAATATAATTTCTTGTTTATACGTTTTGTGTCATCTGCGTACAAATTTATTAGATGCAACATACATTAATTAGCAATTCAATATTAAGATGGTTCTGTCATTAATTTATGAGATTAACATATCTTCCAACTATATGACAGCAAAGTGACCAGTTGGAGACAGTTAATAATATTTATGATGATTAGTAATTTTTTGAAGTTTGAGCAGTAATTTTTGTGGTACTGCTAAAACTTTTACTGTAGACGATTCTGTGTTATGTTGGGTAGCCAGAGCTATCTGGAGAGTTTGTGTGCTGTCATTGAGAAGACAAAAGGCTTTTTCTGTTTGTTCTGTTGTCTTCTACACTGACGGCACGAAACTCTCTGTGTTTACAGGGTCGGCATCACAGTAAAAAAAATGTTATTTACCCTTGTTGGTAATTACACTAAAACTATTTTTATTATACTACTGAGGTGGCAGGCAAGTACACGGTTCACCTAATGAAAAGTGCTTACCGTGGTCTATGGACATGTGCAACACCAGGGGAGTCAACACACTCACGCTACCGACCCTGTAAGACTCCTTCTAAAGCCCTTCTTGAAGAACCCCATATTGTAGTCGCTTTCCACAGCTTTTGAGCAAATCTTTTTTTATTTAATCTGTCAAATACTCAAGCAAACCCGCATTGTATTTTAAAGATTTTTAACTGTTCATAGTAAATGATGCCTTAATTTATTGTTTAACCTAATAACAACCTAATAATTATTAACATAATTATATTTTTGTTTCAGATTTAGTACCAGATCAAAGGATGTAAGTAAAATCTAATTACGCCCATTTCATATCAGTATTCCTTTTCATCTCAAAAGTTTTCTATAAATTTTTATTACACAAAGGAATTTAAACATAAAATGCGTATCGTTACCAAGTTCAAATTAATTTTGACAGTTTAGATACACGTTTACGGGCGGATAATTAAATTCTTATTCAACCAATTTGAACTTTGAGATTCCTCTGCAAATAAATGAAATCTAAAAAGTACCTCAGGCAACTCATAATACCTTTTTTAACCAATACATTCAAACGAACGAAGCAAGTAATAGAAATTAGTTCAGGTGGTCCCCGCTCATCCGCTTCGTCGGTCAACCGTTCGATTGAATGAATTGAATGAATCGTACCCTCGATCGGCTACGTGAGTTCGATAGTTAAGGACAATGTTTTATTTTACAATCGACAAACCTTGCTTACGGTTACAAAAGTTAAATTCAGAACTTATTTCTCCAGAGATAAGGTTCGGAATTTTTAAAGTTAACTTTGTGACAGTAAAATTAAATTTGGATCCTAAGGGAGTTTGTGATGACTAAAGAATTGATTAGTCACAATGTTTTATTACTTTATTGGAAAATTCCGATTGTTTTTTGGTCTTATTTCTGGAAAACTGTGTTTTTTCTTTGTGTGTGGTTCACTGACCAAGAATTTTAATTTTACTTAGATTGTAACTATATAGTTTCTTTTGTTGCTATTGCTTTTGTATTGTATCATGTTTTAGTCGATAAATTCAAATTACTTTTTTATGAATGGCATTCTACTTACCTAATTAAAGTAGCTATGTAGGACAAATTTCATGTAAGTTAGAAAAAATCGAGTATAACTTTGTTATTATTACAATTTAAGTAGGTATATTACGTAATCAAAAAAAATACATGGATGAAAGTGGTATTCTATCGTAATGTAAACTAAAAAACATAAGAATATTAGGAGTACTTTACAGCAACTGTATTTGAAACAAACTCATAAAAAGGCAAAGAGGACCTTTTTGGTTGAAAGAGGTTTGATATTACTTTAGAATATTGAGGATCGTTAACAACTCGTTTTTATATTTAGTCAGAACTGCCTGATTGCCAGACTTGAGATGAAATGAAGTAACTAAACTTCCCTCACTTTTCATGCAAATTGCAATCAACCTCAAATACAATAGATAATTTACCCTCAAATATCATATTTCTAAGGAATTCAAACGAATTCACGAAAGCTACCCTTTGCCACGAATCGTTTTCAAACCATCTTAGCATTCACCGAAGCTTATAAATTAGGATCCATGGGCAAACAACATTAAATGCTTGATTTTTCAAATTGGACTTCATTATACGAAAATTACATTAATTTCGAAGTGTTTCTTCACTACGTAGACGCATAAGCACAGACCTGGTAAAAATGCTTACTAGTATTTAAAATCGTTAGAAACATTAGCAATATCAATCCCGTTAGAGCGTTTTCCCATTGTCCGATATCCGACATCTGATATCGGAGGAAGTCAAATGTACGACATTTATCTCTCTTTCACATTTTCCGGTCCGATATCGATAGCCAAACCCGTTTTTTTTTTTTTTTTTTTTTTACGTGCGGGAAATCCCCGCGGATGCCCACCCCTCCGGAGCCGGAGGGGGAGGTTATGTCGGACTCGAACCGACTAAACCGCACGCCGTCTCTGGGTCGTAGTGCTAGGCCGAAGGTGAGGTTGTCATGCGACATATCCCTCGCACCCCGGCTGACCCAGGGCCATCCCTCTCGTTCTGGCCCTCCTCGGGAAGGGGGGGACCACGCGGTCCCCGACTCAACCCCGGTGTGGGGAGGCGCGCATCGTCCTACGATGCGCGCCGCCGCCGTGGCCTGCTTCTGCTAGGATGACGGGCGGCTCCACCCGTCACCCTCAGGCCCGCGCTCATGGGGGGCGGAGGTCAGTCTGCGCCCTCCGACGCCCGAGCCGCCTTCGGGCGCGTGCAGCGATGTCAGCGAGCCTCTCTCGCTCATCGCGCCGCGCCCGCTCTGCTGTCTCCTTCGCGAGCATGACCTGCTCGCAGAAGGAGGCGCTGGCCGACCACGCATCCGCGCAGCGGACCATCGCCGCGAGCAGGGTGGAGAGCGTGAGCACTCTCACCCCCATGGCCGCCACAAGCCGGAGCCAACACCACTGTTTTGGCCTGATATCGGATCACAAAGAGATTAAAACAATTTTTGACCTTAATGACATTTTTTTAGTCACGTGTCTTTTCGCTTGATGACGCTGATCACGGATATCAGAAAAATCTCGATACCATGCCAAGGCAATAAGGTCGAAAATTGCTTGCAAGTTATTCTTTTTCATACCTAGCTTCCCAAGTAGTCTGTGCATTCGAACAAATGGTGGTATAGGGCCGATTTTATCGGATAAATGTGAAAACAGCACAAGGTGTCGGCTATCGACTTCCGAGACCGATATCGGATATCGGATGAATGTGAATTCGCTTAGTCCTTAGGTAAAGGGCTGGTGTAAATGTAATACTTGTATCTGGTATTTGTACATTTCATTCATCCCATTCCTAAAATGAACTCTACTACGGGTATCGTTATCAAAATGCTTCTAAATAAAAACGCTCAGAATATTCACGGTAGATTTCTTTCAAAAAAAATATTTGGGCAACAGTTCAAAAAATGTGGGCCATATTTTTGTAAGATTCTCGTGCAGGGTCAAAGGATGGACGGTTATAATCCTCGCGCAATCGATTGAGAAACGACCTTTGGACCGAGAGCCTCGTAAACAAATATATTTGAGATACCCAGGAAAATAGTTGAAGAGGGAAAATGCTAAAGGAAAAATGTTAGTTTTAAGAGGATCAGGCCTTAATACTTATTTCGTAAGAAGAGCCGATTTAATGTTGGGATTGATTATTGTAAATCCACATATCAAAGGCCTTACAGAGAAAGAATTGTCGGTTATAAGATAAGAACATTGGAGGATGAATCTCATACAAATCGACTTACTGATTTCTAACTAGATTTGGATCTGTGTTACAGAGGTAGGGCAATGCTTTTATTAACACGTGAAGTGATTTTATCAGAAAATGTTCATTGAAATAAAAACACTTTTTAACGTATTCTATCGTGATTTATTCGTTTTTATTTACTTTTAGTACCGAACTTTCGGCTACTTTTCAGAAGCCATGTTCGCGAACCCATCGCAGAGCCAAAACCGCGAACATGGCTAGTGAAAGGTAGCCGAAACGTCGGTACTGAAAATAAATAAAGACATATGTAATATAAGTACATATGAGTGTTTTTATTTTAATGAGTGTAATTCGCGTAACTTACTTTTACTTTTACTGCGCCATTTCCCTTCACGGGGGGTCGGCGGCACGGCAGCGACTTTTCCACAGGCGCCTGTCTTGGGCGTCCTCCTCTGAGAGATTGGCGTGTCTAATGTCTTCTTTCAGCTTTGCGACCAATGACATCCTACGTCTGCCTCTTGGTCTTCTACCTTGGACTGGTGTGGTCTTGATTCTTTTGATAAGGGCTGTGTCCTGCCTTCTCTGGACGTGCCCCCACCAGTGCAGCCTCCTCTCCCGCAGCTTGTCCTGGATCTCCCTGGTTCTCAAATCAGCTCGTATGTCTTCATTTGTGCGCCGGTCCAAAAGTGTTACGCCTCATGCCCGTCTCGGCATCCGCATTTCAGCCACGTGTAGCATGTTTTCCTCCTTTCTACGTCGCGGCCAGCACTCCGCACCGTACATCATGCAGGGGCGTAAACTTTACAAAATATCACATAGAAAATGTATAACTTAAAATCAATGAAAACTGTATCGACATAAAATTATGAAAATAAGTTCTTTTATGTTGTTGAAAAGTATATATGTTTGTGTGGATTTATAGTCCAAAAAGTTAAATGGCATGCGTGTACGAGGTAAGGAAGTTAGTGGCTTAGAAGGCTTGACAGAAATGTATTGAAAACGACGTGCTACAAATAATTGAAAGCCAGAGCAGGTCCTTTTTTCTCATTTTCTTTTTCAATTCCTTTTTTTTCATTTGCATTATATTTACTCAATTGAATTTATTGATTTAGACATGATTACCTCGTTTAGTTCAACGATTGTAAGTTTTCACATCAGTTTTACCTTTACCAATAAGCTTACATACTATTATTATTCATCTGCCTATCATTTCAAAGACATACAGGTGTGTATTAACTTACTAATTACCTAGTAGCTTAGAATACTGCAAACTGCCGAGCAAGCAACAATCAGCAGCTAACATTCTGCTCAGTGCTTCGGCAACTGAATTAATTACAAGCCCATTACGAGTCATCAATCGTGTCCGCATTCATTACGCGCAACACTATTTTCATTACACACATAAATTGCTACTAGGATTACTATTCGGTAGGATTACTAGCTTGTGTATTCACAATGTTTTTTTTGTTTTTCCTACAAATATTTGTGGCGATTGCGCATTCAACAGCTAAGAGTGTTTTCACACTCATCCGATATCCGACATCCGACATCCGATATCCGATATCCGATGTCGGAGGAAGTCAAATGTATGAGATATGTATCTTTCTTTCACATTGTCCGGCCCGATATCGGTTATCGGAGCCAACACCACTGTTTTGGCTCAAATAATCGATATCGGGCCGGATAATGTGAAAGAAAGATACATATATCATACATTTGACTTCCTCCGATATCGGATGTCGGATATCGGATATCGGATGAGTGTGAAAACGCTCTAAGTCAGATGTGCGAGTGACGCTACCAGCTCAGTGTAAAAATGGATGAGTGGTTATTGGTTTCTATGTACAAAAGGTATTTATTTGCAAAAAAGTAGCCAAGTAGTACTTTTATCCGTATTCTAGATTCCATATTAGCTAAGCATAATTATAATTTAGTGTTTGAGGTTTGAACTTAAAGAATATAAATTAGGGTTTGAAAAAATTATAAATTTTACAGTCTTATTTTAGTTTTTAACTTTAATAACTCAGTGGATAAAATTATTTTACTATCGACATTCAATAAATAGCGTTTCAAACACATAAAATCCTAATAAAAATAGTATTGAGTTATAACATGGAATATTTAAAAAATGTTCATCAAATTACAGGTCGAAAACCATGAAGATTACTTAAGTGAATGTGGCGGCGGAGATTCATTCACAGTTTTATTTTTATAGGGTCGAAAACGGGTTTAGCTAAATATTCATTACACAATTAATATACACTTAGGTATTATTAATATTAATATACTTATAATGAATATATTATGTGTCTTCGTAAAATATGCCCATATAGTGAACTAAGCCAGCCCTAGGTAGAACCTAATAAGCATTAGCACACACACACACACACACCCACACACACACACACACACACACACACACACACACACACACACACACACACACACACACACACACACACACACACACACCGCAACTTATTCCGCATCAATTAGACATCGTTGAAGTCGCTGGAATTCTCCGGAAGACACGCAACTCATTTTTAGCTTCATATCTAATTACATGCTACTTAGCAATAAAGTTCAAAATTTAACACGCAATTTGTTTAATTTCGTTCTAAAAAAGTTCTTCTCTTCCCTTCGTGGCATTGCAAATAAAGCTTTATTGTCAGTGCTTGCCGCCTCGAAAATAATAAACTGCCACTGATAGTGACAAGGTCGTCCCTGGACTGTAACTCTTGTTACTACCTGTGCTAGTACCGTCGAGTAGGTATGTTACTGTATTTTAATAACTTGCATCCATGTGGTGACCGAGAAAGAATACAAGTATCACCACCCCATCTCATCCGAATGGCGTCGTAAGAGGTGACTGTCAGAGAAATACGCAATGATATCACAGAGAGAGAAAGAAAACTCAAAATAAAACCCTGTACCAACCTGTCTGGCCAGCGTGGAAACAGTAACCCAACATTAGGAGAGGCCTGAAACTGGACTGAAATAGGCTAATGGATTGTATTAAAATTTGACGTTTAAAGTTAACATTTCTTCGGTAATTTCTATCAATACAGTAAGATTGATATACAACTCATCTTCATAACACTTTTTATACATTTGTTATGTTTTTTTTTATGAACGATCAAGGTTGTCGAAGGCCGTGTGAGACCGGTTGACGACCTAAGCAGAGTTTACATTTGAATTCGTGAATTATATTATAAACAAGATCTTAGAAAATAAAATTATTAAATGTTTTATTGGTAACAAAACTAATTAATTATTCATTCGCTATCTCGCACGTTTCGAAAGAATCATAATGTTTCATATGTAATATTGATTAATTCAGTAATAATAATTAGAGAACCCTCCTAGCTATTTTAACCTCGTCCGGCAGTAGCACACATTGTAAGTACAGACGTAACCCTTATTTATACATTCACAAATATTCAATATAAGCTATTGAATTTTTACGTTTATCTTACAAATTAGGAAAGACAAGAGACTAAAATTCTTAAGATTTGGGTATAGGTCCTGGTAACCTAGTGATTACCTACAAATTCTAGTACAGTACCGAGACCTCACGTAGTGACGACCCAAACTAGTTCTGTGTTGGGTTCAAACGAAAAAAAAGCCTGTTATGATCTACCTTTTATTTTTGAAGTGTTTATTTTGTTGGCTATAAATCAATAACATATACAAATAACCTTATTACCTTCAATTTATTCTCTTCGCAATTTCCTCTTATTTAATAGAAAAACACGCTCCGGCGATTGTTGACTTATCAAAGTGGTTTTTCTTAGGCTAATAAGCGATTTCAGTATTTTTCACTTCGATTTTTCAACCGACTTCTATAATAAAAAGGTCGAATCAACGCGACGCGGATGTCATTCTTACCATTAAACCAAAATCATATTTTTTTTTTATGGATAACGCTAGCGATAAATTATATACTTTTATTGGTCGAAGTATTTCTACATGACAAAGGACATAAATACTTCTGTAAGCTGTACATTAACTCCTTTGCCATCTGTATATCGAAGTACAATCTAGTTCTTCTGCCAACTTCGGGAGATGAAAAACTTGGTTGAAACGTTACTTGCAGCTTGCGGTGGGAAAAAGCAACCTTTGCGCTCGATGTTGCACTTATCCAAATCCGACTTCGGTTGCTAAGGTCATGATATGATTTTGGTTGTATACTGAGTCATCGTATCATTATGATTGTTTTGTGTAAAAGACTTCGGCCATTTACTGACAAAGTTACTCCGTAGACTTTGTTAATTTAAAGCAGGTCTAATTAATTTTGATTAGTGATTCATTGATCTGGTAAGATTGTTTTGGACTTTCTTTTAACAAATGATAAGATGTCATGCTACTTTTCTTACGTATCCATACTAATATTATAAATGCGAAAGTAACTCTGTCTGTCTGTCTGTCTGTCTGTCTGTCTGTCTGTATGTTACGCTTTCACGCCTAAACCACTGAACTGATCTTGATGAAATTTGGTACAGAGGTATATTAGACCTTGAGAACGGACATAGGCTACCTTTTATCACGAGAAAGGGGGTTTAAGGGGGGGAAATAGGGGATGAAAGTTTTTATGAAAGTTTGTCATTTCTGAAGATATCTTAATGAAATTTGGTACAGAGATAGATTAGAGCTTGGGAACGGACATAGGCTACCTTTTATCGCGAAAAGGGGGGTAGAAGGTGGGGGGACTAGGGCCTTGGGATGAAAGTTTGTCATTTTCGAAGATTTCCTGATAAAATTTGGTACAGAGATAGTTTAAAGCCTGGAAACGGATATAGGCTATCTTTTATCGCAAAAAGGGGGGGACTAGGGCCTTGGGATGAAAGTTTGTCATTTTTGAGAATTCCTGATGAAATTTGGTACAGAGATAGTTCGGAGCTTTGGAACGGCCATAGCCTACCTTTTATCGCAAAAAGTGGTAGAAGGAGGGGAAGAGGGGGGAATATGGCTATGGGATGAAAGTTTGTCTTTTTTGAAGATATCCTAATGAAATTTGGTTCAAATATAGATTAAAGCTTGGGAACGAACATAGGCTACCTTTTGTCGCGAAAGACGAGGTTAAAGGGGGGGGGGGGGGGCGGTTTATAGGGGACGAAAGTTTGCCAGTTGTGAAGACATCCTGATGATATATTTGGAACAGAGATGGATTGAAGCTTGGGAACGAACATAGGCTACCTATTGACGCGAAAATGGAGGCATGGGGGGGGGGGGGGGGCTGATAAGGGATGAAAGTTTGACAGTTTCGAAGATATCCTGATGAAATTTGGTACGTGAATAATGTGGTAAAAGGGGGGGGGGGGAATAAGGACTAGATAGTTAGTATGAAAGTTTGTCATTTTTGAAGATATCCTGGTGTAATTTGGTACAGAGATGGATTAGAGCTCAAAAATGGACATAGGCTACATTTTATTACGAAAAAGGGAGTTGAATGGGTGGAATAGGTCTATGGTATGTAAGTTTGACAATTTTGAAGATATCTTGATGAAATTGGTATAGATGGATTAGAGCTTGGAAATGAACATAGGCTACACTTTATCGCAAAAAAAGGGATAGAAGGAGGAGGGAGGAATTGGTATAGGGCTATGGGATTAAAGTTTCTAATTTTTCAATGGCACAAAGAGGGTATAGAAATAAAATAGAAAAAAAATCCTTCAAGAACCAAGCGGTTCGGTGACTCTTTCCTTTGTCGCACCATTAAGACCTGGAATTCCTTGCCAGCTCACGTGTTTCCCTCTTCCTACAGTCCCGGGTCCTTTAAGCGGGGTGTGAAAAAGCATCTGATGAGGCCGTAAAGCTGAGTGCCACCATTGTTAACATGGCACGTGTGTATAATGGTGGCCCTCTTTCCTGAGACTTTGCCTTCAGCTTACCATCAGGCGAGGTAAAGTCAAATTGACGTGTCCTATATAAAAAAAGTAAGAATTTATTTTAAGATGTCCTCATGAAATTTAGTACAGAGGTGAATTAGAGCTTCGGAATGGATATAGTCGAGTAGCGAACCAAATATGAAAAGGAGTGGAGAGGCGAGTAGAGATTGTTATAGGGACGAGTGGATAGGCGTGTAAAGATCGAAGGTCGAGTAGAGTCGACTACAGGGGCGAGTAGATATGCGACTAGAGAGCCAGTGGAGAGGCGAGTGTAGAATCAAATATAATGCAGTAAAGGGTTGAGTAGAGAGGCGAATAGGGAGTAGAGATCGAATAGAGAGTTGAGTAGAGGTGCGAGTAGATAGGCGAGTGGGGAGAGTCAAGTAGAGAGGCTAAAAGAGAATCGAATGGATGGGCAAGTAGAGAGGCCAATCAAAGGCGAGTATAGAGAAGAGTACAAAGTCGAGTAGAGAGGGGAACAGAGAAGTTAGTAGAGAGTCGAGTATAAATTCAAGTATAGAGGCGAGTAGAAAGTCGAGTAGAGAGTCGAATATAGAGGAGAGTAGAATGTCGAGAACAGAGGTGAGTACATAGTCGGGGACAAAGTTGAGTAGAGAGGCGAATTTAAAGCTCAATAGCGTCGGATCAACACTAAGCGATAACCGACATCCACGCGGGCGGAGCCGCGGGCAACAGCTAGTATTATAATAATTATTATTTCAGAATTGTTCAAACTTAGAACGAAAGGTCTATATTTATTTATAAGTATTGCAGCGACATTCCAAATCCAAGAATAACTTGTAAATAGTTTCAAAAGCGGATCTAATTTTTCAATGGAGCCGGTCTGTGGAACAGTTGCCTCGTTTTTTTTTAATTAATTAGTAATAAACGATTAACAGAAACATTAACCTCTTATTTCTTATCTATTCTATAATATCCGTTGGTGTACAAGATGGGATTATGCTAATTTTTGTTCTGTTACCTTATCAAGATGGTGTCATTAGGTTTGCATTGCTTAATAACGATTAAAGTTCTTTCAAAGCTTTTATTGTTGTGCGACTAAGAGGCTGGAAGAATATTAATGAAGGTTTGGCAGGAAACATGAATACTTAGTCAGTTTTTAGTTGTTTCAGCTTCATTGTAAAACTCTATAAGTGCTGTTTTATATTCAACAATATAATATGGCATTTGTTGCAGTATTAAACACAGGCTATGTTCAGTGCTTTACTTTTTGTTTATAATATTAATTTATTTTCGGATACCAGTAATATTTATTTTATGTGTGTGTGTGTGTGTGTGTGTGTGTGTGTGTGTGTGTGTGTGTGTGTGTGTGTGTGTGTGTGTGTGTGTGTGTGTGTGTGTGTGTGTGTGTGTGTGTGTGTGTGTGTGTGTGTGTGTGTGTGTGTGTGTATGTTCAAGATGACCTATCAAGTCAAGATACTTTTTTGACCCATACCCATAAGTTGTGCACATCATTAATTGGCCTAAGATAAATGCAACCTCAACCTAACGTACCCATAACAATATTTTTTAATACCACTGTGATCGCAGATAGGCACACGGCCCACCTGATGGAAAGTGGCTACCGTGGCCAATGGACGTGTGCAACACCAGGGGAGTCACACTCGTGCTGCCGACCCTGTGAACACAGAGTTTCTGTGCCTTCAGTGTAGCAGATAAAGCAGGAATAGGCTTACGTCTTCCCACTGACAGCACTAAAACTCTCAAAAATAATGCGGTTAGGAAAATATTCTACCATCTGTTAGTTTACACAAAACGAAACGTGTATCAAGCCTTTCATCAGCTTCCTCAAGGTTAAATTAAAGATCAACTGGCACAAATACAGAAACTTCGAACTATTTTCCATTAATTAATTATTATACGATAAATACAGCAGGTGTATTTAATAAAAATCATGATAATATGCAAGATCAATATAATATACCTAATAATAGGACAGGTGCACGTCTAAAACTATTATTAAATTTCTAGGGACAAGATTCCTGCTGAGACCATGCTCTTTCTAGAACCACAGGGAATCTACATGAACGAGTAGGTAATGTTGAAATTACCACCCAAATACTGTTTGTAAACGATGAATTTATAAAAAAACGAACAAACTCCTAAACATAAAACAGGACATAACTGTGGTAATATCATAAAGAAACTAAAACTTTATATGATAGATCAATCAATCATAATTTCAATTGTTGTACATTTATTGTTCACGTTCTTAACTAAAACATAAAAAGAAAGAATAGATTAACCAGAAAACGTCCAGACTAGCGATATTAGATACAAACTCAGCCCTCAAAATAAACCTGATAAGAGGTTGAAAGCCCGGATTATCATTGTCAAAGACTATTAATAGTACTTTGGGTTATAATTACTGTATTACTTGGCAGTTGTTGCGTGGAAAAGCCAATAATGTCGAACTAAGCTTTAACCAAAGAATACCTAGAAAACTAAAGTTAGGCAAGAAGGACCATTGAGTATTTTGAAACAGTGTTTGATTCTAAAATGTAGACAATATTCGTTTACCGATTTCCTTAATAAGGATCCAGATAGATGTATAGTCAGCATCAAATTGATCTTGACTAGCAGGGAGCTCAAAAAGGTCTTAAGGTAGGTAGGTATTGTGATATTAAGACCTTTTTGAATACTATTCTGTGCAAGATCGATCAGATACTGACTTTTCCAACAAAAAATCCAGTAAAAATGTTAAACATATTATTGTTACTCTCACCTATTTTTTAAATACATTTGAGCGGACCCACTAACTGCTCTACTACAACTTCATAATAATTACCCGTGATGTGAGATTTTCAATAATTCTGTTGACAATATAATATATTTTGAACTATACTTCTACTTTATAATACTTTCAAATATATTTTAAAATAAAATAGAAGTAGTATTACTTTTTACTTTACTTTTACAGAAGTAATACCGATAAAACGTACTTTTAAAAAATCTTGTGAAGCAAAAAAAATGCTTTAATTTATATTTTAACAGAAAAATGTGTGACATGTTGTCATCCTTGGCAAAAGATATAGTGGGTAGGTATTCTTTAATCGCAGATTATAATTTTTTTTAAGAAATAAATTACAAAACAATAGATATAAAATGCATTCACTAAGGAATGGTTGATTTGCAAGATTTTCTTGAGGCCTGACATTTTTACTCATTTGAAATGTAATGGAATCTATAAATAATGATAGTAAATATGTAATAACATTAAACAGGAATTTTATAATACCATATCCGATGACAAACAAATTGATAGGACACTAATAATAAAACAAATTCAAATCAATTTATTGTGACAATGGGTTACAGGTGTGATGTAGTAATAAAATATATATAAAGTATCTCCATTCTCCACCTTTAGGCATACAATATCATTATAGTTTATGTGTAATATACTTAATTGATTTAGAAAAAAAATAAGACATAACATAACATAAACTCACGCCTTTATCCCCGAAGGGGTGGGCAGAGGTGCTAGCACCCACATTTCGCCGGTTTATGTTTAGGTCCCAATGTAGGTGGCGGGCCTATTGCCATTAACTGGGCACTTATAAACCTGCGATAAATACACAATAACTTCGAAAAATATCGAAATGTCATTGGTGTGTGCCATGGAAAACCTGGGATCGAACCCGAGACCTCGTCTTAGCAGTCCAGTACCCATACCACTAGGCTATAAAAATAAGGGGTACTGATACTTTACTCTTTAAGATCTCCAACACTGAACGCACTTAACGAATACCATTCACCTCAGTCGTCGTCATAAATAGAAAAACCAATAAATATAAAACGACTGCCGTTCTATAGTCACACACTTCGCTCTTTTCGCGAACTTTGTGCTCGCAGTTCCGCCGCTAGCGCTGTAACCTTTGTTCAACGTCTGATTGCGTTGCTCTCTAAGGGATCGAGATTTGAATTTATCATTAGTACTCGCTTGCTCAAGTTCGATGCGGTCGAATCACTCAAATATTCAGGAGCTTGGCTGTTTTCAAACCTTTTGTTTTTGATATAACTTAAGACTAAATTTGAAATTCTCAAGTTGCCGACAGTATCAATTTTCTGTTTTGCTGTAGAGTTTTATCTGTTGTTTAACTTTTTAATGGGCTTATTGTTAGCTTCGACGGCGTAAGTTCCTTTGACAAAAGATGCATATCGATTACAGGTTAAAAGCTATCGAACTCCGGTATCAAATTGTATTTAAATAATAATTGTCACGACAATAAAACAAAGATTTGAAAGGGGAAAAGATAAATAAGAGAAATCTAGAATATTTACTGAAGTGAAAACCTCAACAACGAAAAGGGATATTGACGTCCATTTGAAATTTCACATGGTAGTAGTTTTCCAAAATGCTCTACTGAGTCGCTTCACACGCAACTGTATGTGGGAGCGTTACAAGTGTCAAATAATGAAACTGTGACAAATATACGAATGACACGCCACATTTATGATACACAAGCTATACACACTGCGGTAGCTGTCTTCAAATTTAATGATACAGCTGTAGATCATTCGAAATTGCTTTTATTAAATAGTGCTTTTAACTACGAAATTAAAGTTTAAGAAATTAAAGTCTCTGAAGCATAGAATTCAAAACGGGGTCATCCGACAAAGAACTATAGATACCGACATACCTTACAGAATAAACAATCTTAAGTGGCAGTTTGCTGACCACGTCTGTCGAAGGACCGATAGCCTTTGGAGCAAACGAGTCCTAGAGTGGAAACCGCAAGAAGGCATATGGAAAGTAGGACACGACTGACGATCTGAAGAAGGTGGGTGGGACAGAATGGATGTGGAAGGCGGAGCATCGGACGAAATGGCGTACATTGGGAATGGCCTGTAGCCAGCAGTGGACGATGGTGGGCTAATTGACATTAAAATGCTAGATTGATAAAATAAACACATAAAAATATTAGTATGCAAATATAGTCCGAATAAATATTCATATTGCATTTACAAATATTAATAAAACAAAAAACTTTCACTCAATGCGTGTACGAGTGCTACGCTTATGCGATCAATAGTAATCTCATAACCATTAGTTTTATCGTATTTTTGTATCATAGGGGAAACGTGACGGTCGGCTCCTTCTGTGTTTAGCTTTATTGACAGGTTTTGTAACAGAAATAAAATCGACCAAAATTGGCAGTTATATTAAAATAAAAAATATGTATAAGAATATTTTAAATTCAGCTAAGTCAATCTATATTATGAAATCTCTTAAATCTTCGCTCTTTTCTCTAATATACAACTCTTCGTTCCTGACTGATTGACTTAGGCCTGTATACTAAAATGTCACTCAGCTGAAACTCAAATTATCTGGAGAAAGATTGTATACACATTGACAAATTTGACAGGCTTAAACGAGAGCTTCGCTCCGCTTCCGCATTAGCCTTCCAACCTAACCTATCGAAGACGAATTGCGCAGCTTTCTTTATAAACCTATCACATTTTCTTGTAAATACACCTCTGCCTATATCCTCGGAGATATATTTTCTGATTTATTTCTCGGTGGTGCCCCTTTTTACGAATGGCCTGAGCATTAGCCACCCTCTTTATTAAATGTTGTAATAGACGTTACGGCTGAAATCATTCAGGCCGTTCATTGAATGGCGCCGTTTAGTTAACAGCCTAGGCAATTAATTGAACGGCTGATTAAGCTAATTGCCGGCGACATATATACCCGTTATACATTATATTTCATCTCGTACAATAATAAGTTTTCAAAGTGAGGAAACTTGCGAAAAGTATGTTATAGAATTTAGGTTACACTAAATAAGAAACAAATTGGAAGTCGTTTATGTTAGATATGTCGCAAGCAACCTTTGATGAATATATATTTCAGGGACAAAACTGTAGTTTATTATTTTTTCTTACAAAAATATAAGCCTTCCTATTTCTTCTTAAGACTGTATTACAAAAATAGATAGGTAACAAAACAAATCCTTACAAATTTCTAATTATAATACTTACAATAAATTTCTAATTCACAATTTAAGTATCTTATTAATGGAATTAATTTCGACGATTAAGACTTTCTACACCTTCAGTTCAAACAGATATGCCACAAAAGTCAGGTCTGTCGATATAACATCTAAAATTAATCAAACACAACACTAACTTCGTGGCCTTGTTAATCCCGGGACCGATTTAATATGTATGTAAAATTTCAAAATTAATTAATATTCAAATAGAAATTCTATCGGTAATCAATACGGTCGGGGACTGATATGGTAATATGTAATAGTATAGTTACAGGGATGTCAACGTAAATATATATTGTTGTTTCTGTTGATATTGCTTTTAGCACGTTAGTATGGATAAAACAACTTACTAGTGGAGTAGTATCAAATGTTATTGGAATGTGTATATTCATGTGGCACAAATATAAATTAGACAAAACTCATACAACGCTTTGAGTTACTGGGAGCTTTGAGTTAATGGGTAACTTGGGACAATTCAAATTTGAGTTTCTTTTTTCAAAAGCAGCAAGTAAAAGTAAGAAACGAACGAAAGACAGGAAAAGTATTCCCACTGCTGAAGAAAGAGACGGTAATTATTGAAGATTTAATATCATTGTTTATAATTGAAAAAAAAAGAAACTAATTTTAAAGTGACTGAAAGTTAGTATTTCATTCAAAGTATCCCCAGTTTACGGTACTTAAAAATTAGGAAGAAGTATAATTTTCTTACTTAAAAAATATATAAAAGCGACTTTCAACTCAAAAGTGGTTTATGCACAAATAAGATAATCGATTCGCAGAACATTAGTTAACGAAATACAACTAAAATATGCTACCAAACAAGTTGACATCGTAAGATTTTATCTATACAAAGCTACCTAATTAAGTTAGTGAGTGACAGGTTACGATAAAATAAAGAACAGTAAAGAGTAAAAATGCCTATAAATCACAGTTGGTTAGTCGGGACTCACACATTCTAAATATTTAACGCTAAGTAGAAATAGAAAAGGCATTAAATGGCATACGCTATCCAACAATCACAAACATAAAAGTTGATTACTACTGCAGAGTGGTATGTGGAAATCACAGTCTGGCAGTATCCTGAATGTAACGCATAACGTTACCAATAAAGAGTTGAAAAAAGCCTGACACTGTTGCTGTATTAGTATACAGGCTTGACTATCTACTTACTTTTGTTATGTACCTATCACTTAAAGAGACTTTGATGAACAATGTGCTACATTTAACGAAAGCATAAAATGGACACATATCAACAAAATTTGGAAAGAGAGACATAATTTATAATTATTTATATCTTGAGCTTCAATGAGCAAAATTTATGTGCGATATAGATATTGGTTGTGAAGAAGACGGTTTAAACTGTTATAGTAGCCATATAGTCAAATGAAACGTTGGAAGCATTATACGAAGACATTAACAGATCTGCATTTTTCAAACAAGTTTTTGAAATATGATACTGTAATAAAATATTTGAAATGATAACTAAAGCTAAAGTACCACAATAATTCGTAATAAGAACCGAGGCAATAATTAAAGCACATTAATATTCACATTAATAACCGAATCGTAATATATGGTTACAGCAATAGGTCGATAGCTATGTAGCCGTTATTGGAATCGTTGAACAGAATCATTCTCTATCACTTTCACGTAATTTGTCTTAACACTGTAGTCTTGTAACTGAATTAATTTAGGTAGTACATATTTTACATAAAAAATAATAGATTAAACTTAATAAGTTTTAGGGTTTTTTTTCTTGACTGGCAGTTTATCATGCGTACCACCAAGGAGTGGATTGTCTTGCCTGAATGTGTCTTTCCGGATAGCTATGTTAAAACGCGTTTTTTGTTAGAACTAGTTTTCCCTAGTTAAAACTAGATTTTACTTAATGCCTTTGTTAAAATTACAAATACCCAGTTAAAACTAGACCACTGATATATTTGATTAGATTTAATTTCAGTTAAAACTGGTTGTCACCTCGAGTTGTAGTTAAAACTAGCGTTAGAAAAACAAAAAATACTTTTTCTGCATGGTTATAAAAAAAACAACCACGAAGGTTAATGCGCGAGCTCCGCTCCGCTCCCGCATTAGGCCTTTTAACTTAACCTATAAAAGTCGGAATGCGTAACTTTCTCAATAAATCTGGCACTAAATTTCTGTGAATTCACCTCTGCCTACCCCCTCGGGGATTTACAGGTGTGAGTATTATGTATGTATAAAATTTTCTACGCGCGGACAACGCTCTTCCCCGCGCTTGTCGAATCATGTTACGTCTCGCGACCAATCGGAATAAAGTATGATGATCATGTGATACAGTATTAACTGACTCGCTTTGGAAAAACTCGTTTTGTCTAGTAAGAACTAGTTTTAACTGATATTTGATTTAAGCAATAGTAAATTCTAGTATTAACAAAGGCATAAAAAAACTAGTTCCAACTAGGAATAATGCATTTTACCAAAAACTAGTTTTAACTGTGACAGATGTAGATGTAGATAGTAGATGTCTTCAAGACTAGAGTGAATAGGTCATTTCTGAGTAAGCGCACTTCACATTCGGCCACATCGTCACTTACCAGCAGGTGAGATAGTGGTCAACCACGAGACTATATTATTATGTCAAAAATAAAACTAGTTATATTTCACTCAGTGTTGTATTTGTAAACTATATTGAATTTCATGATTTTTTTTATTTTATCGATATCAAAGGAATTCTTCGCCATTTTCAGTTCACAAAATAATGTCTATTAATTAGTTACTGGGAACTTGTAAGCTAAAGAAGCTCATATTATAATTTATCTTATAATTACAAGAGCTGATACCCATGCTCGAAAATTATAATACGTCTATGAGACGTTATCACAGGTGATAGCGTTTGTAATAAATAAACTTAATTTAAATCACTTTAAAAAATTATTTCAGTTACAAATAATACTCATTCTTCCATATTATTATTTTTCCATATTCGATCTAGCTGTAGTGCTAGACACGTATCAGCGACCACACCTATGGAATCAACATTATATCAAATTAAGATATCATCATTCAGTAGCTTCTCTATTATAATATCAATAACTTAATTTTGCTTCAATACCTATAAATCTATTTAACAAAAGAATTCACTACGATCAAATAGACTAGAGCAGTTTCCCTCGACATTCTTTTTCATCACTTAATCAGATTCTAACGAAGTTTAGACATATTTTCTTTATTATATTATCTCAATATCTGCGGATTATGGCACAGGTGTCATCATACCCAATAAATAAGATTTTCCAATATTTATTAATGTTATAATTTGAAATTTAAATGTTGCCGTAGCATTGATATGAGCAGACAGCGAGGAACCGAGTTATGCTAATATTATGTAATACTACCGTTTTTGAATATGCGGTGTCTAGTTTTAGTTATGGAATAGGAGATTTGGTTTCATATTTAACTATGTATGAGCGTATAAGTTAGTTTTGGTAGTTCAGCTTATGTTTGAAGAAGTTGAAATTTTGCATATGCTTAGGTTGTTTCAGTGTCATTTACATATACATATTTAAAATAGCAATTTCTTTCTTCATCAAAATAATGTTCTCACTAGTGTTTCGCAATGAGAATATGCAGAGGAAGAATCCAAAGCCTCACGAAATGCACACAACATCAGCGTAACTCATGCCACGGTAACATCAAATATACCACCCCAATAACTATATGCTTAGAAAACACATTTACTATTGATGCTTAACACCATAGAGAATATTATGATAATACGAGAGATTGTACAATAAGCCGATAATGCAGACGTCTAATGTTTCATGTAGACAAGGGATCAATTTATAAGAACGAACTGAAATGTATATACTGATATACACTTAAAGCTCATGACTCGAGTTAATATATTACTTCAGGGTACATTCTTCACGTTTTGACACTAAGCAAATAAGTCATGACTTAAACAATATGATGGCTTACTGAAAATATTTTGGTATGTAATAACTTTTGAACTTATAAAACTTGAGCCTACTGGCAGTGATAACAGGTTGACTGGTTGAGCGCTCTCCACCCTTCAATTTATGAAATGTGTTCTAACTCGGCAAATGTCCACAAGTAGTAATTTATTTACTTTGAACTGTCATATATAATCCCAACACCTTTTATTCTCCAGGTAAGCAGGTAGCACATAACCAAATGTGCGGTTTGTCCTCACACACCTTATGCAGAGGCTTTAAAATGTCTGTTAGGCATTAGTAGTATGATTTAGCTAGACAAGCTTATGAAGACCTGTATATTTATACAAATACGTGCCAGTATTTTACTAAGAGAGATTTACGCAACTAAGGCATCTGTTCGGTGTGTTGCTCTTTGATCATCTCAAAGCAGCAAATAAGGTCCTATGCTAATATCTTCCAAGTATGGGGCCGGTTTCACGTTTGATGTTACAACAATCACTCAATTGAACGGCCTACGCTCTGTTTTCCAATTAACTTAACTAAATTGAAACATTTACTTTCTTGGCGGCATCGGACTCTTTGAAGAAACAGTTTATGTAGGTGACATAACATATTTTTAAGTACCTAGTAAGTGTTAGGTGCAATGGATATTTGCTGAAAACTTAAAAGTTACGAACGATTTACTTATACAACTTGGGTAGCAGATGAGCACACGGCCCACCTGACGTGGTTAGCGTGGCTTGTGGACGTGTGCAGCACCAGAGGAGTCAGATTCGCGTTGCCGACCCCATAATATTAATTTATCGGTTAGCTAAACTACCAGAAACCTATATTTCCTTCGTTTCCTTTGTTTCTTCACCTTTTCTGATTTAATCAGCTGGCCTTCATCTTAATCAGAGTTAAAAAAAATATATAATCATAAAGCACGTATATTTACATTAAAATGGTCGTCGTATTACTATATCGGAATAAAGTAATATCCAAGGATGTTTATTCTTAATTTATATAATGATTTATGATAATTTATTTTAAGAAAATAATACAGGTTCATATAATCAATGACACCAGTGTGAGATATGGCTGTCTTTATTATTTTGATATTTAATTTTAGTTAAATATAATCGATAGATGTCTATAATGATAACCTTAGCTCCAAATTTATGTTAAATTCTTTTAAATAATTTTTAAAGATTCTTTTAGAAGATGTGACCACTATTAGTTAGTGAATTCTTGCAGTTAAGTGATGCATCTTTGTCATTAAAGTTTATTATATTATCCATAAAATGGGTTAGTTGCCACCCATTCTCATGGCACCATTTACCGGTCGCCACGTACGTTAATGTCCATAGCTTGATGTTAAAACTAGGTTAGTAGTATCACAGTTTCTCCCATCCTTAGACGCATTATAGTTAGCTCTAGACATTTTATCAGTGGTCACCATTGACCGAGACCAATATTTTCTTCTTTTCCTTCGATTGTTTTACTATTGTGGTTACGGTTTTATTATTATCTTTTAATATTATCATTAATTAGGTTACTCTGACTTATCTTAAGTATAGTCTGACGTCATAGTTTATTCTTTGTAGTTTATGTACAAGGAAAAAGCTTTTACTAAAATGGACTGCATTACGCCAATTTCATTGCTACTGTGGGTATCAGTTAGAACGTTACACAAGGAATTTTCTCCAGTAGACGAAATAGGATTGTTACTCAGCTTGCAACTGGAACAATGTGATAAATTTATACTACAGCACATCCTGTATATTGTGTCGACATTATGGTGTAGTTTCGCTAGAAATGAACCTTTATACCACCTACAGTTACAGGCGATCGATAGAGGAAGTCTGCTTCATTTCCCGCATTTAATGATAGAAAATGTGCAGAATCTACACAAGCAATTATTTTCTTTCTTATCCGATACTCGTCGATAGTACCTATACTTTGTTTTGCTTAATTTCATAATGATTAGTAATGTTTTGAATGTAAGCAAGTTAAAAACTTGTATCATGAGGTTAATGAATCCATAACAACGGTAGTGGGATATTCGGATCGGATATCACAGTATTAGAAATATATCAAAGTTGATATTTTATCAAAACTTGGCAAAAATGTTCATCGGGCACAAATAAATTACTAATGTAGTAATTTGATATTCAGTTGATTTTATTTAAGTACTACATTAGTACTTAAATAAAATCAACTGAATATTTCCTCAAAAATTCAAGTTCACCATTTTTGGCACTATGCACTTCATGCTTTTATATTAAATTTGTATAATTATACGAAGTAATGTAATCGAGCAATCTCATTTTGTAAGTATGCTTAAATAAAAAGCACGAAACAGGCTGAAAGGCGAACTTAAAAGTTCATTATTCATTCGTCATCATGAATGGCGAGAAACAAGAAGCTTGGCTGCGTATAAATTATTAATGAAGTAGCTAAAACACTCCAGTTTTTACGTTTTCAAAGATATTGTTTAAAGCTTTGAGATTTCATTTCCATTGGTATGCTAAAAGAATTGCGGATTTTGACTTAAATCATCAGTTATTTTTTACTTCTTTTATTAATTGTTGATTTTTACATTTACATTATCAAAGTAGTAAGTATACTGATAAGAAGCTATTACAATAGAGTGAGAAGCTAATGAAAAATTGCATTTAGGCTTCTGGTTTCTTAATGACTTAATTTGACTTTTATATTTTTCATATTGTGTTTATAGTTCTAATATAAGGTACATTTTACTCCCCTAAATCATTATTATCTGTGATAATATAGATATATTATGTTCCGTGGGTTAAATAATATTTTTTATTACATTTAATTTTAATTCAGTAACCGTTCACTGCATTGTGAAGTTTACTCCTGATTTGTTTCTACAAATTAAGAAGATTTTCGAAGATTAATGATACAAAAATAAAACCTCCAGATTCACAAAAAGGAATACAAAGGTTATGATCAAACAAATCAAATGAATAATAACAAAACCTCCTATGTTTTACATTTCTAATTATAGCTATAATAATAAAAAGGTGTGAAGTACTATATGTTATCATTATTTTAAGAACAATCTACATAAAACGTGCCTATAACCACCACGTTGCATGGCCAACTCAAATTACATTTTATTAATTAAAATAAATTTTATATCCGTTTTAAAGCAATCTTTTATCACTTCAAATCATTAATGCTTTACAAAGTAAACAAAATGTGCAGGAAACTTGATACTCAGTGTTGGTGATAATAAAACTTTTATAGAATTTTAATTGAGTTGAAAGCCTGTTTTAGGCTATTCTTGTTCTGTTATTGCCTGTATTGATTTAGGGTTTTACAACTCATTTGTGGTGATTAGACTAACTGTATAAGTAACTCATCATATCTACAACTTCGTTTATGTCATTGGTTTATTCAACTTTGGAAAACTTATTATAAAAGTTTTATCTGCGTAAAGAGAAAATGGATGAAATAGATATTAAAAGAAGAACATGCGAAAATGGGAAATTGGACATGGAAAATGAACAAGGAACATAGGAAAATGGATCAAAAAATAATGTAGCTTTATGAGCTATACGTTTAATGGTATAGCTCATAAAGCTTACTATCTCAAACTATACGAAATGCAGTTTACCGATACTTCAAGTGCATTTTTAGTATGTATGCTCGGGATCGAATCCCCTCTCTCGCGCCTCCTTTCGGAACTGATATAGTGCCGAAAGGGCCCTCGCTTCCAAGATCCACGGTGGCGATCCGGCCAGGAGACTCGCCGCTTCGAAGGATATCGTGCGGTATCCCCTGATGGCCCTGGAGGCCTTCGTGCTCTGCGCCGTACGGAGCAGAGGCAGGAATCTGGCCTCCAGTGTGTCCGCCCACACGGGACACCCGTATAGGGCCATGGACCGCACGACACCCGCGTAGAGTCTCCTGCAGGAGGCCTCTGGGCCCTTCAAGTTGGGTAACAACCGGCCCAAGGCATTCGCCGTGAGCACAAACTTGGGGCGCAGACTTCGGAAATGCTGTCCGAAGTCCCATCGACCGTCAAGCACGAGCCCCAGGTATTTCAACCGGGGCTTGATGTCTATGCCTCCCACTGTAAGGCTTGCACCCGGGCCTGGCCTGCGCCGAGGACCATGAAAGAACATGGCCTCGGACTTGTGCAGAGCCACCTCGAGACCCAGCCGCCGGATCCTGTCGACGACCTGAGCAACCGCGGTCGTGGCCCTCAGGGTCGCTTCGCGGTGCGTAGCCCCGCTCACCGTCACCAGCGTGTCGTCCGCATAACACGTGACAGTGGCACCGTACGCGAAGTCACCGCGAAGCACCCAGTCGTAACCGATGTTCCACAAGAGCGGCCCCAGGGCCGACCCCTACGGAACACCGCACGACATCTCACGCCTACCGACTCCCGTCGAACTTGGGTAGATGACGGCTCTCTTCGTCAGGTACGCCCCGACTATGCGGCGGAGGTAGAGAGGCACGTCGTGGTACACGAGTGCCTCTCGATTGCTATGGGTTAACATTTAAAACCTACATAGATAAAATAGAAGCATTTCAAATTTGATTTTTAAAACTATTGGTAAATAATAAAACTAAAAATAACTGTAAGGATAATTATAAAAAAATGTTTAAAATATGTAATATACTTCCAGCTAGTCTTAGTCATAAATATTTATTAGCGGTAAATCAACATGGCAATCGTGAGTTTAGCTTCCCACTTGTGTCGCACACTCGTGGCACAAAGGCCGTCACTACAGGTAAATATGTAATCCCTAGAGTTAATAATTATTATGGCGATAGAACGTTAAGCAAACGGGTACCGTATGTGCTGAACAGTTTGCCTGTGAACATCAGATGGGAGACAAATAAAAGTAAATATAAAAGACTGACAAAGAACTTTCTATTAAATAATGCTACGCCCGGCGCTTGGCCACTTCAATATATGGCCAAATTTCCATAGGAGTGAGCGAGACGGCACTATAGAAAGAGACAGCATGCCTTGACGTCACTGTTCTAGAAGGATTGGAATGAATAGAAAGAGACGTCAGGCTAGAAAGAGACAGCATGCTTTGACGTCACTGTTCTAGAAGGAATGGAATAGATAGAAAGAGACACAAGACCTAATAGAACCTCCCAGAAACTTCCTGTCTTTTTCAGAACGTACCTGTCTTTTCTCGATCTTTCGCTACTCGGCCGCGCCTTATATAAAAGGCGATCTAACAGCCGCTGCTCAAGTTAGTCTAAGACTAGTATTCGAAGCGAACAAAGCGATAAAGTGTGTGAAGCTATACAGTGCGATTATACAAGTGACTGTGTGTTGTGTAAGGAAGAGTTTTCGAATTTCTACGCGCTTTGCTGTAATTGAAGTGAAGCTGAATAAAGCCTGCCTTCAACGGTTGTCCTCGCATTTTCTATTTAAACCGACCCCCACGCTCGTAACAACTGGTGTCAGAAGTGGGATAGAAAATGCCGATAACGCCGAGAGACGACAGGGAGGGAGTTAAAACCAGAAGCCAGGCCGCGGAAGAGGCTGCGGTTACTCCGAGTACGTCGACGGGTGCTTCAAGATCATCATCGGAAATTGACCTGAACGCGATTATGACCCTATTGAAGGAGCAGGCCCGTCACCAGGCAGATCAGGCCCGTCGCCAGGAAGAGCAGGCCCGTCGCCAGGAAGAGCAGGCCCGTCGCCAGGAAGAGCAGGCCCGTCGCCAGGAAGAGCAGACTATGCAATTGAAGGCACAGCTCCAGCAACAACAGGAGGAGCTGATCTGTCGCCAGGAAGAGCAGGCCCGTCACCAGGCAGAGCAGGCCCGTCGCCAGGAAGAGCAGGCCCGTCGCCAGGAAGAGCAGGCCCGTCGCCAGGAAGAGCAGACTCTGCAATTGAAGGCACAGCTCCAGCAACAACAGGCAGAGCAGGCCCGTCAACAGGAGGAGCAGGCCTTGCAACTAAAGGTCCAGCTCCGGGAACAACAAGAAGATCTATTTGCCTTCTTGAAAGAGTCTAAAGCAGAATGGCAAAGAGAAATTCATTCAGTGCAAGACAGAATAGAAAGCCACGACAAGAAATTTGAGAGTTATGAGGAACGGTTGCAGTCTGTGGCTCAAAACGTAAAAAAATTGGAGACGAAAATAGCTTGCGGAACAGCTGGCTCTGTAACCATTCCATCTGCACAGGCTGTCGGGAAGTTCAAAGTACCGCCATTTGATGGGACCTCCTCGTGGACTGCATACAAACTGCAGTTCGAGTCTGTGGCAAAGGCGAACGGTTGGGATAAGGAGCAAGCAAAAACAGCATTAACATTGGGGTTACGAGACCAAGCACTCAGTGTTTTAGAGGCGCTTGGAGGTGAAGTGACTTACGACCGCCTTCTTGAAGCGTTGGAATCACGTTACGGTGATAGTCACTTGGAACATGTCTACCGTGCCCAATTGAAGGACAGAAACCAGCGTCTTAATGAGTCTCTGCAGCAGTGGGCTTTGGAAATAGAAAAGCTCGTAAGAAAAGCTTACCAAGGAGCTTCTTCGTCATTTCTTGACAGCATTATGGTGCAAGCTTTTATTGACGGGATCAGAGACTTGGAGGTGAGAGCTGCCGTCCGTCTGGGTCACCATGCAACCCTTAAAGATGCTGTTGCTCACGCCCTTGAAGTGGAAGCTGTACGACATGACCCTCGAGCACATAGATTGCGTGAGATCTCAACAAATGAGCAACGTGTGTACCGTCGGGAATTCACACCCAGGTGTTATTTCTGCAAAGAGCAAGGACATATTCGGTCTAGCTGCCCGAAACGGACTCAACAAGGTAATGGCCAAGAACAAACGGCGCGACATCCAGATGCGCCGGAGCAACAGGGAAACGAGTAAACGCCAGGACTGCGGGACGGGTGCTGGCTGGTAGTGTAAAAGTCCCAATTCTGATCTCTCAAGCTAATGATGGAAATAGTCTGGTCATCGAAGGAGGTATTGATGGATCACCGTGCCACCTCACCATTGATACTGGAGCAAGTCGGACCGTGATTAGCTCTCGGCTGGTGAAAAATGTACCTAGAGATCATCTACATCAACTTAAGCATCTCCATCTGCAGACAGCTACCGGCCAGCGCATTTCCGTCCGAGGAGAGCAAGAAGTGGCGTTGGAAGTCGGTGATAAGACCTATTGGCATAAAGTCATCGTCGCTGATATCTTAGATGACTGCATCATTGGATTGGATTTTATGAGAAAATATCGCTGTAAAATCGACGTGGATTGTGGCGTTCTGAAACTTGGGTTCGAAGAAATTCCCATGGAAGGTGGCGCATGTGGAAAAGTGTACTGTGCAAAACGAACTGTACTCCAGCCTAAATCACAGACCCTAGTGCCAATAAGACTACCTCAATATGGCATCAATTCTCATCGCTGTGCATTGGTGGAAAAAGTAGACGGCAGTAGTCCCTGGATACCAGCTCGTACTGTGGTAACAACACCAACCACAGCCGTTATAAGAATTTTAAATATGAGCAACAACGAGTGCGTCTTAAACAAAGGGACACTGCTTGGCACTTGTGAGGAGATCTCGTGGATACGTAGTTGCCAGGGTTCGACCAAAAGCGATGCCACAAGTGACAGAGAATCAACAGTGCTGAAACTACTAGAAGATTGTCGCAATGACCTCAGTAAGGTAGAGATGCTGAAGGCGCGGAACATGCTACTACGTTATAAAAACGTCTTTTCTATGCATGGTGGTGACATTGGCAGAACTGGAGTAGTACAGCATAAAATCGATACTGGTGAGGTAACGCCAATCCGTCAACGACCACGACGTGTACCGATTGCTCGAGAAAAGGAGGTGGAGGAAATGATTGAAGAGATGAAGAAGGACCGTATCATTGAACCCTCGGTCAGTCCATGGTGTTCTCCGGTAGTCCTTGTGAAGAAAAAGGATGGAACCACCAGATTCTGCGTCGATTATCGCCGACTGAATGATGTTACGAAAAAAGATAGTTATCCGTTGCCAAGGATAGATGACACTTTGGACACCTTAAGTGGCATGCAGTGGTTCTCAACATTGGACCTCAAGAGTGGGTATTGGCAAGTTCAAATCAGTCAACTAGATAAGGAGAAAACTGCGTTTTCTACTGGAAAAGGTCTCTGGCAGTTCGACGTCATGCCATTTGGATTATGTAATGCTCCGGCCACATTTGAGAGATTGATGGAACAAATACTTGCTGGACTGCTGGGAGAAGCCTGTCTGGTATATTTGGATGACATAATCATCATTGGAAAAGACTTCGACGATCACCTCAGCAAACTAGAGCAAGTTTTGACTAAACTACAGGGTGCCAACTTAAAACTCAGTCCAAAGAAGTGTTCACTTTTTAAACGACAAGTGAATTATTTGGGGCATGTTATTTCGAAGGATGGGATACAAACAGACCCTGAGAAGATAAGTGCCGTGAAAGATTGGCCGACACCAAAAGATAAGACCGACGTTCGTGCCTTTTTAGGTCTGTGTTCATACTACCGGCGGTTCGTGAAAAGCTTCTCCGATATTGCGAAGCCTTTGCATCGGTTAACGGAAGAAAAACGGAAATTTAGCTGGGATGAACAATGTGAAGCCGCTTTCAAAGACCTTAAGCAAAGACTCTGTGAAACACCAATCTTGGGTTTTCCAGATGCAGAAAATGAGTTCGTCGTCGACACAGATGCCAGCAATACTGGGATAGGAGGAGTCCTGTCCCAGAGAAAAGGAGACAAGGAGGCCGTGATTGCTTACTTTAGTAAGTCTTTGTCTAAACCAGAGAGAAATTACTGTGTTACACGAAGGGAATTACTGGCCGTGGTTAAGACATTGCAGCATTTCAGTAAGTTTCTGCTGGGCCGAAAGTTTCATCTGAGGACTGATCATGCTGCTTTAAAATGGTTGCTACAATTTAAAAATCCAGAAGGACAAGTGGCAAGATGGATTGAACAGCTCCAGGAATACGACTTCGTCATCGAACATCGGAGTGGGAAAGCGCATGGAAATGCAGATGCGCTCTCTCGAAGACCTTGTCTGGTGGAATGTAACCATTGTGTCAGGCAAGAAGCTAAAGACAGTGTAGCGATTAGAATAATAAGGACTGATACTGTCAGCGATGAGTGGAGTAGCGAAGCCATGCAGCAAGCACAGCAAGAGGATCGAGACATCAAGCCTATTCTCGAATGGATAAAGGCAGGAACACCTAAGCCGAAATGGAGTGATGTCTCCCAAATGAGTGCAGCTACGAAGAGCTACTGGGCACAATGGGAAAGCCTCGTGATACACAATGGAGTCCTGTGTAGAAAATGGGAGTCTGCAAACGGGAAAGACTCACATCTGCAGTTGGTTGTCCCAAAGATTAAAATTAATGAGGTTTTGAGATCATTTCATGACGGAACTTCAGGCGGCCATCTTGGTGTGAAGAAGACGTTGATGAAGATTCGTCAACGATTCTATTGGATCCATTGCCGTGAGGATGTTGAAGATTGGTGTAGGAAATGTACATGCTGCGCATCGGTAAAAGGGCCGCATACAAGGAGCAGGGGAGCATTGAAGCTATACAATGTTGGAGCGCCTTGGGAAAGGATTGCATTAGATGTTGCAGGGCCATTTCCTGCATCGGAGTCTGGAAACAAATACATCCTAGTAGTAATGGACTACTTTACTAAATGGCCGGAGGCTTTTGCCATACCTAACCAGGAAGCAACTACAGTCGCGGAAAGACTAGTCACGGAAGTGTTTTGCCGATATGGAGTTCCTCTGGAAATACACAGTGACCAGGGAAGGAATTTTGAATCACAGGTATTTCAAGAAACCTGTAGGATAATGGGTATTCATAAAACCAGGACCACCCCATATCATCCGCAGTCTGACGGAATGGTTGAAAGATTTAACCAAACCTTGGAAAGGCATTTGGCTAAGGTTGTTGAGAGCCACCAGAAGGACTGGGATAGTCATATTCCTTTGTTCTTGTTGTCTTATAGAACAGCGATACATGAAAACACAACGGTGACGCCTGCGTGTGCAAACTTTGGCAGAGAACTGAGACTACCGGCTGATCTACTGACTGGACGTCCTCCAGATTCACCGCAAGAAATCACGGAATATGCTAGTGCATTGCGCGATAGACTAAATGACGTTCACACCCACGTCCGTGAATCTGGGCTCCAGGCAAGCGACAGAATGAAAACCCGATACGACCGCAACTCTCATCAAGCCGGGTTCGACGAAGGCTCGTTGGTATGGCTACACAATCCGATGCGTCGCAAAGGCAAATCTCCGAAGTTGTCTCCAACCTGGGAAGGGCCGTATAAAGTTGTCACCAGGATCAATGACGTTACATACCGGATACAACGCAACCAGCGAAGCCCCTTGAAGGTTGTACATGTTGACCGACTGGCGAGATACTACGGATCTAATAATGCTCGGGACGAGCATGTCTAAGAAGGGGGTAGTGCTACGCCCGGCGCTTGGCCACTTCAATATATGGCCAAATTTCCATAGGAGTGAGCGAGACGGCACTATAGAAAGAGACAGCATGCCTTGACGTCACTGTTCTAGAAGGATTGGAATGAATAGAAAGAGACGTCAGGCTAGAAAGAGACAGCATGCTTTGACGTCACTGTTCTAGAAGGAATGGAATAGATAGAAAGAGACACAAGACCTAATAGAACCTCCCAGAAACTTCCTGTCTTTTTCAGAACGTACCTGTCTTTTCTCGATCTTTCGCTACTCGGCCGCGCCTTATATAAAAGGCGATCTAACAGCCGCTGCTCAAGTTAGTCTAAGACTAGTATTCGAAGCGAACAAAGCGATAAAGTGTGTGAAGCTATACAGTGCGATTATACAAGTGACTGTGTGTTGTGTAAGGAAGAGTTTTCGAATTTCTACGCGCTTTGCTGTAATTGAAGTGAAGCTGAATAAAGCCTGCCTTCAACGGTTGTCCTCGCATTTTCTATTTAAACCGACCCCCACGCTCGTAACAATAATATTAAATAAATATCAGTACCCACATATACACCATCATACAAGTAAATAAACCAATTTTGTTCTTATCACAGAGACTCAACTGAGTTCACAGACAAACTGTTCAAAACAGTTTTGTGAACCAATAGTAGATGCAATACTTATAAATTGTATGCTTAGTAAATAAAAAAATAAAAAAAAGGTGTTGAAGGCGTTGGAGATGTCCAAGGACACCGCCAACATCACCTCGCCCCGGGCAACCGCATCCCCCGCCAGAGTCCTCACGCGCATGATGGCATCCACAGTGGAACGCCATCGGCGGAACCCAAACTGGGTGTTCGCCAGGTCCGGCCCCACTCTAGAGAGATGCTCGATGAGGCGCTTGGCAATAACTTTTTCGAAGAGTTTGTTCACCTCGTCGAGCAGCACTATGGGCCGGTACCCGGACGGCTCGTCCCCCGGGCGTCCCTTCTTGCGGATGACGACCAGTTTCCCCGTCCTCCACATCTTCGGAAACTAGCCCCGCTAAAAACATGCGCTAGGGAACCCTCTCAGTCGGGGTTCGAGGCCTTCTTTCCCTAGAGCTAGGACCCACGCGCGGCCTGGAATGCCGTCGGGTCGGAGCAATCGGTGTCCCGGGCGGGCACCGCTTGCTCTAGTTCCACCCAAGTGACCTCGGGCACGTCGTCGTCAATCACCGGAGTTATCTGCGGCGGAACATGTTCCGCTCGCGCCGGGAACAGGGCTTCCGCCACTCCTCCGAGCAGAGCCGGCTCGAGCACCTGGGTCAGTGGAGGGCCCGGGGGCGCAGCTTTTCTCTTACCATAAGGTAAGGCCGCCCCCATGGGTCCCGCTCCAACGTCTCCAGGAGCTCCCGGTAACAAGCGGCCTTTGACCGCTTGATCTCCGCTCGGAGGGCATTCCTGGCCTCCGTGTATCCTTCATGAAGCTAGTATGTATACCTAGCCGTTTCATCAACAACCATGATAAAGGTATATGTATTAATAAATATTAAGATTATTTCAAGAGTTTATTTGTCGAGTTCGCAATGCAAAATACAAATTGATTTTCAAGAGCAAGCTTCTATAATTTCTTAATAAAATGAACTAAAGCTGCACATTCACGCCAACCAAAATACTCGTCAAGACAAATCAAACGAGCCCAAACTCGATGTGTTCCTATCGCCAACATCCAGGTAATATTGTATTGTCATCCGATTTATGCATGCATGCAAAATTTCAGCTTAATGAAAAACCGAAAGTGAATCAAATTTAACTTGTAATAAAAAAGACCAGGTATTGGAACAACTACCCCACTGTTTTCAAATTGCCAAGTAATGATGTGACGTTACCAAGTAGAGATGTTTAAAATTATAAGTTTTCAGAATATAATAATAGTAGAAGTAGAATAATGCAAGTGCAGAAAAAAAAACCCACACTTAGGCTCATGTTCTAGAGTATCACTCAGCTGAATCTCGATTAATTTGAGGAAAAATTATAGATAATCTGGCAGACAACCTGTCAAATTTGCCAATATGTGTATACAATCTTTCCCCTGATAAATCAAGGTCCAGCTGAAAGGCATTCTAGAATACGGGCCTTTTAGACTAAAAACTAGATTTGGAAGTGCTTTTTTCATCTATTAAGCACTAACTATCATCTTTAATAGTTACTGCATTCTAGATTAATTTTCAAGCCCATATTTGTGCTCAGGACTTGAATTTATTATCGCTAAAAGCAAAACAAAAGGTCATCTCGTAATCACATTCCCCTGATTATAAGAACATTTACGAAAGAGGGTGAATAACAAGAACATAATTCTGATAAATCAAAATTCCGTCAACTCAAAATATCAGCGATAATGATGAAACAGCAATAAATAAACAATTTCAAGCCCATTGATGTCGTGTCATTTAAAAGTTATGTGTTCACAAATTTGATTTATCTCTTAATCAACTTCTGATTGGCAGGTTTTTTATATTTAAATATCTCTAAATAAGTTATTTTCTTGATTGAAAATAAGCACGAATTGACTATCAGTCATCAGTCCATATTATAGAATCTTCCCCAAATTGCGAGTTTATGTAGTTTTGAATAGTATAAATAATTTCTTTGAAGGATGAGAACAAAATTAGAATCCTTAATCTTGCTTTTTTTTCAAATTGGTTTAGTTCTATTACAGCTTTTTGACGTCCAATTCTGCTTGAAACTTAAACCACCGCTTCCTAGATGCTAGTGGACAACCGGACTGCCGAGCACGCAACACGAGGTTATTATGGCAGCAGCATTCTGTAGAGCGGAAGTACTTTCCCAGTCGGACTGCTCTACTTCTTAAGTTCCATTATTATTGATAATATATTGAAGAAGTCGATAAGGTCAGTTATTTCACTGAAAACTAATCTTTCAAAATAAACCCTCGAGTTTATTTATAAATTCACTCCACAAAAATCTAAACTTATTCATTCATATATTCTATTCTTCTATACCATCACAATTAAGACCTCAATCACCTTTATCTTACGCACAAACGAGGAACTTCACATGATTAGATAAGGCATGTAACACTTTATGTCCGACAAATAGATGTGAGGAGCGGTCCAATTTATGGCAAGATTTGAACCGGACTGTTAATGAGAAATAAGAATATAAAACAGTGGACTTTCGTGGTTTGGCCTATTGTTAAATGGTAATTTTCTTGGTTCTTATCTTTATAAATCGACATTAAATGATATGAACAAAAACACTTATATACTAAAAAGCATAATAATAAAAAAAAATAAGTAAATAATATATGATAATATGCATTAGCTTATAGTCTCGTAGATGTGATTTGAGTAGTCCTTCCGGTAGGAAGAAGAATGGAGAAATTATGTGATGGTAGGTGAAGCCTCCACTGTTCTTAAAAACCCTTAAAGACGTAGTACACGTGGCGTTATCTATCAAACAATCAATTAACCTATTGCAGTCCACAGCTGGACATAGGCCTCTCCCAATGTGCAGTATTTTTGCCAATCCTCTGCCTTCCGCATCCAGGTGTTATAAATAAACGAATTTAAAAATCTTCGATAAAAGTTAAACTTTTCTTTGAATTAGAATTAGCCTTGTTCATTGTTATAACAATTTTTTTAGGACAGGAATTTAAGAATTTCGCATCCGTTTCGAAGTCAAACTATTTAGTGTTTGATCCCATGACCGTTTTGTAGCAAATTTAGGTCTTATCGTTTTGTAGCAAATCTAAAAGACGTCTGGAGCTCTCTTTCCACACTCTAGACTCTTTGAGACTCTTCTCTGAACTCGAACTAACAGTAGTCTCAAAGAACGAATTAATTTTTGCAACCTCCAATTTCATATCACTTTTACCAATTGTACCTACAGTAATTTCCTCGTAAATACTTGAAATAACCAACACAAGTTTTGTCGTAATTTCCCCGGGCATTTCGTAGTATTCGAACTAAGGCCGGGTCCGATTATATCTGTCATATCTCCAGTACGCCTCAGGATGTAGCCTCTTCGATTAGATGTACCTAATGGATATCGTGTTCAGACTGAATAATTTATTGGAAGGGATGTAGGGAACATAAGTTTCAGAGAAATCGATTTTGAAAGGATGTAATATGTATTGTTATCAATATTGTGGAAGGAACATCGCTCTACTTTATTATTAAGTACTATTGTATGTTCATAATTAATGTTGTCTTGATAACTAAGTATTTACTTACAAGTTTAAAAATTACCATTTTTCGACCTTATCGTCCACCTAGTGGGGGGCGGACACACGGAAACAAATAAATTTACTGGCGTGGCTAACGTGGCTCTGGTACAATTGATATTGGCATCTCGCTATTAATAATTGTATAATACATTTTACTTGACATTGGCAAAATGGTGGCGATTTGCTCTTACTTTTACTTCTGTATCTATAAGAAAATATATTTTAAGGTTAAGACCAAAGTATCTAAATGAGATCCAAATTTTTATTAAAAGTTTTCAATAGACATTACTTGTTGCTCATTAAAATTATTCATGTCAAAACACTAATTATAAGTTAATTAGTAAATCTGATCAACTTCTAACGAAAAATTCAATTAAACGCGCCTAGACAGCAAAGTAGGCTAATTAGCTAATTAATTTGTGTATATGACGTTTGTGAATTATTTTAATGGCAGTAAATCAATTATGGAAATATTGATTCCGGTGTAAAGTTCCGTCTTTATTTCATATATTCAAGCTGTTGCCTGCGGCTCAACTCGCTTGTTTTTGAATTTTCTTCCTGCTTCTGTGGAAACCTATTCTTTGATAGCCTAAGTAGCCTACGTGTTATTCCAGACAATAATTTATCCTTGTACCAAATTTCAGTCTAGATCCGTGCCGCCTTTTCAGTGTGAACAAATATCTTCACAAACTTTTACATTCATAATAAGGAATTAGGATAATCCATCTTTTGCTACTATTTTAACAAATTATCAGGATACATACTGTGTTTAATTGTTCTAATACATTTAATTTCGTAGTAATAATTGACACATACATATATAAATGATCATCCCCAAAATCTTCTTTGGGCAGAGGTGTACTAAACACCCATAATTTGCTAACAATGATTTCCCCACTAGGGGGCGCATCTGCTGTCATCGAGCATTTACTTCATCTTGGGCTGTGAGTTAGCTACCGGATAAAGAGCATTCCTATCTCTGCCTTGCCTTCTAGGATGGCGCTATTCTACTCCACCGGGACCCACACGTCCATAGACCACGGTAACCACTCTCCATCAGGTGGACCCGTGTGGACGTCTGCTACCTCAGTGGTATACAAAAAAATTGTACATCTAAAACCACAGAATATAACATCAAATGCCTCACTTTAATAGTATCTTCTTTTCTTACAGAAACAAAACAAATTCCTTGTAAAACTACTCCAATGCATTCAAGTCGAACATTTGAACAGTTCGTATTTCTTATAATACAATCATGATTACATGACATCGGTCGAACAGTCGATTAAGATAAATCCCAAATACTTTTGGACGTATATTAAGCAGCGTCGGCAGTCATCTAATATACCAGGGTCGGTTAGCTATGGAAACAAAACCGTAAATACGGGGACTGCTGTGTGTGACGTTTTCTCAGACTACTTTTATTCTACGTTCTTGCAATCTTCATCGCACACTATCAGCAACCCTATGTATGAGTATAGTGACTCGGTCTCGGAAATCTCACACATTCACACCGATACATCTGAAGTCACCAAAATCCTCAAATCCCTGGACATCAACAAGTCGGCGGGCCCGGATAAGATACCACCTACTTTTTTAGTTAGATGCGCCGATACTATTTCGGTCCCTGTGACGTTGTTATTTAAAAAATCACTATCTGAGTGTACTGTACCGTCTGTTTGGAAGGCAGCCTTCATTACCCCAATTCACAAAAAAGGATCAAGGTCAGAAGTTATCAACTACAGACCCGTATCTAAATTATGTGTATTGGCAAAGGTACTAAAGAAAATTGTATATAATCAAATGTATGGGGCATTAAAGAGTAGCTTTAGTAGTTTTCAACACGGTTTCCTACGGGGTCGCTCAACAACGTCTAATCTTATACTAAGCAATGATTATATATCCGACGCTATGAGTAAATCTAACCAAGTCGATGTCGTTTACACAGATTACAGTAAATGTTTCGACAGGATTGATCACACTATATTAATTTCAAAGCTGGAGCATATCGGCATAAGAGGTGACCTACTTAGGTGGTTTTCATCATACATACTTAACCGTTCCCAAGCCGTCGTAGTCGAAAACTACATATCCAGTTGGGTTATGGTGCCTAGTGGCGTGCCCCAGGGCTCCCTGCTAGGGCCACTATTGTTCTTGATCTGTGTAAACGACATCGAGAAGTGCTTTCACAATTCTCATCTCTTATGTTTTGCAGACGACATGAAAATTTTCATGTCCATAGCTACTTCTGCTGATGTCATTGCACTCCAAGAAGATCTGGCTCGGTTGGATGACTACTGTATAAGAAATAGATTAGACTTAAATCCATCTAAGTGTTCAGTAGTGACATACAGTAGGAAGCCAATGAACATGGCGTCGGAGTATTATCTGAAGGGGTGTAAAATTCAACGGTGCAACAGTATGCGTGACTTGGGCGTAACTCATGACTCCAAACTACTATTTGAGGATCACATTGAACAGATTGTTAACAAGGCATATCGGGCCCTAGGATTCGTGATTCGTACCTCTAATAGTTTTAAGGAGGTTAAAACCATGAAGATACTGTACTGCACATTTGTTCGTAGCATACTAGAGTATAATAGTCAAGTGTGGAACCCTAGGTATGATAAATATATCACCCGTATAGAAAATATTCAAAAAAAGTTTATTAAATATCTATGTTATAGGTTAAAAATCAAATATACATCAGATGACTACTTGAAACTATGCGCTAAGTTTCACATTCTCCCTTTGACCGTGCGCCGCGAGATAGCCGATATTTGTTATATTTTAAAAATACTGAACGGGTCTATTGACTGCCCATTTCTCCTATCTAAAATAGGCTTCACTGTCCCTGTCAAAGTCTACAGACACTATACACCTATCCACCTTCCATTAGCAACTACTAACTACAGACAGAATTCATTTCTGCGGAGAGCGAGCAACAGCTTGAATGAGCGTTTCAAGCAATTTAAATTTGATATATTTAATTCACGAATTGAACATGTGAGACGGGTGCTCAGTCTCGATTTTTTCTCAATCTTCTCTTAAAGATCTATTTATATTGATGGAATGCGTGTTATTTGGCTTGCTACATCCTACATTGTTGCATGATATATTTAAACTTGCACAGCATATAGCTGTCATACTGAGTTCACTGTCATTTGATATTGCACTATTGTCTATTAGTGGAGACCTATAACTGGCTGTCTGTCACATATCATTTAATATTAATTTTGATTTGGCTATCTGTCACGTATCTTTTATATGTGTATTATGTAGTAATTTTAGCTGTTGGTCTCCCAAATAAAATAAATAAATAAATATCAAATTTTTCTTAACAGAACCCTGTAGCTATACACTAATTCACTTAATTTTAATACACAGAATTGAGAGAAACATTGTAACCACATTCGGCAAACACATGAACTCCTCTCAAAGAGTCTTATCAGTTGAATTTATGAAGGGGTGTTTTAACGTAGTATATTGAGGTAAGTGGAATTTAAGATATCCTCTACCCAAACGGTGCTATTAAAATATCAAATGTTATCGAATCCGTTGGTTACGGCTATAAAAATGGGTTAGTACAGTAATGGTTGATAGTTAGATACATAGTTGGTTAATGGTTGATAGTTTGTTATTCTCTGCACCGCCTATATTGACTGGTTGACTGATAGAAAATGCCTGTCGCATTAAGTCCGCCTGTGTAAATGTGTGCATGAAATTTAAGCAAATAGAATAAAAAAGAACTTTATTTGAAATTCGATAGAAATTAAATCTAGACTTTTGTTACTGATATTCAAAAAGTTACCAGTTACCATATATGACGAAAACTGACACCATGATAGGTCTGAGAACAATTAATTTGACAGTTGAAATCGACTGTATCATGTGTAAAATTGACACGTTATTACCGCTTGTCGCCGTTCAACAATGGACTTGGTAAATTGTATGCCACTCTAATCAACGCTTCCCGAATCAGCTAAACATTGGAATCCTTCATTTAGTTTTTTGAAAGGTAGCAACTACTATTTTTAAAACCAAACCGTGGAAGATCCATCTTCAAATATTAAACGAAAAAAAAAAAATTTTTGGCAACTCACTCGGGCAGATTATTCCATTTAAAGTGACTGTAACAGGTTCAAATCCCGATGTGCATGTTAACTTTTCCAATTTATAACACAAAACTAGCAAATAGATAAACTCAATTTTTATCTATCTTACAATATGCTGTAATCTTATGGATTGTTAGAATGCTGGGACCTTCCACCGATTCGTTTTTCTTATTCACTTTTCTCTCCACACCACAGACGTACCTACTTACGTAATGGCAACGTAAGAGACGTGTCTGGTATTTATAACATTTTCAGGCTACGATAGATGGTATGCGTGCCAGTGTGTTACTTTAGTGGTATAAAAAAATATCTGGAAAAATTGGCACACTTTTATTAAAGTTATAAGATTCTCTTACTTTTGCTTCCATTTTCCTATCAACACTTTCTATGAAATATTAGAAATTTTTGAGTTGTTCTTCTGATCTCCAAAGGTAGTTTTTTTGCAAAAGGATTTCAATTACCTTCCTAAAATAGATTAGAGAAGAATAGATTAGAAGGCCCGTATTCTAGACTGCCACTCAACTGAACCTCGATTTATCTGGGGAAAAATTGTATTTTTTTTAATACTACTGAGACAACCACACGATCCACCTGATGGAAAGTGGTTACCAAGTGCAACACCAAGGGAGTCACACTCTTGCTGCCGACCCTTTAAACCGTAGATTTTCTGTGCCGTCTGTGTAGAAGACAAAGCAGGAATAACCTTTGGTCTTCCCACTGATACAAAAACTCTCTAGTGAGCTCTGGCTACCCTACTTACCGCCGGGAACACAACACGAGGTTATTATGTCTGCAGTATTCTGTAGGGCGGAGGTGCGTCCCCAGTTGGACTGCTTAATTGGACGAAAATACCGTCGTGTCCTACCTATTATACACATATTGACAAATTTAAAATTTAAATTCGACTGGTTGTCTGGCAGATTGTATGTTCAATATTTCCTCAGATAAATCGAAATTTAGCTGAGTGACAATCTAGATCTAGAATAATAGCCTGAGAATCATATTGAATAATGAAATCACTTGTACTTTTCCACTTCCACGCTTTATTTTATTTTTATTTTTAGCCTGACCGGTTTCATCTCACCTTTGATAATACCGTGAGGTGAAACCGGTCAAGTGATTTCATCAGTCTGAGGATCATATTAATTATTTTTTTCAGGACATTAATTTAAGGTTAAAAAAAAACTGTGGTATTAGATTTTTTATTACTGTTCAAGTTAATATATCTTCCTTATTACAGTGCCCGTGATATTTGGTGCATCAAATAAAAAGATTCAGAAAGCAAGCTTCGTATAACAGACATAAGCGTTGTTACACTCACACACAACTGTACCCCGAGCACGAATAATATTCGAATTCGTAATGTGACGGTATCGAGACTTCGATACGATAACGGAGTATTACGTTAGGAGGCAGCACAAACACAAATCATAAGGTATCGAGAGCTCGATACAATTACCGTAGTGACGTCATCCTAAGGTAAATAGAGAAGAGACATTGGGAGCGAAATAAACTTGGTATTGAATGAACAATGCGTTCGAAAAGTAAATGAAATAACACCGTATTTGTTATTTTTCACTAAATGTCCTATTTATAAGCAAATAAGGCAAAATAAGTCTTATAAACAAAGGAAAGTTCTTAAATAAGGTGTGGAAAATTACGAAAAGCAGAAGCTTCGAAAAAAAATTAGTAAAAATATATTCATTTTGAATCATTTTCTTTGGTTTCTGAACAACATGGTTCCAATTGACATAACGCATATTGACTTGAGATACCCTCCTGTCAAAGGTAGTAAATAAGAACATAATGCTTATAATAAGTTTGTTTATGAAAAAATATATAAAGAATTGAAATATACAGTAATACTGGGATGTTGATAGCAATGCTTCGATATCGCCTTGTGTGTTTGTCAGTCGTTTCACGGAAAATATAGAAGTTCAGCCAAATCCACAGTTAGACTGGTAAAGCGGACTCCCAAGTTGAAAGCTTCGGATGCGACTGGAATTAACGCAAGGATGGAGAAGACTGTGATTTTGAAAGCAAATAAATACGAGCGTAAAGAAAATTACAATGAATTTTGCAATAACAGCTTAAATTTTTTTAAACATACAATACGAACATTTTTGACATGACAGATGGATATAAAACAATAAATATACATACAACAATCAAAAAAGAAGAATAAGTGTTGACTATTGTGAAACTCAAACAGCTAATCCAAAACGCACACGAAATATCCACGGCTTCATCGTACATCTCCGCGACGCAGCCTCCGGAAACCGAGATCATCTACTGCTGTGGCTATTAAGAGAGTATTCAATCTCACCGCCTACCATGATCGTAGTCCTCCGCTAACGGTCAAAGTCAATATCAAAATGCCTCATGACTAAAGATAAGACTACATAGGAAAATGAAGATAGAAGAAAATGTTTTAATTTTTTATCATTTATTTTTATTGTTAATCAATATTAAACATTTAAATTATGAGTTTAGTTTATTCATTGTATTTACAGATGTTAATCGTCGTTCCTGTAAGTCATCTTTGATGTATAATATATGAAAAATTTGTTTAGAGGAGAATGATGAGTGGTGTTGTGGTATGTCAGGTTGTGTAGGTCTCAGCAAGCTGTTAAAATGTTCACACATTTTTCTCACAAAACACGCCAACAACTTTTCAATTGCCCAAAAGTTATTTCTATTGACATCTGGGTCTTTCCAAGAACATTTGTGTATGTCTCTGCTGATGCATCATCCGGAATTGGTGTTGTTTATAACATTAACCAGGAACATTGTGGATAGCCACAATCACCTAAAAATAAAGGTAAATTATAGTGATTACATAGGTAGTTCATCATTTAAGAAGTCTTTATTGGATGAAAAATCACTCTACAATATAGCAGTCACTCAGTACTAGTGCTTTTTTCATTAAACATATTATGCAGTTGTTGCTAAATCTGTGATATAAGCACCTGCAACCTTCTAGATGGTTAAGGTTTTTTATTTGGTAAGTATGATCACAATTCAGTTACAATAGTATAAAAGTTATGGCAGTTTTTAGTTTTCCCACAATAATAAGCTAGTATTATAATATTTGATGCTAACCTAATAACCACAGTTGTTCATTATTTCAATGTAACTCTTTTATGTAATTGTGGACTAGCTTCCCTTTCATTTCTTTATCTTTATTGGGCGTAAAAATATCAAAATGACTTCCATTTATTATTTTTATTCTATATATCCTTTCTATATCCTTCCTATATCCTTTATTATTATATAGATTTATTTAGATCAAAATTTCCTTACCTTGATTCTCGAAGTTGAATTCTCTCATTTTCAAAACTTAAACTTACAGCTAAAATATAATCTTTATTACTATATTGCGGTGAAGCGGCGGTCTTGGATTGTATTATTAATCACAAAATATGCACTTAATACTTAAAATAATATTTTATATTGTAGTTTATAAGGTTACGAAACTTTTGTCACCGTCAAAAATTCAGTGACAAATGATTCGTAAAACTCGATAGCCAGCGTTCGCAATTTACATTACCGTTTGTCAAAAAAAAATTCATGCTACCAATTTTACTCATAAGATGTCACGTATCGAATAGTTCGATACATTAACATTACGAAAGTGATTCATGCTACCAAATTTAGTAACTTTTACGCACGGTAGGGGCGCTGTACAAATGTCATACATTTTTTTACGTTAACGATACGAATACTTTTTCGCAAATTATTCGTGCTCACCCCACTGCTCAGGTATATTTGCGATGCGATTAGTGCTGTACTAAACCTAGATATCGCTATTCTGAAGCAATGGTTTGTAGTTTGAAAGGTAGGGTAGGTACTATGCCAATGATTTTGCAAGAGAGTGTTATGATGATAGAGAAATATCGTGGGGCATGAAAGGCTGTCTCTGCATACCTTGAACGTAAAATTGTGAGGTTTTAGACTCTCTATCTTCTTAACCTGCCAGATAAACCTCTTTAACCAGCGTGCTAAAAACCGCTGGTTAAAGAGGTAAGTCTAATATCTCAAGTGCAAAAAATCACTTTGCACGTACATCAAGTTGCTTACGACCACGTATACAGCCACAGTACGTGTGAACGTTGATTATCTGCTTTTATGTCGTGCTCGGGAAAAATATTACTTTTTTTATTTACTTGATGTAAGAGTACTTGTAATTTATGTTACAATGGTTTTAATTACTAGGTGATCCAAAATTTATAAGCTACCGATTGGTTTGATAGAGCAAATCGTTTGATTAACTACTACGGGCTACTACTATTCGTTAAAAAAAAAGAATTGTACGCTATCCTGTTATCTCTTTTGCTTCTATCCATCCAAAGGTTGCCTGGAAGAAATCGCTGTTAGCGATAAGGCCGCCCATTGTGCATTATATTTAATACATGTGATATTTTTCATCATGTAATACTTCTATGGTGTAAATAAAGTAAAGAATATCTTATTTTATCTTATCGGCTACTTCCTTCCAGGTACTTTTTTTTTATGTAAGACACGTCAATTTGACTTCACCTCGCCTGATGGTAAGCTGAAGGCAAAGTCTCAGAAAAGAGGGTCACCATTACAAACACGTACCATGTTAACAAATGGTGGCACTCAGCTTGACGGCCTCAACAGCTGCTTTTTCACGCCCCGCTTAAAGGACCCGGGACTGTAGGAAGAAGGAAACACGTGAGCTGGCAAGGAGTTCCAGGTCTTAATGGTGCGACAAAGAAAGGAGTCACCAAACCGCTTGGTTCTTGAAGGAATATTCTGCACCGTATACGGGTGACATCTAAGCCCTGCTCGTGTTGTCCTATGTAGGAAAGGAGAGGGCGGGACCAGTTGGAAGAGCTCATCAGAACATTCACCATGGTAGAGACGGTAAAATACTGCCAAGGATGCAACATCTCTACGCATCTGCAAAGGCTCAAGGGTGCTTGTGACCTTGAGATTCCCAATAATGCGGACCGCACGTCGCTGCAACCTGTCGAGAGCATCTAATAAGTACTTTGCAGAGCCATCCCAGAGATGCGAGCAGTATTCCACGCAGGACCGAATTTGGGTCTTGTATAGAAGACACCGCTGCTCCGGCGTGAAAAACCGTCTCACTCTGTTCAAGACTCCGAGTTTACGCGAGGCTGTTTTGATGATACTCTCGATGTAGTTTTTGTTATTAAGTTTGCAGCGAACATCCATACCGAGGATAGTCAGGTTGTCCTGCAGTGGAAGTGGAGTCCTCTGAAGAGTGGGAAGGGGAAGGAAAGAAGATACCTTTGCTGTGAACGCACATGCCTGTGTCTTCTTGGCATTGAACTCGACCAGGTTCTCAGAGCCCCATTGGGAAATGTTGTTCAGGATCCGGTCAAGCTCGGTGACAAGAAACTGCCTTTTATCTGCGATATCCGACTCCCGTGCAAGGTGCTATCATCTGCATAGCAATGAATGCTGCCGGTAGACAGCATGTCATTGATATGCAGAAGAAAGAGAGTAGGGGACAGGACGGACCCCTGCGGCACACCAGCATTTACCTGCAAGAACTCCGAGGCGCGTCCATCACAAAGGACGCGAATACGGCGATCCTGCAAGAAGCTAGCAACCCAGTTGCATAGTCTAGGGGGCAGACCGAAGGCTGGTAGCTTGGAAAGAAGCGATTTGTGCCAGACTCTATCGAAAGCTTTGGCGATGTCAAGACCAATTGCCAGTGACTCGCCGTGCTTGTCCATAGCCTCACCCCAAAGATGGGTAACATACGCCAGAAGATCACCCGTTGACCGTTTTGGCCTGAAGCCATATTGCCGGTCATTAATTAGGGAGTGATCTTCAAGGTGACGCATGAGCTGTTTGTTAATTATGTGCTCGAACACCTTGCACAGCACTGAGGTGATGGCTATGGGTCGATAGTTAGTCGGGTCTGAGCGATCCCCTTTCTTGGGGATCGGCTGTACATTCGCTTCCTTCCAAGCCGAAGGCACTGTACCCGAGCTGTAGGACAGCTGGTACAGCCGCGCAAGCATTGGAGACAACTCCGCTGCACATTTTTGTAGAACCTCTGCCGGAATACCGTCCGGACCACTGGCTTTCCGGACATCGAGTGACTGCAGCACTGCACGGACATCGCGTTGCCTGATACGAATATCAGGCATTGCATGGTCACTGATCGGTAGTGTCGGTGGCTGCATGCCACAATCATCGATTCGGGAGTTGGCCGCAAAGAGATTAGCCAGCAAATTTGCTTTCTCTTGCGACTCATGGGCCAGGGATCCATCGGGGTTGCGCAGCGGCGGCAGCGAAGGCTGGCAGAAGTTGGCTTGCACGGCTTTGGCCAGTCGCCAGTAGCCACGGCTGCCCGTGGGATGCGCTACTAGTTCCTGACCAAGCCGCGCTGTGCGCTGGGTATCCGCTCTGATATAAGCCCTCTTGCAGACCTTTGTGGCTCTATTGTACGCCGCCTTGAAGTGGCCCATGTTAGGATCGCACGTAGCGCGCGCCCTCACCCAAGCGCGGTACGCGGACTGTTTATGATTAACAGCCTCCGCGCACTCGCGCCCGAACCAGGGGCGGGCTCTGCGGGCACCGGCGACATCAGTGTAGGGGATATAATATTCCATGCCCAGACTGATCTCACCGGCGACAGCAGTTGCGCCCTCAGATGGGTTCTTACCTTCAAAGCAGCGTTCAACCCACGGGATGGATGCAAAATAGTCACGCAGTCCATCCCAGTCCGCTGACGAGTAGTGCCAGAGACGCCGTTTCCCCTGTACGGGTCGTGGTGGCGCTTTAATGGGCACCTTGGAACGGACCAGGCTATGGTCGGATCCGCCTAAAGCGGCACTCACCGAAACACTGTACTGGTCCGCGCGACTCGTCAGCAGAAGGTCCAGCAGAGAGGGCTCATGGTCCGACCTTTTTGGTATTCTATTAAATTCGTGTACCAGTTGGGTCAGGCCATGCGCCAGAGCAAATGCATGGGCGGCTCTTCCCGCATGGGTTGTTTTAGAGGAACCCAACCAGATCTCATGGTGGGCGTTAAAATCCCCCAAAAACACCAGCTCAGCGTTCGGAAACCGCTCCTGCGCATCATCTGCCGCCTGACTCAGGTATTCGAAGAGTCGAGTTGTCTCGGCATCTCCTGTATGGGAGCGGTAGAGGCACACATAGATCTGACTCGTAGAACCATGGTCTATGTGTACCCAAAGGGTGGAGAAGGATGGGTCCTCTAGGCAGCGCAAACGGCGACAACAAACATCCGCCCTAACAAACACGCACACCCCGGCTTTTACACGGAAATTCTCCTCGAGGACATAGCCGGGGTAGAGCAAGTAGGTCGTGTCGTCAGGGCGGCGTATTTGTGTCTCCGTAAGAAATAGCAGTGCTGGTTTTGCCGTCTCCAGGTGTTAGTGGACGGCGTTGAGGTTTGAATGGAGCCCACAGATGTTCGTGGACTCCACCTCAAATAGCGAGCCCGTGGGAGAATATCTTGCCGCTGTGTAGCCCAGTATTCTATTTTGCGCTGCCATAAGGAGGAGGTAAGGGAAGGCGTGAAAAAAGGGGACTATCGTCGCAGCACCGCGTGACAAATCGCGGGTGATTGGTTTTGTCTATGAATGTGAGGAACGGCGAGAGCCGACACGCCGAACGGAAGGGCCCCCGTACCCCCCCCCGAGTATGGTCGCCGGGCTCCCTCCGGTCACCAACCGGCACGACGAGCCATATCGGGATTATGCGCGACCTGGTGGGGCAGCCTCCCAGGGTGGTTAGTCCCGGTTGGGCCCCCGTACTATGCCACGGGCGGCCAGCGGCACCACCGTTTCTACAGGTCTCCCTGTTCGGCGCGTCGCCCCGCGCCACCCCCCACTAGACTACGCCAAGACCCACCGGTCCCGCTAGTGCTGCGACCACAATCCCCCTGCCCGGCTATGCACTTGCTGACCCCTGAACGCAATCCAACCGAGATTGGACTACTATGGAGGGTTTTTCGCATAGTGCACGGTGGTACCAACCCGGTCGAAATTTGTGACAGATTTGTGTCATCAAATTTCTACCACCCTAAATTTAATTTTATAATAATACACAGAAATGAAATAAAAAAATAGATTATTCTTCACTTATTTAATGAAAGTATTTACTCACATAGGAATAGGTACTCTAGAGTAACTAAAAAGTTCACAATAATTAATTATTTAATTTTATTTTAAAATTAATTTATTAATTAACAAAGTTAATAGAACGTCTGACACGGACCTGCTTGGAATCATATTAGGCAGAAAGACATCTGTTATTCATAGTTGAGAATATAAAAAAGAAGCAAAAAAGCAATCTAATACTACTGTGAAATTATAATTATATTAACGACGCACTACTACTTAAAACTTCATAATTTTCTACTAATAGAACTAATTTATGACATTGTTAAGTATTGCAATAAATTAAACATGTTAAATTTCGCATTTGGACCACGGTTTATAATTCATCATAATTATTTTCGCTATAAAACGCTTTCGTATGAGTATCACATTAGATGAAGTGTATGGGTGAATCTTGGATGTAAATAAGTATTTAGTTATAAAACCAGATGCGAATACTCATTAACAACGGATGGACTTTGTGCTAGCGTTATAAGGAACTACACTGATTACACTTTTTCTGATATTTCACGAGACTACGTCATTTCATTCGCAGATGTTATACCAGTTAAAATACAAAGTTTTTTTTATTATTTTAATTTACACTGTCTCGTCACAAAGTGAATTCTATAAGCACAGTACGGGTTTTTTTGGGTATCTTTTGAACATAATAGCCGTGAGCTACGGTGGCGGAGGAGCTCAAATTCAATCCGCTTGTGACAGGACCTCGATTCTCTTGCGACTTGTGGTCAAGATATATGTCAATGTCTGTGTAGATGACATTCAACTCATCACTTTATGCACTATACTAACCTGAAAATGAATTCACCAACAGTATTGCAGGAACACTCAAGTAGTGACATGTTGTAATAAACAAACTCAAACAACCCTTGAACTTGTTTGCATCCGAAGTGGCAGTGGCAACCAAATGGCGTAATATTTTAAACTTAAGTATAATCACAAAATAGAGACAGAGTTAATTAAATACTGTGTCAATTTTGGCACTCAAAACACTTATCAGCTTGTATCGCTTTGGATGTGAGATGAACTTTGGTAATTAATTCTGGAAGAGAAAGGAGGTAATTTACTGTATAATGTGTCTGAGTCGGCTTTAATATGATTGGACTACTATTGGAACTAAGCAAATGTTTTATAAATATCATCAGCTCAGTAATCATTGAAACCAAATACATCACACGATTTTCTCTGTAAGGGGTAGGCAGGCACAACAGTCTTCACAACAGATCTGTTTCTATCCTGACACTCTTCACTAGCTTCATGTACTATCATTAAACCTTTCATACAAACCTACCTTTTTGGAGTGCTACTGGCTAACCTATTTGTTTTTATACCACTGAGGTGGTGGTTACCGTGGCCTATGGAGGTGTGCAACACCTGGGGAGTCACACTCGTGCTGACGACCTTATAAACACAGAGAGTTTCTGTACCGTCAGCGTAAAAGACAAAGCAGGAATAGCCTTTGTTCTTCCCACTGACAACACAAAGACTTTCCAGTGAGCTCTGGGAACCCTACTTATCGGCTGTTGATTTTTCAGCATATATGTAATTGATTTGGCTGGCGTATGTTCTGCGAAGTCGACTCTCTTGGCTGTGCCTTACATACTTGGCGTGTCATTCAATGCACATCTATCTAATAGCCAATCTTAAATTTGTATCGATGTATACTCTGTATTTATTTTATAGTAATTCTGTTTAGAGTCCGTCAGCTCATCAACATTCCTCATTTCAAGAATTAGAATAATACTTCTTACAATAGCAGCAGAATTTATGGGTGTAAACTTAAACAGAATATTTTCCACTGCCACACTGCGACACAACAGGGCTGTTATTATTGGTATGTTCATCTTCGTTATCAGGGGCTCGAGCTGTTTCCTGTTTATTTTCCTTTAAAATGTTGATCTCTGCTAAACTGATCTTGTTGTAACTTTGTGTAAACTTTTCAGTTGCTTTGTTTCTAACTTTTTAATTAGCTTTTACTTTGTTGAAGATAGGAAACACGGACTTTGCAATGTTTTATTTTTAATCATTACTGTCATCACACCGTTAATCCCGATGACGTCAAAAGGCTTCGACTTTGACGTCCAGGGTCCGCACTTCCACTCTTTCCTTTCATTTTTTCATAAGCTTTGTGGTGAAGAAGTCGGCTTTACAATCCAGAGGTCCCAGGTACGAATCCAAGCCATTACACTACCGACGTGAGCCCACTCCTAGAACAATAAATTTAGCTTAGTTAGAGATAATATTAGTAATTTCGATTATTTCGGTTGCTAATATTATTTTTTTCTTTTTAATAAGATAGAAAAGATTTTGCTAATACTGTTCTATAATTATTATTTTTCTAGATTTCCAATCAAGTTAAATAGGAATGAATTAAACACCTACCAAGTACCACTTACAACTGCCACATACCACTTACAACTGTAAATACCGATTTAGCCTGAATCATAGTACACTAAATAAATTTGCTTTATTTCTAATTATGTACATAAAATCTTATATTTGTCTATAAGAAGCTTAGTAGCTGCTCACATGACATAATCCCAACATATTCAAAACTTAAATTTATTAATGTTTCTACAAACTTTTAAGAGTAATCAGTAAATATTGACTGATTAATCTTAAATGTTTGAAGAATCAATATTATTTACATAAACTCTCATACACAATATATCATTGTTACGTAGCAATTGAAAAAGGCTTAGGCAACACAAGCTACTGTATGTGTTTTATGCGTAGGCAAGTTCGTATCGTCAAAAGTGTACCTACCCTCGACAATTTCCATTCAAGAATCGAAGGTTAAACGAAGCGTTTAGTATTTGCTTCCTCCGAACACTGTGGAGCCAGGAAACCTGTTGATACATAAGAGATCGTTGGCTTAAAAGCAATTTATATTTAGTTAATAAAAACCGATTTTAATGAACTTAACCGAAATTCCTTTTTAATATAGGTATAAAAATTTAATAAAAATTTAATAACGACAGTAACTTGTGAATTATGTAAGAATAGAAGCAAATGGTGAGATTCTGTCTCTGCCTACCCCGGGGGCGACCATAGGCATGTATCGATTTCATTGCGATAGAGGAAACTCAGAAGAGACATTTGAAGATAGAAGATAATGGCGGGCTGATAATATCTTGGTCATAATAGATGGAATCCAATCTTAAAATTGCAACAGTTCCAAATCTTAGATTGGATTCCATCCATACAAAAAAATTACTACCAGATCAAACTAAATCATGTTTTCATGTTTCATTCTTTGAAATCCACGTAACCGCGCGAGTGTGTCGCCCCTAATGTTGCACACGTCCATAGGCCACGGTATGTCCATCAGGTGGGCCGTGTGCCTGTCTGCCACCTAAGTGGTATAAAAAAAAATCAATATCATTGCAGATCTTAAATATTAGGGGTTAAAGTATGAAATTGCCGATTTGTACTGACAAATTGAAATTCGTTTTTTTTTTTAATTTAACGTATTTATTTAATCAAAATAATTACCATTATTATCTATACATTGCTGCCATCTAGTAGGAAGGTCATTTATGCCTTTGCGATATAACTCTGGTGATCTAGATTCGACAAACTGTGTGAAAGCATTTTGTACTGCCTCCTGAGAAGAAAACTTTTTATCACATAGAAAATTGTCCAAATCACGAAAAAAATGATAGTCTGTTGGAGCAAGGTCTGGCGAATACGGAGGGTGACGGATAGTTTCTAATTGCAGTTCCTGTAGAGTTAAAACGGTTTCTCGTGCTGTATGAGGTCTCGCGTTATCATGGAGCAATAATGGTGAAGATCGATTCATGAGTCGGGGCTGTTTCACTGCTAGTTTTGCTATCATTGTTCAGAGTTCGGCACAGTAGACATCTGCCGTTATTGCTTGACCAGATCGTAGAAAGCTATAGTGAATAACACCATGCTGAGACCACCAAACAGTTACCATTACCTTTTTATTGGTAAGCTTTGCTTTAGGACACTGTTGTGGCGTTTCACCTGGGGTCAGCCATTGCATTTTTCGCTTACAGTTATCGTAAAGAATCCACTTTTCATCACATGTCACAATTCGATCCAATATTCCTTCATTTCTGTATCGATTCAACAAGGCAACACAAGTTTCAACACGCATTTCTTTCTGCAGATCAGTCAAATCATGAGGTACCCATTTTTCACATTTTTTTATTTTATTGATTTGACGCAAATGAGTCAATATTGTTGGTAAGGTAACGTTAAACCATGCAGCTAATTCCTGGGTAGTTTGGCTCGGATCGGCTTCCACCATGTCTTTCAATTCATTGTTATTCACCTGTGTGGACGGCCTTCCTCGTGATTCGTTCTTCAAATCAAAGTTTCCATCACGAAAGCGTTTAAACCAAAATCGCACGGTGCGTTCATTAGCAGTCCCCTCTCCAAACGCAACATTGATATTGCGAGCTGTTTCTGCCGCGTTAGTTCCGCGTCGGAACTCGTATTCAAAAATCACTCGAATTTTCGAAGTATCCATCTTTCTTGTCTAAGCTGAATAAAAAAACAACTGAAAGTCGATAATCGAATGTTGCACATTTTTAAATGAAGAACTACATAGGTACCATGTGGAAAAAGTTTCACTCAAAAATCTCAAACCATGAAGGTTCTATGTCAATTCGAAGTACCTATTACAATGAAACGGCAATTTCATACTTTAACCCCTATTATCATTGGTATATAGATTCGTTCTACAATAAAGATGGACGAACTTTGTGGGCTAATTTAGAGTTTTGTTTATTCGTTTTGTGGATGCTAAAAAGAGAAATAAAGTTCGTATTTCAATAAACAGTTCTGTCAGGTAACTTTGTATAATTTATGAATGTGAAGGGTAAAATAATATTCATTGTTGTATTTGTTTATGTGCTTAATTCACAACAAAATATAAATCATAATGCTATATGACCTATGTTTTTATTTATTTGACTTTTAATTGTTGCTTTATTGCATTATTATTCATTACATTTCAATTATTTATTTATTAAAACCCAGTTACGAATTTTGATCGCAGCCATGGATTTTATAATCTTCATCCAGCTATTATACAGAATAATGGCATAAATTTTAGTATATAAATAAATTTTACAAAATATTTGTTAAAGATAATGAAAATATAAATTTAAACAGCAATAAAATATTGAATTTGAAATGCACTTATTGCATTTTAAATTCAACATTTAATTTAACAAACAATCGTTTTTTTCCTAGCCCTCCAATAATTTCAGTTCGTGAATTTTGTCCCATAACTCCATGGCACAGGTATGGTGTAATCTCGACGCGGTGAATCTTAAAGCCGCTTCTAAAAGCTTCAGTGATTGGATCGCAGACATTTTTATCGTATTTCCACTTCAACCGAAGGCTGGAAATTTATATGGCTGTGAAGATCACATATTTAGTCATTGCTTTTGAAATTTCTTTTGTGACTTGTTCGGTTTGTTAGAAAATGGTGGAGTTTTAGACGATTGTTTTGAAGGATTTTGTCTGCTCGTAGATGTTAACAACTACAAAAAGTCTTTTTATGGAATGTTTTAACGAGTAAAAAGCGGCCAAGTGCGTGTCGAACCACGCACAATGTATAGTTCCATTAGGAAACCATGCATCCCATATTCTTCTTCTTCTATTCCTTAGTCCCATATCTATATGGGGCAGGTCTTCTTATACGTCTACGCAAGAACGTTCAGTACTGGGTTTTCTCAGGATAGTTTGTTCTTTAATTTCCCTATTGATATTGGACCACCATGTCACAGGTTTTTCTCTTCCCAGGCGTTTTGTAGGATTTTTTTTTCTAAATACCTAAAGCTGTCGCATTTCAGCTAGCATCTTCATTTCAGCTACATGTAGTTGCCGTACATACAACATCGGGGGCCGGATAGCTGTCTGGTAGATTTTGTCCGTGTTTCGTATGGACATTCCGGTATAGCAGAATACTCCAGTTAGAAACCACCACTTCAGCCAGGCTGTGTTCACTCTATGGGCTCACCTTCACATTGACGCTGGCATCAGTCGTTAGAACAGACCCAAGGTATTTTAAGTGGGTGACTTGGGGTAGGGAAGAGTTACCAATGACAATATTGCTGCCTGGCTCTTTGTCACCACCGAAGTCACGTTGATTTGAGTTGTTACGTGGATTTCATATACTCTGTTTTTCAGCGACTGACCAAAGACTAAATGGGTAAAACGGGGGTATAAAAGTCCTATGTTTTTGAAGTAAGAGACTTGAAATTTAAAATGTATGCTCTATAGATGGTGTGGAGGTATACTCATAATGTATCCTTAGAAATTAATTAATTTCCTTTTGAGGCTTAAACCGGAGATGGCAGTTTGAACAAAACTCTTCTTCTTTTCTCATCCTAGCGTTAATCCCAGTCGCATCCGAAGCTTTTCAACTTGGAGTCTGGGGTCCGCTTTTATCAGTCTAACTGCGGATTTGGCTGAACTTCGATATTTTACGTGAAGCGCACAACCAGGACTGACGGCTTAACGTGCTCTCCGATGCACAACCAGGCCGATTAAATACAAACATTCATGCATACAAATATTTGCACTGAGCGGGGAACGAACCCACACCTCCTGCGGAGCGGCCGCGTACACTACCACTACGCCACAGAGTTTGTCTAGTTTGTATGAAACTCCACACGTACGAAGTGGCGGGCGGGCCTATATATATAAAATATAAGTAGTCGTAGTAGTAGTAAAATATAAATCAATGCCACTTTTCGTTGTAATTTTATAACTGAAAAACGGGCTCACCTAGCAAAATCAAATGTATAGGCTTTGTTTGGACTATTTAGTAGATGGTTTAGGTGAAGTTTGCACAGAATCGGTCGAGCGGTTCTTCATTTATCACATTTTTTTGTAACAAATTTTATACGTAGCGAAGCACGTTCCGCGCTGCTAGTTATTTATAAAATAAATGGATAAAATCAATAAATAAATATTCTACAACGTTCCACACATTGCCATCTAACTAAAGCTTAGCTAGATGACATAGCTAAATTTAGCTTAACTAACTTGCGATATAGAATCTAGACTGCGGATGAAACTAAGATACTTTTATGATTTTAGATTGACATGGTCATTTACATTAAAATTAAAATTATAAACGGGATATTTACCATGTTTATTATCTTAAAAAAAAAGATAATAAACATGGTAAATATCCCGTTTATAATTTTAATTTTAAGATACTTTTTTTTGTAAATACGTACATATTAAACATAGAAACACCCAGTCCAATGCAAATGTGACAATTATTTATGCACATGCATAAAGGAACACATTCTATAAAGGAATCTATATAATCCTGAGTAGCAGTTGAAAGTTGTACTGCTACACCAAAGAGGCCGTCACAATGACTTGGATTAAGTTAAATTAACGAAGCTGAACCTATTTTTTGTAATTCTTGTCCATTCGTCTCTTTATCTGTTTTTTTTTCGATGGACACAACGACTAATGTACGGATTTGGTCAGAGATAAAATCTGCCACAAATTTAATCAAAATTGGTTGAGTGGAACCAGACGTGTTCAAAAGTCACTAGTAAAATCTAGTATTTCACAAGTCAACACCAAAATCGATATTCGACAGAGTATTATCATTTTATAGACTGTAAATTGTTTCCTTGAAAGATGAACTCCGTCTACTTCTATTGAATTTGTAAGGATTCTAATAATTAATTTTAAGACTTAATATTTTTATCACAGAATTTTGTATCTTACGACTGCTAATTGAATTTAAATGTTTTCTTGTTCGTAGGACGAAGACAGCCCTTATGTTCACTAGTATAATATTTATGAAAAGAAATTATAGTGAAAGCTTTTTAATATTATTCAAATTGATTTCAAATTGAAAAGTAATATTTAATTTAAATTGAAAATAAATAGCTTTGCTTTCTTTTCAAATATTGTAATAAGAAACAACCTTTATCACATTTAAGTTTTTTATAAAAAGACAATCAGATGTTTCCAATTCATATTGAAATTCCGTATCAAAAAGATGGTTTATATTAAATTTGACATTTCAACGGTTAAAGCCATAACTGTTAACCAATCAATCAGATTTAACATAATTTATCAACAAAACTAATAGTTTAAAAGTTCGAACTATAAATTCCATCAGTTATATATTATAAATCTTCTGCTCTCAACGGATGAGCAGGCCTATAAATTGTACGATTTCGATCGTAAAACTTAATCTGATTGATTGGTATAGCATGCCTATTATACTTTAAATAATACATATAAATAAAATATTATTGAAAGATAAAGTTGTAGTATAAGAATGTATAATAAAGCCGATGATATCCAATTAATAATTATCGCCGATTTATTCAAAACAAGTACATAACTTTCGAGATTTTTGTCACATTTATCGGTTCAAGGTTTAAATAGAATTATAAATGGTAAGTTAAAATTACGCTATTTTGAATCAAGTTTGATTAATTCTTTAGGTTATTGTGGTCGAAAGTACAACTAAGTGTTATTTTAGATTCTGATTTATTTTTGTATTTCAGCGAGATCCGTTGAACTAGAAAACAAATATCCAAATTCCTTCACATATTTCATATAATATTGATAAGATAAAAAGCAGTCAGATGAATAGCGTTCATTAGTCATAATCGTAGTCTTCTTACTTCTTTACTTTTAAGATTCCATATGATTCCATAAATCTTAGATGGTCATATATTTAAGATCACTTTAACCTTTGGAAAAATTTACAATAGGAAATTCTTAAAACCACCCAATCAAGTTGGCAATATCCACAATTAAAGCAGTTTATTAATGAAAATGGTTAATGAAACTTTGTACATTGTGCGTTCCTTAAATAAATGCTTTTTCTTTCCTTCTTTCTTTCTTTCTTTTTTTCTTTCTTTCAAAAGTTCGTCCGTAGAAAGTCTTACGCTAGAATGCTAAACCAATTATTTATAATACCTAAGTTATTATATAGATATTATATATCTATATCAATTTCCTACCCTTTCGCTCAACATTTCTCTTCCAAAAGTAACAAGCTCCACACACCCGAGAGAGGTACATTCGAATTTCCCAGCCTCACTAATGAAGCGGCCGTCAATCAGACCGTTTGTCTGTCTATCATCCGACCAGTACAAATTAGTGACACTACACCCCGGGCGTATTAACGATCATGTCTGCGCGGTGTGAGTGGCGCCTGTAATTAATGGTCCTATTGTTCAAAAAGAGATATCAACGGACGTGTTATATTTGATGTTAAATGATCAGTCAATAAATGGATGCTGAGAAAGGCAGTTGCGTTTTTAGTTCTTATTTGATATCAAACAAAACCAAAGAAAAAAAATAAAAATTCGTTTCGTCTGGAATGTTGGCCCGTATTTCTAGACTGCACCAACGCTATTTACCATCTAGCGGGTGCAGTCAATTTTACGAAATCAATATTAAAAAAACATGAACTACAAATTTTGTTTGCTAATGGAAGACAGAACGCCCCCTAACCAGATGGACTGACGATCTAAAAAAAGGTGGCTAGGATTAGCTGAAAGTGGCAGGCGGAGGATTGGCAGTAATTAAATCTATACTATTAATATTATGAAAAGAAAAATGTTTGGTTACACTCAATATCCTCTTACCAACTGGAATAATTTTCAAACATTTTTTCACTATCCTTGAGTAGCATATGCTACTTTTTTATCTCGATATTCTCACGGGATCAAGACATATGCCCGTGAAACAACGAAGCGATATAAATTATATCACACTAAAGTATGAAATAATTTAAAACTTATGACATAAAAGTCTCGTGTCCATAACCTCTTCATTTTAAGATTCATCTTGTTTTTAAAGACTAGACACTAAAATAAGAATTTGTTTTAATCGAGACCATAGTTATATTGTAAACAAGAGACACAAGACTAAGTTTGTGCTTAGACTAAAATACGTAATCGAGTCAAACACTCATGCTACTTTCTATTGCTTTGCTACCCTCTTTCTAACATAAAGAAAACTCCTATGCCACGAACATTGGATGTAAAAGTAATGATAGTCTTTCATTAAAATCGGTTCAGTGGCCTGAAAGTATAAATAAACAGTATTCAGTTATGTTTTAGTCTTGAAAATAGAAAAAAAATGGTATATATTTTTAAACTAAGATATGAAAATATTTGTTGGTTGGTTGGACATGTCTGGTGTCGTCTCACAACGGCCTTAACATAAAATATTTCATATCTAAAAGACTAAATCTTTCATATGAATATTGTTCCATTATTTACTGCATGCAAATGAAACAATAAATAAAAAAAATGTGAATATTTCGTTGCAGAAAATGCATGAGATTAGTTTCAAGAAAAATGGGGCTCGTAATTCGCCGGAGCTCGGTGTAAAATTAAATGCTACTTTATTGGTAGCTTGGTTATTTGAGTAAGGAAATATGAATATTAAAACCCTCTATAACTTAAAGGAAGCTTTTGAATTTATATCGAGATATAGTTCATAAGTAGGCCTAAAATGTAACAATTCCTCAAACATCGCCGTCATAACAAGAACTACCTATTGTTGTATTTATATCTGCATTGTAGGTCCTCGTTTCTCGGATTTATCTTTTAGTTTGCCATCAAATAAGTCAAGTTATATTGACACATTCGACCTAAAAAAGTAAATGTTGTTAAAACACAGCTTCTCCGTTAAGCAAACTAATAACTATGCAAAGAATAAATAATCAATCATGACAAAAGGATATTCATTAACTAAAAATTTCATCAATCTTTAATCAAAAATCCGACAACAACATAGCGTCATCATTTCGAAGTTACAATTACCCTTATTTTTGTGCTAACACACAAATTTCGCACAACAGTCCGTCCAGCTTGATTAACGTATTCCAAACACTGTATTTAGTCCCTATACCTGGAAAACCCATCGTACCTATCTGTGTCTGTCCATCGATTGTCTGCCTCTATCAATAATTGCTTTTAATCATTAGCCGTGTGGCCAGTGTTTGGATGGGCCGCATTCCCTAATTGGCTTTCGTGTGGTACTGACTTAGTATGTAAGGAATTAGTAACGTGTTGACTGATTGATCAGCAACTGTCTGCGGTTTGATTGACGATTATGAATTTGTTCGTATTATCATTTTCTAGTTGATGTTTATCGGTTATAATATTGATGAAGTGATGTACAGAGGCGGTCACAAAATGTTTACCAGTTTTCAAAATAGTTTTTATACAACGCCTTTTTCATTAAAGTAAAAAAATATCAAGTTACTTATTACCTTTCAAACGTCATTATGCAAAAATATGCATCGAGAAAATTGTTAATCACTTTTTAATATTGAAACTCATTTCCTATTTATTTATTTTTAATCACTTTTGTAAACATTGATTGTTTGAACGTCATATGGACAAGAGCATTTTATTTTCTTAGCGAAATAAAATAATTCTGCTGCAGAAGAATCCATTAGGAAGGCAAAATTGAAGAAAACAATGGCAAGTTTAACCATGGAGCAAAGGGCTATATTTATATATGAAAATGAACATAGCATTAGTGCCATATCTCGGGAACTCAATGTATCGCGATCCACCGTTAGGTTTTAGATTCGGCGTCACGGCGAAAAAGGGCTGTTAGATCACAGAAATAATTAAGGACGAAGATCAAACCTAAATATGCGCATGAAATTATAATCCTTAGGTTGGTAAACATTTTCTGCCGGCGATTGTATTCAGAATGAGGAAAAATGTGAGTAATATCATCTGAAAATTTCAAAGACCGAATTTTTGAGCAAAGATTCTACCTTATAGCTGCTACTAAAGCTCCCTTAGAAAAAAAGACGGGTAGATTATATGAAAGAGGACATGACAAGGAGGACAAACATATAACTGAGATATCGTCTGTCAGGCTGGTTACGCATTAAAATACCGAATTTCAAAATCCCGAATGTACGATGCACATAAGTTCAAAATCCCGAAGTACAGATGATTCCTGAAAGTTCAAAATCCTGAAATTCGATTTTGATTCTTTACCGATGGTGGGCGTTCTGGTTTCATTTTTATAATTACTTATTACAAAAAAGGTACTTTTTTCATATAGCTTGTGAGGGTACAATATTATCTAGATAATAGTCGCAAGTAACCTGACACGAAGGTTATGGTGGAGGTCGTCAATACTCACTTCTAACCTTTAAGTATCCATGTCGAGACATACAGTGTCTACCCCACGCAATCCGACTTGTATAGATTTAGTTAGTGCTTATTTTTTTATAACCATTCAAACAAAACCCAAACTCAAAAATCTAAATTTCAAGATTTTGAACTTCAGGATTTGGTACTTCGAGATTTTGTACTTCGGGATTTTGTACTTTCGGTATTTTGAACATTCGGTCATTCGGGACGAATTTGAACATTCGGGATTTTGAATTCTGGTCTTTTGTACATCGAAGAAGGCACCAATTTCATATAGTTCAGACAAAGGCAAGCAAGTAATGATGGTTGAAATAATAGTTGCCCATTGGATTTTCAGTTCCGTCAGTGCGTACATAATATCGTATTATCAATCGGCCTAATGCAGTTCACTACCTGACATAGGCCTCTCTCGACACTCACCCTCCGCATCCAGTCTGTCCCAGCCAACATAACACCAATCTATTTAATAAGAATTTCGATTCGATACAAATTTATTTTATCTAAACATTATCAATTTTTGATAACCACTTAATCACGTGAAAGCTCTTTACCTTTCCCAGGTACCTGAGTTGATCTGAAACAGGGGTATACAGTGTTTAAATTAAGTAACTTTGGTTAGTAAAATAATATTATTACAAAATCAGCAAATAATCGGAATACCGTCTAGAGGTCGTTTATTACGAGAATTATTTCTACATTTTGGAAACAAAAACTCGGACATATAATATGGGATACGTTTATTTGATAGCACTATATATATAGCACTATTTAATATGTATTGTGTTCGGTATGAAGACTAATATCTAAAGTAGACTGAATTTACGTGCATTTGGGCGTTTCTACCAAAAACGTTATTGGAGTCAAATATGCACCTAGCACCAATAAGTTTTGGGTCCATATACTCATCCAGTTCCATCATAATTTTCAAAACCCATTATAAATCAAATAAGGGTCAAATTAGTATTACTATACAGTAGTATACAGTAGTGCCTAGTAACCTCTAAATCTTAGGTACGTCCGAGGTCCTATTATACTCAGTATTAGTTACATCGGATGCAATATCCCAATCAATTATCCCGAAGCCAATCCAAGTGTTAAGCGATAGGAACAATTGTAGTGCTCAATTATATTCCAACATTGCCATAGTTTCGAACTAACTTCTAGCTTTGACCAATGTGCTACCAAGTGTCCGCACTTAGAACTCTGTCAGAAATAGGACGATCGACTGTTACTTACTATTGGTTAGCAATATAGATCGACTTTTTTGCTTTTCGTATATGAAGCGGGCTGGATATGACCAAGAACTTAGTGTGGAATTATCTCCTTGTCTTCCCTTTTCAATGGAAAATATCTTTTGGTTGGAATCCGACAGTGTCAAATTGTTTTGGCGACGCATCGCCACACTATCGTATTTCTTCGACTTCCTTTCCAGTCGGCCGAGCAACTCCCCGTTTTTCTTATTGCACCCATCTGATACTGGCATATATTACACAGAAGATACCGATTTTTTTTTGCTGCATACTGCATTGTGCTTAGTTTCATATTAACTGACATTCATAATAACTAACAAGTGAACTTTTGTAACATGACTCAATACATCAAAGCTGTAACGCCAAAAAGAAATTTAAGAAAATATTACCAACAATAGCGAAATGACGAGTCACTTTCAAAACGTCATAGATTTCGGAACCGATAGTAGCCCCAAAATGGATTTCAGAGAACTTAACATAGTTTTAGTTGCTACGCGTAATATTTGAGTCACGACAAAGTCTCATTTGGGCTGGTCCCTACTGCTGTGGTAACTAGACAACCTTATCGCTAATTTTAGGACTGAGAAAAATTTGGGTTAAGCTACGGGGTTGTTAATGTGTATTATTACCGTTGACATTTTATGGTAGAGAGGAAATTTCAAGTCAAATATAAATATAGTTTCTTATGTTTAATAAAATAGTTTGAATACACGCTTGTTATAAAATTCGTCGTACAGAATTCAATGGAATAAAGCATGTTAACCTTGTTTTCTAGTGCCATACAACGGTGTCAAATGAATATCCTACGTATTAAATGACAGAATATATATACATATTTATTCAATAACCAGCAGATTAAATTAATTAGAAGTTAAATTTATAACTAAGATTACGTCTTAGGGCTACAGATTGCCTACTGAATACTGCGCAGTACTGAGGTGTCTTATGGGCCAACACCCAAGTCTCTGATACCCGAGAGGACATGCGGTTTTAGCCTGTTCAAGTTACCGTCAAGTATAACCATCAAATACTATTTTTTCTTGTTCATTTTTTCTCGTTTTCCAAATTTAGCTTTATTACCCTGATAAGGCGGTTTACATTTTGTTTATTCTTAGTATAGGCATTTATATACCAAAGTAATAAAAAACACCAAAAACAATAATTGAACAGCATAATTAAACAAACATAACATTACAATTTAAAAGAAATTAAACACTAGATGTCTATCGACAAACTATAATTCCTAGACACGAACCAATTACGATTTCCAATAAAAGCTATCCTAATAAAAAAAGTCAGACAACATACCCTTAATCTTTGTTTATCTACTGGGGCTCAATTAACTCGGTCGGTTAATGACGGGAGGTACCCACGCGACGATATTGGCACGTTAAATGCGCGACAGTAATCATATAGCCAATGATAACGGTTCACGGAAATTGTATTGTTTGTTTAATTTTGATGTGAATTAAGTATTAATTGGTGTGTTGTGTCCTGTTTGTAGAGGAGGACTGGTCGGTTCTGTTTTGAAGTAACTGATGTAAAGGTATCAATATAAGACCTCAAATACACAAATAATATTAAATAATCCTTTTTAGAAATTCAAACCTCAAGAGGAAAAACACGGAACCCTTCGTCGAGATCGAGCTCAGTTCGTCGTCTTATGTAGTCTTTTCTTTAGGAATGTGTGGAGGCGTGAGTGTAAATTTCAATTCAATAATTGAAATTTACACTAAATACTCAGACCTGCAATCTTTTACAGCTTTTAAAAAATCAAACTTCTAGGACAATGAAATAAAAAGATACTGCCGTTTATGTAGCATGAGTTCGTCCCTCAACTTTTGTACAGAAACTTCAGTATGCGAGTTCGACTCGCACTTAACCGTTTTTGAAGTGAATACTTCTTTAGCGGCGTTGGATGGGTGTAAAATGTTAAGGAAGCGTCAGGATTAGTTGACCTTTGAACCGTAACCGACGACTGACGTCATACAAGATTGGTACAGACTATCTATTTTGCAATTTACAATAGATAGCGTCGTAGCTTAAACGGTAAGCACTTCGACTGTAAGTCCTTATAGTTTCAAATAGTATCGGGTTCAAACCACCTGGCCTTCAGGGATTTTTTGTGGTTGTTTTTTCTTATTATAATTTATTACTTTTGGTGATTATTTTTTCTTTTTGTAATTTATTACTTTTTATGATTATTTTTTCTTTCTGTAATTTATTATTTTTTGTGATTATTTTTTCTTTTCATAATTTATTAATTTCTTCTGACAGAAAATTAGCAGAAAATAAGTGATAGGTTCTATGATTAGCGCTATATTATAGGTATGGTATGGTATGTTCTTTTTTATCTTTTTCTATGTATAAAACGAAGAAAGAAAAAAACTAAATGTTTTCACTTCTGCCGGCACTCCCAGAGTGCAACCCGTCTTTTTTTTTTAATTATCCTAGCCCACAGAATGTGGAAGCAAGTAGTGGAATTACAAACTTCGTAACTATCCAATTCCGTTGCATGTGATTGGCTACCAATTACATTTATCCTGTTGAAAAAAAAAAATAATATAACCCTGGTCAAAACCAATCACGTCACTGTTTTGCGTGACTTGACTCACGTGACCAATCGTAAGGACTACTTCAATTCGATTTATAACTATTTTTATAAAATTCATTGGAAAATTCACGAATTCACTCGGTGGTATTAAAATATAATATTATAATCCCATGAGTGAAGCAGTTCGTCTCGATGAATGCTTATCAAAAGTACTCTATAAAAATATTCGTATTCAGAATGTAGATATTATGTCAACGTTCCTCACCTTTTAAAATTTAACATAAATAAATGATTTTATAACAATGACATATTATTATATTTAAAATACTAGTGAAGCTTTTTAACTACTATTCCGTACCACTCATGTAATTTTTTTGTGCGGATATACTGTCGGATGTCGCCTTGTTGTATAAAATATATATTATTACTTAGCTTTTGCCCCGCAGCTCCGCCTGTGTGGATGACGGCTAACGCCACCAAAAGTATTTTTTCTAAACTGGCAGACTTGTTGTATAAACTTCTAACGTCTATTACACTATCTCAGTAACGAATTTTTCAAAACATCAAATGTAAACTGTACGAAACATCGGCCCTGTTTTAAAGTGAAAACTTCTTTAGCTGCGTTGGATGGGTGTAAAATGTTAAGGAAGCGTCAGGATTAGTTGACCTTTGAACCGTAACCGACGACTGACGTCATACAAGATTAGGTACAGACTATCTATTTTGCAAGTTACGATAGATAGCGTCGTAGCTTAAACGGTAAGCACTTCGACTGTAAGTCCTTATAGTTTCAGATAGTATCGGGTTCAAACCACCTGGCCTTCAGGGATTTTTTGTGATCGTTTTTTCTTTTTGTAATTTATTACTTATTGTGATTATCTTTTCTTTTTGTAATTTATTAATTTCTTCTGACAGGAAATTAGCAGAAAATTAGTGATAGGTTCTATGATTGGCGCTATATTATAGGTATGGTATGGTATGTTCTTTTATCTTTTTCCATGTATATAACGAAGAAAGAAATAAAAAAAATGTTTTCACTTCTGCCGGCACTCCCAGAGTGCAATCGGTCTTTTTTTTACTCTTTTACACCAGTGCAGTGGTAGGTCTTAAGAACAATATTTCGAAATAAAAATATTGTCAGTATCTTTATATCAATAGTAAATAGCAGGAAGGAAAATCAAAATACAAAATATTATACCCTTTCGTTCGTTGAAAAAAAGCCTATTGCAGTTCACTATTGGATTTAGGTCTTACCCAATGTGTGCCACAGCACTCGATTTGCCACCTTGCGCATTCAATATCCTCGTTACCTTTTTCTGATTCACTGTCTCCGCTGTTAGTTTCCACGTTTCGGCCCTGTGAGTCATAACAGGTAGGATGTACTGGTCAAACACCTTTGTTTGCAAGTTTTACGGTTGGGAGGGGGGGGGGGGGGGAACTTGACGAAGTAAATTGTGTTCAATTTGCCTAACCCAATAGGATCCTATTGGTAACCCAAGGTCTACTATTCTTGAACAACTTCGGATGTTGATCTGTCGATGCATATTTCCCTTATTCCATCCCGTAGGCTTTTGCGCTTCGCCTTCTGATATTGGAGCTAGACGAGCATTGTGGCAATATGATATAAGCACCTTAGCACTATGATCTATCAGCATAATACCGCTGTGGAGAATCGAGAAATGCCCAGTCTACAAATGCCCCGCACAGCTGATTGCACTCCATCATCACCATAATCATCGACATTTAGACGTTTTCCTGATTGCATCTGAGGCCGAGATGCCCTCGGAGCTCAGGGTCCGCCTTCCGGCTCTTCCTCCTCCACTTCACACGACCATAAATGATTTTTGACTTTGATTTCTTGGACTTCTACCCCTTCTACCTGTCGTTGCCGCAAGACGTGGCCACACCAGTGAAGGCGACTGTCTTGCATTTCACATACCTTACTGTTAGAGAGCCAAATTCGCGTGGTGATATGTCAGGATCTGCAGGTTTATGTCGTCTAAGGGTGCCAACGTATTAGGGATAGCTAAAGCAGTAATTGCTCCACGAAATTATTGTATGTTCCTACTTTTGCAATTCTTACTGGTCCGTGGAACTTATTGAAGATTGGAAATTTCATCGAAGCGATTCCGTTTCAAAAACTTCCTTTTATTGTTAATCAATTAACACAGGTGAAATCACAGTATATTACTCTAAATTCACTACAAATAATTGTAAATTATACAAAATTATGCCTACCAGAGAATGACAATGAATATTATCATTTGACAGCTCAAAAGTATCTTCTCTACCGTTGTCATAACAACACTCTTGTCAGCTAAATTAGCACCCAAAAACATCCTATTTTCATTTGAATTTCCACCACTGGTTTAATGAATTTTCTCTCGAACTAAACAATATAGTTCCTTCTGAAAATAAACGTCTTTTAACCAAAATTCAAGAACCACAAAACCATGTAACAAACTGCATACAAAGCGTGATTTGAAGTAACACTGTTTATTCAACAGAAGAGAACTTAATTAAGAGTAACAAGCTGCACCGCACCGATTTTCATAAATGGATGTTTGGAGCCGGTCATTACTTTTGCTCCGTTTGACCTAACGCCCCTGTTGTAGGACCGCAACTTTGTTAGCGTTGCTGGAAATTAAATCACGAATATGCAATTCAGTTGAAGTAATTTGACAGATATGAATACAAAAATATATACGGACGAAATGGCGCACATTAGGAGAGGCGTTTGTCTAGTTGAGGACAGCGGTGGGCTAATTGATTCATTTTATACAATACAAAAGATGAAATTAGCAACTGTACTTCTACCGTGTAACGAATCTTTTTAGTTCAAGAATCTGCCCTTTCTACAAATCTGTCGTACACCGAGCAATTGTTCCTAATTGTAGCAGTGATTAGGAACGATTGCTCGGTGTTATAAAAAAAGATATAGGAGGTGACTCCTACCAACACCTTCTGGACCCAAGCCTCGATCGGCGGACGAGGCTCTGTTGCATCTTTTCCTCTTGAGGTCAGGAAGTCAAACATTCACTCTTTTAAAGAAGAGTTAGACATTGGAGTAAGGTAGTGAAGAGTAAGATGGTAAGATAGACCCCACAAAATAACAATTTTGTATGCTTCTTAAATTAAATATTAATTGAGTGGATGTTACTGTTTTGCAAGATAGTACAAAGCACGTCTGCTTTATATCCATTAATTAAAGATAGGGCAGTAACGTAGCCGCATTTTTGTCACCATTCAATTTAACTACACTAAAAAAGAAAACTAAAAATTTGTTGAATTCTATAACAAAAATCTACAAAGAACTGAATAAGTCGTCGCACAGCAAGAAACTCGAGACGTGTACAAATGATTAATTCAGCAAATAGCCCACAGTGGAGTCCTTCCCTGTTATATTAAGTTAAATGAGCTTTCAGTTGCAACAATATTCTTTTATTACTACATTTAGATTGTACAAAAATGTCTGCTTTATTATTTATATTGTGATTTTCATTCTCTTGTGCATCCTTATGAGCAATTTTGTTTCATTTTTTTTTTCTTTTATTGGGTGGTGGAGCTTGATGCTAAAATTAACATATACACCTCATGGTGGCATTTCTGGAGGACTATTTTCTGTTTAGCTTCACTTAGCCCAGCGCACTTCTAGATTCAGTGCTTCTTCTGATACTTTTATGACAGACGAATGTAATGTTGGGTAAATTAATCATTGTATAGTGTACTTAGCTCAACGGACAATAATACACTTTCATACTTATGCGAAGCAGACAAATCTATCACAACATGAGTCATTGGTCAATAATAACCAAGAGATACGAATCTACAGTTGACAATGCTTACCGGAGCTGGTAAACGTCAGTTATTGAATAGAATTATTTTCAACAAACATTCATATATATATATACTCACGCATGTAAATCCCCGAAGGGGTGGACAATTGCATGTTAACACTCACGTGTCGCCAAATATGATTTTCAGTCCCATGTAATACGGGGCAAGCCTATTGCCGTCTAGCGGACTATTTGTCTTCGGCTATATGTTATCATCTTTTTAAACCATGAAATTAGTTCGACGAAAACTTATACGTAATAAAAAGTCAATACTCCTTTCCAAACAGCCTGTTTATACGAACATTATGTACCCTTGGCACATTTAAGGCTTTACTGTACAGCGAAATTTTGGAACTTCTAGACTTTCCTCTACAATTCCAAACAATGAAACAATGATGGCAAACAGAACCCTATACAACCTAAAGTTTAGTGCTCATTACTCGGCTTGGAAACATTTTTAAAGAGAACGTTAACATTTCATACTTTCAGTTATTACACTGAATGTGGGTTACATACGTCGTAACGTCTTTCAGAGATATTATTACGCTTCAAGTATTGTTTTGTGTCATTGTATCGTTAATGCTTTTGTTTCGTGAGAGAAGCTTCAAGCCGTGAATAGCTCTCTTGGGCTCGTAATGTTGTGACAGTATTATAAGTAATAAAAAATGTTAATATTGAAACACGGATTGAACGACTTTTTTTCTACTGTTTATTGTTCTTATTATAATGCTATAGGTTTACAGTTAATTCCGTAAATTTTGATAAGTTGTTTAGGGTTAAGTTTTAAGGCGTGCACAAACACGAACCTAGCGAACACAAACATCAAACATGAACATTTGGTTTGTACGTATGGACGGCATATCTGAACACGGACGAGAACATCGTTCGAATTAAGTTCGCGCACAACATTTGCGATCTCAGCGCCGCCGTTATAAGTGGTCGGTTTGAAGTAGCGGAATGATTTTTAGTGTTTGTATTGATTCACGAGATTTTGTTTAAAACGGATCCTAGATATTAGAAAACAGTTTTGCACAAAAAATAAACACCAAGTGCTGTACCAACAGTTTCGCTACGTAATATTTATTAAAAATAATCAAACACCGCCCAAACGGAACATACAGATAGGATCGCCGCAAACATGTTTGACGACCCTGTGTTCGATGTATTCTTTTTAATAAATATTTTTTATAAATATTTAAAAAAAACGAATATTAGCAACCGAAATTATCGAAATTACTAATATTCCCTCTAACTCCTCCAACTAAGATAAATTGCTTGTGCTAGGAGTGGGTTCACGTCGGTAGTGTAATGGTCAGGATTCGAACCCGGGACCTCTCGATCGTAAGGTCGACCCCTTAACCACTAAGCTACCGACGCTTCCATCGTTATTGGTACACACGTGCGAACCAAGTTATTGCGTATCATGGAATGCAACAAATTTTGTACGTGCCTTTAGATGATAACAAACGAACCCCAAGTTCATTCCAGTGTATCGACAAACTGGCGTAATGCTTAATCTCCCTTTCTTCATCGCATGACAAAGAACTGATATGCTTTAGGGTTCCTCCAAATTAGAAGCGTGCAGTGGTGTGTTGTGGTTCAGACACAGTGACAATTCGTATTCTGTAAAGGAGCTGACGATGCCAAATTGGGATTTGCTCGAGCGTCATATGACATATTGCGTTGCAAAGCTTAAATGATAAGAAGAAAAAAAACCATTTTATGGGTGTCGGAAGTGGTTATAGTTTTCCAAAATGTTAAAAAACTATATGCATGTTGTGCATGGCTATCTACTCGAGCGTTCAGATAAAAGTAATTAGTGCAATAATTATTTTAGCAGCTATAACTAAAAGAGCTCCAATTCCTTTTAGTTCATGATTGCCAGCAGCTATAGGGGTGGGCGTACTTAAGAGCATTTGCAGATTATCCGACTTTTTATTACGTTCGTGTTGTATAAGTTTTCGTCGAACTATGTAATTTCATGGTTTAAAAAGATGATAACATATAGCCGAAGACAAATAGTCCACTAGACGGCAATAGGCTCGCCCCGTATTACATGGGACCGAATTTCATATTTGGCGAAACGTGAGTGTTAACATGCAATTGCCCACCCCTTCGGGGATTTACATGCGTGAGTATATATATATATGTATGTTTGTTGATCCTATGTATTGTTTGAAGTTTCCGATGCACGCGTAGCAAGAGAAGTCGAAAGAGGGTAGGTCGATATTATTATTAAAATGAAATATCGGAAACTCTAAATAATACAAAATTCTAAATATCTGGATAGCTCTAATTGCCTACAATGGAAAACTTTTAGAACAGGGGATGAATGTTTGTATATTTTAAAGATATCCTGATGAAATTTGGTACAGAGGTGAATTAGAACTTGGGAACACTACGCGATAAGCTAGTATAAACTAAATTCTAGACATTTTCGGCATTCTCCAGGATAATCCCTAATCCCCTTTTACGGTTCCCCTACCATATGCGAGTGACGCTAAGTGACACTTCTTGAAAATGCATGAAAATTTTAAGTTGCGAGAAAACGCGCCACAGCAGAGCTTCTTCACGCCTCTAATTTGAAGGCGACCTTAACTCACACACATATTTCCTTCTTCCTATAATCGTGGGGTGTTTAAATAGTATGCTGTCAAGAAGCACACAAACCACCTATAAATAGCATCTAGAATGGTGAAGCCTTTTGCTTTCATCTGCGCTGGATTTTTGCATCCATGAAATTGACCTACTACTTATAAATGTAATTTACAACATCTTCTTTTACCTGTGACAAACAATAATTTGATTTGATTTGACGTGAGTACTCATATGAACTTATTCTTGGAAACCATGCGACTCTGTGTGAATACAATGAACTATGTAGAGAAGCTACCATAACATATGCCAACTCACATTTTCAATTCGAAGATCTACGACTCAGCGTTCTAAACTGTTATTTGTGGTATATTCCAGAAAATGCAATAACATTCATTATATAAACTCGTACTACCCTCACAGGTGCACATTGGAAATTAAATTTAGTTTAAAATTTCTGCTCGATCTGAAAATCCACGATGAACAACTGTTTCTGCTGTCGAGAACAAACAATTTTAGTTCTACAACTGATATGAGAAGATTTTGTTCTTAGGCTGGGTACACACTGAATGAACGAACAAAATGATGCCTGACGAATATATTTGACGATAGCGCAAAATATAGCTAATAATAATAGCTGTACCCCGAGCACGAATAAGAATGGAATTCGTAACGTAAACGTATTTAGAGAACGAAGCATTTTGATTGGCCGCCTGCCTACCGTGAACCAATCGCAATGCTCCATTCTTTCGTGCTCGGGGCACTGGTCTCTGCATACCCATCCGATAGTATGAATCAACGAAAAATTATCAATATAAAACATATATATGAGCCCTAAAGCACACGCACACGCACACACACACACACACAAACACACACACACACACACACACGCACACACACGCTTGCCTTTGTTAATTAAATTTTTCATGAAAATGATAAAGATATAGATATATTTCTAAATAGTAATTTACAAGTAAACATAATTGCTTATACCTTACCGAAATTGTAACACGATCCATCAACAATAGCGCATAAATTATGTGTCTCGTAAGTATACTGACCCCCAAAATACAGGCATCAGCTTAGTTTGGGTGGCAGTTTATGGTACATATTAAATACAGTTGTAACTTAGGAATTGCTAATTTTAAGACCAACATTGTTACTTATATTTGCGACAATAAACTTATCTTATCTTATCTTATCTAAAGTTGGACAGCTAGTTTATTAGTAATAAAGTAAATAAAAGTACTAGAAATAATAAATTAATGTACTAGCAAAAGTTAATTAATGTACTAGCATTAATAAATGAACGTACTAGTAATAATAAATGAACCTATCTGAAATTTAGTAATGGTTACGTCTTTATTTACCTTCGGCCAACATCGCCGATAATATTTGATAGGAATAATGTTATTAACATGTTCCACCCGATTAGTTCTTAATTAGCGAAGTCATAGTATTTGAGTTGTTGTTGTTATATTTCGATATATTTGTAGGTGCCAATTCGGTTGTTACGTAAACTTACCTTCATCAATTTTATACCCGTAACTATAAAATGGATAAGTACTTACTTAACTCTTTTACTTTCAAAGTTAAGACAAAGATGCGCATATATTTTTATCTTGTTAAGCCCAGATTAGCTGTTCTAAGGATTTCACTAGTGAATATCCATTGGACTAAACTAAGTTCTCACAATACATAATAATGTAATTTAGTTTCAATTCCAATCATTATCATTAATAAAATCCAATTTAGTCCCGGTATTTTTTATTTTATCTAGTTTAACAAAAACATTTTGTATAACATCATTTATTATTACCTCCTACACACCTCACAAAGAAAATAATCAACTAATTACCATTTAAAAACTTTAAGCTAAAACATCCACCCACATGTTCGAGCTACCATTATCGCATACAAATCAATACCTACATATATTGTGGTTAAACACACAGATATACAAGGTTTAGATCCGGCACCAACGCAGGAAATTGGAGGCCGAACCGATATTATTCGTCACCACTTCCTGCTTCTATCTTCACGATTGAAATTCAGATAGTAATTTAGTTCTACAGATTTGTTAAATAATGAGGAAGAAATGACTATAATTGTGTGTGATATTAAAAGCTTAAACGAAGAAATTGTTACATACTTCTTGTTTGTTGTTTTTTTTTATATTGGATACGTTAATTTCAGTTTACCTCACCTGATGATATATACTAAAAGCTTAAACGAAGAAATTGTTACATACTTGGTATTTGTTGTTTTTTTTATATTGGATACGTTAATTTCAGTTTACCTCACCTGATGATATATACTAAAAGCTTAAACGAAGAAATTGTTATATACTTGGTATTTGTTTTTTTTTTATATTGGATACGTTAATTTGCGTTTACCTCACCTGATGATATATACTAAAAGCTTGAACAAAGAAATTGTTACGTACTTGGTATTTGTTTTTTTTTTATAGAATACGTTAATTTGAGTTTACCTCACCTGATGATAAGCTGAAGGCAGTCTCTAAAAAGAGGGTCACCATATACCTACGATTTAAAACTGGTGGACATCAGCTTGATGGCCTCGTCAGATGCTTGTTGAAACTATTCATTTATGACGATACCGATATCTTTTCTCTGCGTGCGGAAATCCCCAAGGAACTCAAATCGCACATCATCTCGGGTCTCATATGTACGGTAGCCCATTAAACCAGACGTTGCTGAAAATATGCCACGGGTGTGTGGAACCTAAGATAGAAATACGCTTGTACGATACGACTACATACACAAAGCACAGCTAATAGAAGTTTCTATTCAGAGACAGCACTTTTCGCCGAAAACTTTGTTGATAGAAAACATTGTTTGTAGACATCTTGGTACATAGGAAGCACTGTACACAGAGATATCTCTTCATAGATAGCACTTCTTGCCTTAAACTTTTTTCATAGTAATTATAATACTTCTGTTTATCAAATCAACACAACAAAACATACTAACTTCATAATTTCAATTTAATCACGGCAATATTTATTGCCTCCAAAGTTGAAAATCAAACAAAAAATAAACAAGTTACCCTTTAAACTCAAATAATAACCGTCTACAAATAAAATGAAAAGTTGACGTTAATCACAATGAAATTCCGATATCTGGGCCGTCTCTTGAGATCCTTTGCAAACAGATGTATTTGTACAATATATAATGGACTGAGTTAGACCAAGTTGATCAAGTTCTAAGTTCCCCAAGGCGAAGAGATGAGATGTTGCTGGTGGAAATTGTTCAAGAGTTTGAATTTCAATTGATATTTGACTAATTATTGGGACGTTAGTAGTTGTACTGACGAATGAATCTACGTGTGATTCTCAGTGAGCAGTGTTCAGTGGGATGCTTTGAAAGTTAGGTACTAGCTCAGATGTTGCGAATTTAGTTATTGAAATCAAGTTGTCTGTTAGTACGCGTTTTAGGTGCCGTAGCTCAATAAAGTATGGTGTTCCTCTTAAAGCAATTAGCTCATCAATAATAATACCTAAATTTCATTTAAAAAATAATGCAGGCCAGAAGATGGGACGTGAAAGCCTCGTTAGCCGAGGAACGACATCTACTCCTTTGTCTGAGGTTGGTGGACTAAAGAAATAGAGAAAGAGAGGTGGAGACATTTGGGCGAAACCTTCACCCGGCAGTGGGCCAAAATAGGTCAAATAAAAAACGTTAATAACACCAAAACAAATTTGCCACAGAATCGCTGTTTAAAAGCCATTACAAAGTAACATAAAAAAACTGTTATAATCTACTGGAGTCCATTATCACTGTTTTATAACTGCGCGTGATAGCTCTTTTCCTTTAAGCGAACTTCAACTGAAGAATTATCATCCAAGAATTGAACAATTATACATAGATGTACATACATGTCGTATGATGAGCAACAAAACATAGAAAGCATGCGTCAATCGAATAATGTAAGTACAATACACAACAAGGGGAAATTGGATGTGACAAGGCTGGCATATCTCCATGGAAACGTCTCTGAGAATACTCATTGTGATACAGTTTTATGTGTGCTTTTTATATATGTATAACTTACACAAAAAACTTAAATAACAGGACATGTTTCAACATTAAAGGATTTTTTTTATGCAAAGTATGTAAGAGGGATCCCCCAGTTAGGGAATAAAACGACATTTTGGTCCTACAAAGCCACGAACAGCTTTTAGTATTATATTTAACTAGCTGTTGCCCACAGCTCCACCAGCGTGAACTTCTAATCCCGTTCACTCTACTGATCCTCTCCGGCAGCAAAATGGTATAAAGCCTATGACACTTAAAAATGTGATCTTCCAAAATCTCATGGGCTTAATTTCATTACTTTGTTAAGGGGAAAACCGGCTTTAGCCTCTTGTAGCCATTATGAATACAAGAGTTAGATATTCTTATTCATTTGCGTATGCATATTCCAGAGCTTTGATATAACATAATACACACCCACGTCCTGCAAACTATTTTCAGACACATACATGGAATGAGCCTATTTCTTTCTACCAGGTTCGATTTTCTGGTTCTATGTTGCTTTTGATCTTGTAACATCACGTCCCGAAATAGAGAAAACTGCAAAATGTTGTCCTTTGGTATTAGGAATACCGCTCATTATTTTTAAGTATTCGAATATTTTTGTAATCCGTGTTTATATTTTATTTATTTAGATACAATAACTCTGTCTGTCTGTCTGTTACGCTTAACCACTGAATCGATCATGTTAAAATTTGGTCCAGAGATGGACTAAAAGCTGGGGAATGTACATTCCAACCATTTATAGCGAAAAAGTGGTTAAAAGGGTTCAAATAGGGGTTGAAAATTTGTTAGTCGTTTTCAAAGATATGATGAACGGTGCGCAGATAGTTTAGAGCTTGAAAAAGGACAAGGTTTGGTTGTGATAAACAACGTTCACGTGGGTGGAACCACGGGCAACAGTTAGCTAAGTACATCGTTGCTGTGACGTCAATTTATGCAACATTGGATAAAATTAAACACAGTTTAGACGGTATCCCGTTAACGCTATAAAACATGCAAACTGATGAAAATGGATACAAAGCAATCCTTTGTTTGATCGTTTTGTAAATAGATTGTGTGCTGCGTTTGTATGTGGTGTTAGAATAATACGAGGTGCATTTAATGGTAGGTTATTTCTCACTTTATTTATTACGTATCTGTATTGGTGACCCTCTTTCCTGGGACTTTGACTTCAGCTTACCATTAGGTGACGTGTAGACATACTGACGTATGTACATAAATAAAATTGAAGATTTTAAAATATTTTCGAAGTTTTCAATTTTATTAATATACAAACAACTTACAGTTTGCATGTTTTATGGCTCGTTCCTGGGGCAAAGGCTGGCTCGTTCCTGGGGCAAAGGATGGCCATTGCAATTCAACGAGGCAACGCGGCCAGCATCGTAGGCACCTTTGCGCCGGGAACGATACGGGGTGGGTTATTTGACACGACATGAGTTTTGTGTCTAGTATATAAAAAAAAATTAACAACTTACACTCTAAGATGAAAATGAAAACTCGGTACTCTTTTCAAAAGCTAACTAACAACCTGCAGCCAGTTCTTAGGGTATCTAAGGGTAGTTGGTGTCATATATCAATAGTACATTCAGTAATATTATATTGACATACTATGTAGTTTATGTATATATTTCAAATTTGACTAATATATGTGTATAACTTGCTTATATATCTGATTTATAATTCATTGTTCAGTTCATCCGTACTAATATTATAAATAGGAAAGTATTTGTGTGTCGGTCTTTCACGGCTTAACCACTGAACCGATTTGGATGAAATTAGGTATAGTGATAGATAAGAACTTCAGAAAGGACATAGGCTATGTTTGGTAGTGATAACCGACATCCACGCGGACGGAGCCACGGACAAAATCTAATTATATATAAGACATGTAATACTTTTTTATCATGTAATACTTTTATATATCTTACATTTTAAATACATTAGTTATCCTTTTACAAAGAATGAACTCTAACCAGTGGCCATGAGCCACCATAAACTTTCAGCAGAAAGAGTCGTATACAACGACCGCCATAAATCGTTTATGTCCTTAAAAAATACGACAGTCATGACCCAAAATATATTCATATCATCGCAAAAACAGTAAAAGTTAAAGCAGAACAATAAAATGGATAGTTTTATCGTGGTTTTATATCGATGACAGGTGAGCCTCGAAGATGCTGGTACGTTTTATCGTCTTGAACTGAATTCCATACAACAAAGGATTCTGGAGATATAAATATGAATACCAAAGCTTACAATGACAAATATTGATTTCAATGTATCAGAAATGTTGGAATTCAAAAGACGACGTGTTTTAGTTTTCTATGATCATTTAATATTTTTCAGTATAGGAAAAAAAAATTTCACAATTATTGGGAGACAGCTCTGTCAGTAAATTATGTAATTTAATTTGTTGGTAGGTTTGGATTTAAGTACGCTACTGAAGCGGAAGACGGAGGATCAGGAGTAATGTCGCACATTGAGAGAGGCCTATGACCAGTGGTGGATTGCAAAAGACTAATTGATTGACTGAATAAAGTGTATGGGAAGTGAAATTTAAGATGTGCATTATGTTTTTACGGCATTAATAATTCAAAATTGTTAACCATAGCCTAGTTAGATTTTGCATAATAAATAAAAATATTATGATCATAATTTTATAAGTTTGACGGCGCGTTATAATTATTGTGTGATTAGGGTGAATGAAATTCACTCTGGCGTAATGCAAGACTCTAGTGCTCTATGGTCGAGTGTGACGTCATTCGTTCATTCGGTCAATTTGAGTTTGACAGATCATTGACTTTGGTGGGGCGCGCGGCGAATCGTGATCAGTATCGCCGTGAAGCTCGACCGAGCACTACGTGTCTAGCAGAACGCTCCTAGTTCGGTTGAATATACTTGGTTATAGATCGCGAGTGTGTCTGTAAAATGTGTAGTCAGTGATTGATGTAATTGAAATATGGTGATTCGTGTCTTAGGTTGTCCTATCTCCTCGCCCGTAAAATCCACGCAGACTGTAAGTGCAAGCTTACAATGGGCTACTAAGAGGCCCCAGACCCGAAGTAAACCCCATGCGCCTTCATCAGAAGTGGGATACCAGGGCAACAAGCTGAGGAGAATAGCAGTGGCAACCAAAAGACTCGCTAGTCGGGTTTACATGAAATAACGTGAAACTGTGACTGTCCTGATTGTCGGCTGCATCCCGATTACAAGACCCGGTGAGCCCGTTCCTTTTTATTTCGTAGACAGTGTGTGCTTGCTTATTTTTAAAAACAAGTGGTATAGCCAAATAATTTCCTGGTAGCGGAATATCGCATTCCACCCTCCAGGTAAAGATATTGTTGTAAAGGTATTACTCGTGGGTACAAATTCGTGTTTGAATAAAAAGTCTCGTCCTATTTCTACTATTCCATGTAGTGCCAGAAGAGACGATAGCAGTTCTGGCAATCCGTGAGCAGAGGTTTATGAGGTATCGGAGTTTGCACCTAATTATATAGTGGCTAAGTCATATTGTCATTACACGAGAAAGTTTCGAAATATCCCTAATATCTAACTATGCTAATTTCTATACTATCTGTAGCTTTTAATACGGTGAGAAGACTTATTCGAATTGAGTAGGGTACGCTGCAAAAGGTTACTGTGATTGCTTAGATTAGCTTGGAATGCGGTGACGCAATCAGTACGTACAAGAAGTGAGAACGATAATTTTTAACGAACTACCCTATATTAACATCAGTGAGTTCTTTATTGTCAGTACGCAGATGCCATGTCACCATAGTGCAAAGGCTCGTGTTAAATCGTCTTCCATTGAGTGGGAGGGTAGTGAGACAAAAGGAACCAGTTCTCGATTTAATCTTTTTATTTAAGTGACATAATTTACGTAAAAGTGAGTAGTTTGCAGTAAAAACTAACGAAGGACGATTCTGATTATATCACGATGTAAAACGTGTTGGTTTTTGCGTTTGCTTTTTTGGTTTCGATATCTTTTCGGTAGCAGGTACTGACCCGGTGTGTCTTGTCTTGAGATGTTTAGGTCCCTCGGAGTACTCAAGCTGTGTTTAAATGTTGGTGGACAGATAGGTGAATGTAGCTGTACGGTGTAAGATATAGCTTCCTATGAAGAAGGTTGAACTCTGTTAATAATCGCGTGCTGGCTTGTCAGTTTAATTTCTGTGATGCTGAGTAGCAAAGAGGAGCTATGCGGTATCAGCTCTAACGGGTTTTGTTCGTGTAATATTTCTCATTAGTGGGTAGTGGGTAGACTCACCGTGGTGTACTTCACTTTGAGGCCACACTATTGTGTAGGTACCTAGGTAGAAAAGGCGTGGCGGATACTTAGCAAGAATACACGAACCAACAGTTTGGTAACCAAATATTTCGGGTCGACTAAAGGAATAGTTCTCGTCGCCAAATTGGCGAATTGCGGCCGATAAACTGCCCCGAGTAGTCTCTCGTCTTAATGGGCGATTATATGATCTACATTCTGGTGAAAGCCTCTGTGGCGTGGCGGTGGTCGGTGCGGCTGCTGCGCGGGGGCTCGGTTTCGATCCCCGATCGGCGCGGGTGTTTGTGTGCTCGTATGAGTCTGCTGGCATTGGTCTGGTCTACGTGCTACGGAGGGCCCGTTGCGTCATATATCCCGGTTGTCATGCGAGCGTCTGTGGCGGTCGCTGCGGGTGATCGGAGCTCACAGGGGTCCGACTGGTGTAGCTGCAGAACTTCGGTGCGCCGCTTGGTTGTGGGGATCGGATGGCGGTCGCTTCGCGGGGTGTCTCGAGATCCAGTCGCGCCGCGTTTGTACTGGAGAGCCGAGACCGACTAGGGCGAGAAAAGGGTTCGGAGATTGACGATAGAATGAGTTGGAGTTGATTGCTAGGAGCGGCGGTTGCTGCTATTTATTTGTCATATACCCTCCATTATGATGAAGTGGAGTAAAGTGTGTAATTACGGGTCCACCACCACCAGGATGGCTACCAGCTGATTCCGCGTTGTCTGAGTGCTAACAAATTGACACTAGGTTATTAACTGTAGAAGGTTTCTGGTGGTAGGAAAACTGAACCCGACTCACTGCAATCACGGGCACAAGGTGAGGTGCGTAATGTTGAGGATTTCGTGTTGTTTGGGTTTTTTTAGTTAGACAAGATTCTTTAGTTAACTGTCTTTTATTCTAAGGTTGGGACAGTGTTTGCAATATTTTACAATAATCTTAAGGTAACTAGCTAGTGCTTGTGACTTGTGTGGCTGACATGTAAGAGCAGTATGGCGGACTCATTCCGGAAGCGGATACAAGATGGTATGCCGCTCGGGATGCGTTCTGAAGCGTTAACACGTAAATTTCAAACTGTTACGAAATTTCAGTCTAAATTGGGTCTAAGTACGAATCATTGCTCAGATGTCATAAGTTGACGTACAGACTATAATCAGATGAAGGGGGCTGTAATCCGTCACATCAGTAAGTGGTGTACAAGGAGTGAAAATAAAGTGCTTTGGTACTGTGTTCTCGGGTATGAGTGATAAATTCGTCACAAGCTGTGTGCCTTTGCTTTGAGATGTCTCATTTGGTGAAATTAGGACGTCTTTGATTTCAATACCCTCGCGTACCTAAGATTTAGGGAAAGATGTTCTATTAGCAAGTAATGTTTCATTGTTATCTCAAGTAACGGTTTCTCGTCGTACGTGGTCACATAGACGAAATTCTACATCGATCAATCAATCAACCAACTAGGCCACCATGGTCAACTGCTCGACGTGGGCCTCTCCCAATGTGCGCCATTTCGAAATACTACATGGATATGGGTTATCTTTGTTATATGATTAGAACAGGAGAAGACCTAAAGTTCCAGATACTGACAAGCATTGGCAGAGACATCCAGGTTGAGGATTACTACTTCAAACAGACGCGTGCTTGGGTGACTTCTCTTACTTTACAGGGTAGTATCGGTGTCATAGGGCTACTCTGTTTAATAGGCAATCAATGAGCTAGATGGAAATGACAGCTTCCCCGTAAGTGTGATAGATATGTTCGCTCCACAGCCGATCGTGTTGATCTAATAGTGACTTCGATGGATCGACACACGGATGATGGCCAGGGTGGTAGTGAAACCGTTCTATGTGGGAGGGCGGTGTGCTCCTCCGTGCGTCTTATTTCGCTCCATATTAATGATTGAGTGATGTAAAGTAACAGCGTAGATGTGCAATCCGTGCGACTCCGCCAATGGTCCGGGGAAGCGTAGTCGTGATTCGTGCCCTCGTTAATAGACAGGGTAATGGAGCGGTTACGAGAGCCTCTGCGAGAGAAGCGTCGGTGGCTTGGTGGTTGGGGGGTCGGCCTTGCGATCGAGGGGTCCCTGGTTCGAGTCCTGGCCGTTGCACAGCCGACGTGAGCCCACTCCTGGCACGGGCAGTTTGGCTTGGTTGGAGGGGTTAGAGGGAATATTAGTAATTTCGATGATTTTGGTTGCTAATATTCTTTTGAAACGAAGCGCGTATGGTAGTTTGGTACAGGAAAGCGAAGTGTAAAAAAATTGGCTCCTAACTAATTCTGAACCATAAGTTTGTTCTAATTAATCGGTTTCGAGTGTATGCGGATAGAGCACTAAATGGAGTATAGTCAGTGTTGGTTTATTGGTTTCCAGTCTTGCTTTACTTGCTACTACTACCTTTGGAAACCTATTCAAATAAAGCCTGGCCGCGGCTTGGGCTAGGATGTAGACGCTACTCGCTTCCAATATGGCGGATAGAGCTGGGACACATCGTGTTTGGGCAGACTTCAGTACATTTCATCTCCTAGCTTCGAACCCCAATGCCTCAATCCGATCTCGAGAGATTAGTCATACCACTGTAGTAGAAATTGACAACGAGCTGGCCGAGACGGCGGTCTATAATCAGAACGAAGGAAGAATTCACGACGACACATTCTCAGCGATTAATTCTCACATCATTACTACTAGTCCACCTTCCACAGATCTTGATGCATATTGTAAGTAGGTAGGTCCAGACTCACTTTCATGTTCGGACTGGCTCCTCGAGGGTCGATGTTCGAACTATGTATTGTTGCTAGCCTTGCAGGATAGTGTAGGTGTTTGTAGGGGCACCGAGTGATTGTACGTAGGTCTAGACTCACATTCATGTTTGGACTGGCTCCACGAGGGTCGATGTTCGAACTATGTAATGTTGCTAGCTTTGGAGGACAGTGTAGGTGGTTGTAGGGGCACCAAGGAGTGGTTGCCCGGCCCGACTGGTTTGCAGTCGTAGGGGCACCAATGAGTGGTTGCCCGGAGTCCGACTTGATTATGGTCGGAGGGGCACCAATGAGTGGTCGCCCGGGGTCCGACCGGTTTATGGTCGCAGGGGCACCAATGAGTGGTCGCCCGGGTTCCGACCGGTTTATGGTCGCAGGGGCACCAATGAGTGGTCGCCCGGGTTCCGACCGGTTTATGGTCGCGGGGGCACCAATGAGTGGTCGCCCGGGTTCCGACCGGTTTATGGTCGCAGGGGCACCAATGAGTGGTCGCCCGGGTTCCGACTGGTTTATGGTCGCAGGGGCACCAATGAGTGGTCGCCCAGGTTCCGACCGGTTTATGGTCGCAGGGGCACCAATGAGTGGTCGCCCGGTCCGACTAGTTCATAGTCGTAGGGGCACCAATGAGTGGCTGCCCGGTTCTGCTCGTTGTGGCCGAAGAACACCAACGAGAGATGTTAGGCCTGTGCGGCGATGGAAGTCAGTGATGGACGAGCGTGTCAGTGCGAGAAGAATTAAAGCCTCGTACATTTGTTCACAGACGGATCTCTGGCATTGGTCGCACGAGGACGAGCGACATGTCAGTCTGGCCGTGACGGCGCGTTATAATTATTGTGTGATTAGGGTGAATGAAATTCACTCTGGCGTAATGCAAGACTCTAGTGCTCTATGGTCGAGTGTGACGTCATTCGTTCATTCGGTCAATTTGAGTTTGACAGATCATTGACTTTGGTGGGGCGCGCGGCGAATCGTGATCAGTATCGCCGTGAAGCTCGACCGAGCACTACGTGTCTAGCAGAACGCTCCTAGTTCGGTTGAATATACTTGGTTATAGATCGCGAGTGTGTCTGTAAAATGTGTAGTCAGTGATTGATGTAATTGAAATATGGTGATTCGTGTCTTAGGTTGTCCTATCTCCTCGCCCGTAAAATCCACGCAGACTGTAAGTGCAAGCTTACAATGGGCTACTAAGAGGCCCCAGACCCGAAGTAAACCCCATGCGCCTTCAAGTTTAAAATTGAAATTTTTTTTTTGCAGTTAGTTTCCAATTTTGTATTTATTTATCTTTTAATAAAACAATGTGCTTGATATTGTTCATCTCTGACAATATAGTATCTACTTATGATAGTTGTCATTTCGAGTAAAAAATAACTCAATTTTTTTTTTCTCCATTTGAAATATTTCTAATTACTTTTATTGCGTAATATAAGGCCCAAATAATACGTATATATGGGTATCTGATTCGCGATTCTTATCAGGAAATGAGATAAAACAAATTGCTACCGAAACGAAGAAATATCACTGACTCATGATTACAGCAAGTGATTACACAAACTCTCTAGAGTATTTGATAACAAACAGTTCATTGCCGATATAATTTAACACCACTTACACAGAAATTGTAAATTATAATTAATTGTTAATTAAGAGAAAACGTGATCCATCGTCCTAGCAAACAGTATTTCAACATCCCAATATAATTTGCTAGCTCAATGTTTCTCGGAGGCGATATAATATAGTTCATCGAGTCGAACCTCCGTACTCCGCACCTTTAATTAATAATGCTTAGGCAGCTCTGTATCAGTAGATGGAGCCTTGTAAGTTAAAAGCTTAACTTGGCTTTATTATAACTGTTTTCATGTACTTAATACAGGTTCATTTCTTTTGTGACATTTTTCTATTGGCAGTGAGGCAATCGCTTCTTAAAATGGTTACAAATAATATACGCTGGTGTCATGCGGTAACCTAAGGCTGAACCACTTATGCTACCTGCCATGGGACCACCATTGCTACATTGTCCCTGAGATTATGCATTTAGCTAACGGGGTGAAGCATCTTATAATACCTGGCAGAGTTAGTTTTATCGAAAACTCATTTGGTTTTACCATGGATAAATTCACTATAGTAACTGTTACCTAATCACAGCATACATTTATACATAATATACTCACACCTTTAAATCAACGAAGGGTATTAAAGGGTATTAACTATGATTTTCAGTCTCTAGCGGGCACTTTGTCTAGGGCTTGTTGACAGTCGAATAGAGAATAGATCTATCCCTAACTCGCCTTTTACGATAACCACATTAAGAGCTGGGGTGGTTCTATTCTAGTCCACCGGGAATCGGCTACTCCACCTAATTATAGGTAATTATTATGATTATTGTCTATGTCTGGTTTGGTTAACGTGTGGCAGCAGTAAATAGTAGTTACTGAGATAAATCTGACGCCTTTGACATCGCTTTGTGGCCTATTGATTCATGTAATTGTTTGAGGTCATTCATCAACTCGCTTATCTGGAACTTGCGAGCGCGCACGTTTGGCACCTTCCGATTTATTTATTTTTTTCGTTAAATCACGCGTCATTTATTGTTTACTTGTTGTTATTTCTTATTGTACCTTCTTGTTGTGCTTCTTACTGTTTGTTTTCTGGATGTTTTTTTGTGTAAAAAGTCTGTATTATTAAAGGAAGTTATTTGTTATTATTAACTGGCTATTTTCTCGCAGATGGCATTCCGAATTTAATTTTTATGGCATTGTAAAAATTTAATTTGTTTTTAGGCATATAATGTTATAATATACTTAAGTGATTTGAGTCGTAAAATAAAATACAAGTTTATGATATAATTTAAACTATTCGCTGTCGTACTAGCTAAAACAAAATCCTGTTTCTGATGTTAATCAACAAGTCACAAATAGGTATAGCTCTCGACATATATCTTGACCCCGAGTGGCGAGGGAAATGAGGCATTAGTCTGCGCGGATTGCCAATAGTCCTTTGTTATTTAATTTCACCTTTGCCTTAACGTTAGATAACTGCGAAAATATGAAATAAATATGATACCTCTTTTAGCCACATAATTGACATTTTGTATAACACTGTCCCTGAGTTGAGTAGTGAAACTGTTAAATAAATCAAATATATTAAAACAGAATCAGTGTCTAGGCCTCCGGTTCTACATCACAACACGATAAAATAAAACACGCCACTTAAATATAAATTGAATAAAGATATTAGGAATTGTTCTCAGAGAAGCTGAATGCCAGAAAATTTACTCTGCAACGGTCCAACGAAGTCAAATTGTTAGAACGTGGTACCAACTGAAATTTATAGGCTTTGCTATTGGTCGATTACTCTTGCAAAGCTTCGAGAAGTCAGCCGTAGACTTTTATGAAGTCTTTTAAAATCTTATTGCAGCAGAAGACATTAGGTCTTATGGGGAAATGTGAGACAATTTTTATTTTAAGGACTTACTCTAGACTAAAATTACATTATTGCGACTGGATTTTATGTTAAAAGGCAGTTGTAACGGCTTTCCAAGATATTTAAATCTGAAAGTATATACCTATATATTTTTATTGGGATATCAGGTTTATGTAGGAATGTATAAAATAACCTTCAGGAGTAGGATTTTGAAGGTAGAACCGGGAATGAAAATCCATAAAAAGATACGGATTTAAATAAAGTAAGGAACTTTGAATATGTTTTGAATATAATATTTTTTTATTTCCTTCTTTTCTTTATTTCTTACTAGGTGTTGCCTGAGGATAGGTAACCCGTTTGGAATCCTGATCCTGTGCCAGACCCATGCGATAAGACCCCAGGATTTCATGAATAAAACGTAGTCTACTATTTCGGACTAAAATCTATCCTTATACTTAATTTCATCCAGCTCTGTTCAGCCATTTATTGAAAAGTGATCAACAACAAACTTTTACCTTTTATAACAGTCCTATCAAAAAAGAAGAAAAAGACCTATCAATGTATTAGTATCACAATTTGAATATTTCAATCGAGTTCAATGTTATCCCACGTAGCAGTTTACTTAACCCTATAATTACAAATCTAATGACTTTTTTAATAGCCCAAACTTGTGACAATACAACATAATAAACGTGTGCTCATGTCAAATAAAATATGCCTTGGAGCATAACAATTTAATTCATTTAACCGTCTATCGCTCGTAGTCTCGTAGACGACTAATATGAACGGATAAGCGATTCGTAATCGCGACCACACGCGTTCAAAACAGAAACATACGGGAGTATATTCTGTTAGAAAACAAGCGGTTTGACTATACCTGGTACATCCACTTGCGTATTAGAAATAAAGAGTAAATCAAACAATATCCCACAAGTTACTTATTCTTTTATCTCTAGTGCCCTGATTAAAGATTTGATAATGTTGATTATGATTTCCAAATTTGAGTAATTTGAAATATAAAATTGACAGATAATTTAAGTTCAAGGTTCAACCTATTTCTTCTTATTAAAAGACAGGGCGTATGTAGGGTAGATATATCAAATATAGAACAAATTATTCGATTCTATTACCTACGAGAGACCGAAAAAATGTTTCATAAAAATATGGATGCTTCTGCATTTCACATTGGAAATACTCAAACTTAAGTTACGTACTATTATTTATCTATTCTGTGCTTAAGTGAAATGTTTCATAGGTATATGCTTATTAATTAACAAGGTAGGAGCTTTCATCTGCTCTCCATTATATTCTATACCCCATATATTAAGTATTATTTAATTGAACTATTAAACAAGTATAAATGTCGATTTTGATGAACGTCTTGAAATATTAAATACATCCGTATGTTTCTACAACTGTAATTAAAAGCGATCTAATCTCTTAGTTGCATTACACACAGTGGTTTAATATAAACTTAATCCTATGCTAATATTACTTTATTTTTTACAAGATAATATTATTACTTACATTCATTTATTTAAAGGAGATAGAAGATTATGACTGCGAGCATTGAACCGGTATTAATTTGATTGAAATTGCTTCTTATATAATAAAGATAGTAAATAATGGGATTTTGCATTTAAATTTGAACCCACACGACGTTTGAACGACAAATTTTGTTTTTTTTTTTTTTTTTTTTATGCCACTTAGGCGGTAGACAAGCACACGGCCCACTTGATGGGAAGTGGTTACCGTGGCCTATGGACGTTTGCAACACCAGGGGCGTCACAATCGTGCTACCGACCCTGTAGATACCTTCTAATACCCTTCTTGAAGAACCCCATATTGTAGTCGCTTGGGAAAACCACGGCAGGAAGTTCATTCCACAACCTGAGCGTGCGTGGGATGAAGTTCCTTTCAAAACGCACGGTGCGTACCATTTCCGGTCGCAGTGTGTGAGGATGAATTCCCTGCCTATGGCGAGTGGTGCGATGATAGAATGCAGCGGTGGGCATCATGTCAAACAATTCATCTGAGCACAAACCATTGTATAGGCGGTAGAACACACACAGCGAGGCAAAGTCTCTTCTGAGGCTGAGAGGTTCCACATCGCCTGTGAGTATGGGATTGTCGACGAGCCTCAACGCCCGTCTTTGCAATGAGTCGAAGGGGCCAAGCTGGTATGCAGGCGCTCCGGCAAAAAGGTGACAGCAGTACTCCATGTGGGGCCGAATTTGTGCCTTATAAAGCAGAAGTCGTTGCCCCGCAGTGAAGTACTGCTTCGCCCTGTTGAGCACTCCAAGTTTCTTTGAGGCCAGCTTGACCTTGTCCTCCAAATGGTTGCGGAACTGAACGTCGCTTGAGATGTCGACACCTAGGATCCCAATACTCGAAGAGATTGAAAGTGGTGTGCCCAGGAATTGCGGCGCTACAATAAATGGGGTTTTCTTAGCGGTGAATACACATACTTGTGTCTTAGTGGGGTTAAATTGAACTAGGTTAAGTCGACCCCAATCGGATACTCCCGAGAGAGTAGTCTCGATTTCAGACACAAGTTGTTCGCGTCTCTTCTCCACCTCGAATTGAGGGATATTTGCACGACCCGTGTAACACGTATCCCCGGTACTGTCGTCCGCATAGCAATGAATAGATCCATCAGACAGCATGTCATTGATATGCAGCAGAAACAGCGTCGGGGACAACACGGAGCCTTGTGGGACACCAGCGTTTATGTCAATGCGGTCCGAGCAGCTGCCATCGACGACGGCTTGGATACATCTGTTGGACAAAAAGCTGGCAATCCATTCGCAAAGTCCCTCGGGGAGTCCGTAGCGTGGCAACTTCGAAAGAAGACCTCTGTGCCAGACCCGGTCAAAGGCCTTTGCTATATCGAGGCTGACCGCTAGTGCCTCGCCCCGACTCTCGATAGCTTGCGCCCATCGGTGTGTGAGATACACAAGAAGGTCACCAGTGGAGCGACGGTGGCGAAAGCCATACTGTCGGTCGCTCAGTAGGTCGTTTCCCTCAAGGTATCCCAGGAGCTGTGCGTTAATCACACGCTCCATTACCTTCGAGAGAAGGGAGGTTATAGCAATAGGCCTGTAATTGGACGGGTCTGTCCTGTCGCCTTTCTTAGGCACAGGATGCACGAATGCAGTCTTCCACGAGGCTGGGACTTGTCTCGTGGAGTAAGAGAGCGCGAAAAGCCGTGTAAGTACTGGGCACAATTCGGGGGCACAGTGCTTGAGCACCATCGCCGGTATACCATCCGGCCCACTCGACTTCCGAACATCCAGGGACTTGAGTTCCCGCCGAACCACCCGTTGCGTGATTTTAATTTCAGACATGAAAGTACCACAGTCGGAGACAATAGGTGGCTCGGCATTCCCGTCGTTCATCGTCGAGTTTGACGCAAAGAGATTACCTAAAAGATCGGCTTTCTCCTTAGCGCCATGAGCTAGGCTACCGTCGGGTTTTTGCAGCGGCGGAAGGCAGGAATGGCAGAAGTTTCCCTCGGCAGCTTTGGCGAGTGACCAAAATGCTCGACTACCGGATGGGTAACGAGTAAGCCGCTCGCCAATTCCACCGATGAACTCAAACTTCGCCCTGGCAGTAGCTTTTTTACTGGACCTCGAGGCGGCATTCAATTTCCGCTTCACTTCAGCTATGTTAGGATCCTTATTGGCAAGTGCCGAGGTCCAAGCCTTATATGCAGATTGCTTGTTTTGCGGGCATTGTCACTAGCATTGCACTTTTTATAAAGTCTACAATTCAATGACGTAATATAGCACTTGCTCTGTTTTCTCCATAAAGTAGATACACTTGCTACGCTGTAACTGAAGGGCTATAGTTTGGTTTTACATACAATTATTAAGTGCAATACATTAGTGGTTGCATCTTACTGGTAACACAATTTGTGAACATAGTGTTTGTACTTAGTGGTAATTGAAAAAGGGAGCAGGTTTTTTTTTTCTGTAGTCGCCTACTACTACAACCACAGGAAGATATGAGGTGGGCCTTTTTCTGCTTCACCGGGAACCAACACAGCAAATTAGTTTTACATTTATTTTAATTATAGGTTTTCATAAAATATCACTTAATCTAATTTTAAATATGTTTAAGCATTCTCTTTTATCTCTTTTCCTAAAATCCTATTTTTATTGTAGCATTGGCATATTAATCACCATAATTATTGCCGTCTTTACCTAATTTACGGTTACGCTTTCATTACCCTTTTATTCGAAGACATGAAGCATTTTTTCATCTCTTGTAAAGTCAACTTGACTTGACTTTATTGATTCTTCTTATATACAATTCACGCTCATTTGAACACAGTTCAAGCGTTCAATGAGCGTGATTCTGCCGATACCAGGCACGCGTCTTGTATAGATTTCACCCTTTGCTCAAAATTTCATTATTCATGGTTTATGTTTTTGTCATAATATACTTTATATCATTTTTTAACTTACCTACGTATATAGATACAGTAACACCTCGTTTCCAGTGGGGTAAGCAGAGAATACATGTTTCCACCTGCTTCGATTCAGGCATATAGGTATCTTTCGCTTCTTCTAATACTACGATTGTTTTCACATCTGCTTATCCATACATACATGCCATAGTTAAACTGATTTTATTTACATCCATATTATAAATCAAGTTTGGTTGCATGTAGGAGATTGTATCTCAGTGATGTTATTAAGGCTATTATTTATATGTGAGCTGAATGTGCATAGCCTTACATCGGTATTGTTTCCTCTGAAGGTTCTGACTGAACTCTAGCTTGCCTTAATTGGTTGAACCGGAATCGAAATCATTATTCCTTTTATATTCGCAAAACCCTTCGACGATTTAAAAATATAAGCAGCAAGAAAGTAGACTGTAAAAATGTAAATTTCAATCTAAGTACAAGACAATGTATTTTTACTGGTTGGAATTTTTCTATTATTTCCTTCTTAGCGTTAGTAGGGGATTCTGTTGAGTGCCTTTGTTATTTTTCATGTTGCATTCTTGTTCTGCTTATTTTAAAAATAAACAGTGCAAGGCTATATTTATTTAGATGTTTTGCCTCGTTTAATAAAAAAAAATACGAACTAAATTAACTATTTCCATTGGTATTTTGTTATTTTCCTGAAAGCATAAAATAAATATTCTTTCAGCATCCCTATCATGTCGAGATAACCAAATTAACTTTAAATTAGTTGTGAGAGTTGACGCGAATTTTTACTTTGAAACGTTGACAGCGCTATCTTTTGTAATCTTTTCTTTCTTTGTTGGGGTTTTGTTGATATTTTGTAATGAAATAAAAATTATTCTTTTAATTTTTATCTTCTTTTAAGCATCTAGTTGAATTTAATTTCTGTAATCTATAAATGAACTAAGATATAGAAAGAATATATAAATTTATTACATATTGAAGTTAGAATTTATTTCCCTCATTTCCCTTTCTTTCTATTCACACACATTGCTATTACAATCTTTTAACTAATTGCGTTTTTCTGTTTCTTTTCAAACCATAAAACTTCCTATATGTCTTTAAACACAATGAAAATGCAAAATTAATCACGAACTTGAACTAAAGCCTTCTCAAAAAACAACAATTTCCCTCGACCTTCATTTTACAGACACAATGAACTATTTTTAACCTCATTTGTGTCATTGTTGTCTACTTTAATGAAAAGAGGCTCTATGAGGTCCCACGTCTTGAAAATGAATAGCTTTTAAACTAATGACTTGCGACCTTGATTGCTACCGGCCCAGATACAGTTGCTTTTGATTTAAATCTTACATCCCTTTTATACAGGGAACTCCCATTTTATAAGCTTTGTGTTCACAACAAGGTAAAGGTTGTATTATTTGAATTAAATCTTGAAGCATTTTTCATGTTAAATGTTTAAATCGAATAAAGAGAAAAAATTAAGCTATAGCTATATAAGCTGCCTGACCTAGCCCTAGCCAATTCAAATTTCACCTTCTATATGATCTGTCTTTGAGGCGACAGTGGAAAGTGTATTATAGACGGCACTAATATTATAATCTAAGAATGGGCAAAGAGGTGAAGGCAGAAGTATTATTAGAAATTTTTAAAGATGACAATCTGAGAGAACAATTTCTGGAGTACTGCACCCATATAGTTAAAAATTGTATGGCGAGGAACAGAGACGGGTGACGTGTTGGACGCCGTATGATAAGCGCGCTGCGCTGCCAGCATACGGCGGTTCCAGCACGTCACCGAAAACGACGTCGTTCTAGGAAGGGTGCAGTACTCCGTAGTAACCGTAGTAACCGAGTACAAATTAATTATGAAATTTTAAATACTGTGAATTTTACATTATTGTGGGTTTTATTTTATCTTATTTTATTTCAATTATTAATTTATATTTCAATGTAATTATGGTTTTAAATTTGAATTGTATTATTTATTGTAAGTGTGAAATTTTAATTGTAAATTTAGTTGTATATAAATGTATTTTAACTGTATATCTCAGCTGCACTTATTGGATTTTCACCGCTTATTAATTATTTCAATTGTATTTAACTGTATTTTAAACCGAATTGTATTTATTTTTTGAGTTTTAATTTTATTTTAACTATTTAATTGTTTTAATTGTATATTTTAAACCGAATTTTAATTGTATTTTATTGAATTTTAATTGTATTTTAATTATTGTATTTGTCTTTTAACCCTATATTTTAAACCAATTGTAATCGCATTTTAATTATTGTATTAGATTTAAACACTGTACTCAACAAATGTAATATCTCAAATAAAGAATGAAACCCCCAAAAAAGGGGAACTGTACCATTATCAATTGCAACACATCAGAATAGATAGATCAAGCCTTTGTTTTGCAAGGGAGTGTATGAGAATAGGTCCAGCTTCGCGGGCCACCCCACTGCGGGTGGACTGGTAGGCCCACTAGGCACACACCTAACACAAAAAAAAAATAAAAAAAATATTATAATCTAGCTCAAAATATCTAGTTTTTGTAAATTCCAATAGTCTAAACATCTTAGTAACTTCGTTAGAAAAATAGATCAGATGGAATACCGAATACGACATATATATATAGTGTCTACCTAAGGTATCGTAGCTATGATTGAGTCAGTCATAATTTGTGTTGGAGCTTAGAATTTATTCCAGATTTAACAGTAGGTCAGAATCTATCAAAAAATAAATAAATAGGGAATTAGGTTCGAAAATCGGCTGTTTTAAACTGGCATATGTATTTCAAATTTATACAACTTTATCTATGTTTAGAAATATTTCTCTCTTGTAAGAGTTGAAAAAAGATTAGAACCTGATATAATATAAATATGCTTAAAAACAGTTTACTGCCGATTTCGAAACGCACAATTAAACAAACCCTCATCTATCAAAAACAAATACAATTTAACCAAACCGTGAGGAAACAGTAAAAAACCGTAAAACACCGCGAACGCAGCTGATATTGCGAAAAAAATCAATGACCCGAGTTGATATTTCGCAACCGAAGCAGGCAATAAGTTTGCGCTGAACGCCTTTGGAGTAATATTTAACTAGAAGAGCTACCAATAATATTTTAGTTGTATATTTTAATTCTGTATTATTCATACCAATTTATGATAATATACACCGTTGATTCAATTGACAGAATAAGTGGATTTTGCAAAGTTATTCAGTTGCAAATATCAATCTATTTCACTTACTGCTTGATATAGTAGGCCCCCAATATGGTCCGTAGCACCTTCCATAACAATAAATAAAAATTTACAAGAAACATACTGGCGAGCAACATTTAATTCATCTCTCTCAACTGTAAGCAAATTGAATCTTCTATGAAAATAACAGTTCAGAATTCATTTAAGCAACATAGACTTATATAGACAAGACTATGCTCTTTGCGAGGTCGTGTACTTGGACGTAATTTTAGAAGGTTCAGTGCAAATTTTATATTTATATGCTAAGTATTTTAAATTTAAACTCTTGAACACACCATTTTTAACGAGATTACTGATCTTATTTTAGAATTTCATGAGCACTTGTAAGCTTTAGCGTTTCATTCCGATCAATGTAAGTTGATGAAAAGTCAGATAGTTTAAAATGAAGAAGAAACACCAATAATGGATTGGTTGATTGCTGCAATAATTATTGAGATTCTTAAAGATAATTCTTAAATAGCCTTAAATAGAATCTGTGTATCTATGAGGTTCTGCTCTTCTAGGACTTTTTGCTAAATGTTTGTGAAAAACATAATACTTTTATAAAAGTAATCATACAATACACTGGTTTGAACAGCTGCAAGACGTTAAAAATACAACGAACATACAGTCTAATTACTATGCCGATACAAAGTCGTAGTACTCTTGAGATCGGTCTCTTCAACACAACAAAACATCGGAATTATATACTCCCAAGAGTGGCACGTCCATTATCGTTTCGCAACGAGCTGTTTACTACCCTTTTTATATTGAACCGTAATAATAACATCGAATAGGATCATTCGACCCATGTCACTTCCATTCTCTCTAACCCTACAATACCATAGTCGTGAAAATGATTTTTATTTCAATACGAATATACGAGATCCCGTATAAATCATCGGTTATACACGTTTTCTTGTCAAAACGGCGACAAGGGCCATTACTGTGTGAGTTGAGAGATTTCTAATGATGGCACTACATAAGTTTGAGGGATATGAAGTTAAAATTTATTAGGCGTTATGCGCACATGCACAACCAATACAATAGTTTAGTCCTCTAAAACTAAGGAAATAAGCTAAACTTCTCAATATGTCATATTTGCTTAATGAAGCTTTTTAAACCTAGATTCATATCAATCTAGATACGGTTCAAGCCACAGTAGAGTAAAAAAAACTGAACTGATCTATTAAGCACTTTGAAGACGATAGCGAGTATTGATACTGAGACAAAATGCTATATATATATATATATATATATATATGCTATAGTTTTGTATATATAATGCATATATATATATATGTATATATATATATATATATATATATATATATATATATATATATATATATATATATATATATATATATATATGTATATAATGCAATATGCTATAGTTTTAGTATGCTATATACAGAATAATAATAATATATTACGAAAGTACTTATATTCAGCAAGAAATTAATGTTGTGGGTGATGATAACAGAAAAGAAATATACTTACATTATTATATCCTCACCAATTTGTCAATGATAAAAATATATACCATCTCTTACGATTATAATCGGTATTTGGAGTAAATAAAAAAAGTGCCATTCAGGTAGAAAAAGACAGGTTGAAAATATTTTTTAAATCACTATATAAAGTGTTGAGATATTTTTCATATTGCATCATCCATAAATCGAAACTCGAAGAAGTTTCAACTTTATAGTTTGAAACTTAGGTGTATGAATTCACTGTAATAGTTTTGTTTCTCGAACTAAAAGTTTATAGTAGAACAGTTAGTTGATCGAGTACATTAGCACTAGTTATATCTAAAAGATAAATATTATAGTCTCCAGAATACGCTCTTTTATTTTCATTCTGTACACCTAATATAATATACATACTACACTAAATACTGGTTAATTTAAATTATTAAAATTTACCGTTATTCGTTTTAGACCCGGACTGTATCCTGTAGTATCACATTTCTTTTCAAATTAGGCAGGACCCAAGAGAAAATTTTATGAATACAATTTCGCCCCATTCTGTTCCACTCGGGTCCGAAATAAATAATTTTCAAAATCGAATCGATATAGTTTTTTTTTATTTAGACTACTTTATAATTTATCCTTATGGGAGGTACTTCATACCCTGAGAAGTTTACTGTTGTGACGAAATAAATTGATCGTGCAGCCCAAAGATTTAAACATACAACGCTAGTTTTGCATCTAGAACTTGGTTATCTAAATTAAAAAAAAAATCTTCAATTTATTGACTGTATTCAACAATTAGTCAAAATTAAGGTTTTTTTAGTGTTGTGCATTCTGTTCTCTGAAATATTTGCTTTTTGTATTCTTTTTGTTATAAATAAAACCAACCATTTTCAGTTAACAGACTAAGATCTCTTATCTACTGTTATAACGGAAACCTTTTCCCTAAATCAGCTTTTACGATCTGCGTAGAACGATAAACAGCTGACACCTTTAGTGCTTTCCTTTACTCGCAGATCACTGAGTACACATTCATAAAGTTCAAAATACATTATTTATTTAATACCAACTCTCGCTTTTGGATTTATGTTAGGTGTTGATATAAATATCTTCTTCATCCTAGCGTTAATACCTTTCAACTTGTAGTCTGGGGTCCGCTTTTACCAATCTAATTGCAAAGTTGGCAGAATTTCGATATTTACCGTGAAACGACTGCCATCTATCAGCTTTGCAATTAGACCAGTTGTTGTATTTTTGAGGGCTCAAACTACCCGTAACGATAGTCATAGATGTTCGTATGGCAACCGAGACCAGTGGCTTAACGTGCTCTCCGAAGCACGACCAGAAAAATGCAGATATATATTCATGCATACAAATATTTGCATTGAGCGGGATCACGCCTCCTGCGTAGCGGCCACGTTCACTACCGCTACGCCACAGAGGCTGTCCTGACCACTGACCTGTGTTAATCCTGGTCATAGTGTTTTTTTTTTGTAGCATTTGGCATCCACATTTCGTCAACTATGTTTTTAGGTCCCCCGTAATAGACGAATCGAACGTAGTCATAGGCTGTATGTTACCACCTCGGGTGAAGAACAACCTTAGTTACTTTAAAAACCGGGATCCAAACTTTATTTAAATACATTAATCGTTTTGGTATTGAGAAACAGCTTCGTATTTTTTAACACTAATAAAATAAAGATTATATTTAGCAGGCAAAAGATTCAAAATCTAAACGACTTCAGGCCGAAAACTTGTTAATACGTTTGCAGAGGAACTTCACTTGTCAACTTATATGAGTGCTCTAACTTTCTTGATTGCTTCCAAGTTGTCGGCTAACAGGAAAAATATTACCAACTCGTTATTTACGTCAATGTCATCTTTTTTTTACATTCTCTCTTCTTATCCGCTGGTCTACAGTTCTTATAAATTTGCGTAGATTAAATCTGTGTACCAAGGCCTCTTGGGATTTGGTGATGCGGATGCGTTCAACCACATAGAAATGTGGATCGCCTGTCCTGGAGACCAGGGCAGGTTAGCGAGTAAATATATATATATATATAATAAGAGGCTAAACACCACAATGAGAGCACCAAGTCAGGGGAAACGTACTCACCAAATCGGAAAACTCGAACCCCTGGGTTATGGCGGCTGCTGCAGGCGCGTAGGCGGCTTCTCGTCAATCACTACACAAGAGCACTGCTGGTGAAAAGTCTCTGGAGAATCACTTGCTAGTCCTTATATAAACGGCACGTGGGCGCGTCGATCATCCGACGCTGATGAGACGCGATAAAAAGACTAGTCTTCTGACAGTGTGTCAGAACCAGGCATGAAGATATAGTCTATGCGATATTTATGATGAAAACTCGTCTAGAAGAGCCTAGAACGAAGCGTGAGCGCGGACGCAACAATACGTCATTTCGCGAACGAGACGCGACTGACTACGAGCGAGTCTTGCGCGCCGTGAGACAAAGTTGTACCAAAATGGTTACATACGAATCCCAAAGATGGCGCTAAATAGTGATGTGAGCGATGAATAAATAAATTTAATAATATTATAAAACGGCGTAAACATTCTCCCCGGCTTGGAAGTCCGTAGGAGTTTCAAAAATGAAAGAAAGACAAAGGTGCGGATATCTGATAGAATAGAAGTCTATATGGGTGAATATGATTATGGGGAAGATAAATAATACAAAGTACGTAACAACTGTGCTATAAACTAATGCGAAATAAATTAAATTACAAATTATTGCGAAGGTAAAGGACATAACTTTACGACTGGACGCTTAAAAGTTCCAGTAGTAGTACGAACTAAAGCGACTCGAGTGATACCATCTTTACCAGGGAATACTTGTTCAATAATGCCTGTCGGCCAACGTAGCGGCGGTGAATCATCTTGGTGAATGAGTACAAGTGTTCCTAGTTGAACGGGTACATCAGGAGTATTCCATTTTTGTCTCAATTGAAGAGTATGCAAGTAATCTACGTGCCACCTTTTCCAATAACTTTGAACCAAACTATCCAAAAGATTTTTCCTATTAGAGAGGCTTAAAGATTGATCGATATCACGAGCAGGCAAAGATTGTAAAGGTGTCGTATTTAAGAAATGAGCGGGTGTTAATATCGTGTGTGGCTGATCAGACAGCAAACACAGTGGACGCGAGTTTAGAAGACATTCAATTTGAGTTAAAACAGTAATTAATTCTTCATAGCACAGCAATTGTTGACCAATACAACGATATAAATGAGTTTTTACGCTTTTAATGTTACTTTCCCAAAGTCCACCCCAGTGGGGCGCGCGAGCAGGAATATATTTCCATTCAATTTTAGTTTGTGCTAATTCAGATTGAAAAGCGTCAGAGGTGTCTTTAGAAGACAGGAAAGTGTATAGTTCATCCAACTGTCGTTTGGCACCAACAAAATTTGTTCCATTATCGGAATACATACATGCGACTGGTCCGCGACGCGAGATAAAGCGTTTGAACGCAGCTAGGAAGGCATCAGATGAGAGATCAGAGACAAGCTCTATATGTACCGCCTTTGTGACTAGGCACACGAACAGACAGATGTACGCCTTCAGTGCGTGTTGGCCTCTGCGTCGAGCGAGAGTAATACGGATGGGACCAGCGTAGTCGACACCCGTGTGTGTGAAGGCTTTGGCTTCTTGTACACGAGCGGGAGGCAAGTCTGCCATCATAGGGGTAGGATGCGAAGGAGCTGTACGAAAACAGAAGTTACATTGACGGATGCGAGTCCTAATGATATTTCTGGCAGAAATGATCCAATAACGTTGGCGTAATAGCGACATAAGCAAATGCGAGCCAGTGTGGCAGTTGGAGCGGTGACAATCGTCAATTATAAGATCAATTAGATGATCGCGGCGGGGAAGTAAGACTGGGTGTCGATTTTCGAAAGGTATATTAGCGTTCTTCAATCGACCACCAACGCGAATTAATCCGTGGTCATCCACAAAAGGATCGAGTTTACGTAACGAGGTAGAAGGTAAGTTTCCTTTATTAATGTTTTTAATTTCGTCATTAAAATATTTTGATTGTAAAGCGCGAAGAATCGCGATCTCTGCGGCTTCAAGTTCCGAAACTTGAACCGAGGGCGAGCGAGGTAATTTCCGAGTGAAACGTAAAATATAAACGACAATGCGTAGCAATTTTTTCCAGGAGGAGACTCGGACGGCGAGCTCCAGAAGAGGCGACGACGAGGTTTCCAGATCGGATATAGTGGTAAGTGTAACCGAATTTTTGGTTTCAGGTATAGAACCTTCAACGCGAGACGGCTCAAACGGCGCGATCGGCCATTCAGCGATGGGACGACGGGTCCAAGGTGGACCTTGCCACCAAAGCGGGTGATTAATTAACTGCGAGGGTAAAATACCACGTGACACAATGTCACTAGGGTTCAATGCCCCATCAATGTGAAAGAAGCGGTCAGGAGACAGAAGTTCCTGAATTTTACAGACGCGGTTAGCAACGAATGTTTGCCACCGGTGCGGCGACGAATGGATCCACGACAGAGCGATGGTGGAATCCGAAAATGCGAATATATCGTCAATGGGATAGCGAGCATGAAAGACGTTATGAACTTGGTTAACAAGTTTAGCGAGAAGGAGCGCGGCACATAATTCGAGCCTTGCTAGCGAAATAGTTTTTAGCGGAGCTACTTTAGACTTTGAGCATACCAAATGAATGGATATGTCGCGATTAGGATGTGTTACATGTAAATAAATAACGCAGCCATAAGCTTTCATGCTAGCGTCTCCAAAGGCGAGCAGGTGTACAACACAGCCTGCAGCGATACCTAAGTGACGAGGTATTTGTAAAGTAGATAAAAGCGGTAATTCTTCTTTGAATTGACCGAAGCGATTAGTGATGGACTCTGGGGGCTCCTCATCCCAACCAATTTTGGCGAGCCAAAGTTCTTGTAATAAGAGCTTTGCATAAAGTATGACAGGAGCGACAAATCCCAATACGTCAAACAAGCGAGCGATGGTAGAAAGTATAGCGCGTTTAGTGTTGCCAGCGGATGATGCGGATGTAGAAAACGAAAACATATCTGTGGTAGGTAACCACTTTAAGCCTAATACCTTCAGCGTGTCACTATCGTCAGTGAATTCAATAGAAGCGCGATGAGACTCGGGCAAATGAGCGAGAAGTTCAGGCGAATTGCTTGCCCATTTGACAAGATTAAATCCGCCAGACTTAAATAGAGCAAGTAACTCATCTGCCAAGCAAATGCCCTCCTGGACAGAATGTACAGATGTCGTAAGATCATCCATATACAGTTCTCGAGTGGCGACCTCTGCAGCGAGAGGATAGCGAGCGCGTTCATCGTCAGCTAACTGACGGATTGTACGCATAGCCAAAAATGGACTAGACCGAAGACCGAATGCGACGGAATTAAATTGAAGTATACGGAGCGGTTCGATATCATTAAATCGATATAATATTTTTTGATATTTGCGGTCAGTTTCGGTTAGAAAAATTCGAAGATACATTTGCTGTATATCAGCGGTGATAGCAATTTTAAAATAGCGAAAATTTAAAAGAAGCGAGAATAAATCGGCCTGTAGATTTGGACCAGTGTGCAACAAATCGTTAAGCGATGTGCCGGTATCAGTTTTAGCGCTAGCGTCCAAAACGATGCGAGTTTTAGTTGTCGCCTTATCAGGTCGTACAACAGCATGATGCGGAATGAAATATCCATCAGTTAAAGCGGTAGGAGAATAAGGTATTTCGGACAAATAACCTTTATCTATATAATCAGCGATGACGTCATTATAAGCTTGACGTAAAGCGGGAAGAGCGTTAAATTTACGTTCGAGCGCTGAGAAGCGGCGCTGAGCGATAATAAAGGAATGACCTAAAGAGTTAGGATCGCCCTTAAAGGGCAGCGACACACTATAGCGACCACAAGACGTTCTTGTTACAGTAGCTGCGAAAAGTTTCTCACAGTCGTGATTTTCGGGACTTAGAATATTTATAGAAGGCACCTCTTCAAGCTCCCAGAACTTAGTTAAATCATAATCTAAATTGTTAATTAAAGGACCGAAGGACCAGACTACACCATCAGAGTTCAAAGCGGGTATCTCCCCCATAATAATGTAGCCAAGAGTAGTCTCGAGAGCGTGCAGTGCGGAGCGAGTGGTGTCCGAATAATCAGCTGACTGCGCGAGCGGCGGTATCACTTTACCTCCGCGTATAATGAAAGCGAACATCTGAACACCGAGAATCGCGTCAATGTTCCCAGGCGAGTTCCAACAGTCATCAGCGAGCGGTAAATTATTAAAATGATCCATAATGGATGCAGGTATAGAGCGAGTAGGTAGCTGATCAGTGATATGATCAACCACTAGCAACATCAAATTATATTGAGCGTCAGAAACGCGCGATTGAATCGTTAGCGAAACGTAACCTTTAATAGGCGCGGAGATCGATCCTACAGTTTTCAAGGACGAATTAACGAGCGGTTTAATATTTAATTTTAATTTATTGCAACATGCGAGCGTTATAATATTATTTTGCGAAGCGCAATCGATTAAACAGCGTATAGTAAAGCGTTGTCCATTATTAGGAACATATACTTGAGCGGTAGGCAAAACAATTGTTTTATTACATTTATTACGTGCGAGTTGATTACAAGAATGCAAAGTTATAGAACTAGTACATTCTTCGGCAGCACGCGAAGAATTCGCGGGCGGCGGCGGCGGCGCAAGCGATGGCTCTGTATGCGTGAGCATGCACACAGACGAGCGCTCGTCGGGTCGTGCGCGATCGGCGGTCGTGGCGGCAGTGACGTTAGCTGCGCGCGCAGCGGTAGCGGTCGGCCGATCCGACGGAAGGCGCCAATTCCGTTGGCTATCATTAGAATGCGAATCGTGTGGACGGTTATCAAAATGCAATAGCGAATGGTGTTTTTTATGACACTGTTTACAAACATTACGCGAGTTACAATTAAATGTATTATGTTGCGGACTAAAACAATTAATGCATAGTTTGTTATCTTTTATCAAATTATAGCGAGCCTTTACAGGCAATTTTTTAAATGCACCACATTCATATAAATGAACGTGTTGCGAAGTATTACAACAAATACAAGCGGGTTTATTATCGTTATTTTCGGTAATAGCGAATGTATGTGAATCTTTCGATGTCGCAGAGCGGCCAACAGAATTAGACCCTTGCGTTTTCGGAACGTTCTGTCGAGCAACAGTGGTACGTTCGAGAACTTTGATGTGATGACGAATATAGTCAACTAAATCGGTACTAGAGGGGACCTCTTTGTCGCGAACAGATAATTCAAAGTTTTTTACTATTTGAGAATCCAATTTTTTAATAGCTATATGCGTAAAAATAAAGTCATTTAAATCGTTAATATTTAACTGTTTTAAAGCGGACCAAGATGAATGAACGCGTTCGATAAAATTATTTAAATGTGCGGGCGTATCAGAGCAAGGTTTTACATCGAGAATGTTATTTAGGTACATAGATCCTAGCGAGCGTTTATCTTGGTATTTAGCGATTAAAGAATTCCAAATCGTGCGATAATTGGATTCGTTGGGAATAATTCCCGCGAAGACATTAAGGGCGTTCCCAGATAGTTTACCTACCAGGTACTGAACGCGTTGAGCGTCAGTCAGCTGTTTATTGTCATGGACGTTCGTTTTAAAGTTTTGATAAAAGAGTGGCCAGCTTTCTGGCTCACCAGCAAATCCCACTAGGTTCAGCGGGGCTAGGCGACAAGTATTAAAAGAGTCATATGTAGATTTATTACCCGCGGACACATCGTGACGAGGCAGTAAACCTGAGCGTGTATGTTGGACAAACGAATACAAAGATTCAAAGGCTTCCCAATTATTAAAATTAAGTTTATAATCGGGATCCTCTTCTAACAATAAGATGTTATGTTTATCGCAGAGGTCGTTGAATTGGCTATATAAGCCACTTATATTTGAAGAGGCGGCAAGGAACTCCTGCTTACTTCGCGTATCAATGTCGGCAGGCGACAATTTGGTAGCTGTCGTGTATAAAGCGTTCATACGCGCGAATATTGCCTCTTTTTTAGCGACGATAATTTTCAGTTCAGCTTCGGACGCCATTTTGAAAGCGAGCGAACGAAACTTTTGAGAAGCGAAGCGGCGACGTGTGCGTCTACCTACTTACATAAGACCAAAATGAAATTTGGAACAAAAAATTATGTACCTACCTAGCTAAATAGACAGGTATTATTGAACAAATATAACTGCAATGCAAACAATAGATGATAGAATAGGTAGCAATACGTAAATTTAGCGAGAGGAATGCGATAAGTATCGAATACTTGCGGAATAGTATGTACCTACCTACTACCTAGCAAATTATAGAAAATACGTAAGTAGCACAGCTATAACGCAAATATATTATAGAAATAGGTACGTATAGACTTACACAATTGGCGAATATGAACGAATAGTTAGATAGGTAACTAATAATAAATTGTAGAAACAATTTGCGATGCGAAGTGAGGTAAGTAGATACCTACCCACTTACCTATATATAAAATAGGTAAAATGCGTACAGAGAATAGCCGTTTTTATATGGATTAGCGAGATTATAGCCTTTATAGGTAAATTATAACTTCGACGATAGCAGAGAGCGTGTAGATAGGTATAGGTATCAAGGAACACCGGCCAAATCCGGTTCGAACTGGACCAAACTTTATGGTGATGCGGATGCGTTCAACCACATAGAAATGTGGATCGCCTGTCCTGGAGACCAGGGCAGGTTAGCGAGTAAATATATATATATATATAATAAGAGGCTAAACACCACAATGAGAGCACCAAGTCAGGGGAAACGTACTCACCAAATCGGAAAACTCGAACCCCTGGGTTATGGCGGCTGCTGCAGGCGCGTAGGCGGCTTCTCGTCAATCACTACACAAGAGCACTGCTGGTGAAAAGTCTCTGGAGAATCACTTGCTAGTCCTTATATAAACGGCACGTGGGCGCGTCGATCATCCGACGCTGATGAGACGCGATAAAAAGACTAGTCTTCTGACAGTGTGTCAGAACCAGGCATGAAGATATAGTCTATGCGATATTTATGATGAAAACTCGTCTAGAAGAGCCTAGAACGAAGCGTGAGCGCGGACGCAACAATACGTCATTTCGCGAACGAGACGCGACTGACTACGAGCGAGTCTTGCGCGCCGTGAGACAAAGTTGTACCAAAATGGTTACATACGAATCCCAAAGATGGCGCTAAATAGTGATGTGAGCGATGAATAAATAAATTTAATAATATTATAAAACGGCGTAAACAGGATTATTGTGTGGATCTTTGGACGTCTTATATTGACTTAAATTTTATTTATACGTTTTACTTAATTTTCATATTGCTTCTATATATTTATTTTTAATGTAGTGTAATAAATTATGAATTACTGGTACTGGTAATGGTAATAAAATGCATTAAAGTTGATTGTTTTTCTATTACTATAGTATGTGTTATAACTGTTAATTATCATATAAAATTATGATTATCTTGCATTTATAAGAGAAAGCAATTAGACCTTTCGCTTACTTGTGCTTGTAACACACAAAATGAAGTTATACACCTACCAGTAATGTTTAAATATACATAGGTACTATATCTATTTATTTAAATACAAGGTTTGTGTAATAAAATTTCCTGATGAATAAAGAATATTACTATTTTAGACTCCGTAAAGGATATCTATTAAAATATTCTATTTTATTTAAATTTTGTCCCACATTTAATAAAGTATTATTCCCTTTGTTTCAGGATGCGTCATTAGCCAGTCTTCGTAATGTAGTGTAAGTACCTCGGTTTATATGTTTTGACCCTAAACAATCAAACTGCAAGAGATAGTAGCTAGCTATTAGCAGGAAATTAAACTTTTGGGGCCATGATAAAGTTCAAAGAAGGTTCTGTATCATCACTGGTCAATTAATTGACCCGATTGATATGATGGAATTAATTTATCCTGTAGTGAATTAAAGTTTATTCGTATGTGTGAGTGGGACCGAAAATCATAGATTGCGAAATGTGGGTGCCAATACATCTTTACCAACTACTACCGTTTCTGAAATTATACCGTGATTCAGAAGAAACTAAACAAACTATTTCTCGTATTTCAATATTTGTTAAGGTTTTATAAATGTTCTTATAATATAATTATTAAAATCATCGTGTGTGTGGAATATTTGTGAAGTCAATGATAACGATGAACCACAATTTCAACAGTTTCTTTATCTATCGAACGAATCAAGATAACCATTTTATTTTTCGCAATACCATTATAGTTTTGTTACTTCTCAATAAATACATCTGATAAATAGGTTTGAGATCAAAATCACGATGTTAACTATATCAAAGCTGAACCGCAAGTGGCATCGTTAAACTTTTATTGGTCTATTACTGTTTTATAACAAAGAATATAGAGAGGAAGCCCACCTCCAATAAAATACGGGGCTCTGGTGTTTCTTGGCGTTTGTTAAAAACTTAAGCGATTGATGCTAGCTACCAACTTCATAATTAACTTAGCAGACTTATTGACCAAATTGCATTTAGTCTAAAAACTACCACTGAATTATAATTGTACCAGAATCTGTAAAAAAGTGCAATACTAAGGAAAGTAAATTAAAATGATATACCTAGATTTTAGCTAATATTATCATGTGTTTATCGGATAAACCTATTAATATATAATAATCGAACTTACAGCTCCAGAGCTGATAATAATTGCAATCAGATTTAGAGTTGATTATTATTTTAATAACAATATGTCTAGTATTGAACATAAATAGTGATTAAAAGTCGATTTCACTCCAACATTATAATTAAGTAATAATAAATCAAGTAGGTAGGCAAACACATAAAGCAAATGTATGTAGCCGTTTTATTCCGGGTCAAATCAAAATAATAAATGTCTCAAAAATGGCAGATCAGAAGCACCTCCAAACAATGTGTTCCCGGAATCCTTTATGACGACAGTAGAGGACGCTTGTGAGGTATATAAAAACAGAAACAAATGGCCGCGAAGAGTGTGAAAGAAAAAGAAAGGTACATGTATGTTAGATGTATGTTCGACTCTGACATGTTTAACTTTATCAGAACTTTGTTCAGGAGACACAAAGATTTTAATACAGACAACTTATCAATGCTCTATGTTGAATTTGACATAATTTTACAAAATACTATTGAGATCAAGTTTGAAGTTACGAAAGCTGAGCTGTTAAAACTAATTACAAATCTAAGATAAAAGCGTACACTATTCTCTAACGTAACGCCTGAAACTTACTCCAAACGTAAACAATCGCTCTTCTGTATAACTTCGTTTCCTTTGAGCGTAGTCCCTTTGTAAAACCAATTGAATTAAATAAATAAATATACACTTAAAAGGTTTGCTAATGAAATGTCGTGCTATATTAGGTGTTTAAGTGTATAACTACGATAAACAACTGTTTATGATGACTATAAGGGCAAGAAACAAATCAAGTGTTAGAAACAACGTAAGGAAAGCTAATAGCAAATACCATCGTTAGATAACCATATAAATAAACTATCCATTAAGTATCAAACAGAATTTGTTAAAGTGCTATGGAACTTTCTTGGTATGTTTATGTTATGTGAAAAGATGAGAGTATGAATGAAGACTTCAGAAGCAGAGACAGATAGGATATAGATGAAAGAATTACGCCGCAATTAATAATAAGAAGAACCCAATGCGAAAGGTAGGCCTGATTATTCAGACATTTCACCGAAATGTACAGACTAGAATTATTACTTATGTTGTATGAACCAACTGAACATGTACTTATGAACCAAATCCATAATTGAATAGATTAAACAATGATCATCGTTGGGAATACAAAAAATGAGTCAAAACATATGACTGGTATTAGACACGTGGTACTGGATGAGAATAGCTCTGTAACAGGTACCTACCCCAACAGTTTAATAAGGTTTATGAGGAAAAAATTTTTACTTTATTCTCCATTGCATAAAGTTTTAATTTGATTAAGTTTCACGAACAGTTCCTTCTTTTTATACTCCGAATCGGTTGTCATTGCGTTACCCTTCATCTCCATCGTCGATACGATCTTCTGTCAGGCGGAAGTACATTTTATTAATCGACGGCCTTTAGGTAGGGCAAATATTCATCTCGGTTTACCTTTTTATAGCTATATTTAGTGACTTTATGAAAAGAGCCAATTTAAAAACGTTTGAAATTCAATTTGCTATCTCATCTACTGACCCTTATTTTTACGGTATTATGTATCATTAAACTATTTTGGGAACGACTAGATCCTTTCCGAGGAGAAAGAGTGCCTCAGGGCCTCGTTCATCAATCAAGTCTGCAGGTTTGGTTGTTTCTCACCCCGAAGTTCATGTAGAATGCCCCTTCATCCAAGGGTTTTGATAGATTCCCTATCGTTGTATATACATACCATTACCGATACCCCCAACGTTTGGCCAACTATGATTTCCTGTCCTACGTAATAGGTGACGAGCAGATTGCCGGTAAGCAGGCACTTTTCCATGGGCTGTGGGTTGGAAAAAAGCGCCTATCCTTAAATCATCTTATAGGAGAAGCAACCCACGAAAAGAGATAGGGTCCTATTGTGCTCAATCGAGAACAAATACTATGCTAATAAGAGACTATTACTAAATAGTACATTTACACAGCAAAACACGTAAAAGCAATATCTTAATCTCTAGTTATCGTTCTATAAATTGTACCGTAATAAATGTTCCATTTAAAGTGTGATCCATTTTTTATTCATGGCAATGCTGAAAGTCAATTAAGTAAAATAGGTCAATGTGCCAGAGGTATGAAAGCCTTCGACGCCCCGCTAATTAAACACAATCATATTGCACACCGCCTCACAAAATTAAATGAGAAAATTGTGCAGGTGATAATTCCTTATATTGCTAAGGGTAAAAAGCAGCGAAATGTCTCTCTAGTGGTATAGCTACGTAAGGAGAAGACCGGAATTATATTAGACCAACTTAAAAATTTTACACCCGTCACCGGCAAATGCCACGTTGTGACGTACCATGATTGAATTTATTTCGTCGCGCATAATTTTCAATTTCCCATAACTCTAAAGTTATTAACTATAATTATGTAGTTTGAATCATTGTGTAGTTCTAATTGTAGTTTCTAATTTATGACAAAATGGAATCGATTAAAAAGTAATTCATATCTTAATACAGACATAGTGTTCAGTTGATTTCTGTATTACTCTTTTATAATCAGTTGTAAAAATCCACAATCATAAAGTAGGTTAGTTAATATATATATATATATATATATATATATATATATATATATATATATATATATATATATATATATATATATATATATATATAATAAATATATATAATCACGCCTTTATCCCCGGAGGGTTAGGCAGAGGTGAATTAACACCCATATTTCACCAATCTGTATTCGGTCCCACGTAATGAGCCTATTGCCGTATTCCGAGCACTATTGTTGACTCAAGCCATGCATCTGAGGCTGAGTCTGGGCTGTACATATCTGTCTGATGTTGAAGTTAATCAGCTCTATCCCTTAGTAGCCTTGTACGACACCGCGTGGGAAGAGAAGGGGTGGCCTAAATTCTACTCTGCCGGGAACCATGAAAGAATGTGTATCAAACACGAATGTGAGAGTCAGCGATATCGGAACTGCATAGTTCCCAGAGTCTAGTCCACGTATTTTTGTCGACATCGAAACCATTCTTTCTATTCGCGTTTATATCCCTAAATAACACACTTAATCTAATTATATATCAAAGTTTATCAAAATCTGAAGCAAATAATTCACAAAATAAATATCGATATTTTTTATTTCACTTCCCTAGTAGTTGGACGTAGGTCGAACCCTTTTATGTTCAGAGATTGCGACCGCAAAAATTGTTACCGCTATACACATACATTATGTTGAATACGGTAACTTAATTAAACTAATTAGTTGTGCATGATAAGATTAATTCGGTCCCCGGTGACCGAGGGTTTATTGTGCAAGGTTATAATTACTTTACTCGTATATTGTTCAGAGTTTTGCTTGGAGACGTTTTGATTTGTTGATAAGTATACTTGCATTAGTCATTCGTATTAGGGTGTTGGAAAAATGTGGAGCGAGTTTTTATTGCATGGCTCCTTGTTCTGGGTGACAAACCGTATCTTAACTACGCGTGTTCGTAAAAGCCAGAGACACATTTTAATTGATCTAGTTTTACACCGATTCTTTCTTCTATGTTAACTAATTGTACTCCATGGTCTTTTCATGTTACGACGTTTGAAGCTCGTTGTCACTGAATATTTCCCCTAGATCTTTTCTAATCGGTTTAGCTATTAAATTTCTGACAAAATGAATTATACTCATTAAGCGGACGTGTACCACATCACGGTGCACCATGGGCAAAGGGGATGGCAGCGCCTCTCACTCCCCGGGAAGAGAGCAGGCGGTAGGATTCTTCGTGAGAATTTTTGCACGAATAAAAAAGGCGATACGTGGGATCAAATACTTATGTTTCTCGTTTCTTGATGTTTTTATGTTCTTTAGTCTTATCATCGTTTATGTCATTCGGGCACTGGTTTGTGGGCTATTTTTCTCTCTATCAAGTGTAACCACTGCCTCTAATTTCGTAAAAATAGGGGCTTTAGGTGAATACGTAATAACATATAAAACAATCAACCGACATTCATAAGTATCCGTTTAATCATAGTGATAAATTCAACACTTCTTGACTAAACTATGCAATAATTTAAATTTAAAAAAATTAAATCACGTTATTGACATATTACATCGATTTAAAGATTGACGGTGGATCAACCAATTACAATAATTGCCTATTGAAGGCTCATTTTTTCTGTAATCGGTTTGTTTTATTGATGTTAACGATTAAATTATTCGATAGTCGGGTCATCGGGTCGACTCAGGCGCAAGGTCAGTAATCTTTCAAGTATAAATTCTTGAGTGTTTAACTAGGATTTGCGTTACAATTTTCTTTTAAATATTAATTAATTAAGTTAATTTTATGACAATAATTATATCTTTTAGAATGTCATCTAATGGTAAGGGAGTAAGTAAGGGTAAGCTATGCCCATGGATTCTAGAACTTACACAACTTAACTTTTTGTCGTAAATATATAAATTACTAGCTGTTGCCCGCGGCTCCGCCCGCGTGGATGTCGGTTATCGCTTAGTGTTGAGCCGACGCTATTGAGCATTAAATTCGCCTCTCTACTCAACTTTGTCCTCGACTATGTACTCACCTCTGTTCTCGACTTTATACTCGTCTCTATATTCGACTCTCTACTCGACTTTCTACTCGCCTCTATATTCGACTCTCTACTCGACTTTCTACTGACTTCTCTGTTCCCCTCTCTACTTGACTTTTACTCTTCTCTACATATACTCGCCTTTCCATTGGCCTCTCTAGGTACTTGCCCATCCATTCGATTCTCTTTTCGCCTCTCTCTCTCCCCACTCGCCTATTTACTCGCCTATCTACTCGCACCTCTACTCAATTCTCTATTCGATCTCTACTCGCCACTACATTCATCTTTCCACTCACCACTCTACTCAACCCTTTAATGCATTCTATTTGATTCTATACTCGCCTCTCCACTGGCTCTCTAGTCGCGTATCCACTCGCCCCTGTAGTCGACTCTACTCGACTTTCGATCTTTATACGCCTATCCACTCGTCCCTATAACAATCTCTACTCGCCTCTCCACTCGCTTCTATTTTTGGTTTGCTACTCGACTATGTCCGTTCCGAAGCTCTAATTCACCTTTGTACCAAATTTCAAAAGGACATCTTAAAAGAATTTATGCCATATTCCCCCCTTTTTTGTGCCATTGAAAAATGAGAAACTTTAATGCCGCCATAGCCCTATTCCCCTTCTATCCCTTTTTTCGCGATAAGGGGTAGCCCATATCCATTTCCAAGCTCTAATCCAGCTCTATACCAATTTCATCAAGGTATTTTCAAAATTGTCAAACTTACATACCCTAGCCCTATTCCACCACTTCAACTCCCTTTTTTGCAATAAAAGGTAGCCTATGTCCATTTTCGAGCTCTAATCCATCTCTGTACGAAATTTCATCAGAATATCTTCAAAAATGACAAACTTTCATACTAACTATCTAGTCCTTTTATTCCCCCCCCCCCCCCTTTTACCACATTAGTCACGGTAAAAGGTAGCATATGTCTGTTACCAAGCTCTAATTAGTCCCTGTGCCAAATTTCATCAGGATATCTTCAAAACTGACAAACTTTCATCCCTTATTACACCCCCCCCCCCCTATGCCTCCATTTTAGGTAGCCTATGTTCGTTCCTTAATCCATGTCTGTACCAAATATATCATCAGGATGTTTTCAAAACCGGCAAACTTTCATCCCCTATAACCCCCCTCTCTTAACCTCGTCTTTCGCGAGAAAACTTTCATCCCAAAGCCATATCTCCCCCCCCCCCCTCCTTCTACCCTTTTTTGCGATCAAAGGTAGCCTATGTCCGTTCCCAAGCTCTAAACTATCTCTGTAACAAATTTCATCAAGATTGGTTCAGTGGTTTAGGCGTGAAAGCGGAACATACAGACAGACAGACAGACAGAGTTACTTTCGCATTTATAATATTAGTATGGATACATAGAGATGTTGATTGCTTAGGAGTTAAGGAGTCAGTCATGTGATAGAGAAGTTTCAGGATTCCCAGGTTTGAATAATGGCCACTATACTATCGACGCGAAAATACCAAGAACACAACAATTTAACTTACCTGCAACTTACTAATAGTATTTCCGATATTAATCTAAATAAAATTAAAGGTAGAAGGGGAAAGAGCTTCGAAATGTTTAAAATAACTGTGTCAAGCCATATCAAACTTTGGTAAATACTGCTACCTATAGGTAAGAGTACCCTATATCTTTTTATGAAGGCACTTAGAACCACCACGATTTCTGCTTAAATTGCTTCAAAATAACGTTTGAATCGTATTGCAATCTCTGCTGTGTGGAAAATGGTATTGCAAACTTTGCATAATCTTTTAAATTCTTAAAGAAACCGAAGAATTTTCATAAAATATTTCACCCCTTTTCCTCAAACACCAATATATTTTTACACCTCTCTCATAACATAGAATACGGCGTCGTATACCGATCCATTGAATATTGATCAGTTGTATAAATTACGCCTAACACCTGTTTATACGAAAATCGTCGTGTCGCCCAAATTGGCAATTTACATTGGCAATCACCACGGCATCGGCCGATTTGCAAGTGACGATTCTAGGGATGTTCATTATTGCTACTTACGTAACTTTGTATAACTATAGACTAGTTATACAAAATACTACTAAAGAATACGTACTGTTCTGTGTTCAAAGTTCTGTTTGTTGTAGATTTAATGTATGACAATTTTTATCGTTTAAGAAAAACCGTAACACCAGTGTGACACAGCGGTGTGATGGTTATTCGGTCGTCGAAACTTCACCCGTGTGGCTATCGGGAATCGCGACCTACGGTATGGTTTTTTTTTGCACAAAATTCCGAAGTGGGGGCATGCTCGAAATGATTAAAACACACGCTGCGCCGTCTGTCTGTGGATCACATTGCAAGGCCGAAGGTGTAGTTGCTAATGCATCGGCGCGTCTCCCACGCCGGGCACTCGGTAAGCATGTGCAGCCCTGAGTTCTCGCTTGCGTCGTAGTGATCGACCAAATAAACATGACCATACATAATGTCTATCTCTGTACCAAATTTCATCAAAATCGGTTCTTTTGTCTGGCTAAGTCAGCCGTTTTGGCTTGCTTAGACAGACAAAAGAAAAGACTGACAGACAGATAGACTGATGGTTTCGTATTTATAATATTAGTATAGACTAGCTGATCCGTCCCGGGAAGGTCTCGTGAAATTCGATAACGTGATTGTAGCCCCATCTATCTAATCATAAACTACCGATAAAATTCGATTCAGATAGGAAAAATATTGAATCGGTCTAGTTACGGCTATTAAAAAAAGACGGATATAAAGGAGATTTTTTTATTGGATCGGGCGAGATCTGGTATCTTAGTGGTCAGAGTATTGCCCCTGTAAAGCAAAGATCGCGGGTTCAAACCTCGCCTAGACCGATTCAAGATATTTCCTATCTTATTCGATTTGAATATTGAGCATGCAAAATGCTTAAAAATTTCATTAAAATACCGATAAAATTGTCAAAATGTATTTGATATTCTAAATAATTTTTACTATTACTATTTTATTAAACTGCCACTTTTGAATTTTTAAGTGCTATTTAAATAGACCCTAATATTGAAACAACTGAAGCTTGAAAGGTTTTTATGTCTACTGAAAATGGATTATACTCGTAATTATATTTACATCATTCCATAGTAAAATGAGATGTGAATTTGAAACACTCGAAAATATTTTTCTCTAAGATAAAATCAATTCTAGGTGCTTAGGTTATAGGCAGGTACTGAGGTTTATGTCTACCATTATGGTGTATTAATAAGTAATGTGAAATACATCTTATGGCGGATTACAATGGTATTTTTGTACTTAAGATGATGCTACTGTTTAAGAAATAAATAAATGAATAGGGAGGAGGAGGAGGTTCTCAATTCGATCAGTATCTTTTTTTCATTTTTTTGTATCAATTTAGATTGGAAGAAGTATAAGTAATATTGAAGACGAAAGTTCAATCTGTGACCAGTAGCTTACAGGGCTCTGATCAACTCAGCTACATGAACAAGTCTGGGACTTTCAAAATTCTCCTACAAGAACAAGAACAAGATTGACAATTATCTATTAAAAATTAGAACTACCGTGATACAATATAAGACTGAGTTCTCAGGGCGTGGTGTAAATTTCTCCAGCCAATTAGAAAGTTAGGTTAATTTAATTTTTGAAATTTAAGTAATGGGAATTGTATTTATAGTTAAATAGGAAAGTAGGAACAGCCCGCGGTGGTGAAGAAAAGCACTTAGCTTCGCCGCCGCTGGTCTGGAGCACGTGCCGCTCGCGCTTAAGCTGCTGCGTGGCATGTTCTGCGACACCTGAAAAATGCAAGCAATGCTTTTGTGGGCTTGACATACTGCAAGTGTGACATGGCATGCAGTTGGTAGAAAGCAGGTGGTCAAGCATTCCATGGTACGTTGTGAAAAAGTCATCACATTAAAAGCCACAGCCCACAGCATTGCAACAGCAGGAACAGATGCAATAAATTCACACATAGGTTGTTGACCATGGTGTTAGGTTAGGTTTGTGACCCCATGACCGCATGGGTCGCTATCCTTTTGACAAGCATTTGAAACACAGGCTGTAATAAGCTTAATATATATAATACTAGCTGTTGTCCGCGGCTCCGCCCGCGTGGATGTCGGTTATCGCGGATCGGGGTATGAAAAATTGAATTCGTTTGTTACAAAAAATATGATAAATGAAGAAACGCTCGACCGATTTCGTACAAACTTCACATAAACCATCTACTAAATAGTCCGATCAAAGCCTAAGCATTTAGTTTGGATAGGTGAGCCCGTTCTTGAGTTATAAAATTACAACGAAAAGTGGCATTGATTTTTATATATTATATAGATTTTAATGTTTTTTAATATAAATATAATATCAAGATGGACGCCGTTCATGTAAAAAACGGCGTCCATTAAAGGGCTTTTGCCCCGTTGCACACACGTGCAACGTGGTGTTATAGTATTCCAAATAATAACATTGTATGGATAAATAAAATATGGCACACCATGCTCACATGGTTATTGCCTGGAAGAAGCTTGGTATGACATGAAAATGACATGGCACCAAAAGAGAAAATTTTGCTAAGAAGTACGTAAGGTGTCTATGCACTGGTGAAACACATCACTTACATGCTGCTATTGAGCCACCTATAATGAAAAAGAAAAATAGCACAAACTGCGGATAAGGACCAGTAACTCTCACCCAAGCCTCGGGTACACTTGCAGGCTGCGGAACCGGCCGGTGCTAATAAATGGGTTCGTAAATGATGGAATTTTATGCTCACATAGGCATGCACACAGTGGGGAGACGTACATAACATGTCTTCCGCTCACGGTAAACTCTGGTACACCGAAAGAGCCTGTGGCTGTATATTAGCATTGAGTTTACATCATTGATAATAGAATCCGTCATTACTATATCGTTGTCAGGTGAGCAGATCGCACACGACCTGACACTAACCGAATATTTAGTTTAGAACGGCAGACTAAAAATGTAGCTAAGATATAATTTCAATCGATGCCAACTGGATGCTCGACAAGACATGTAACTAATTTGCAATACAATGATTTGCATCGTGACAAGCATTCTATAGTCGAATATGCGCTCATGCAGAAAGGAGGAAGGTGACAACCCAGTTGCACAGTCAAATAAGCATGTTTTTATATAGGTCACGTCAACAGGACTCGACCTTGCCTGATGGTAAGCCATAGGCAAAGTCTCAGGCAAGAGGGTCACCATTACAGACACGTACCTACCATGTTACAATGATAGCATTCAGCTTGATGGCCTCATCAGATGCTTTTTCAATGCTGATGATATACAGAGGCCTCAAGCTCAACAATCCTACCATTGGTAAAAAGAACCTAAATTTATAACACGATAGAAAAAACGAGACACCGATTTCATTTGATTTTCAATTAAAATTTAGTTAAAATTGTAGTAAAAAATCTATAATACTTTTTCAGAATAAATGCAATTAAGTAATTCAGTTTAGAGATGTTTGAAATTCTTATCGATTTGTTTAATTTAATTTGACTTTTAAGCACGCCACCTTACTATGAAGCTTATTTAATTTGTGGCTTTTAAAAATGATTCGACTGTTAATACTTTAAAAATGCATTAAGAGTAGTTTTATATAATATTAAAAACAAAAAATAATAACACAGAATAGCAGTTTGTATAGCTTTACAGACGTAAGCCAATACAGAAAATTCCATTAATATTTAAATTCTCAGTTTGCAATGTCTCTTAAAGAAAGAAACAAAGTCTGAGAATGTTTGCTTTTATACAATTTTCATGTTTTTCTCATAAATAATAGAGGAAGCAAGTCGACCGATGTCGTATTACGAATTCTAGCATTCTACATGCCACTCTGCGAGACTCAGTTTGTTTCATTAAAATATTTCAGAATTTTATTGACAAGAACGTATTCTTAGAATACCATTTTATGTGTTTTGCTCAAGTTTATCCCAATTAAATGTAAATAATGATAATTAAATTTAATAATAGTAAAGGTTTACTTATCAGATTGTGAGGCATAATGGAGACTTTTAAATTATACATAAAACTAACATAAATACTAAGGTTAATTTATAGGTTTACAAAAGTTTAATATGTAGGTACAGTGGAATAGAGAGGAAGTGTCAATCAAGAAAGACTTGAAAAATAAGATGGTCACAAACTGACCTCCGCCCCCCATGAGCGCGGGCCTGAGGGTGACGGGTGGAGCCGCCCGTCACCCTAGCAGAAGCAGGCCACGGCGGCGGCGCGCATCGTAGGACGATGCACGTCCCCCCACACCGGGGTTAAGTCGAGGACCGCGTGGTCCCCACCTCCCGAAGAGGGCCAGACCGAGAGGGATGGCCCTGGGTCAGCCGGGGTGCGAGGGATATGTCGCATGACAACCTCACCTTCGGCCTAGCACTACGACCCAGAGACGGCGTGCGGTTAAGTCGGTTCGAGTCCGACATAACCTACCCCTCCGGCTCCGGAGGTATCCGTGGGGATTTCCCGCACGTAAAAAAAAGCATTTTGCAAAACAAAATATGTCAAAGATACACTCAGAAAGTTAAAACCTTCACTGTAGTGAAATTGTAATGTCTAATGGGACAGAAAAACAGTAATTTAATTTTTTGTACTAAAGTTTAATGGTACAAAATAGACAGTTAACTATTTTAGTGCTAATGTTATGAGTCTCAGAAACATAATCGGCGTTCACTCACCCAGACTTGGCAATTTCATTTTATATTCAATCAAAACGAAACCTTAAACTGATTTATTAAAGTATAGGAATGTACTCAGCGTATACTGTAAGCATTGCTGCAGTAGTACAAAGCGTTTTCTGCTGTCGGATACCGAGTCAACCGCATTCAACGCAACAAAATCTATTTTCCGTAACATCTCGATGGAGTTTTTCCGTAATTCTTAGATTGCCATTCTTCGTTACTGGATGTTGGAGAAATATTTTAATGTTACTTACAGACAAATGGAATCTGAGAAACGCTCTTTGATTTAAATCAAAGAAAATTTGAGAACTGAAAGGTGTCTCTTAAGCCAACATTAATAATTTGCAGTATCTGTTAAAAGTATCGTTCCGTGAAATTTATTTGTGTATTTTGATTAAGGTTTCATTTGTGAGTTTTTTTTTTTTTTCTCTTTGTTTATTTAATTTTAATAATATAAATATAATTTATTAACTATAAGACTTTTATGATTATAAGTTAAATTATTTCTATAAAATAATCCTATAATGACTCGATATAATTATTTTGGTAATAACGAAGACGTTTGAAGGAGATACGTACTTTTGTAATAAAATAAATAAACTAAACTGTTGTCCTTATTAAAACTTGGTCTAAGGTCATATCTTTTAAGAAGGATGTCAGCCCTTCTAGACAAGTGGCAATTCGTTGGCCGGCGTTTGATGGAATAGAATGACGAATGTATGGGATTTGACACATTTGACAGTCGTTAACGCATGTCATAAACGTCAAATCCCATATATTCGTCATTCCCCTCTAGACAAGTGGCAATTCGTTGGCCGGCGTTTGATGGAATAGAATGGCGAATGTATGGGATTTGACACATTTGACAGTCGTTAACGCATGTCATAAACGTCAAATCCCATATATTCGTCATTCCCCTCTAGACAAGTGGCAATTCGTTGGCCGGCGTTTGATGGAATAGAATGACGAATGTATGGGATTTGACACATTTGACAGTCGTTAACGCATGTCATAAACGTCAAATCCCATATATTCGTCATTGTCTAGATGGGCTTATCTCAGACAGAAACGTTGATTTGGACTATAGATCATAGATGGATTATTTTATTGTGTTCTAGAATGGTTTTCTCAGGGTCCCGGTGGAATAGGGTTGAAGTACCTAAAATTTTCATCAATTTTTTTGTAACTTTTAAATTGATATAACAAACTCCGAAGCTATTATAATCTTTCACCCGTTAGATGAATAGTAGGTTATATTATAACGTACTGTATAAAACAATTTAGCTCTCAAAATTCTATTTACTGCAACTCAAACTAATTTTGACCACGAACTTCTGTACCGTTCATCTTTCAAATAACTTCACTTTGAGCAGGACATTCATCCTTGCAAAGGGTCTGAATATGCCATTTTGTCAAAAAGTTGAAGAGAATAAGGGTTATGGACTTAGATGTAAAATGGGCTCTTATCTCTGGGCTGTTATCTGTCACTACACGACCTTTCACGACTGAGGTATTAGAAAATATCCTGTTCCAATTTTGTGTTGCCCGATAGGGTCAAGTATTTCCTCCTTAGAGGAAACCGCAGTTGAATTATGTACTGTAGATATTATTAAGCCCTATAATGTCAAATACAAACTCAAATCCCATTTTAAACTTTTATTATTTGACCGAATTAGCCTGTTCAAATATTGCAACAGTTTACTCGTCCATATAAAATTTACACATCATATTAAATGAACACTTTTTTAGCGAAAAATTAAAAACCAAAATTGAGCGTCTTGTGTATACTCGAGTGATGGCACAAATCCGGTTGTGCACGGAACGTGCTATTAATGTGAATACTCGGCTTATTAATAAATTGTCGAGAGATGTATTAAGATAAAAGAATACTAAGCACAAGCTCAAATCCTTTTTATTCCCATTTAATTGTAAATCTTACAAATTATACAATGTAAATATTTATTTTCTCAATTATACAATAAAATGTCACAATATAAAACTTATTAAAATTTATGTTATCACAACAAGTCAGCGATTACACGTCTCCGTGCTCGTCCTTAAAATAAAGGTGCACCCAGACCTGTACCCGGTGCGAAAGTGCTCATCACGCTAGCTGCGTTGCCTCTTTGAATGGCGATAGCCAGCCTCTGCACCAGGTACGATCCGGCGCGGGAGTCGCCAGACTTCACTCTGATCCTGCGCCCGATGTCCTCTACAAATCTTTTTGCCTCCACACCCCAACATCCCAAAGTCTCTACTGCGAAAGGAACGAACATATACCGGGCCTGCAATGCCTCGTACTTGAGCCGTTTCCCGTCGGCTGCAGCCTCGGCGGCAGCAGCCGGAAATCGGACCGTACGGCCAAGGTGGCTGAGAGCGACAGTCCTGACGCACGTAGCGTCCCATAACAGACACTTACCATTCCTATTATTATTTATTTTTCTTCTTCCAACTAAAAACAAATGGGTAGGTGGTGGTTTTAGTACTACGCAAACCCTTGTGGTTTATAAGTCCTAATTTAAACTAAACTGTATTTCTATGAATGTTTTATTGTGATAATAAATAAAATTAAAAAATTTGCTACTTTTTTTTTTTTTATATAGGACACGTCAATTTGACTCTTGCTGGTAGGTAGTAGTAGCTGCTGTAGTGCAGTAAACCTTTAGGATTACAAGATTTAAAAATAGGCTATAAATAGTGGTTACTAAGTATCAAAGGTTGTTAATTCTCCGTATACAGATGTTACTTTTAAGTCAATCAAGAAACCACAAGATTGTTCATTATTTATACATCAAATCAAGTAACCGCTGATCAAAGATTGTAGTGCAAACTACTAAGTAGTTTCAAAGTATACAAAGAAACCACTTGGCATCGTGCTTCATTGATCAAAGTATTAAATAAAGTAGAACCTCCGCCACTTAAGAACTCTCCAGATGTTTTGATTAGATTTTCATGTTTCACAACTACTCGAACTTTGGGTGAAATAGACTTTTCAATGGATACCGAAGTTATAATTATCTTTCGGATGTGTCCCTGTGATGTCGGAATTTATGAATTATACTTGTTTAGGAAGTAGCTTTTTTTGGAAATGGAGAAAGTGGGAGTAATCGAGGAGGGTGGTCTCCAATATCGTTTGCTTAGCTAATAACAAATTCAATTAACTCTACTAACTATTTGGTGAGGTGCTATTGACAAGTTCGAGGAATTTTGATGAATTACTCGAATATCCAGATTGGGCAAAGCCGATTTCAATTTATTTCTCATAATGAAGGGATGGGCAAAGCAGTGTTAACGTCTACATTGCCCTAAGAATGGTTTTCAATCTCACGGAATGTTAGTATAATAATGCCAATTACGGTTTGTAAATCACTTTTGGTCCACAGACGTGAGTAGAAAACAAATTAATTTTACAAATTCGAATAGCTATTAATAGAATAATTCAAACACAATAAGAAAACTCTTATTATAATTAAATTATGTAGGTATATTTAAAAACATTTTTGTTGTAAAGTTTCATATTGCATTCACAATTTATTAGTATTATAATTAATAACATTTAGAACCAGAAAATTAAGAATTCCCATATCTCAAATTAAATACTTAGCTCATAAATTCTTTTAGAATATAAATATCTCGGAATCTCAAAATATACGGACGAACTCATAAATCGTGACTCTGAAGCAAAATCAAATTATAATAGTGTGTCGAAACATGGTTGACGCAAACGTGCACATGGAAAGTTTAATCTCAATTTCTCCCAGTAAATTATATTTCATTTTTATTTGTTCCCAAACAATTTTCTTCATCTACGTTCAACGTTACAGCGAAAATAATTTTTCGTTGAGTCAGACCGTTAACCAATTTACTCACCGACGTGACCCAAGCTATTTATGGGACAAACTATTTGATTTGGACCCTTCAGTCAACTGACCTTTGATCATACCTTGCTGATATAATTCAAAGTCATTTTGTATTGACTTATCTAATGAATTTTGTTTTGTTTGTTTCTGAACAATATTTTGCAATGTCTATTGACTAATACTTGGTTTTAATAGTCATTGTAATCTAAGTATCAATAGTATCAATATTGAATTCTTGTTAATATTGATTTCGTGTTTAGTTCTGACTCTTCGGCTTCAGAGTGAAAATTGATTGAAACTTATTTTAGTAACATAACATAACATAAACTCACGCCTTTATCCCCGAAGGGGTAGGCAGAGGTGCCAACACCCACATTTCGCCGGTTTATGTTTAGGTCCCAATGTAATAGGTGGCGAGCCTATTGCCATTAACTGGGCACTTATAAACCTGCGATAAATACACACATAACTTCGAAAAGCATCGAAAAGTCATTGGTGTGTGCCATGGAAAACCTGGGATCGAACCCGAGACCTCGTCTCAGCAGTCCATTACCCATACCACTAGGCTACCCTTATTATTTACTTGATATCGATATTAATTTAATGTTGTAACTGATTTAAATAGTTTAATAGATATTAAACGCATTTTGTTTAGGATTTAAAATGATTTCTGTTTTTATTTTGATGTTTCTTTGTTTATTATAAGAAATCTTTACTGATACACTTCGATATATTTTATATGAGCATCTAAGGTGTTTGACTGACTTTGTAAAAACGAAAATATAACATTATTGTAGCTGACGGAGTCTTGATGTTTGAGAGGAAACGAATATTTATAATACAAATATGGATATCGGGACAACTATATAACCGTATGCAGCTGACTTCGATACTACATAGATACATTATACTCACGTCTGTAAATCCCAGAGTGTGTAGGCAGAGCTGTATTAATCCCCACACTTCGCCAGCTATGATTTTCGGTCCCACGTAATAATACGATACTACAATACTACACCAATTGGATTATATAATAAAAAAAAGCTTTTATGCGTCATCAAATATAATTTGTTCAAGGAGAAGCAAAATAGTCCTAGTTTCTACCAGTGCCAGTCATGATTCTCTGAGCCTTTTTTCCCAATACAGTTGGGGTTGACTTTCCAGACAAACTATGATTCGGCTGAACTTCAATATTACTAATAATAGCTCATAATAAAAAAAAGAAAATGAAATGTGCGATGATAGTATCATATTTCACTTTAGAATTGGAAAATTGAAAAATATTTAATAACCTTCCTCAAAGTGTAACTAACCTACGTTTGACATTATTTAAAAAACAATTATTTGACATATTATGAAACAAAATGTATTAATAAAATATTTATCTACTCCGATACTATAATACAAAGATTATAAAATTGAAATCAAAACTCTTATGACAAACATTACGCACAGGCCAAAAAAAAGTTTTATTACGATACAGGTCTTGTATGGACACCTATATCATAAAATAACTTTTTAATCATAACGATACACCTATACAACATCCATCTGGACTGAACCTATACTTTAAAAAAAAACGGCCGATTCGGAAGAAAAAAAAAAGAAACGCGCATGCGCAATCGATGTTTGCGCCTTGGCTTGGCGTCAACTTTTTTTTTTACATTTATATTAAACAAAGTTTGGTTTTGTTTGTAAAATAAATTAGTTTATGTATTATAGTATGAGAGTAGATAAAGTAGTGTATGACACTGTACATAATTTGGTCTTATAACACTCGTGTGATACAATAAAAAAACTCGCCTACGGCTCGTTTTTTTAAAACACACTCGTGTTATAAGAACCCTTATTATGCAACAGTATCATAAACAACTATTATGATTTTCTGGACGATACGATAACGATAACAATATATTTTGATTAAAGTAGCTAATTTTAACATGTTATTAATAACATAAAATTCAAAATTTGCAAGCCGAATGTGGCAGAATATGAAGAACCAAAGTACTGTAACGTCTATTGTACCATATTCGAGCAAATTAATATTTAATTTGATTTTATTTCCCATTCCAGAGTTCTCTACTAAAACCATTTCTTCTTATTAGTTATAAAAGTTGGCGTCTTTCTCATTTATCTCATCAGAATACTTAATGTTTTCAAAGTGTCGTACGTATTTTAAACGTAATCCCTCAACATCACTGTCACAGTTAATAACGTCAAGCAAAGATCGCCTTGGAAATGTACTGGTTTGGCGTCGCCAAGAATTACGTTTTATAAGGCATCCACGATTTTTATTAGTGTTTTATAAGGATTCTTTTAACGACTATTGAATTAAATGAAATCATTTCTTATTATGTAAACTGTGTATGAAATATTTTAATTTAGATATAAATATCTAATTAAGGATATACCTTTATGTTAACCTCATAATTCAATATACCAAAAACCTGAAAATAAGATGAGTAATAAAAACTCAAAGCTATAACAACCACTCAATAGAAATAACACATTGGGGTCTTCTATTTAAGAAGCCAAAGCAAAATAATACTGTGTTGTTCTCTAATTTCATGGTGGTATATCTCTGAAACAGCAGACAGAAGTATATTTATTGTAAGTATAATTTATTTGCACCTCAATAATATTTTATTAATAAGGCAATGTGTGTACTCCCGACCAAAGAGCAATATGAACGGGACAAACTACAAATAAAAATGTAAAATTTTACAACCATTTCTTTAGCCGTGTATACAATTTTCATAAGCGTGTTTGTTCATTTTCAATTCAAAATTCGGAGCCACACAGTACAATCATTACGTGCCCACTTATGTTGTCAAAGCAGTGGTATTTGTGCCGTCCAACTGCTTGCTCGTTGTATGAAGCTGCCCTTCTGTACCTTTTTCTTTTGTAATGCAACCGTGCATTGCGGAATAGTATGTACCGTATGAATAAATTCGTTTGTACTCATAATACTTCGGATTCTAACTTTCGTATAGACTATAATATATAGTAATATAAGACTATACATTGCACAGTGTGATTACGGTTACTGTATATGACGTTATGGCTCCAATTCCAATCCAATTCTGATAGATTCAACGCATACTATGAGTGACTCAAAAATATATATTTTATTATTATTTTACATAGAATTTTCTCGGATGCATAGATACGTAGGTCTTAATTAAAACGAAAAAAAACCCGTTCTAAGCTCCTTGTAAGTCAATTTTAGTAAATATTCCCGCTATAAGAAAAACCATATTTGGGTTTAGCTAACAGTTATTATAAATGTATCACTCGTTCTGATCCTAATGCAGAATTACTTTTTCCATGTCTTATGCCACATTTTGAAATAACTCCGCTATATTTAATAAGTTTGCTGCAAAATTTATTAAAAATATCGGTTTCACGTCAGTACAGTTTTTACTACAAGAATTTTAATAAATTCAATTCTTCATCCAAAACAGTCTGTGTTTAAATAACTGAAAATCAAACCGCATTGAACATTTTGTTACATTTTATTCCAACAAAAAACAAATCGATCAATCAGCGACGTTTTAACATAATCGAATGTTACCAAAAAGATTTAATCAACCGACATTTTATTACAATTCATGTTAAAAAAGTTCACTTGTTTTCCCAACTGAAAAATCGTTTCCATTGAAAGCGTTGACGAAGAACAAAGGCGGTGAAAACAAAGCCTTCACCACTACAATAAAACTCAGGGATCTTTACCTTGGGAACCTTTTTTTATTGTTACCTAACCTTTTTCCCGTTGATCCACTCTGGTTTAATAACCTTTTGCAATGTTGCAAGCAAAATGGAATTTCACAACTCAATGCTTACCTGTCGGCTATAGAAAGATACCTCTTTTGTTTGAACTAATTTTTCGGAAATCACTCGCCCTCTGAAATCGGTGGAATTATTACCTTGGCCAATTGTAGGACTGACATCTATAACGGGTCTAGTTCCAACTCGAACCCCACGATTACTGAATTCCTTTAGAGTTAGAGCTGGTTGTAAATTATGAAAGTTAACCAAATAATTTGCGGATGTGCGAAATTGTATTATCTTCGTATTATTAATAAGTTCAACTTGGGCTTTGATAATGGACTAAGTTGATGTTCAAGTGAATTCCTTCACTACGATTGATGCTGGAACTTAATATTCAATAACAGGTTGCATAAATAATTGGAGTGTGAATAAATTGAAATAATATTATCTAAGTCTCTGTGAATATTCTAATAGAATTTGAAACTACAGGACAGCTTCGGAATCTTGTTGGTCATTTGCATAGTAATAATTTGAGACTAACATAGCCATTCGAATTACTATTATCTATTGGAATATTTAGCAGGTTTGTGTGTTTTCTTGAAGTTTCGCTATTTTATCTATTTTACAAACACGCGTGTTTGTAAAATATATAAAATACCGAACCTAATCGCTGATCACATATACCTATACTAATCTGACTTTGTGAGTAGAATACATTTCTCTCATTATGGTTCAAAAATCACTTTATAAATGAAAAGACCAACGAAACTAATAATAACAATTATTTGATAGTTATAAGGCAGCAAACGCTACAAGTAAAATATCGAAGCACAGCCAAATAGTAGTAGTAGCGTAGAGAGAATAAGAGAATAAGAAAAATAAAAAGAAGAAAATCTTATATAAATACGAAAAGCAGAATTTAATGGATCATTATGCAAAAAGTAGTAGTTCTCTGTAGTACAGTACTTTTGAACAGTTGTTGAAAGTTTGTATGGGTTTGAACATTTACACCCTTAAGTTCAATTGCTAAAAAGTCACGACTTACTATCTAGTTGTCTGTAGTTTTGGCTCTGCGTTGATGAAACAGTCAATCGATAAAGATTTTCTCTTCACAATGTTAATACAGATTGAGCATGAAACTACCTTTACTTAAAAAAATAAAACAAAATCTTTAATTAAGTTATCGCACCACATAAAATCGTCACATTTAAAAACCAAAAGCATCGTATCGTTTCCGAATAAAAGAGTCATAACAAAATTCAAGTATGTCTATAAACCTAAATCTTGGAAAAACATGGTGGCCATTTTCATTGTGATTCAAGTAGGATATAAAAAAACGCGTAAATTACTTCAGCTAATGCCCAGACACATCTTTGACGGGCGAACGGAACTTGAATGGTTTTATGGGACCTTTATGGGGTGCCTCTTATTCTCCGATGTGTTTTATTATGTTAGGAGATGATATACGGATCGACTTGATAATGGAGGGAATAACTTGAGGTTTTCTCTATCAGATAGCATCTTTATTATGATTTCTTTGTTGGAGTATGGAATATAGAACTTCCTTAAATGAATATATTTGAATGATAAAGCTTATTTGGCTGTGAAGGTTCCTGGTATTGTCACATTTTGAAATATAGTAGAATGGTCTTTTTTATTTACCACTAATGACAAAATGATTGAAGCCCAAAAATGTTTGATAGTCTAGGCGTGTCAGGCATGCATTGCAGATTCTATAAAATTCTTCCCGATGTCTTTAACGAAACAGACTGCATTTTCATGAATAACTATGGCGTGATGAGTATTCTAACAAGAGGATTGGCGTTAGAAACCTATTTACCAAGGAATTACTAAAAAATAATATATTTTTGAACTTTGTATCTGATCCTGATATCCATTCACTCCAGCCCAAAGGTAGCAGCAGTACTATTTGCGAAGGCAAAAATGTGCGACATAATATACTTATTTTTCCAAATGACCCTTCAAATTATTTAACACAATATTATCCTTTCAAAAGTGGTTCGGTTTTGTACCTGTTAGGCTGAAAAGTTCGCAACTACCAAACTACCTAATGTTGAACATCCCTTAAAACCTATTCAAAAGCTTTTGAGCTATTGTAAGCTTTCAGAAAACATTGTTATTTGTTTCGGTAAAGTTGTAGGTAGGTTTGTGATGGCTTTGGGCTATAGACCTGTACGATAGTATAGTACCTAGTGAGATAATACCTCTTAATAACACTCAACTTCACTTCAAATAGTGATAGTGTAATGGTGAGTTAATCGAACTTTTGGACTTGTTAAGTCGTGTTTTGGGTTTTAAATCATCCAGGTATACTATCTGTATAAACCCGTCTAATCTAACAACGTTGTCTCTTATCTGACAAAGCTACTGAAATAGCCCTTGGTCGCTTAGTAAGACACCCAAGAACAACAGGGGTGGCACTTAAATCTTGATTCAGGCGACAATTGGATTAATTACATTAATAAATAATGAGAACTTAATCCTCGCTTAATTACAAGGAATGTGATTTCTTCTTTATAGGTACTTTACAAATAAATATTATCAAATTTAGTGCCTACGACCTGTCTAAGTCTTTAGTCATATTAAAGGGCCATAAGTACATAGCATCTCGACTTTTCAGATATTTGTACGGATTTATACGGCCTTCGAATAGCTTTTTTCAATACATAGTCCCAATAAACTCACGATCTTGAAAGGTTTAAAGGAAAGAAGTTAAACCTTTGAGCCTCTTTCCTTTCAGCAACTATCAACACAAGCAATCTTTTGTGGATATGTTAGTTATACTTAATATTTACTTACTTATGTAACGTAAGCTTAAACAATTCCTATTTTTTTCGCAATTTGTTTGCAATCCCCGCTTCTCTTTTATATAGGACATTGTCCCTCTGTCTGTCTTTACTTCATGTATTTCATTAGCAGGCCGTGCTACATACAGCTACGAACAACATACCCTGAGCATTTGAGCTCTTTAGTAGATACTAAAGAGTTTGGAAATAGGGTATGAAAATACGATGCAACGATGCAAGAAAGTTAGGTAGTGCCTCGCTACCTTGTTCGTCGAGATCGTTGTTGCTGGTAGATAATAGTAATTGTTTAACTTTGAACTATAAGTAGTTAAGAAAACTATTTCTTACTAGCTTTCGATGGCGGTTATCGCTATAATATCGGTTATTGTTATAAATTGTAGTCTAAATGATATATTATTGTAAAGTTTCATTAAAATCCATTCAGTAGTTTTTACGTGAAAGAGTAACAAACATCCGTCCATTATATATGATTCAAATTGAGGTTACGTACAATAGCACCGTAACATAAATAATATAACATTGACTAGCGACTAAAGTTACCGTAATTATAAATTCTTTACAATACAGTTTTACTCCAAACTGCATTGTATTCTATTTATTGCGAGGTTCTATAATTGGATTTCATCTCATACCGTTTTTAGCGAAAATTTCTCCACAATTCTAAAATATAAAAGTGAAGCCAGGGACAAAATCTAGTTGATAATAAACGATATTATCTCCAAGATCCTTCAACTTTCTGAGCACGGTCCGCTGACCTTTTCCTCAACTCGTTTCCTTCGAGGATGATAATATTTAGTGTTCCAATCTGGGATAACTTTGATTTTTAGGGTTTGCTTGGATTTATCGGTTGTAGTTGAAGGAACGTAGTAAAATTTTGTTTATGTCTCCGACCCTGTTTGAGACTGTAGGTCGAAAGTGAATGAGGAAATTGGGACAATGTACCAGGGTCTCTAATAAAAGCCTATTCCTAAATTAGAAATTGGCAGCAGTGAGTTTAACAAGCTTGCTTTGATTAAATTCTCTAATGTTAACATTGACAGTAAAGTTCGTTCAGGATAGACATTTTTGATAATGTATGTTATGGGTATGATTGATCATGATAATAGTGGTACCAAAATACAAATTTCAAATTTTATCATGTAGATATCAGGAAGGCTCTGTATATTATAGATAAACGATTGTGATGTTCCAAAGTTTTGTAAAAGTCCGACACCAATTTCGGATATAAACAAAATAGGAAAAAACATTTAGCTTGAGCCGAAGGTAAATGTAATTCACAGGGCAGACGACCTCAAGCAAGATTAAAAAACTTTCTACCCCAGCCCCGTGGTTTCACGAGGCCAGAAAAAATATTAATGAAATTTCTACAAAACCTTCCCCACTGACCGAAAGGAACTTCATCAAAGTATTTTCTGTTGTGGATAGGCAATTAAGAAACTCAATTTTAGCTGCCGTATCGATATCGTTTATGTCGGCAATATTCATGGTAGGGTTGACAATTGTCATCGAATGACTTAAAGACGATTTTGTTACAGTGTAGGAAATGTTTAATTTGGCTCAATTACGGGTTCAATTTCGCCAATTCGATAGAGAAATATTTAATTATGAAACATTTCAATATCTCAGTCAGGTACCAGGGATACTACTTTTTTTATCTAACAATCTTAATAATAACTGTTGTGCTGAAAAAAACCAGTTTTCATTTCTTAAAAAACACAAACTGCTACCAACATAAAGTGAAATAAGAAAACAGAGGAAAAATAACACAAATAAAACAATATGACTGATTTATGTACAATTGGATATGAAGACAATCAATATGGGAGGTTTCTAAGAGGAATAAATGTTCTATCCCAAAAAATCAGACATTCTCTCTGACGGACCCGTAAAATAAAATTATACAAACTGCACAAATGTTTCTAAGTCAAGCTCAAGATAAATGGTGTAATCTTCTTTATCGCAACGGCCAAGTCTCAACGATTACAAAGAAAAAAGATTTTAAAAGACCATAATTCACTGACTCCACCCTAAAACCCTTTCTGTGGAGGTTTGGGTATAACGGTATAGACGCGGTATTCCATTGTGCTTACATCAGTTTGCAGTTTGGCAGAATTGGGATAAGAGTCCGCTGTATAGTCAATTGTGGCTCCTTGAGATAATATTACCTGTAGTTATAGTTTACGGGGAGTCATTTATTTTAGTTTAGCTGTCTGTTCAGCTTCCCTTGTATTTTAAGTTGTTCCTTTATTATCGATATCACAGTACATAAGCCTAAAATTGTAATTTTTTAATTTCAACGTTCACTTATGTCTGTCTGCAAGTCTGTCAGTCAAGAATATACTTATACCAGAAACGATAGTAGTAACTTTAAATTGATATAGAACATTGAAGTAATCAAAAAATATAACTCTAAATAATATAATTCCAAGTCATCTACGCTTAGTGTGAATACCATCACACAGTTAAGAACGACTTTTATCAGTATACTCCTTTCTGGTCGAGTTTCTCATACTTTCTTGAGATTAGTTACGGTGAAAGACTTTAAATATAATCTCAACTTCTGTATGTTACACTTTCATCTGAAAATGTTTGCTTCAAGTAATCAAAACTATGTAGCTGACCAACAGAAAACTTTACAGTCGTGGTAATACTAGCAGGTAGGCAACGAGCTGGCACTTTATCAACTTTTGAGCCATCTATATATTCAGATTTCTGGCTTTGAAACTAATTCTTATTTGACAAACAACTTTATGACAAAATAAAATACCATTAACAGACTGCATGAAATACAATTCATAGATCTAGAATTTATATTTTAATTATAAAACATAAATATATTCTACAAAACTATACAACACAATAAAAATATAAAACATAAAATAATTATTAAACATAAGTAACAACATAAGCATCTAAGATTCGTCGTACAATACATAAGTATTTCGTTTTTTATATGCTGCAAATTCGGCATACAAGAACAGAAAGAAATTGCTGACACCATACTATTTCCCAAAGACCCTGCTTACCACCTGGAACACACGTATAAGCAAAATATGTTACGAATTATGGTAACTAAGTAATACGTGCATGTTAGGAACGGTGGGAAGATATAACGGAACTATGACTTTGGATCGACGTGAACTCAGCGTTATGGCAAGGACTTATGTGTTCTGTTTTAACTAGATAAAGTACATAGAAAGTTTTGAAATGTATTTCTGTAAGTTTTTCATATACAACTGAGGTGGCAGACAAGCATTTCGCCCACCTGATGGAATGTGGCCACCGTGGCCTATAGACGTGTGCAACACCAGGGGAGGCACACTCGTGCTACCGACCCAGTAAATACAAAGTTTCTGTGCCATCAGTGTAGAAGACAAAGCAGAAATAGCCTTTGGTCTTTCCACTAACAGCACAAAAACTCTCCAGTGAGCTCTAGCCCAATCTAACCCAACTTACCGTCAGGAATACAACACGAGGTTATTATGGCCGCGGTATTCTTTAGTGCGGAGGTACTACCCAAGTCTGACTGCTCATTTGGACGGAAATACCGTCGTATCCTACCTCCTTTGAAATTGTCTGCCTTTTGTTCTATTACACGTTTCAGATTTTAGAGAAATTAAAACATAATGAACGAATTTCCACATTTATCAAACATTGGACTCCATTTAGACGCTAACGATTCACAAAACCGAAAGGTACTTAATCCATTTTAACAGACATAAAAACCGACCTTATCATCATAAGCTGAAACTAAACTCCCCCGTAATCCAACTGTTATACCGTGAAAATAAAACATTACCCGCCCATTATTTCCCATCCATTTTGCCTTTGTTTACTCATGCTTTGCGAAAATAAGGCTGTAGATAACACAGCTATGAGGGGGATGATATAAATCATACAGTTTCAATTACACCCCACTCACTCACTACGGTTTATGAACCTTTTTTTATATCAGTAAATCATTCTGTACGACTTTATCAGTGCTACTTTCTCTTTCCATGTTGATCTGGTGCTGAAGGAGCACGTGAAGAGGGTGCTTTGAGGATAGAATATAGTGATTATACAGTATTGGACGTTTTTTCTTTCACTTTTTTTTAGATTTATTATTTTTTGAAACATTGATGTTTAGTTTGATAGATTAAATGCAATACAGGTACTTTACTTTAGTTACCCGGTAGAGCAGAGAGAAATAAAAAGTTTTACTAAGAACTGTTTAACAACAATATAATCTGATTAGATATATAATTTATAATTATTAGGGCGTGGAGTACAGCATCTCCAGTCGACAAAAAGAATTAAATTTTGGTGGATCTGAAACAGCCCGCGGTGCGAAGTTGGTGGTGGACACGATAGCAAAATCGTCTGGCAGTAATAATTAAGCGAATATTTTTTTATTCAGCCTTTTTTTCCTACATTTTTCTTGTCACCTGTACATTATCTATTTTTTTGTATTCCGCCAAATTAATACTTCCAGCCAAGTGTGCTATCGAACCTGTGCCCAAACTTTCGCTACGAAACGACTATAAAATCAGCGTGTATATAGGACACTTTAATTTAAATTCATCTCGCCTAACGGTAAGCTTAAAGGCAAAGTCTCAGAAAGAGGGTCACCATTACAAATACATACCATATTAATAATGGTGGCACTCAGCTTGACGGCCTCATCAGATGCTTTTTCACGCCTCATTTTAAGGACCCGGTACTGTAAGAGCTGGCAGGGAATTCCAAGTCTTAATGGTGCGGTATGCGAATGAGTCACCGACCGCTTGGTTCTTAATGGATATTCTGCACCATATACGGATGACATCTAAGCTCTGCACGTGTTGTCCTGAATAGGAAAGGAAAAAGTCGGACTAACTGGAAGAGCTCATCAGAACATTTACCATGGAAGAGAGGGTAAAATACTGCCAAGGAAGCAACATCTCCACGCATTTGCAAAGGCTCCCGGTTGTTCGTGATCTCGGGATTCCCACTAATGCGTGTGGCAAGTCACAGCAACCTGTCGAGAGCATTTAATAAGTACTTTGCGAAGCCATCCCAGAGATGCGAGCAGTATTCCACGCAGGAGCGAATTTGTGTCTTATATAGAAGACACCACTGTTGAACATAGGCCTCTCCTAGGGACTTCCAGATCTAAAGCAGCGTCCTGCGCTTCCTGGCGACTTTGATAGGAGAGGCATATGTTTAACAGTGGACTATGTGCGACTGATATGATGCTGATGATAGAAGACACCGCTGCTTTGGAGAGAAAAAACGTCTCACTTTGGTCAAATAAATAAAATAAATACGCGAGATTGTTTTGATGACACACTCGATGTAGCTTTTGTTGTTCAGTTTGCAGCGAACATCCATACCGAGGATATTGAGGTTGTCCTACAGTGGCAGTGGCGTGCTCTGAAGAGTGTCCCAGAGTCATCCAGTGAGGTTTCTGCACTAAAAATAAACAACTATGTAGGTACTTAATTTGATTATGTAGAAATGCTTCCGTAATGCTATACTGCCTCGACAAATTCCTCATTTCGTTGCAAAAATACTAAAATTCTATTCATAGTTATGACACAACCTTGCCTAATTCTCAAAATGAACTTATTCTAGAGCACAAGTGCTATTCATCAAAACGAAGTTTTTCATTTCCAGCACCAAATTATTTATACGGCCGTTAAACTCAATATGCATATTCCTACATAAATTATACTATAATTATGCGGTACAATGTTATTTTATCAGCAAGAACACATTACGGGAAGATTTGCTGTTAGTAGAATGTATGTATAATTAATTTATGTTTGTGAAATAAATACTTGAGATCTGTTTTAAGTGCCTATACGCATGTAAATGTATAGGCGAAATTATCATCTGGGTAAAAATAACAGAGTAACAGCTGTTCAAACTTTTGAAGACGTCCAGTTGTAAATTTGTCAATAGTGCCATGACAGTTTTGCATTCGTCTATTTGCTGAAGCTGTTTGCTTGGCTGAATGATGGGTGGTCTGTAGAATAAATAGATCAGTGAATCCATTTCCGGCAGATAATGGACTCTCTATTTGGTAAAAATTATGTAGTATAATTTATGCTTTCCACATCCCGGACTAGCAGGTCTCCACAAGTCGATGAAGAGAAATTGAAAAAAATAATCGAATAATAACATGCAAGAAAATCTAAATTTTTGGTTGTATAATAATGTCAACAGGAATTAACGTGATCATGGTATAGGTGTAGCTATACGTACGAAAAAGTTCAACATTAGTAAATTTAATTGATTGCTGTATTAGTGTGGCTCTGACTTGACAGCAAACATTTAGGTTTATACGACTCATGTACGGCTTTTGTAACTTTTAATTTGCAAATTTTAATTCTACTGAAAAGTTTTATTATCGTATAGTGAGTTATATGGTAATAGTCTGGTATTGCTAGCTTAAGTATTTTATATCTGATATGATCAAAATACTTCACTCGTTTATTTACCAGCGGGTCAGCAGCAACGTGTTTGTGTTCTTTGAACCTTTTACCTTTGTATTTTTTTCTTGTTTTTATCTGTTTTATATAAAAACTCTGAGTCTAAGCTTAATTTGCTTCACAATTCGGGAAACGTTTACTCAGAATGTAGCCTTTGGCCTTTACTAACTCGAACCTTTTAGTGCTGACATTTTATGGCTGGAACCTTTTACTGAACTACTTAGCAAGGCCTAAACAAGTTTAAATTTGTGTAATTACTCTAAGAAAGGACTTTTCATGCCTAACATTCTGAAAGACGTTGTAAATAATTTAGTTAAAATATTCAACGGAGACTCGACGGTATACTTGATTAAACTGTACAAGTATGTTTTAATTGTTATAAGGGATGCATTGTTAACACAATGCTGCCTTAATTGATGACTGTAATGATCCGGAACCATTCCGAAACGTACGGTGTTCCCCAGGGGCCAGTTCTCGGACCGGTCTTATGGAATATCAGGTATGATTGGATCATACAAGGAGTCTTCGCTTCAATATCAGTATCATTGGTTACTCCAATAACTGTAAATAGCTCAGCCCTAAATTATGTAAGCCATGGCGACACACTATGGGCATTCTTATACGTGCAGAAAGGGAAGATAGCGTAGCGTAAGTAGCTCTCTATTGTATCATGAATTTTGAAATCTGGAATCGTATTTTAAATGCTCATTTGATTCGTGTTGAGTGTCATGGCAAGTTATATTACCTTAGGATCCATAATCTACGAACCAGAAATGAATCTAAATTACTGTGTTATAAATCCATTAGAAGTAAATTGTATGTTTCACCTTTCAAATAATGACACATAAACACACATTTCTAATGGATACATCGCATCTAACAAAAACGCAGCTACCATTCACGGAAGGTCAAGCATTTCCGAGTCGGTGACATACTAACGTGTGAACAGGTTCGGAGAAACGTCAAACATATGCATAGTAGTAAGTTTTATTAACTGATTATAATACATCGTAATGTGTTTATTGTAGCTGTTTAGATACATATGGCAGAAAGCTGTATGGTTAAGTTTGTTAACTTCCGAATAATACAATTTGTATATCGGTACTTTGTGAAAATATACCAATATGGCGTCAAAAATCCGTTGTATTAATTTTCATCATTATAATGTATTCTGTTATATTCGAGTATTAAAAACGAATCTGATGATTTTTATTATTATTAAATGATCCATGCAATCGTTTTCTAGTTACGAGAACATAGAGACGGACGATACATATAGGTCAAACAACAACTCCTTTTTTGTCTGCATTTGGGTAAAAATTGGCTTCCTGGTTAGTCTCTTGACACAAGTTTGCGCTTATTTTTGAGCGATTATGAGGTCTTGGGTTCGGTTTCCGGGTCGAGCAAAGTGTTATTGAGTACCAGCACGGAGTCCGGAAACGTGTCCGGTACACGACAATAGGCACGCTCCATATTAGGCAGACCCGGAAATTTATCATGTAAAAGGTTGTAGGTATATTAAAAAGTAGAATGTTTTGATCTAAAATTGTGAATAAACGTAGCATAAAGTATCTATTTTCTTTTCTCATTTCCTCTTACCCGTTAGAAACATCGCTGAAAGTTCGATGAAGCTATTGGTAAATATCGGATGAACTGACTATAACTATAATGTATTTTACCGCTTGCTGGGGTGTTTTGGGTGCCAAACAAGACCTTACCAAACCCAACCTAAGTGAGGTTGGGTTTGGCCCCAAAGCAAGCTACCTGCTGTTCGCGTCAGACGCAGGTCATTACCGGACACGGTAACTTCGGGCGGTACCTGCATCTGATGGGCATAGAGCCAACGCCCGAGTGCCATCAGTGCGACGCGAGCATGGACTCGGTGAGCGTGTGCAGCCCACACGCTCACCGAGTGTCCGGCTTTTGAAGCGCCGAGGCGGGAGCTTGTGACGGCCCTGGGGGTGAGAGTGCTCACGCTCTCCACCCTGCTCGCGGCGATGGTCCGCTGCGCGGATGCGTGGGCGGCCAGCGCCTCCTTCTGCGAGCAGGTCATGCTCGCGAAGGAGACAGCAGAGCGGGCGCGGCGCAGCGAGCGAGAAAGACTCGCGGACATCGCTGGCCGCGTTTGAAGGCGGCTCGGGCGTCGGAGGGCGCAAACCGACCTCCGCCCCCCATGAGCGCGGGCCTGAGGGTGACGGGTGGAGCCGCTCGTCACCCTAGCAGAAGCAGGCCACGGTGGCGGCGCGCATCGTAGGACTATGCGCGCCCCCCCCCCCCTCATACCGGGGGCGAGTCGGGGACCGCGTGGTCCCCCCTCCCGAGGAGGGCCAGACCGAGAGGAATGGCCCTGGGTCAGTCGGGGTGCGAGGGATATGTCAAAAGACAACCTCACCTTCGGCCTAGCACATCGACCCACAGACGGCGTGCGGTTTAGTCGGTTCGAGTCCGATATAACCTACCCCTCCGGCTCCGGAGGGGTGGGTATCAGTGGGGATTTCCCGCACGTAAAAAAAAAAAACCTGCTGTTCGCGTAGACAATGCTCTGCGTGGGCTTTTCTTTCGGGGTTGGGAGGCCAAACAGCAGTTTCTTTATTCAAAATAAATAATCATCCTAGTGTTGCAATAGAACATACCATAAAACCCGTCCTCGTCTAGGTAGAAATAGGAATGATTGTTGTATTTTTTATTAGCAGTAATAGTAGATTTTACAACAAGTGCACAAAACGAACCATTTTTATCCGAGACTTTTAGCAGCCCGAGCCGGAGGCGAGGGCTGATAGTAATGTCGAGGATAAAAATGGTTTTGTGGACGAGTTATAAACTCTGCTTTTCACTTCGATTGCGAGGAAATAAAACAGTAGTATAACATTTCTTAGCAAATTGAATCAATTAATAAACGCACGAAAAAACAAGAGCTGTTTCCCGCCGCTTTATTTTTTTTTAATCTTACGACATTGAGGCGTGGGCTGCAGACCTATACAGCCTACTATAAAATTAATTTTGTAATAATAATTTTCTTAAATGAATTAAATAACCTACCGTACTTGAATTTAAATTTTAATATCTTTTAAGTCTTAAAAAACACATAAGGCAAAATAAATTAAAGTGAATGTTATAAAATAACAAATTCTATCTATGAACTTCTTATTGTGTTAGGCTGTATGGCTCATTTTCTTTGCCTTAATATAGATACATTTATGAGTAGATACGTTAATGCCCTTGTGCACAAAATTCGATTTTGTGCAGCCTATATCCTGCACAAATAAGCACTTTCAGAGCATGAGAAGTGAAAAACATATTGATGCTACTGAGTCGTGGCTATATTATGAGTGTGTTTTAAGACTTATTCAATGCAAATAAAGCAGGGAAAGTAAATGACTTACGGAACGTTTCTACGATTGCACGCTCGATTACCAAACATACCGATTTGTCGACTGTCTTCTTACATATGACATGTAAATAATTTTAAAGCAATATGTTCATATGAATCTGTAGACTACGTTAATAATAGAACATCTCTTTTAAACCACGGAAGTAAAAAAAAATATATTCACGAAATTTCACCGCATCGCATGTAACTGGTAAAGTTGTCTTGTTTTTTCTCTAGTCACATTATAACCACGCCTATATGTCCCCAAAAGATTAGGCAGAGGAGTATTAACACCCACATTTCGGCAACTTGGATATTCGTTTCCACCAAATAGGGGCGAGCCTATTGCCGTTAAACAGGAACTTTATCAAGGATTGCATGTTTACTGTTATATGAGAACAGGCCGTTATTTAAGAGATGGGATGGTTCTATTCTACTCCACCCTCACATTTTATTAAATACTTGAAAATTCACCCCTCTGGTCACGATAATAATATTGATGAACTCTAACATTATTTGATCTAAGTTCAACTAATTAATCTGGTCTGAAAGTTGGCAGATATAAGTTTTTTATTTATTGTGAAGGAAGTAATGTAATTTCAACAAGCGGTAAAACCGCAAAGTCCTATCGTCAACAGTATTTTTTTAAATATGTATATTCATATGACGTCAATTAACATACTATTATTATATCCTATTTATACTTAGCTCATTAAGTTATACGTGTACCTTCCGGCTGAGTATATAATTATTTTATAAGATTTACATCGGTCCCATTAAAGTTTATTACTTATGCTGTAAAAAACGGTTTCCAATATAATATAAACCGTTTCAGGCCTCGTAAAAAATGTACTACAAGACCACTTTACCGTAACTAGGTTCTCTAAAAAATAAATTTCTCCTACTTTTATGACAACTACATCGGGCATGCTATAAGTCTTACTCAACTTATGTAGTTTAACCCTTTTATATGTTTTCAAATCATTTTTCAAAACATTATGACTTCTGATTATTTTGAGCGCATTTTTTATATGTTCCTCTAAGGCTATCGTTGTCTCTTCTAGTCTAATAAGTATCGAAGTTCTAAAAGCAAATTTGTTATTACAAACGGTACAAATTGTCAAGCTATCATATTCCATCACGTTGGGTACAATTGGATTAAACTAAATGATAAAGCTATCGTTTCTTCTAGTCTCTTACATATCCAAGTTACAACAGTTAATTTGTAGTTATAACGGGTATAAATTGTCAGATTATCACAATCAATCACCTTCATTACGTAAATCGAAACTCGAAAATATTTTAACAGAGTGCTACCAGTACCCACGTACGTAAACACTACAGTTACATTGTATTTTCATTAAAAAGTAGAAATTACTTTTCTCACCAATTATTGTTCAAATCTAAAAATTATGCAAGATACTTTATCTATCAAAGACATTGCCCGAACATGGAAAAACCGCGAAAGCTTTGGAAGTATATAATCAACGTACCTACAAAAACTTTAGCCTTTAGCCCAGATATTATATCTGTGAATAATAATACTTGCTAAAGCACCTGTGAAGTCATAAATTTGGAAACAAAAGCCTCGAAGCTCCGCCATCAAACAACTTTATATTCATCTAAGTCAAGAGTCTATGTATTATTGTTTTAATCAAGTTAACAAGAGTTCAAGATTATATAAAACTTTATTGTTCATGAAATTGAGCCGGTCCGAGCGATAAAAATGATTTAGCTTATGTTGGCTTAATTTTACAATAGATATGAACGATTATGTTCAACTCGGAACATTTCCCATGGAACCCTTAATTTAAGTGAAAATATCGCGCTATAAATCATTTTAAAGGCTATTACATGAATATGTATACAGGTATATTGTAAGGTCTGTTTGGATGGAAAGCGAAGCGACAGAAGAGTAAAAATGTTTTTTTTCTTCGTCTTTAGTTAATACTCCTGTAGTATTAAGGGCTTTTAGCCAATATAGATGAATATTTGTGTCCTCTTAGTATTTAATCACTGTAACTTGTTTGTAAAGGGCAAAATGATTAGATAGTAGTAATTGTTTTTAAGCGCTCAAACTATGTTCAATTCTTGGTTAGAAATAGTTTTGGTTGTATTCTAGACTAATTACTTCTAATTCCTTTGTTGCCATTTCTTAGACATTACCTGAACATAGCTTTAATCCGACTAATATTATAAATTTGAATGTTTGTTTGATGTTTGAAGTTTGTTTGTTTGTTATTCAATCGCTCTCACGGCTAAACGGATTTAACTGAAATTTTGTAAACGGATAAGTTATAGTCAGAAATAACTAATTACTATTATACTACTTTAATCCCAGTAATAGGTTAGCATGCGTTGCGGGAACGAGGCAACAATTCACATTGGTTCCACGGGCATCAATTAGCTAAATCTATATTGCACTTTAATCAATTCATTTTAATTAATCACCGAATCATCATAACCGAACTAAACTAGATTAGCATAAGAAATACCCAGATGCGTTGGAATAATGTTAATAATTTCGAATAATGTCGGTTGCGTGTTACGTGCACCTATATTTACACACTTCCGCCCACTGGGGGTTATAATTATGGCAATTTCGGAACAGGGAACTTCAGGAAAAGCTCGTCTACGCTCGTGACCCGCTATAGACCGATATCAAAAAGAATTACGCTCCACAAAAAGGCTCGATGTAACGCTGTTGCTATTGTTACCACATACTAAATAAACCTGCTGACACCATAACTCAAAAAAGTGCGACCACAAGCGGCCATAATAACATGAAATAAATTATATTATTACGTCACAAAGGCGGGTATAATAAGTAAAATAAATTGTTACTACGACGCATATCTACCACTGTGCTGGTATCTCTTTCGCCACACCAACACGGAAAATTCGCTGCCCGACCCCTGAATAAGAATGAAGTTTTTGCATCCCCAGTTAAAATTATTCCGTTTCTTCAGCGGTCACTGTTTTAAAATTTAAATATCACTTACCTGTGTTCAGAGTTTATTAAGTTGTTATTAAATTACTTTGTCTTGTTTCAATCGACAGTTATGAAAATTCAACATTTATCTTTCATTCTTTTGTGGTTATTTCTAACTTCAGATACGTGTGTAAAAAAGAAACGTTCCGTTCCGTCTATGTAATATTAGCTGCAATTTAATAAAGATAATCTATAAAAAAAAACTATTTCAATATACATTACTCTATAAATTTGGTACTCAATCCACTTTGGACCTACAGTAAATTGGGGTTCATATTCCCATCTCGCACATATACAGCGGTATATATACCTACTGAAAACATTTATATGTAAACTGTGAAAAAGTATCCATTTTACTTATCTTTCCTTACTTTATAAATAGCTACCTAATAAAATACGATACATTTTAAAAACGATTGTCCATTAAACGGGACAATACCAAGACAATAAAGCTATAAATATCTTTCCCGTTCACGGACCAAAAAATCGAAAAGTTCAATTTACGAAGCGGTACTTTGTCAACATGTCTATACCATTTGGTAAATTTAAAGGCAAGCTTTCTTTATTATATTCTGACCGCCAACTCATTAGTTTCGGAAAAATATAGGGTGTGTGCGAGACTCCAATGACAAGGGTACACCCTGTACCCATCTCAAAGTAGAACAGGGTTGCCAGATGGTGACGATTCATTTGTTTGTACAGTTTTTAAACATGATGCCATGAACACTGATATATCAACATATTTTGTGGAAGGTTTTTAAACAAATGATTTTATTAATTATTAAATTTTATTCTGAAATGTTTGTAGACAATTGTCTCGAAAGCATTATATAGCATTAGGAAAAATAATTAATGATAAAAATGAAATTAAAATGGGCTTTTAAAATGCACACATAAAAGCAATACCTGCATACGGATAGATTATACCATTATTAGGACTTTTGGAAGGGGAGGTCCACTTGTTATTTCCGACTGGTATGTTTGTTTGGTATGTATGAATGTTGGGCATGGATGCGGAAGACGCAGGACCGGTCATTGTGGAAATCCTTGGGGGAGGCCTTTGTCAAGCAGTGGACGTCTTTCGGCTGAAATGATGATGATGATGATGATGTCTGTTTATCCGGGAGCGACTACTCTCTGGCCCATTAACCCGGTGAAGGAAACCTTCATCAGAGCCTCGTCTGTTATTTAGTTAGTGCAATGCCGCACCGTGCAGGTAAAGGTGGCTTGAACCTTAAGAATGTTGGTGACCTTCTACACTCGAATTTAATAGAATATGCCGTGTGACATAAATATATATTATAAAAAGTACGAATGTAGAAAGTTTTAACAGCAGATATAGGACCAAGAAAAGATGAATGGATTGCAAGAAAGATAATATGGCAAATAAGGGACTGGATCGAGTGACTGAAAGGAATGTTTGAAGGAGTAGGGCATTGTGTTGCCTACCCCAAATAATTATGATATGGGCAGGTAGATGATGAGTGTATTAGTTTCAAACCACTGATCTTAAAACACTTTAAATTAATTTTAAACGAATATTGCGTAGAAACTTTCTATGTTAGCATAAAACTGTAACTATTACAATGTACAGTTTTGCTTGCAAATAAACGTTTCTGCTGCTATTGTGCCAACTTAACTGTTGTATGCAATAGCTATACTGAAAACATCGCAACTGCATTTCTATGGCCACTACTGCTTTATGAAAGAAAATTTCATTGGCTTCGGTAAAAAGGCGTGCCGAACTTTTGTATTTACATTTTAGATTTGGTATGTGAACAACGATATGCAATTACCTATGCGGAATTGTATTTCAACGTAAACCTCTGTTATACAGACATGATATACGACAAAGATGGTTATTGTTAAACCCACTTCATGAATCAGTGTGATAGTTCGAGATGGAAAACTGTAAACCTCATAACCCACTTGGATATAGGCTCTTGCGTTGACTTGAGACTGTTTATTGCTTCATAACTTATTTTGTTCTGACAGCCTCCGTGGTGAAGCGGTAGTGAACGCGGCCGCTACGCAGGAGGTGCGGGTTCGATCCCGCTCAGTGCAAATATTTATATGCATGAATATGGGTATTTGCATTGGTCTGGTCGTGCCTCAGCGAGCACGTTAAGACGTCGGTCCACGGCTTGACATACTTTTTATATAAAAGAGGTCCTGAAAAACAAATTAGGAATTAGGGTGTACGTAAGCATGATGCTTACGTACATCCCACGGCTTACAATTGCTGAAGGGGTTGCGGCTAATTTTCTTTAAAAAAAGCTTTAGTAATGTTGGCCAAGATTGCTGCGAACAAACTTGAACTTGGGTAATTTAAGTGTTTCACCATCCCTCAGTAAGGTATACGGGGGTTTCCAAATAGAAAAAAGAAAAGGATAACATAAAAAGTTCCTTCAACGGAAAAATATTATGTTTGTTCTTTCGAAACTTCGAGATAACTTTTATTTTATTGCCCAAAATTTTAATTAAGTTTCCTCATTGGTGTACGTGATATAATCAGAAGGGAGATGAAATCACGTGCTAACATGATTAAACTTGACGTCATAAAAAATTTGGTGGTTGGGTAACACTTCTGTGGACGTATGCTAGCGATACCAAACTAAACCTCACTTTATACTTACTTTAAGTAGCAGCGACATGTAGTTGGAGTTTGAGAGTTGAAAGTCTTGTTCATTACGTTCTTTCATTGTTATCTTTTCTTCTGTAGCTGCTGTCTCCAAATTATTCCTCTGGTATAGTAAGCGCTTATATGTCAATGGGATTTATGATGGGTATTGATGATGATGACGGTATCGTAGGTACTAGTGATCTACAAACGCAAGCAACCGCGTGATGGCCGGAACATCGAACTTGCGAGGAGAAAGGTTTGAATTGAGTGTTAGTAGATTCAGGCATGAAATATAATGGATGTTTTTCTAAGATAAACAATTTGTCTGCCTGCCTGCCAACTCACCGACGCGGGATAAAACCCGACCCCACCAGGCGAGGCCGAGGTGGCGGCTAATGTCCGCCGGTAACCCTGGGGTAATCCTTTTGAGGGCTTACCCGGGGTGCCAGGACACCGTGTGGTTTTAGTCGGTCCGATTCCGACTCGCCCACCCCATCGTCGGCACCGATAGGGTGAAGCCCTTGGGGGCTTCCACACGTTAAAAAAAAGAGGTGTTATAGAGACTACATAAGTAAAAAATGTGAAAACATTGGACAGTACGATAAGAAGACTTGAAGTACAAAAGTCTAAACTCAGACTCTGAAGAAATATTAAATTTGTAATGTTGTATACATTTATTGTTACCTGACAATCACTTGTCGATGTATACAAATCAAATCTCTTAAAACGAAGCCCTTTCATCCCTTTTTGAGAGGCTACAACCTGGAAACACAAAGGTTTCTTAAAATACTGACGACGACCTTACTGTTTGATAACTTAATGTTGTTTATTATTATGAAAATAAAGGTTTGGTTTGCCAGGAAGAATTTGCTTGTCGTAACGATTAAGCCTCGTAAATGATGAAATAAATATGTAGAATTTCTTAAGTCAAGGATACTTAGTAATCGCATAAAATAATAAAACTAAAGTATTTACCCTTGAGCTATAATAATGAAATTTAGCATGAGTCTTTTATCACAAGTAAAAGAAAAATCCACATCATAAAAAAATCGCAGCATGTATTTCTGTCAAAACCTTTTTCTCAAGAACAAAACTAGTATCAAAGAATGTGGGCACTACACACACATTTCACTATACACAGTTTTTAATACTGTTCAATAAATATGTAGATTGGTTACTGGGGTCCTTGAATGAAACATCTTTACAGGAAAAAGGTACTTACATTTATAGCATTTCCTCAAAAGTATTGAGTATTATTCACCCCTGTTGCTGGTTTTTACAGGCAAGATAATTGGAAAATTTCCCATATAAAATTTCCCCTTTCCCAAAGTTAAATAAGTACCCGGAATTTTGAGTTACAGCACTTCCATATTGTATTTTTCAATTGTTTTTTCCTGGTGTTTTATCTGTTGTTCTTTATTTTGTTATTCTGATTTACTGCATTGGTGGTAAAGATATCATTGCAAAATACAAATCATAAGGTATGAATAAAATGAATTTTATCTTTTATAGCTAAATGAAATGAAGTACATCCGGCCAAAGAGATAAGAATACACTTTTCTTTACATTGTGTACATATGTATAACTATCTCTTACTATGTATTTTCGCATGTGATTGTGAGTTTAATTCACAGGTCGGGAAAGGCGGTAGAAACTCAAATTATCCTCTTAGTAACATCAAATATCCTGAAAACTTAACTTAATTGTACTGTTTATACTGGAGATTGATGGCACTTGGTGGAATCTACTACACATATTAAATAATGTAATCACTTGTACTGTTTCCACACTTTATTTGGTTTTTATTTTTAACCTGACCGGTTTCACCTCACGGCATTATCAAAGGTTTACTAAATACAATAATTTTTACCAATTTTATTTCTAAATACTACATTTTTTATATGTGGGTAGTTTTAAAAATGTGCATACCAGGTTCAGTTTTTTTCCCAACATTTGGGGAAAATAATGTTTGAATTTCCTTAAAAGTTATTATGTTTAAAAATTAATAAATAGCGCTAGTTGTATTAAAGGTAAATGTCAGATGATTAAATGACAAAATCAAAATTATACTAACTTAATTGTATCTTGATAGTTTAGTGGTTCTGGAGTTGGCCTTACGATCGAGACGTCTTGGGTTCAAATCCTGTCCATGACATTACCGACATTAACCCACTCCTAACACAATCAATTTAGTTTAGCTAACGAGAATACTAGTAATTTCTGTTACTACAACTCTAAGGTACCCTGCAGTAGGTAACACGCTTACAAATTTTGAGCTAAACAGGAACTGAACCTGTTACCTTCGACGTAACACGCAAAGGCTCTACCGCCACACCATAATAACAATAATATTATAATCGTTAAGATAACATTTAAAACTAAAATCCTTGTTTTTCTACTACCAATAACAAGGATTGCCTATTTCATGTATGTACCTAAGTAGTTTGAAAGCTTGTCTAAATGGTTGTTCATGTATAAACTCGGTTAAAGTACCTAACGTTGTTTGGACTTGTTCGTAGAGTTGATCGATTCGCGCGGTCGTAACCAGACGCTTCCGATGTTATGAAACCTTGTATTATCTAATGATGTTTTAAGTTAACGTTTATTCGGGTATAATTGTTTCATTATATTATGTGTGTATGCGTGTATGTGTGTGTGTGCGCGCGCATGTGCGTGTGTGTGTGTGTTTGTGTGTGTGTGTGTGTGTGTGTGTGTATGTGTGGGTGTGTGTGTGTAACTTAAAAATTTTACTCATTGAAATATACAGGGTGTATTTTTGAAACGGGGCAGTAAGGGCAAGTACCTTAACCGTTGCAGTTACAGCAAAACGTTCTTAGAAGACCTTCCCTAACTTTTTGACATATTTTGAATTGCATTCACAGATTTTGTAAAAACTTACAGTTGGCAAAAAAATGCAAAAAGTCCAAAAATTTTTTTTATGCCAATCGATTCTATTTCATGTGGGGATCAAAAAACTCTATGAGACCATTTTAGCTTTCAGTACTAGGAAAGACAGAAATCGCCAAAAACGTTTCCCATACATTTCGGCAACAGAAACAAATTTCTACGATGGTCTAACTTTTTGTTATGGCCAGGAAGTGGGTAGAATTGACTGTAAAGTAAATAAAAAGAATTTTTACCCTCAAATTTCGAATTTGATTCGAAAATCTGTGTGTTATTCTTAGTTTCAGCTGAGAAACTTCGTATGAGTTATTAATTAAGGATTTTCGCTAAAATGTCTTCTAATCGTGAAAAAATTGACTTATTAGAAGCGTATTTTGTCAATAATCGAAATGCGGGAGCTGCATTAGTGTGGTACCGCAATAAGTACCTATCCGTTGCGGCATGTGCCAACAAGAAAGGTTATTACAAATCTTTTGAAAAACCTGGAATTGCAGGGTTCTTTCAAAAGAAAGCGGCAGCCTCGTGTGGACATGGACACGGAGATTGCGGTTCTAACTTATGTCGAAGCATATCCAGAGGTATCGTCCAGGCAAGTCGCCCTTGAAGTAGGTGTATCCCACTCCCTTGTGATAAAGATATGGAAGAAATACGGCTACAAGTGCTATCGATATGGGCGCATAGTTCAAGTGTTACATCCGGGTGATGATGTTCGAAGGCTTACTTTTTGCAGAAGGCTAAGAGGAAAAATAAGCAGAGATCATGAATTTTTAAATTACATACTGTGGTCAGACGAAACGAATTTTTCCAATAACGGTATGTACAACAGAAAAAATCACCACTATTGGTCCAAAGAAAATCCACTAAGAGTTACGGCAAGTCATAATCAGGTTCGCTTCTCATTCAACTGTTGGTGTGGTATAATGTCCAATCGAGTCATAATGGTGGAATTTTATGAAGGGAAACTGAATTCTGCCATGTATAATGAAGTCATTTTACACCATCTTGAAAACTAGATGGGCGAATGGCCCCTGTCGGAATTGCGAAAAGTTCATTTTCAACAAGATGGTGCTCCGCCACATAACAGTCACCTTTCACGTTCCAATTTGAGCCGCCTATTCGGTACACAGTGGATAGGTACACATGGTCCAACACAGTGGCCACCTCGTAGCCCCGATCTAACACCACTTGATTTTTTTATGGGGCTTCGTGAAAAACGAGGTGTATAAGACGACGTACGCCAGTGTTCAAGAGCTCAAGGATGCATTAATGACCATTTTACGTAATATTCATCCCAGAACATTATTAGCCGCCATTCGTTCAGTGCAAAAAAGGATAGACTTATGTATTCGTGAAAATGGAAATCATTTTGAGCAATTTATTTCATAAATCAATTTCTTAAATGTTTAAATGATTTTTTTTATTTAAAAAAGTTCAAAATTTTACCTGACCTATGAGTTTCGAGTTGATTTATCATATTTCCGTACGAAATGTATGGGAAAGGTCTTTGGCGATTTCTGTCTTTTCTAGTACTGAAAGCTAAAATGGTCCCATAGAGTTTTTTGATCCCCACATGAAATAGAATCGATTGGCATAAAAAAAGAATTTTGAACTTTTTGCATTTTTTTTGCTAACTGTAAGTTTTTTACAAAATCTGTGAATGCAGTTCAAAATGTCCCAAAAAGTTAGGGAAGGTCTTTTAAGAACGTTTTGCTGTAACTGCAACGGTTAAGGTACTTGCCCTTACTGCCCCGTTTCAAAAATACACCCTGTATATTATTCATACTGGGCCCGCTGTCTGATCACACAACCTGCAGAAAAGACATAACCCATTTATTTTCACTATATGAACAACACAGCAAGCAAAACAACTGCAGAACGACAGAAAATTCGACCGCTAATCAGCGAATGTTTAAAATCTGAACATCGACTGTTGGTCAGCGGCCGCCCAGCCAGCCTTAGCTACGGCCACCCAGTCAGGTCCGAGTAACCATTCCTTCGGAGTATTTCTAATACAAATTAGGACACAATTATGTGATTATTTTGTCCATCATCATTTTAAAATTTGAGACTACTTTGTTTAAATGACATTATTAACAATAATTCTTTAAGGTACGTGCCCGATCAAATGAAAACGAAAAACAATTATTTGAATTCTTAATGAGCAAAATGTATTACAGCGTAAGAGAATATCTAGATGACAAAATACCGAAAATAATAAATTAAATACCTATTAGATTTATGACATTACAAATATATTTTATAGACATTATTATTAACGATCATAACATTGACTTGCATGGAATGAATAAAATTGACACTATTTATTGAACTTAATATTTGCACGCTCTATGGAGCAGAATATGCTGTACCTACTAGTTCTAAGATATCTCTGTAACCATATTCGAAGCAAATAAACGATTGATTTGATTTGATTTGATTTGATTTGATCTTGATTATATTATAATCAGTTTGCCACTTCTCCTTTCAGACCACTAAAATTAAATATTCACAAGTCCATGGACGATTTGATTTAATATCAATTTTAGAAAAATGAAGGATAGATATCTTTAGATATCTAAGATTTTTAGCCGCAAAGTTAAATTTATGATTCTCCTTACTCCAATGATCGATGTGAGTTAATCCTTATGAAGTAGGTACCCACTTCAATATACCACCTGTGATAAGCCCGGGTAGTTTTCCGAGCGCAAAATAGAGACGGTATCTCCAATAGCATATCTCCAGAACGGTATTTAATAAACCTTAGACATTTAATATGGGTGTCATAAAAGAAATTGAAACGTTTTATCGTGATAACAACTTTCATGGGATTTACAAAAATATTCCATAGAAACGTGAGACTGAATATTATAGTGAACGGCGGATTTGTCGTCACTTGAGCTTTTTGCGGAAGTCGAAAAAGCAATTATGTTTACGCAAGCCAAATTAAATAATAGGTACAAAGTAAATTTTACCCTCTTTTCCCTAATATATTTAGAAATTAGTAATTACCTGAAACGTAGGTATTCTTTCTTAGTATTCTTATATTGTCTTGTATAATAAATCACGATCATTCTGGGGTAGTCTTCGTTATTTAATATACATATACGTACACGTACATACATACTTACGCTTTTCTGGATCTGAGGTAGGTACAAACAGCGGCATCTACCATCTACTCCTGTCTTTATGCAAGTAAGCCTGCGAGTGCCGAGTGCTGAATTTTTTTCGTTCTGACAAGCAAGGAAAACATCGGTTATTTGCTTACTATGTTACTCTTTGTCAGAGAGACATATGTCTCATTTGCTTCCATCAATCTATAACTTAACCTATACCAAATAACTACTAGACCCACTTCCCAATGTGTCATTGCTCCCAATTTGTGCGTCCAGTCCATCTCAGCCACCTTTTTCAGGTCGACAAGCCATCTGGCTGGCGAACATTCTACCTTTCATTTGCTCTTTCGTGGTCTCCAATCTAGGACTAGTGTACTCCCAACCATACTTTCTTATAATTTATCAACAATATCATCTATTTTATTAACATTTCTTTTTATCTTTGTTCACAGGTAACTGTCAACCGCGTTCAGTGAGTGTAGTGTAATTCTGGAAGTGTTAGTGTTAGTGCGTGATGTCGCTCTGCTGAGGAGTGCTGAGGCCATGGGGCCTGACCGCCGGGTCGCGTGGGCCTGGCTCGCGGTCCTCGCGGCTCTAGGCCACACCACTGCTTACACGGACACGGAGGACTTTCTAAGCGATCTTGATAAGCCAGGTTAGTTTTTACATTTCCCATTTTATAAGACTTAAGTGGCAGACAAGCAGACGGCCCACCTGATGGCACGTGATTACCTAAGTCTATGGACGTCTGCAACACCAGGGGAGTCATAGTCGTGCTGCCAACCCTTGCAAAACCAGGGGAGGACCGTTTTATATTCAGCCCGCTGATTGATTAAACTCCATTAATTACTAAGAAGATAGAAAAAGAAGGAATCTTATTCAGAATCCACCTCACACTAGTTAATGGCGAGGTAAAGATGTTGGGTTCGAACCGAGGAAAATCGCACGGTGATTCTCACGTCATCTGAATGGAAGAGGAACCACGTGTTTCCTACAAAGCAAATGGCTAGGGGTCCAATTAAACCTAAAAAAGGGTTTACATTTGAACTTTACCTACAACATAAGATGTTTTTGTAAATGATTGCACTATATTTTATATTTAACTTATTGGTCCTACCGTGAAAATATATATTTGCCTGAATTTGCGGAAACCTATATACGACTTCACTTCTTGAAAGAGTGATACTGATAGGTCATTAGACTTTCGGATTCAGGAGTTTTGTAATCAACAAAGTTAAATATAATTCACTAAACTGATGAAAACAATTCAAAATTAATATTAACAAGTAAATCCTTTCAATTCAAAGTAATACAAGAGAGAAGAAAAACAATGAATGAAATTTTCATTAATTACACGAGTTTGTAGTATTGTACTTGTGCTATTACTTTAAAAGTATTTACAGTAATGCGAGTTTGGCGTGTTCACGTGAAATCTGCTCCGAGCGTTTTATGGGATTTTACGTTTTAGCGTGTGCGAACCCCCATGGGTACCATTTCATCGGAGCTAGCCATTAAATGAAAATCTAAACGAATAAATCTGTATTCAGGGTGTGAGACCTGGGAAGTACTGCGTAAGAACAAGCTGGTCGTGTTACCTTGAAGAGGTGGTTCCATCTTTCAGTTCAGCTTTAACATAACTAAATTTTCACAGGTGTTATCTAGTGAAATTATTTGAATTTTGTAATACCTCAGCCATTGAAAGGAAACTTAGTCAGTAACATTGTTAGAGTTTTAAGGCAGAGTATTGTATCTCCCTAAAAAGGGCAGAGCCAGGGAGTGTTCCTAGAGACATTTATGTTGCAATGGTATCCGATGAGAATCTTCCTCAGGCAGTTAGAAAATAATTTGGCAGTAAGATTGTATCAACATCCTACCGTCTCAGATATCACTCAATGCCTATTGCTGAACATGCTGGTTTGGTTTAATAAAAACCTTAGACACTTCTTTTTTGCTCTTCTCAAGTGTTGGAATCATGCTGTCCCCATTTTGCCTTGCCTGCTTCTGCTAGGATGACAGGCTTCTGCTTATGGAGGATCAGTCACCCCCAGGCCCGCGCTCAGTTACGACGAAGGTCGTTGAGTGACCTCTGACATCTAAGTCGCCTCCGCGTCTCGCGAACCTTAATTGGGCCCTGACGTAAAACCTCAATTTAATCTCTTTTCATCACGATATCAACTCAACAAATGTATTGTACATAGTCATAAGAATAACGAAACTAGTGTGCACGAATCAGATGGTATGGTAAGGAAACATTAAAACGTTAAAACAACATTTACGATCCATCTAAATAAATAGTTTCGTTTCATTAATTTCCCACATTTATATTCTCGTATACCTACTTTCAATTAGATTCATTTTTAATTACTTAGTGCGTATACAACCTAAATAATATGGCGCCAGTAGTAGTAAACAGGTATGGCAAGACAGATGTTGCATGAAAATTGATTTATTTTTATAGGAAGGAAATATTCGATGTGTTGTTTTAATTAATCTTCGTATTTATTTTTTGTGACTTAGAACATATTAGGTATATAAACTACTTTGACTAAAATATTATGTTTTTAGTGTGGTTAAATGCTAGATGTATAATGATGAGGATGAGGTAGCCCCTGGCATATCCTTCACGCCCCGCCTGACCCAGGCTTATCAAAGGTCACCTAAGTGTGTCCTAAGCATAGGCCTCCCCGTGAATCGCACCGCCAATGGATGTTTGGTACTCGATGAAACATAAATTTCTAAACAGATCGGGATATTAAGTATCATTAGACATCCTATTAATTTTATAAATGGATAGATGAGTGGATATTTGTTACTCTTTCACGTAAAAACTGACTTCTCAAAGAGATAGCAGATACATGATCTCAACATTAATTTGTAATCCCTTATTGCTATAATATATATTTATGTTGTATGTATGTTTATATACATGTGTATATGTTTATGTATTGTACTTATATGTATGTGTATGTGTATTTAATATATCTGTAATGATTTTTTAAATATTGGAACAGTATACTTCTTTTGTGCCTACCTCGTTATAGCTCTGCACCACCCTAGGTTGACTGGTAGAGAATGCCTGCGGCATTAAGTCCGCCATTGTACATTGTGCATGAAGTGAAATAAATAAATAGAAAATAAATAAAAACTATTGAATGGAGTTTAATGAAACTTTACAATAATATAACTTATACATCAGGATAACAAATAGGCTACAATTTATAACAATAACCGATATTATAGCGATAACCGACATCCACGCGGGCTGAGCCACGGGAAAAAGCTAGTAGATTATAGTCTGGAACAGTACTTAGATACTTATTACACTGATAAGTGTTCCTGTAGGTCGCATCATCAATATTTCACATAGACGAGACCGCGAATAACACTCAGTAAATTAAAAATTCTATCATCGAATTTCATGTTTCCTATATCATTTGCGGGCGTCACACATTTTCTTTGTTGTATTTATCTCTAATCTGTAAACTAATTCCTGTGTGGGATGTATGCGTCATAGCAAAAATATCACTCATTTTTGAAAGTGTAGTATTGAATGAAGTAACTTCTGCCTCTGTGTCGAGCTCACGTTCCGTAACACGCAATCAATCAACACGCACGTGGGCGAGTGACGCATACTACGGATAATGATTTTTAGCGATAAACATCTGGATTCATTCACTTTCCCTATTCATTTGGTTCTGTGGAAACTGGAGCAAACATGATAAATTTCAATGTATTAGTAATTGACATAACCAATGTCGAAACAGTTTTGTAATAGACAAGTTTTGTCATTTTGAAAATTATTAGCTACTAGCGTTCCGTCCGCAGGTTCGCCCACGTAAATGTCCGTTAACGTGGCTTTTATTGTTCTCTACGATTGTGATAAAACAAACGTAATATATCTGACCAAGACTTTTCGAACAAAAAAAAAACACATCATAATCAGTCCAGTAGTTTTTGCGTCCATCGCGGACAAACAAACAGAATTCAGTGTCGTTAATATAACACAACTCAAGTGTTTTTTTAATCTACAATGTATAGACACGACCACTTTACAATTTTATAATAGTATAGACTTAAAGTGTATTAACAAGATAAATATAGACCTTCCTATAGGGACTGATAATTTAAGGTTAGAAGTTCGCCAGTCATCCTCAGGTATCTCTCAAGGAATTGAGAGAGAAGATATATTAAACAAGCAGGTAGTGAGTGCCTAGTTAATGAAATATCTATTTACTTAGAAATCGAAAAGGTAAACCAACTTTTTCAATCATAATTTATAATATTGAGGCTTCAATATACTCGACGGAAGCCTTTGTGTGGGTTGATAAAATTCACGTTCTATTAATATTTTTTTATCATTAGCATACGAAATAAGACCCTCGGATCTGCTCAAGATTTGTTTAATTATATGACAGGCTTAGATCTCGGGCTTGAATTCCAGGAATTCAAATGTTTATGTCAAGAAAATTTTAAGAATTAAAAACGTAAATAGCAAATTGAGTGTTTTCATACCTCAAAAGAATCTATCTTTGACATTTAAATGATAGTACATTTATTTAGCAAATGTGAAATCACTTATATAGTGGTACTATCTACTAACTGAGAGATATAAATTACTGACACATAGGCACTATAAGTTATTTCGTCAGTGTCAAGAAAGACCACCATGAGAATGTACCTTTTATCACTAAAATATGACACCATAGGCTCATTCCATCAATCAAGCATGCGTGGGCGCAGCTTATTGACTAACTAAAACCTCACAGAGCGTATAATGCCGTTGACATATTATTAAATAAATTTTAATGCCTGTTTAATATGTTTATGACAAACACTTTAAACATTTATGTACCAATATTCAAGTGTTGACAAATGTGTGGATAGGAGACAAGAGACAAGAAACAAACTATTTTAAGGCCGTGAATAGAGCACACATTCGATGCTCTCAGCTATGATTTTTTTATACCTATCACTTAGATGGCGGACAAGTGAGGAAAAGTTGATGTTGCCACGTTTGTACGTGTGTAACATCAAAGACTTAATATTCGTGCTACTGACGCTGTAAGAAACTTTAAATTATATGCCCTTCTTTTTTAATAGTTTACAACTATATTACAGAATAATAATAAAAATTATGCTATATAATACATCCAAAAAAAAAAAACAGAAAAGAGGGGAAGAGACTGCAACTTTAGGCATCGAAAAATTCCTCCCCATCGACCTCTACTGGTACCGTGCCCAAAAAGCTGGCGGCATTACCACGCTGAATAGCGATACTAATTCTTTGAGCGAGGTAAAGGCCAGCCCTATGGTCACGGGCAGAGTCGATTAGGCGCTTCGCTATTTGTTTGAATAGCGCGCGCGCGCTTGGACCCCACGGACGTTTCGACTCCAAACGGCTCAAAAATAAACTTACCAGTTCAATTGGTATATTTGAGTCTCCGCTGATGCAGCATGCCCTTGTAACCACTGACCTAGTCAGGTGGATACTCACCGGCTCGCTCAGGGGCTGATGCAGAACTCTTACCCAGGGCGCCTTCTCCACAGAGCTAGAGAGGTGCGTGCACAGGGAAGCTAGGGCTCCAATGAAAACAGCTGGTAGTTTAGGTGTACACACATATATTTGATAGGATAGAACACAGAGTTACACACAGAGAAATATATAGTAGTGAAGTAGGTAGATACAGGTGACAGAAGAATATGTACAGACAAGTAGGTAGACAGACAGGCACAGAATACAGAAGATGTGTAGTGATAAGTAGGTAGACAGACAGGTACAGAATACAGAAGTGTGAGACAGAAAGAACACACACAGCAGGCACAGATAATAAGCAGATGAACACACAATATGCACATGAATTATAGCACTAGCTACACATTTAAGGTACGTGAATTCTAGTACAGGCTACTAAGCGTACTACGTTTACATCTGGTTGGCACTACAGCTACACATTAACAGGTACACGGCGACAGTGTACTGGCCTTGGGTGATTGCGGGATGGCCTCTAGGATGTTCAGAGTAGACCGTTCGCCGATGTATACGGCTCACAGCAGCCGTTGTACCACGAAGCACGCCGTAGATAAATGTCAGAGAAGAGCGTATTCAGAGGGCACACGAGCTCAGACCAGCGACCCTGTATAAAACAGACCACTCTTAAGCCGTGAATATACATAGAGGCCCGTAATGTGCCCCAATAAATAGAGGAATACGACTTACCAGAATATCTGGGAACGAAGTTTTCACCAAACAATTTTATTACAAGATATAGACACAGAATTGATTTACTCAGAGACAGCTACGAAGATCGATATAGAAGTTCTTTTGAGGATCGGCGCAGGCCTATTTATACCCGAATCCATCGAATATTCGTGAACAAACCTCAAAATTCTGCTGGTCACGACCTAACTAATTAGCGGCCCATAGACAAGCAAACTAATCAGCCGCTGATGGCCACAGACACGACTAGACCAAATATGACAAACATTTATTATAATTATGACTTGTTCACGAATATGTCACAATTTCTGAGAAAGTAAGTATCATTTATTTATTATTGTTAAATTGTAAATAAAATGATATATGACTGCAATTATAAAAATTGAAATATGCTGTAGGACACCAGCGCCATCCGCCGGTCGAGTGTGAGAACTAGAACACACCTAATCGAAGATTAGAAGTTTCACTGCCAAACAATTATGCCTAGTTCCCGTGAGACACTCTAGGTGGCTCTGGAACAAAGAAATCAATTACTGCTAAGAATAAAAATTAACTTGTTACACCACCCCCCCCATTAATAGTATTTCCTGCGGACACGATACGCTGGAAATACACAACAAAGAAAACAGAAAATGCTTACAATAAATATAGATAAACAGCTGGGTATTTCAAACACAAACTGACAACTATAATTACAAAACTAAAGAACATTCCTCGCACACACCTAATTATACACTGACTTGCGCAATGGTTAGGTTACATACTAGAGTCAAATGTCCTACAAAGAAAATGAATGTTCCCTTTATTCGCTGCAGATACACCAACACTACCAACAACTACAAGGAGCTGTGGAGAATTGAGAGGCGAAATGAGAGAGAAACACTCGGTACGGTGTATGGTGGAACCTACAATGTGACAAATTATAGTCACGTAGATACTCAGAGAGAAAACAGATATTATACAGATTAAGCATAACATAGCGCTGGTTTTACAGACTAGATAAACAGTGCTATGTAGTGGCAACATCGCTGACATTAGGTACTGGAGACGGTTCCTCCTTATACTTCAGGATGTCTTTGATATGGTACTCACCAAGATCCTTACCGTCTAAATCTGACAGCCTATATACCAGAGGGGATTGCTTGGCGGTTACCACACATTTAAGGAACTTAGGGGCTAACTTGGAAGTGAAGTTCTTTGCTTTGTTTGACAGGTAGAACGTGCGTTTGTACACGATTTGTCCTACTTTCAGCTCCACATGCCTTTTTCTGAGGTTGTAATACTTTTCATTACGCTGGTGGGCAACGTTCAAATGTTTCCTCACCTGGTCGTAGATGCGTTGTATTTCTCTCAGTTTGACACCAAAGGCTGATGGATCGTCCACAGCGACAGAAGCCGGGTGGCACGCAATGTCTGACTGCCTGTATAGAACTCCATCTCCAATGAACTCCCTACCATGCACCAGAAAGTATGGGGTGAAGCGAGTTGCTTCGCTAACCGCAGTGTTCAGAGCGCACTGTACTTCAACCAAGAACGAGTCCCATGCTTTGTGTTGTGACTTCACATAGCACGAGATCGCTTGGACAACATTGCGAATAGCTCTTTCCGCCTGATTAGTCTGGGCATGATACCTAGGGTTATAGTATATATTGGGTACATTATATTTAGTTAGTAGATCCTTAAAAGGCTTACTTACGAACTGAGGACCATTATCCATGTAAATAGTTTTACATACTCCATGAACAAGAAATACACTCTTCTCTATGAATCTCGCGACCACAGCGCCTGTGGCAACCCGAATAGGGCACAACATGACGTATTTACTAAAATAGTCGGAGACCACGATCAGGTGCACGTTTCTATTACTTGAAGTAGGAAAGGGACCAAGTAGATCGACAGAGATAGCTTCGAAAGGCTTCGACACCCGCTTCGGGCTACCCATGAGGCCAGGACGAGACGTGTTTACGGGTTTGTACTGCTTACAGACTTCACACTTCCCGACATATTGTTTGACGTCCTCGTACATTTTGGGCCAATAATAATTTAGGGCTAACCTTTTGTGTGTCTTCCAAACACCACCATGAGCACTAAGTGTGTCATCATGGCACTTAGAGAGCAGGGACAGGCGATCCTCCTGGGGTACCACCAACTTCCAGTCGAAATCTGAAGTCAGAGAGTATTTATTCTTAGAAAATCTATATAAAAGGTTGTCACGAATGTCAAAATTCGGCAACTTCCTAGGGTTCTTCCGCACACTGTTCATGGTGTGGATATACCAAGGGTCTTTAGAGGAGGCAGCATCTAGCGAATCAATCGTTATACGAGACAGAGCGTCAGGTACAACGTGATCTTTACCCTTCCGATGTTCAATGTCAAAATCGAATTGACTTAGCCTCATGCTCCAACGCGCTAAACGACCCGTAGGGTTTTTCAGCTTATGGAACCACAGTAAAGAGGAGTGATCCGTGACGACTGTACACTTCTGGCCCTCGACGTACTGTCTGAATTGTTCTAAGGCGAAAATCACGGCCAGAAGTTCCCGCTCAGTTGTGCTGTAGTTCACCTCGTTCTTGTTGAGAGAACGGCTGCAGTAGGCGATGGGGTGTTCAACTCCATCGTGAGTTTGTGTCAGCACAGCAGCAACTGAAAATGCGGACGCATCACTGAGAATACGGAAAGGCAACTCAAAGTTAGGCATCTTCAATATAGGGGCAGAGACCAAAGCTGACTTGAGAAGATTGAAGGACTGTTCCGCTTCGGGTGTCCATTCGAACTTAACATTCTTAGACGTTAGTTTACACAGAGGTTTACTAATCTTAGAGAAATTATTGACAAAACGACGATACCAGCCGGCCATTCCCAGAAACCTCTTAACCTCCTTTGGGTTAGTAGGTGTAGGATAGTTGAGAATAACCTCAACTTTACCAGGGTCAGTCCGAAGGCCGTGTTTGTCCACATAATACCCCAGGTATTTGAGTTCACTCCGACAAAAGTGAGACTTTTTCATGTTAATAGTTAGGCCAGCATCCTTGAGTCGCTGATAGACTCTATGTAAGAGCTCTACATGCTCCTCAAAGGTACTGGACACACAGACTATGTCGTCCTGAAACGCAAATACCCTATTGTCGAACTCAGGACCAAACAGACGGTCCATTAGGCGCTGCATCGTGGCGGCAGCTCCAACGAGTCCAAAACACATGGTATTGTAATGAAACAGCCCCCTACGGGGAACTGTAAAGGCAGTCTTCTCGGCGGACTGCAGAGAGTCGAACGGAATCTGCCAGTAGGCCGCACTCAGATCTACAGAGGATAAATATTTAGCATTATTCAGATGGTCCAAGATTTGATTAATGTACGGTAAGGGATAGGCGTCACTTTTTGACACAGAGTTGAGCTTGCGAGAGTCCAAGCACAACCTGAGTTCGCCGTTCGCCTTCTCCACCATGACCACTGGAGAATTCCATGCGGACTGAGACGGGGACACTACTCCCATCTCTAGCATTCGGTCCAACTCGGCTTCCAGGGCTTTCTGTTTGAGAGGAGAGAGCGGGTAGTAACGCTGTTTGATCGGCTTACTGTCACCAGTGTCAATGACATGATGTTCAAGTGTAGTCCGACCTAAACCCACCTTATCCGTGTTCAAAGAGTCAAACTTTTCAATGATCTCGTTGATTACACCCCTTTGTTTAGTAGTCAGGTTGCTGTAATCCTCGAGGCCACTGTTAAGAGACACAGACTCGATAGGATTATTGTCACTAAAACCATCAAGACTAATATTTTGTGAAATTAGTTTATCACCTAACTTAAATTGCTGCCAAAAATCCACTCCAAATATCATGGAGGTGGTGATTCCCGGAACAACATAGAATTTGATAACTCGGATAACCGAATTATACTCAATAGGTAAAGAAATACAACCCAGACATTGCACATATGAGCTGTCGGCAGTTGTAATGCGAAAGGAAGGGTTGATACTTTCAAGATCAAAACCCAGTTCCAAGAAGATACGGTGCGCTCCCTTTCCTAGTATAGAGCAAGAGGCACCGGAATCCAGAAGGCCTAAGACATTTAAATTTAATACTTTAACAATTAGATACGGTCTAACATCGTTATCCCGTTTAGTAAACAGGACCCTATCAGAAATAGACTCAGATACAGAGTGATGTATAGAGTTCACAATAAGGCCCTGGCTTACGCGTTTTTTGACTTACCAGTACATTTTGAGCAGTCTGGTGTCTTGACTCCTTTGAGACCGCACCGGAAGCACACCAACTCTCTCGACTGGGTGCAGTTGTATGCAGCGTGCCCGCTTTCGCCACACCGGAAGCATTTGCGTTCGTTGGAGGTAGATGGCGTCTCGACTGCAGACACCTGCTTAGGGGGCTTTTGCACGCCTTTGGTCTTGTGCTGGTGTAAATCAGACGAAATCTCAAATTTGTCCAGAATAGGCTCACGGAAAGCGTCCGCCCTTGTACGCGCAAGCTCCAGACGCTTACCTAGACGTCTCAGATCATCAATAGAGTTGACATCATGCAAGGCCAATTCCTTCATGTAGTCTGGTCTAATATTGTGCATGAGAATGTCCAGCTGTTCCTCACTGGGCATTTTACACGACAACCTTGAGAACATAGCCTGCATTGTACATAAGTAGCTAACCAAGGACTCAGAGCGGGATTGGCTACGCTGTCTAATCTCATTTCTGAGACGATAATCATAGTCAGGAATATCGAATGTATCTCTAAGCTCACCAATAAGGTCCTCATATGAGATGAAATTAGTTCTATTTGTACGGAACCAAGACAAAGCTGGTCCGTCCAACAGGTCAGAGAAAGCCAGAAGGAGTTTAGACTTAGAGACCTCCCGTGCACATCTAAGCTCTTCTAATCTCTCTAAAAACACGCGCACACAAGAGGAACCATCATATTTTAAGTTAAAAGAACATAGGTTAACGGGACGTTCCCTATACACTATGTTGTCAGACGTGGAACAAGATTTACTAGAACTAGCTCGTACCGAGCGGTCCTCTCTCACTGCAGGTGAAGTGTACTCTACCCGGTCACGACCCGAATCATCATCACCTTCATCTGACCCGTCAGATTCAGAATCAGTGCTGGGTTCAGCCACAGCGACGATCTTCACAAGCCTATCACGAAGTTCGGCCAGTTCAGGACAATCTAGACCACAACGAGCCAGCCTAGTTAGCAGATAGTTCGCCCTGAAGGCTACTCTTATGCGACAATTTTTATCAGAAACAAAGTCACCTGACTGGAGGGCCTCACTTAGTTCCGAGACCTTAGGCGTACAGATGGAAAGCTCCGCCGCTGCATCAGTGGGGACCACCGCCTTCAGCTTGATGCTACCCCGACGGACAAGTCGGTGTGCCGTCCTCAGCTCACTCCGAAGGCCAGCCACCGTCGCATCAGGTGCCACTGAAATGCCTATGTGAGCAAGCTCGTTAGAGAGTTCGTCTTTTCTCAGATAGTTAATATATTTTTGCATCTGTGCCATGATGTAAAAGTTTAATTACGACAATTAAATAGGTAACAATGTAGATGACACAGACAGGGTTCAATCACAAAGTATTAAACAGAAATAACAAGTAAGTTCCACCAAAGTGTATGATATCTGACAATGGCTTCAAATTAAATTATATGATTTATATTTATAATAGAGTTACAGGTGTCTATTATTAATACACTAAAGTTAAAGTTTAGACTCAAATGCAAAGTCAGTTACACAACTGGCAATGTTGGTCAAACAGACAAGGTTCAAATACAAGATGTAAAACAGAGGTTCATAAGTAGATATCAACAAGGTGCTTGATATTTAACTAAAGTTTTAAATTGATTGCTATAATTTAATACAAATAGAGGCTGTCTAATAGAATTAAAAGTTTCTATCATTTATGAGGACAAAGTTCAAGTTAATTTTCAAAATGCAAGGTACCTACACACTTTCTATAAAGTTTGTAGTTACCCAGAAAATCTTATTAGGTTTTGTTACACAGAAAAAAATTATATTACAGTCCAAATATATATGTGCACATCTGCAAGAAAGACTAGAAACAGGCTAGAAAAGAGGAGAAAAAAGAAAAAAGAAAAAAAAACAAAAAAGAAAAAAAAAGTGGGTATGCCGAATAAAATCAGAAAATTTTACCAAAATCACAGCTGATTTTTAATTTTGAAATTTGGAATTTTGGGTGTCTTTTCCCACCCCAGGTGTAGGTAGCTGGAAAAAGACAAGAAGATTAATTACGTGTTCAGCTGCTAACACAACCAATTAACGTCTTGGGAAGTCTCAGACGGATTCCCAGGTTGTTTTCATCAGAGTTAGCCTCCTATGCACACACACTAGACTGAGACTACCGCAGAGTAGTACCAGAGTCTTGCCACTACGTTGGGAGCCAATTTGTAACCACTGACCTAGTCAGGTGGATACTCACCGGCTCGCTCAGGGGCTGATGCAGAACTCTTACCCAGGGCGCCTTCTCCACAGAGCTAGAGAGGTGCGTGCACAGGGAAGCTAGGGCTCCAATGAAAACAGCTGGTAGTTTAGGTGTACACACATATATTTGATAGGATAGAACACAGAGTTACACACAGAGAAATATATAGTAGTGAAGTAGGTAGATACAGGTGACAGAAGAATATGTACAGACAAGTAGGTAGACAGACAGGCACAGAATACAGAAGATGTGTAGTGATAAGTAGGTAGACAGACAGGTACAGAATACAGAAGTGTGAGACAGAAAGAACACACACAGCAGGCACAGATAATAAGCAGATGAACACACAATATGCACATGAATTATAGCACTAGCTACACATTTAAGGTACGTGAATTCTAGTACAGGCTACTAAGCGTACTACGTTTACATCTGGTTGGCACTACAGCTACACATTAACAGGTACACGGCGACAGTGTACTGGCCTTGGGTGATTGCGGGATGGCCTCTAGGATGTTCAGAGTAGACCGTTCGCCGATGTATACGGCTCACAGCAGCCGTTGTACCACGAAGCACGCCGTAGATAAATGTCAGAGAAGAGCGTATTCAGAGGGCACACGAGCTCAGACCAGCGACCCTGTATAAAACAGACCACTCTTAAGCCGTGAATATACATAGAGGCCCGTAATGTGCCCCAATAAATAGAGGAATACGACTTACCAGAATATCTGGGAACGAAGTTTTCACCAAACAATTTTATTACAAGATATAGACACAGAATTGATTTACTCAGAGACAGCTACGAAGATCGATATAGAAGTTCTTTTGAGGATCGGCGCAGGCCTATTTATACCCGAATCCATCGAATATTCGTGAACAAACCTCAAAATTCTGCTGGTCACGACCTAACTAATTAGCGGCCCATAGACAAGCAAACTAATCAGCCGCTGATGGCCACAGACACGACTAGACCAAATATGACAAACATTTATTATAATTATGACTTGTTCACGAATATGTCACAATTTCTGAGAAAGTAAGTATCATTTATTTATTATTGTTAAATTGTAAATAAAATGATATATGACTGCAATTATAAAAATTGAAATATGCTGTAGGACACCAGCGCCATCCGCCGGTCGAGTGTGAGAACTAGAACACACCTAATCGAAGATTAGAAGTTTCACTGCCAAACAATTATGCCTAGTTCCCGTGAGACACTCTAGGTGGCTCTGGAACAAAGAAATCAACTCTCCACCATGACCACTGGAGAATTCCATGCGGACTGAGACGGGGACACTACTCCCATCTCTAGCATTCGGTCCAACTCGGCTTCCAGGGCTTTCTGTTTGAGAGGAGAGAGCGGGTAGTAACGCTGTTTGATCGGCTTACTGTCACCAGTGTCAATGACATGATGTTCAAGTGTAGTCCGACCTAAACCCACCTTATCCGTGTTCAAAGAGTCAAACTTTTCAATGATCTCGTTGATTACACCCCTTTGTTTAGTAGTCAGGTTGCTGTAATCCTCGAGGCCACTGTTAAGAGACACAGACTCGATAGGATTATTGTCACTAAAACCATCAAGACTAATATTTTGTGAAATTAGTTTATCACCTAACTTAAATTGCTGCCAAAAATCCACTCCAAATATCATGGAGGTGGTGATTCCCGGAACAACATAGAATTTGATAACTCGGATAACCGAATTATACTCAATAGGTAAAGAAATACAACCCAGACATTGCACATATGAGCTGTCGGCAGTTGTAATGCGAAAGGAAGGGTTGATACTTTCAAGATCAAAACCCAGTTCCAAGAAGATACGGTGCGCTCCCTTTCCTAGTATAGAGCAAGAGGCACCGGAATCCAGAAGGCCTAAGACATTTAAATTTAATACTTTAACAATTAGATACGGTCTAACATCGTTATCCCGTTTAGTAAACAGGACCCTATCAGAAATAGACTCAGATACAGAGTGATGTATAGAGTTCACAATAAGGCCCTGGCTTACGCGTTTTTTGACTTACCAGTACATTTTGAGCAGTCTGGTGTCTTGACTCCTTTGAGACCGCACCGGAAGCACACCAACTCTCTCGACTGGGTGCAGTTGTATGCAGCGTGCCCGCTTTCGCCACACCGGAAGCATTTGCGTTCGTTGGAGGTAGATGGCGTCTCGACTGCAGACACCTGCTTAGGGGGCTTTTGCACGCCTTTGGTCTTGTGCTGGTGTAAATCAGACGAAATCTCAAATTTGTCCAGAATAGGCTCACGGAAAGAGCTATTCGCAATGTTGTCCAAGCGATCTCGTGCTATGTGAAGTCACAACACAAAGCATGGGACTCGTTCTTGGTTGAAGTACAGTGCGCTCTGAACACTGCGGTTAGCGAAGCAACTCGCTTCACCCCATACTTTCTGGTGCATGGTAGGGAGTTCATTGGAGATGGAGTTCTATACAGGCAGTCAGACATTGCGTGCCACCCGGCTTCTGTCGCTGTGGACGATCCATCAGCCTTTGGTGTCAAACTGAGAGAAATACAACGCATCTACGACCAGGTGAGGAAACATTTGAACGTTGCCCACCAGCGTAATGAAAAGTATTACAACCTCAGAAAAAGGCATGTGGAGCTGAAAGTAGGACAAATCGTGTACAAACGCACGTTCTACCTGTCAAACAAAGCAAAGAACTTCACTTCCAAGTTAGCCCCTAAGTTCCTTAAATGTGTGGTAACCGCCAAGCAATCCCCTCTGGTATATAGGCTGTCAGATTTAGACGGTAAGGATCTTGGTGAGTACCATATCAAAGACATCCTGAAGTATAAGGAGGAACCGTCTCCAGTACCTAATGTCAGCGATGTTGCCACTACATAGCACTGTTTATCTAGTCTGTAAAACCAGCGCTATGTTATGCTTAATCTGTATAATATCTGTTTTCTCTCTGAGTATCTACGTGACTATAATTTGTCACATTGTAGGTTCCACCATACACCGTACCGAGTGTTTCTCTCTCATTTCGCCTCTCAATTCTCCACAGCTCCTTGTAGTTGTTGGTAGTGTTGGTGTATCTGCAGCGAATAAAGGGAACATTCATTTTCTTTGTAGGACATTTGACTCTAGTATGTAACCTAACCATTGCGCAAGTCAGTGTATAATTAGGTGTGTGCGAGGAATGTTCTTTAGTTTTGTAATTATAGTTGTCAGTTTGTGTTTGAAATACCCAGCTGTTTATCTATATTTATTGTAAGCATTTTCTGTTTTCTTTGTTGTGTATTTCCAGCGTATCGTGTCCGCAGGAAATACTATTAATGGGGGGGGTGGTGTAACAAGTTAATTTTTATTCTTAGCAGTAATTGATTTCTTTGTTCCAGAGCCACCTAGAGTGTCTCACGGGAACTAGGCATAATTGTTTGGCAGTGAAACTTCTAATCTTCGATTAGGTGTGTTCTAGTTCTCACACTCGACCGGCGGATGGCGCTGGTGTCCTACAGCATATTTCAATTTTTATAATTGCAGTCATATATCATTTTATTTACAATTTAACAATAATAAATAAATGATACTTACTTTCTCAGAAATTGTGACATATTCGTGAACAAGTCATAATTATAATAAAATTTGTAACCACTGACCTAGTCAGGTGGATACTCATTGGCCCCACGTTGGGCGCCAATGAGTATCCACCTGACTAGGTCAGTGGTTACAAATTTCATATTTTAAGTTAAAAGAACATAGGTTAACGGGACGTTCCCTATACACTATGTTGTCAGCTAGGAAAAAACAGAGCAGCATACTATAAACATGAGCTTATAGGTGACTTAGTTCGGAGGAAGTTACTTCTAAGACTCGACTTAGATGTTCGCATATTAATTAGAAACAAAAGCTTAAAAACCTCTGTGGCGTGGCGGTAGTGGACGCGGCCGCTACGCAGGAGGCGTGGGTTCGATCTCCGCTCAGTGCAAATATTTGTATGTATGAGTATGTATATTTACATTGGTCTGGGTGTTTCTATGTATAGTATGTATGTATTTACAAGAAAAAAGTATCTAAGTATGTTTATCCGCATTCTAGATTCCATCAGACATGCTAGTTAATCTATGCTTACCATGGGTCTAGATAGCGTTGTGTGAAATGTCGTGAAATATTTATTTATTTTTTATTTATCTACCGTCATAATCATAAAACATTCACGCCTGTGTATCTGATATGATGTTGACAAAGACTTTAAAGTTGAACTTTAATTTTTAGTCCTATGTAATAGGGACGATAGCTGCAAACCGATTTTCTTTTCAACTTCTGCAAATCCACGGAGAATTTTATCTAATTGTAAGCACTGCCACATATTTTTTATTAATTTATTACACAACTTATTATATATACTTACTTATACAGAACTTATTAGTACCATAACAATTTGTTTTATCTTCTCGTTAAAATCAATATTGTAATTAATTTAACGACTGCTCTGATACGTTCCGTGAGATTTTATTACTCAACTAATCTTATCGATTAATCTGCGCAGTAGCTGTAGAGGCTTAAGATCGAGATCTTCCGATAATCCGTCACTGTATAATTAGTGTCGACACCTTCTTGAAAATTGGTCTTATACACATGCCAAATGCAATGAATGTATACCTTTTCATATGAAGTGGTATGTAAAGGTGTATAGGTACTTATATACATCGTTTACCGTATGTACCTACAGGTACAATGCACAAATGGTCAAGCTTTGCTAAGGAGGGAACATAAGACTGTGTTAAATTTTTCCTGAGACTTATAGATGTGAAGAGGTTTTCTTTATTGCGTTGAGTCTTAAAAGCTGTACAACAAGAAACACTCAGAAGATAGGCGGTGGGGAGGAGAGTGAGAGAGAGAGAAAGACACAGAGAGAGAGGGAAAGTAATGGTCTTACAAGGGTAGGTAAGGAATATTAAGCGCTCGGCATCTTCATCGGCCAATAAAATGAAGCAAATCGAAATTGATTGTTAATCTTATTGTAATTCTTGTTGCCTTGTAAACATAGTCAAGGTAACTAATACATAAAAAAGGTGTTTCAACTTCAATTGCATTTCGTTTATTTCTCAAAATAGTGCCAAGCAATTACTTCTTTTTGACATCAAAGTCTACTTAACACTAAGTTTACCACAGATGTTTTTTTTTTCTTGGCCGTGTGCATCTATTTTAAGCTTTGTTTTTGATTACAGGTCATTTAAATTCAAAACAAAGTAGTAATGAAGGACTTGAAAATAACTTTATAAATAATTAATAAACATTAACTGAATAGGTATCTTATTGAAAAGATAATTCACGCTTGTGAACTCTCGGGTCTCTAAGTACGCAATCCTGAAACGGATTGGCTGATCAGTTTGTTAAAGGTTCCGCATAAATTGCTGGATTCTTATTCTCGATTCCATCCTGATTAAAACATTTGTTAGACGCAGTTTTTATTTGAATTTAAATAAATTTCTCATGTGAGACAATGTAACATGTGGCCCACTTGATTGTGGCAGTAGTCGCTTCCACGAAAACCATTTTATAACCTTTTTATAAAATTACAAAGCACATATTTACCTTTCGAACCCCGTAAAAAATAAGTACACAGTATAAAAGGTCCTGTATGAAAAACTCAATTAATATTCATCGAATCCTAAAACAAGAAACAAATCATTTCAGTATTATCATAAATACAAAAAAGGAAACACCATTATCATTAAAAAACAGTATCGCTGACAACCCCATAATGTTTATAATGAGTTATGTTGACAACAACATGGCAACACAGGGCGTTAGTTATTGTTGCCAGTCGAAAAAAGGTTAGAGATTGTGTTGTGTTCAGACGGAGCTACTAATAATAATTATTTTATTAATAAATAAATACATAATTGGTTATAAATATTAATATTTTGACGACCGTTATCTTGTACGTTGCTAATAGCAACTTCCGTCAATCTATTAAAAGAAGGGAATTGTGTAAGAAATATATTCTGCTTGTTATGTGTCATTGGTGCTTTAAGCGAGGCGATAAACCCGACACTTTAGTATGAAGTAAAATCAAATGATAATGAGACCTACTTATTAACTTCTTTGTGCTCTGATTAGATCGTAGAATTAACAACAGATAAACGAAATTTAAAACGCCATTTATTCAAATTTTCTGATCGAATTTTAGGTGAATAATAGACAAAATTAGCGATTATTGTCGTATAAGCAGTTTTTTTTATATATGAATGAACGTGTCCATTCAACGTTAAATACTTTCGATTTGAATGGTTATTCATTACATGTTCACGAATGCAAAACTTGATCAATCAATGTTAACCTCAATTAACTCTACATATAAAATTTATATTTAATTTTAAAACTAAAAAATAAATTAAAGAATAATGAAATTGATCACGTGCGTTCCCATGAGGTTCATCAGGAGTAAAAACATATTAGCCACCATTATTGTGCGATTAACTTACAAACAAACAAACTTTTGCGTATAATAAATAGAAAATTAGGCATATTCCTTCATACTTATTTATTTATAGCCAAAAGAAAATTTACTTCAATAACTTTTCCTTATTAATTTTGAAGTTTGTACTATATTATGAATATTTATTCGCATAAATATTGTAATACGCTATTCAAATCTGAACCTTGCTTTAGCTAAGTACATCGTCAGTACACGGCCCTCATACATTCCTCTGTCATTGTGTACTTTTATTGGCTTTTGTCACGCTCGCTATTCGTTTAAGCATTGGTAGATGAGTTTTGAGATAATATTGCGGGTTCGGTAGTGTTTAGTTGGCTCATTAAATTTTAATGGTTTTTAAGGGATTGGAAGTATAATAAACTGTGTGAAAATCGTTTAGTGTGTTATTTATGTTGTTGTTTGTTAATTAAATCTTTACAAGTGGGTGTTTTACTCATTAATTAACATTATCTGATTTTGTAGTGATGGTATGGAAGTAGTGATAGATTTTGGTTTATCCATTATTGCGCCTTATTAAGAGTTATTTCTTGCATTCTGTCGTAATTACAGCTTATAACCTTTATAACCTTTGTCTCATCTTTTTCATAAACTAATGCTTTATTGATGTTAGTACATAGTTATCGGATGTTAGGCAGTTCTATTGTCCAGTTTTCTTGACTATAGATACGAGTACTTACCGTTTCTATTATTATAACTTTGAATTTTGATGTTATTCTTTGTGTTGAGTAGTTATGAATTTTACTTTTAAGAAAAGATCAATGCGTTATTCATTAGATTCTTATTATGCACTGTCATTTTCACGCCAAGCGGTCGCCATGGCCAGCTGTGTTAATAAATTCATTTCATTTTCAGCGTAGGTTGGGCTTCGATCGGGGCTACCATTAGAAAGCAGTGTTTGAATATGGGAAGACTTCGTCACCATTTTATTAATAAAAAGTGTGTGACAGACGCAATAATGCATATTTATGATTTGACGAGGTAAGTACCTAGTGACAGAAGCAATTAACAAATTATAATATTGATATTGAAAACTACAAAAAGTAATCTAGTGGTCCCCATTTATTCTCAGGAAATAAGTGTAAATATTATATATTTCCTCAGTAATTGCTTTTCAACTGCGCTCTTATAGTTAATTTAATAACCGACTGTTAACTACATTACCTTCTAAAGTGTTTTTTTTTAATAAACCACAAAAGTCTCATTTAACCCCATTCAAAGTGAACTTTGGCCCATGAGCGCAATATTAATCTTAAATTAACTACTTATATAATATCAACATTACTTTCCCAAATTAAGAACACCACGAATTAAAAAGACTCACTTAACCCCATTCAAACGGAACCCTAAACGGCCGACCGTTTTTATTTCAACAGATAATAATACATCAAAGACTTAACGTATGAGCGAACCTATACGATTCTTACTAGATTATGGACGTAATTCACCACGATTCGACGTTTATATGTAATAAACATGATATTTTCGGGTACACATTTCAAAATTTAATCTACAATACGTATATTGTTTGGTTCGGGGGTCGTTCGATAAGATATTGGAATGAATTTAGTATTTTAGGATTATGTTTTTTTATTGTGTTGTAATTTGCGTGGAGGTGCGTATTTATAGGTGAATATTCGGATTTGGTTAAACGGTTTTTTAATATTAATTGTTTGCAGTGCCAATAAACATTGAATACCGTACCAGATTATTCAGAAACCCAACCACCTCACTCCTATACCGGGAATTTCATTTTATAACCAGTTGCCAAATTAAGTTCTGATGAGCCTTATGATTATGATGATTCTAGAATAAATAACTGTACTGTAAAAGTACCTACTCAGGAGGACCCAAAGTAGAAGCTTAGTAAATTTTGTTAATTTCCTTATAATAGTTAGTATTTAATTCCCTTCCTTTTAAATAGACTTCCTCTTCCGCACTAGCGTCTTTTCACCAAGAAAAAGTATTACTTAAAATATTTTACAGCCATTTCATCGAACGAAAAGATTAGAGAGAAGTCTTCATTGCCATGACCTGTAGCATGACAATGGAAAGGTTAATATTATGTCTAGCCAACATACATTTCGTCATAAAAACTCCGGACTAGAAGTTGAATATTCACATGAAGAAATGACGAATAGCATCGCGTGCCGTTATACCGTAGAGAATATCATTAACTATCAAATGACAGTAAATGATGTTCTACAAAAACAATATTTGATGTAAGTTTTGTTTGTGACAGTGCTAAAGGTACTAATAGACTTTCGTATTCTTTTGTAATAGAACATCAAGCATTCACCTTTTTACCAAATTTGTCGAACTGTCCAACGAACCTAGCGATTCCAACATCGCTACGAACATTTTCATGATCTTTCTAGCGAGCGTTTTAGTCGATGCAAATTTCAGGTCTTTCCGGGAGAATGCTTATAAAAACGCTTGATAAAAAAAGAACGATAAAACACTTTCGTTTATTTTTCTGTAATGTAACATTGCTCAGTATAAGAATGCTCAAGTTTATTAGCACCCTAATGTTTACTTAAAAAAAGCCTAGGTATTATTTTGTTTGACTCATCGGTGAATAACTACAATGATTAATCGTTTCTATGAATTTTTCGTCTATAATTTATACGTCATTACGGACATCAAATCACTCACTTTGCGTTTGACGTGATTAAATAGTCTTGTTAACTTGGCTACCGATGTTCCTTTAAACGTGAATTGCTCGGACTCAAATGAAAATTAATGCTAGTTTTGCAACTGGCCAAAATAAACGGATAGACAATCATAAAATCATGATATTAATTGACTTGCTAAACCAAATTAAGATAGTTAAATAAAGGTGTCAATAATACCAAAACCATCTAAGAATTAGTAACAATACTTTTATTGCTTGGAACTTGCTACACATCTTCAATGAAAACACTTGTACTATTCCACATTATTTATTGAATTCCTGACCGGTTTCGCTTTACGGCATTATCAAAGGTTGATACATGTTTTTTGGGTATCAGATGTCAATTATACTATATGTCAATCAGTAGGAATCCTTTTTTTTAAAAAACATTGTCATATACCTAGGTACAATCATTTTCATGTGTTGACTTAGAGCGACTATTTGAATGACAAAAATGCTTGTTTCGTCATTCAAATAGTCTGAAATATTATAATATGCCCTGTTACACAATTTGTTATTTTAAATTTATTTATGGACAATGTTCTAATTTCATTAGGAAATTTATTGTAGAATCTAATACATTGCCCCATAAAAGAGTTGCTTATTTTTTGGAGACGAGTAGTATGTAACACAAGATTACCTTTATGTCTAGTATTTATACCATATATATCACTCTTTTTAGTGAAGAAGTTTAAATTTTTATGCACATTAAGTAAACTCTCATAAATAATTTGCTAAATAGCCGTATGAATGTTTATTTCTTTGAACTTTTCTCTTAGAGACACTATAGGACCAAGTTGGTATATTGCTCTTACAGCTCTCTTTTGCAATACAAAGATGGTATTAATGTCCGCAGAATTACCCCAGAGAAGAATACCATATGACATAACACTATGGAAATAACGAAAATAATCTATTCTAGCTGTCTCATTATTAGTAAGCCGTCTAATTTGTTTTTACTGCATATGCTGCAGAACTTAATTTGCCTGATAATTTTTCAATTTGCGGTCCCCACTGTAGTTTTGAGTCAATAGCGATACCCAAAAATACAGCAGTCCCCACAGGGTCCAACCCAGATCCAATAAGGTACATTAGTAGCTACCTGCCTTGCATTAGGTGTCGAGAATTTGGTTAATTTAGTTTTTTATCATTCAAAAGAAGATTATTAACATTAAACGAATGAACAACCTTTGAGAGTGCACTGGTAACTTTCTCATAATTGTGTTATTGTCTACCAATTTTAAACTTCAAGGAAGTATCATCTGCAAACAATACAATCTCATGCTTATCCCCTTCATAGTAAGGTAAGTAGATAGTAAACTTTCTCCAAATTCAACAAAAAGACTTGTTATCAATATTTGCCATGCCTTTCACCCTCTCAACTCTCTAACTTTTAACCTTTTAATTGCCTTGCAAGAAGCTTTAAGTTGCAATTTATTTTCTGCTTCCACTTTGGAGGCACTCGCCACTACCGGTAAGAAAAACTTTTTCTTACCAAGAGCTGAGCCTCTTGGTTAAAAAAGTTGGCATTCCTTTAAATCGCAATTCACTAAAGGTTAATAATTGTCCTTAATTTATGACAAATTAAGCGTTTGTGATGGGTCCTATTCATGTATTATGAGTTTTTGCTATGATAAGAGGTTTCACTTGATTTTATTTTAATATTATTCTCAAAGAATCAAAGAATCAATTTCCTTTTTTTCAGTTTCGGCACATAAAGAGCACATATGAACGTCGAAATTTTACAGTTATGTCAAAAAATTATTACTATAATAATAAATATAGTAAATAAATCATTTGAAAATGATTCTTTCAATAGTTCGGTAAGTTTCTTCTACTAAGAAGATACCAAGCAACACAGTGAACAATATTATTATCGTTTTTTTTTAAACAATTTGTTTGTTGTTTTTTAATTTAGATTGTGCGAGCAAGCAAAAAGATTAGGATGACCATACATTTTTATCATTGAGGTATTCTTTTACTTTGTAATATCCTTTTTTCATTAAAACACTTTTTACTTAGATTTCAAATTTATTCAGTGGCATGTCAACCACATCTTGAGGAATTTTACTTAATATTTTAATATGTTACCCACAAACGAGTTACCAACCTTATGAAGTCTGAGTTTTGGCACTACAAGTTTATTTTTATTTCTCGTATTATAATTGTGTACGTCAGAATTTTTTATTGAAGAGATCTAGGTTCTTGCATACATATAAGACATTATCGTAAATGTATTGGCAAGCAACTGTTAAAGTATTAATTTCTTTAAATAGTTCTCTCAGCGAGTCACGGGGTCTGAGACTATAGATTGCTCGTATCGTTCGTTTCTGTAATATGAAAATAGTCTCAATATCGGCAGCTGAGCCCCACAGTATCAGACCACCACGACGTAAGGCTATTCAAGATGGCCTACAAAGGCTACGCCAGAGCTTCATTCATTTCCTAACATGTACAACATGTATGTGCACTGACTAATAGATGAGGTAAGCTTGGTCCTGGAAGGTGTTTGTAAATCTCTGCACACATAACTTGGCAATAATAAAAAAAAAAAAACACTAAACCTGAACTATTAAAATAAACTATCCAAAACCCAACTCAAGTCTGACGCTGTCAAAGTTCAAACTGAATTTCAAATTTAAATAGAGCATCAAATTATATCGAAGTTGAAACACCACCCTGTTGCAGAGTAGTCAGTTAAAAGTTGTCCATCAAAGCTTTCGAAGTGTTAATTGACTGCGCCTTTAACAAGTGAACCAGTGAAGATAAACGAGTGAAACTGCACCTAAATGAGTGAAACTGCATAATTAAGTTCATCAAGCAAAAAGCCACGAGAGCGATAGCAAAGCAATTTATTTCACGCTGCATACTGCTGCCTTTCAGAACTGGCGTATTCGTTTTGTGAGACGATTTTGATAGCTAATGGATGTGATATTATTATTTAACTTTATCGAAGTTTTTGAATTGATGAACATGAAAATTGTTTATACATAAAAAGTTCATGGTTCCTAAGATAGTTTCCTTGTATCTCCAAGCATCTTCCTGTATAGTTTCGGATTTGAATACCGACATGTCGTATGAGACAATTTCCATTAAATATTACTAATTTCGGCTATTTTTTCTTTCGATGTGTAAATGAGTACATAAAACTGATTTAACATTAAAAAGAATTCAGATCAAAATGGCTCATTATTATGGCAAGAATAAAGAAAAAATAAATAAATTGATTCTTCAGAGCGTTTTTTGTATCCACTACAGTATTAAAGTATCCTTATACGATGCCAGTTAAAAAAAAAGTCATGTTTTGCTGTATAGCTTTCACCATCGAAGACTCATTGCACTCTACACTATTACCTGATTCCAGAATTCGATCAATATAATATATCCTCCCAAAAATACACAATCTCGTTTACTTCAATAATATGTAGCCTCTTTCATTTTTTGCTTTCAAGACCCTTACGTAAAACCTTTTCCATTAACTGGAAGAAAAATCGGAAGAATTTTCTCTCAGTAACCTAACCCTCCAGCGCTTGGAGGTTTCAAGTGCCTTGAAATATTTGGAGTGCGAAGTGCCCTACAGGGCGCGTTCTTGCGTTGTCTCTGTCAAAAGCCTCGTTGAAACGTCGCGGCAAACTGTAAGGGCCTACCGTAATTAATCCTCGCTTATTTATTAGAAAAATGCGTTTTTTTTTGTCATTGGATGTGAGATTTGAATCTTAATATCGTATACCAGTAGCGATAATAATATCGGTCTTTATAACACGATTCCTACTCAGGTCTCCCAATAGGTCGTATTTTGCTGTTAGATCAGGGTAAGTTTTTATTTATACCGGCTTTCCTTTTGAAATCTTTCTTCCATTTGACAGTTTTAAAAATTGATTTTTTTGTCGATAATCTTGCTGAATATAAAGATAACTTGTTCTATCGTATATCTAGTAGAGCTTACTGGAGAGATTTTGTGCTTTCAATAAGAAGGCCAAAGGCTATTATTCCTGCGTTGTCTTCTACACTGACCGCACAGAAACTCTCTGTGTATACAGGGTCGGTAGGACGAGTGTGTAACCATCTTCCACCAGATAGGCCGTCTGCCTCCTCAGTTGTATAAAAAAAATTGTGCCAACTAAAGCCTTGTTATAAAAATATTTATGTGTAGGGTACATAAACAGTTTCAGTCAGCAGTATAAACCCCTCTATTACGTAGATCGAGACACAAATCTTAAAATGCGAGTTACATCTCTGCCTGCTCATTCAAGCAAACCTAACATAATAATAAGAAACATCCAATCCAAAACATACTAACATAATTTCTTTCCTATCCGTTTTCCCTAGTCTATAAATAACCGGACATGTCAATGCCTACACGTTTTTTTTTTCAACATTTTTTGCCTCGTACCAAATATTTCAATAACTCGTTAACCGCTCGCTCCCGGTACAAACGCGTTATAGTTAGATCTCATCTAATCTTATATCTCACGTGTTTTTAGGCTTGTGACATACAGTGTGCTATAATATAAAATATATTGGTAGCAGTAGTAGTTTTAAGTGGCATAGCGTAGGTTACAACTCCGCCTACTATTTAAAGGTGTCTGATAATTAGATTTCCAGGTTTTTAATAAGTTGTTGAGGTTTTTTTACTACTTAGTGTGCGAAAAGCGTGGTGGTAATTAATACCCACTATTAAGAAAAATGCTAACTACAATACGAAAGATGTTAAAAGCTTGCAAATTATTATGATCTCTGTTTTCTAACATACATTTATTACGCTTTAGTTAACTCAGAAATTACTAAAAACTCAATCTCAATGGCCAGCTTAATCGTTTGGACTTTAAAGCGTTTTAAGTACGTTAGTAATTATGTTACGATACGGCACGAACATTTGACTAATACAATGGAAATATTCTAACCAACTAGTGATGCTTAAAACCAATTCTATACAATTACAAGAAATTCAGTGATAATCATTGCACAAAAATATTGCAACCCCAGGGAAATAAAGGCGTACGTTGAAAACGTTAATGCGGCGTCCTACGTGAGTGATTTTGAAGCGAATACGAAGCAGCGCGATGCGGCGCGATGCGGCGCAGAAACCACAAATAGTCAATATGTATGGAAGTCACCTACGTATGTAGATCACCCTGTGACGTGGCGCGATTTGAAGCGAACGCGATCAGTTGGTTTGATATTTTCGAGCAAATTGACGCGGTGACGATTGCCCTAGTGTTATTTTATTAATGTCAGTCTTCGAACGCACGCAGGGCAAGGCCGCCACATCGTGTGACCTCGCGTCGCACCGCATCGCATTGGATTCGCGCAATCTTTACGTTTACTACTTGAAAATTAGAAGAAAAAAATTTACGTATTCATACTTACGCCTTTACTTTCCGGGGAGAGCGATATATTATAGCTGCATGTAGTATATGCTTATAAACAACACAACTAAAAAACTGAGATCCCCAATCGTCGTGTGTGATCCCATATCGCCGCATTACATTACTTTTATCGTCGCGTGCGCATCCTATCCACAGATAACGAATGATATAAGAATTGCTTGTTAAGATGGATCAGAGATATTATTTTACGTAGGAGTGTGTTTATCGGTGTGCGGTACTTTACTTCAATGCGATTGCGGTACTTTTAGTATGGAATTAAATAGTCATATAATATCTGTTCTTATGGTACATTTTTGGTTAGTAGAAGAGAAAGACTCACACAGTAAAGGGATTATTGGGAACGAATGCTGTCTAATCTTCAACTCCGAGAGAACACCGGAATCTCATTCAGCAGTTTTACAGGCTTGCAAGCTGTCTATTAACTTGAGATTTTTTTTCATCTTCAGACCGTCCAGCCATATGATAAGAAACTGGGGTGAAGTCCAGATGCTAACAATGCCAAAAATGGTGATGCTCATGAAATATGCTTTTTTACGCCCCGCTTCAAGAACTCAAGTTTGTAAGGAGAGGAAACACATAACCTTCTTTTTTGCTACGCTGTAGCCGAGCTGCATTTCGAATACACACCACTGAATCCTACCGACTTGTTGTACCAATAATAGTTGACTTAAGGCAGTTAAGGCGTTCGCAAACCGCATTGCGTCTTAACAATGTTGTGTGTCTATTTAGTTTCTAGAATGTGTAATGTGTATAATGGCCAATATATCACGAAAGGAAGGCGCGTATAGTCCAGCATGTCGGGGTGTTCCTATTTACAAAAAATAAACCTAGTAATTCGGCTTATACTCATTCTAGAACCATAGCTACCAAGTAGGCATAGTTTTGCCAGCTTGTGTTGTTAAGTCATGTTTATTTTGTTTGAGTCATCATAACCCTTTTTTTTTTTTTACGTGCGGGAAATCCCCACGGATACCCACTCCTCCGGAGCCGGAGGGGTAGGTTATGTCGGACTCGAACCGACTAAACCGCACGCCGTCTGTGGGTCGTAGGGATAATAAGTATTCTTGAAAACGTTAGGAAGGGATTTTAGTCTGGGACAGAAAATTTGCTTGTAAAGACTTTTTTAGAGCTCCTTTATTGATTTTTTTTTGTTAACCATCTTGGCCAACCTCGGGCCTCTTTAAGTTTGGTTCGGCGAAGTGCCCTATAGGGCACGTTCTTTCGTTGTCTCTGTCAGGAGCCTCGTCGAAACGTCGTGACCAACTGTAAGGGCCTACCGTAAAAATCCTCATTTTTTTAATTGAACAACATTTTGTTTTGATCTTGGATTTGAGATTTGAATCTTGGTACCTTGTATGAATTCAAATGGGTGACGGTCCTTATAACCCGATTCCTTCTTTTTTCTTAACCACGATTTTCTACCCACGAATATAAAATATGCCTATTCAAAATAAAAAAATGAATTTTGCCGAATGATGCTTTGCAATTACAAAATTGCAGAGAATGCCTGATCGATAGATGCGGATGGTCCCTACATTGACGCTCTTGAAAGATCCTTTTAACGCCCGGCTTGAAGAACCCAGGATTGTAAGGAGAGGGAAACGCATAACCCTTTACAGTTACCTACACACTACAAAGGATGATTGTGGCACTTCTGTTAGGGTGCTGGAAAATTCAAGGCCTGCCCTCATGACGGCCGCAAATCTTACTCCAGCCTGCCGTAGCATATTGGAGATTCTGCCAAGTTTTGCTTTTTAGCCAATACTTCAAGGTCAGATTTACCACCACCAGATAATACCTTCAAAATAATCTTCTTTCAAAAGTTCCTTGCAATCTAACGTAACTATAGTGAACTATAAAATAAATACAAGTACGACATCACACAAACAGTTCCCTGTTCTAGACTAGACCGACCGCAGTCTAGGACTTAGCGCTAAAGCTCTTTCTAGGTAATTAATTTCGCGATAGGACGCCGGATCACGTTGGCGGTAAATTAATTAAAGCTTGGACGTGAGGAAATTTTACGACGCCTTCTTACTGCAGTGTTTCTATACAGTTTAATTTAAACGGTTGGTAATGTTCTTTTATGCCGCTACCCTAGAAAAGGAGCGCAACTCTGACCAATGTTTGGACAGTAGACGGTGGTTTGGTTGGTACCGCTACATATTAACGTATTAATGTTTGTAACCGGATAACCAGGCTCAAAGACATCTCGTCCTTGCTCTTGGTTACCTGTAGAATGGAAAAATAAGTGAAAAAGATAAATGAAGACGAAAGACCTGAAGATGATGACCTGATTTTCTTTAAAGAAGTTGACAGAGGTATATTAAGTCTCGTAAAATATTATTTCTGGTTATGTTTTTTGGTCGAACGTCGATGGTTTTTTGTTTTATCCGTGGGTCAAACGGACTCACGGCCATATACCATCAGAAGTGCAAGATATCAGTCACGTAACCAATAGAATAATTAATGGTCTTAGATAACCAAAAAAAATCTGAAATGTTCACGATTAGAAATTTAAGAAGATTATATCTAAAGATTTTTTATTTATTTTTACTTGTATAAAGTAACTATTATTTAAAGAGCGCTACCAACAAAAGCAAAATTATATTTACATATAGAAAGTAACTTACAATAAAACTGTTTGATTAATTTCAAACAGTACTATTAAGGTAATTAAGCATGATTAACTATCATCAAGGTTAGTTAGGTTGTAAATCAAATGCTGGCAGAACCGTGGGATGATGAGGTTATCTTATCTAAACTATTGTAAAACAGTAAATGTCTGTTTATTGATTTCTTTACTCAAATATGATTTAAAATCTGGTGTAACCAATTTGAATTTAAATAAGATACAGCTTCTGTGATAACTTTAATTTCTATGACTTTTTACTAGAATGACGAAAGAGGTATATTAATTTATACTGACAGGTTTTAATAACGTTGACCACACATACGTCGTCAATCTGTTCAGCTAAGCTAAATTCAGCATTCCATTGGTTACGCCGCTGCTGCAGTCAGGTTTTTAAAAGTCATTGATTTTATAACTGAACGGTAGCAAACTAATTTTCAACCCATCTGGTGGTAAGGAATCACCTTATAGTCTACAGACGCCTATAACAACACATGTGTCACTCACGAATATTAACGCAACCCCATTACACTTTTGAAGAATCCTTCTTATTTATAATGCGAGGAAAGCGATAAAAAAAGTCAAATTTGAAAGATAACAGGAAAATTCTTACAGTGGAATATGGATGTATTCCTTTTGATCATAAAGTATTATGGTAAACCCCTCTACGATAAGTGGTCCGAAGATAGAAAATAAGCTCAGGCAAGCAAAAACTCAGAATACAAGCCCACGATGCACAGTTAGTAGAATACAAATAATTTCTGTTTACGGCTTCTGATGCCATCGATAAAAGTTCTGGTATATTAATTAGTTTCAGACCGTTAATTGAAGTTGGATGACTTCATACCTTTGTATTCTGAATGGTATTTGTACAGTCATAATGTTAATTGATTTAGATGGGCCGAATTATAGACTAATGAAAATATCAGTGACGCCGGACCCTGGTAGGAGGAGTCAAAGGAATTAAAGGTTGACGTCATAAGAAACTAAATGTGAGCCAATTGTATTACTATATAGAGATTTGAAAATTATTCAATACAGGGGAGACGGAGCTGCTTTGGAAGTCACCGTAATTTAACACTGGAATAAATATGATGATGTAGGAACAAATTCTGATGTTCTTCCGATACAAGGAAGCTAGACTATCACGTCGCAACGGAGAGGAAATCCCCTCTCACTCCTGAGAGAGACGCTGTTGGTATGCGATTTTCGTCGGTCTGAGTTCAACATAATTACCCTCGATGGTCGACGACGGTGGTACCTGGGGGATTTCTACACACAAAAAAGTTTTCAAATGAATTAAGTTGAGCTGTTTTTTGTATGTTAACCAGAACGAGAACTTCCATTGCGGGAATCCGGGTCAGTGATTCTGTAGAAATTCAATTTAAATATGTTAGATGAAGTTGGATATGGTACATGGTATCGTCATTGCCATAAATATGTTGAACTATGTAGGAATGAATATAAATAAAACATCATAAGAAATGCTTTAACCGCTCGCAAAATACGTCAATTTGTTTAAAACAACTTCATTACCAACAAAGCCTTGTATGCTTACCAACCCTTTATCCAAAGTTTACCAAACTTTCATGTTTTTTAGAAGCAAGGTCATCTCGCCCTCCTAATCTGTCGCTTACAGGCAAAGTAACTTTTCTAGTTCCCGACAACAACACTTCAAAGTTAGCTTACCACCGTTTCTCAAACGTGGGGTCATAAATCTTGGCGCGTTTTAAATGTAGCTTTCTTTTTAAGTAGTCAATAATATTAAAAGATATCAGCAGGAATTCTTTACAGTCTGAAATTGTAATTACTTGTTTAAAAAAAACCGATATTGGTGTTCCTTATGGCCAAAAAAGCCCCGACACTTCAATGAGACATTACAATGATTATAAATCTCATAACAATAACTTGAAGGAATATTTTATGTACCTTTATATCAATACTCATATAACGTAGAGAATAAAAACTAACAAAAGCTTATAAAATGGGCAACTTTACATTCAATTAATAAATATTGGGGGCAAACTTCACCCGCCATCTAGATCTGAACTAAACATAGCTTATAAATTATAATGTGAGTTGTCGGATACTAATAAATTAAATAAGTTTTTTTTAAAAGAATACAGATTCATTTTACGTAGAAACATCTACCAAATGTAATTATATATTTTATTTTATGCATACAAAAAATATACACTGAGCCGGAACCAGACCCACGACCTCTAACATAGCAGTCGAACGCTCTACCGTTACACCCTAGCAACAAAAATTGAAGAAAAGATAATTTTGAAGTAAAGTGTACACAGTCAAAAAATTTTACAAAGTTTGAGATACGATAGCGTAAACTGCGTTAGTTATTCAAAGGATCCTTAGAGACATTACTGTGATACATTTTTGATTTTTTTTTTTTTTTTTTTTTTTTTTTTTTTTATGCCACTTAGGTGGTAGACAAGCACACGGCCCACCTGATGGGAAGTGGTTACCGTGGCCTATGGACGTTTGCAACACCAGGGGCATCACAATCGTGCTACCGACCCTGAAGATACCTTCTAATACCCTTCTTGAAGAACCCCATATTGATTAGTTTGTTTTAAAGCAATGTTTAATTAATAGCTTATGTACAAGTTTCTCTTGAAGTTTAGTAAAATGCGACGGTTATTTGTGTATGTACAAAGTTTGTAATGGAATTAACAATTGTCATTGGCTAACTTGTTCATGGAAATTCATTTAAATTATATTCATTATAAAATAATGTGAAATATAATTCTATTTTAAGTTATACAAATACATTATTATTAAAAATACATTATTTTTATAAACTTGGACGTATTTCAGATGGTTGTATTTATTTCATCTAAATCCTACTTCTATAAGTATAGCTCAGATTCGTTTTGGTAATGATATTTGGTGATCGGCAAAGCCGTTTGAACCAGTAGACTTACGAACACACGTACACTGTTTACAAATCAAACTTGTTGCTACCTTAACATTATGGATTTGACATCATGATTTCGACTCCATTATTTTAATCAATATGCAAACCTAATCAATTTGAATGCAACATATTTATTTTCAACCTTGAGGCGTTTGCATAATATATTGGTTAGCACGTCGAAACAAAGATAATTATTTTAAAATTCTGACAATGTTTAATGAACACTATATATCATCAAACGGATTATAATAAATTTGCATAACTACAATGACTCGTGACTTTGATAGACAACTCCCTGTACGTTCGTCATATTTTGTAACACTTCGGTTTCGACGTCAGACGGATTTTTTTTACATGCGGGAAATCCCCACGTAATCCCCGAAGCCGGAGGGGGAGGTTATATCGGACTCGAACCGACTAAACCGCATGCCGTCTCTGTGGGTGGCCGTGGCCTGCTTCTGTTAGGGTGACGAGCGGCTTCACCCGTCACCTTCAGGCCCACACTCATGGAGGGCGGAGGTCGTTCTGCGCCCTCCGAATGTCCAATAGCTCGGTAGATACTTCCCGTTATAGAAAAAAATATTAGAGAGGATAAAGAAGGCAGTTGGACCTCAGGTTTTGAGGCAAAGGCCTTGGATGAGACTAGGACTTAACGCTGCTATGATAATGATTTCTTAACTACAATACTGACCATTCAATATTGCACTAAATTGCTCACGAACACATTTAGTAATTACTTAGCTCGCCTTAGGTGTCTTAAATTGTCAAGATTTGCAATAGATAAATATAATTGTCAATTACAAAGTGTCCAATACAGCATACAGCCCTCTATTGATCTTGCGAAACTAACTAATAATAATATACCACGAAATGGGGTCATTTCGTGGATATTAAAATTTTGTTCATAACTTATCGACATCAAAGTAGATCGTAAATGAAGTTAACATTTTATAGAGGTGATTAGCCAAGGGATGATATTTTATTATAGACGATATAGCTCTCTAAATAACCGGGTATTAATATTATGTGTATGTTGACGTAATAAAACAGACTGAATGTGGTCATATTCATCAAGAAAGTTGGGAAATGTGTTATAGGGATTATAGTGCTTCTCAAATTTTGGGGCCAGTTAGGATTAACGTAGATGAGGACATATAAACTTAATATTATTTTATAAGTAAAATCAATAGCCTAGTGAACTGAAGAATGTACTTATTCGATAGGTGAATTTTACTGCTGCCATATAAATTACGAGGCCTGTTTCAAATTTCATCTGGATTTATTGCCTTTTGTAGGTGGAGAGTAATGAAATGTTTTACAGATCGGACGAGGTTTTTATTTTAGTTTTAGTTTACGGTATAAGTGCCTCCAATCGATAAACCATACATTCTTTATAGAATATTTCAATCGAATATTTAAACCCTACACTTTGCGACGCGGACTCTTCTCAAGCGGATGAGCAGATCCTGTCCTGCCCTTCTAAATAAATGCCAATACTTTTGTAGAATTGAATGTATTGATCAGTGTGTGGGAATAACATACGTTGACGACTGTCATAAACATCAAAATGCGTATCAACCCCAGTCATTACCTAATAATTTTATTGTACAATACGCTGGGCAACGAATTGCCACTTGTCCAAGCGATATGTCCATCGTAGATGCATTTAGTGTGTACCAGATTACTACAATCACGGATTTCCATCTACTAGTGGATAGCTCTCTGCAATGCGGAGAGTCGTATAAGTTGGGTATATTTAACCATCCACCGCGGACTTAAGTGTACGTCATTCCTGTCTCATTTGCTTGGCACTGTTTAGGACCTATGCCATTTATCGGAGAGCTTCAAATGTTTGGAAGTGTTTTAGTATTTAGTTATTTAGGTGATCTAGTTATTGTTTCACTAAAAATGTATAACTAGATCCCAACTCATAATAATCAAAATAACCCGTAGATTCACCACACAATATTTGTTAAAGGAGTTAGTATCGCTAATTAACTATGAAACGAGTGTGCTGCTATTACCCAACTATTTCTTCTGTTCGCTAGCCATGTTCACACTCGTGCTCTTGATTTCACACTGCTATCCAATACATATATGTATATAATGTTTGACAGCCAAGTCAAGGTTCCACGATTATCGCATCGCGGTATCGCACGATGATCGCGCAATCGTTTTGTATTAGAACGACGCGCGACGCCTAAGCCATTCAGTAAAGGAAAGCGTGATATTTCACAGTTATATCATACAAAAATATCCAATGACCTTTCAGCTTTAGTAAAATCGTTGCTTTGACCTTGTGTAGGCATTTATGTTTATTGATGGGTCGACCTCTACTCGATTTTATTTGAATTTGAATCATAAATATGTTGTACGCTGTTACCATGGACTTTTCTATTAAAGAAACAGGCAAGCACATGTTTCAGCTGACAGTGAATAGTGATAGTGACAGTGTTTCAGCTGATATTTGAAGCGTTCTAAATGTGGTGAAGTCCAGAACACGTGCGCGTGCAGAGCATTGCAGTTATTTATCGTGTGGCAGAGGAAAGATGGTGCAAACCGTTTGGTGTGAGACGGTATAGATTCCATAGTGTGTGAGTGTCAGGCCAGCACGAGTTCGTCTAGACAGGACTTTTAGGTCTAGTGTAATAGGCGGCGACCCTTATGCCGTCATGCGGGCACTTTTTCATGAACTGTATGTTTACTGTCGGATAGTGTGCCCTATCCCTGAGTTGCCTTCTATGTCACCCACGGGAAGACACAGGGTATCCCTATTGTACTCCACCGGGAACCAACAGCGCATCCTTAAGGATAGACAAAGACAATATAGTTTAATTCTGTCCAAACATTTTACAAGCTTCCCATTTACAAGTTCTCCTACACTACTTAGCAACTAGTTCATTAAAGCAAACAAATACACAAGAATGTTTCAACTCACACTTAGCGCACACACTCGATACTAACAAGTTATTCACAAACGTAAAATAAAGTTTCGTAAACAGTAAAAACTGTTTACAAAATAACTTGATCCAAATAACCCCAACTCATTGAAACCCACTGACATACTAACTCAAATAAAATTGTTGTATTCTGTCGTGTCGTACAACATTAAAGCGCTTTCATTTCGCTTGCATTTAATAAAAATAACACTTTTTGAGCTTCAAAGTAAAGGGCTTGTGCTAAAGTAATCGAGTGTCATTACTTGACTATGAATAAATTACACAAGTTGCAAGTCCCGCTTTGGGTCGTGGTACAAGAGAGGAGCGGTATCGATTTTTTGTTAATTTTAGTTAATGAACACGATAAGTGTCAGTTTGATCCTGATATTTTACTTCTGAGTATTAAACTATCTAGTGAGACTCGCTCCCATAAATGTAGCAAAGTCCTATCCAAAAGGGTGGCAGAAGTAAATGAGTGAAAGTAGCTGGAAACCATGTTTAGATGTTGGTGATGGATCAAAGAATTTAAGCCTTATAGCCAATTTATGTTTAGATAAAATATAATCTATTTATCTACTGACTGTAAGGCCACAGTGCACTTGGCTGGGGTACCCGCATTGCAGGCTGCTGCATAAGGGTTCTTGCATGTCTACTTTTGTATGGTGCCGCGCCTCCCATCCATGTTGATACCCGCAAGTGCGTTGTGCCTCTTATTAAGTCGACAACAGCGGGTCACTGTGCCTTAAAGCCAACAAAAGTGTTTCTGCTAAATACTACTATGGAGTATTCAACTGGTTTGGTTGTTGCCCGTATTTATCCTCTTTTTTTGCTTCTCTTGTCACCTTGGTACTGCGAGTGAGAATGTCAAAAATTGACGATCATTGGGTAAGCCCTGAATACCTGACAATAATTCTTATTTTTGTATAAATTGCACGATACATGAATAAAACTAAAAAATCTTCTACTATCCGTAAATACATACCATTCTAAAATACTAAACCTAACTTAATCACTCATAAATAAGTTTTCGATAAAATCCAGCGTAGCTGCCATGAAAAGATAAATGACAACCCTTTTAAAGTCGCCTAGATTTTCCAGTTCTCATTTCCACAAACATTTAAAAGGCATTCAGAGCGCGCTAGATCTCATCAATCCCACCACACAGTACCAAGAGCGAGTGAAATTCGTTATTATATCACATTTGAACGCGACCTAGCCGCGTTAAAATTGTGAGGCCAGCGGCAAATTCACCCTACAAGGTGTGGCTTTTGGTTTTAAAATTATTATTTAAGGGTTAATGTGGAAGGTTATTCGTACCACTTTAACTTAACAGGGTTTTACAAAAAGGCCCTTGGATTTTGAGCTTGTAAAAAGGGATCGAGGCGTGAATACCGATGTGATAAGATGGCTGCTGATCAGGGTGTTGTTTTACGTTTATGTCCATTATTGTGAGACTTAGTATAGTCGTTAAGGTGATAAAAGTGAAGTCTTTTTATGAGGCTTTATTGTTAATGCCAGAAAGGCTGTCGTTTGAGCAACAAATTGGTCGTTCTTGATGAACGTCGCAAGCTTCTCATATTACTAGTTTGTGTTTGGTTTATTTGTTCACGTATTTTTATGTTCAGCTAACAATTCAAGGGTCTAAGAAAGGGTAAAAAGGTTGCAGAAAGTAACAAAAGCTGATGGTTATTATTGATAGACAATTACCATCTGCTCTTTGTTGAAATAGTGTTACATTTTCTCGTGTTCTCGTCTAGATAATTTATAAAAGTGTCTTTACAGAATCTACGTATACCGTTTTTTGATAGGCTCTAATTATGTCGATGTTCTCAATAAATCTCGTATGCCCAAATTTTACTTTTAAGCCTTGTGCTATTTATTTATAATACACTAAGCGAGTAACTTGCTATAAGTACGTAAAGGTCCTTCATTATGCCAGCATTCATACTCTAAGATATTTAAAGAGATTCTCTGAAATACCTACATATCCTAGTTCCTACCACCAATTTAAATTGTAAAAGTCAATATCTAGCGTGGTTTTTAGACTTCAACCACAAACAGTCAACAGGAAGTGGGAAAAGCAAGGCGCTAAGATCTTTTTCTACAACATTTTGACCTGATGCTGATTGTACTTTGGCTGCGCAGGAAGCGTTATTCAAGTCTCTTTTGCGATAGTACGGGGTGCGTCGTCGTACAGATTGTAATTAACCAATCATAGACTATATCAAACGCAATCACAGATTATAACATCACTTAATCAGTCCTTTCATGGCTTTTTGATAGATTTGTAATATTTAAGTGCACAAACTTTCCAATGATGTTTAAGTATTATATCTATAACTATATAATATATCGGAGCATAAATAGCAATATAAAATATGTAAATAATTTATATACACTGGCCGCTATATCTATCCATTCATCTAACTCACTCCATCCCACGGTTGCCTGGTAGAGATTGCCTTGCGCAATAAGGCCGCCACTTGTTATGCCACAAAACTGTACCTAACTATATCATTCTGTATCGCTTCTTTGTGTAAATATAATAAAGAGTTGTATTATTATTCCTCTTTATCTACATTTCAAATCTTATAAATTATATTTTAAAATACATTTACAAATATAAAAACATATATTTAAAAATATAAAAAATAGAATCCCACCGGCAACAACAACATGAGCCAGATCCAAATATTTTATTTGTTCGTCTTTTTCGGCTTTCATGACATTTTCATTTCGATTTGACATCGACAACCTCATGAGCCAGATCCAAATATTTTATTTGTTCGTCTTTTTCGGCTTTCATGACATTTTCATTTCGATTTGACATCAACAATCATGGCAAGGCGCTCTAATCGATCGATTACCACTATGTCAGGCTTATTAACGACCATAGTCCTATCTGTGATGATAGATCAATCCCAATATAATGTGGCACGACCATTTTCTGGAAATGGCTCGGGCACATACCTGTAATATGGCACCTCCGAAGTCACAAGATTGTATTTAAGGGCAAGTTGCTAATATATAATCTTGGCCACTTGGTTGTGCCTGTGTAAATATATTATTATTATGTTCAGATTTGTATTATGTTTACATACGTCACAGGACCGCGTTTACCCCTGCGAATTCACTTTGTTATGCTCCAGCTGAAGTGTTACATTTTATGTTATTGCTACCCAACTAACATGAGCACAATTAAACAAAACTTCCATTTCTACAGTTACAGAGATAACAACGTTTGCATCATGAACTTCCCTGAGTGAGTAAATATATAAAATAAACTCCAACTTAATTTTAAAAGCTTCTCATTCATGAAAAACGTCCTTTTCGTTGCATTTCTGTACGAAATGGAGTAGCAATTGTTTTCTCTTCGCCATATTTCCGGACATCATTTTCATATAAAGTAAAAAGTTTATAATAATGAAGCTGTCACTGGGCTTGCTTGCTTTGCTTGCTTGTTTTGTTAAATAGGAACAAACTTCGTGTAAAAAACATAACATGATTTGAATTCTTTTGTTTATCCTTTTTTGTATAATTGATTTTTTGGTGAAAATCATATAGGTATTTTAGATTTAATGTTATTTAATTACACTCGAGAGCAATGAATCCGGGTCACTCAAAGAATCCAAAAAATCTCGGAAAGTAAGAATGCTAGGTTAATGCAATAAATTGTATTTAATAGACAATTTAATACTCCTTAAATGAAAGTATTAAAACTTCTTAGTTATTGTAAAGTTATATCATAAAAAAAACAAATTTGAAAAGGGAACACTGTCGAAGATGGAACTACGAAATTACAGGATTTGTTTTTACTTTTGTTTGTAATCTGTCATTTATGTTGGTACATAAACCAGGTTGATAGTGCTCAATATTCATTATTCAAGCTGAAATCATGTCGCTTACACTTGAAGAATGCACCAGAATACTTACATTGGTGGAAACCGGCCGGAGTCAGCGCGATACAGCCAGGACTGTCGGTGTGTCGCTGTCAACAGTACAAAGAGTTCTCCGACGTTACGAAGAAACTGGTTCTAACCTACGCAGACCAGGAACGGGCAGAACTAGGTGTACCACAGCACGAGAAGACCGATACTTGGTGAACACCATGCTTCGAAATCGCTTTCTCACAGGAACTGAACTCACAAATCAGTTTCGACGCCTCGGAGGAAGTAACCCAAGTGCATGGACAGTAAGACGTCGGCTTGCTGAATCTAACTTAAAACCCCTTAGACCTGCAAACGGCCCTAAACTGGAGCGTGGCCATCGTATTTCAAGACTAAGATATGCCCAGAACCACGTAAATTGGAGTATTGAAGATTGGTCGAAAGTTATGTTCTCCGACGAATCAAAATTTATGCTCTACAAGCACGATGGAAGACACAGAGTGTATAGAAGACCAGGGGAAAGATTCAAGCAAGCATGCATCGAAGAAAAAGTAGCCTACGGTGGTGGGTCTGTACTTGTGTGGGCCGGAATTTCCTCTGAAAGTCGCACAGAGCTGGTGATCATAGAAAACGGCTCTTTAACTAGCGTAAGATATGTGGAAGAAATCCTCAACGAACACGTTGGTCCATTTATGGTCAATTTGGGTGAGGATGCTATATTTATGCATGACAATGCCCGACCTCATACAGGTAGGATTGTGAATGACTACCTTCAAGAGATGAACATTACTTGTATGGAGTGGCCAGCGCGCAGCCCGGATATCAACCCGATCGAGCATGCTTGGGACGAGCTAGGGAGATGCGTAAAACAACGAAACCCTCCCCCAATCACGCTTCCTGAGCTCAAAATTGCTCTCACAGAGGAATGGGAGAATATTCCCCAAAATCGTATAAGGAACTTGGTGTACAGCATGCCAAACCGCGTAAACGCAGTAATGGAAGCACGAGGAGGTAATACGAAGTATTGAAATTCAAGAAAATCGTCATAAAGTTCAAAAATTTCATGTTTCCTATTTTTGTTTTAAGGAGAGATCAGCAGTTTTTTTTCTTTATGTAATTTTGTGTAAATAAAATATATGGTGACTCATATTTTTTTAACTTTCATTTAAGGAGTATTAAATTGTCTATTAAATACAATTTATTGAATTAACCTAGCATTGTTACTTTCCGAGATTTTTTGGATTCTTTGAGTGACCCGGATTCATTGCTCTCGAGTGTATTTCTATGTTCAGCAGTGGACTGTGTGTGGTTGATATGATGATGAGGAATTATTTACTTTACATTACGGTTCGTAGAGAATGTCATGCGTGCAATGGTCTCCCTACCATGGATGCCCATGTTCGTGCGAAAAGAGGTAGAAGTCGGAAAGTTGACATGAACTTTTTTATATAAATAGGACACGTCAATTTGATTTCACCTCGCTTGATGATAAGCTGTCAAGAAGGACTCCGTCTTGAGGGCCTCGAATACTATCGTAACTGACGTGAAGGTATGCTATATATAGATAATGATTGATTCTTTACATTTAGGTTGTATGGCTAAAAAGCAGGATCACTGAATTTTGTACTACTCTAAAGAGTAATAATGATTAACTTAAACTTGGAACTGTCCCACTCGGTCCACTCCAAATCGGAAACCTCTTCAAACCCTGAACTAAGGTAACCACTTATGCTGTTGATTGATGGCACTTGGTGGAACTTGCTACACATCTTTAATGAAAACACTTGTACTATTCCACATTATTTATTAAATTCCTGACCGGTTTCGCCTTACGGCATTATCAAAGGTTGATACATATTTTTTGGGTATCAGATGTCAATGTCCTGACCCAAAAAATATGTATCAACCTTTGATAATGCCATAAGGCGAAACCGGTCAGGAATTGGTGTTTTCATTGAAGATCAGTTTTTGTAAAACATGATCACCATGTTTGACGTATCTAATACAGTGTGGTGTACCATAAAGTTCACTATAAACGGTGTAATATATCACACGGGCTACACCTGGCGATAAGTACCCAATCTGATCGCTATCAAACGCAATCTAGTTGTATTACACAACCAGTTGCGTGCCAAAAGCTATACAGCGGCAGCGCTATCTATATCTAATAACGAGATGGATGTTGTACAATATTTAGTTTAGTTGATATTAGTCATAGTTATAGTTTTATAATGTTATAATGTTATAATTTTATAATGGATAATAAAAAAATACTTTTTTTTTTATTACCTAAAAGTAAAAGAATTATTATAGCTAAAAATAACAATTAGAATGCCTCGTAGAATTTCTCCGCAGCACATGCCTCTTCCAGAAGACTGGCAGCATTGCCACGTTGTATGGCAATGCTGATTCTCTGGCCTAAAATAAGGCCAGCCTTCTGGTCACGAGAAGCGTCGACCATACGCTTCGCAATCTCCCTGAAGAGATTGCGGGCGCTCGGGCCCCATGACCCCAACGCTTTGTTTGATATTAGAAAATAATAATGTAAATACGCGTCTTAGTTGCAATTGCCTCATTGAGCGGCCTCTTCAGTTTCTTTCGAACAGTTTTTTATTTCCAACTTTTGTTATCCATGTTTGTGTTTCACAAATGGAAAAATATCTATTTAGTGTCGGACTTTTACATGAAAGGTATTGATATCTAAACACTAACTGATTACAAAATTGAATTGAACTGCCAGTTTGTAAAATAAAAATATTGTTTCATATGAATAAAATAGAGGTGCAGAAAAAGATATTGTGTGGTCTGGCTAAATCTCTATATATTTGATTTTATTTAGTTAATTCAAATAGACAGTCTTATTATTTCAGAAAAATAATCACGGTTAATCGGGTTATAATTTTTTCCTGTTTTTATTTTGAAAAACATCCCGAACCAGACTAGGCCGAGCCTCTAGTAAAATATAGCTATTATTTCAATAAAACTATATATTTATACGAGTATACTGGCAGTTTAGCCTGATGTAAATATTCACCAAAGGTGAGTTAAAACACTACGATTAGTTTATAATGCTAAAGACATGGTTTTATGGTTATGCCTGCTTATCTTAGTATGAATCGCGCAATTAAATGTAATGGGTTATACAAGATAATTATATAATCTGTCCGTCTAGGTTAGTGGTGATACCGCGTAGCGCTAGTGAACGTGGCCGCTTCGCAGGAGGTGCGGGTTCCATCCCCGCTCAGTTCAAATATTTGTATGCATGAATATGGGTATTTGGATTGGTCTGGTCGTACCAGACTGCCGGACCGCCGCCGGTCTGGAGAGCAATTGGCAATGCTTCGATATCGCCTTTAGGTTGTGGTGGCAGTCGCTTCACGGAAAATGTCGAAGTTCAGCCAAATTCTCAGTTGGACTGGTAATGTGGACCCCATACTCTAAGTTGAAAGCTCCGGATGCCTCTGGGATTAACGCTATGATAAAGAAGATATAGATTATAATGCATGGGATAGAAATACGTTGACAACCGCTATAAATGTCATAAATGTCAAAATACGTGTCAATCCCATACATTCATCATTCTATTATCCAATACGCCGGGCCAACGAATCGCCACTTGTCTGAGTGGGCGAAACTTATAGCCGAGTGAGAAAAATTGTTAGCGGCCGCATAATGAACAAAAATCAATATTAATCATAGTCATTTAGTTCATGTTCAAATAAGTAATGTACCTATTACGAAGCTATCAGAATAAATTTACGTATACACGCGCATTAGTCTATAGTTCCGATGACAAATGTTTAACTTTTATTCGTAATGGGAGGAACCTTTGTAGCTGCATCTTTTGTGTCGAAGCAAACAAGCTCACGGTCCACCTAATGGGAAGTGATTACCGTGGCTTATGGACGTATGCAACACCAGGGGCATCACAATCGCGCTGCCGACCCAGTAGAAACCTTCGAATGCCCTTCTTGAAGAACCCCATTTTGTAGTCGCTTGGGAATACCACGGCAGGAAGTTCATTCCACAACCTGAACGTGCGTTCCTTTCAAACCGCACGGTGCGCACCATTTCCGGGCGCAATGTGTGGGGATGAATTCAAGGCGAGTGGTGCGATGATAGAATGTAGCGGTGGGCATCATGTCAAATAATTCACCTGAGCACAGACCATTGCGGTCTTTATTTTATTGTACGGATACTAACTTACTGGAATACTTAGACCTAATCTCGAAAGCTGAAATTATCGCCTTACCTTGCCTCGTCTGTTAGTTAGTTAAAGAATAAGTCTATGAAATGCGTGTCACCATTACAGATAAAAATAATGCTACAATGTTGGCAATCAGCTTGCCGGTCTCATTAAAGGATTTTTACGCTACTGTTAACCCTTTTTATCATAAATAATCCCCTCAGATAACTCCGACGGCGATGGGGCGATTCTTGACTCGACCAAAGCCGCACGCCATCTTGAGCCTTCAGATGACGGGTGCCTTTAAACGAGTCTGAATTATAGGAAGAAGCAAACACGTCCACGTCCCTTCTACAGAAGTTGTTTTGATCATTTTAAACACTGTCTTTTTATGACTCCGCTACACTAATTATAATTTATTTACTCACCTACGTCAGCAATATAAATCCTATAACAATTTTCTTGAAAAGGTACCTACGTAATAATTCATGCCCTATCGACAGAATATTTAAAATGTGCCAGACTTTTCTGTGAAACAACAGATAAGGCACGAAGTCTGATAATAAATTCATCTTTGGAAAATCTTGAAACTGTAGGTCCTTCTTGAAATTACTTTTATATTTAGATGGTTATTTTCTTGCCCAGCCCACTCTTGTATATTCAAGTAGAACTGAATTCGCCAGTCTCAACTTTATAACTTTTACATTTTATTTTTAATGACGCTTTTACCAAAATAATAGAAGGTCTAAAGAAATAGTCCCAGTTGTATTATCTGCCAACCGTTGATGCCAAGGAGACTCTCAGTCCTAAGCTTGGTTTAAGCAGGACTTGGTGGTGGTATAGATATAGATAGTGGTACTGCAAGGCAATATCCGAATAATGCGGCAGTTCCTCCCTCAATAGTTGTAACACCTCAGCCGACTGTTGTCCGCTTCACGCTACCTTGATCAGAGACATCTGGATTTTTCCAGTCTTGTTGTTTCCCTTAGGCTGAACTGTGTTAACAGTTTTTTCTACTTACCCTCGTAAATGGCAACATAATTTGGTTCAGAGTGGCAATTCACTATTGTAAGCACTCAAAATAAACTGATATTAATATGAAAAGAAAGAAAGAATTCGTATCAAAAAAGAATTAGTACAATACACAAACATCGTACTTATTACGAGTATTATAATCACATCTCTCTCCCTCCGGTGCAGACAACAACCCACCATTTAGCTTCGGTCTTTACACCTCAAGAGCTTCCCTTACCCTCATTATACCTTTCATACAGGCCCACTGCTGTTTCTAATTATTTGCAATCTCTATATACACGCAAATTTATTGAGAGTAGGTATTTGGTATTTTCCGCAGTTCCTTTAATAATAAGCAACTGTGTTTCGCACAGTATTCTGATTAAGTTCTTGCAACTCATGTCAACCGAGCGATTTCAAGTACCTATAGGTTATTCGACTCATGGAAATCGAAGGATATAATAAAGAACCTATAATTTATCTGTGTACCAAATCAGCCATATTTATGCCGTCGTTTGAGCGTGATCGAGTGTAAACATCCACATTTATAACATTCGTAAAACATTCGATAAAACATTCTTACGCATTTCTTCTTTGGGCAGGAAGAAATACGTAAGTACAGAACTTATAGTCCTTACAGTGCACGTTTTTCATGCTTTCTGTACCCTTGTTTCATGCAAATGTGTTTCAAATAGTTACCTACCTGCCATTGTTAAATACAGCATCTTTTGATCAGTATAATATTTAATGTGCTGAATTAAAGGGTTAGATATGTCAAACCTTTTAGTTAGTAAAGAACGTAAAAAACATTTTAGAGATGATAAAATAAATAAATAAATACCTAATTCTTAATTAGGTCATAGATAATTTGATCCAAATAACCGCGAATAAAGCTCACTTTACAAAGAAAAAATAATGGAGTTTATTTTTTGTATTTTTTAATGTTTCAGAGGGTTGAAAGGGGCTGTCTCGACAAGGAAATTGGAGAAGCGCCGCACTTCAGTTGAATAGTTTCACCATGTCGTATGACAATTCCCAAGAATATTGTGATTGAATAAAAAATATGGTTGTTGAATAAATTGAAAAGAAAATAATTTTCTAAGTATATCGTGGGAAAGTCTTTTACATTTCATTGTAATTTACAAAGTTATTTTTTTTTTAGTACGGAATTTTCCTTAGATATACCCGGCCTGCGGAAGGTTATATCGGAATTGAACCGACTAAATGATAGAGTGTAAGATTGCCTAAGACACACCCCGGCTAAAGACCCATTCCCAGAGATCACTTGCACCAGCTGTTGTAGCCAGCCCTCCATGACGGGAAGCTATTTTTACCTAGTTTAATAAGTAAAACGGCAGGAAAAAATTATTTTATGGAGCCCTAAATATCAGAATGCTTTAAATAATCGAGCTGTTTCTTTTCATCATCATTTGATCGTCTATCCAGGTTGCACCTATAGCTTGCACTTTTGAGGCCGGCCACTCTCCCACTCTTTTTGATCTTTTCCATTTTCGGTGAATCTTTACTATGTCATGAGTGACTGCCATGTGACCTACCAACCCAAGAACACCTACACCAAAACCTCATCTGTCGATTAAAAAGTGTGTCGGTTAACAGGTGAGATTGGCTACTCAGAGTACCCAGTGCACCCACTCTGTCTTGATAATAAACTAGGAAGATTCATTCCTAACATAAAATATGGTCAGCCTACTCTATAAGAGTACACGTCATGGTCTAATGTCGTTCCCGTACATTTATAACAATATTTTGTTCCTTCCTCTCAGTAACTCGACCCTTTTTATTTAGAGGAAATTATCCTGTCCGTATGTAGCATGAACATGTTCTTGATACTGACTTACACATTTTGCATGTAAAAATAAATGTGAATAACTTATGCGAAGTAGAAAAACTCAGCTATTTTTGTACCTTCTCCTGCCAGTCAACATTTGGTTTATTGAAATCAAGCTACATTTATCTCACTAGATACATAGTAACATATAGTCACGCCACATTCCCATAGCAGGAGGCAGAGATAACATACTTCCACTTGCTACGATCCCAGCATACGCCTTTAGCTTCTATTTCTAAATCATTTTTGTACATGCTGGATATCTTTAACCTGTAATGCCACCATGAGTTAAGACAGGACATGTATCAGTGTGTTACGTAAATTGCAGAGCTGAATGTAGAAACTTTGAAATACCCACCAAAAAATGACGAATCAGAAATCAGGTTGACATGTTGAAAACTAAATGAAGCAATCAGAAGTTAGCAAGTTAACTCATGCGTTCTGCACGCTCCAATCAAGTTCGTGTATGCGCTTGTCACACGATAAAGCTAGCATGTTACCATAGATTAAATTTAAATTTGATGTAAACCCATGGTAGAGTTACTGACCTTAAAATAACATTAGTAAAATCGTCAGCTCTTTCGGTCTTAAAATATTTCTACGTCTCATTGTCTCAAATCGTTTATTTACAGGAAATTAGCCTGTCGTGTAGGAAGACACCCTTTGAATGTGATAAAATCTACATTTGATAAATCCAAATGCTCGTACCGCTACGTATGGAAAGTTAGCTGGAGTTCGTATCATGACTTTAGTAACCCAGTTCGTAACCGAGTTCCTAACGTGGTCGGTTGTTTTGCAAATAGAAGTGGGATATAGTACGTTATGGTACAAGTGTGTAAAGTTCATGATTACCGCTGAGCCGCTATTGTGACCCGAGCCGTTAGGTGAGGGCACAAGGGACCTGTGGGCGCTAATCAACAAGGCACACGTGTATCATACGACGTTTTTCAATACACTTTGTGAATAAAATGACTCTAAAAAATATTTTAACCATTCTCATATTGAAATTTCTTTATTTTATTTATTATTAGTATTCACAAAACATAATGCATGCACACAATAATGCATATGATGTACAATGGTTGACAAAAATCCCTTACGGGTTTGTCTATGCAACCGCGGTTACATTCGACTCGAGCTTGTATCTATAAAATTTAAGTATCTATGTTGATTCGATACAAATCAATTCTTTTTTTCGTCCAACTTATACACTATTGTAGTCCCTAATAATGGTAGGGGATGATTAAAAAAACAAGGGGTGTCCAATTATGCAATTTATTTATGTTAATTCGTACCAAACGAGTCTGACCCTACTCTGGTCCGCATTTCCCTGTATGAGCCGAAGATGGTGGTGGAGGCCGTTGTCCCTTGTTCCGGTAGGCGTGGGCTTTTTCGTGGTGGTATGAGCGGGTAGCTCCAAAATCGGATTGGTTCACACAACCAGCAGGAAGACCGGAACTTCGTTCCCCAGCGTAGATAGATGGATATAAATTAAAAACTAAACTATGGCGGTCTTCACTTCTTTTTCTTTTCCTTTCGGAACAAGCTTAGGAGCTATGACCATGCTACCTTGTCATTGGGTGAATGACGGTCTTTACGCACAGAATTAAAATAAAAAAAAAACTTCAACTGGACTTTTTCAATATCGTCTGTGGGCGTGCATCCGCCATCAGTAATTTTATCTAATATCTGCCCATAAACTGATGTGCAGTTTGGTCTTAAAATACTTGTGTGATACTATAAAAACTCGTCTATGGCACGTTGTTTAAATCACGATCGTATTTTAAGAACCCTTTTCCTAAACTATTTAGGGAAACAATTAGCAAATGTGCAGTTAGTCAAATTATAAGTTACTATTTTTGATAGCATAGTTTTGTTCATTAAACATGTATGTACAAGTTAAAATTATCTACCAAGTTGCATGAAATGAGTCAGCAATAGATATATTAATTTATTTGTACTAGTGAACACCATTTTCTTTTTGTATCGAAACCTTGTTAAGAAAGCCAATAAAATAAAATAAAAAATAATCTATCACTCACATGTGAATTATAGCAATGAAAAAGACGCAATTTGACAACAGGTATTATTATGTATCTAATTGCGGTGAGATTAGAGCCACTTTATGTGCAACTGTGTTCAAAAATATTGATAGGCAAGCCAATCCATGATTACTAAACATACTTATGTTGTAAACATAAGCTTAGCGGTTCGGTTATCTATAAGTTCTTGGTAGTAATGCATATTTAATATTCTTAAATACTCACATAATATCACACCTCTTTCCCATTGGGGTGGCCAGACACTACGTATATTAACACGGAAACAAACTTCATTCAAATTGAAACTCTTCAAAATATTAAACAGAAACCCGGCCCTTTAACATATTAAATTACAGATACAGACTCAAATAAGTATCTACCTACATACCGCAAAAGATACGTCTACATAGAAGTTATACAACTAATTATGATAATATCACAAGTATATCCAATCTCAATGTTACATCTCAATGTTTGAGTAAGAAATATTTTTCTTTGAAACGTTCATCTGTATTGTTGGCAAAAACTTTGAAACAACTTTACAGGCGGAGGGTACTGTGATATGAATAAATTAGAAAAGTTCTTTGCTGTCTTTGGGCCACAGAGCAAGCGAGAATTCTTAATTACAATGGAATTGCAGAAAATTAAAAAGCTATATACTTTTCATCTACACGGAATTGACTTTCATTATTTCTGAATGCCTTGAAAGCAGCTAAGTTTTCCCTTAATATTTCTTCTTATTATGTTTCAGGGAAAGAAAAAAAAATGCTTTTAACAATAAATTCTCCACTTTTATTACCTTGGTTATTTCTTTTTAATTTTTGATGTTTTATGGTTAGACTGCCACATTGGTTTTGTATAAGCATGGGTTGCGTATAGTGTTATCTAGTTTGTGTTTCAGGCAATTTTCAGTAGCAGCACGGTATGTATGCAGTATGCAAAATGTGCCGAACTTCTTTACCTATAGAGTCACAAGTTATCATTTTAAGTCATATTATTTTATATGTATTCGATACTCAATCACTTTTTCCTGTGCATGGAATGAGTTTAGTATTCAACATTGGAGTCATGCGTTTTGCGTGACTGAGTAACAAACCAATAAATAATCTCACTTCCGCATTTATTATATTATTGATTATGTTAATTAATATAATAAATTATTTTGTCTTTATTTCGTACATTTACTACGTAGATACGAAATACATAAATACGAAGTGACTTGCAAGAAGTGAGCGTAAGAAACTTTTCTGTCTACCCTTTCAGGGATAAAGACGTGATGTATACGTTTGTATTAAAGAACGAGTTAATAACAACAGTTTTAATCTTCACTACGCTAGTTTCGTGGCCCGTTGGTTACCCACACCCCGAGAGGTTAAAGGAGTCTTCGCTATCGTAATGGTTATATCACCAGCCCACAGGTTCCGCCGGCCCTTTTAGACACGGCAATTTTAGTACCGCGGACGGCAATATCGAGTGTAGCCGAAAGTTACCGACGTTTCCCGAACTCTATTATACTGTATAATTGTGTTTTATACTATTTTTTGCTTATGAATATTGTCCGCATAGTTCATTTGACGTAAATATTTGTTGTTTTTTTATGCCATTGTGATGACATATAAGCACACGGCCCACCTGATGGAAAGTGGTTACCGTAGCCTTTGGACGTGTGCAACACCAGGGGAGTGAACGCCTGTACACAAAAAAGATTCTGTGCCGTCAGCATAGAAGACAAAACAGGGATAGATTTTGGTCTTCCCACTGACCGCACAAACACTCTCCAGTGAGCTCTGGCTATCCTACTCACCGCCGGGAATACAATACGAGGTTAATGGCTGCGGTATTCTGTAGGGTGGAGGTACTTCCCCAGTCGGACTGCTCAATTGGACGAAAATACCGTCGTGTCCAACCTTCTAAATATCACGTATGTCAATCAGATTAAAGGCATTTTAAAGAAGGACATATCAAAAGTAGAAGATACCGGGCGAGGATATATAAAAACAGTAGAAAAAACGAAAGATCTCCCCTATTCTCAGTAGTTCACGGAACAGTTCAATTGATTGAACTATTGATACTTTTTCGTATTAGTAGTTCAATTTGTTTCCATCATTGAACTACTGATTCTAAAAAGGCTCAGTAGTACAATCAACTGTATACCGGGATTGTTGCAGGTGAAAACATGTTTCCTATTGCCTATCCAAATGCAAAACAGGCGTCACTGTATGTATGTATGATAGATATTATTATACTCATGTCTGTATATCAAAGGGGTGTGTATGTGAGAACACGAAGGTATTCCCGTCCTACTTGATCAGTACGACTGGGGAAGTACCTTCTGATGAGCTCTTCCAATTGGTCCCGCCCTCTCCTTTCCTACATGGGACAACACGAGCAGGGCTTAGATGTCACCCGTATACGGTGCGGAATATTCCTATAAGAACCAAGCGGTATGGTGAGTCCTTTCTTTGTCGCACCATTAAGACCTGGAACTTCTTGCCAGCTCACGTGTTTCTTCTTCCTACAGTCCCGGGTCCTTTAAGCGGGGCGTGAAAAAGCATCTGATGAGGCCGTCAAGCTGAGTGCCACCATTGTTAACATGGTACGTGTATGTAATGGTGACCCTCTTTTCTGAGACTTTGCCTTCAGCTTACCATCAGGCGAGGTGAAGTCAAATTGACGTGTCCTACATAAAAAAAAACCTATGCCAAAGAAAACAACAGTAACGTAGTATACAATCACAATTCGCCAGCTATTTATTTTTTTTATTTCGCTCTTTTTTTATTTCTATCTTCCTCCCTTCCTTTTGTTCTTACTGTCTATATCTCACATTTTGATGATAATATAATTCTCTAAGGGAAATATTACTAGTTTCAACAGTGCCTGAGAAAATAACTCTTCGTTATCTTACTGGTAAGTATGACAGTGGTAGCTGTAGAGGTATTCTTATCAGTAACTTTGAACTTTACTGGGAAGAGAATATTTCAGTAGTCTAGTACACCTATTGGAGGAAAATTGTAGTGGTCCCAATAGTATGACGACTTGGTAAGATACAGCGAAATAATCTCCAGAAGTCTTTATCACAGGAAAGCCTGTACAAATCACAATAATATTTTATACTAACTTTTGCACTTTTTTTTCTGGATTAAAGGTACCCTTATCTGTATCCTTATAACGTAAATGCAAAACGTTATGTTGGATAATATAAGCAAATACAAATGTTGGGATAATAAAAGTCATAAGTAGAATTCTCATTATGCAATAATTTTGTATGTATGTGCAAAAATACAAATTTTACCTTATAATACTATTAATTTTTTTCAGACGTGTCTCCAGAATTTTGTCAAGTTCATAAGTCTACATCCTAAATATACAAAGTATTTGATTTAATCCATCTAATCTCAAAGGATTAATAAACCGCACGCTTAAATACTTTAATGTAAAAGTCCCGACTGCCTTTTCAAACAACTTTTGCTTTTGTACACACACACTATCAAGTCAATTACTAAGTACATTCGTCACTCTCAATGAGTAAATAAATAAAACTGTCATTATTTACATCGGGCAAACAACTTTATAAGTTACAAGCTCATTAGAATGCCTTTTAAAAATCAATTTCTTTGCTCATGTTCATTTTGAGGTTAAGCCTCTTCTGCAATTAGACTCATAAGAGTTATAGTGTTTTTGCATAAAGCAGTAGGTTGGTTTTTGAACTCAACTGTCGTGCAAATATAAACTTTTGCCACCAATTTGTAATAGTTTATAATTGTTGTGTATTTTTGTTGCAGGTAATTAAGTGAAAAAAAAGTCATCTGGATAAATACTGAATAAATAATTTAACTGTTTGAATATAATTGGTAAGTGTTTCATATTTTAAACGAATTACTTTTGGTACAAAATACCATTTCTTCCCATCGACCTGTGAGACCGGGGTATCTGGTGTACTCAAGAAAAGTTATTTCCAGAGACTTTGACCGTCTTCTTTTGTCTCTCTATTGCCTGACTTCTTTTTTTACACCACTTAGGTGGCAGGCCCACCTGATGGAAAGTGGTTACCGTGGCCTTAGACGTTTGCAACACCAGGAGCGTTACACTCGTCCTGCCAACCCTGAAGAAACCTCCTATTACCCTTTTTGAGGGATCCCATACCCATCCCATACAAACCTGTTAATTTTTATTTTCTTCGTAAAAAAAAGATATTGAGAAAAACCTCATCAAAGAATTTGCAACCAGTAACAATATTACGTAATACCGTTATCGTCGGCATCGCTACGAACTGCGTCTGTAAGGACTGTGAGCAATTCAGATACCATCGGCGATCCGATATTACCTCTGTTCCAAGTAATTGTATGACAAACCGATATCATCTCGATATTGTAGTATTGGCAACGCATTTGAATATAAACGAGTGAAGTTTGGAAGGTTTTTTTGTTATTAGGTGTCTTTTGCTTCTACAATTTTTAGTACTAGTCTTATATTGCAGTAAATTGTAAGTGTTTACCGTGGCCTATAGACGTGTGTGCAACACCAGGGGAGTCACACTCGTGCTGCCGACCCTGTAAACACAGTGAGTTTCTATGCCGTCAGCGTAGAAGATAAAGCAGGATAAGCCTTTGGTCTTCCTACTGACATCACAAAAACACTCCAGTGAGCTCTGGCTACACACCGGGAACGTAACACGAAGTTATTTTGGCCGCTGTATTTTGTAGGGCGGAGGCACTTTCCCAGTCGGACTGAATTTGGTTTGGTGAAGTATACGGTGGCACTTAATAATAAACCTGTGCGAATAGCACCTATACGGCCTAACCTTAGAGGAACACTTGTGCCAGAACCTCATCCATTAATCAACAGGTATACCGGCTTACAAGTAGTGAGGTTGGCTTGGCTCTGAAAGTTTTGGTGGAATACCATTTACCTCCTATTTTATATTCTATGATAAAAATAAATTATGTTGTAGCATACATGAACATTCCCATTCATTTTCCTGTTCTTTGTTTGTTAAACACTAGCTATTGCCCGTGACTACGTCCGCGTGGATGTTGGTCATCACATCCGAATATAGCATATGATGTCCTTTCCCAAGCTCTAATTTGCGTACTAAATGTCATCAGGCTATGATAAAACTTTCATGCCCTATTTGAACCCATTTAATCCCTTTTTTCTCGATAAAAAGTAGCCTGTGTCATTCCCCATACTCTAGTCCATTTCTGTATCAAATTTCATTAAGATCGGTGCATTAGTTTAGGTTTAAAATCGTAACGGACAGAGTTACTTTCAAATTTATAATATTAGTGAGGATGTTGTTGTATCCAAGTGCTTAGTGCGGAAGCCGATTATATTTTCTCCTATCGACATTCGGGCACGTTCCGGAGGCGTAACGCTTGTCAAATTATTTTTAATTGACCTTTACTTTGGCGGGCGGCTGTCATTTTGCTGTCGCCCTAATCCTGTTCCGCTAGTACACGGGTTGAATAACGTTAGTAATGTCATTTCAGCGAGACAAATATTTTTTCTCTCTATATTTACGCTTTTTTGTAATCATACGTAGGCTCTGTTTTTTTATTTGTCTACAAAGATAGACGATAAAGATGTACTTACGCCAGGATATGCCAACATTTCTGCGAAAAAGTATTTTTTTTTTTAAATGGCTTACCACTTGCGTCGAATTTTTTTATATATAACTAGATATTACCCGCGGCTTAGCCCGCATAAAATTTGGATCTCGTTAACACAATCCATTTGAACCTATCCTGTGTTTTATTCCAGAATGTAATCTTTCTCTGTACCAAATTTCAGATAGAAACGTTCGTTCGTCAGAACATCATTGAACAAACAACATCCAAACAACTTCATACACTTTCACATTTATAATAATATTAGGAATCAGGATACTTTATACTCTGTTTACATGATGGAGTTGACATACTCTTACCAGAATCAGATCAACATAACGAGTAGTCTCAGTTAAGAAATCAGAAATCGCCAGAAATTGCATTATATGTTCGAAATCTACTAACTATTCACCACACAAAAATTATCACTAACTTAAAAAAATCTGTGCCACTCGCAAGCCACAAACAGCCGTATAATAATGTACGTAAAAATGTAGCATAATTACATTAGATCACGGTAGGATTATGGGAGCGTTTACGGAACTCGTTTCCCAAATTGCTGAGATAAAAGAATTCCTTGGCGTGCATTCACGGAGCCAGCTACGGGTACAGTTGGCACATTATTATGGTGTGTAATGGTTTCCTAGGTTATGGCATGGCACTTTGTTCTTTCTAAGTGGATTTTCTCACTTTTCTTTGTAGATAAATGCACACTTTTGACTTCTTGCGAATCAGTGAATGTTTTCTACTAATTTTATAAATGTAAAAGTGTATGAAGATGTTTGTTACTCAATTACGTTCAAACGGCTAGACAGTCTGGCTGAAATAAAGTTCAATGATAGATAATAGTCTACAATAACATATGTCTAGTTGATTGCTGTTCATCCCGTAATACGCAAAAGTTATATCCATTTTGCTTTCACTTTTCTAATACATTTCTGATGACGTGGAGTGTAGGCATTAGAATAATATTATCTTAGAGTCTAAATGCTTACAAGAATATATTTCAACAGCCAGTCAAATAATACCTACTACTTCGGAGTTCCTTTAGACAATATGATATCAAAAAGGACGGACTAAAGGACTATTGCGAAAGCCATGAGGCAGCGAGAAAAGTACAATTCAAAGGTTGCCAGGCAACTCTTCATTTCTGCCTGAAGAAGACATTTTGTTCTGAAATTCTCTAGCAGTCGCTTTGATCATACTTTGTTTGAGATTTAATGTTTCATCTATAGATACATTGACTTAGTCGGGTGTAGCTGAACAGTCAATCACAGAAGTTGCTAAGCACTTACAAAATAAACAAAAGCGATGCTACATTTAAATTCTACTACAAATGATGAATATATATTTCTTTTGTTCTTTTTTCATTCACTTTTCTTTTTGATCTTTTTTTTTTTATTCTCTTTATCGTGTATATATTTTATACCCGCAACCACGACGATGTCATCGGCGAACCGAAGGTGTGAGATGTACTCACTGTTTATGTTGATACCCCGCTCAGTCCAATCCAGAGTTTTGAAGACGTCCTCCAATGCATTGGTGAATAGTTTGGGGGATATAACATCCCCCTACCTGACTACACGCTGGAGACTAATGGGTTTCGTCTTCTAGTCTTCGAGCTGGACGGACATTGTGGCAGTGTCATATAGGCATCTCAGCACCTCAATGTATTGCCAATCGACACGACACAACTGCAGATTATCCATAACTGCTCAGGCTTCGATAGACTCGAAGGCTTTTTGTAGTCCACAAACTCCATACACAGAGGCTGATTGTATGCCTGACTTCTTTCTTCAATATGCCGAACAGTACGGATGTGATCCGCGGTGCTACAGCCTTTTCGAAACCCGGTTTGCTCCGGTGGCTGGAACTCGTCGAGTTTACCCGCGAGGCGATTTGTGACGACTCTCGAGAACAATTGAAGACATGGCACAGGGCTTCAGCAAGGTCACCGCACTCGCGCTCCACACCCTAAGTGTTAAACCCTGTTAGATGACGGAATTAAAAAGACTTGCTATCTCTTTCAGGATTGGAACCCCGCCTTTAAGGAGCTCAGTTTTAATTCCGTCATCATCAGGGCACCTGTTGTTCTTCAGTTACCTGAGAACCACCTCTTTCTCGCACTGCTCGATATAGGGTATCTCCTCGGTGTCATGGCGCGTGAGCGGGGCTCTTTAGGCTTCATCACTGTGTTCCGTTGGGTTACTCATCCGTGATGCAAATTCCAAACTTTGAGGTAATCATTTTGCCATCCACTGTTTTAAATTTCGTCAGATGTGGCCTAAGCTAAGCGAACACTTTCGAACCCCTATTTTGCTCAATCGCCTCCTGGACGGTGCGGTGTTGAAGCGTCGGAGGTCGCGTCGTATCAGCTTTTTAATTTGTGTGTATAAGGCCCTCTCATCTGATGAAGGTGACTGTGTGGATGATTGGTCACGCCTCTTTCTCATGAGTTCAAGAGTCTCAGGAGAGAGCTTGGACTCTTGCTATTTGTGTTTTCCGGGAAACAACTTTTGAGACACTTCCTGTAATGTTTTGACAACTGTGTGGGTTTTCTCGTCAATGCTTCTAGTGGTTTACAGCCTTACGAAGCGATTTTGAATTCCAGATGCAACTCTTCGGACACTAGAGCTACTTGGAGCGGCGTAGTTCGGAGAGTAGACCGTCTCATTCTGAGTCTTTCAGCCTTAATGTTGATATTTATTAAAGAGCCTGTTGGTCACAGAGACGTCTCTAAATATGTGCCTACTGTCCGTTATGATAAAATCTATCTCGTTCCTTATCACAGAGTTCCGGCGTTGCCTCATCCACTTCCTGTGGAGTTTCTTCTTAAAGAAGCTATCAATTAAGAAGAGTTCCTTGTGATTCGAGATAGTTGACTAGCATTTGCTCTCTGTGATTTCTACGCCCCACTCCATAAGTCCGATTCTTGTCTCGCCACTTTCTTGTACTTCCACTTTGGCATTGAAGTCCCCCATAACAACGTTGTAAGTGGTCTTGGCGGTGTGATTTATTGCTTTGGCAATATCTTTATAAACGGCCTCGGTGGTTTTGTTGGCGTAGTGCGAGGTGGGCGCCTGTATCACCTTCGGCGAACGACTGTTCTTGATTTTTATGATCAGGTATGCTACCCGGTTCGACGAATAGCCAACTTCAACAACGCTGTCAATGAGGTCCCGTTTTACCAGAAAACCGATACCTTCCTGGGAGAGCAGATCACCTTCTCTGAAGTAGAACAGGTTGCTTAAGGCAGGGGGAGGACACGATAACCCGGGTTTTCGTGTCCTCTCCTTACCTTTAGATCTCGGACAACCCCAACATCTGCCAGTTGATGCGACCTAGTTCTACATCGAGTTCTGCGAGGTGATAGACCTGCCTAAGTGTACTACCGTTATACGCTTCCAGTAGTAGTTGTTGCTACCATGACTGGGAAAAGCGGGACCACCGGGAACTGGCGCTGGCATTTTTGAGGTTCTTAGCTTACTGTTGCCACGCTGGTCAGACGGGTCGGCAAAGGATTTTATTTCAAGTTTTCCTTCTCTCACAGCGATTTTACGACACCCTCGCATGATGGGGTGGCAACATTTGTATTATTTCTCCGTCACCACACGGATAACGCGTACGGTATAGAATATTCGATTTAGAACCGCGGTTCGGTGATTCTTTACTTTGCCGTACCGTTAAGACCTGAAATTCCTTACCAGCTTGCGTGTTTCCTTCTTTCTAAAGTCCCGGGTCCTTTATGAGTGGTGTGAAAAAACATCTGTTGAGCCCGTCAAGCTGAGTGCCACCATTGTAACATACTATGTGTCTGTAATGGCGATTTTCTTTCCTGAGGCTTTACCTTCAGCTTACCATCAAAAGAGGTGAAGTCAAAATGAGGAATCCTATATCAAAAAGTAAAGTGCATATTCAATATGTGTAAAAAGCACCATCGATCAACAATATAAATAAAAAGTCTAAAAGGATATTTAGGTACAAAGGTGAGCTTAAGTTAGTGTCGAATTTTCTCCCGGTGAACCTTAAACTAATAGAAGAGTCCGTTAGTTTCAACATTATCTTATTTGAATACTCTCAAAATTATAATTATAATTGGAAACAACATTTCAACAACCAAATTCAGCATCTTCTTTCTCAAATTCAAATCAAATCGAAACGGTATCGCATCAAAATTTTCCACGATATTAACAAATTCCTACATCCGAAGGACCATAAATTATAACGGAGCCGTCAGACCGAAACCTATACAAGTAATAAAAGTGTTTAATTAGTCAAAATCAATTCACAAGAGCGGTAATTGTTCGTTTTGCAAAGCAAGGACGATAAATCTCGGAGAGATCCTGTTTTGAATTAAACAATAGATTTGGACCCGGAGTAATGAATAGGGGCCCTTAACTAATGTTATTGGAGCTTTTGTGGGCCATTCTCAGTTAAATAAACGAGTGTGAGTCTAGGTATGTGGCTTTTTTGTGTTTATTAAAGCCAAATTGAAATTTAATCACCTTTCTAACTTACTTTTACGTTACTGTAATACTACGTAATTATTTTGTCTTAGTTTAAACTAAAAGTTTTACGCGTTGTTCATTCTTATAGTTTGGGCCATGTTAATAGCATTAAACTTTTCAACATAAATTATAAAAAGAAATTACAAGTTTCAGCCCTTTTACATAGTTTAGAAATATCATTTATGATAAGGATAACATAATATTTACTGAAAATAAAATACAACTCTAGTCAAAATAATCCTTCGGAAATCCATTTATCAGATTATTGGAGATGATAGTGCCTATGTAGAATTATACTCTTATGCATACTTGTACGGTTAAAACAATTAATTTAATACCCAACCCACTCAGTACTGATACATACACATTATCATTTCATAAGAGGATTCTAACAAGTGTTCCAACCCACCGAATTCATCCGAGGGCAGTCGAAGTAACCCGAAGTAAATTAATTTACCAAATTTGTATTTCTATGAATAATTATATACGACCCGTTGGATCCGCGTGTGAGATATAATTGAGTTTCGACTGACGTAAGTTGAATTTGTCGCCATCTATTATCAAGGAGGTTGAAGGTTTTGCTGAATACGCAGGCGGAATTATTGTGGATCCCTTGCGACTTAATTGCAGAGTCCTTACATTTTGTATAATCTACAGAAGATAAATCTTAGAAAGATGATTGCAAATATAAATATCACAATCACAAACGTAAATTAGCAACATAAAGATCGCATAAGAAGGACTCAGGCAATTTTTAATTAATAATGAGCCACTAGTAATCAGCTTTTTCAAAAGCTTAAGTTCAATTTAAGAGTTGCTAAGGTGTGATAAAATAGATTCAGGTTCAATTTTTTTTGTTAGCTAGACAAAATAATATACCTATTGTCAAATTGAAGAATTTATATGATTTTAACTCTTATTTTGTCTACGAAATATTTAGTATTTTACTAGTATTAGTTTTTCAGATGATAGAAGACGAATTAGAGTGGTTGATTACTCTTCTTGATGAATTGACGGCACAAAACTACAGCTATATGGCTAAAATCTTTAATACTACCTTAACTTAAAACCAATAATAGCAAGTAAAAGTTTATTGTGCAAATAAAGGATGTTTATAAGTCATTGGATGTTATTTGAGGAATACCCTTGTTAATCCAATAGTTTCTTTAACAGGAAGCAATCGTGTCAACAAGGCGTTAGCTTGTCTTTGTATAAAATTCTACGTATCTGAATCTGTATTTAGGTCTATCTTTGATGTAAATCTTACATCGATATTATACGCATAGATGTTTATTTGAAATATTAGATCAGTATCAATATTTATAGATTGATTTTTATTGCAGTCGAATTGCTTTGATGACACCAGTGCTGCATCGCGTTATGAAAGTTTTAAAGTTGAACAATATGAATATTATATAACACATTCAATAATAAACTGTAGTACAACTGGCCCTTTTGTTTGGGAAACATCAATCACTCCCGATTATAAAACATTGTACATTGTACTGCTTATCAGAAGGAAAAATTGTAAAGACCTAAAATAATATATCTATATAATATCCAATATAATATCCACAATATTCGAATTTATTTTCCATAGTGGTCTTTCTACAAAAGTGCAGAAGCTTTAACCTGACAAACCTGAACAGAGAATTTTCTTGTCGATATGCGTATCCACTATTTTCTCACATTCACGTATCAACACAGCTTCCCCTAATTACGTTTATTTATCAAAACCACTTTAATACAGAATACATTTTCCGCCGGTTTGTTGTCAAAAAGTGAGGATAGGTGGAAATTATCAACTGAGTAAATAGATCTGGTGCGGGTAAATGTTGGTAATTGTGTCTCTTTTTAAACAAACTCGTTATTATAATGTGTTGGTAACCTTTGGTGCGTGGGCAGAGTGATGGCGGGGTTCCAAGTTAAAATAAATAAAGTGTTTTTACTAAATAAAAAGAGAAAAATTTCAATGAAAATGATAATGCCATAAAAGATATGAAGTAATTAATTGTAGCTTATGTCAGTTTCAGTGTGAAAACGTCAGTTAACTAAACGAATAAAGACACCAAACGAAGAAGAAGTTCATAAAGTCTACAAGAAAAACCCTTTGATCCCATTTTCACCTTCAATTGTTCACGAAATGACATAATCCAACCGCTACATACCCACACTGAAACCCAACCTTGCGGTATGTCGGGATATCCGAAAACAATAAAACGCTCGAGCAATTTTAATCCTTTAAGGCTTTGTGTTTCGGACCGTTAAGGGTCGTTTTTGCTTGATTAATCTAATCCATACCATTGTAATTGTTCGCTTACGTTTCTGGTAAACTATAGTACGCTTCCTAATGGGGGATTATTTGAGTGATATATTTATCAGTCTTGCGTTGTTTTAACACTTGAGTGGGTTGGCAGATGGAATTGGGCCCGATAATACTATCAGAGAAGTGAAATGTGTCTATTTTTGTGCGGGATATGTTGAGCTGGTTAGGGTTCCCTAAATTGTTGATTTAGCTATGTTCATCTTAAGATCCCCTGAAAGAAGGATCCCTGAACTATATACGACTAATTGAAGTACTCAGATCAAAATAAATTTTATTATTTACAATCTTTTATCTATTTCCAATTTTTCCACGACGTTCTATTAGAAGCTTGGGGTAGTAGAAAAGGAATGTATCGCAAAAATGGACTTTCTACTCACCGTAATAATGATATAGTATTAAGATAAGATGTAACTCTAGAATCTCGGTTCCTTCAACTCGAGTTTCACATGTACTAATTTCAGAATTTTCTGATATCACTCACATTTTAATGAAGTTTTCTGTGAAAAAGATATTGTATATTTTGTTTGAATTAGGTCGAGGTAAACCAGCCACAACAACTTTTGTATCCCATCACGAGAGAGAATGAATCATTATAATAAAATTTTATAAAGAACTGTTGACTTCGGTAGCGATTCAAAGGTTTCAAGTTAATTATTTCTTCTGCTACCACTCACAAAGGAGTACAGTCACCGCCAATTTCCTGCAGTAAACATCTCAGAGATCCAACATCTCGGCAGAGATATAGAAAACACTTAGATCCACTATAATTTTTATACGTCACTTTGCTGACGAATACAATGTGAATTATATGGGGTTCATGTCTACTACATTTAAGAACAAAGGGCAGTACGTAAAACAATCATGCGTAGGATTGAATACAAAAACAGCACTAACTGAAACAATGCAATTGTTCTTTGTTTGTTTGTGTGAAAATGTGTTTTAAAGCCGCCGTAATCCTGCATCATCTATCATCATTGTGTCTAGTTTCTGTTTTATTTTTTGTTTTTATTTTCTATGTTGCCCCGTTTATTGCCATCTTTCATCTGGACCACTGCGCCTGTCAAGTTCGGTATAAAACATTTCTTATCTTGTGCTTTTCTAAACAAAAATTTCCTGTGAGTCGATTGATATTTTAAAATATATACCTGCTGAAAGCTTTGGTAACCTTACTTTTTTAAGTATGTCCACATACTGCTAATCGATTGAAGCAGATAACAGGCTGTTATCTCTGCCACGTCTGAGGACTAGTGAAACTCTAGTACTTTATTTTCCTATTCAAAAATCAAAAAGACTTAGTTTGTTCGCATGCTATTAATACAATCTACTTTTAGTTCGGGTCTGAAAGGTATTATGCAATATGACGAAAGACTGATTTTACTAACGAATTATTAATTAAATACTCTGTTAACATGTGATGTCGTAAATATCACAATACTACATAATGCACCGTTAGGCATGGCTTGTGGCTCAAAAACATTAAAACCGAGTTAAATTAAGTAATCCAAATCTACCGTGAAAGTTCACACCCGAACCACATGAATAAAACGAACCATAATCCATATCAGCCATGACCCAACGTAACGTACCGATCCATTCAACTAAGTATCTACCAATAGGATTAATATACCGATATAAATGATAATTTTGACTAATTCTTTAACTAATCTTCAAGTGGCATTACGGGGCAGACTAGGTTATTTATAGTATAAGGCTCGACCCACACTATTTTAGGTTTGATCCGGTAAAATATATTTCTTTGGGTTTTTTCTCAAGCAATATTTCTGCATGAGTGTGATTTTTTTCAAATTCTCACAAACAAGGACCATTATAACGTAATATATAAAAGAGTTGTCAAAAAAATCTTAACAGTCATGTTTGTCTAGACAACCTTAGTATTTTCGACACTAACTCACAAAACAATTAACTAACTTATCAAACTTGGGTAAATTATTAACTGCAAAGTGTGCAATTGTAGGACTTTATTTTAAAATATATTTTTTTAGTTAACCAATGCAGTATATTTTAGGCAGAGATCAAGCGAATGCGGGTAATACTGCTACAAGCTTTGCTCTTAGATGGTATACCGATAGGCAAAAACTTTGGCCCATTTGTCACAAAGAGGAGTCGATATCAGGACAAGTGAGAATTATGTACCTATTACGTTATCGTCTATGGAATCAGAACGAGGTTTCCGTGTGAAAGTGGAATTAGTCAAATTTGGTAATACTAGAAATTCAAAAGCTAAAACTAAGAAGAATGAAGATGATTTGTTTTGTAAGTGCCGTTTTAATGGTCTGTGCACTGCAGAATAAACTAGACTTTGACTTTGATTTAGTTTAAAGACAGATATATTATGGTGAATTTTCAGGTAGGACTGGAACCCACGATCTTTCCCTTACAGGGGGAATGCTTTGACCACTGAGCCACCGAGCTACACCTGAAGCTATCCAAATTCTCCTATACTACCGTCTTAGGGCGACGGGTAATCGATTTGAAAAGTTAGCATAGTAAATGCTTCAAAAATTTCATTCAGATATATTATGTATTTTCTAACAATATTAATATTTGGAGATAAAAAAGAATATGAATAGTTGAAATAATTTATCATTCTTTTCTCCAACTGCTTTATAGCAATCTTTCTTGCTAATCTGAATTCGGGTGAATGGTTCACTTTGATAGTGTAATCACCAGGACTCGAACCCGGGAGTACTGAGCCCGTCATCATCAGATTAACCCTTGACTACTAATCTACCGAAATACTAAAGTAAGTAAAAATACACCCCGTGTTCCCGTTAAACGTGGATGCAACCTAATCGTTTAGTCCGTGAAAAATAATCCAAAATGGTATACTATTATTGAAATTGATGTCTACAGATATCTGTGCTTACGACATAATAGTAATGTGGACTCTTAACGGATGATATTTACGGGTATGGCAGAGAAGAGATATTTTAAACAAAGAAATAAACCTCGAGGTCTGACCTGGGGCTGACTGTTTTTCCGACCATAGGCCTGGGGTGAAAGGTAGAGTAGTACTAGCCAGGATTTCAACCCGGGACTTCTCGAGTGTTAAGCCAACGTTTACGTCATCTAAAATACATATTAATATAATACATATTATTATACTTTTTGACCACGTATGAATTAATACACTGACTCAAAGGCATGGTTCCGTTATAAAGGCTCAGAATTATTCAGTTCAATGAATATTTACTGTTTGTACGAAAATAATTACTGAGCACTACCTTAGTTAACGCAAACATATACAAACATTCAGATTTTACAATTCTCAATTTGTTACAAGCACGCTTAATAACAATTAAGAGTTCTATTACACTTAACACATTAATAACATTCATTTCTAAATACACGTTAAAACATATACAAATAAAAATACAAAATCATGTATCCCACGGGTATCGAAGAAGTACACGGAACAAGTTACCGGTAGTTAGGGCTCCATAGAGCATCTCCTCACAATACATGTCGTGTCGAGGAGCAATTGGGTTAAATCATAAACTAGTGTTTAAGGGGTGTTACTTATGAATCAATGTAAACAAAACATCTTTTTTTTTAAACCACGAAGCCGAATCGTGCTAAAACCATGTCGTGCGAATGCCGCTTAAAGTGATATTACACTCGCACCTACTTCTTTCACGACCGTAAATTATAAAGATTGCACCGGACAACTCCCTATCGGTTCGACCAACAAACATTATTGTGCTTAGCTATGAGTTTTAATCGTAGTCGGAACGTGAGTAGAACGTAAATTTCGATTGGTTAACGTAGAACACAAAACTGGCGTGAATCGAAACCAACTTAAATGTGTCGGTAAATACGAACACGCGCAGATACGATATCATTGGTTAAGCCTAATAAGGGCCCCGTCCCATTTATACGATATCTTTTGTAAAAACACGGTTTAGGCTGATTACCTTACAAACCCAAAATTTAATTATTATTGATAATTATATCATCGTTTTCGTATCAACAGTCCCTTTTGGATTATTAAGAGATTAATTTGCAAATTAATTACGACGTAGCAAAAAATAAATTATGCTATCTTTTGCAAAGTGATTAATGAATTGAAATTGCTTTTTAATTTGGAAATAAGCTGTTTGAGATATAATTTTGATGTTCTTGCAAATCCGATGAATAGGCCGCATATTATTTCCATATAATAAAGTTATAGAGAAGGTCTCAATAAAATTATCTTTACTGACTTAGTTTTCTTTAGAGAGTAAACTGCGATGTACGAAATTATATTAAAAAAGTGAAAGTTCCTTTATACCACTTAGGTGGCAGACAAGCACACGGCCCACCTGATGGAAAGTGTTTACCGTGGCCTATGGACGTGTGCAACACCAGGGGCGTCACACTCGCGCTGCCGACCCTGTTAAAACAGAGAGTTTCTGCACCGTCAGTGTAGATGCTAAAACACAACAAAAAAAAAACTCTCCAGTGAGCTCTGGCTACCCTACTCACCGCCGGGAACACAACACAATGTTATTATAACCGCGGTTTTCTGTAGGGCTTCCCCAGTCGGACTGCTCAATTGGAGGGAAATACCTTCGTATGGTACAATTTATGCGAGCGATGATGTAATTTATGCGATTCATGATGGAGGGTACAACCATCGACTTTCGGCCATTACGCTACCGCCGTGAATCCATTCACCAGCGTGAACCTAATGGTAAGACCATGCTAAGTCTAATACCTTTCGTAATGGCCCGTGTTACCTTTGTAAAATATTTTTTTTTACTTAACATTTCATTGTGTACACGTACGTTATTTACAACCTAAATATATTAATGTAATTCTTCTCATAATTATATGGTATCACTTCGTAATACGTGTAGTATACTGTTACTATGAGGATTGTACAGTTTTCACAGAATATTTTACGTTTCCTCTTCATTACGTTGTTTACACATACGCCTCTTTACAGTTAGCAGATATAGCTCCATTCGATCCTACACCTGAAGGCTGCTCACGAGAAATATTTGCAAAAAGGTTCTTGCAGCCACGTAACGTCATTCGGCGCCTGCTGCACCTCCTTTGCACTCAAACGCCTATAAACTTTTTCACCCGTAGTTAAGATTCAAAATGGTTCGTAATAATTCTACTTCAAAAGCCGCTGCCGGGAATTGGCCCTAATGAGCTCCCTTTATCGTAATTAAACCTTTCATATAAGCTCGCCAGATTCGGTTACTTCTGAACTGCCTTTTTGTCAACGCATCCCTAATTTAGTCGACATGTCATTGAGCTGAACTTCACTTAGTATAAGCTGGTACTTATGGTAAATAAAAGTCAGTAATTTCAATAATTGCGTGCGTGGATGGAAAATGAGAAAAAGACATCAGTTTGACACTAGGCTATTAAATTGTTCCTGCTGCTACTATTTTTGCTACACCCTACACTCCTTTCAGTGTATGTAGGGTACAGCAAAAAACACACAATTTATTCAGTGGTATTCTGTTCAAAACTGACTACTTGTTTGAATAAGGGCGGATTTCACCAATGTTACTAAATCATTTTATTCATAGAATTAATATTAATGATATTAATTCTCAGTATTACCACTTTAGCATTCAGTCCCGGTCACAACTCCGAGGCTCTCACCTCGGAGTCCAGGATTGGCTTTCTGACATTTCGTTGAGTTAAACGTGATAGATAACCCAATTGAACAGAAAATAATAACCTTCAATTAAAAAATTGACCTTTTTTTACGTGCGGGAAATCCCCACGGATACCCCTCCCCCCCCCCCCCTTCGGAGCCGAAGGGGGAGGTTATGTCGGACTCGAACCGACTAAACCGCACGCTGTCTGTGATACGATGTGCTAGGCCGAAGGTGAGGTTGTCTCGTGACATATCCCTCGCACCCCGGCTGACCCAGGGCCATTCCTCTCGGTCTGGCCCTCCTCGGGAGGGATTAAAAAATTGACCTACAGTGCGACGATTGACATCCACTAATCCCTCTTGCATTTTACTTCACTTAGCGATTCCATTGCAAAATTCTAAAATTTTGTACCTAAACACAAAATTTGATTAATGAGAGAAAAGAATCAAACTAATCAAATAATAACAGAAGAAAACATACATATCAATACTGCTAATCATAGTTAAATAAGTGAATACTTCGTGGATAAAGGTAATTACATAAAAGTAAGATCATAATGGTACAACACGAAGGCTAAACACAAGAAACTAGCGCAAATATCGATGCCTTTCTACTACTGAGCTAAACTAATAGCTTTTTGTTGGAGCATGCCCTAATTAGTTGCCGCAATACGAGAAACCTCCTCACTGGGAAATAGCCTCTCACTAATAAATGAACACAAGTTTTGTAGGTACTAATGCAAACGGACGGATTTTCCTTGTTCATATCGTATGTTTAATATTGAGAGATAATACTGTCTTGATATTTTTATCGATCTTGTCTTTAATGTACAATTGGTGTAGTTATGTTGCTATTCATCCATCCATCCATCCATCCATCCGTGTTGGTTTCTGTGGAGTAGAACAGGACCCCTAGCTCTTTCTGTGGGTGTCATAAAAGAGAGATAGGGCTGTTCGCCATCCAACAATATATATATACAGCCCAAGAAAACCTGCTGGCTAGACGGCTATAGGCTCGCCCTCTATTACGTGAGACCGAAAAATCATAGTTGGCAAAACGTGGGTAATAATACACCTCTACCCACCCCTTCAGGGATTTACAAGCGTGTATGTATGTCATCACTATATCGAAACCTGGCCTCCGAGGAGAAGGTCTTAAATGCAATTGGGCCACAGCGCTGTGACGCTGTGAGGATCAAAATTTACATTAAAATTCAGGTTTTGTTTATTAAATTCATCTATAATCATACTGTGTTTATGGAAAATGTTTTTTATACAACTGAGGTGGCAGACAAGCACACGGCCCAGCTGATGGTAAGTGGTTACCGTGGCCTATGGACGTGAGCAACACCAGGGGACTCACACTCGGGTTGCCGACCCTTGAAACTCTAAGAGTTTCTGTGCCGATAGTGTAGCAGACAAATCAGGAACAGCCTTTGGTCATCCCACTGACAGCACAAATCCTCTCCAGTGAGCTCTGACTACCCTACTCACCGCCGGGAACACAACACGAGGTTATTATGGCCGCGGTATTCTGTAGGGCGGAGGTACTTCCCCAGTCGGAGCGCTCAATTGGACGGGAATACCGTCGTGTCCTACCTCCTCCTACCAATGTAGAACATTAATACGCCTAGGGCTAGAGATGTTTTATTAGCTTACGATTTTGATATTCATGTTATTGAATATTCTACTTTAATGATTCTATGTTACCGTGTTATGTTACTAAATAACAACGAAATAACAACCAAGAGAAATGCTTACTGATAATATAAATCGTTTTTATGTTCCGGTACGTATATTACCTAATTACTGCGAATATGTTGTAAACAAGATGACAGTGGCAGAGTAAGAGCGTTTTCACACTCATCCGATATCCGACATCCGATATCGGAGGAAATCAAATGTATAATAATATGCTTCTCTCTTTCACATTGCCGGCCCGATATCGGTTATCGGAGCCAACACCATTGTTTTAGACCGATATCGGAACACAAAGAGACTAAAACAGCGACTGCAGGTAATTTTCGACCTTAAGGCCATTTCCTGAGTTTTGTCTTTAATTGATGTCGCTGATCACGAATATAAGAAAAAAACTTGATACCATGTCATGCCAGTAAAGTCGAAAATTGCTTGCACTTTTTTGTTCTTTTTTTGTACTCCTAAGATCCCTAACTATTCTGTGCTTTCGAGCATCGAGCGGATTTTATCGGTTATATGTGAAAACAGTACAAGGTATCGGCTTTCGAATGTCGGCTGTCGGCGTCCGAGACTGATATCGGATATCGGATGAGTGTGAAACCGCTCGAAGTGTTGCCGTTCCGTTCATTACCTAATTCCAATATACCTACTTAGAATCGTGAATTGTTATTTATTTTATCGCGTTTAGTTTAACTATCTGTTTCTCGTTTTGCTCAACACAATATTATTGTTGATCAAAATGATAACAATATTTGTATTTAGTTGATTATAAATGTAGGAATATAAAAGTTGATTATATAATCCTTCATACTTTGCACAGACATAGGACTGTCAACGTAGAGTACATACATATCACGATTTAATACCCATAATTAAATCACTCAACTACTCTAGGAATTTCTGCTTCAAAAATAAATTATCTTCACTTATTGCGAAAATTGATCCAACAGAATAAGAAATTTATTTTTGAAATAAGGTAAAAAGAGAAATTTATTTAACATGAAAACCAACCACATTTTTTTACTTAACAGTATATTGATACTCTAGTCATTAAAATTTTTCCCACATGTTATTTCTATTCAAAAAGGGAGCAAAATATTGAAGATTGGCACATCTTATTTAGGAACACGAAGCATAAAATATTACGAAATAATTTGAAAAATATATTTCAACGCAGGCAATGAGCGTGTAAAATCATTCAGCCTCCATTAAGCCCATGATTGATAGCGCATACACACGGTAAATGGTTTAAAAATGTTGTAATCGGTAGACAGTCAATGATCTTTTGAAGTGTATGTGGGATGTTTTAAATAAAACGATAAGTGGGAAGAATAGGTCACAGCCTTAGGAATAGACGACAATAAGTATTAATTGTTATATTGTGAACGATATCCAGCAGCAAGAATTATGGAGCATTGAAGATGGAGGATTGATAAGACTGGATACGGAAGGCTGAGTGAGTATCGGGAGTAATGGTGAATGGTGAGAGACCTATATCCATACAATAGGTCAATTGATTGATTGAAGATTCTAATATGTTTCGTGTACAAAAAGAGTGTAAGTGCAAAGAAAATTTAAGGGGAATGTTTTTGATCTCGTGAAAAATTTCAAAGTAGGTACTCCCCTGTGATTACTCTTCTCATAATTATACACGTGTACTACACTAAATATTTTTTAATGTTTCTTTAGGTATAGTAATTTCAACAATTCAAAAAGGCACTCGTAGATTCTACGTCCGCAGTGAAGGACATAATAAAATATATTTCTGCCATTTCAGTAGTTGGATGGTTCTATTATACGGCTAGTGAAATTCTTTCCTACTAGTAGTTTAAAATTAAATGTTGGAGAAACCAGCGTATAATATGACTTTATTCATTGCATGTGAAATATATCGTGGTCTGTGCGACAAAGTGGTCTTGTCGAAATAAAACCACACGGTGTTCCATCAGTTTGCTGTATGGCTTTGAAGGAAATTGCTGTACCACTTAATAAACCTCGAGTGCCTCAGTAGCGTTAGGACGTTGTGCGTGGGGCCTTGTTCCGAACCAAATTATAGAGTTGCACAAGGAATACCCTGTCGTTTTAGTTATTCGATACAGCCCAGCATACATGTATCTCACACATTCACTAACGCTGTGAATAAATTATGACCTGGTATTTTTCTTGATATTGGAAAAAAATGTTCTTCTATCATACTGACATTAGATTATCCCAGAACCAATAAGTCAACGTTTAATAAACAATAATATCTCATCAGCTGTATTCAGTGTAACATTTTGCGACTACTTTAGCGTATGAACCCCCATCACATAAGTAAAAGCAGAGTGGAAATGGCAAAGTAAACAGGGTTCGTTCCACTTTCTATTGGTGAAGATAGAGTAGAATAGAGAAAGGGAAGTATGTTAAGTCCTTCATAATTCTAAGCGTCGGTAGCTAAATGGTTAAGGAGTCAATCTTACGATCGAAAGATCCCGGGTTCGAATTCTGGCCATTCCACTACCGATGTGAACCCAGACCTAACACAAGCAATTTAGCTTAGCTGGAGGGGTTAGACGGACAGACGACAATAATTTCGGTTTGGTTTAGTTCTGCTAAACAGACAAAATAGCATACTGTTACTTAAAGTCGATAGTAAGTGACAAGGAACCACTTTTCCGGAAAGTGCCCTGTCGTGTACTAAAACACTTCATTCCTACATTGTTTGATACTATCAGTTTCGGCCATTGAATACCATCAGACCAACTGTTTAGTTCAATGGTTGCTATCTTAAACACAGTTGTTTTAACACCGATGATAAGCGCCATTACTCGTTTTCCTCATTTGACTCCATTACCCTCACTGTTGTGTTGGCTCTTCGCCAGCACTTGCTTAGAATTGTTAGACTGTACATATTCGTGCTTCTACAAAGCACTAAATAATATTCTTGTGAGTGCAATGAAATTAAAAACCAATATGAAGTGTGAATGAACTATTATATTTTACCATACATTTACAAAAGAAAATGAAAGAAAAAATATTAGAAAATATAATACAAATCACCCTCCGAGATTTCTCCGAATTCAATTGAGGTAGTTTTAAGTATAGTTATGGAACCGACGAACTGCAATATTTCCCGTGAAGAGACTGCAATACTTCGTGCACAACCTACTCGATGTTCTGTAATAAAACCCGATTGCTTGACCATTTTGGAGCTTCATTTACCAGTGTGTGTGTTCATGTATCACAGGTATTCCTATGGCAACTGGTATCAACAGCTTACCGTGTTCTCCGAGCTATAGAAGGGCCTCACTGGGTTGTTTTACGAGTGGTAATCCAACCTTGGAATGTACTGTTACCACGTAGCCTCCTTTATGCTGCTGCTTATCTCTACCTAATGCTTCTTCATTACTTCATCAATCTCTATAATTTCCACCATACAAACTCATGATGAGCGTCTAATCCATTAAAACGGGTCGCGCTAAGCACCTGTGCGATGTAACATAAAATAATCCGGCGCGGCGGCGGCTCAACGTCGTCGATCATGGGAGCTCTGCATTTGCCCAATATTGGGATTATGCCGTATTTGCACTGATGATGAGATGTCTAGTATCTGTATTTGATTAATTTTACAATAATTTGTTTGGTTTTAGGATTTTGCGGCTTATTCCTCTTAGACATACTTTCCTTGTTAATATACTTTAATAAAATGGCCACATGCGTTTCCGTGATTAGAATCTTAACTTATTCCTTTAAATCAATTTTGCATTTCCATCATCAAATATTAGAATTTTATATTTTTAAAGTGTAACTTCGACATAGAACTCTGTCTTATTACGCATTTCACTAACAAAAATAACCAATCAATCTAATTATATAATGCTTTAAACTGAATGAAGTGGACACAAACGGTTTATTTCCAAGTTCGATTTATTTTCATCCAACGAGCTCCTATATATATTTCAACACAGCGCGGCGTTCAAATGTGTTGAAACCCATATTTGTCAAAAAAAAAGTTGGTTAGATACCCATCACAAACCCACAGATCTCCATTTATACGCCAAAACAAATTTTACTAACTATTGTATTTTAGCAGCAAAACTTCCTGGCTATACAGAGCTACAAAAATGGGTGCCAAAAATGGCGTCCGGGCCATAATTTACGACCTCATGGGCCACACCAGACGCGGATAAACGGGGGTTCATATAAAGTGCTCCCGAATTTTGTTCGTGTTCTTTCCTTTTTTATTTTAATTTATCTAGCGCCGTGGAGTGGGCGGTGTTTGACCGTTATTTTGCGAAAACATAGCTTTTTCGCTGGTATGAATTGAAAATGTAAAGCTTTATTGTTTGTTTTTCTATATTCACTTAGGATGTCCGTTTGTCATTTTCTGTTGGAATGAATGAACTGGAGGTTTTAGGTGTAGTTAATATTTTTTGTGTACATTCACGTTTGTTTGTCTCAGAAAAGGTAGGCAAAGATGTATGCTATATTTTACCACCACCGATACTGGAATTTGGAGAGAAACATCTGGAACAATGCAAATACACAAATATTTCTTAGTAGCATCCAATGTTTGCACTCTGGATCGTTCGCTTATTGCTATTTAATGGTATGTCGGCGTCTCCGGGAGCAACTACTGTTGGACATCTCAACACCCAGAGGAAATCTTTCAAAGTATTGTCCGTTTTTAGCAGATGCATCAACTATCATGCGTCGTTAATTGGGCCTCGAACCCACCTTTGGATCCGGGCACACTGTAAATTGACTTATTAATGTAGTTACAGCAATATTATGGACAGTAAGCAGGAATCAAACCCGTGATCCGTGACTTCTAACCCGATGTAGCAGTCGAAAATTCTACCACCACACTACAAAATTTGTTTACTTAAACCAAATTTCCATCTTACTAGAATTATAATGGTAGTGCATCTGTAATCATCTCACCAATTCAGCCGGGATTTAGATTCTTCCAGACGCAAACACATTTTCCCTTCATATAATATGATTTTCGCAGGAAAAAGAGACATCTCTAAATACAAAGAACGTCGCTAGGATGTTTTAGCACACAATATTCAACAATGCCCTTATCTCTGAACTACTTTCGTGTGAAAGACATGATTTTCGTCTGAAATGCTCGCGAGCACTTACTACCGTCACTCAAAATCGACCTTGAAGCACCTTGAAGGCTGCCACTTACTACAAAGAGATTGTCTGTATACAGTATAAATAATGATCACGCTATAGGTGTGAAAAAGTATTCAAATCCGAATAGGTTTTTGTCATAGGATTAGCTTGCAATCTTATGGGACGTGTGTGAACGTGTCATATAGTGGATCGTGTGTGACTACCATTAAGATGTTCTTTAACAAGGCTGTCCAACTGTAGACGTTTTATTATAGTGTTTTTTATTAATACATTTTTAAATATAATAAGTATTGTGTAAATAATATACTTCTATTATACCTTCATTCCTGAAACATCAGTATCCCAACCTATCAAGTGAAGTCAAATTGTAAAATTTTAAAAAGGATACTACGTTTTAGATTGTAAATATCATTCCATAGTTCGTATGACTATGGCTCCCACCGTTGCGTCGGTTGTATAAAACATTTTCGAATGCTGAAGGCATGGCTTGGTAGCTTAGTGGTCAGTACATTCCCCCTATAATGGGACCGGTAGCGGATTCAAACCCAACCAGAGCATGCACTTTTTCTAAACTAAATCAATTTGAATAGTTGGTTTACAAATTGCTTTAAAATTTCAAGAATACTACATTGTGATCGTTATTGTACTGTCTGCAATTTTTTTCGCTCTGTCTATCTTTAATGTAATTTTTATGGCATCACTCACTGCACTGTTAAGTGTTTTTTGTACAATGCCGAATGACTACAAATATTGCAGTTAGATATCCAATAGTATTCTTGGAGATATTCCTATAAAAAGTGTTCAATTAACGGCAATAAACTTAACCAGTATTTTTATTTTATATCACTGAAGTTGCAGACTATCTCACGGTTCACCTGATGGAAAGTGGTTACCGTGGCCTATGGACGTGTGCAACACCAGGGGAGTCACACTCGTGCTGCCAACCCTGTTAACACAGAGAGTCTGGATGTCAGTATGTCGTTTAACTGAAAAACAGTGCGTAAAATATGGATGTTCATTCTTTCTACCCCTCAGGATTAAATATATACACACTAGATAGAGTGCTCACCAGGGAACTTTTATGACGGTGAAGTGAAACGAAACGAAACGAAAAAAGCGTAGTGGTTAAGGAGTCGGCCTTACGATCGAGAGGTCCCGGGTTAAAATCCTAGCCATTACACTACTGACGTGAGCCCACTCCTAGCACAAGCAATTAAGCTTAGTTGGAGGGGTTAGAGGGAATATTAGTAATTTCGATAACTTCGATTGCTAATATTCTTTTTATAAAAAGAGAAATAAAAATAAAAAATTTGAATATATTTTACAGAATTTGTGAAGAATACATGACAGCTCTCTTACGGCTTTACTTAATGTGAACTAACTTGAAATTCAATATTCAACACGACATTTTGGTGTAAACACCGCGTGTCGGGTTCCTCGGAGACGGCGCAAGGGATAAACTTTAAGAGTTTAATTAATCACGTTATAATTGTCGGCGGGAAGTTTGGCGGAAATATGATGGGAGATAATTTGAGATACGCGAATTACGAGAGGTTGTTTATGATTAAGTTGGAAAGTACTTTTAAATTGTGTGCTTTAGGCCCTACTTAATAACATCTGTTGGAATTCTTTGAAGAGTTTTTGGTTTTGATTGACTTAGATCTGATGGTAATTCGGAGAGATTGATTTACACTCATAAAATTATTTGGTTAGTTAAATATATTTTTTATTTCGTCTGTTTTAAAATTTATTCATTGATTTACAATGATTTTTTTTAGGAGAAGAGGGAAATGCAGTCATTTTGCAAAAAAAAGACTATACATTGTTTGTATAATTTTACCTGCTCATCATAAAAAATCTGAGCCGAAACTTCTATGTCTCTATAACCTAAATCTCAGAATCATCAGACCTATCATCAAAAAACATACAGTAAGATTTTAGCCGAAAATCCTACCCAATATCTCTATCTATCTATTCTACAACAGATACTAACAAGTTCAATCTTGCAAGAAAATGTGTAAAAATCAAAGTATTCATCATAAAAATTCTGAATCGAAAAATTGTATGTCTCTATAACCTAAGTCTCGTTGTGTCTGTTGAATCTTATGCCATATACTCCACACTATGTTTTGTTGCGTCATCGATCATCTTCAGAGCGCTTTTCGCTCGCCTCGCTCACGTCGAAAATTACTTACGGGACCTAACTACATCTTCACGTCGACAAAAAAATAGCGCCTCAAAGAAAAAATATTATACGCGCGGTGGAAATTTTCTAAGAAAGCAGGATCGGTTTGACCTCGTTTATAGATTACTATGTTTGCATATGACTCTTTACGGTACTAGATTCCATTTTACCATACGCTGTCAATATCATACTTGCTGTGTAGATTCTATTTTAGATTTTAGTAGTTGCTATTAAGTTTATGGCTGATAGTCGAGAACCCTCTGTATATTATAAGAAAGTAATATACTTAATATTTTTCTTATACCACTTAGATGGTAGACAAGCACACGGTCCGCCTGATTGAAAGTGGTTACCGTGACCTACGGACATGTGCAACACCAGGGGCGTCACACTCGTGCTGCCGATTCTGAAGAAACCTTCTAATGCCCTTCTTGAAGAATCCCATATTGTAGTCGCGTACTTGATTTTTATTTCTCACTTTTTTCGATCGTCACCAGTCACGGAGAGATTATGGCATGAATTGTAACTTATTTGTCATCTTGACATATGACCACTTGACATCCGACGCCGCACAAGGTAAGGCACAATCAAAGCATAAGCATAATCGACGCGACTTTATGCTGCAATCGCATTCAAATGTAGGGCTTTTCTTTAATTTTACGACTTATGGCCTTATGCCTATGCTTCTTACCTTTTCTGTAGAATTCACGCTGTTTCACGCATGTTTTTAAGCACATGACATATATTGCTGCTACTCAGAATGAGCTAAATTTGTTTCGCACTTTTGTTGAGGGTTGCATTTTCTTGAGTTTGAATAACTATATCCCAAGTACCGTTATCCTAGTCTCTTCACGGCCATAGCTACTGAAAAGTAAACGAAATTTTGGAAACTGTCTTATATGAATAAAATAACACAAAACAAATCCGATTTCAATTCCTTTAAAATAGTTTTATTCCAAAGCATGCGCAATATTCACGAAAATAGTCACAGTTGCTATTTATAATAGCTGATTCTAGAATTTTATATAAATTGCGAGAAAATTAGTATATTAACATAATACTTTTTCGGGTATTCTTGACATGTCCTTTATTTAAAATATCTTCGATCTGATTGATACGTATATCCAGGTCAACCCCTACCGGGTGGCCCGGCCCTGCGCCACTGAAGATGTCGACCGCAGTGATCGACGAAACGTCTGGAACGCAAGTTTCACATAGACCACGGCCAAACAGCCCGGAAGCAGTATATTCTACATAACATAATACTGTTAAAGTGTACAGAGATACAATCTTGATATTAACAACAATTCTAGGAATACCAAGATTCTCTCTGCGATAGTCTGCTAGTAATGGGTAAATTAGTTTCGCATCGCAAATATAATATTCAAACGGTAACTAATAATGCTAATCCCCTGTTGGTTTCTACACAATTTCTGGGTCCAAAATGTTTGCACTGGGTCAATACTGACAAGTAATTAAGGAATGATAGATACAAATACATATCTATAAATAGGTAGGTATTCCTATCGAAATTACTGATTTACCTACCCCTCAGCCTCTGTGGCGTGGCGGTAGTGAACGCGGCCTCTACGCAGGATTTTCGATGCCCGCTCAGTGCGAATATTTGTATGCAAGAATATGTTTATTTGCATTGGTCTGGGTGTTTTTACATATATTATGCATGTATTTACAAAAAAAGTGTCTATTGTGTTTATCCGCGTTCTAGATTCCATAACACAAACTGGTTAATTCATTCCTGCTATGGGTTGGGTTGTAGATAGCGTTGTGTGAAATTTTGTGGAATATGAATAAAAAATGTTTACAGATGATATTGGTATTTTATGCGTATGTGTAAATTTTAATCTTATATCTGGTTCTACTCAAACATACGTACCTAAGATATTAAGTTGGACTAAGACTTTTCAAACTAATAAAAACACACATACATATAGTCGTGCCTTTTTCCCCGGACGGGTAGGCTGACTACAGATTTCAATTTGCTACGAGCCTGACATATATTTTTCACTTCTTCTGCTTTCATAATTGTTTTCATACATGATTTCGCCGTTTTCGGGTATTCTTGACATGTCCTTTATTTAAAATATCTTCGATCTGATTGATACGTATATCCAGGTCGACCCCTACCGGTTAGCCCATTCACCTTGGCTTTATAAATCTATTTCGTCAGTCTTCTTCCGTCCATCCTCCCTACTGATCCGAACCTTCTAGGCATCCTTTCTCTTTGTCACTACATCTTTAATCACACCACAACGTTCCCTTATCACGCTGTTCCTCACTCCATCGATTAACTTCACACCAGCCATACTTCTCAGAGACCACATCAAAATCCGTTTTTGCGTAGTAAGTAGTTTTTGCGACCATTGCGGACGACTGCAAGTGAGATTGGCGGTCGGATGTCGGAGACCTAGTTTCACGTTAAAATTGTATTTCACATGCCTTTATTTAATCCAGTTAACCATTTATCCATTAGGCATTTTCTGTTAATGTTATTTTATTAACAGTAACGAAATTATATACGAAGGTCATGGAGAGGTTACACGAAACTTCTTTATTTAGTTCCAATGAACGTAATGGTATTACCGGAGTGCCTGTCTCAGGTGTTACGGAAGTACACAAGTAATTTCAGTCTTTGTAGCCTAAAAAAGGTAGTTATCGTTCTATTGATCTCTATATTGTACAGTTTAAGTAATGTTTAGTAGTATATTACAACTTGTAGAGATATCGATAACATAACATAAACTCACGCCTTTATCCCCGAAGGGGTAGGCAGAGGTAATTATGTTTAGGTCCCAATGTAATAGGTGGCGAGCCTATTGCCATTAACTGGGCACTTATAAACCTGCGATAAATACACACATAACTTCGAAAAACATCGAAAAGTCATTAGTGTGTGCTATGGAAAACCTGGGATCGAACCCGAGACCTCGTCCACCAGTCCATTACCCATACCACTAGGCTACCGCTATCGATATACTTACCTAAGTCTATATCCTTTGTATAATGTTATAGAAAGTGATGACCGTGGCTGCATAAATTGTACTTTTAACATTTCTTCTTCATCCGTGCTTTGAAACCAGTTCATTCTCCTCCTATGATCTGGTATATTTTATCTTTTATGGGCGCGACTACTATCTTACACCTCTAAAGCCTAAGAAGAAAGACTGCACTAGAGCCTACTTAGAAGTTCAAGGCTGAAATAAAATTGTCATCGTATTCTCAGTTGACGGCAAGTAGCATTTCTATGTAAAAAGTATGGTTCTTTCCCCATTCACGCTTAGATATCCCAGAAAAGGAGGGCAGAACTGCACTATCAAACCAAATACTGAAACTGAAACACCAGGCCAACAAGGATTCGGTACCTATAAACATTGGAATCGCCGAAAATATTGAAATACATATTTTTTGCTCCATCTACGAGAAATTCGCCTAATCTGCGTATGAGAAAACAAAATACAATCAAAAATAAAGCACGGCCATGTTTAATCCGTGGAAGATCAAAGGACGTCGATATTCCGTTTTTTTTACATTTCGGGATCATTTTGGTTTCTTTTTCTTTTGATACATCAAAGGATAAGTACACATAAGTACAATGAATGTCTCTTTGTGAATGTCTGTTTTTGTACGATTTAATAGAGGTTATGGTTATGTTTACTTGTTATTCAATATTATGAAAATATTCTTAAGTTAGCCGAAATTAGTTTTAACCATTTTGTTAGTAAGGGCATTATTTCTTTTAGAATAGAATATGTACCTTAGAGAATTGACAAGAGTGCGTCGATCAACTCGCGATTATCGCTGCTGAAAAGCAACCAAAATATACTTTGGGCTAGTTTATACTATGTCATGCAATTTTTCTTCCACATGTACTGATAACTAATACCTACTAGTTATTTATATTTGCCACAATGATTAATGATTTAATAAGTCCAAATTATTTTAACTATAAGTATGCCTTTTCTAACGATTTATTCTCTCATCTCCCGTCCTCTTACTCTCATATCATCAAACATCAAATATTGTTTAAGCCATTTCATTTTATAATGAATTGCAGATATTTCCGATTCAAAGCACAGATATTCCGGTCGCGAATCGATTGGTTGAACCCCGGTATTAATTATAGAGGTCTAATTTGTAGCGGACAGCTAAATTGAGACTGTTGTAGTTTTCGACAATAATTATTGAGGAACTAAATTTGAGTTCAATTTCGACAGCTTTACGAAACCACTGGCAATAACTTCGAAAGCATTTGGTTGACTAGAATTAGCGCGAGAAGTACCTACTACATACCTAGTGCAGTTTACATATATACTAGCTGTTGCCCGCGGCTCCACCCGCGTGGATGTCGGTAATCGCGGATCGGGGTATGAAAAATAGATAGTAGCCGATTTTCAGACTTACTGAATATGCATAAAAAATTTCATAAGAATCGGTCGAGCTGTTTCAGAGGAGTATGGGAACGAACATTGTGACACAAGAATTTTATGCATTGGATATAATATCTTCACTGCGCTGAAATTATGATTTTACGATAATTCGTGATAGAAGCCGCAAGATATGTCGTAATACTAGTCTGTTAGTAGTAATAATTGTTTGTTCATACTGTCATATGCCCACGCATATACCTAAGAAAGAAATTATTGAATGATGATGGATGGGTGTGGAATGGATGATGATGATATAAGAAAAGTGAATTACAGGATCGTTGGATCATTGCAAGTGTAAAAATATTCTCTCTACTGCAGTAGGAAAGAGGTGTGAGGTAAGTAATAATATGGTACCGAGAGAATAAAAGTACAATACCTTGCAATTTTGAAACAATTAGTATGCCAACTTTTCCTTTAGATTCCATATCGGCAAAAGTCAATATCCAAGACGATACAAGCCACGAACAACATTTTAGAGCGAATATTTTGACCAATAGACTTACCTGCAGCACGTTCTTGAGCTATCTACTCTCAGAAGAAAACCTGTCTTATAAAGTATGTTTTCCGATCTAAATCTACAGGACTGTTTAAAGTTTACTGCTCTCTGTAAAACTCATAGTGAATAACTCACTCTTTCTTCAAAATATCTTTATTTCAAGAATCCATTCACGAATCGGGATCAATAGTTTCAGTTTTCCATGCTATGTTACCGCTATCCAGCAACAGCAAAACTTAAATAGAAATGGTTCCGCCCAACTCGATTATAAGTTAAAAGTGCTGAGCGATCGTATACTTTGTGCTTTCGAAGAAAATAATTATTTATAGTTATTGGAACTTTAGGTTTCAAAGTAAGTTCTAGTCGGTAAGGTTCTAGGAGCAGAGGTAGGTTAAGGACGACGAAGAGATGCATTACGTAATAAAGAATATAGAAAAGTATGACTGAGAAGGACTTTACGTGCGAGAAATCCCCACGGATACCCCCCCTTCGGAGCCAAAGGGGGAGGTTATGTCGGACTCGAACCGACTAAACCGCACGCCGTCTGTGGGTCGATGTGCTAGGCCGGAGGTGAGGTTGTCTTTTGACATATCCCTCGCACCCCGGCTGACCCAGGGCCATTCCTCTCGGTCTGGCCCTCCTCGGGAGGGGGGACAACGCGGTCCCCGACTCGCCCCCGGTATAGGGGGGGCGCGCATCGTCCTACGATGCGCGCCGCCGCCGTGGCCTGCTTCTGCTAGGGTGACGAGCGGCTCCACCCGTCACCCTCAGGCGCGCGCTCATGGGGGGCGGAGGTCGGTTTGCGCCCTCCGACGCCCGAGCCGCCTTCGAACGCGGCCAGCGATGTCCGCGAGTCTTTCTCGCTGGCTGCGCCGCGCCCGCTCTGCTGTCTCCTTCACGAGCATGACCTGCTCACAGAAGGAGGCGCTGGCCGCCCACGCAACCGCGCAGCGGACCATCGGCGCGAGCAGGGTGGAGAGCGTGAGCACTCAGCCCAAGGGCCGTCACAAGCTCCCGCCTCGGCGTTTCAAACGCCGGACACTCGGTGAGCGTGTGCAGCCCCGAGTCCACGCTCGCGTCACAGTGATGGTACTCGAGCGTTGGCTCTATGCCCATCAGATGCAGGTACCGCCCGAAGTTACCGTGTCCGGTAATGACCTGCGTCTGACGGTACGAGAGGCCACCGTGCGGCCTCTCTAGCCAACTGAGAAGGACTAGAAGATGAGAGAAAATTTATGGAAGAGTGTAGAAGAGTTTGTATTGATTCTAAAAAGGTAATTAGGACAAGGGGTGATAAATGTCATAAATAGAGATGAGGTGTTTATGTGCAGTGAGCAGTGTGAGCTTCAAACGTATTTCGTTAAATTCATTGTATGAATGAACCCCCGAGCCCCTCTCTTTAGTTTTCTATTTCTGTCTTGATATATCATTACTTTTACGTAAGTGATTGTAGCGTTACTAACATTAGTTAGGGTTCCAAAGATCTTAGAGGCTATCATAACACCTATTACATTTTTACACAAATAGATAGGTACCTATTACCTACTACTAAAACGACGAAACGAAAAAATACATATTACAAAACCTTCACAACTTGAACGAGAAAGTGCTTTTATTTTTAGATAAAATGTATTCATTGCGAAGGAATATGAGCGTCACGTACATACTTTAAGTTAAGCTAAGACTAACGTTATCATTTGATATAAGATACGTTCCTACTACCATGTTATGTACAGAAAACGTTGGATTATTATGTTAAGTGCCAGAAATGTACGTACTTTGTACACAAATATGCATGTAGTCCAATCATGTCGTCAAAGTTGCTCTGTATTTTAAACAAAGAATAAAGTTAGAAACTTATTAAATAGATCGGTTAAGTGGTTGTTACAATAATATAGACTGTCAAAATTTCAGTTGTGTGAGGTATTTACTATGGAAAATAAAACATCTTGTTACAATTAATAGGCATAATAACAAAACATCATTATATGATTATTATGTATAAGTATAGATAAGTATATAGATTTTACATTACATTGTTAAGACAATAAAATAGGTCGAATTTGTCCTTCTGCATGTTTTAACCAGATAAGTATAGACGCTTTATTTAATTTTCTACACTTTGGTTCCAGTAGGTAAATTTGATGTAAGTGTATGAATCAACATGTTAGCTTTTAGAAATTATATACAAACATCAACATGGTCTAGAGATATTTCGATTAAACCTAAATAACTAAAATTCTATTTACTAAATAAATTTCTAAATGTGGAGATTCTAAATGTGGAGGCTCGTTAACAGTAATTTTAATGTTATTGTTTGTATATTCGTTTGTTGATTAGTCTGTGAGCATTCTTAAAAAAAATGATCTGAGCAATAACAATAACAGGATTCAGTTAGTTTCGTTTTCCGGTACAGAACCCGATAAACTAAAAAACAGACTTGTTACTAAATAAATATAACAAGTGGGCCTTCAAGCAAACCAGTTAAGAAAGCTGTCAGAGTAATTGTAAAACATAAAAACATAAGCGTTTTTTAATTACCTATGTCTCGGGCATAAACTGCAGTAGGCGACCTGGAAGTTCCTGAATAGAGTGAGGATTCGGGTCGGCTACTGCAGAGAAAATCAGGTTAACTGGGGTTACCTGGATGTGGAAGGTGGAGGCTGTGACTGCGATGCACCGCTGCAAAAATTAACCACCTATTGTCATGCCCATTGTGCCCCAACACTTGCTCAGTTAGAGATTTTTACGTAGCAAGTGAGGCAGCTGTAAAATTCGTAGAAATTTGTTTTGTTAATATTAAATGCTTCAAATATACTGGTATAACTATTTCTATTTCTAAAAATATTGCCATTGACACGAGAAAGAAGCAGAATTACTCTGTTAGCTTTGTTATGTACAGTTCTTTCACATTAATTACATTATTTCAGTATATTGCTTGTCCCATGACTATTTTTACAGCTATTGTAATTTGTAACCGATAAAAACAAATTTTCATATTTTGAACATTCATACTTTGGTGTTTCCCAAATGAAATGAAACGTAATGAAATTTTGTCAATCAAATACAAACAAAGTTATTTGCAGTAGCGATGTTTGGGAATTTAGTTAAATTTGTAGCAATTTAAATGTAATTGCATTTCATGTAGTGGCAATGTGTGTAGAATGGTTCACAGAGTTCATGCAATTAATGAGATTTGAATGTACTTAGTTAGTTGTGGGGACGTTTGGGCACTACCTTATAACGTAAACAAATATTTTGGATAGACACGTTACTTAATTTTATATTAAAAATAGAAAATAAAATAAAAACAAATGAAATCAACAGTACAACTTTTAAAAAATATTGCCAATACCAGGACAGTACATAATAAACAATACATAATTCACTTTTATTCAGTTATTGTTATAATGAACTTTTAACCAAAGAAGGTTCCTTAAACAGGAAACATACTAACCACAACGTCGGAATGCCAAGAAGCCTTGTCGAAATTCTTCATTGCAACCAATTTATAACATGAAATTTTCGTATCAAACGGGGTTAAGAATTTATTAGAACATCAAAAGTATTCGAGGCAAACTCTGAACTTTTAAAACAAGACCACAGCAAATATTTCTATACCGTAGAGTATAGTATACATTATTATTGAGACGGTTGAAGTACAGTCGTTTAAAAAGAATCTATTGAAATATTTTGATGGTATCAGAGTGGGCCACGGAGGACAGAATATTATTATGATTTCCTTCTTCATGGAATGGGCCCTAAAAAAATTAAAGTATCATTCTGGACGTGTATTCGTGACTTTGAATTTGTGACTTTAATATCGGTAAGCTATTCAAATTGCATGCGACTGACTATTTTAACTCTTAAAATTTTCATTAAATAATAAACTAAAGTGGAATGCAGTGGGCTAATTGATTAATTGATTTATTTAATAAACTAAAACTTAATTTCATTAATTTTAACCTTTATAAATTGTAAAACTAAACAACATCAACTATGAATGTAATGTAAAAAGTTGGTAAATATTTAGTGATAATCAAGTTTTGTCGTTGACTGTACATGCTCGTGATTGTTATAGCTCGAACTTAATTTCGCAGGCTGCTTATTGCGTAGTCTTCATGCGACGTGGACGTTATTTTTCTTTGTCACCTTAGCAAGATTATAATATTTCGTGTAGCGCTAAAAGCACACATTATGTCACTTGTCGAGGTTGAGTAGAAATTTCAGAGCACAGTGTCTAATATTTTTTATAATATCTCTCATGGTTTTAATTGGAATATCATCTCTCATAGAATTGATCATCATCATCATCTTGGCGTGGTTACTGGTAGCATATATAATACTTTGTCTCCTTTAGATTATGCGGCATTCCTCTTAACCCCGAGAAGGAATCCTGCACGATCTGCCTCAGAGCCACGTTTATCAGTAAGTGTACTAGCTAGTAAATTTTACTTATGTAAAACTTTTAAGTTGCTCACAGTGAGACCCAACCAGAAACTCAATTTGAATGAAACTTCCGTCATTTTATTTCCTGAAAAAGAGTTCATTTTTGAAGTTCATGAGTATGTTTGTATCGCTTTCAAGTTATATTATTTGTTTCTCAATTGTTTGTTCAGAGGATACAGTTGTCTGTTGTGTTCAAAATTGTTCCCTTGATTAACTTATTTTTAGCAATGTTAGGTAGTTGGATTAATATAAAATATTTTTAAATATCTCCAATATACAGCCACGAAGAGTTCACAATTATATGATACTCTAAAAGATCAACAAGAATAAAACAACGACAACACAATAATCTCTTTAATAAACAGAAGCACAGTACGTTATAATCATTTGTATGTTTAATAATTCACTGAGTATACCGCGTGGCGTGAATGCCAGCAATTTCGGGACAACAGAAGCGAACATTTAATGAATTAGATGCGTCTTACAACCCCTTTATTTAGATTGCGAGAGCTTCATATTTTGGACACGAAATTTACAGTGCGATTTCAAATTCAGAGCAGTGTCTGAATAGATAGCGATGAATTGAAAAGACTCTTTGTCATACTACATAGTTGAAGGAAAAGCGGTGTTGTTTTCAAATAGATATTATACTAATAGTCTGCAATTACAGCTTTGTACGGAAATAAATATCTGAAAATAACACACAGTAACCCTACTACAGTGTCACCTAATGAGTCTAATTGTAGTTTTTTTGGCACCTGAAAATAGTTTTAGTTAGGCAATAGCAAATTGAACAAAAACCATCGTTATGCTTACCTCCTCCATATGAAATAAAACAATTTCTTAAGTATTTCCGAAGGCATAATTTAAATATCGTTTTGTTTTCGGATTTCTTGTCTGTTTGCCTGTTAGTCCGCGATGGACGCCAAAACTACTAAACATTTTAATGCATTTTTTTGTTTGAGAGGTCTTGGTCAGACTTTGAATCTTACGTTAGTTTGATAGCAATTGGTTGAGTTGAGTAGAACCGAAGGTATGATCAAAAGTCGTGTTATCTGACATTCGCGCGAGCGGAGCCACGGGCGGAAGGCTAATTAATTTATATATTCACATCTAGGAGGTCTATGCATCTCGAGAACTCTCCCACCCGAGTTCCGCAGTCGGCGGCTTGGGCGCCGCCGACGTGTCTTCGCCGAAGACCATCGGCCTCCATGACCGGGGTCCTGAGGACGGTGAGTGGACTGCTCACCGTCCTTAAAGAAGTGACGCCCACCCCTAAGATGCGGGATGACACCCGAATAGACGCGGGATAACACCCGAACGACCCCTTAGGCGAGGCCGCAGCCGCAGGTCTGTTGCTAGTCTTGGGACATCCTTCCGAGGGCTTACCCGGGGCTACCAACCGCAGGCTATTAGGCGGTACGTGAGGGTTTTTAGTCGGTAGGAGTCCGGCATAGCATCCATGAAGGACTTTCCCTCACGTTAAAAAAAAACGATGTCTATGCACTTTATGAAAAATTATTTATTACCTGTTCGCTATTTCCCTACGTCAAAATAGATAACAGACAATATATTTGGTTTACCCTTAGTGCTCTGAAGTAGACACAACATGTCAGGTGCAATGATACATAAAGCCTGTGTGCACCGTCACTGTGCAATGACAACTGTATCTAGATGTTCCATTCACCGAGATTGGGCCAGAAGCACTGAGCAGAAACTATATCGAGGAACATATTATCTTTTGCATATTATGCAAAGTGCACTGTTGAAGATGCTGTGTTGGAATTTGAATAAACCAAATGGCATAATTATGTTATTCACTTCACATGTTTATTATATAAATAGCAAAAGTGGTATCGATTTTTACATAATTTGTCTTAAAAATACACTTTTGATTTTAAATAAGTACCTACGTATCTTTCATCTTTCTCTATCTCTCTCTCTTTCCCTCTCTCTTATTTCTTGCTTTATGTTTCCTTCCTTATTGCGTTTTTTCTTTCATTTATTAACATTTTTGAATCCTCCACAGTATTCATTCGCTCCTAGCTACATAGATAATGTTGAGCTGAACAAATCTGGCCATTAAATTTGGCTATTTGTATTATATTTCAGTTAACTTTTGCTCCGCAAGGAGGATGTGGGTAAGCATTTTAAATTATGAACATTTCTCTTTTAAAATTCAAAAGGGCAATTTCCGTACATATTCTTGATGTTTTAGAGAATAAAATGCTTCACAAAATGACGTCAATGTTCGAAATAACAAACACATGTATGTAATAAAGCATCCAACGACTCATGTTTGCTCGGAAATTTAGGATCACACAAAGTCAGACATCACTGCGTACATGGGAGCTCGTGTGAATTCAGTATAATGGTCCGGGCCAGCCCATTACCCAAATAATCCAAGACGGTAAGCATGCCACTTATTCCTCTTACGAGGTATTGTGGGGATGCCTTCACAATGGGTACGTGATGTCCCTGTAAAGTATGAGCTGGTAGAATTTGTACAAAAATGGATCTCGAGGTTATTGGCTTGTTAGTTTGGATTTGAGGTTATGTTTTAAAGATATAGCGAACCGAAGCTTAGTTGGGACAAATTTATGGAATCATCCCTTGAATGCTGAATTCGAGAAAAAATGGTTGGGAATGTGTGTATATTTGTCCTTATATTCCCTCTTAACGCTATTGTTATCCAGATCGTTAAATTGACTGCACTCCGCCTGTTGATGATGATGGCAGCCATTACTATTAAAAGGTAAACCGATTTTAATGAATGTCAAAATACAAGGACACTAATTATAGGACATCGTAGGAATTTTAAGCCTTTGAGTTCATAGGAAGTTTCAAGGACTGGCTGACCATTGCGTTCATTGGTTATATTAAAATTCTAAATCTACTATTGTATCTAAATTCTTCTTTCTATTCGTCTAGTTTTTTACATCTTCTTCTTTACTATTCGATCTGTATTTAAAAAATCTAATCCTATGCATGGGGTCAAAGTTTGTAGAAGAGTTCCAGCACAAAATACAATGCTTTATAAATGCCCAAATCAATACAAATTTAATAATAACCGCATTGCTGATATTGAGGGCAGAGACTGGTTTGATTCTGTAGATATTCTAGTTGGTATGTTGTTAATCTATTCTCACTTGTGGGGTTTCTGCCGGGGTAGGTAGAGATGCATTTTACCTAATATACTTATGTTGAGTATTTAAAAACATAGGTGGTAATATTTTACCATCTACGGGGTACATTTTTAGAGTAAGATTACAGAAAACGTCAGTAATATTTTGCCCAACCTTTGCTAGGCTAGGTTAGAAATCAAGGAATAAGTCACAGAATCAACGAAACTAATGTCAAAGTCAATTTAAATTTAATTCACAAGTTCCACGTCTTACTGTTTCAGCACAATACAAGTCAAATTATTATTAAGCAACATAAATTCTTCCAAAATTCACAGTTTCAGCGTCGGCACTCAACCTGTACATATTTAAACAGCGTCCATATTGTAATGCTCGAGAATTTCTCAACAATGTTTGTGCCATTGTATTCCTAGTTTGTGTTGGCACAAGTTAGGAGCTATATGCTGCTATAATTTGTTTAATGTGAAAGGGATAGGGAATAGTTGTACAAGTATTTGATTGCTGTTCTCTTGTCATCGCAGGGTTTTAGCTCACAGTCAGGATATTGTTTCAGAACTTCCATTGATAGATGTATGAGGAAATGAACCAATTTCAACTACAACTAGTTCATTTTACGATAGCAATGTCCTACTGTCCTGCTCCCTACTAATATTATAAACCTTTAAGTTTGGGAAGATGTTTGGATTTCTGTATGATAGGATGTCTGTTATTCAATCACGCTCTAACAACTGAAGGGATCTGTCTGAAATTTTGTACAGCTATGGAATATAATAACTGTAATTAACACATAGGATTTTATCCTGGGAATAGGTTCCCACGGGTAGCGGGATTGGTATCAGCTAGTATAATATGATGTTCTTCAAACATCCTTCTAATATCATTAATGCGCCGGTGTGGATATCGGCTGTCGGCACATTTTTGCACTTTATAGTTCTGTGGTAGGACCAGACCATATTGCGCTTTAATTATCAATAGTATCACCGCACAGATTTCGATTGCGGTCGTAAATATCTAATATTATTAATGCAAACTGATTCAATGAAACAAACAAAACAGCTGGTTGATTTGGTCTGATATTTTGCAATTTTCTGACATTTTCCATATTGATAAAGTATACATTGTCATCAGATTTCTGTAGCTTGTGGGGACAGTATTAGTATGCTTCTTGGGTTGGATGTAATTTGTGCGATTTTAATATAATATAATATCTATAATATTTCTATGCATTAAAAAAATAGTTTAAAAACCAGAGAAATTCAATTTTATTTTTTCTTAAATTCTATATGGAACAGATCACGGGTTCGATCTCCGCCTAGACCAATTCAACTTTTTCAATTTAAATCGATTTAAATTCAATTTAGATTAAGATTGTCTATAACAGGATACTAATGAGAAAACTATAAAGATAGATAAAAATAGTACCTACATATGCACGTAGGTACCAAACAAATTCACAAATCTGCCACGCTGCTCCATATTGTGGCGCACACAATTCTTTTAAATCGAATTTTAACACGCTTGCGAAGTTCTCGAACACACTTGAGTTTGATATAAAGTTCTATTCAAGACCATTACTGTTACACAGACAGATGTTTTGATAAAAATCTAAGTTTGAAGTTGTATAATATAGTTTTACGATTTTCATCAGAAAATTATAAAAAGACTAATATTTCCACGGATCAGAACAAACGGTTGTCTGCTGTCACGCGCGGGGCGGCGGTTTGAGTATAGTTCAAGAGCTGTTAGATATTATTAGGAAGGTGTATCAAACATTTTATATGGCTTGCTAAATTATATTTATATTACTTTAAGAGCGTTTTCACATAATCCGATATCCGATGTCGGTGTCGGCTCTGATACATATCTGGTATCGGAGAAATGTGAAATAGCAGCAAATCACTAGTTTACAGGAGAGCGTTTTTAAATTAAAAACCTTATAACTTTTGCAAGAACAAAGCCAGCTTCTTCAAATTTACTATATTTTACTAAAATAGCATTTGGAAGAAAACAGTGAAGGTCAGTTAACTGACATACTCATAATAACAAAAAACCGGTAGAATATCTTTTTTTACGTCAAGCGACGCGCCAAACTGTACGCAGAATCCGAGATCAAATGTCATAATTATGTTTATGTGTACTTCGAAACTTCGTAAATTTTGTGTGTATCTGTCGTTATGTACGATGCAAAACACGACATTTTATAAAAAAAAAAATACATGTCTAGATAGAACGGAAAATTCCAAATTCGATTACCTATGTAAAAATTTTTTTTGGCAAAAATGCTTATGATCGTTTTTACTTGGCTGCCGTTGATCTGTCTTTAACAGTGTTAGGCCCGATATCAGCTATCGGAGCCGACACCGCTATGTTGGCCGGTATCGGTTTATTGAATATGACAGGTACCCTTACCCCTTCCTTATTTTTTTCACACAGCCCGGCCACAGACTTGCACAAGAGCTAATTAAGCAGGTGGGGATGTTATGTGGGACTTAAATCGACTACAACTATCACACAGAGGCTAAAACAGCGACTGCAAGGATTCAACCTTAATGACATTTTCTTAGTTACGTGTCTTTTCTCGTATATAGATGATGCTGATTACGAATATCAAAAAAAAACTCGATTCTATGTCATGTCGATAAGGTTGATAATTGCTTGCACTTTTTTTTCTGTTTTATCCCTAACTAGTCTGTGCTATCGAGCAAATAGCCGAACCGGACCGATTTCTTCGAATAAATGTAAGAACATCACATGGTGTCGGCTATCGGCATCTGAGACCCGATATCGGATATCGGATAGTGTGAAAAAGCTCTAACGGACAGTGCTCAGTATCAACGGCATTCTGAAATGACAAATTATTTTTCATAGAAATAAATTTGACGTTTATAAACGTTGTATTTTTTATTTTCATTATGCATCAAACACCTACACTGTAAATTCTAACAGCTCTCGGACAAAAATGCCACCAAAATCACGCGCATGATCGCAGATTTCAGTGTGCCATACCTCGCGTTTTGCCTCGCCATCACGCGCGGAGACGTGTGTTTTCTGCTCGTATGCGCGTGATCTGCCACACCGTCCGTGATCGCATTGAAGTACCTTTTGCTGTGACAACCATGACCTTTGGCTGAGATTCTGTATATAAAGAAGTCGAACTATTGTTAAGCTTATATATAGTAATGCTGTGCTAATCACAAAACTGTGATAAAATAACTACATCATAACGTGAGGGTGCTCTACCTAAAATCAAACTGCTAGAAGTAAACTTTCGCAGTTAGTCAAAAGCCATTGATAGCAATCTCAATAGCATGCAAAAAGATGCTTCCTTTTGCATGTTATTGATAGCTAATTAATTATAACTCACATTATTTACATTTTATATATCGGAAACAGATGTACTTTAGTGATTATAATTAAGTATGTATTGCCTGAAGGCAAAAAAGTGTGAGCGTATTTAAGTTTGTATGTTGTATTACTTGCACCACAACCAAACCTATACAAAGTTAAAAAGGGGTTATTATGCAAGCCTCTGTTACAGTACTAACGTAAATCACCATCTAAAATTACACCATAGTAACTTGGAGCTGAAGAAAGTAACACCGAAGCAAATTTCTATATTTTAAAATAGATTTATTACTCAAATCTTCAGTTCCACACGGAAGCAGAAAAAACTTGTACTAACAAACAAAATTCTGACATTAACTGCCGAACTTTTTAGTATAAACTGACGGATTTATCAAGGGCCCCTTCACACCGGCGTAAAAACTCTCTACGGTATAAATACATCAGTTTGTAACTGCGGACTTTAATTTATCGCCCCCTGTGGATAGATCCCGACAGGTATAAACGGGCGGTCGACTGTAACTTAAACGTTTGAGTTGGGTTCATTTTTGAAACGCTGACGGTGTATGTTTTGAGGTCTGGTTTTGCTTAGCAGCACTCACCGCCGATTTACTTGATTTCATTTTTAAGAAAGTTTCAACTTTTTTAAACAGGAAGCGAGAGCCAGACTAACGGTACAGAAAAGTTGCAAAATTTGAACACAATATATATCGAAAGGTTTATGATGGTGATGGGGACTTCATCTCACTAGCATGGGGTATATTTCAGGAAATTTCGTCCCACTTTACCGTCAACGGGTATCTACTTTATTTCCATGTTCTCATTATAACTATTTTCTTCGCTCGTCCGCCGCCTTCCGCATCCAGTCCATCACTTTTAGCCACCTTTTTCAGGTCGGCAGTCCATCTGGCTAGCGGGCACCCCACATTCTGTTTGCTTTCTCGGGATCTCCACTCTAGAACTCGTTTACTCTTACGGCCATCGCTCCTTCGACGGATGTGGTTAGCTCACTGCCTCTCCATTTTGCTTATTCTGCAAACTATGTCGGTAACTTTAGTTCTTTGTCGGATGATCTCGTTACGAATTCTGTAATGAAGAAAAGTATTCGTTAGATTTCTGTATTTTGCCTTCAAGGATTCTGTGATACTCTTTTCGTTTGACCATGAATATACATATTACAACCGAATTTTTAAGATTCAAAGGACTAACTCAAAATGCATTGCTCCATTCGTTTGTCAATTAATAAGATGAAAATCATAATTTCAAATAGACACTTGACTACGATAGTGAACATGAAATTGTAATTTAAAAACTTGAGATTTTTATAAACTCGCTTGTAATCTACAAAATAGTAAGCAGTGGTAGATTTCTCGTACTCATTTTGCCCATCATCAGTAACCGTACTACTGAACAAAAAACTAATCCGTGCCATTATTCCGGGTGACATCGAGTTTCAAACGCAGTTGTAACATAAAATAGTTGGTTATATAGAAGAGAGAAACGGCGTAAACTTAGAACAACTTAAATGGGATGGCTTTTTTGACCGCGCGTAGTTACGAAACGGTTTGTCATTCACAATAAGGGACCAGTCCAGATAATTAAAATTGGATCATTATATAGTTGTTTATGTACAAATACTTGTGACAAGAGCTTCTTGATAAATCTATTTAAAATTATCGCCTAACGATCTACAAATAAGTTTAATTTTCGCATCGGTAAATAACAACACACTCAATTATATTCAATACAAACACCATTTAAACCCTTCTCTGAAGACTGTATGTATGTTTGCTGTGATCTCGAAAATTACTGCGCACATTGGTATAATTTGTTCACTGTTGAGTAAACTGTTTGCTTCCGGATATTACCTACGCAACAGAGAAATGAGGGCGAGTAGAGAAAGTAAACAAATCTGTTTTGAAAATAATGGTGTGTTAACTTACAACATTATATAATTATTTACTCTGAATTAGGTTTGGTACTGTATTGGTTGTATGGGGTCTTTGGGGCCAAAGCTTACGTTACCTAAAAGCTGGTTGACGAACGAGACTCGGGTGCAAGTGGAACTATATCGTAAAAACATTACCCTCCTTCCGTAGTCGGGTAAAAACATTTTGCTGTGAATGAGGTACGATTGCAAGCGATTAAGATGGTAATAGCGTGATTATTTGGGTCACTTTCCACCTGGATACCTCAGGAAGGAATAAGTATCCGCTCATATTCAGGAGAAAACCAGCCTAAAATAAAATGACTGCCGCTAGTAAATCACTGTATAAATTAGTTCAGTATATTCACAGTAAGATTATTTTATTTTATTTTATTTTTTCGGAAAACTTACAGCTAATTTTAACAATAGCAAGGTCAATAACATAATGATGGCCAATTAAAAGTTTTCACAGATAGCTTAAAGTACATACATACAGCTAAAGAAACACTCACACACACCCATACAAGTTAAGTTGAGAAAAAACAGAAAAAAGAAAATATAATATATTCATTGCCTAAAGCAAAATTCGCACAGAATCCTTTTCAATTTTACAGTACTAGTTGTAAACAGATCTATGTCAACGTTCCTGCAAACCATATTAAAGGTACGGCATGCCCTTATTAAATATGAGTTTTGTCTGTACGTAGTCATTGTTAGACGAGTATGTAACAAATTTGCTCGACGTAAAAAGGTTGGCGATACGCACAAGCCTTTTCTATTAACTAACTCTGTATCTGTTGATCCATTAAAAATACTAAATAGAAAAGATAAACCCGCTATTTTTCGTCGCTCAGAAAGTGGAAGTATATGAAATTTTTTGCAACGTGTATGGTAATCAGGCAGAAAACACTTCGAAAGATATTGAATGTACCTCAAAAACCCACGCTGTATACTCTCTAATCGATCAATATTTATTAATTTTATTAATATTATTATCATTTCTAGTGATATGACATTAGGTTTTTCTAATGTATGTTCTAATAGTTACAAAAGGAGTCATATTGTTCTACCAACTTAGTAAACAAAACCTTTTTTATTTATTTATACAAACTGATCTATAATTTGAACTCTAAAAAAGGATATCGGCTCTATACAAAGCGATAATCGACCTGTTGGTCCATTAACATACCATGCTGAGATAATTTTATGGTTTATCTGTGGTATAACTATTAATAACCTGTTTTTTTTTGTTCCAGGTGAGATATGGCATTTCTATAACAACAAAGGTAATGATATAAAAACCTGTTTGGTAAAAAATAACAGGTGAGTGTACTGTATTTTTATTTAATTGATTAGGAAAGGATGGGAGATGGTTATTTTTTGAACGAGATACTCTATAGAACTGCTAAGTATTCACGTTTATTAGTTTCATCCCTATTCATCATTCGAGTTTTGCGTCGTTATCGTTCGCCTTGAAAATAGTTATAATAATTCATTTTTATAACTATTTTTTAATTTATTTTATTCCTGTTTTCTCGAACTGTTTATTTCTTTTTCGTCCCATTTCAGTATTGGAATGTGGCATTAAATTCTTACTTGACTAGTTTTTCGGATATGTGTCTATCAATTAGTAGTGAAAAGGACTAACTTTTAATTATTCAGTAGTCGAGTGGTCGTACGCAATGATATTTACTCATTGAATTTCGAAAAAAAAAAACTCAAACGTGATTTAGTAAAATTTGCTTAAAGGTCAACAACATGTATGTGAATCCTATTAACGTAGTTCAATTCAACTTGATCTTGGTTTTTTTTATACGCTCTAAAAATCAAATATTGACACAAACGAAAGTTCTCGTTTCTCCCCATAGCTAACGTGTTCTTATTCAAATATAGTTGTGCCTATAAAGTATTAACAATAGTATGAATGAGCTGATTTCGATTCAAAGCACAATATTCTCCATTCAATAATGTCAGTAAATATTTATTTGATATAATAAAATTTTATACGTTTTTGTTCAGTAATTTTTCGAACATAAACGGAGTAAGGACGCATTAAATTGTACCAAATACATATTTCTAGGTTGTCTCTTTAATAGTTAGACAGCTTTTCTGAGGCATATATAGTTTGCGTGGAAAAACTTGGTAATATTTTGTTCTTTTTCGAATAACTTGGCCTATTTTACTGTCTATTGTAAGAATGATTGCTGTATCGTTACCATTTTTTATTATAAATGATACGATATTTTGAATCATTCAATCTCATTTTTATTGATATAGTTATTATGAAATCAGCTTTAAGCCGATATCTCTATGATTCTATTGAAAGTTTACGCAAATATCACAAGATCAACCCGTGATCATGGCTGCTAAAAGTAGTCTAGAAGTCGGGCTAAATCTGAATAATTAAATAATAGCAAATAGATTGTAATATAATTTGTTAAAAAAATGTTTTAATTCAACTAGTACCTCTACTTTTTTATCATTTTTATAATTCAGTTTGCCATTTGCAATACTTTCACGTTATTAAATATTTTGCAGCAAGTGATAAACGTAAACCTGTTATTGAATAATAAACAATTACTCACAAAAATTAGTGATTTTTCATAAAACAATCGGAATATTTACATTTGTGTAGTTTATCAGAACCAACGAATATTCAAATGTAAACTAAAGTTCAATACGGTTGAATTTTTCTGCAGATTACATGCACAGCTATCTATTAATATTGTGTATATTTTATGAACAAAATAATAAACATAGACGTCTATCAATAGACTAGTTTTATAGAACGAACGGGATAAAGGCTATGCTAATCCACTAAAAGTTACGTACCTTTTTATTAGTGAACGATTTTTAAAATCAGTCTAGTACTTAATAATATACTAATCATTTGGTACTAACAACAACAACTTTTGTGTTACAAAAGCACAAATTTTATCTTCTACAAAATTAATGTATGTACAAGGAAGTTACTACACGAGTTTTAGCATCAAAAGGCTTTATCTTAATGCCTGCTAAAGTGAATGACCGAACAAACAGTTTATATACAGCTTTTGTTCTAAACAAAGCAACTTTACTACGGGATAAATATAACACATCAGAATAAATAATTATGTTTGTCCGTATTCACACGATGCCCATTTTATAATTCTGTGCGGCTATTGGCCGTACGTCATATTTAAATTTTATTAACACTCAAATATCCCTTCGGTTACACAGGAGTATTATAATGTTATGAGAGTTGTAACTTCTACATTATCTTTACGACTATAGCCTATGGTGTAAGCGAAAGAGCGGATAAAAAAAAAGTGTAACTAAATTAAAAATCTCCGTACAACTGTTTCTGAGGAAATAGAATAGACGGTTTATAATCAAATATCTTTAATGCATTGATATAAATATCATTAACAGTAACATACCTTTTTGAGATTTACTATGAAGAGAAACAAAAAACTATGTGCGGTTTAAAATTAGTAGTAAATGAAACTCTTACGTAATGAAAGTTCTTAAAATACGAGTGTGACTTAAAATAAAAAAACGGGCCGTAGTCGAGTTTTTGAAGTGAAAACTTCTTTGGCGGCGTTGGATGGGTAAAAAGTGTTAAACTCGCGTCAGGATTACGTGACCTTTGTTGCGTCAGGATCACTTGACCTTTGAACCGTAACCGACGACTGACGTCATACAACATTAGCTTCAGATTGTTTATTTTATTAGGTACGTTAAGAAGCTTCGTAGCTTCGCGGTAAGCGCTTCGACTGTAAGTCCTTATGGTTTCAGATAGTACCGGGTTCGAACCTGGGCTTCTGACACTTGTTGTGATTATTTTTTCTTTTTGTAATTTATTACTTTTTGTGATTATTTTTTCTTTTTGTAATTCATTAATTTCTTTTGACAGAAAATTAGTGAAAGGTTCTATGATTGGCGCTATATTATAGGTATGGTATGGTATTGTATGTTCTTTTTATCTTTTTCTTTGTGTATAAGGAAGAAAGAAAGAAAGAAAAAGTTTTCACTGTTTTTTATAGTATTACATAAGTGTTTTAAGAGCAAATTATTATATATATAGTTTCATGCACTGCTACATCTAATCTCTTGAAATAAAAAAATAAAAAATGTTCGTTTTTGATTTTTTAATGGTAACATTTTACTTTGAGATTAGACAAAAGTATATTATTGCATATTCTTGCATTTCTATATATAATACCCGCTTCAGAAATGATTGTAACATTTTTTTACATCGGTATATGGCGCTAGACGGCTAGACGAAGCGGCAAACCGGATCGTTAGGATAACAATAACCACACTTCAATTCGTTTTTATTTTTAAAAAGTTATGTTTAAAGGATTATCAGAAGACAACAAACTCTCCATTAGCTTTTTACTTGCACCACGGAATATCGTAGGCCATAAAAAAGGGGGTGAGCAGTGAAAAAGACATCAGGACGTGAGATTCCGGGGTAGGTGTGAACCGATTGCGATCATCGTTTACGATGCCAATGATTTACTCCTGACAAAGAATACTTCACGTATTATAGCGATAATAATATATCACACGAAATGAAATCAGCAGATGGTAGGAAGTTCCTTTATATGATTTATATGGGAACTAGAAAAACATTTAACTATATGTATTACTGATGGGTCGGTTGAAAATGTGTGATTCAGAAAACCAAAAACAAAGAAAGGTAAGAGAAGAGAATGAGAAGAAAAATAAGAAATTTTATGAAATAGAGCATACTGTTAAGCCGGAGAGGGAACTCCAAACTTTGAGGTGACAGTCTTAGACGCGACCTAAACTAACACTAACACTAGACAAGATGATGGTGATGGAGTATACTGCTACTTTAATACCTCACTATATTAGTGGACTTTATCTTACCTGTACCGTACCGTTTAATTCCTTCAAAATATAATTCTACTGGCATTTTCCAATGGTTCCACCTCTGTTTGTCCCATAAGCATATATGCCAGGTTATCTTATTCTTGATTAAACCTCTCTGCAAAAGTTCAGACAAATTCATCTAGTTCAATTTTCCTTCAAACTACCTCAATTTCTCATTTATAATATAAGAATAAGAACGCCACAGAGAATCTTCCTCTCTTATTCTTTAGTACAAGTGGTACGTTCATAAGGGACACTATCTTCATTTGTTAGTTGCGTTTAAACATAGTCCATTTTAATATTAACTTCGGTCTACAGTACAACCGTAGCCTCTTTGATAGCTTTCAAAAGCATTCCATTGCAGCAAGCAAACGTTGAATTCCTCATACATTTCCAAGGTTGGGGCGGAACGAATAAAATTTGCAAGTTACGTGACTAAACAAAATGCTATGAAATTGTTGGCTGTTGTGAATAAGATTAATGAGCTTGTTAAGTAGATTGTGGGCTTTTATAATACACTTAGAACCTGAAAGTAGTTATTATATACTGTGCGAAATACTTTTGTGTCCTTGTACATATTGATACGTTTGCTATCTGTTTTATTAATTTAGTTAGTGAAGAGCAGCTTAAATGGGTGTGTAAGACGCCACCAAGACTCCTGTTCTTTTGCGTTTGGGAGATCAGATGATTCTTACTTCAATAAAAGCTTCATAATCCAAAGGTTCCGTGGAAATGCAACCGAAAATAATGTTGATTATGATGATGTTGAAGAAAAAATTTAGCCGGGACATGTCAGCTAGTCAAATTTTAAAAAAGCCACAGAGAAACGTTCGTGAGTAACAAATATATAAGTATATAAGATTCGAAACGAGGGCGCGAGGAATCGCCAAAGCGTCGTGTACTATTTTTGCGTACGTTCGCACGAACGGGGGGAACGCCTCTGACGGAACTGGCGTCAGTGGCGTGAGTCACAAACTAGAGTCGCGTTGCGCGCGCACCTACACAACCCTGCGACCGCGCACGTATCGCGTATCTTAACCTTCACGCGTTATACATTGATTATATCCTAAGGTCGTTACATTATTCGCCGAAGACTGTCGGCCTCCATGACCGGGGGCCTGAGGATGGTGAGTGGTCCTTACAGAAGCAGGCCCATGACGGCAGCGTGATGTGAGGGATTCACGCATGCCGCAGCCATAGGTCTGTTGGTAGTCCTGGGACATCCTTCCGAGGGCTTACTCGGGTTCCGATGCTTAACATTGGGTTAAGTATATCTCACAGGTAGTCCCATATCAATTTCATGGGTACTGGACCTTGGACTTCGGAGACACACAGAGAACGCTTCAAAATCAAATAGGAAATGGGAAATGATTGCTTTTTAGCTAGTTTTAGGACAATCCTGTGACAAGGTAAACTACATTATGATGGTCAAAGACGTGCTTGAATTACCAAGTCTTGAACTATGGAGTTAGACAACGGGACTCCTTAATTATATATAGCACGAATGTCTCGTTTATATTATTAAGAGCATTATACCAATTTTATGTAATAAAACTCAAAAACTATGGTCGAAGGCATGCTGTACGATATTAAATCACTAATTGGGGGAAACACTGAAAAGAAAATAATAAAAAAACTACGTTTAAAAAAACCAACTTCAAAAACTCAAAAGTATAAAATAACTTACAGAACAAAAAATATATATACAGATTTACTTTTCTATTAGAAGTCGGTGCCAACTTTGTCTGTAGGCACCGACTTCTAACAGAACAGTAAAACTGTAAGTTCCGTTATTTTTCTCTAAGTTATTTTATAACTTTGAGTTTTTGAAGTATGTTTTTTTAAACTTAGTTTTTTTTATTCTTTGACTTCGGAATGTTTATGTATGTAACGCATGTTAACTGGTATTTCTAATCAGCGCATAGTATTAACTAGTATGCATGCAGGTCTTAATATCGCACACGTTATACATAAACACGATATACACGGTTAAAGTTATGCAAGTAGTTAAAATAATAGAAAGGTATTTGAATTAAAACACAATGTTCCAACCAAATATAATTGGTTTTGGTGGTTTGAAAACCTGTAAATGTATTGTAGAAAATCTATTTTTACTGATACACAAGGAATATTTAATGCGAAATATAAAGTATAAAACGGTGCTCCAACCATCCATCTTAGAATAGACAATCAGCCAAAGTAGCAGTTCGTATGAGAGTCAATACTACAAAATATTTTAACAAACTATGTAGGTATTTAAAGTTACTTGGTGCTTGAAACAGTGCTGTGAATTCGAATGTCGGTACATTCATTCCGAATAATACATGGTAAATATCCCGATAGCTCTAATAATAATTCTAACAAACTCATTTTAATAATTCATAACTTAGCAGAAGGCACACATGAAGTCAGATGTTAATTGGCCCGTGAAATACAAATATTCAGCAATACTTGATTAGATTTCAAACCCATTATTTCCGGCCATAATAAGGCAATTTGCCAAAAAATACAACAAACATAAAGAACTCTCCTCGACCGTATAATTAGGGAGTACAACAATTCTATCGCTAATCAAGGCTCATCGTCTCGCGTGCGGATGAGTGGTTCACAATATACCCTCCACCTGTAAGGGAGGCTCCACGCTAAAGTAGAGTCACCACACCACTTTATTGAATTTGGATAGGAATTTTTGTGAGAAACGGACAGAAATTGTTTTAATTATTGGCTTATTGATGAAATATCCATAAAAGATCCGTATGGTTACGCAGGAAGAATCTAAGCATCACTACATCATCGCATCTGAAGTGTGTCTTAAGAAGCGACTAAAAGACAATTACGCAGACGATATCACTGCGAGAGAAGGAAACCCGTCTGGCCAGCGTGGAAACAGAAGGGGCCAAAGCCCCACAACATTGGGAGAGGCCTATGTCTAGCAGTGGATTACTAGGCTAATTGATTGAAGATTGATTGTTGAAATACAACGTAGGGTTTAAAAAATTTCACATAATTTACCATTAGGAAAAGAAAAAGAAAAAAGGAAAAAGGTGAAAAAGGAGGCTGCGGAAGGCGGAGGATCGTAGGAAATGGCGCACATTCGAAAAGGCCTATGTCCAGCAGTGGACTGCAGTGGGCTAATTGATTGATGGATACCATTAGATATAAATATTGATAACGCTCTAAGGTAATTTTTTTTTTTTTACGTGCGGGAAATCCCCTCGGATACCCACCCCTCCGGAGCCGGAGGGGGGAGGTTATGTCGGACTCGAACCGACTAAACCGCACGCCGTCTCTGGGTCGTAGTGCTAGGCCGAAGGTGAGGTTGTCATGCGACATATCCCTCGCACCCCGGCTGACCCAGGGCCATCCCTCTCGGTCTGGCCCTCCTCGGGAAGGGGGGGACCACGCGGTCCCCGACTCTACCCCGGTGTGGGGAGGCGCGCATCGTCCTACGATGCGCGCCGCCGCCGTGGCCTGCTTCTGCTAGGATGACGGGCGGCTCCACCCGTCACCCTCAGGCCCGCGCTCATGGGGGGCGGAGGTCAGTTTGCGCCCTCCGACGCCCGAGCCGCCTTCGGGCGCGTGCAGCGATGTCAGCGAGCCTTTCTCGCTCATCGCGCCGCGCCCGCTCTGCTGTCTCCTTCGCGAGCATGACCTGCTCGCAGAAGGAGGCGCTGGCCGCCCACGCATCCGCGCAGCGGACCATCGCCGCGAGCAGGGTGGAGAGCGTGAGCACTCTCACCCCCAGGGCCGCCACAAGCTCCCGCCTCGGCGTCTCAAACGCCGGGCACTCGGTGAGCGTGTGCAGCCCCGAGTCCACGCTCGCGTCGCAGTGATGGCACTCGGGCGTTGGCTCTATACCCATCAGATGCAGATACCGCCCGAAGCTACCGTGCCCGGTGATAATCTGCGTCTGACGGTACGAGAGGCTACCGTGTTGCCTCTCTAGCCACTCCCCCATGATGGGCCTTACCGCCGCAATGACGGCGTGCCCTACGCTCTAAGGTACAAATGGCAAACGAGATAAGTATATAAATATTAATAACTCTCTAAGGTACAAATGGCAAACGAGATAAGTATATAAATATTGATAACTCTCTAAGGCACAAATGGCAAACAAGTTATAAAGATTGATAACGCTCTAAGGTACAAATGGCAAACGAGATAAGTATATACCTTTACACTCTCTATCTATATTAAAATTGTACAATTATCTCCTTTGCCGTGTCTACTTAAATTGTCGATTACAAAGTTTATACATTTTAGAGCTAAGATCAAAGCTCCGGATTGAATCTTCCTTTCACGGACAATCAATATAGCTAGAAAGTTAAACTTACAGCGACTGAAATCGAGAACATTAAAAATTTCAACAGAGAATACAGATACCGGCCGGTATTCTGATGATACTTCGATTTGTAAAGGTCGCACTTCGCTAATGTACGTTTACTACACGGCGCATGGCATCATTTTTGTGCACACGGCAAAAGAGATAAGTATACACCTATCATTATAAAGTTATTTGTAACTAAATATACTTACATATCTCCTTTGTCGTTTGTCCTGCTAATTGGCATTGGCCGTTAGCTTGGACATGACGAAAGCCTTCGATCTCGTCTGGCACGGGGCATTTCTTTCGAAGCTACCATCCTATGGGCTTCCCCAGAAATTGTGTGTATGGATCAGTATCTTCCTAGCAGATCGAAGCATTAAGGTTGTAGTTGACGGCGAAAGCTCTGAATCCATGTCTGTGAATGCTGGTGTCCCCCAAGGCTGTGCGTTGTGACCTACGCTATTCCTTCTACATATCAATGACATGCTGCAAATCAGCGGCATCCATTGTTATGCTGATGGTAGTACGGGTGATACCGCTTACTCCGGGCCGCACCAATATCTCTCCGGAAAACGTCATCGAGAGCCGAAACCATCTTGTGTCCGAAATTAAGACTACCTTAACAGAAGTATCTGAATGGGGTCGACTGAACCTAGTCCGATTTAACCCTACCAAGACACAAGTTTGCGGATTTACGGCAAAAAAGCTAGAATTTGTCGTGTCAACACGTTTTGAGAGCACTCGCCTGACTGTCACAGCTAGTCTAGGAATACTTGGCGTCGACATCTCGAGCAAAGTCCAGATTCGCGGCCATTTAGAGGGTAAGGCCAAATTAGCCTCAAAGAAGCTCGGTGTGCTCAACAGATCGAGACAGTATTTTAACACTGGCGCACCGCCTTCAGCTTGACCCCTTGGCGCTGCGTAGAGATGTAGCTTCGCTCTGCATTTTCTATCGCATGTACAACGGGGAGTGCTCTGAGGAATTGTTCGGATTAATCCCTGCTACATCTTTCCGCCATCACCCTACGCGACAACATTTTCATCCTCACCACTTGGATGGTTGGCAGTCCTCATCTGTGCGTTTCTCCTGAAAATTCCTGCCTCGCACAGCTAAACTGTGGCATGAACTGTCGCCTGCGACCTTCAAACCTTCAAGAAGAGGGCGTACTCCCACCTAAAAGGCCGGCAACGCACCTAGAACCCTTCTGGTGTTTCAGGTGACCATGGGCGGCGGTTATCACTTACCATCAGGCGATCCGTCTGCTCGTTTGCCTCCAATATCATAAAAAAATGTCTCATACGTTCTTCATTAGTATGTAGAAGTACGAGAAGTAGGAAGACTAATTAAAGGTAGTTGCTGAAACTTGCACGTCATGAAAGCTTCGCTTGCCTCTTTCCAATCTACATGTAGTAAAAAATAGGTTCAATAAAATTTATAATGATAAACTAATAATAGTACTTTAAATTAGAATAGTTTTAAAAACTGTACCAAATATCCGGTATTATGGTCACTCTATTGTCGAACAAGGCCAGCGAATCTTTTGTGACGGATCGTCAGCTAGAAAAATATTGCGAACTGGGAATTTTTCCTGACTTTGACTCGTTTTCATAAGTTGTTCGGTAAAAAGTACGAACGAATGGAATTCCATACTTTATGTTTGTATGCAATAATTTCTTTATGGGAATCGTTTTTTCTGAGTTAGTAGGATAATTATGATTTTATGTATTTTGATATATACGATGATTATAAGTCTTCAGGCTTTCACGGCCGGTGTTGTATGTAGAATATACTGCTTTCGGGCTGTTTGGCCGTGGTCCATGTGAAACTTGCGTTCCAATCGTAGCGAAGCCGCCGACGAGGCAAGGTCTCCGAACTCGTCGTCGCCCGGACCTGCGCCACTGAAGATGTCGACCGCAGTGATCGACGAAACGTCTGGAACGCAAGTTTCACATGGACCACGGCCAAACAGAACGGAAGTAGTATATTCTACATATACTATGATTGTTCGTAAGTCATATTATACTACCGGATCATTACCATTTTTCATATTCTTCAAAAATTTATTCAGAATGAGATACCTTTTTGTAATTATGGACTATGGACCTGAAATAATTTAGAATGTTCATGTTTATTAGGAGGTGCAGTGACTTATTTTAAAAGTGTATTTTCAGACCGTTTTGTCATTCATGTAGATGTAAAGTAATTGTAAAGGCATTTTTGAGGACTAGAGACCATAGATGAACATTTACTGACCAAAGAGGTCAAATGTTTTCATGATCAAAACAGCGATATTATGAATAAAAAAGAAGAATAAGTTAAATAAAGAGAAAAATTGTATCGGTTTGGGCGGGAGGGTTCTAACCCCGCCTAAAACGATTAAATTTTTTTCTCTTTATGCGGTTTAAACATTTAGCATGAAAAATGCTTAAAGGTTTAATTCATATGATATGGGAGGAGTAGTCAAAAATCAATGTTTAAAAATGATTGCAATATCAATCATTGGTTCCAATAGTGCGTAAGAATGTTGGTAGACGATCCACTGTCGCCTCAGAAACAGATATAGAAGGAGAAATTTGAATTGGTTAGAGCGAGGTCTTGTAGCTTAGATGGTTGCATTTGCCCTTGTAAGGCAAAGATTGCGGGTTCAAACCCCACCTAGACCGATATTTTTTTCTTTGTTCTATTAAATCTATCTATCTATCTATTTAGCATGAAAAATTCTTAAAGATTTAATTCAAAGTATAACTTGACTACTAAAGGGATGGGAGATAAAAGAAGTGAAGGATCGTGTAAAGTAAAGCACAATGTCTTTAGTGACTTCTGTGAAGATACTTACGACCTAAAGATATGTATTTATATATCTGATAGTGTATACCCCTGACTTAAACGTTTGACCACAATGTGAATTAAATGAATAGTATCGACAAACTCAAAATTGTGTCAATATTTCTGCAAATTTTTCGTGTTAAAGATGAGTACTTTAAGAAAAGCATAAATCTTGGAAATGCCATCGAGACTAGTTGCAATTATATTTGAATTGGAACAATAAGGGCTGCGAGCTCCGCCTAGAGCTGGCACAATAAAACTAAACAAGACTCTCTTTGATCTCGCCGTCCCATTGGATTTCTTTTAATGAATTCCACAGTACATTGTTCTTTTGAACTTTGTCATTAACCGACTACAATTCATCTTAGGCGGTCTTTTGTCTTTGTGAAAATACATGTTTTTCTGGTATTTTTTCGTTAAAATGATTATACTTTTTAAGACTGCGATTGAGAGAATGAAGTACTGAAAGCGAAAAAATATAATGAAGAAATGAAATTGTCGGGAATTTTATGACTGTTTTATTTTTTATATATCATCTTAGTATACCTAGTATTCCTGCACAATACATAATGAATGGGCATTGTATAAACAAACGCGAATGATTTACTTATAAGTACATAAGCGTCAATGTTTAATGGCATCGAATAAATTTATCATCACCTGGATACATAAAATGGTTAAAAATAGTTTCCTTATTCCGAGAAATTGCTTTATTTAATTAACTGCCAATATTCGATTACATTACTACTAAACCTAATGACATTTGAAGTTAATAAAAGAAATGTAGGTTTATTTGTCAATATCATCAATCACATCTATAAAGTACCATCTACCGAAATCAAGGTAGACTTTAAGAGCGTTTTCACATTCACCCGATATCCAATATCGTTGTCGGACGCCGATAGCCAACATCCGATAGCCACCATGTGTTTTTTTCACATATATCGTATATGCTCGACAGCTCAGACTAGTTAGGGATGCTAGGGATGAAAAAAATGAAAGTACAAGCAATTTTCGACCTTATTGACATGACATACCTAGTATCGAGGTTTTTTTATATTCGTGATCAGCGTCATTTATTAACTCAAAAAGACACGTATCCAAGAAAATGTGGTTAAGGTCGAAAGTAGCTTGCAGTCACTGTTTTAGTCTCTGCGTGGTTCGATTTCGAGCCAATACAGCGGTGTCGGCTCCGATAACTGATATCGGGCCGGGCTATGTGAAAGACAGATACATAACATGTATCACAAATGGCTGGAGCCAATCTTTAATGTTCAAGAACACTAGGTGATATGGAAATACCAGCAAGTTACTGCTCGTCCATTAGATAATAATAATAAGTACCTCGATGACCAAGCTTCGCTCGGTATTTTTTTTTGTAACAACGCCATTTGCTGGTAGCTTTAGTGTTGTTGTATCGTTAAAGCAGTTAGTTGCTCACATCGCCAATAGATGTCAGGAAGAGTCATATTCCTTTTTATTTTTGAGTAAATAAAATAGGTACATTTTCTAAAAATGAATCCTAGCTAGATCGATTTATCGCCCCCGTAACCGATCTAGATCCGATCTAGACCGATCCGAGCTCCAACGATTTTCATGAAATTCAGTATACAAGATACTGAATTTCATGAAAATCGTTGGAGCCGTTTCCGAGATTTCAATTATAAATATATATATATTATACAAGTATCCTCGTTTAAAGGTATAAGGTAATTTACAATTTATAGTTGGGTTCGGGTGGAGCCGCAGGTTCTGCTAGTACCTACAGACCTTACTATTTTTAAGTGGTTGCACACCATCGACTAGCACGCCATTGAACAGATAGAAATAAAAGAACATGTATTAAATTTAACGTTTATTTATATCAATTCAGAAAACTATGTTTCCTATGTATACTATGTATGTATTTACAATAAAAAAATATTCAAGTATGTTTATCCGCATTCTAGATTCCATAACACAAGCTAGATAAGTTATGCTTACCATGAATCTAGATAGTTGTGAAGAATGTGATAGAATATTTATTTACTAATATTTATTTATTTATTTATGTTACATGCTTCGCGTAGCCATGTAGATTTTCTACCAGTGTCTCAGAGCTAGTGCTCTGAGACACTGGTAGAAAATCTCTTAAGTAGATACGTAGATAATGTCATCGACTGAATAAATACTACATAATTATAGAATACTCCAGCTTATTTGTACCTATCTTCTATAACTTACTATAATTTGTATAATAAGTGTAGTATGTTTTGTAATTAATGCGAAATAATAAAACTGAAATTTTGTAATGCATTTTGCATTATAATAAATCTATAAAAAAATTAACCAGCTATTCCAGCAATGGCTTTAGAAACAAAGTATTTGACGTCAAGATCAGGATCTACATTGAGTTTCTCCAAAAATGTTGGATGTCGGATATCGGATGATGTGAAAACGCGTATAAATCTACCTGGAAGTTCTCTCACTGGTGAACAATCAACGCTCTTTGGGATTAACTGTATGCGTGGAACCTCCTCCTTCTTCCAATTTATTCTTGTAAAGTCAAAAATATATTCACCACAAAATTGCTGAACCACCCTAAATCCATATATATTTATATAATCGTAAAATGAAAAACAATGGCCTTCCACTCGTATTGTTTACAAAAAATGCAGTACATTTTTATGAAATAAATGGTTATCCCTATAATCCTGTTCAGATATGAACGAAGTCAAATAAAACGCCGTTTATACGGTTAACCTAATGATAAGATATGGCAATGCAAATGAATTCAAATTTGCTTGTAGCATTCTGTATCGTAGAGAAGTGGCTAGCAAGCATATTGCCTGGTATTAAGCGGTCACCTCAGACCATAATAAGGCAACTGTTACGTTGAATTCTGTTATCATTTTCCGGAACGTCAAAGCGGCACAACCTGGCCGACAAAGATAGCAGCGCTTTTCACCCTAGATTCTTCCCATACTCAAGGGGGCCTTCTTAAAATCGTAGATGCACCAAGATGCCCGCAGTGCGAGAGAAATTTTTTACCTTTACACTCCGGTAATTGAGATTTGCGACGGTTTTAGCGGTTTCGAGTCCGACTCCATGGGAGATGATTTTCATTAATCTGCGATAGGCAACTGGGGTGATATCCATGGGGACTTCCGCACGAAAAAAACGGGTGTAGACTAACAGTTTTTGACTAGGAGCAAAAATTAACAATTTTTCTCGGTGCGATTAAAAATTCATAAGCTGTATTGAACATCTTAAGCTTGGAGAGGTTTCACCGTATCGACCTATCTATCCATAATAATTGCGGCAAAATGCTCACTCCATGCAGAACCTTCATTACCCAAGGACGTTAATACATGTAACTGTTTAGGTAGAAATCCTATTAATTAAGGACGATGTATGAATATTTTGAACCAAAATTGGATTAGATTAAGCGAAAAATTCTGACCCTTTTGGTCGTTATAAAGAGGTTTAACAAAGTGGATTAACTCGTTAATAATGTTTTGAATGTTTCTGTTCTGAAACGTTATAATTGCATGTACTCATTATATCAAATTATTATCGTCTAATTTGAGATTTGCAAATGGGCAACGCCTGCTATAAAGCAAAGCTTGTTTGATCTTTTCAGCATCAGTCGGGTTTTTTATTTTTAAGAATTTATTTTATTTAATACTTTTTAGTTATGACATAAATATTTTTGTAATCGTCTTCTAATTTTCTACATTTTGATACCCCACGATAAATTTGAGTTATTTTTTATCACATACATTTTGGCACTAAAATACCAACATATAGCTTTTGTTCAAATTTAATGTACCCAAGAATACTTGGACAATAAATATCCTTTCATTTGAGACATGAATCATTGAAATCCAAACAGTGGTTCAGAAGATGTGAGGTAATACAGAATATTACAAACATACATACATACAAGATACGCGCGAAAAACTTAACCTTTCTTGGCAGTCGGGTGAAAAGTCAAATCACAAATGCAGCAACTGACGACTGTGACAAAAAAGATCATTTAGATATCAAATTAGGAATAATATTCCAAAAAGAAGTAACCGACATGCATTTCCAAATTATACTCTATCTCTTTCTTTACTGTTATCCATACTACTGTCTCTTGTAATCTAATGTTGGTGTACAATAAAGAGTTATCTATCTAGTAGAATATACTGCTTCCGGGCTGTTTGGTCGTGGTCCATGTGAAACTTGCGTTCCAGACGTTTCGTCGATCACTGCGGTCGGCATCTTCAGTGGTGCAGATCCGGGCGACGACGAGTTCGGAGAGCTTGCCTCGTCGGCGCCTTCGCTAAATAAAATTCAAAATACGTCTGGTATGCAAGTTTCACATGGACCACGGCCAAACAGCCCGGAAGCAGTATATTCTGCATACAACGCCGGCCGTGAAAGCCTGAAGACTTATAGTTATCTATCTATCTATCAATCGATCTTAGCAAAATTTCATTGGGATGCGTTCAGCCTTACTTACGTTTGGATGGATTGATGTTTGCATCCAACTAAATGTAGCATAAATAGTAAGATTAGTGATTACACAGCTAGTAATTTCTGTTAAAATCCTCACTACCAATTACTCCGGATTATCTGCTGAATTAATTCAAACATAACCTAAAAATATTACCAAAATTTGTTCAAACATATTAAAATATACTATCTTTACTACTCATCTATTTTATTTCAGATAAATATTCTAATATCAAGTCAAACAGATAGATAGATAACTTCATATTTTATTCATAAGTATAGAGTATCCTTGTTAGTGCCGCGGGTCCTCAGACAGCAGGAATAGGCACAAATTGGCACACAGGTGTCTTGTCATGGAGATCGTTGAGGTGCCGCTCTCAGTCACGGTACATCAAACACGAGATGTCGAGTAATTATTACCGCTGCGTACCGACTACGTGCGACTTCTAACAGAACAATAAATCTGTAAATTCTGTTATTTTTCTCTTAGTTATTATATACTTTTCAGTTTTTGCAGTCGATTTTTAAACGTAGTTTTTTTTGACATATTGAATAATGATATCACTTGTACTTTTCCGCACTTTATTTTGTTTTTTTTTTAACAAAGGTTTAGTAATGGTTTTAAAAATATAATATAATTGTTTAAAACCATTGTATTTAGTAAACCTTTGATAATGCCGTGAGGTGAAACCGGTTAAGTTAAAAATAAAAACAAAATAAACTGTGGAAAAGTACAAGTGATATCATTATTCAATATGTGTAGTAGATTCCACCAAGTGCCATCAATCTCCAGTATAAACAGTAGTTTTATTTATTTTTATTTTTTTACATTTCAGTATTTGTAATAGGTTGTTTTTAAAATTGTATTTAATTTTTCCCCTTTTTAGTGATTTAAGCCAGCCCAGCATGCCTGCGACCATAGTTTTAAAGTTTTGTTTTATAAGATTGACATAATGCTCTCAATAAAATAACGGTTCATAAACGAAGATGAAGTTAACCGCGAACAAACAAAAAAAGCATAAATAAAGTCAAATTGAGAAACCTCCACCTTTTTTGAATTTGGTTAAAAAGAGCGTATCTCGAGAAGAGGAGAAGGATGTAGAAAGAGAAAACGTCTTAGGCGGGACCCTGACTTGATGAAAATAGAAGTGACTGGTCGCAGGTTCGAGTCGTAAGTCGTTTCTCTTTTTTCTATCCTAATCGATTTGAATAGTTAGCTTACTAATTGCTTAAATCATGCAGAAATCGAACCTAAAACCCCACAATAACATGAAAACTATACGTTTTTATAATATCGTGAGTTATCGTACGTTACAAAGTAGGCAAGTTACTTAAATAATTAAACAGCTGACTGTACTAGTCTCATTTTAAAAAACTTATTTAGCGTTATAACTATTTACAGCAACCGTTACACCGTTTCATCTAGGTCGTTTTCGTTACGATATCAATGTCTTACCGTTACTACCGTTATTAGTACTTAGTGTCCTAAATGGCGCACATAATGTTTTATCACTCGACTGTGAAAGAGGATAATATTCTTCTAAACGAGTCTTTTAATGCTGATTTGGTAAATAACGTTATGTGAGTCAGTTATTTAGAGCATGGTAGTGTTAATTGTTGATCAAATTATATTCGGAATTTATTGGTTTACTAGTAGTATGGGCCTTTTAAGGGGAAATGATGACTAAATTTGAGATGAATGGATTTCAGATTGGATTGCAAATATTTATCCAGCTAAATTTATACAATTCCCAGTTAACATAAAAATCTCTTGCGAAAATTAATCTATATAGTCTTTTAAAGGATTTTTTTTATACCACAAGCAGTACAAGCACACCTCCCACCTGTGCTCTATTATGATCTATGTCCATAACTTAGTATATGTAACTAAGTTGCCTTTACTAGATTTATTGTAATCTTTGTTTACATACATCCACTCCAGGCAATCTCGAAACCATCTTCTACCTTTAATTAATCCTGGTAAATTAAATTGCCGCATTAGGTTCCGGTAGATGAGGATAGGGCCAATTTTTGCCCCGGGGGATTTCGTAGAAGGTGCTTTTCATCCGACAGTGTTAAGAAATTAATACACTGTATGTTCCTTCTATGTGGGATCCACCATTCGCACGGTGAATTTATTGAAGGCTATGAAACAGTCCTCTGCTAAAAGTAAGCAACAATAATCTGAACTGGACTACGCTTAGTGTGACCGTCTACTGAGTAACAATGTTTTTACACACCATGCTCGGCGATTTGACGCGACTATAGAAACGTTAATATCAAAATAATAATAATTAACAATTCGTGATACTATCTTAACAAGAAATGAGCTCCTTGTTTTACCACTCATCTCTTTAAACATAAACAGAACACGCTACTAAATATAAAGATGCTTATCAACTAACGACGTAACTCAAAACCCCATTCAAAAATTAATTTGGATAAGGGTCTCGGCACACTTTTAATTTAATTAAACTCATTACCAACAAAAAAGTAATTATAAAAGCAGTAAAATCGGTTACTTACAAGTATCGGTTACATAAAAAAAAAAACCGGATGGTTCGGAGAAAGGGAAGAAAAAATAACTGTAGGTACAGATGTTTGGATGCGAGACAAAGATCTGTTTATCGTAAGCATGTGGTCTTTGTTTGTGTTTTGTTATGTTGCGCTTTGTACCATGCGTTTGCACCGACGTTACGTTTTGTTTGCCTTTTTTAATTTATTTGGTTTTAGAATTATTACTTGTATTAACTAAATTTATTATAGTACAGATTTCGTTACAGTTATTATTGTGAGTTGCCATTTTGGAAGTATTTCGAGAGGACTTGTGTTACATTGTATTATATTAACTTCAAACTGATTATCTATCTTTAAACCCACTGAGTTACTAAGTAAAAATGCAAAAGAACAGCAAAATATTGGATTCTTTTAAAGGGGACAAGTAGGCTATCAAAGTTACCAACTTCGATTTTAACCAGTGACAATAAATTTTAAATTTAAAAATCAACAAAAAATTAGGTTGATTGTTGAACAGCTTTCAAACAACTATTTACCGTCTTGTTTTCGTGGTATTTACTCCCGTAAATATTCCTTGAAAATATATTTCAACAGCGCAATTCTGTGTAATGTAATCAATAAAATTAACGTCAAAATATTTAGAACGATACAAACAGTTAGTACTTGCTTCCTCAATTCATTCGAAGCGTAAATTCTTTGGACTATTCGACAGACGCAAAAGGAATAAATGCCACAGGAGACGTTTGTTGAACGTACAGTAAACAGATATACGCAGACAGGTCACTCTGCTGATTGCAGGCATAAATAAAGTTAAAATAAACACAAATAATTGTATTTAAATGCCGTTCACATCTGCTTGGTAGGAAAACGTATCCTCTTCCTCCTCCAAATCTTCCCCAAGTCAGTTGGAGTCTGCTTAGTCTGATTAGTAAAACGGTTGAAATTCGATATTTTCCGTATAGTAGCCATATGACCTCTAAAATGTTGAATTTCTAAAATTCGACCAGACTGACAAACTTTTAGGGCTCCAAATTACCAGTATCGAATGCCAGATATTCATATAGCAACGAGGACTGATGACTTAACATGTTCTCTGAGGCCATTGCGCAAAGAACTTCTATTTGTTGGATCATTAGTGAGACGATATTCTTAGCAATCCATGGATTCCCCGTGCGGGTGCCGGGTCCATCGCGTTGCTGAGTTGGGAACTCGGGACAGTGCCTGGGACTTGCGACCTAAGTGTAGGTTTAGAAGGGCCCCCCTTTGTTGATGTACATTAACACTCACCTTCACTACCCAAGTTCCCCTCCCTGCCTAACTAAATTTAATACAAACCTACACTAGTGCCGCTTTAGACATTGGTCCTAGTAATGAGCTTATTGTAGCTCTCGATAGGCCTAGATCTTTAAGTAGATTATAGAGAGATTTTGCTGGTATACCTTTCGCTCCCACTTCTACTGCATACAAATTAACCACGTAACCGTTTTTGATTAATTTGTTTGTGAGATCATAGTATTTATTTTTCTTTAGTGTGTCGTATATACAGGGTGTATTTTTGAAACGGGGCAGTAAGGGCAAGTACCTTAACCATTGCAGTTACAGCAAAACGTTCTTAGAAGACCTTCCCTAACTTTTTGACATATTTTGAACTGCATTCACAGATTTTGTAAAAAACTTACAGTTGGCAAAAAAAATCCAAAAAGTCCAAAAATTTTTTTTATGCCAATCGATTCTATTTCATGTGGGGATCAAAAAACTCTATGAGACCATTTTAGCTTTCAGTACTAGGAAAGACAGAAATCGCCAAAAACGTTTCCCATACATTTCGGCAACAGAAACAAATTTCTACGATGGTCTAACTTTTTGTTATGGCCAGGAAGTGGGTAGAATTGACTGTAAAGTAAATAAAAAGAATTTTTACCCTCAAATTTCGAATTTGATTCGAAAATCTGTGTGTTATTCTTAGTTTCAGCTGAGAAACTTCGTATGAGTTATTAATTAAGGATTTTCGCTAAAATGTCTTCTAATCGTGAAAAAATTGACTTATTAGAAGCGTATTTTGTCAATAATCGAAATGCGGGAGCTGCATTAGTGTGGTACCGCAATAAGTATCCGTTGCGGCATGTGCCAACAAGAAAGGTTATTACAAATCTTTTGAAAAACCTGGAATTGCAGGGTTCTTTCCAAAGAAAGCGGCAGCCTCGTGTGGACATGGACACGGAGATTGCGGTTCTAACTTATGTCGAAGCATATCCAGAGGTATCGTCCAGGCAAGTTGCCCTTGAAGTAGGTGTATCCCACTCCCTTGTGATAAAGATATGGAAGAAATACGGCTACAAGTGCTATCGATATGGGCGCATAGTTCAAGTGTTACATCCGGGTGATGATGTTCGAAGGCTTACTTTTTGCAGATGGCTAAGAGGAAAAATAAGCAGAGATCATGAATTTTTAAATTACATACTGTGGTCAGACGAAACGAATTTTTCCAATAACGGTATGTACAACAGAAAAAATCACCACTATTGGTCCAAAGAAAATCCACTAAGAGTTACGGCAAGTCATAATCAGGTTCGCTTCTCATTCAACTGTTGGTGTGGTATAATGTCCAATCGAGTCATAATGGTGGAATTTTATGAAGGGAAACTGAATTCTGCCATGTATAATGAATCATTTTACACCATCTTGAAAACGAGATGGACGAATGGCCCCTGTCGGAATTGCGAAAAGTTCATTTTCAACAAGATGGTGCTCCGCCACATAACAGTCACCTTTCACGTTCCAATTTGAGCCGCCTATTCGGTACACAGTGGATAGGTACACATGGTCCAACACAGTGGCCACCTCGTAGCCCCGATCTAACACCACTTGATTTTTTTTTATGGGGCTTCGTGAAAAACGAGGTGTATAAGACGACGTACGCCAGTGTTCAAGAGCTCAAGGATGCATTAATGACCATTTTACGTAATATTCATCCCAGAACATTATTAGCCGCCATTCGTTCAGTGCAAAAAAGGATAGACTTATGTATTCGTGAAAATGGAAATCATTTTGAACAATTTATTTCATAAACCAATTTCTTAAATGTTTAAATGATTTTTTTTATTTAAAAAAGTTCAAAATTTTACCTGACCTATGAGTTTCGAGTTGATTTATCATATTTCCGTACGAAATGTATGGGAAAGGTCTTTGGCGATTTCTGTCTTTTCTAGTACTGAAAGCTAAAATGGTCCCATAGAGTTTTTTGATCCCCACATGAAATAGAATCGATTGGCATAAAAAAAAAAATTTGAACTTTTTGCATTTTTTTTTTGCTAACTGTATGTTTTTTACAAAATCTGTGAATGCAGTTCAAAATGTCCCAAAAAGTTAGGGAAGGTCTTTTAAGAACGTTTTGCTGTAACTGCAACGGTTAAGGTACTTGCCCTTACTGCCCCGTTTCAAAAATACACCCTGTATGCACGCCCGTAAATCCTCAAAGGGGTAGACTATGATTTTCGGTCTTGGACTGTATATTAGAGTAGTATAGCAATACCTTAGTCGCTTTTTACAACACCCACAGGGAATACTGCGGTGGCCCTAATCTACTCATTATTATTGTAATATTAGTATTTCTCATACATACTAGACTAATGTACTTCCAGTAGACGAAAATAGAATATCCGAAAACGTAGTAGTATATGAAATGAAAACGAAAGTCAACAATAAAAGCTGGCAAGCTCTGTTTGTATACAAACACTTGGTTCTCCTTACCAGATGAAAAAATACTGAACATGTACTTGCATCCAATTCCCTAGCATCAGGAATTGTAAACAAACTTAACCTTTCCCAGTAGGGACACAATTGAGTAAACAAATTAAGAGTAGTCTGTACGCATGCGTGCAAACGGCTGTGCTTATTTTCATATTCCAACCCTTTTAACATGTGAACATGTAACAAACTTCACCGTTTTTATGTTTGAGGAGTAGTAAAGACATTTTTGATGCGACATTTTGTAAACAATTTTTTTTTTATATCTCTGACATACTTACTCTTTTTGCCTTAACTCCATTTTATTGCATTGAATATACTGCGAATTCATTTCAAGCTTTCAGTTATCACAATCTTTTTCTACCTAACTTTTATGAATATATCATATCTAGACCAATTATTAACACTAGTAATATATACACCAGAAAATTATCAAACGAGTTTCTTGATACTATACTTTCAAACTTTCTCTCAGGATTAGGAGGAGGCTTGACAGCAGTTGCTTCGACATTCAATCAGGGGAAATGTGTATTCAGTTTGATAATACACTTCAGCATATTCACACTAGGGCAGCAAAAACAGTACAACAATATACTCAAAACATCAATGCAAATTACTCTCAGCAAGTTTGCTCATCGACCATTGCCTTCAATCTCCAATTTCGCAGCGAGGTTGCACAAAAACTATAAGTACTGAGCGGTCTGACGTCTGTCTCTAGGAAGTTTGCAAAAACTAACACGGGTTGCTTTCGTTTTACATTCGGTATCGGCCCGTGGCGGTTTGGATCGCTGTACATACATTTCGATTTTAGCGTTTCGAATTTTATGTTAGTAAATCCAGATAGGTGTTTTATAACTACAATCATCATCATCATCATCATTTCAGCCGAAAGACGTCCACTGCTGGACAAAGGCCTCCCCCAACTACAGTATAACATCGAAAATATTTTGATTGTACATAAAATACATAGAACAAAACTATCTATTTAATTAGGTTGTTTTACATTTTTATTGGTGTTTTTTGAGCACGAAATATCTTTGTTGTATAATTAATATTCGAGATACTTTTTCAGATTGTTAATTTTGATTCAATCGTTATTTAAGTTTCCTACTTAAAGATTATTTTTTTTATTTTGACTCACGTGTATAACAATCATAAATGCAGTTTAGATTTAATTTACCAAGGTACGTATTTATTATTGAAATTCACAAGGTATAATACTAATTCCATTTTATATTGAAGTATTTTAAGAATTTAGTACCAAATTTTACGATATACCAATAATATCACTGAAGATAAAACCCAACTCTCGACTCGAGCTCAGTCCGGGTTCTCCTGTTTTATATTTTTTCGTCCAGAGCCGCTGTTTGTGTAAGCGCTACGCCAAATCTGGTCTATTTTTGTCGTTGGCCAGTGAACCAGCCCGAGCTTTGTTTTGATTTCTACCAATCAGAAATTCAATTTGGTACGGGAGCACATATAATCAATGCTCGTTTTTTGTAGTTTTCTTTTATTTATATTTTTTGTTTTTGGAAAAGCGTTTGACACGAATTTTATTAAAACTCCACGCCGGTTATTTAAAATGCCGAATGGTTTAAGTTTGGTTTGAATTTGTTTGTTAATTTTTATTTTTTCATTTTTATCTGTTCTGAATATAGTAATATGTCTAGTTTAGTTTACTGTTTTGTACTGTATCTAATTGATACAATCATGCTAATTCATGTCTGGGGTTTAGATTGCGTGAAGTAGCTACTTGAGTATAACCACTTACTTGCAACTGATATTTTTCCATTATTTCCTCATATTACCTAGCTCCACTAACAAGTCTTTCAATCCTAACAACCGGTGGCTATCGTAACAGACCAAACTGAAACGAATTGCTAATACAGCAGTCGAGGCGGGGCCTTTGAGTTGAAGGCGTATTTTAGAGTTCAGAGCTTCAGACTAGTATCTAGGAGGTAAGCCGTTTACTGCTAATAGCCTGAGAACAGTTACAATGTGGCAACAAGCAACTTGTAACGTTATTTTATTTTACATACATATAATCAGGCTCAGATAGCAGCCAGGACAGTCTTTGAAATAGCAACTACGTTCAGTTCTTTTTTATTTTGAAGAGAAATTGCATCAGTAAGAATGTAATTATGTTTACTATAGAACTACATACTTCAAATTAATCTACAGTAAAACAAAACTTAAAAAAAAACTTTCGTAGTAAACTGTAATTTAACAATTGCTTTACCAAATTACTTAACTTCTTCAAACTATAAACTACTGCCTTTCAGTTTTATAGTAAATATTTTAGTTGGCAAGTTTGAAACTTTTACTATGCGTATTATGCACAATGTATGTAAATTTCATAATGAAAGGAAGATAGTAGTACATAAAAATATCTTGTCGTAAAATATCCGCCGTTTTATCAACCTCCCCGAAGAACTACCATCTCTTTATACAAGGTAATCTTAATGAATCCCACTTAAGGCTCCCTCTTCTAAAAGCACAACTCTGTGCTCCAATCCTAAATAGGTTCCTACTCAAAACGGAACCTTTCAACTTTGTAATTTCAGTTAAAAAAACTTTCCAAGTAAGTGATTTAAAAAAACACTTATATTTCACAGCAATCGTTAGAAGAGGTAGCATAATTTCCAAAAAAATCTAACCTTCGTTTTAGTAATTTCGGAAACTTTGTCTAAGGCTTTCGAGGACACCTGTCGGCCGTTACGGTAAAGTTCAGAGAGATTCCCCCCATTTTGCTACCTTTTGAATCGTTTATCTCGGCGGTGCTTTGGGATGAGTGTATTTGAAAGTTCCTGATTACCCATTGTGCTGTTTTTCTTTTTTTTTTCCACAGCCAAACTTTTTCAAACGCCGATTGTTGAAGTTTTGGGGAAAAACGAATCGCTGATTTTCCGGTCGCAGGATTATGGGCGGTTAGAGCTCGCTGTGACATAATCAGCTTTATTTTTTTATAAAACAAAAAGCGGTTCGTTATATCGACATACAGTGACAACCTTATTCAATGACAGAAACCGACACGATCGTCATGTTCCCATTTTTTAAATATTATAATATTTGTTATTTATGTTACTCCATATATTTCTTCATCGGCTTTCGTTAATTACACATTCTAACATTAACTTTGATGCTTTATATCTGCCCTGCGCTCATAACAGCAAATTGTATTCTTATTTACGTTCAAATTATACCATTCTTTGGTTACAAACGAGCTATATCGCTATCTAGACCACATAATGTTTATTGAAATGGGCAATCTCTTGCCGACCAACTTCTTTAGCTTTTATAAATATGATACTGATTATGAAATTCAACTATAAGCATCACAAAAGCCTCTGAATTCTGATTTCCCGAACAAAACATGACCTTGTAAAACGACTTTTGTATCAAAATGAATTTGAATTTTTATATGACAAAAATTCTACTAAAATATAATCTTCATTGGTGCCATAACCCGTACACTATGACTCGTGGGGTCAGATTATTTCCTATTGTAACCTACGCAGGTTTCGTAAGCACCGATCGGATAAACGTCCGTACGGCTATTTGTCATAATCTCGCCTCCGGTATAACGGCCTGGGAGGTTAGAATGTAAACATAAATGCCACAAGCTATTCATACTGCAGTTGTAATATGGTCGGGACGATGGATCAACGTTTAAAAGAAATTGAAATTTTTAATGCGTGTTTTTGCTCCAATTATAATCTCTATTGAATACTGAATTGAATTAAGTTGATAAGCTTAGAGACTTGATCGGTTCTTATTAATCAAATCTCTAAGCTTATCAACTATCTCTTGGTAAATCGGGTCTTCGAAATAGTTACGGCGTAACATCCGTACAACCAACAAGATATTAGTGAATATTATAATAAAGTTAGTTAAGGAGACTATATATTCATGCGCATAATGCAATGTTAGTTTTAATTGGTGGATGGTAAAAATCTTCTCTTATTACTGTTCAATTTTGGCTAATTTTATCCATACTCACTTTATTTATACCTACAGATAAGCGTTGGTAACTTAGGAGTCAGCCTTCTATTTTACGCGTGGGATACTCCCACGGATACCCCCCCCCCCCCCTCCGGAGCCAGAGGAGGAGGTTATGCAGGACTCAAACCGATTAAACCGCACGCTGTCTGTGGGTCGTTCTGCTAGGCCGGAGGTGAGGTTGTCTCGCGACATATCCCTCGCACCCCGGCTTACCCAGGGCCATTCCTCTCGGTCTGGCCCTCCTCGGGAGGGGGGACCACGCGGTCCCCGACTCGCCCCCGGTATGGGGGCCGTGGCCTGCTTCTGCTAGGTTGACGAGCGGCTCCACCCATCACCCTCAGGCCCGCGCTCATGGGGGGCGGAGGTCGATCTGCGCCCTCCGACGCCCGAGCTGCCTACGAACGCGGGCAGCGATGTCCGCGAGTGTCTCTCGCTCGCTGCGCCGCGCCCGCTCTGCTGTCTCCTTCACGAGCATGACCTGCTCGCAGAAGGAGGCACTGGCCGCCCACGGATCCGCGCAGCGGACCATGAACGCGAGCACGGTGGAGAGCGTTAGCACTCTCATCCCCAGGACTGTCACAATTCCCGCCTCGGCGTCTCGAATACCGGACACTCGGTGAGCGTGTGCGTGTGCGTGCGTGAGCCAGTCCACGGATTTCTGATTTCTATGCCCATCAGACGCAAGTACCGCAGTAAGTTACCGTGTCCGATAATGACCTGCGTCTGACGGTACGAGAGGCCAGCGTGTGGCCTCTCTAGCACCCTATAATGGGTCTTACCGCCGCAATCACAGCGTGCACTATATGTGGTTGCTGAAGTCGTCGCTCCCACTCGGCCAACATGTCCCTGTAGAACCGGGATTTCACGGCCTAAATTTCCTCGCACTCGGGATCAAATCCCCGCTCCCGTGCCTCCCTTCGGAACCGATACAGTGCCGGAAGGGTCCTCGCTTCCAGGATCCACGGTGGCGAACCGGCTAGAAGACTCGCTGCTTCAAAGGATATCGTGCGGTACCCCCTAGAGGCCACTGTCCTCTGCGCCGCCTGGATCAGAGGCAGGAATCTGGCCTTCAGGGTGTCCGCCCACACGGCGCACCCGTATAGGGCCATGGACCGCACGACACCCGTGTAGAGTCTCCGACCCATTGAGAGGTCTCAGCTTCGATTCTGGCGATTTAATTACCGATGTGAATTCAGTCCTAACACAAGCAATTTAGCTTAACGGTAATAGTGTAATATAATGATTTGGTTACATAGGTTCAGTTTCAAAGAAAAATATAATATAATATGATCAATGTGATCATGGTAATTACCGTTAACATAATTGTATAATATATAACGCGAAACAGTGAAAACTATCCTTCGCTATTTGCTCAAGGTTATATTCAAATAACAAAGGTAACGTTATACAGTAACATTTGTGTAACATGAAATCTAGCACAACTGTTATGGGAAAATTTTTGTGTGGCGCCTCGAAATAAAACATTAAATGTTGATTAATGGGGAGTTCGGCGAGCAGGTCGACTTTATTTAAAGGCGGGTTCTGACCGGTGTTACTGGATGTTATCTGACATTCGCAGCGAGCATACTATTTCACTTTGTGTACATAAGGTGTGAAAGATATACAGTTTTCTACTTCTGTATAGCATTTACACGTCGTGTTATTTAAGAATCGTCACTTTAGTACATTTTTAATGAAAATGTTTTGAAGCACAAGCGTAATGGGTCTGTATTATGGCTTAAGCTCACTTTATCTATATTATGTGTATAATTAAAGTCAAACGGTTGTGTCTCTTTTTTCCGCGTACCGAATACGTTGACTACTATAAATAACCGCTTTCCAACATCTCAAAGTGGGTAATGAACAATGTTACAGGATTTAATGGAATATGTTACAAAAAAGAAATCGATATAACACATGCTCGCTATAAATGTTAAAATACTTCATACCTCGTCACGCTAGTCAGTGTCCACCCTAAAAAGGAGATCGTTTAATATATTTCTTTCAAACTGCTTATACTGTTGATTGATGGCACTTGGTGGAACTTGCTACACATTGCGACCGGTTTCGCCTTACTTACTTACTTTTGATAATGCCGTAAGGCGAAACCGGTCAGGAATTTAATAAATAATGTGGAATAGTACAAGTGTTTTCATTGAAGATATATTTCTGTAATCACCCCGGTCCTAGATCACGTCACCAAGATGTAATGTCCTGGTCACGCGGGACCAAATTGTAATAAACACTGCCTTAACCATAGTAATCCTGGTGAGCGGCAGCAAATTGTACCGTGATCCTGCGTCACAGCACCAATACGTAATAAAGCGGTGGTCATACCCGCAGCATTTCACCACACTAAATAAATCGTCTATATTGTTAATTCTACTTTGGCCAATGATCGTATAATGGTCAGAGGAGACCCTAGATGAGCCCGCATATCCCGGATCCTATAGAGTTCTAGGAATGCTGGTATTTATATAATGAAACATTACTATACAATTACTTAATTCTACCCCCACTTACTTTAACTGATTTATGTTAAGGTACAACAATTTCTCAATGAATGAGTCTCTCACAAATAATTTTCTCACAAGCAACCTACAACCGTACTAGATCCTAACACTTCCCTAATTACTACTACTGTGGCAAACAACCCGAATAACTTTATTGATCTAACCTTTTACATTGTCGACTTAGTGTTGCAAGCCTAACACTGCCCTAATCACTACTACTGTGGCAAACAATCCGAATAACTTTATTGATCTAACCTTTTACATTGTCGACTTAGTGTTGCAAGCCTAACACTGCCCTAATCACTACTACTGTGGCAAACAACCCGAATAACTTTATTGATCTAACCTTTTACATTGTCGACTTAGTGTTGCAAGCCTAACACTGCCCTAATCACTACTACTGTGGCAAACAATCCGAATAACTTTATTGATCTAACCTTTTACATTGTCGACTTAGTGTTGCAAGCCTAACACTGCCCTAATCACTACTACTGTGGCAAACAATCCGAATAACTTTATTGATCTAACCTTTTACATTGTCGACTTAGTGTTGCAAGCCTAACACTGCCCTAATTACTACTACTGTGGCAAACAATCCGAATAACTTTATTGATCTAACCTTTTACATTGTCGACTTAGTGTTGCAAGCCTAACACTGCCCTAATTACTACTACTGTGGCAAACAATCCGAATAACTTTATTGATCTAACCTTTTACATTGTCGACTTAGTGTTGCAAGCCTAACACTGCCCTAATCACTACTACTGTGGCAAACAATCCGAATAACTTTTGCTCCCCATAGGCATATACTTTGAATTTGTTAGTTTTGTTTCCCCGTTGACACATACTTTGAATTTGTTAGGTTTTGTTTCCCCGTTGACACAGGCTCCACCAATCGCCGTGTGCAGTGGGATACTACCAACTTTAAATATCCCCCCTCTATCCTTTTGTAAGCACGTAGCCCCAAATGGAACTTACGCGCCTTTAGAGAGTAGGATAGCTGACTCGTATTTTCCTTCCCCCCAATATCTGAATCCAGACAAATGTATACGTCTAATTAGACTTGAATTAGAAAGGCGTTGCCAATTAATTCTAATTCAAAATAAGATTATTTCTTTCGCAATATTGTCAAAACATAGTATGACTAGTACAGATTCAATGAATAGTTTCATGTCGTAGCGCGGTCTGATGACCAATCCATCAAATGAGATTCTGTGTCCAAAATAGGATCTTTAACATGTCAGAACTGACTCATACTTGTCACGTGCATAAACGAGATCGATATAGTGTCCCTGGTGTAGAAGACAGCCATATCTAGGGTCAATTGCCCAAATCAATTAAGGTTCGATACAAGTTCCAAATTAGGAAAGCGCTCTGCTAAGGTGAGCTAGATGTACCTCGCCAAAATGATTCCTCGGCTACGACGCTCCGAGTAATAAGTATTATTTATAGCATAGTATTTTATTCAAAGTCAATTGGTAGATCAGTCAAACAAACTTCTCATTTCGGAATAATTTCCATTACGAATTTGATTAATTATGATGTGGGTGGATTTAAAATATGTTATGCCACCAATCCGAGTTTCATTGAGACCATACTAAGTCAGTTGCTAGGCAAGTAGAACATTAGCAACGCGGTCCAACGACGGCTCGCTTATAGGTCTAATCCGAATACAACGAACGCCTACTAAAATATACAACACGATAGCTCGTATACAATTTACTCAAATCACGATTTCACCACGGCATTAACGCACGAAAAACCTTAACTAAATCAATCACAAGCATCACCAAGGAATGATATGTCACATCACCAAGCAAAGGCTCGATTAGCTCAGAACCGTTACAATACTAGTCCTTACTAATACACTTCCTAACCTATTCCCATTGTGTGAGTGCCTACTCTACCCCCAACTTAGAACTTCTGTTCAACCAAAACTAGGTGTAACGTCACCTTATTTACATTTAAACGTGTGGTGTGTTGTGAGCCTATCATGTATTGATGGTATTCCATCAACACTCCTGCTCTGCTATGGGTGCAAGCTAGTTAGGCTTGACTGGCCTATCCTCATAACTGTGTGCTTGCTCCAGTCCACGAGCCGAAGCTCAGGGATGTGAACTGAAACCCTAACGAGATAATAGTTAGTGTATATATAAATAGATATATAAGACTGAACTGCGAGCTCTGTAAGTTCTGATCCAGGCCCAATTGGACGGTTCCACTTCGACGGTACCTACCCATCACAGAACAAACAGTCACCCACATTCAGGAAGCTTTTCCGATCCCGTTTCCACAGGTAAAATCGGAATGCCGCCCGCTTCAAAGGTTACCGGCCCCTAGCTATTCAGATAAATATGGAGTTGTTGCCACCGTTAGGTATCCCTCCATAACCAGGCACATCGCCATGGGTTTCCTACGGGAGAACTAGCTAAAACACCGCAGTGCTACCCTCAACTACTAACATAACAAAAGATGATAAAACGACAGCAATGACTTTACGAATGCACTGCCAGACTCAACAGCACAAGACAGTAATAATACGCATACATTTACACGTACTATCCCTGCCCAATGTAAGGTGTCTTCATTTTCGTAAAGGCCCTAAGTCCTGCTCCGATCGCGACCCATCCCAATATTCGACGCGAGAACTAGCCTACCCCACGCCCTAGTCGTAACAAATCTTAATCGCGCACCCTTGTACGTATCACGCCCAACCACACACAAAATCAAGATTTACAATTAATTTCAACAATTTCAACATAATAAAGATGATAAAACGACCGTAAGGACTTTACGAATGCACTGCCAGACTCAACAGCACAAGACAGTAATAATACGCATACATTTACACGTACTATCCCTGCCCAATGTAAGGTGTCTTCATTTTCGCAAAGGCCCCAGGTCCTGCTCCGATCGCGACCCATCCCAATATTCGACGCGAGAACTACCCCACACCCCAAGGTTTACAATAAATTTCGACAATTTATAATTTTTACAGAATTATAAAACTCTCGGCGGTACATTGGAAAAACTCTAAACTGTTCGCGTTAAACGAAGATAGCTAGTAATTCGTTTATTACACAACACCGGCAACAATTTCATATAATTCACAAAAGGAATTTAACACTATTTCTTTACAACGATAGAAATATATAACTTACAAAGACAGTCCGCCGAGCCGTACCCCTTTTAGCTATCTGGATCGAATGAATGACGAAAAAAAAAGAGAAGAAGCCTCCAGAAAACCCATCTTTTAAAGGCGAGGTCTCCCTTCTCTAAACTAACCTCGCCGTTTCTAGAACTACACATCATCCTTCATCCAATCGTGAGCTATTTCCGGCAAGCCGCCTCAGCGAACTTGCTCCTTTTTTTATAAAAACTCCTTAATTCATACGATTGGAATAAGAATAATCCAAGATAATGTCTAACTAATTTTCCAGTTAATTATTCGTATACTAATATTTAGAATTCGCGACTAGTGCAATATCACAGAAAATGCAACCAATAGAGATTCCTGGTTACATCAACCGCAGGATCAGTAGCAGTTGATGTTAAATCTTATTTCAAATTTTTTTTTACGGATAATCTTACGTTATTTCGCTACCAATAAGACAAACATGGAATTTAATTTATTTACAATAAAGGAAATGGCTCAATCGCAGCGCCATCTAACAACCCTCTTAAATACCACACCCATTTTTTTGAATTTTGAATTTTAGCTCCATCTACCCATCTAATTGTGAACTACTTCCACTTAACGACTGCAGTCCGTTACATCCCGACCCCCGAATCTTTATGAAGGTACATTCTTTTTTTTTTTTTTTTTTTTTATGACCGGAGTAAAGATTCTTCTAATTTTAATACAGAACAATAAAAGACAACCTGATTTAAACCTCACACGGGCTGCAAATTGAGGTGAAGATACTTCTTTACCCACAGGCCCCCCTTTTTTTTTTTTTGTATATTTCCCCCTTAGCTAGAATCCAGTCATCCCACACATTAAGTGTCTGTGCAGTTTAACCATATCAAGACAAACCACTTCTCAGTCCCGATACCAAGCTTGATAGTAGTCCCGCAACACAAACTATCTCCTCGAACCAGGACATGACAGTCTAAAGCAAGGAAAGCCTGGTTGTGAGGCAAGCTCAGTCCTAGCGACTCAGAGTAAAAGTTTGTGGAGCGAACCTATCTTACGTTCTTCCACAACCAATTACCCCATCCCCCAATAATAAAGTCACCCCTTAACAGCCGTCAAACATAGTAGGTGCAAACGGTCCACCCCACTTGGCTCGAAACCCAAAAGCATTTGCCCCGAAAATGGCGCATGTACAGTGTAGCTCGTTATAACCTAACTGTATAGTTGAGGAAGTGTGAAGGTACCTTAACGGTATGCTTAGACCTCGGATTCATCAATCTCGAGCCCGTCTATTATCCTAACTCTTAGCAATCCTTCATAATTCCGATTGAGGTGCATGCAGAATGACTAGACTATAACCAAGCCTCGCGATTCTACTCCCCATAGTGCTGGTTGGGAAGGCCCTTCACACTGAATTTAAACAAGTACTCATTCAACATACAACCTTTCCATGACCATTCCTTAACGTGAATATTCCTTTCGCTCTAACATAACCAACTTCCATGGTCATTCAGACTACCAACCAATCAGCACCCGATACAAACGCATGGTTATTGTTTCGTAATTTTAGGAATGCTCCAGCTTTTGCAAGGAAAAGCGGATTTCAGTATCCCCCTCTATTGCACACCACGCGTGGCAAATTGATAAATTTTGATTAAGTCTTAAAGTCGAACTATAACGAACCTTACTACAATTTTTTCCTTTTGTAATATTTAATTAATTTTTTTTTTTTTTGGTAAAGCCACCCTGCTCCCCACCATCTGACGGGATGAGAATATATTTCGTTAACAATTTAGGGTGAAAGTGACTAATGTGAAACTAAGTGAAAATTACTATGATCAACTCATTCACATGATGGACTACTGCTCATACTATCAGATGGGCTTCACCCTATCCACCAAATTTATTGATCACATTTTTTTTTTTTTTTTTTTTTTATATATATCCTCAGAACAGATCTAAATTATTAATTGAATATAATTTTAAATCAATCCTACTTACTAGTTCTACTTAACTAACTACATTACTTAAATCTACAAATTCTTACATACTAAGTAAAGTAATTGCAAAATCTAATCAACAATTCAAGCTTAAGTTCACGAACCTTCTCTTCTCTTCCCGATCCAGCCCCAGCCTACTGCGTATAATATCTAGACAGATGTATAGTATTGAACTTCCCCCGAACCTCATTAGTTTGGGGGTCTAACAAAATGTACACATTTTGGTAAGGATTTCCCGCCACTACATATGGACCTTCATACAACGCCTCAAACTTCTTGGTTACCTTTAATTTCGCGCTAGATTTATTTAACTTCCTAATTTTTACTAAATCGCCGACCTGATATTCAATCAACCGATATCTACCATTAAACTTTGCCTTCCGTTTTTCCCCAGCCTCTTGTAGATTCTTACGCGCTATCTCCCTGACTTTCTGTACGTCTAGCTCTCCATTACTCCTACCTATAATTTCGTCAAACGACAACCTCGTAGAAGTTCCGTACATTATCTCACAAGGGGTAAATCCTGTGCTTTCATGATAAGTGTTATTATATAGCTCCTCCAACTTGGGAAGAGTCTTTACCCATCCTTTGTGATTCGTGCTATTATATGTCCTAAACAAACGCCCTAACTCCCTGTTGACTCGCTCTACTGTATTTGGTCGTGGGTTCCTAACCGTAGTGTATACCACTCTAACCCCCAACGTTTCCATGCCCTCTTTCCACACTCGACTAGTGAACTGGGTCCCATTATCCGACATTATCGCCTTCGGCTTTATTATGTCGAAGAACCTCTTTGTCTTATTAAACACTGCCACCGCCGTTGCCTTCTTAAGCTCAAAAAATTTGACAAACTTACTAAACGAATCCTGTAGAACGAGTATATAATTCATTCCAAATTTACCCGTAGGGAGAGGCCCGTATATATCTACCATCACTAAATCGCCAATATCTCTTGTAATTATTGAACAGCATGGGCCTACTTTGTTTGAATTAGAATGCTTTGTTAACTGACATACGTCACAAGTCCTCACTAAACGTTTCACACTCTTAGTTAATCCTTTCCAATAAAACCGATCCCTTATATACTTTATCACCTTGTAACCTCCCTGATGACCCATTTCGAGATGTACTTGCCTAACTAATCCTTCCCTAAGGACATTTGGTAAGAAAATGACTTGTCCCCTTTCACCCCCCTTATCTATATACAAAACGTCATTAATCAATCTACACCTACTCGCCAAACCCGCTAACTCTCCTCTTGTGCTGGCCGTACTTATCTGATTAATTAACCTACTTATCTCTACATCAGCCCTTTGTAATTCAGGTAGTAGTTTTAATTGGTTCAATAATTCTTTATTTCGTTGCGCTTCCATATATAGGATGCTCGGTGACCTAACCTTTTCTTCCTGCAAAAGTTCCCCTTTAGGAGGATAGCGCGACAATACGTCCGCGACCACATTATCTCTCCCTTTAATATGTTGTATTTCATACTGAAAATTCTCTAAATAGTTAATCCACCGAGTTACCTTAGCGTTATATAACCTCCACGTCTTGACAAATGCCAAAGCCTTATGATCCGTCCTAATAACTACCCTAGCTCCCCTCAAATACGTTTCGAATTTCTCTAAACAACAGATTACTGAATAGAACTCCTGTTCAGTCACTGTCCAATTTAATTGAGCCCCCCTTAATGCCTTACTATAAAACCCCAGCACCCTCTGCTGATCATCATCGCCTACCTGATATAAAACCCCTGCTAATCCCACCTTAGAACAATCCGTTTGCAAATAGAAAGGTTTAGTAAAATCCGGATGATGCAATTGGATAGTTTCTAAGAACAAAGCTTTAATTTGTTCGAACGCCCTTTGTTCGAGTTGACCCCAACCCCAGCCTTTACCCTTCTTCAACAAATTATATAATGGTTGCGCTTGAATATTAAAGTTAGGTATAAACTTCCTGTAAAAATTACATAACCCCAAAAATGCCCTCACATGCTTTATCCTTCTAGGTATCGGAAACTCTTGTATAGCTTTAACCTTATCTGGGTCAGTGTGTAATCCCTGAGTAGAGATGATGTAACCCAACATCCTCACTTCCTTACAACAAAACTCACATTTCTTTAAATTACACGTTAAACCTGCCTTTTGCAATTTACCTAAGACTATGTCCAAATGTTCCAAATGTTGTGTGAATGACCCTGTCGTTATTATCGCTAGGTCATCTAAATAATTAACACAAAATTCCCTGACCTCATGTCCTAATATTATATCCATGGCCCTACTAAAACTTCCCACGGACGTTTTCAACCCTTGGGGCAACACATTATAAACGTAGGACTTCCCATTGAAGGTGAACCCCGTATATTTTTTACTATTCTGCGTAATAGGTATTTGGAAATAAGCATTATTCAAATCTACTACACTTATATAGTTAGCCCCATGGAAGGAATTCATGACATCAATCTGTAGTGGTGGTTTCTCCGTTTCTGCCACCATATATTTATTTATCTCTCTAGCGTCTAATAACACTCTAATCGAATCATCTCGCTTAATCGTAAAAGTCAACGGACTACAATAAGGAGTTGCAGATCGACTAACTATCCCCAAATCTTCCATTTCCCTTAGCTTTTCTTCTACTCTCCCCCTATAAGCATATGGCACCGGATAATTTTTCTTAACAATAGGTACATCTGAACACATCACTATCTCGTGCTTATAGCAGTTCGCTCTCCCTAAACGCGAAGTGAACACACCCTTATATTTATGTAACAATTTTAGCAAGCTATTCCTCTGTTCTGTCTCTATAGCAACTCCGGTCTCTAGACTTGTCCAGACTAGATCATTAAACTCGCTACAACTATCCATGGCTGATATTAATTCCTCACTCTCCCTTAGGTCGGCTCCCTTTACTTGCTCTAAAAACGGTATTACCTCTCTTTGCCCTGCCTGATCCAGAACTAAACCTCTATCTATTTTTCCCGTGTTGATAGTTACTTCATTCCCCTTTAACCAATCAAATCCTAAAATCAACGAATTAACTAGGCCTGGAACTACTACAAACCCCATATTTTGTACACACTCTCCTAGCTTTAAAGGCAATAGAACTATTTTCTTAATCTCTCCGCTCCTATGACCCACAGCTGTCTTAATTTTAAAGGGTCTAATCGGCATCCACGGTATTTCGCGACTCCTATCCGACCTCAGTACATCCCAGAATTCCTCTGAGATGCTGGTTATATCACAACCAGTATCCACTAATCCTATAACCTCATGATCAAAAATATGCACTATTACTTCTGAACTAAAGGTTCCCTCATCGCGTTCTGTAGACCTTTCATCAAATACCGCCTCTATCGACACAGGATCGCCTTGTCTCAAAAGTTTCTGTTCAATATTTAATTTAATCACATCAACTATTTGTTTATCGATAAAGAGACTCTTTGGTTCTACTGTTCCAAAACCCAATCCCTCACGTATACCACGAGTAGTCATCTTCGCCACTAGCGGCGCCCTAATACCGTTTCCTACCTTACCTAAAGCTAGCCCTGGATTCCAACCCATTTTGATCATCATATCTAACGCTGCGCTCCCTGTGACTGAGGCTAGATCGGGAACAGAACTTCCAGCCTCTACTAGTTTAAACCTGCGGGTGACGCTAACGCCGATGTATCACTCTGCACTACCGTTGCCACCTGCTCACCAGACGGTCGAGTTTTGCTTGGCTTAGGCCAACTGCGATAGTCCTGACGAGAATCCTTAGCCCTTTTCTCCGGTATCCTCTTCTCGCCGCCAGAGGTTGGAGTTGATACAGCCTCTTGCCGAGCTATATCGTCCATCCCTCTCAAAAACTCCGCTGTTTCAATGATGTTATTCAGCTTGGACGTATACCATCCCTGTTGCACATACTTCGGAAACTGCCTAATTATGTCCCCAATCAGTTGTTTCTCGGAAAACTTATAAGTTAGCATCTGAGCCTTCCCGGTCAATCTTAGGAAATGGCCTAACATAGTAGGCGACTCCGCTTTATTCCAAACTCCATGCACTATAGACCGGCGTAATTCGTTCTGTTCGCTTTCTCCCCAGAAGGTAGCCAAAAAGTCCGCCTTGAAGTCTTGCAATACGCTCCAACGACACTTGTAAACTCTTGCCCACTCTCTGGCTTCACCCACTAGACATTCTTGTATCAAGTCTAATTGATTGCCGTCCCGACCGACCTTTCCCAAATATGTTGTTAGGTCTTCCAAAAACGTCACCGGATGCACATCGACTTTGTCTCCGAACTTGGGCTTCTCGAACGTTACATTTCTCACATGGTAGTTTATGTTTCTAGGTAACTCCGAGTTGACACACTCCACGGAGATCGAGGGTTCCCCATTTTCCCTTAATCTAGGAGAGTCTGTATATAGTTGTTGATTCAATTCCGGATTAGCCTGTTCCCTAACCACAGACAACGCTTCTGTGGGCACTGCCCCCCATTCGCGACTACTTCCGCTTCTGTCTGCTGGAGAAGCTCTTGTCTCACTCATCTCAGCCCTTAACGTCTCCAATTTCGCAGCTAAATCTTCTATAGTACGATTCAACTTCCTATACCGAAGGTTAGCTAAAGAAGTGTTCACATTCACACTTCTCCCCTCCGGTCTCCTTCTAGCTTCAATTGTCCGTCTCACACGCCTAGATGTGGTAGGTACAGGTTCATTGGGCGTCGTAGTTTGCCTTACAGGACTAGTCGTCCCTTGCTCACTTGTCCTGTTTTCCCCATAACGGGCAGGCGCCCGCCTTTTCCTGCTCGGCTTATCCATACTATATTTATCACTGATCGAACACTCAAAGGACACTACACGTAACGATTCGTCAATACAATCACTATAAACTCCCTTTTAACTTATAAATTTGAACACCACTTTCAGCTAAGACTCACGGCTCATAACCGGAACTATATATACACGATAAGTTAACAAATAATACATTATAGTGTTAACTGTTGGTTGGGATGCCTCACTGTCATACAATGTTGCACTCCAACGATATGTGTAGGTATTTCAATTCAATAAATGTTTCTCCCGAGTTCGACCTACTCAAGTCTATAAGATACTTAATATCGACCCCCCAACAATTCGACTGATAACATCCTAACCCAGACTTTACGACCCCCCCATTGTTTATTATTCTCACCATTTTTCATTTTACACTAAATTCACCCCAGCATAATTTCCTAGAGACCCTTACCTATAATACAGCAACAAATTGTACGGTATGCAACATACCGTACTCCTACCCTCAACTAACCCACAACAAACAAACACAATGCCAACCACCGATGGTCAGAATATAGTGTCTATCCCGAACACTGCAACGAAATTGTCCCAGACTCTGATCTCAGGTCTCGGCTCCAAATCGTACTGGCGCCTGACCTTCCAACCTATCCCCGGGCAGACAAAATGTTACCATCCTGGTTACCGACACCAAATTGTGGTGTCGTCCTGGCCACCAGGCATTAACTTGTAGTGTGTAGTCTTGATCCACGTCATCAAATTTTAACGTGTAATCCTGGTCACGGCACCAAATTGTAATCACCCCGGTCCTAGATCACGTCACCAAGATGTAATGTCCTGGTCACGCGGGACCAAATTGTAATAAACACTGCCTTAACCATAGTAATCCTGGTGAGCGGCAGCAAATTGTACCGTGATCCTGCGTCACAGCCCAATACGTAATAAAGCGGTGGTCATACCCGCAGCATTTCACCACACTAAATAAATCGTCTATATTGTTAATTCTACTTTGGCCAATGATCGTATAATGGTCAGAGGAGACCCTAGATGAGCCCGCATATCCCGGATCCTATAGAGTTCTAGGAATGCTGGTATTTATATAATGAAACATTACTATACAATTACTTAATTCTACCCCCACTTACTTTAACTGATTTATGTTAAGGTACAACAATTTCTCAATGAATGAGTCTCTCACAAATAATTTTCTCACAAGCAACCTACAACCGTACTAGATCCTAACACTTCCCTAATTACTACTACTGTGGCAAACAACCCGAATAACTTTATTGATCTAACCTTTTACATTGTCGACTTAGTGTTGCAAGCCTAACACTGCCCTAATCACTACTACTGTGGCAAACAATCCGAATAACTTTATTGATCTAACCTTTTACATTGTCGACTTAGTGTTGCAAGCCTAACACTGCCCTAATCACTACTACTGTGGCAAACAACCCGAATAACTTTATTGATCTAACCTTTTACATTGTCGACTTAGTGTTGCAAGCCTAACACTGCCCTAATCACTACTACTGTGGCAAACAATCCGAATAACTTTATTGATCTAACCTTTTACATTGTCGACTTAGTGTTGCAAGCCTAACACTGCCCTAATCACTACTACTGTGGCAAACAATCCGAATAACTTTATTGATCTAACCTTTTACATTGTCGACTTAGTGTTGCAAGCCTAACACTGCCCTAATTACTACTACTGTGGCAAACAATCCGAATAACTTTATTGATCTAACCTTTTACATTGTCGACTTAGTGTTGCAAGCCTAACACTGCCCTAATTACTACTACTGTGGCAAACAATCCGAATAACTTTATTGATCTAACCTTTTACATTGTCGACTTAGTGTTGCAAGCCTAACACTGCCCTAATCACTACTACTGTGGCAAACAATCCGAATAACTTTTGCTCCCCATAGGCATATACTTTGAATTTGTTAGTTTTGTTTCCCCGTTGACACATACTTTGAATTTGTTAGGTTTTGTTTCCCCGTTGACACAGGCTCCACCAATCGCCGTGTGCAGTGGGATACTACCAACTTTAAATATCCCCCCTCTATCCTTTTGTAAGCACGTAGCCCCAAATGGAACTTACGCGCCTTTAGAGAGTAGGATAGCTGACTCGTATTTTCCTTCCCCCCAATATCTGAATCCAGACAAATGTATACGTCTAATTAGACTTGAATTAGAAAGGCGTTGCCAATTAATTCTAATTCAAAATAAGATTATTTCTTTCGCAATATTGTCAAAACATAGTATGACTAGTACAGATTCAATGAATAGTTTCATGTCGTAGCGCGGTCTGATGACCAATCCATCAAATGAGATTCTGTGTCCAAAATAGGATCTTTAACATGTCAGAACTGACTCATACTTGTCACGTGCATAAACGAGATCGATATAGTGTCCCTGGTGTAGAAGACAGCCATATCTAGGGTCAATTGCCCAAATCAATTAAGGTTCGATACAAGTTCCAAATTAGGAAAGCGCTCTGCTAAGGTGAGCTAGATGTACCTCGCCAAAATGATTCCTCGGCTACGACGCTCCGAGTAATAAGTATTATTTATAGCATAGTATTTTATTCAAAGTCAATTGGTAGATCAGTCAAACAAACTTCTCATTTCGGAATAATTTCCATTACGAATTTGATTAATTATGATGTGGGTGGATTTAAAATATGTTATGCCACCAATCCGAGTTTCATTGAGACCATACTAAGTCAGTTGCTAGGCAAGTAGAACATTAGCAACGCGGTCCAACGACGGCTCGCTTATAGGTCTAATCCGAATACAACGAACGCCTACTAAAATATACAACACGATAGCTCGTATACAATTTACTCAAATCACGATTTCACCACGGCATTAACGCACGAAAAACCTTAACTAAATCAATCACAAGCATCACCAAGGAATGATATGTCACATCACCAAGCAAAGGCTCGATTAGCTCAGAACCGTTACAATACTAGTCCTTACTAATACACTTCCTAACCTATTCCCATTGTGTGAGTGCCTACTCTACCCCCAACTTAGAACTTCTGTTCAACCAAAACTAGGTGTAACGTCACCTTATTTACATTTAAACGTGTGGTGTGTTGTGAGCCTATCATGTATTGATGGTATTCCATCAACACTCCTGCTCTGCTATGGGTGCAAGCTAGTTAGGCTTGACTGGCCTATCCTCATAACTGTGTGCTTGCTCCAGTCCACGAGCCGAAGCTCAGGGATGTGAACTGAAACCCTAACGAGATAATAGTTAGTGTATATATAAATAGATATATAAGACTGAACTGCGAGCTCTGTAAGTTCTGATCCAGGCCCAATTGGACGGTTCCACTTCGACGGTACCTACCCATCACAGAACAAACAGTCACCCACATTCAGGAAGCTTTTCCGATCCCGTTTCCACAGGTAAAATCGGAATGCCGCCCGCTTCAAAGGTTACCGGCCCCTAGCTATTCAGATAAATATGGAGTTGTTGCCACCGTTAGGTATCCCTCCATAACCAGGCACATCGCCATGGGTTTCCTACGGGAGAACTAGCTAAAACACCGCAGTGCTACCCTCAACTACTAACATAACAAAAGATGATAAAACGACAGCAATGACTTTACGAATGCACTGCCAGACTCAACAGCACAAGACAGTAATAATACGCATACATTTACACGTACTATCCCTGCCCAATGTAAGGTGTCTTCATTTTCGTAAAGGCCCTAAGTCCTGCTCCGATCGCGACCCATCCCAATATTCGACGCGAGAACTAGCCTACCCCACGCCCTAGTCGTAACAAATCTTAATCGCGCACCCTTGTACGTATCACGCCCAACCACACACAAAATCAAGATTTACAATTAATTTCAACAATTTCAACATAATAAAGATGATAAAACGACCGTAAGGACTTTACGAATGCACTGCCAGACTCAACAGCACAAGACAGTAATAATACGCATACATTTACACGTACTATCCCTGCCCAATGTAAGGTGTCTTCATTTTCGCAAAGGCCCCAGGTCCTGCTCCGATCGCGACCCATCCCAATATTCGACGCGAGAACTACCCCACACCCCAAGGTTTACAATAAATTTCGACAATTTATAATTTTTACAGAATTATAAAACTCTCGGCGGTACATTGGAAAAACTCTAAACTGTTCGCGTTAAACGAAGATAGCTAGTAATTCGTTTATTACACAACACCGGCAACAATTTCATATAATTCACAAAAGGAATTTAACACTATTTCTTTACAACGATAGAAATATATAACTTACAAAGACAGTCCGCCGAGCCGTACCCCTTTTAGCTATCTGGATCGAATGAATGACGAAAAAAAAAGAGAAGAAGCCTCCAGAAAACCCATCTTTTAAAGGCGAGGTCTCCCTTCTCTAAACTAACCTCGCCGTTTCTAGAACTACACATCATCCTTCATCCAATCGTGAGCTATTTCCGGCAAGCCGCCTCAGCGAACTTGCTCCTTTTTTTATAAAAACTCCTTAATTCATACGATTGGAATAAGAATAATCCAAGATAATGTCTAACTAATTTTCCAGTTAATTATTCGTATACTAATATTTAGAATTCGCGACTAGTGCAATATCACAGAAAATGCAACCAATAGAGATTCCTGGTTACATCAACCGCAGGATCAGTAGCAGTTGATGTTAAATCTTATTTCAAATTTTTTTTTACGGATAATCTTACGTTATTTCGCTACCAATAAGACAAACATGGAATTTAATTTATTTACAATAAAGGAAATGGCTCAATCGCAGCGCCATCTAACAACCCTCTTAAATACCACACCCATTTTTTTGAATTTTGAATTTTAGCTCCATCTACCCATCTAATTGTGAACTACTTCCACTTAACGACTGCAGTCCGTTACATTTCTTTCATTGTGTAGTTCATGCTTCAAAAATAAAAACCATTTGATTGTACGCAAGCAACTAATTTAAATTTCTATATATTACTTTTAACCGTGGCGCTATCGGCTTCAAACTTGAGCAGCTTTAAAATTAAAAAGATTTATTTCATCAAACAACAATCCAAGTTTCGTCCTATTTCAATCCTGCCAATTCTTTCCAAAGTCCTCGAGAACACAGTGCGAAATCAATTAGCTTCTTACCTTTCCTCTCATGGTCTACTGAGTCCATACCAATCTGGCTTTCATCCAGGCCACAGTACAGTCACGGCACTACTTAAAATATCAGATGATATAAGACTGGCCATGGAGAATAAGCTTCTGACAGTAATGGTTTTGCTGAACTTCAGTAGCGCCTTCAACTCTATTGATTTCGACATCCTCCTGGGCATCCTATCATCATTAAATATGTCATCCTCTGTAATCGCATGGTTTAACTCCTATCTTCGTGGTCGCTCGCAGCGGGTTCGCTCTGACGAGGCATCCTCTGACTGATGTGACCTTGCTGCGGGCGTTCCACAAGGTGCCGTCCTCTCTCCTCTTCTTTTCTCGATTTTCATCAATGCTATCAACAAAGTGGTATCTTCAAATTTTCATCTTTACGCAGATGATTTGCAGCTATATCGCCATTTTGGGACTGACGAAAGGAATGAGGCCATTACTGCCATCAATAATGACCTCAAAAGCATTGGTGCTTGGGCAAAATCGTTCGGACTGCTTGTCAATCCTGCTAAATCCCAGGCACTTATTGTAGGTGGCAGATACTTCTACAATAATCTTGACCATGCCTCTCTTTCTCCTGTCTACTTTAACAATACTGTGATACCGTATACCGCGGTTGTCAAAAATCTAGGGATATATATTGATTGTAATCTGTCGTGGACTAGGCATATCACCGAGGTCAGCAGAAAAGTCTTCGGTACGCACCATTCTCTTAAGCGCCTTCAGAATTTTCTTCCTTTTAAGACAAGAATCTGTCTTGCTCAATCTCTTCTTCCTCTTTTAGACTATGCTGATGTCACCTTTCTCGACGCAACTGAAGAACTCTGGAACAAGGAGCGGTTGCAAAATTTATGTATCCGGTTCATATTTGGTCTACGAAAGTATGATCACGTTTCAGAGTTCCGACAGAAACTGAAATGGTTACCGATTCGGCGGCGTCGAGATATTCACATTCTTTCCTTACTCTTTTCTGTTCTTCATAATCCTCACTCTCCTATTTATCTTCGTGAGCGATTTGAGTTTCTTGTCCCCAGGGGTAAACCCTGTCGTACTTTTTCTTCTCTATTACTTCCAACTCCCTCCCATAGTTCCTCTTACTATGACAATTCCTTTACAGTTTCTGCAGTGCGGCTGTGGAATTCTCTTCCTCACTCCATACGCGATAGTCCTTCTTTAAATATCTTTAAGGAACGAACAAGAGACTATTACCTTTCTCAACAATAACAGACATAATATGTATTTATATGTATATAAATGTATGTCTGCCTATATGTATGTATTTATATAGTCTTTATTATGTGTATACATGAGTATTTTATATAAGTGAATGTAGTCTATAATGGTTATATATGTATGTATATGTAATGCCTTCTGTCAGGGGTATACCTTTTGTATACCTACTCATACTATTAAGTATCGACAAATGTACACAAGACTTTGCCTCTCTTATTGCATTGCGATTTCTCTGTGCACTCCCAGGTTTGCTGGAAGAGAACTCAATCTGAGTTAAGCTCGCCTTTATACATAATATTTCACTTGTTTGTATAAATGCCATTTAAGTGTACATAAATAATAAATAAAAATAAATAAACACACATTTTTCACTATAGGTATAGAGATATTTGAAATTATTTTATGTATAAATTAGTTTAAAATAGTTATTTCAAACAAAATATTCACATTATGTTTCAAACTATTTTGCAGCGCTAGCTACAGGGTCCAATTGTTAATCTAAACCAGCTAGGCCCTAGATTCTGGGGTACAAATAAAAATATCACAAGAATAATCATTATCAAATCTACAAGTATCACCAACCTATCTCATTTGAAGGGTACCGTAAGAAGCGACTAACGAAAATATAAGCATACGATGATCACTGCAAGAGAAGGAAAACTCGAAATAATACTCTGTACCAACCCGATTATTCAGCGTGAAAACAGTTGGCCAAAGCGTCCAGCAGTGAACTGCCATAAGCCCATTGATTGATTGACATTAAAATTGGTTCAGCTGCTACAGGTCAGCGACATTGTGTAGGTATGTAATGAATTTTTAAATGGATGCTAAAAATATATGTAAAGGTAGGTACATGATATAAGAAGCATGTTGTCCGTTGTACCTATATGTCTGTTCAAACTAAGTATTTGCATATTTACAGAAAACTGCAGAATGTACTTATCACTACGAGTACAGAGTTTATAAACAAACTGCAGTTAGTTCTGTATAAAGCTGAAATATATAATAATAAATAAATATATAATAAATATTTCACAACATTTCACACAGCGTTATCTAGATCAATGGCAAGCATAGCTTAACTAGCTTGTGTTATGGAATCTAGAACGCAGATAAACATATAAGTCTTCAGGCTTTCACCGCCGGCGTTGCATGTAGAATATACTGCTTCCGGGCTGTTTGGCCGTGGTCTATGTGAAATTTGCTTTCCAGACGTTTCGTCGATCACTGCGGTCGACATCTTCAGTGGCGCAGTGCCGGGCGATGACGACTTCGGAGACCTTGCCTCGTCGGCGGCTGAGTCGCAACTCAGCCGCTCGACCGCAGTGATCGACGAAATGTCTAGAACGCAAGTTTCACATAGACCACGGCCAAACAGCCCGGAAGCAGTATATTCTACATGTAGATAAACATACTTAGATACGGGTTTTTGTTTACATACACATTATATTACATACACATACATATTATACATAGAAACACCCAGACCAATGCAAATATACATATTCATGCATACAAATATTTGCACTGAGCGGGGATCGAAACATAATTTGCATTTGCAACGCAATTCTCTATATAACGTGAGTATCCTGGCATTACGTGTCAGGAGACTGGGTTACTATTCAGCTTTACCACAGATATCCGAGAGATGGGCCTTCGTTGCGTTTTAGTGTTGCGTTCCAGTGTCACCGCTTATCTCCCGCCAAAATAGGTAACACATAAAAGTGTAAGTATGGCACACATGCGCAAAACCCTAACCATTTGTCGCCAATAGGACTCAAATTAAAATAACACACATACGTAAAATGGGCGGATATTTCACCTGTAAACTAAAACATAAGTAACATTACGGACAGAAATCTGTGTAATAAACATAAACAGCTACTTCTATGCTATCGGCTTGGCAGAGTTATCGACTCTTTTAAGGGGGAAGGTATACGTTTTCATAAAAAATTGCCTGAATCGATCCTTAGTATGCCTGAAAATAAATGTAATACCTATAAAGACCACCTTATGTAAAAAAGCATAACACAGATAATTATTTTAAACAAAAAAATGTCTGGCTTGAGTATGGTGCAAGCACGTCCTAAAATGCTGTAGTTCCGACATAATACTGTAGGTACAGTCAGCATCATTAAAATGTTGCTAACAAAAGTTCTCAAAATAATCCAAAAACCAAAATTACAATTTTATATTGGTGATGAGAGTACTCAAATAGTTATAAGTATCCAGACTGATCATACTATCTTAACAATCGGTCTTTCAGAATTATGTCAGTTAGTAGAGTTTTCATATTGATATACACAATCACGCCGGTCGCTGCTATCCAATCAAATATAATTTCAAAAATCTAGGCATTGTCATTAAATCGCATTTTGTATCCCTTTCTTACTTGTAAAACCATCCCTTTCACACAAAGGCGGGATGATAAGGGATGGGGATATGAGTAAGAAAAAGATACAAAATGTGTCAATTGACAATGTCTTTTGTATTTTTTTATAGTTGACAGTTGCATAAGCCATGAACTATCAACTTGCATTAGTGAGACAAGTATGAATGTCTAGATATTTTGAAATTATATTTGACTGGATACCATCGACCGGCGTGATTGTGTATATGAATATGAATACTCTACTAACTTACATAATTCTGGAAGACCGATTGTTAAGATAGTTGGACCACTCTGGATACTTACAACTATTTGAGTACTCTAATAACCAAAATAAAATTTAAATTTTGGTATTTGGATTATTTTGGGTACTTTTGTTAGCAACATTTTGATGATGCTGACTGTACTAAGTTCGTGCCTTTTTCGCCATATTTTAACTTAGGTTACTTATTTAATTATAAATATTTTATTATTAACTTTTGTTCATTCAGACACGAAACAAATGTAGATTCGTCCACATTTAGCCATAAGGATATAAATATTGTAAGTAGCTGACATCTTAAAAAATTCCGCGGTGAATTTAGTTGCGCCGTTTCTTCTCCACCAGCGCCTTGAAAGCGGTGGTAATCTTAGGTTAAGTAGAATTATTATTGACGTCAATAAATAACATCCATGCTAGGTGCTATTCGCTCAGGTGCTATTCGGCTGGGTGCTCGAAGTGGACTACACCGTTGTTCTAGATTGAATAAAAATCTTTGACTGACTTTCTTCCGTCCATTCTCGGGCCATTCAGAAGCACGCAAATAAATTACTTCAAAATTAATTTCGAATACAAAATAGTTACATAAGTTAAAGGTAAATCGCTTGACTTAAGGTTTGTTGTGATTGTTCTATTCAAAATTCGGCATTTTGTAATTTCCTTGCATATGAAGTATATTGTACGCAGTTGCAAAGTGACTGACTGAAGCACACTGCCGCCGTTCGATCATAAGGTCATATTGACCGCATCGCGGCGACACGCACCACGCCCACATAACACATCCCATGATATCCGTGAGCTTGACCAACCGTAATGTAACTACCCGCATATGTATAGCCACACATTGTAATTGGTTAATAGTTTATATTTTAAAGTTACAATTTTAGATTCATATACATACAAAAAGACAATCGCGAAGCAAACGTTTTGCGATTGTATTTTTTATAACTTGTTATAGCGACTTTCATTAATGTATCACTAACACTCATTTTAATATTATAAATACGGTCCTTGCATTTACATTTGTATTATTTTGGTTTGAAATCAGCGAGGTTCCAAGCCAGCATCCTTGAATAACCTGTAGGTTTATAGAAGTTGACATCCATATAATTGCCCGCTTTAGTAACTTGACCCTTGATAGCGTTCACAAAAGTGTTAAATAAATCCATGAGAGCTATCCATGAGGTGACACTTGCATTTCTTGTCATTGCTGCTGCTTCTACTAGTTGCTGGAGTTTAACTACAGTGGCCTAAAAGTAATAGAAATGTTCGTAGCAATAATAATAATATATAATTTTAAGCCGTGTACGTACGTCCGAACAAATTTGTTGCGTTGCATGATACGCACTTACTTGCTTCGCACGTGTTTGTGGCGATCCTATTAGTATGTCCCGTATGGACGGTGTTCAATAAATAGCTTTAATAAATACTTCCCACAGCACGTTAAAGCTATTGAGAGAGTGTTCGCGACTATTGTGAACGAACTCCATGCGAACTATCGTGTTCGAATATGCCGTCCATACGTACAAACCAATTTTAGATGATGTTCATGTAATTTGTGTTCACTATGTTCGTGTTCCTACGTGCATACACGGCTTGAAGAGTTTTAAGTGTAGTGAACCCCATCAATATCTTAACCAATCTGCTCTGGTGCAGATTGTCTTCTTGGATTTAGGAAGTCAGACACTAGTCGGTAACACTAAAACCGTTTAATCCAAACCAACAGGAAGAAAAAGAGTTGGCGGACCGAAATGAAAGCGTTAAATCACCGCTAAGATGAAGATGGTTGTAAAGTTATGCCCATAGGCCACGGTAACCACATTTCATTAAATTTCATTAAGTGGGCCGTGTGCTTGTCTGCCACCTAAGTAGTATAAAAACTACCTCAGCCTTGTAATAGCTCTGTTTCGGAGATCCTGGTAAAGGGATAACCTGTTTAATAATCCTATATTTTTACGAAAATGTTTGAAACGGCCATTAACCCAGAGTAAAGCAAATTATTAAAAATATACAAAAAAATTACCACAAAAAGCACGAACATTGCCCATTTACGAAGCATGTTACCGTTTGTTTAGAATAATATTTTGTCACTAAGCTATTAGAACACGTCTGTATACCTTTGCACCTTGTTTTTGATTAGATGTCATTTTCATTTTTAATTCATTATTGAATCTGTTATCTCGGTTAATTTCAAGGGTTCTGTGATAAAACAATAAAATCCACTTTTATGATTTATTACAGAAAGGAAGCTTAATATGTGAATCAATTAACGACTCTAGCGCAGTACACTACTGGACGTAGGCCTCTTACGGTGTTGAGAGGCTTTAGCCTAAACAGTAGGCTATGCTGGCCAGACGTGTTGGTACAGTTTTATTACGACTTTTCCCTCTCTCGGAGTGATATCGTCTGCGTATTTTTTCGTCAATTGCCTCTTACGATACCCTTCGGAGAAATTCTGCTGTATCTGAACAAGTGGAAAAGGGTAGCCACAACTACTTAAAGTTTGATAAAGCATAGATACTGGCTAAATAACATAGAAATATACCGAGAATCACCCGCGAGGCTATTGAAATTAAAAAAGAATCCAAATTTTAATAGAGAAAATGATCCAACCAACCAACCACCAACCTGGGACCCAGTCATCCACTTAATCAAACCTAAAATATATCATAACTTAACGACACAGTGAGCTTATTCTGCGTAAATAGTAATGCCAACAATTCATCATGATTCGGCTACTTTGAGATAACTTATATATATGACTTATATGTTTAGTCTCAAAAGGCCAGATTCCATAGTAGGGTTTATTCGATGACAGGCTGCTAACGTCATGTCATTGATTGTCATTCATTGTCAAGGGAAAATAAGATTATCGGAGGGCCGATAATATCGGGTTATTATTATTTTTGCGTATTTAATATTGTAATCTGTAGTAAAATAACAAATCAAGTCAAATCCGTGCGAGGCGGATTATGGGCGAACCAGTTTCGGTGTAATTACAGGCCGGATTCAGGGGGATGTACATGGATGAAATATGAATAATTGAGTTGTTCGTGAGTGTGATTGGAGCCGAAGGGTCGGCTGTGGAACCGGCGTAATCGGGCTGTGAGCGGGTCCAGCCTTCGCCAACGTCAGCGGGCAAGTCTATACTGTACATTTTTACACTGCACAGTTAAACACCATCATTATACACACAAGGCCTCTGATGTTTCACGGGTGATTACGACAAGGTAAAGGAACCATTGTTGTAATACATATTGAGGTCAGGTACAATTTGAGCCCTGTTGGACTCGGGAACAGGGTTTGTTCACCAACATATACCTTCAAACTATGTGACAGCTACCATCTTTAGTCGTAGTGTTCATGAAGTGGTTTTATTTCAAATTCATTTTGAAATTTTGTATTTCAGATATTTCTGACGCCTACTGTATTATTGACCGTGTGGAGGAAAAGGAGGCAAGGTGATCACGCCTGGCGGGCCAGGCGTGATCACCTTGCCTAGTCGGAGGATCCTCCCTTTGTGTTGGAGGAACATCACCTCCACAGTGGTGACCCCAACGTGATCTGATCACGTAACCTTCGCTGAGCATGTCAGCAGCATTCTCATCGTCACATCCCATTCACTTCTTCCGCATGAGCGGTAATAAAGTCTTCGCCATCCAGCACCTTCGGCCCTTACAAGGCTACCACAGCATGCAGCGATCGCTGCAGCCTGGTTACCCTTCGGCCACGCCTGCATCTACGGCACACAGTACACGTTCATACGGTCACGTAAGAAGAGGACATCTCTCCCGTCTACGTAGTCACTCAGCCATTTCGCTCCAATACACGGGGGACTACCTCGCCTTATCGAGGATTCGACCCGTCACTGCCGAGGACTCACCTCAACTCACCGAGGATTCGCCTCGCCTCACTAGCGGCTCGCCGAGGTTTCATCTCGACGCTTCGAGCCCCAACTCGCTGGGCATTCAACGCAGGACCGCAGCACCGCACTTGCCCCGCATCTTCGGGACCAGCGGTAGTTCCGACTCACTGGGACTAGCGAGGATGACTGTTCCACCAATGGAATAAGCGGCGTCCAGATCCGACGAAACGGAACTACTCAAGACTGGCACTGGCACGCTCTTCAAGAGAGCTAAGACAGTTGACTCATCGCAATCAACCTCCGGTCTTGGAGGGGAGTGATGTGGCGATACCACAGATACCCAGCGCCATCTAGCGACATCAAGCCGAACTACTACGATACTACAAATCCTGCTACGCTGTAGGAAGGTAAACGGTAATGTACCTACATACCCTACAACCGTATGTAATTAAAAAAAGAACTAAATAACTTATGAATTATATCGTCGGTAGGTGCACGCAGATGGTGCCGGTGTCGTAAATTCAGCGTCACTGGATTGGACGCGATCGGAGGTGACGAAGCAATCATGATTTTCGTCCAAACAAAATAATAAAAAAATCCCTCTACTATCTCAAGGATCCACTCTTTAAGATTGAATTTCTGTACCACCTACACTTTAAATGGACCAACTTGCACTTGCCTAACTATTAATTAATCGATAAACAGCAAATTGCATACAATAGTGAGAGCTAAGGCAGTTAATCAGATTATACGTCTGTGAATGTTCCGTGTACTTATGATGCCTATTACAGATTTCTTTTTAAAGAGATAGCAGTAATAATGAGAATTTATGGTAATGTGGGGTGACCTCCACATCTATGAATAATAATATAATTCGATTAAGATAGGAAAAAGTGAATGCCCAGGTGGGACTCGAACCCACGATCTTTCCCTTACAGGGGGAATGCTCTGACCACTGAGCCACCGGGCCACACCTGAAGCTATCCAAATTCTCCTATACTACCGTCTTAGGGCGACGGTGGGAGGCATCTACCGACATTCATACGAAATATCGGAAACAATGAATGATGTTGCAATCATTTTTAAACATCCCACCTGGGCATTCACTTTTTCCTATCTTAATCGATTTGAAAAGTTAGCATAGAAAATGTTTCAAAATTTCATTCAATTATTTGGGCGGAGTCATCAAAAAAAAAGTTTAAAAATGATTGCAAGATCATTTATTGTTTCCGATATTTCGTATGAATATCGGTAGATGCCTCCCACCGTCGCCCTAAGACGGTAGTATAGGAGAATTTGGATAGCTTCAGGTGTGGCCCGGTGGCTCAGTGGTCAGAGCATTCCCCCTGTAAGGGAAAGATCGTGGGTTCGAGTCCCACCTGGGCATTCACTTTTTCCTATCTTAATCGATTTGAAAAGTTAGCATAGTAAATGCTTTAAAATTTCATTCAATAATATAATTATCATACTTTTGTTTGAAACTTTTTGGAAGTTAAAGTTTAATATATTATACCTAATAATAATCATTTTCTACATTAATTTTGTCAAATCAAATCTTTTTTATGACACTTAGGTGGTCGATAAGCACACGGCCTACCTGATGGAAAGTGCTTACCGACGCCTATGGACGTGTGCAAAACCAGCGGCGTCATACTCGTACCATCTAAACTTCTAAATGCTCTTCTTGAAAAACCCCCATATTGTAGTCGCTTGGGAAAACCACAGCAGAGAGTTCATTTCACAGCTTGAGCGTGCGGAGGATCGGGTCCAGCTGGTATGTAGGCGCCGTTTCCAAAATGTAACAACAATACTCCATGTGGGGTCAAACCTGTGCCTTTAAAACAAGGAGTCTTTGCCCCGCAGTGAAGTACTGCTTCGCCCTGTTGAGCACTCCTAGTTTCTTTGATGCTAGCTTGACTTGTTCTTCCTAGTGACTTCAAGTTAGTCCTCCTGGGAAAAACATAGCAAGTTATCAATTACCGGTAATCACTCACCCTTAAGAAGGACGTCTAATCATTAACTACCTTAATGGAACAGTAATTCATCACAGAAACTTTGCCCATACCTTAATCTATCCTAATCCTGATCAATGCATTCGAATCAATCAAAATCATTATAAACTTTTAATACAGGCATAACGAGCTCGTCTAATTCCCATTCGAGTTTGCTTTTAAATGATAATAATATGTGCAACTCTAATCGGCCAACTAATTGATGATAAATTTACTTCGGCTCTGATATCATAAGCTGATCATGGAATTTTGAGATGATAATTGGATACTATAGATACATTTTTAGTCAAAAACTACCCAGATTTCACATCACATCACAGATTCACATCGACCACGGCCAATCAGCCCGGAAGCAGTATATTCTACATGCAACGCCGGCCGTGAACGCCTGAAGACTTATACTATGCAGATTGTTAGGTTTTAATTGATTGACAGCCGAACGAAATCATTTTCTTCATCTTGGTGTTAAAGCGGCAGGCAAAAGCTAGTATTACAAATATTTTCATTGCACATTTAGATTTGTAAAGCAACGACAATAAATTAGATACATTGTCTAAAAAAAAGTTAGTTGAGAACTTCATTTATAAAATAGGTTAATTAATAGAAGTCCCTCGCTATGACGTAACAATGTAAGTATATTACAACTTCCCTCAAATTATAAACGTAACACTAACTTATACAGGCACGTTTAACTGAACAGTTAGGCCAAATATATGGCCCAGATAAACGTCCTACAAGCTCTAACGATAAAGGCCTTGGTAGACGGTGCAGAGTCAACATTAATTGCACAGAAATACTGTAAGCTTTTGTATCTAATATGACCCGTGAATATGACTCAGTCGAAATTAAAACTAATTTATTATTAAGCTTTTTTTAATCTTGGATTTAGATAGGATTTTCTTTAATCGATCCAGGCGGGACTCGAACTCCCGACCTTTCCCTTACAGGCGGACTGCTCTGACTATTGAGCTAGCAGACCACGCTCGAACTAATCCAAATTTCTCCTTATAGTCTTTGAGGCGACGGTGGAGGCGCCTACCGATATTCTCACGAACTATCGGAATCAATGAATGATTTTTCAATCATTTTTAAACATTGATTTTTGACTACCCCTCCCAAACAACTGAATGATCGTTCTTCTTCTTTTAATCTTTTAAAAACAAGTACTATAGATAACTAATAAAAATAGGTAAAACATTGAAAACACAAATTCACTGCCGATTCAGAGGAGCTGTATAGACTGTGTCAGGTTCTTACAGTAAGAAAACTGTTTATGCTGCTTAGTATATTGAGACAATATCATGCACCAAAAGAAATCTCTAAGAGGCGTAGAGCCGATATTGTATTTCCACCTACTATAAACTACAGTTCTTTCATCAAATGTTAATACAACTACTTAAGTACTAAATTGTACAATTACCTGAACAAATTACTTGATATAAATAAACTTACCTTTTACGAATGTAAAAAGCGAGTAATAGCATGGGTGATGATGATGAATCAGACTTACGACGGTATCGAAACACTATTTCCTACTTAAAAGTAAACGCATCTTCAACAAGCACGCACACACATCACATAACAGACACACATATGTAACTAGATTACGATACAATAATAAAATACTAGGAATGTAAGTTTAATCTTTGAAACTAATCGTATACCTAGTTATCAATTTTGAATCTAAAAAAAATAATAACCAAATTGTTATTTGAATTGTATCAACGACAACTATTCAAAGTAATAACTAGTCTCAGACACTTTTAAGTTCACATTCACCTTTTTTTACATATTAAATATGAGGAACACTGATTCCCAAGTCACAGGCGTTTGCCTAGTTTGGGAACCAGGAAACCCATAAGAAAAATAAAAGAGGTTGTCGAATTTTCAATTACTGTATAATATATTAAGTATTGTTGCTGAATAAATTATTATTTATTATTATTACTGCTCTTTCAAAAATATAATTTATTCGATAAACGCAATCCCATATTTAAAAAAAAGACGGGTTGCACTCTGGGAGTGCCGGCAGAAGTGAAAACATTTTCTTTTGTTCTTTCTTCGTTATATACATAGAAAACGATAAAAAAGAACATACCATACCATACATATAATATAGCGCTAATCATAGAACCTATCACTTATTTTCTGCTAATTTTCTGTCAGAAGAAATTAATAAATTATGAAAAGAAAAAATAATCTCATAAAATAATAAATTACAGAAAGAAAAAATAACCATAAAAAGTAATACATTACAAAAAGAAAAAATAATCACCAAAGTAATATATAAGAAAAAACAATCACAAAAAATTCCTGAAAGCCAGGTGATTTGAGCCCGATACTATCTGAAACTATAAGGACTTCCAGTCGAAGTGCTTACCGTTTAAGCTACGACGCTATCTGAAGTAATTTGCAAAATACATAGTCTGTACCTAATCGTGTATGACGTCAGTCGTCGGTTACGGTTCAAAGGTCAACTAATCCTGACGCTTCCTTAACATTTTACACCCATCCAACGCCGCTAAAGAAGTTTTCACTTCAAAAATATATTTATTGAGGCATTTAAAAGTTATCGATTAGGATAAGAAAAAGTTAAATGCTCAGACGGCTGAATAGGAGAAATTTTGAATGCTCAAGATGTTTAAGTTCGTCCAATTCCCGAAGACGCGACCCGCTCATATTAGACTAAAGAGAACGCGCGTCTTCATGAATTAAACGAACTATTTACATACATACATATAATCCCACATATGGACTTTGAGAACATTACATTCTGGTTTCAGTGATATCCATACTTATATTATAAATGCGGAAGTAACTCTGACTGTCTGTCTGTCTGTCTATCTGTCTGTCTGTATGTTACGCTTTCTCGCTTAAACCACTGAACCGATCTTGAAGAAATTTGGTACAGCGGTATATTAAAGCTTGAGAGTCCGTTCTCAAGCTTTAATATACCGCTGTACCAAATTTCTAAGCTACCTTTTATCACGAGAAAGCGGGTTTTAAGGGGGGGAGTAGGGCCATAGGATGAAAGTGTATATGAAAGTTTGTCATTTTTGAAGATATCCTGATGAAATTTGGTACAGAGATAGATTAAAGCTTGGAAACGAACATAGGCCAAAAAGGGCGGTAGAAGGAGGAGGGTAGGGTTGGGGGAATAAAGATTGTGATTTTTCAATCGCGCAAAAAAGGGGGTGAATAGGGGATAAGTAAGAAGTTTTTTCCGGAAGATATCGGACATAGTCGAGTAACGAGCCAAATATAGAAGCCAGTGGAACGGCGAGTAGAGATCGTTATAGGGGCAAGTGGATAGGCGTATAGAGGTCAAATAGAAAGTCAAGTAGAGTCGACTACAGGAGCGAGTAGATATGCGACTAGAGATGCCAGTGGAGAGGTGAGTATAGAATCAAATAAAGTGCAGTAGACAGTCGAGTAGAGAGGCGAATAGTGAGGCGATTGGAGAGACGAATGTTGAGGCAAGTAGAGATCGAATAGAGTTGAGTAGAGATTCAAGTAGAGATGCGAGTAGAGAGGCGAGTAGATAGGCGAGTGGGGAGAGTCGAGTAGAGAGGCAAAAAAGAATCGAGTGGATGGGCGAGTAGAGATGCGAGTACAGAGGCCAATGGAAAGGCGAATATAGAGGGGAGTACAGAGTCGAGTAGAGAAAGAAGCAGAGAAATCAGTAGAGAGTCGAGTATAAATTCAAGTATAGAGGCGAGTAGAAAGTCGAAAACAGAGGTGAGTAAATAGTCGAGGACAAAGTTGAGTAGAGAGGCGAATTTAATGCTTAATAATGTCGGCTCAACACTAAGCGATAACCGACATCCACGCGGGCGGTGCCGCGGGCAAAAGCTAGTGTAGTATAAAAATACAATCACCTTGGTTCGTGTGTAAACGCTCTTACAGTTGCCAGAAACATCTAAAGGCAGAGCTGAAGTTTCTAAAATGTACTGTTAATGTTCATTATGTAGTGAACCGAGAAATTAAGTATCATTGCTTCGCAAAATTGCTCACTACGCAATACTAGACTACATAGTTGATTTTGTACTCTCTTCAGTAGTCCGGGCTGTTAGTTTGTGGTCCCTTGAATTTGTTTCTGTAGTTTAACAAGGTTTAATTTTGTAGTTAAAGTTGGAGAGCCGCGTGGTTCCCGGTACAGTAAAATTTGGGCCAACACATCTCTTCCTATGCAGTTCCTCGTACAAGGTGACTAAGGGATAGGGGTAGAATCATTAGATAGATATTTACATACAGCCCAGACTCAGCCTCAGTTACATTCCTCGAGTCAAAAATACTGCCCAGAATATGGCAATGGACTAACTCTCTAATAAATGGGACCGAATACAATGATTTGTAATATGTGGGTTGTCTCTGCTTTTTCAATATGAGTCTTTTATTTGTATTTGAAATCTTTTGTGAGCCATTAAAAATAAATAAACAGTTTATTCATTGTAGGGCGATACAGAATAATGATTTTCAACTTTGACTCCGACAGCATTGCATATAAGACGTTTGAGGTCGTAATTGTAAAATCCTTTAGTTATGTTCTACAAAGAGTTTGGACCCATTCAAGCAGATATTTTAAACGAGATAGCCCCTGTGAATCATGGACCTGTTATAATTTAACTGAATCATAGATCTTTGTACGGCGGGCAAGCTATAACATACTTATAAAATAGGAGAAATTGGAATTCAACTGTACAACAAATATATTATATCTTTGTCTCATAAATCACTTGTAGATTTATGAGACAAAGATATAATATATTTGTATACATAAAAAGGTGGTTGGGATAAATTTGATTTCAGTAAGTTTATGTCGGAGTCGAACCGACTAAACCGCACGCCTTCTGTGGGTCGCAGTGCAAGGCCGAAGGTGAGGTAGCTATAGAGCAAATCTCCAGCACCCCGGCTGACCCAGGGTCATCTCTCTCGATCTGGCCCTCTTCGGATGGGGGGACCACGGGATCCCTAACTCATCCCCGGTATAGGGGACCCCCGGTTTATGACCCTTAAACTCTAAAGGATAAGCCTACACCAGGCCAACCAGGTCAATGGCAACAGTTATAAAAAAAGTGCAGAAGAATCGATTAAAATAGGAAAAGTTTGTTGGGGGGCAGGAGAGGGGATTTGAAGATGATCAAAATTTTGTGTATAATTCGTATTATAGTACGTAATTTGGTTAATAAATTCCTTTTAACATGTGTCACACAATACACGAAGTTAGTAAATAACTGTCACAGTTGATACCATAAGAGCGTTTTCACACTCATCCGATATCCGATATAAGACATCCGATATCGGAGGAAGTCAAATGTATGAGATATGTATCTCTCTTTCACATTGCCCGGCCCGATATCGGTTATCGGAGCCAACAACACTGTTTTGGCCCGATTTCGGAACACAAAGAGACTAAAACAGCGACTGCAAGCAATTTTCGACCTTAAGGACATTTTCTGAGTTACATGTCGTTTCGCTTTAATTGATAACGCTGATCACGAATATAAGAAAAAGAACTCGATACCATGTCATGTCAATAAGGCCGAAAATTGCTTGCACCTTTTTCTTTTTTTTTCACTCCTATCATCCCTAACTAGTCTGTGCTTTCAAGCAAATGGCCGTATCGGGTCGATTTTATCGGATAAATGTGAAAACAGCATAAGGTGTCGGCTATCGGCGTCCGACACCGATATCGGATATCGGATGAGTGTGAAAACGCTCTAACAATTGAATTTATTTCTACGTCCACGCAAGCGGCCGAGTTGATATAAAGGAGATTTAAGACAGGTAAGGAGAAATTTGGATTGGTTTGGACAAAGTCTGAAAGTTTAGTGGTCAAAGTTCAAACCCCGCCCGGACCGATTATAACTTTTCAGATTTTAATTGATTTGAATATTTAGCATGCAAAATGGTTTTAAAATTTGATGAATTGAAATAGAAAATAAATTGAAAGATGTGTTTTCGCTTCTAAGACTTAACTACTAAACTCAGATCATTACAGTTTTACTCGGAATCAAGTAGAGAGGAGCAGTTATATCTTAATACTATCAGACATGGATTATACACTACTTATATTTCTACGGCACTCGATCGAGTCGATCGAGTCTCAAACAAATTGTGACTCCTTAGACGTCTGATTGCAGTTAGTCTGAACTGAACCATTCTGAACGAAATTTCTTTGCAATCGGCTTACTGTAAGTACTTTTTGATTTGTTAGAACCAAATTATTAATAGCCTTTCGGATTAAATACCGCTGCTATTTTCGGATTTTTCTTTGTCTTAAAAGGGCCCACCAAAGTTTTATCTTTTGATGAAGTTTTATTAATAATTCTGGAGCGACAAGTTGCTTAGCAACGACATCGTTCTCTGTAATTATGCTTATCTTTGGAAAGTATATGTTTCTTATAATATAATCACCTAAATTTATGCAAGGTGTATTGCCGTTTTCGGTTATTCACGTAGATAAAACAGGTGAGGCGAGCCTACGGAAATCGGGTACTTGCTTCACCTCTGTGCTACTATGTACTACTACTGGCAATTTCATGCATGCATAAAGATACTTACACCTCTGTTACTCCAGGGCAAGCAGAGCCAATATAGGGCATGTAGAATATACTGCTTCCGGGCTGATTGGCCGTGGTCCATGTGAAACTTGCGTTCCAGACGTTTCGTCGATCACTGCGGTCGACATCTTCAGTGGCGCAGGGCCGGGCGACGACAGCTTCGGAGACCTTGCCTCGCCGGCGGCTGACGTGCGACTGGCGCGATGCCTTGAGTCACGGCTGTATTTATAGGCACGGTCGGAGCGGGGAATCGACTCACTCGATTCTGATTGGCCAAGCGCTGTGGCGCAGACGTACTCGATCCTGATTGGTTGTTTGCACTGTGATACCGAGTGGCTCTCAGTGCTGGGTGCTGGGTAGCTAGAACTTTCGTGTTCTGAAATTCGATGGTATGATTCCCATCCTCTTGGGTGTGTTCTGCAACCGCTGACTTGAACATGAACGTAATTGCCGCCTCTGCCACTTCGACAAGTTCAAGGCATCGCGCCAGTCGCACGTCAGACGCCGGCGAGGCAAGGTCTAAGAAGTTGTCGTCGCCCGGCCCTGCGCCACTGAAGATGTCGACCGCAGTGATCGACGAAACGTCTGGAACGCAAGTTTCACATGGACCATGGCCAATCAGCCCGGAAGCAGTATATTCTACATGCAACGCCGGCCGTGAAAGCCTGAAGACTTATAAATATAGGGCATGTCAGAAACAATTTAAATCTACACGTAAGCTTAAAACTTGCATATAAGAATTAATGAGACTCCATAAGCGTCCCGCTTATGAATATGCTGACACCTGTAAATTCCTGAAGGGGTAGGCAGACATGTATTAACACCCACGTTTCGCCAACTTTGATTTTCGGTCCCACGTAACAGGGGGCGAGCCTATTGCCTCTGGGAGGGCGGCCTCTTTGGCGTAGGGGTAGAACGTTCGATTGCTACGCAGGGGGTATGGGTTCGATTCCCGCTCAGTGCAAATATTTGTATGCATTGGTCTGGGTGTTATAATATGTATGTGTTTAAAAAAAAACTATCTAAGTATGTTTATCCGCATTATAGATTCCATAACACAAGCTAGTTAAGCTATGCTTGTCTAGAATGTTGTACAATATTTATTTGTACAATATTTATTGCCGTCTAGAAGGAAACGTAATTCCTCATAGTCAAACCAGTTTGACTAAAAAGTTTGACTACGAGGAAGAAGCCGAAGCTTTTGTTTCCTATCGGATGTAGAACCGCCCTATCCCTAGTGGCCTTTTAAAACACCCAGAAGTAGAAACGCATGGTCGTATTCTACTCCACCGGGGACCAACACGGCAACTCCCTTCATAGCTCTATTAAATTTTCACCTAACAGTTCAGTGCTCGGCAGTACGCACAAGTAAACGATTTCTTAAACACAAATCTACCAAACAATACCGCTTCACTCTTACAAAGGCCCCTTGTTTACTTCTAAGGAATTCATCTTGAATCAGTGCAGAAGATTTATATTCAGTACTGTAAGACAAGTGTGGGTACATTGAGCCGTGTTTGTTCACTCGTGACACAACTGGCTTTAGGAGATTGACGCAGTAGGACGCTACTATGGATTCCTCCATCTTTTTTCTTTCTTTTGGCATGAAATTCGAACTAGGAATTCTTTTTCTGCGTATTGTTTTAAATATTTCATCCTTAAATGTGAATGTGTATGGATAAGTAATTTTATTTCCTACTTTGTTGGTAATATTTGTTGGACATTATTTAGTTTAATGTGACATTAGTAGGTATAGTAATAGATTGCAAGGTGTAGCTTGTTATAGATGTAGCAGTTTACCTACTTAATATTACTCAGTTAACAGTTAAATATGAAGCAGTAGAACCAGAAAAACAAATTAACACAATATTAAAAAAGTTCAGTGAAAAAACGTCTGTTTTATATGTCATGATATTTAAAAAAGCATTCGAGAACTGCTAGTACAACAGTGTTATACGTTTTTTTAATGGAGTCCTCGCTTTTTCATTTCCAAATAAGATACGGTTTCAAATCTCATGTTAGATGGGCAGACATTCAGATATTGAATGCAGTTTTTACCGGTGTCCGGGACGTGGCATTTTTCGTTTACAATCATTGTGAATGAAGGAAATGAATGAAAGTTAGATGGGTTTGGATTCTGATGAAATTTTCAGTTTAGTTTTGTCCTATTGTTGGATGGTTTGTTAAATTGGATTTTAGCACTAGATTATATATAAATAAATATTTTATGTTTATACTGAACTATTTTATTTTTACGCTGGACACTTCAATATGACGTCATCCCGTATGATGGTAACCTTGTAGCAGTCTCAGGAAAGGTCACCATTGCGAACACCAATAATGTTACGAGGGTGACCCTTAGCTTGACTACCTCTTCAAATGCTTATTCACGTCTGCTGCAAGGACCCGGGACTGTAGGAAGAAGGAAACACCATAATTAGATTTGTAGAAACCGAAATGACTAGTAAGGGATATTATAAGTACACTAATTTCCATCCAAATAAGCTAAATTGGTTGTGTGAAGAGTTCGACGTCATGACTTTTCATATGCCTAAAGCGAATGGGGTTCAGAGCGCAAGCAATATCTATGTATATTTATTCGCAAACCAGTACCCATAATACAAGTTAATTAGGCACTGCTTACTTCAAGGCCAAATGACACTGTGTAGAATGTTCTAGAACATTTACTTACTTTACAACCTGTACGATTTGACCTCCGGAGTAGATAAAAATTACTAAATTCCTTTACTGTTAATGATGTCACACAGGCTAGCTACTTAATTCAATTACGCGACATAATTGTTTGTGACGAGCACTTTCCAATAAGCAGAGACAGTATTTCAGCATAGCTAGAAGAGGAAATATACGTGCCCTACGAAATTCGAGAGCGGACGGCCCACCTGTGTCGGGCTAAAGAGAAGTTATGCGTTCAATTTTGTTCTGGTTTGATGTGAGGACATAGTGATGAATCTAGCGGAGGTGAGTTATATTATTGGTCCATAGAAACGAAACACTGTGCAGGCTTTAATTCAAAGAGAAGATGTAATGAATGACGATGACTTTATTTTTAGGTAGGTTATGAAATTGAAACTTGGTGACCTAAGTACAAAATTAAAAAATAACATTAAGTTGAATTTGCAAATTAAGGGTGGTAGAAATTTGATGGCACAAATTTGTCACAAATTTCGACCGGGTTAGTACCACCGTGCACTTTTGCGAAAAATCCTCCATAGTAATCCAATCTCGGTTGGATTGCGTTCAGGGGTCAGCAAGTGCATAGCCGGGCAGGGGGGATTGAGGTCGCAGCACGAGTGGGACCGGTGGGTCTTGGCGTAGTCTAGTGGGGGGTGGCGCGGGGCGACGCGCCGAACAGGGAGACCTGTAGAAACGGTGGTGCCGCTGGCCGCCCGCGGCATAGTACAGGGGCCCAACCGGGACTAACCACCCTGGGAGGCTGCCCCACCAGGTCGCGCATAATCCCGATATGGCTCGTCGTGCCGGTTGGTGACCGGACGAGGGAGCCCGGCGACCATACTCGGGGGGGTACGGGGGCCCTTCCGTTCGGCGCGTCGGCTCTCGCCATACCTCACATTCATAGATAAAACCAATATCCCACGCTTTGTCACGCTGTGCTGCGACAACAATCGCCTCTTTTTCACGCCTTCCCTCCTCTTCATCCTCATGGCAGCGCATAATAACAGTAGATTGGTCTACACAGCGGCAAGAAACTCTCCCTCGTGCTCGCTATTTGAGGTGGAGTCCACGAACATCTGTGGGCTCCATACAAACCTCAACGCCGTCCACCAACACCTGGAGACGGCGAAACCAGCAATGCTGTTTCTTACGGAGACACAAATACGCCGCCCTGATGACACGACCTACTTACTCTACCCCGGCTATGTCCTTGAGGAGAATTTCCGCGCAAAAGCCGGGGTGTGCGTGTTTGTTAGGGCGGATGTTTGTTGTCGCCGTTTGCGCTGCCTAGAGGACCCATCCTTTTCCACCCTTTGGGTACACATAGACCATGGCTCTACGAGTCAGATCTATGTGTGCCTCTACCGCTCCCATACAGGAGATGCCGAGACAACTCGACTCTTTGAATACCTTAGTCAGGCGGCAGATGATGCGCAGGAGCGGTTTCCGAACGCTGAACTGGTGTTTTTGGGGGATTTTAACGCCCACCACGAGATCTGGTTGGGCTCCGCCAAAACAACCCACGCGGGAAGAGCCGCCCATGCATTTGCTCTGGCGCATGGCCTGACCCAATTGGTACACGAGGTCACTAGGATACCAAAAAGGTCGGACCATGAGCCCTCTCTGCTAGACCTTCTGCTGACGAGTCGCCCGGACCAGTACAGTGTTTCGGTGAGCGCCGCTTTAGGTGAATCCGACCATTGTCTGGTCCGTTCCAAGGTGCCCATTTTAGCGCCCCCACGTCCCGTGCAGGGGAAGCGGCGTCTCTGGCACTACTCGTCAGCGGACTGGGATGGACTGCGTGATTATTTTGCGTCCATCCCGTGGGTTGAACGCTGCTTTGGAGGTAAAAACCCATCTGAGGCCGCAACTGCTGTCGCCGGTGAGATCAGTCTGGGCATGGAATATTATATCCCCTACACTGATGTCGCCGGTGTCCGCAGGGCACGCCCCTGGTTCGGGCGCGAGTGCGCGGAGGCTGTTAATCATAAACAGTCTGCGTACCGCGCTTGGATCAGGGCGCGCGCTACGTGCGATCCCAACGTGGGCCACTTCAAGGCGGCGTACAACAGAGCCACAAAGGCCTGCAAGAGGGCTTATGTCAGAGCGGATGCCCAGCGCATAGCGCGGCTTGGTCAGGAGCTAGTAGAGCATCCCACGGGTAGCCGTGGCTACTGGCGACTGGCCAAAGCCGTGCAAGCCAACTTCTGCCAGCCTTCGCTGCCCCCGCTGCGCAATCCCGATGGATCCCTGGCCCATGAGCCGCAAGAGAAAGCAAATTTGCTGGTTAATCTCTTTGCGGCCAACTCCCGAGTCGATGATTGTGGTATGGAGCCGCCGACACTGCCCTTCAGTGACCATGCAATGCCTGATATTCGTATCAGGCAACGCGATATCCGAGCGGTGTTGCAGTCACTCGATGTCCGGAAAGCCAGTGGTCCGGACGGTATTCCAGCGGTGGTTCTGCAAAAATGTGCAGCGGAGTTGTCTCCAATGCTTGCGCGGCTGTACCGGCTGTCCTACAGCTCTGGTACAGTGCCTTCGGCTTGGAAAGAGGCGAATGTACAGCCGATCCCCAAGAAGGGGGATCGCTCAGACCCAAACAACTATCGACCCATAGCCGTCACCTCAGTGCTGTGCAAGGTGTTCGAGCACATTATCAACAAACAGCTCATGCGTCACCTTGAAGATCACTCCCTAATTAATGACCGGCAATATGGCTTCAGGCCGAAACGGTCAGCGGGTGATCTTCTGGCGTATGTTAACCATATTTGGGGTGAGGCTATGGACAAGCACGGCGAGTCATTGGCAATTAGCCTTGACATCGCCAAAGCTTTCGATAGAGTTTGGCACAAGTCGCTTCTTTCCAAGTTACCAGCCTTTGGTCTGCCTCCTAGACTGTGCGACTGGGTTGCCGGCTTCTTGCAGGAGCGCCGTATTCGCGTCCTTTGTGATGGACGAGCCTCGGAGTTCTTGCAAGTAAATGCCGGCGTACCGCAGGGATCTGTCCTATCGCCAACTCTCTTTCTTCTGCATATCAATGACATGCTGTCGACCGGCAGCATTCATTGCTATGCGGATGATAGCACCCTACACGAGAGTTATCATGGACGTCCTGCGGATAAGCAGACGCATATCGCGGAAAAAAGGCAGCTTCTTGTCACTGAGCTTGACCGGATCCTGAATCACATTTCCCAATGGGGCTCTGAGAACCTGGTCGAGTTCAATGCCAAGAAGACGCAGGCATGTGCGTTTACAGCAAAGGTATCTTCTTTCCTTCCCCTTCCCACTCTTCAGAGCACGCCACTGCCACTGCAGGACAACCTCAATATCCTAGGTATGGATGTTCGCTGCAAACTGAACAACAAAAACTACATCGAGAGTATCATCAAAGCAGCCTCGCGTAAACTCGGAGTCCTGAACAGAGTGAGACGGTTTTTCACGCCGGAGCAACGGTGTCTTCTTTACAAGACACAAATTCGTTCCTGCGTGGAGTACTGCTCACATCTCTGGGATGGATCCGCAAAGTACTTATTAGATGCTCTCGACAGGTTGCAGCGACGTGCGATCCGCATTATCGGAAATCCTGAGGTCACGAGTACCCTCGAGTCTCTGCAGATGCGTAGAGATGTTGCTTCTTTGGCAGTTTTTTACCGTCTCTACCATGGTGAATGTTCTGAAGAGCTATTCCAATTAGTCCCACCCTCCCCCTTCTTATACAGGACGACACGTGCAGGACTTAGATGTCACCCCTATACGGTGCAGAACATTCCTTCAAGAACCAAGCGGTTCGGTGACTCTTTCCTTTGTCGCACCATTAAGACCTGGAATTCCTTGCCAGCTCACGTGTTTCCCTCTTCCTACAGTCCCGGGTCCTTTAAGCGGGGCGTGAAAAAGCATCTGATGAGGCCGTCAAGCTGAGTGCCACCATTGTTAACATGGCACGTGTACATAATGGTGACCCTCTTTCGTGAGACTTTACCTTCAGCTTACCATCAGGCGAGGTAAAGTCAAATTGACGTGTCCTATTTATAAAAAAAAAAAAAAAAAAAAAAAAAAATCTAGTTGTATCCATACTAATGTTACAAATGCGAAAGTAACTCTGTCTGTCAGTCTGTATGTTACGCCTTCACGCCTAAACCACTGAAACGATTTTGATTAAATTTGGTATAGGGGTAGATTAGACCTTGTTTAAGGACATAGGCTATGTTTGGTCGCGATAACCGACATCCACGCGGGTGAAGCCGCGGGCAAAAGCTAATAATAATATATTTTCAATAAGGCAAGAAGTAAAGCTTGTAGAAAATAAACTTGATAATAAAAACAAGCCGTCATTCTTTTAATTTCGATAGAACTTACGTTAGTTTCTAAAATATACAGTGAGCTAGCTACAATCTCAGGCGCACTTCGATAGCGTCGATAGTACAAATATTCGAATTTCGAAAGAATAACAATGTACTTAGGTAACATTTTTTTTAAAGAAATATATTTTTCAAGATAGCTATCTTGTTACCTAGCTAGTTGGAACCTGTATTGTTTGTGTTTCAATAATTAAAATGGATTTCATGTAGATCAAAAAAATTCTGGATGGAATACCGAATATAAAACACCCTAAAAAAAGTAAAACGACGCTAGCGTCGTTTTACTTGCACTTCCCGCTGTCGCTTATCAACACATTTTCGCCTTACCCATCGCGGTTCTGTCACAAATACGGTTGGTGCTATCTCTGCCACTCGGTAGATCTCTTATTTACAGATGCGTTATGTGCTGACACATTGTACTTATATTATATAGGTTAAGAAGATATTCCCACGATTCTTATAGAGGTATTTTATTAAAGCCTTCCCTGCGACAGAATAAAAAATGTATCTAGTTTATGCTTACCATGCATTTATAGAATGGCTTTGTAAAAGCTTTAGTTAGAAAATAAAAGACGTGGTGCACTAAATACTTCTCGGATACAATTTTTTCACTTAACCCCGCCTAGATCGATTAATGTTTTTCCTATTTTAATCGATTTGAATATTTAGCATGCAAACGGCTTTAAAATTGCCTTCAAAAAGATAAACATGCTAGGCGAAATAATATCGAAAATATAAACACTAAATGTCTCGTAAACACTCCAAAGAGGTGTAAATAACTCTGTTACCACTCAACGCCACAATATCACATATCACAACAATGCTCCCAACTAAAGCCCACCACAGTTCAGGTTACTCTGTGGGTGGCCGCAATTGTGTGGACGTAGAAATAAATTCAATTGTTATGGTACCAACTGTGACAGTTATTGGGAATTTTACCAACTTCGTGTATTGTGTGACACATGTTAAAAGGAATTTAATAACCAAATTAGGTACAATAATACGAATTATACACACAATTTAGATCATCTTTATGTGATAATGAGAAAAAAAGATATCTTCAATGAAAGTACGTGTACTATTCCACATTATTTATTGTTATCCTGACCGGTTTCGCCTTACGGCATTATCAAAGGTTGATACATGTTTTTTGGATATCAGAGGTCAACTGATAACAAGTATTTTCATTGAAGATGTGTAGCAAGTTCCACCCAGTGCCATCAATCAACAGTATAAGCAAAAAAATATACTTTATTGTTAGTTTCGATCCAAAAACTTGTTGCTAGCGTAAGGTGTAGCACAGCAATAGTTTACAGTTGAAATTATAGAAAGGAATAATATCTTGTATTTTTTATAATTATGTTCATGGACCCCCTAAGAAGTTTCACCCCGCACAAAGAAATCTTTAATTATCCCGCAAAAAATTGCTTGCACAAACGAACTAGCTAATAACTAAGTGATGAAGTGCCACCTTCTCGCAATTTTAATATCTATAAAAAATAACAATAGACTTGGTTTGAGAGTCCTTACCTGCTTTTCTAGATTTCAATCTCCTCTTCCCTCCTGGTGGCTGGGCTGGTGGCTAATGCTAAAATCATTTTTTTTAATATATAGGACACGTCGATATGAATGCACCTCGCCTACGAATCAGCAAAGGTTTCCTCATGATTCCTAATAATGCGAACCGCATGTCACTGTAACCTCTCGAGAACTTCTAAAAGTACTGTACGGATTCATCTCAGAAATAAAAGCAGTATTTCACGTAAGAACGAATTTTTGTCTTGTGCAGAAGACACTGCTCTCTTCCGTGAAAATAATTATATTATTCTGTAGGTACCTGAGCAGACGGTGTTAACAGATTATCGTACGAGCTCTAAAAATCCTACTCGTCGTTGATTATGTTTTAAAGTGTATAATGAAAAATTATAATTATTAGTCAAAAGGGACAGCTTTACCATAAAATTGTTAAAGTGTCTTGCCGCGAGCGAAGTCGCATACTACGACTATTTCTCAATTTAAATTATACAACAAAGTGTCATAAATCTCTCGCTTAGGATCAATTTTAAACTTTAACACAATAAATAGGTGTGATATTTATCTGTTGGAGCGCAATTTTTCAAACATTAAAGCTGGGTATCGATCTAGTTGCGCCCACCCGTTCATCAGCACATTACTCTTGGCTCTATCGTATCGCTGACAGAAGGTTTTGGCGTCCAATATCTTAAGGTGTGTCTTACGTCATGTGCTGAAGCGGACAGCGGACAGGTAAGTATTCTATTGTACTTGCGATGTCCCTTTTATGTCGAGAGGACATCCTTATGAAATTCATTTTACTGGAGCAGAGATTAAAATCGCATGGTATTTTATTCACGCCGGTTTTTATTGTCAGGGCACCAGGAATATTTTGGAACTATTACTGGTTATGGTGACCTTAGTGCCGCAGTGTTTTGGTTTTGCACACAGCCACGATAACCACTTACCATAAGGTTGTCAGGTGGTTGTGTCACAACTAAGTGCTATAATCTCCTGTTGAGAACTGCTCAAAACAAACTAACCATACCGTCTGAAGCTTACGCGACTATCACTATTGAATAAAACCACATTTTAATGGTTTCTCTCGCAAATAATTTGGTGTTATTTACTTTAAGCCGACGTTTTGGCTACATTTTAGCAGCCATAGTTGCGAGCGTGATAAAAAATAAATCGCGGAAGAATCAAATAAAAAGTGACTTTATTTCAATAAACCAACTAATGTTACAGATGATGAAGATTTTTTTCGGACAGGCAGCATACTCATATCCTGCCAAGGCGCACTAATATAGTTAGCTTAAATATGCCTCAATTCGCTCCCTCTCCCAACATACGTCTGCTTGTCAGACTAATGCCTGTCACTAGCGAAGAAGTATCGCTTTATATAAATTCTCCCGTTTAATTAATGTCTGTTATATCTGGCCGGCATCGAGTGGTTATCATTAACCTTCGCCACTTGGTAGGTGACCCAATATAGCACATAAATTTTGTTCGGGAGATCAAGTAGCGTTCAATCTTATGTTGCTGTGAACGAAATTGGTCAGCTTGAGGTACAGGTAAAATTCAATTTGATTATGGTTCCTTCCTTTTCGAATTTGGTGCAGTTCATTTACAGTAATTAGCTGTAAAATAGTACTATAAGTTTTGTTTAATTGTTTATGAGTATAAGGGAAGACGATTTTTATACGACGAAGGTAGCAAATAGCTCTATCATCGGATCAGTTCAACAACGGTGTAAAAGTGAAGTATTATTGACTGAATGATTTCATAAGTGTTTTATACGAAAATTAGAGCATTGTTAAATTCAAATTTCTCTGTGTTAAGACACAACGGTATTTCCGTGCAATTGAGCAGTCCGACTGGGGAAGTACCTCCGCCCTATAGAATACCGCGGCCATAATAACATCGTATTGTGTTCCAGGCGGTGAGTAAGGTAGCCAGAGCTCCCGGTAGATTTTTTGTGCTGTGAGTAGGAACACTCAATGTTTATAGAGTCGGCAACACAAGTGTGACCCCCCTGGTGTTGCACACGTCCATAGGCCCACGGTAACCACTTTCCATCGGGTGGGCCGAGTGCTTGTCTGCCGCCTCAGTTGTATAAAAAAAAAGTTGCGGTATGGAGCTCCACCAGGACTTGCGGGATCAATCTAAAATCATCTGAAACACAATATACCTCCTGGTTAATTGAATAAGCTCTAGTGAAAGCTTTCCTCTCGGGTTGGGAGGTCATACGGCTGGCTCTTAAATAAAAGCGGTATACTGAAACCAATTAACAAGGAGTAAGCCAACCCCAGGCTTCAGCGTGAAAGCCTCGGATACAATCCGGAACAACATGAAGATAATGATAAGTAACAGCTTAAATCTAATAATAAATTAACTTTGTATAAACTCAAGACTATAAATAAATCGTATTTGAAACTTAATCACAGATAATTGAATCAATATTTCCCAACAGGATGGAGCGTAGTAATTCTGAGCAGCCACTCTGTTGCTATGCTCGAGCGCCCAATTACATGCTTGTTAAGCATTAGAACAGATACGTATAATGTAGGGATGTGCTGACGATCTGACGCGTCATTGCTCATTAGATTGCACAAAGCAGAAAAATAAATATACAGTGTGTACCTTATGTATTGTACTACTGGTGGTAGAAATTTGATGGCACAAATTTGTCACAAATTTCAGGCGGGTGGGTACCATCCTGCGCGATTGCGAGAAACCCTCCATAGTAATCCAATCTCGGTTCGATTGCGTTCAGGGCTCAGCAAATGCATAGCCGGGCAGGGGCGATTGTGGTCGCAGCACTAGTGGGACCAGTGGGTGTCACGCGGTGCTGCGACGACAATCTTTTTTTTTATGAGGCCGTCAAGCTGCGTGCCACTATTGTTAAAATGGTACGTGAATGTAATTGTGACACTCTTTCCTGAGACTTTGCCTTCAGCTTACTATCAGGCGAAGTGAAGTCAAATTGACGTGTCCTATACATAAAAATGTATGTGTTTATGTTTTGTATTTGCATGTATTATTGTTAAAAGAAAACTGACTTCAGTTATAATAAATAATGGTGAACACCAAATATAGAATTAAGGATAAGCCGTTTAAATCAAATTAAAATGGAAACTACTGGCGTTAAATTTTTCCATATCATGGACTAATCACAGCAAACAAAACAGTAACTAACATCATCGATTGGACAAAAGTAGTACCATGTTTTGTGTTAGACTATATTATCTATATCAGAGTTCTTATGGAATAACAAATATACATCTATTCAAATTTTCTAATTTAAAGTAGTCGACAGCTAACACACAATCATTTCTCTGGCGTGCCTTCGACTTCTGGGTCGCGGGTTTCATCCCTGCTCAGTGTTATTTATTTTAAAATTTTGCATAATATTACATATCAGATACGATTACATAGTCAGAATCATCGTATGATAGATCGGTGAACTACAAAGGCCATCAGAGTCGCCTATACAGAAATCCTTCGTGTACTTCGACTTCAAGTAGTTCTACAAGCTCAAAAAGCCCTTCAACTTAACTAGTCGTTGCGAATGAAACATTATACGAAGGAGTTGCTGGTCTAATCTAATCTACGTCTATCAAATTACTGATTGCTGGTGCGGTAGATTCGGGAGAAGATTCATATCTAGCTGTGCCTCACGGTTTTACTCACCCTACTTGGTTCTCTTTCACTACAGGAGCATTGATGTAAAAAGAATTACTCAAATGGAATGATAAATGTTAAATTCAGAGAATAGTGTATTCAAGAAAACAAACAAATAAATCATTTATTTATTAACAAGCTGTTGCTCGCGGCTTCTTTCAAATGGAAATTTGATCACATTCCCGGTTGTGGAACCTTTCACCGATTATTTGTTATTCCAGGCTGTTTCCAGGCTATTCTATTCTGTATCAAATTTGAGCTAGATCCATCCATCCATTATAGCGTAATTAAATAATATAAACTTCCAAATATCTTGACACACTTTCACATTTATAATATTACTAGAATCCCTCCGCAGATTTATCCCTTATCTGCGGTTCTACTCAACCGGACCTTTTAACAAAAAAAAAACTCATTAAAATTCGTTCAGTAGTTATTGCTTCGATCGTGAACAAACCTTTGCAATTATATAATAGTAGAGCTATTGGGTTAGCCCGCGTGGAAATTTTGTTCTATTTCCGAGACCTATGGGAACCTATTTCCGTAATATAAATAGATGTAAGCTATCCTTTCAATTCAAGTCGCCTTGTACCCTTTCAAGTCATTTAATAATAAATTGATAGTAGTTTACATACATTAATACACAATACAATAATAGTAATTGTATACATTAAGATATCCTAATAAATAAATTTCTTGTGTCACAATGTGCGTTCTCACACTCCTCCGAAACTACTGGACCTATTTTAGTAGGTCTGAGAATCGGCTACTATCTATTTTTCATACCCCGATCCGAGAAAACCAACTTTCACTCGAGCTAAGCCGCGGGCAACAGCTAGTCTATATATACAAAATGAATCCCTATTTTCCTTGGTCCAAACCACTGAATCGATTTTGATGAAATTTGGTATAGAAATAGATTAGACCTTGAGAAAGGACATAGGCTACGTTTGGTCGCGATACCCGACATCAACGCGGGCGGAGCCGCGGGCAAAAGCTAGTAATAAATATAATCTCTCTCCGTTTACTAGCGGGCAGTCTGTTTACTTTAAGAAATCTACTATCTAAAATACTATATCCGCCTTGAAGGTGATCGGCCGTGATGTTTAAAAATACGTAGATTAAAAAATTGAAGTCAGGAAAAAGGTTCGTTTATAGTTTATTGTTTTTGTCATTCATGCCTTAATGGAATAGAATCTAAATTTAGAGCATAAATTTAATTCGAGAATCGCTATCCCTACAAATGCTCACGTTAATAATTAATTTAATATCAATTTTATAAATTGCCTCCTTTTCAGACAGAGGAACTAAGGGTTGATTTCTAATTAAAGAGCTGAAGGCTTTACAGGGAAACGTATAATTTACGAGAAAAGCGCAAAGTTATAACTCTTAAAATTTATTTAAAAACTATCCTTTTCAACGTTCAGTTTGAGATTCATAAACAGTTTTATAATAAAAATCAGGATTTCTGTGAAGTATATACTAATACTAGATAACATTAAAGCCTTGTTTAGTCAATCAAGCTTCTTAGTAATTATAATATTGATTATCCTTACAGATAATTATATTAAAGTAATTCTTAACTACATTTATTTTTATTTTACCAAAGAACTTTTACGGTTTTGTAATTAAGTTATTTCATCATAGCCTGCAGAAAACATGAGTTCACTAAGTGATTATAATTAGTAATTTGACTTTGATTTTTAATCTTTACAATTTTAATTATATATCTATGACATTGGCATGAAATTATTCAATTAATTTTTTTATCGTGATTGCTGTTTTGGCAGTAATATAATTATCAGGCTGTTGGGAAATTTTTGGATTTATTATGAATTAAGTCATAAGACTTAGCGTAAGGAGCGATAAAATAGATTTTTAGGTATATTAGCAGGTTACGAAATGGCTCCGCAACATTCCGAAGTTTTGAGGTGTGCCTACAAGGTCCGAGTAATACCTACATAGGGCCAGCTTGCGATCTTACCACTCTTCTCATCATATTGACGCGGATGTCGTCATACAGGGGGCAGACCCACAACACGTGGTAGGTATAGTTAATAAGTCTTCATCTTTCAAACCACAGAATCATACACTTTCGCTACCAAGGCCCAGGTCATACAATCTCATTCAAATACACCCATGTCCGGTGAGGAATTGAGACAGCTCATAGTCCGGCTCGACCCAATGCCTTGCAAGCCGCTGTTCCACCAGAGGGAAGAAAAAAGCGTTGTTCTACCCTTCTCCTCTGAGTCCCAACGTCTCTGCCAGATTCGTAATACGTGTGCGCTAATGACCGCCCTCCACAGTTTAAGCTCCTCCTGCAGCCGCCTGCTCGATCCCCATGCTCAGCTAAGAGACTTAGTCTGGCTTCCTCCAGCGCACCAGCACTGTATAGTATATGTGTATAGTGAGTACAGTCACATTTTATAGTACTTACACTCAGAACATTCGTCCTCTGGTCCCAACTGCTTCTCGATTGACGCTTCCCGCTTCCACTTAGGCCCCATACTTTATCAGCACAATCACGTCGTAAGTCCATCTCAATGACAATGTACGTCACTTATGTCGTGGGCGTCGTGATTGATGATGTGCAGTACAACAGACACAGCAAGCCTCTAGTGAGGTAACAATTATTTTTTTACATTACCTACCTAACAATACATTCTTTACTTAGGAGTTTGTTCTTTGAGTAGCAAAATTTATGAGTAATTTGGTAGTTAAATTGAAATATTTTGTTACCATTTAAGTGAAGATTTCAGGTAATGAAAATATAGTCAAATAATTTATCGATTTAAACATATACCTGTTATCTAACCAAATAAATAACAGTAGAGTGTCTGTGCGTAACGTCAAAATAATCTATAACAAGAAAAGGATTTAATTATTTTTGTTTGTCTGTCCATACGTCTGTCTGGCTGTCTGTTTGTCAATTTGTAACGAGTGTTCTCGTAAGTGGCTGATGTTACTTAGCCTACTTTTATTTTAAGTAGGAAGTCGAGGATACTGCTAGTCTATACATATATACATATAAATAAAATTGAAGTGTCTGTTTGTAATATTGAAATAACAGTTTTTTACTACATGCTTATATGCATGTAGTAAAAAACTGTTATTTCAATATTACAAACAGACATACATATAATACGGTACGTACACCAAAATATCTTTTTTTTACAATTTTTGTCTGTCTGTCTAATCTTCCGGCTAATCTCTGAAATGGCTGGGCTGATATTGACGGGACTTTTATCCGCAGTTAGCTAATGTAATAAGGAGTAACTTAGGCTACTTTTATTTTATAAAAATAGCGTTGACTCAACACTAAGCGATAACCAACATCCACGCGGGCGAAGCCGCGGGCAACAGCTAGTATAAAATATAGTGAAAAAGAAAAAGAAAGAAAGAAAAAGCATTTACTTAAGAAACGCACAATGTACAAAGTTTCAACACAAAGAATTATAGGTACCTAATATTATTGATACATACAGATATTAGTTACATAGGTTATTACCATAATATTAGAGACTATATACATAAATGTACATCGTGCGAATTCATTAATAACCCTAACATTATGTCCAAACGCTTGTATTATTTGTACATTTTGCACTGAGTGAAAATCAAATCTTTACACTCGAGTCGAGTTCAACGCTCTACCACCTCGCTACACATTTCTTTTATAATTATGTGTGGAAGGAGATATTTTCAAAACGAATACCAGAGACGTTTTCAACCATCATTGGTTGAGAGATTTTTTTTAACAGTATCTTATGAAATGTAAATGTGTAGGTGATACCGAGTGGGTTGCTAGTATCCAATCAAAAACATTAATTGAAATTTAGGTGAAGTCAATATAATTTAATTACTTTAACATATCATGTCATTGATGATGTAATAAATGATGTCAACCAGGAACTCTTCACCGATACCCAGTAGTATAACCTTATTTTTTACCAAGAGTAAAAGCGGAATCTTATTACTAAAAATCTACTGTCGTTCCAGAAACATAAACATAGAGACATAAACTACACCTAGCCCACTTACGTGTTTATTGTAAATTCAGTTTATCAAAATACCTAAACCAACGAAATATGAGTTTTAGGCTTGAATCCTCCCTTAGTGGATTATCTGAAAATTTCTTATTTTTACGTGTCAGTTTAAGTTCTGCGTTGATGAATCAGTCATTAAAACAAGTAATCCATTTAACAAAACTTTTGAACAAAAGTAAATCAACCACTTCGAATTACAAACAAAACAAACTCAAATCGAAAATTCCACTAAACTTTTACCACAAGCTAAGTACGGAACACGAAACACATGTAGTTGGTATAGTATATATGACACTGGAACATTTCCTTACACCGCGCCAGGTGTGGCGAAAAGCCTCAATAAGAACTGTGTGAGCCCCGAACCGGGGCTCTAAGCCACGTTATAGACTGACAAAGTCCGATCCACGATACGACGGCAACAATGTTTGTTTGTACATTGTTCGAGAAATGTAGTTTACTTAGTGAATAGAAAGAGTTATTTTTCGAAAAATGTTCGGAAATAACATTACGTAAACATAATCGTCTTTTATTTCTCAGTTGTGTTCAAGTTTGCAGGGTTTGTTTATTGTTTTTGATTGGTATGTCGACTTTCCGAGAGCGACTACCGTATGTCCTCCTACATCTGGAAGCAAAATCTGCACTAGCAACATTAGTAAACAAAACATAAATCTAGATATTTTTATTTAATTTAATTACACATATTTGGCGCTCGAATGAAAAAGATATTGTACTTCTACCTATCTCTTTGAGGATTGGGACCTATGCAGCTGTATGTTCTGTGTATGAAAAAGTAAAAAATTAGGAGACATTAGTTATAGTATTACATAGATGGATGCCCTGAAAAAACAACTAGTATAGACTAGATGCGTAAGACACGAGTGTAATGGCGCACATAGGGAGAGGCATATATGCAGCAACTAGAACTACTGATTATCGGTTACAAAATTTAATTAACCGTTCTGTTAGTTTACCTATTAAAGATAATGGATCGACGTTCATTCGATCAGTGTAGATTGGAGCAAAAACTGTTTCAATGTACCTGATGAGATAATGTTTGAAATTGAGAAGCCGGTATGTAATAGACAGCAAAAAGATAATTCAACTTATCGACTTTGGTAATTATTGGAAATTCAGCTTGTCATATAATTACATATGAAGTGTCTTTGGACATTTTAATAAGGTTTATTTTAGTTATCTCAATGGCCCTGAGTCAGCTGGGGTGCGAGGGATATGCCAAAGGCAATTTCACCTCCAGCAACAAATGACTCAAAGCGGCGTGCAGTTTTAAACTACTCCCGTTGGCTCCAGAGGAAGGTATAATATCTGATGGAGTGTACAGAGTCCAACCAAGACCATTAAGGCAAAGCCAGCCTCACCTGCAAGCTGGGGTACCGACTGATTCACAGACGAGGGTCTGACGCAGGCTTTCCTCTCGAGGATAAGAGATCAGAGTCATACCCGTTAAAGTTATTTCTAATCATAATAATATGCGATTACGAAACAATATGAAAAAAACTCGTAGCTGCTAATTTTTATGACGATATTAAACAGTTTCTCCACACATTTATGACGATTATGTTCGATTATAATAGCTGTTTGTTATTCTAAATTGTGGCTTATTATCTATTGGCGCTAACGACCTGTTATTACGAGCCAAGCTATGTGAACTCCCACCTACTTCTAAACTAATACCGTAAATTTAGTTTATTTCTTGTGTTTGGACTATTGTACTGCATTCGATTAAAATTATTTAATTCAAATGCTTTGTATGCTTAATTCGTTATATATGTGTGTTAATTTATCAATATCAAAAGCCCTTGGTCTTATATTTTTAGTATTAATTTAATGAATATGGTCATAATTAATGTAAACGAACATCGCAGTGTAAAAGAAACTATAGTGGCTAAGATAGATAAAGGGATGTTCATGAGTTCAGGCACATTGAGAGGATATACAAAAGATGATTTGGAAAAGGGTATACCAGTAACAGGCGTCGAGACGTATGTTGATCCAATCAAAGACGTTGTAAAGAAAGGCCAAGTCGAGTAAGAAGAGAAGAAGAGAAGCAGGAGAAGCTGTATTATAAATATAACATAAGAAAGATGTTGTCTCTACTCACCCCAATGAGATAAATGCGTGACCGTAAGTAAAACCATTACATACGTCAACAAATTCAAAAGATATCCAATGCTTTACAACAGCCATATAATTTTTTATCATTAATTTCAATAGTAGATTATGGTACAAGTGTGTAAAGTTGGTGATTACCGTTGAAGCGATATTGAGACCCGAGCCGTCTAAAGTTAGTCAGTTAGTCTATAGAGATATACACGTGTATCATACGACGTTTTTCATTTTACTTGTGTATAATATAACACTAAAATAGATATTTACCCTTGCAGTTGCATATAGTTAACATTCCATAACGTTAAGGACTTCACATCAATCACATCATATATCGGACGTTGTCTAGTATACGTGTATATATCGGGCGGTGTACTAGGTATATAAATCGTTTTCTTCATAACTTGTACATACTTGTAGACATTTTAATTAATACATAACTATAATTTTACCAGTAAAAACGAATTTCGATACTATTTTGTACTGGTGGACATAACATAACATAAACTCACGCCTATATCCCCGAAGGGGTAGGCAGAGGTGTTAGCACCCACATTTCGCCAGTTTATGTTCAGGTCCCAATGTAATAGGTGGCGAGCCTATAGCCATTAATCAGGTACTTATAAACCTGCGATAAATACACACATAACTTCGAAAAGCATCGAAGTCATTGGTGTGTGTCATGGTAAAACCTGGGATCGAACCCGAGACCTCGACTCAGCAGTCCATTACCCATACCACTAGGCTAGCGCGGCTTAATTGTGGCGCGGCTTAACTGGCGGGAATAATGAAAGAAAAACACTGGCCATAGACTAAAATAATGAGGTTTCTTTTTTTTTCTATGTGAAGTTACTTAAAGTTTTAAACAGAGAGAAAAAAGTTATATTTGAGTAAAAGCTTTGTTTAATATACACGTATAAGATCAAATTTTCTATTTAAATACGAAATTGCATGAAATTAACAAGCAATAGGTAGGCATATTAATTTACTTGTTCTATTTCTGATCTAATTTTTTTTTAAAGTCATTATCCCACTCGTTATTTAATAACACTCAAAAAACCACAGTTTGATAAAAGGTATCATTATGTTCCTAATTTCGGTGAGATTAGAGCCCGATTATGAGCAAGTAAAATGAAAAAATACTATTGCGAGTACCACTTTGAATTGTTAACAACCTTAATAAAAAAAGGGTATTTTATCCAATGCAACGGATAAAATAGAAAAAATACGACCAGTAATGAACGTTGACATCATCTATGAAGAAGGTAGTTTGTTAATCATGATCATTATTATAATAAGGATTGAGTCATTAACGGCCGGAAATGCCGGAATGATTCACTGAGCAGAAGTAGAATTTCTACTTTGTATATACCAACGATAAGTTGTGTCTAATATCTATCTCCAAATAACAAGTTGTGTAATCACAATGCCGTTATTTGGGGAAATTGATATGCGAGTATGATTCCATTATTTTGAACTTCAAAATGTGATGAGCCTTTTCAGTTTGGAGAAATTTTGTGTTTGTTGAACAGAACGAGGGAACTTATTGAGAAGTCATTGTACATTTGCTAGATGGTAGTTTTAGTTTACGGTACTAGGTGCTGGTAATAATGGAAAAAACTTCTTTGTTTTCTGAAAATGTTTTGGAGCCGCGGTCAAGACAAGTAACTACACAAAAAACTAAAATAACCATGATCAGCCTAAATACCAGAATTAAACTTACTGACTCAGAGCCGGAAAAAAACGTTCGTATGAATTGGCAAAAAAACAAACGAAATGACCTGTCACGGATATCACAGTCCATTGAACTTATGACATCGTGATTCATCGTTTTCTTAACAGCCTAACTACTAAGGTCAAATTTCACTATGTCAATTAAAAAGATTTAGTTTCAACTGAACTGGATTTTGAAGTTTCCTCATAACCTAGTGAATTTCATCAAGGATTGAAACTGCGATTGTATAAAATTTGATAGATTAGCTTAATCTATCAAATTTTATACAATGGATATCAATATACAAAGTAAAACGTCAGAATTCAATTCAGTTAAACAAATCTTCAGTAGCCAATATGTAATCCAGGTTGAATAAAATTATTTGGAGTAGTTCTTTGAGCTATCATGGTCACTCATATAATTATTGGAGGTATCAGAATATTTACCATGTTGCAGTGTTCCGTGTTGCCTATATTTCGGCGCTGTTGCAAGCACCATGATCGCGGAGCAACTTTGAACAATTCAAACTAGTAACTATCACGAAACCTCTCATATTAATTATTCAGAGTAGCTTTATCAAAATAAAACTAAACGTGGCGAAACCATACCGCGATCTATTTCTATTGTAACGCCATCTATCAAGGCTTGCGACAAGTAACCGTATGTAACTGCCGTGATCCTTAACAATTTGGACACGCACAAAGTAAATAGGTACCTACTGCGGTCAGGAATTGTGTGTCAAGGTGAAGGTGACCTTTATGTACTTGACCACAACGACATTAGCCGATTGATCTATCGATTTGTGCTGTATCGCGTCGCCATAAGTAATATCGTAAGTATTTCATCTATTAGCTACGGCATGAGTTTTAACAATTGCTACATACTTACTACTAAGGGTAGCAAATATGTTCTTTTTGTACTGATTAGGTTTCAAATAGTTCATTTATTAAGCACCAGAACAGATTTTTTTTTAGTAAAATACAGTTAATATTATTTGTAATTAACTGATGCCCGCGGCCTGTTTGCGTGGAATTCTGATCCATTACCTGCTAGATACGTTTTTAGGAATAAAAAGAAGTGTAAAATTAGAGTTTGCATAACCAAACCTTAATTGATTCATGCACGCTGATCCGTTCTGCCGTTAGAATTAGATTGAGTAACAAACATTCAACAAAAAAACTTTCACATTATATTAGTAGGATTAAAGTTATTACTTAACACTTAACCAATTAATCTAGCTTTATAATAGCTGTCTGCTTAATCTTTTGAAGATTTACAAGCGCGGGCATTCATGATATTATTTCGAACAGTAACCATCAACTTATAAATATTTTATTCGGCATTGTTGAACGTGGATTTAGATCCGGTTTTTTCAAATTCATCCTACATATAGAAGAAGAACCTTGGATCGTTTAGTTGTATAGCAAAAACTTTTGACATGTCTCACAAAGCGAGTTGTCAATTATTGGCAATATTACCTGGAGCATTGCTGTTTATACTAATAAGAATGACGAAGAATATTTGTTGTATTGATCGTGGTTCTTAGATAAAGCGACATTGTATTGATTATTATGGTTTATATACCTACCTACGTGTAACGAACAAAAATTTTTGTAAAAGGGAATATGTAACCTGGTAAAGACTGGCATAGGCATACGTATGTTGAGAACATTTTTTAAAGAAAGAGGTGGTCAAAAGCTCAACTGCCCACCAGTGGTGAGTGATATGAAAACAATGATGTATAAGTCGAACCAAAAGAGAGAAACTGTGTAAAGAAATGATGATTGTAGTCACAATTATGGTAAGTCTCATAAACACAATTGCGTAATATCATTGAATTTGAAACATAGCATATTCGTGACGCTTTAAATGTCATTCATGAATAAGAAACTAGTTATTGCTCGCGTGGAATTTTGATCCCTTTTCCATGGGAAAAGGAACCTTTCCTTATCCAGACTGTAGTCTTCCTGTGCCAAAATTCAACCATCCGTCATCTCATTAGAGTATAATTGAATAATAAACTTCGAATTATCTTCACAAAATTTCATTTCTACAATACCTATTAGTCGGATAACACGTTGTTAAACATACATAATTTAAAGTCGCTTATAACTTTGAACGCAATCAAATTCCCGTTGACAGAAATAAACCATCAAAAAACTTTTCAGATCAACGCGGACCGGGCAATATAAACTTTTCTCAACTAATTTTCTTTATCACTGGTTACTTTGTCTTTTATTGCGAATGCTAAATTCCATTACAATCAGTAGACACTCGAAATTTCAACAAAATGCCATTATCAAGTTTTCAAAACGATAAAATTAAAATGTCTGAAAAGTTCTGTACTCTCCAGGTTACAGTATCTTGGATTGAATTTGAAGAAATATAAAATCTCATTTCCACTTTTCTCTGATGTAAATAATATCTATGAATATAAAATGGTTTTCTAAATGGCTTCTAAACATTCAGTTTTCATAGTTATGTTTTACGTAAAAGCTAAACAGAAAATGGTTGTTCCTAAGCTGAGAATAAATATAATTTAACTTGATATTTTAGTAACAATATATAATAAAGATATTATAAGCAACTTTCGCGTATATTACTCATTAAAATTGGAAACGGATTCTGTGGCGATTTATCTGTTGTTATTCTATTATTTACACTGATCTCGCTGTTTCATTCTTTTTTTTTATTTGTTTATTTTACATAGTTTAAATAATAAAAAATGTTCTTAACTGTAAGTTAAGAATTTCATATAAATTTACACCGTAAAATTATTTTTACTCTTTTCACAATAACCAAGCTTATTATCAGGCGTGATTTACATATAAAATATGTTTATTCTTCTCACAATAATATAGTGTACGAGTATTTGCGCATAAAAAATATTCATAAAGTATTGTAGTAAAATAAAACCTAGTGTTTACATTTCTTATTTCTCAAGAAAATCCAAGCTCAAATTGAAGTGCTAAGATTTCAATCAGCAATGTGCTCAGATCGCCAATAATCCCTGTGCCATGAATGGCTGGTACCGTCTAGTATCCATTTAGATTTGTTAAACGAATTACCACTACAAGAGATTTGTGCTAAACTGGGTCAGTACTTGGCTATTGCATCTAAAGTAATGGTGAATTTATATCTACGGTAAGCTATTCGGACTCCAAATAGATAAGGATTGGTACTGACTAAGAATGTATTCAGAAGGGAGATTTGTATTCATGAGATCACGTTTTCAGCTAGAATGTTACACTAAATCGAAAATCCGTATCCCTGTTGAGGTTTGAAGCATGCAGTTTTTGTTAATTGTTACAATACTTAGGATTTCTTAGAAGATAGAGGCGATACAGATAAACACAGTACTCTACTATTTACATTTCAAAGCATTTTTGTTATAGGTTAAAGTTACTTAGGTTCCATCAATAAAAAGATACAATTCAATTCTCAACTCTTGAAAGTTTATGATAAGTTGTTTTTATCCTACTATCCTACTACCTATCCTTCTAATATTATAAATGCGAAAGTTTGTGAAGATGTTTGTATATTTGGATGTTTGTTATTCAATCACGTTCTAAAGATTGGATGGATCTGGCTAAAATTTGGTACAGGAATAGATTATTGCCAAGATTACTGTCTTTTTATCTCGGGGATGCGTTGCAGGATAAGGATTAAAATTTCACGATGCCAGACCTACAGTCATCATCTAGTATGTATATGAATAGCGCATAAAATCATGTGGCAACGCCATCTGGTGAAGACAAACTATACTATTTCAAAAGCACTGATCCTGGATCGTGCTATGAAAGTTCTCGAACATATCTGCCAACATTCTAAATCAAACCATAGCCCGCATATTGAAGATTTTTAACACCAACAAAAACCACAGATATACAAAAAACAAAAGAAAAATTACCGAGTGATAACAAATAGCTAGTACATAATATATTTGTTGTCACCCAATAATAATAAATCTAAAGAATACAGAATGACGGACGAAACTCCAATAAAATATGTGGCTAGGCATATTATTATCTCATGGAGCCGTTAACATATACATCAGAATAATATATTTTAATAATTGTAAATAAATCACGACACAATGCAACCAATGATACAGAAAAATAAGAATGTAGGCGACATTGTAAATAGGTAGGCAGACAGAGCTTCCCACACAAGATTATTTTGTATGTAAGTAAGTGTGTTTGACGAAAATAGTCTCCGTGTATTACAAATTATTTTCGGGATTCATTGTAATTGGTTGTTAAGGATATTGAATCCCAAAGTTAAGGGATATTATATCGTTGTTGACAATTATTATCCTTTCATATCACTACCCATAAGTGGAGCGTAATCTTTTCAATGTTCATGTTATGTGTGTGAGTTTCTTTACTCCATTATAACTTCCAAAAGGTCTGATCATTTGGATATTGTTAGGATTCTCACATAGTTCCCAATGAAATAGAATATACTCCATTTGGTAGCAATAGGCACTTAAGTAAAGGAAAACAATCTTGTTTTTCTTTATACAACTAAGGTGGCAGACAAGCACACCGCGCTCCTGATGGTAAGTGGTTACCGTGGCCTATGGACGTGTGCAACACCAGGGGAGTCACACTTGTGCTGTTGACCGTGTAAACACTAAGAGTTTCTGAGCCGACAGTGAAGAAGACAAAGCAGGAATAGCCTTTGGTCTTCCCACTGACAGCACAAAACCACTCCAGTGAGCTCTGGCTACCCTACTCACCACCGGGAACACGACACGAGGTTATTATGGCCGCAGTATTCTGAAGGGTGCCTCGTAGCGACTTTTTTAATAACCCTTTTTGGCAGTCGGATAAAAACACGTATTAAACTGTGGGCTATTTTCCCACTTCTTATTTATATATTACCATATAAATATTTATTTACATTTATATTTAATTTTATAAAACATAAAAATAATATTCCTAACATAAATAAAATATCTCTAATATAAAAATAACATTTAAACTACAAAAATAATATTTACACAATAAAAATAATATGTTTATTAACAAATTAATATATTGTTAACTATTTATTTATTATAAAACATTACACACATCACATGTGCCAGTTAGTCGATATCGATATCGATAATGTCCGAAGTCGATATTTTCCCTCGCACTAGTGCATCCAAGTATATAAGCCTTATGTGCGCGGACGCAGCAGCGGTCGCGTAGAGGAGACTTGACCAGTCGAGATTCGATCACGACGCGGAGCGCTTGCCTCTTTGTATCGCATTGTTTACTTATTAACTCGCTTTCTACGCTTGTATAAGACTATTTTTCTTTCCTATGAATGAGATGTTTATGTGATTACCTTCTATACTTAGTGCCTTTTATCTTACTGTGCTATTCTTCGCTTTTGGACTGTGTGCATTGTGGATTATATACTTATTCACCAAAATACGCAGTGAGTTGTTTATTTACACCTAAACCTGACGACAACGCCATTGAATAGCTATATTGGTGACCCCCTAAACGAAACATGCAGGAGGAATCGCAAACAGCTGGTGGATCTACCACAAGAAAGAATGCTAGTGATGGGAAAGAGTCGAGTGAAAATGTCGATATTGTGAAAGTGAGCATTCGAGTACCACCCTTCTGGCCGGAAGAACCGGAGATATGGTTCGCGCAGGTAGAGGGGCAATTCGCTATTTCTGGAATCACTAACGACCTCACCAAGTTCAACTATGTCATCGGGCAACTAGACCACCAGTACTCAAGGGAAGTTAAGGACATCATTATCACGCCTCCAGCGTCTAACCGGTACGTAAAGCTGAAGACAGAGCTTGTGAAGCGACTTTCGGCCTCCAATGAAAAGAAGCTGAAGCAACTGCTGATGCACGAGGAGTTAGGAGACCGCAAGCCATCTCAGTTTCTCCGTCATCTCAAAAGTCTCGCCGGCATCGATGTACCTGACGACTTTCTCAAAACCATCTGGATAAGCCGCTTACCACTCGGCGTGCAGACGGTACTCGCCGGCCAACCAGCCGCTGCTCAATTGGACGACCTTGCTGACCTTGCTGACCGTGTCAACGAAATCGCTTCATCGACACCGTCAGTTGCGTCTACGAGTGCAGCAGTTCCGGGGTCAGTGCTGAGTGATCTTTCCAGAGAGGTAGCCGAACTACGGAAACAACTGCAACAACTTGCAACGCAAGGGAACGGTAGGTCTCGCGCTAGGACCAGGTCATCTGGAAACAGATCTTCGTCAAGGCAGCGGTCGCAGTCGAACTACAGGAAGTTTCCATTGTGCTGGTACCACCACAAGTACGGCGACAAGGCCAGCAAGTGCATCCGGCCATGCGACTTCAAGTCGGAAAACACCAAGGGCGGTCGGTAATGGCGACTGACGATTGCCCTTCATCATCCACTGGTCGCCTGTTCGTTACTGATCGAACTTCAAAGACGCAATTCCTGGTCGACACCGGTAGCGACCTCTGTGTCTTTCCTCGGTCAGCTCAGCGGGATCGTCGTGCAAGGACTGACTTCAAACTGTGTGCAGCAAACGGTACAAATATTTGTACATACGGCTACGTACATTTTAACTTAGATTTAGGCTTACGTAGAACTTATGCTTGGCGATTTATAGTCGCAGATGTAACAAAGCCAATTATAGGTGTTGATTTTTTGAATTTTTACAACCTTATTGTAGATTGTCGCAATAAGCGCTTAATTGATAACACTACGTCTGTAACTGCACACGCTACGCCAGCTAATTGTAAAAATTTGTTTTCCGTGAAAGTCTTGACTGGCGAGTCTCGTTACCACAAGATTCTCAACGAATTTCCCGAGCTCACCCGACCAGCTGGTACAGTACGCACACACACACATAATACACTCCACCATATACGCACGACCCCAGGGCCTCCAGTTTCATGCACACCCCGCCGTCTAGCTCCCGATAAACTGAAAATTGCTCAAAAGGAATTCGAATCCATGCTCACCAACGGGACTGCCCGGCCTTCTGAAAGTCCATGGGCTTCCCCCTTACACTTGGCGCCTAAAAAGGACAACGGGTGGCGTCCTTGCGGTGATTACCGTATGTTAAACGCCCGCACCGTGCCTGACAGGTATCCGATTAGGCACATCCAAGACTTTAGTCATAGCATTTCAGGCTGTTCTGTTTTCAGTACTCTGGACCTTTTAAAAGCATATAATCAGATACCTGTCAGTCCGGAGGACATCCAGAAGACCGCGATAACAACACCGTTCGGGTTATTTGAATTCCCCTTCATGACCTTCGGACTTCGAAATGCTGGGCAGACTTTTCAGCGGTTTGTCGACGAAGTCACTAGAGGGCTTGATTTCGTGTTTTGCTACCTAGACGACTTCCTGGTCTTCTCAAGAGACGAGGCACAACACGAGGAACACCTTCGTAAAGTATTCACCCGGCTGAAAGACTATGGCCTGTTAATTAACTCGTCGAAATGCGTTTTTGGGGCAAAACAGGTAACATTTTTAGGTTACTCCATTTCTGCAGACGGCACCAAACCACTAGACACCAAGGTAAAGGCTATCCAGGAGTTTCCCGTTCCGAAAAACGTGCGCCAGCTGAGAGCATTTTTGGGCATGCTCAACTTTTACCGGAGATTTCTCCCACAAGCTGCCCAAATACAGGCACCATTGCACGCTCTTCTAACAGGATCGGTTAAAGGAACACAACCTATCAACCTTTCAAACGAAGCATTGGCAGCTTTTCAGGCGTGCAAGGAAAGCTTATCTAACGCCACCTTATTAGCTCATCCAGACTGTTCAGCTAAACTAGCCCTTGTAACAGACGCTTCGGATAAGGCAATCGGGGCTGTACTCCAACAACTGAAAGACGGCGCATGGCAGCCAGTAGCCTTCTTCTCAAGGAAGCTCTGTCCTTCGCAGGTCAAATATTCTCCCTATGACCGGGAGTTGCTGGCTATTTACGAAGCCATTAAATATTTCAGGCATATGGTCGAAGCACGTCATTTCATCGTCTATACTGACCATAAACCGATCAGTTTTGCATTTCACGAGCGGAAGAAAAACTGTTCGCCTAGGCAGTATAGACATTTAGACTTCATTTCCCAATTCACGACAGACATTCGTCACATATCGGGTAAGGATAATATTGTGGCCGATACCCTGTCGCGAATTGAAGAGCTAGCCGCGCCTGTTGACCTACAAATTTTGGCTCAGGGTCAATCATCTGATCCTGAACTCAATAAATTATTGAGTGATGGCTCATCCCTTCGCTTAGAAAAACTTCATCTACCTGGAAGCCGATTTCCCGTGTATTGCGACGTCAGTACTCCGACTTCTAGGCCTTTTGTACCGAAGTTTTTCCGCAAACAAGTTTTTGATAGTTTGCATTCGTTGAGCCACCCTGGCGGTAACGCTTCCACTAAGCTAGTTGCCGAACGTTTCGTCTGGCCAGGCATCAGGAAGGATTGTAAGGAATGGGCTCGCGCGTGTCTATCTTGCCAAAAAGCTAAAGTCATTAGGCACGTGACCGCCCCACTAGGCACCTTTAATTTACCACGCGCTCGTTTTAAACAGGTACATATAGACCTGGTGGGCCCCCTTCCACCTTCCCATGGCTACCGATACTGCCTGACGGCCATAGACCGGTTCACCCGGTGGCCGGAAGCAGTACCGATAGAGAACATTACCGCCGAGACTGTGGCTAAGGCCTTATTATCGACATGGATAGCTCGATTTGGTTGCCCCACTGATATAACGACTGATCGGGGAGCCCAGTTCGAGTCAGCCTTATTTAACTGTCTGTCGAAAATGGCCGGTTTCGAACACAAGCGCACCACAGCATACCACCCGGCATGTAACGGCCTAGTGGAGCGTTTCCACAGGCAGCTTAAGGCTGCCATTGTGTGCCACGCGAACGACAGATGGACTGAGACGTTGCCATGGGTCCTCTTAGGCATAAGGACTTCTTTTAAGGCAGACTTACAGTCATCTGCCGCGGAGCTGGTATACGGAGAACCGTTGAGGCTTCCCGGTGAATTCTTTGAGCCCACCACAAGCGGTACTACGGATATAACCGAATTTTCTGCACGGCTCAGAAATTTTGCTGAGAAATTACGCCCATCACCAGCTTCGCGACATTGTAAACCTACGGTGTTCGTTTACAAAGAACTGGCAACCACTGATCACGTTTTTCTTAGAGAAGACGCATCACGTGGTTCCCTCCAACCGGCATACTCAGGCCCACATAAAGTTATATCTCGCGGAGATAAAGTATTTAAAATTTTATTAAATGGCAAAGAGGTCACAGTATCGATAGACCGAATTAAACCGGCCTTCATACTGACAGACCCAGAGGAAGAAGTTTCACCACCCATAAATAAGGAAATTATAACCCGTTCCGGTCGCCGTGTAAAGTTCACGGATTTCTATCGCCCTTGACGGTCTCTGGAGGGGGGTGGTGTGGGCTATTTTCCCACTTCTTATTTATATATTACCATATAAATATTTATTTACATTTATATTTAATTTTATAAAACATAAAAATAATATTCCTAACATAAATAAAATATCTCTAATATAAAAATAACATTTAAACTACAAAAATAATATTTACACAATAAAAATAATATGTTTATTAACAAATTAATATATTGTTAACTATTTATTTATTATAAAACATTACACACATCACATGTGCCAGTTAGTCGATATCGATATCGATAATGTCCGAAGTCGATATTTTCCCTCGCACTAGTGCATCCAAGTATATAAGCCTTATGTGCGCGGACGCAGCAGCGGTCGCGTAGAGGAGACTTGACCAGTCGAGATTCGATCACGACGCGGAGCGCTTGCCTCTTTGTATCGCATTGTTTACTTATTAACTCGCTTTCTACGCTTGTATAAGACTATTTTTCTTTCCTATGAATGAGATGTTTATGTGATTACCTTCTATACTTAGTGCCTTTTATCTTACTGTGCTATTCTTCGCTTTTGGACTGTGTGCATTGTGGATTATATACTTATTCACCAAAATACGCAGTGAGTTGTTTATTTACACCTAAACCTGACGACAACGCCATTGAATAGCTATAAAACAAATAAACTAGGCTAAATAAACTAGGCTAATGACTATACAGCCTCCGTGGCGTGGCGGTAGTGAACGCGGCCGCGACGCAGGAGGCGCGGGTTCGATGCCCGCTCAATGCAAATGTTTGTATGCATGAATATGGGTATTTGCATTGGTCTGGGTATTGCCATGTATAATATGTAGGTATGCATTTACAAAAAAAAAATGTATCTAAGTATGTTTATCCGCATTCTAGATTTCATAACACAAGCTAGTTAAGCTATGCTTACCATGGATCTAGATAGCTTGTTGTGAAATGTTGTGGAATACGTTTTTTTTTTTTGGAATATTATTATGACTAACTAGCGGTTAGAATTCGGATTTTGGTCTTTAAAATGATTTTCTTAACAAAATAGAATTAATAAACTCATTTTTTCAAAAACATTTATTAAAAAAGCTCATCAAGATTGTTTGCGTTCAGTTATGTACCTAATCTAATAGAGTTTTTTTTAGGGTTTCGTAGTCAATACGTCCGGATACATCCTATATCTCCTGGCGTATAATAAATTGCAGGAAGTTTTAAATTCACCCCTATAACTGATACGCTCGCGACATCGTCTAAGATGGTACAAACACAACAACATTACGACTATATTATAAATCGAGACTTAGTTATAACCGTAAAAAAGTGCGCCTGAAGTGGACCATAGCTCTATACTTTGACCAACCCCAAAAGAAGAGGCAAACGAAAATAAGAAAATAAATACAACGATTTACCCAGCCTTATTTAAAAGTATTTCAATAACTGTCACAACGAACATCTCCAATAAACAGTATAATAATTTAATTCTTAAATCACCAAAGCCAATCCCGTAGTACTACATACTTTTCAAAGATTCACAAAAAGTTTCGAAAATTAGATTAAAGAAAATTTTACAAGGGGCAACTCGACATCGGCGAACCCTTTGGCGGTCCGGGGGCACGTTGCAATTATTTTAAAATTCTGTTCAGACCCATTCTTTAATTCAATTTCATTTGGAACAAGAGAAGCAAAAAGTTAGCGCCATTTTACATAAATCCGTTATGCTTTTTAAATTTAAAAAGTTTGTGTGTACAAATATAATATTTTTGATGTGTAGTTTGCTTGGTTGCTGTATTTTTGATATTATTTTTTTTTTAAGCGTATTTAAATTTTCTTTTTACTTAATTTGCTTCGTTAAAATTCATTGGAAAGCATTTTATTTTTTATAGCATTGTGGCATGCGAATGATAGCTACATGAAACTTTCCTGTGATTTTTAAATTTTTTGTTTCACTAGCATGCATAAACTCCATCGTACATATATCGTGGTAGACAAGGTAGTACTGTTACTAACAATATTTGTTCAATAATTTTTGTTGGTAACTTGTGGTGTTTTATTATATATATTTGGTCATCTTAGATAGATAGATAGATAATACTTTATTGTACACCATTTGATTTACAGTAGTGACAGTAGGTAGCATGTATACATTGAATGTACAGTCAGCATCATTAAAATGTCGCTAAAAAAAGTACTCAAAATAATCCAAATACATAAATCCCAGTTTTATATTGGTTATTAAAGTACTCAAATAGTTGTAAGTATCTAGAGTGGCCCAACTATCTTAACGATCGGTCTTCCAGAATTATGTCAGTGAGTAGAGTATTCATAATCATATACACAATCACGCCGGTGGATGGTATCCAGTCAATCATAATTTAAAAAATCTAGACATTGTCATTTAATCGCATTTTGTATCCCTTTCTTACTTGTAAAGCTATCCCTTTCACACAATGGCGGAATGATAAGGGATGGGTATATGAGTAAGAAAAAGATACAAAATATGTCAATAGACAATGTCTTTTGTATTTTTTATAGTTGACAGTTACATAAGCCATGAACTATCAACTTGCATTGGTAAGAAAAGTATGAATGTCTAGATTTTTTGAAATTATACTTGACTGGATACCATCGACCGGCGTGATTATGTATATGAATATGAATACTCTACTAACTTACATAATTCTGGAAGACCGACTGTTAAGATAGTTGAACAACTCTGGATAATTACAACTATTTGAGTAGTTTAATAAACCAATATTAAATTGGAATTTTGGTATTTGGATTATTTTGAGTACTTTTATTAGCGACATTTTAATGATGCTGAATGTACAATGGGCGGTCTTATCGCTCGAAGCGATTACTGCCAGGCAACCTTGGAATGGACAGTAATGTGCTAAAATGGCTAAAACAAAATGATGGTGTAGTTAAAAAGTTTGTAAACTAAATATAAAGTGTTCTGAAACAAAAATGAAGAGAGAGAAAAGTGCAAATAAAGTAGAAAATAAAATAAATATAAGGCTACATTATGTACGTATTTTAAATATATACAACTATTATAGCACATAAATAGATATGGTTAAAAATTAAAAGTACGTACATACCAGTATGAAAAGATAATAATAAGTGAGCATTTAAATAGTGAGTTATAAAACTGTACATGATGCCAAGTAGTTGCCTTTATTTTGAAGTTATTGCGGGTTTTTGCCCGCCTGATGTTTGATGGTATTGCATTCCATAAGCGCACAGCCTTGACTGTGAATGACTTGTCTACAAAGTCAGTGGAATGCATTGGCATTTTCAGCCTAAAATCATCTTGTCTGTTATGATATATCTGATGGCGACTACCTCCAAAATACACTTCATGATTTCGAAAAATACCACATCGCGTGAATTACTTTCTATATAAACATCGAATTATAAAATAAATGTGCGATAAGGTGTTCGTGCAATAAATAATGTTCGGCCTACTGTAACATGAGGACCAAATCGTAAGGGGGGGTAATTTTCTTCACTGCTCATTTCCTACGACGTGCGGTTGAAACACACGGAGTGATTATGTGGTTTTGTAAGTGTGTTATTATTTTGAAAGGAAATTGGTGTAAGATTTGTTTTGTTTAGGACTTTTATCGTTATTTATAGGCCAAGCCATATTTAATACTGTTAGTATACTTAAATAATATACGTTAATGTATTTTTTAAATACCTAATTACGAGTATAATATTTCAGCTTTACCTATATTCTGAAAGTGTGATTACTATGTCCAGCAATTATTGAGATTTTTATGAGATAAACTCAACAAAGTTTGGGTCAAACCAAGTGCCAAGATGTATGCCTTATGAAAAAAAAGGCTCATGCAAGCATCTCATCTTTTGTCTGACATAATTCTGACACAGGTTTCCCTTTCAGAGTTAGGTCACACGGCAGTCGCTCCTATAAAAACCGTAGCTATAAATCCAAAAGGAAGTAAAGAAGTAAATGGGCCTCGGACTCCAAGGTGAGGCTCAAACACGGTATAAGTAAATGAAACCAACTGTTAAACAATAACTAAAACCATTCCTCAGAACAGAAACCATTATACAATAGTAGTTTATGATACTGTTGCATAATAAGGGTTCTTATAACACGAGTGTGTTTTAAAAAAACGAGCCGTAGGCGAGTTTTTTTATAGTATCACACGAATGTTATAGACCAAGTTATGTACAGTGTCATACACTACTTTATCTACTTTCATACTATAACACATAAACTAATTTATTTTACAAACAAAACCGAACTTTGTTTAATTTAAATGTAAAATGTTGGCGCCAAGGCGCAAACATCGATTGCGCATGCGTGTTTTCTTTTTCTTCCGAATCAGCGGATCCTTTTTTTAAAGTAGAGGTTTAGTCCAGATGGAGGTTGTATAGGTGTATCGTTATTATTAAAAAGTTATTTAATGATATAGGTGTCCATACAAGACCTGTATCGTGACAAAACTTTGTTTTTGGCCTGTGTGTAATGTTTGTCATAAGAGTTTTGATTTATCAGAGTAGATAAATATATAAATAAAATCCCTTCTAAGGTTATTGGGTTTAATACATGAATCACAGAAGCCTAAAACAGTCAGTTCATACTGATAAAAGGAAAACACCCTTGGATAGAAAGCATTACCAAAATAAGTTTTAATATAAAATAAACGATATGGAGATTCAGTAAGGACCGAACTGGCGCACGTGACTGGTTGTCGAATCAGTGATTTTGGTTACATTATGTTACACAATATCCGCCTTTCATTACGTTTAATTTATTCTATATTATAGAACCATAAGGTTTTATCTGCTTTCATATTCAGCTGCTTTTTTTATAATCAGTGGTAGTAAAGTAAATAGTATGCTTTTATAGCTTTGCAAAATAAAAAATCGATAGCTTAAAGATCTGTGCTACTGGTTTCATATAAGTTCATGGCTTTTATGCCAACGGTGAGCAATACCATGGATATCTTCAATTAATAAGTTTCAGTAGATGCACGACATTTTTCTATGTGCCCGGTTACTGCAGTAAACTTCATTCTATTGAAGTAGAATGAAAATTTTATGCAGTCACGAAAAACACGACCGTTTAATTATTCAAACAACTAGTAAGTAACAGTAACAGTTTAATTTATGAAACATACATAACCAAATAAAATAATCCATAGTCCACATACAAATATTAATAGCACAAGCGATAATGACACTTACAAACGCTCACAAAAGTTAGAGATGTCACACATGCGTTTCCTACATAATTCCATTTGAAATCCAAAAAGGTATGTAGTCATCTTATTTGCGTATCCGTTACATGCTTGGAAGGATACATTCATATAACACTAGTCCTCTTGAATATATTATTGGGACATTATGCAATAGCTAACCGATTGTAGGTTATAACTGTTAAACAGTATAACTCTTAATAGAGTTTCTAAAAAAACATCTACTTACGTCATAGTTTGCTAGAATAACAAAATAAATAAAAATGTAATCATGATGTAGTGTGTATCGACATTTCTCGTACGAAGTGGGTCAACACGCCTGAATCGCGGCTGCTTACACGAAAAGTTTTTAGCCTACCGCCGATGGGTAGGAGTTTGATTTTGTAGCGGATTAATATTTTTAAGATGAAATTTTGAGTTTAGCCTGCTGGGAAATATTTAAAAGCATAAAATGTTTTACTGATAGTACAGATATGATGAACTGTTGTGATCTTTTACTTATCGTAATCCAGTCTGTCTAATGCAAGTAGGGCGATTAATCTGAGCTGTCTAATTAAGTGCCTATCGGTGTCCCCTCTCTTGCCTCCTAGGTGTCAACGTGTCTTATTTACCCCTGAGATACTTTCAGAAGATTTATTGATTGTCCAATATTACCGGTTTTCATAATAGTCTTTCAACCAATGACTTTATGTTGATTGATGATGATCACACATAAACTTGCTGCCATCGGCTCGGGACGCTTCAGAAAGACACGTGGAGAGCCATCGAACAGCCATCTTAGCTTGGCCGGAATTTGCGGTAGGTGGCAGCATCTCTCTTAAGTGAGGGAGGCTCTGCATTTCTATTACTCTGCTTGCAACGCGTGGAGGTTTCAGACCAAGCATCCTACACTAAGAGTACCTAAAATAAATGTATTATTTAAAATACAATGTGCGTGCAGGCAAACTTTTTCTCACTATACGAGTATATTACAGTCAACCATTAGATGAAGAGAAAATAATCAGAATTCGTTTTAAGCAACAGAGCTTTCAAGCACAAATAGGAGCTCTAGCTTTGTAAATCAGGTATTCAAATTTAATGGATCATAAAATCACTGATCAAAGGTTTAATCACTTATCTTCGGTACCCTGTAACATTTTCTTACAAACTAACCCTTTACTTAGACATTGTAACCTTATTTAAAGACCGGCTCTATTGTAACTGAAAGTTTACGCTATTTTATGGTCGTTTTATGAATATTGGATAGGTTTTAATTTATTTTGATTAGATCTTTATGACAGGGTCCTGAGTATTGATACAGCTAATGTGCCGTATAATTTGGCCATTGTTTATAGCGACCTTGTACTGGAATAATCTTGTAAATAAAGGACAGTCAATCTATCAATCATTGCCCGTGGCTTTACCTGTATCCCCGAACCCGTATCTTTAACTCACGAAGACCCCTAAGTCGGCACACGGAGACCTGAGATAGAGCTCATAAAATAAAGGTCTTGCTTGAAAATTGCTTGGTAGATGGCATATAGTCCCCTAATACTCTTCTGCCTACCCCTTCAGAAATTTATAGATATGAATATGTATAACGGCACGTTAATAATTATTGTGTGATAAGAGCGAATGAAATTCACTCTGGCGTAATGCAAGACTCTAGGGCTCTATGGTCGAGTGTGACGACACTCGTTCATTCGGACTGTCAATTTGAGTTTGACAGATCAATGACTTTTCTGCGGCGCGCAGAGAATCGTGATCAGTATCGCTGTGAACCTCGACCAAGCACTACGTGTCTAGCAGAAGGTTCCTAGTTCGGTTGAATATACTTAGTTATAGATCGCGAGTGTGTCTGTAAAATGTGTAGTCAGTGATTGGTGTAATTTTGAAATATGGTGATTCGTGGATTAGGTTGTATTATCTCCTCGCCCGTATATCCACGCGGATTGTAAGTGCAAGTTTACAATGGGCTACTAGAGGCCCCAGACCCCAAGTAAACCCCTCGTGCCTATATATATATACATATATTAAGGCTTTCTTAGAAATAATATGTAAGTAGCAGAATCATGCTTTTAGTAGAAACATCGCGTGACCGGTACCACCTACTCAATTAATAGCCACGTCAAATAGCAAAGAAGGATAATTGGTCATTGGCACAGGTTCATTCTTTTATACTTATGAGTTTAAAGTAAAAAAAGATAAAACGATACTGTTTCTGATGGACTAGCACCAGGCCCTCCCAAACATCCACTGCGTATGAGAGGATTAATTTACTTATTTAAAGTGCTGCCAGGTACTAATTCTTTCGACATGACTTCGCCTTTCCTTCCTGTTTTTCTTTTATTACTATCTTTCCCTTAACTTCCTGGAAGTTCTCCAAGCGTTCACAAACTTTGATGGTCATCTTAAAAGATTAAATAAAATCTAAGTAATTATAGGTCAGAAGTGTAATAAGCCATTCATAAATAACAACTGTTTTTATACTAGAGTCACAGATAACATAATACTAAAGTACAGATACCTCATCCCATACAAAAAAATGAGGCCATCATAACTCGGGCAATTTTACGGGCTAAATTTAAATATTAATATTCGCCACTAGATGTCAACAATATAGCCCGAGGTTCAGCTTACGTTTTACAGTAGTAGCTGCTAGATGGTGGTGTACTATATTTTCAACGATAAGAAGTGTCATACATAAATGACAATATAAATAAACATAGGTAGGCACAATATTACTACTATTTATTTAAGAAGATTGACTGTGAATGATGTTAGTATAGACCGCATCTCCAAACTCGCAATCGGGCTTTTTCCACAGCGGATCTTCGCAAGAAAAAAGGGTAATACCCTCGTTTGCCAGATAAGAGGGTTCTTGAGTGTGTTGATAACGAATTAGATGTCATTTTTGGAATCCATAATACCACGGTGTCCTAGCTAAATTGCAATATGGGTATGGTTTTATGGGTTTTCGAGTATGCTGAGTTCGAATTTGACGTCAGTTTTGGCCTCCAATATGGCCGCCGCGCTGTAGATAGAAAATTGCAATATGGGTATGGTTTAATAGGTTTTTGAGTATGCAGAGTGTGAATTTGATGTCATTTTTGGAATCTAATATGGCCGCCACGGTTTCCTAACTAAATTGCAATATGGGTATGGTCTAATGGGTTTTCGAGTATGCTGAGTTCGAATTTGACGTCAGTTTTGGCCTCCAATATGGCCGCCGCGCTGTAGGTAGAAAATTGCAATATGGGTATGGTTTAATAGGTTTTTGAGTATGCTGAGTGTGAATTTGATGTCATTTTTGGAATCCAATATGGCCGCCACGGTTTCCTAACTAAATTGCAATATGGGTATGGTCTAATGGGTTTTCGAGTATGCTGAGTTCGAATTTGACGTCAGTTTTGGCCTCCAATATGGCCGCCGCGCTGTAGGTAGAAAATTGCAATATGGGTATGGTTTAATAGGTTTTTGAGTATGCTGAGTGTGAATTTGATGTCATTTTTGGAATTCAATATGGCTGCCACGGTGTCCTAGCTAAATTGCAATATGGGTATGGTCTTATGGGTTTTCGAGTATGCTGAGTTCGAATTTGACGTCAGTTTTGGCCTCCAATATGGCCGCCGCGCTGTCGGTAGAAAATTGCAACATGGGTATGGTTTAATAGGTTTTCGAGTGTGCTGAGTGTGAATTTGATGTCATTTTTGGGATCCAATATAGCTGCCGCGGTGTCCTAGATAAATTACAATATGGGTGTGGTTTAATGAGTTATCGAGTATGCTGAGTTCGAATTTGACGTCATTTTTGGCCTCCAATATGGCCGCCGCGCTGTAGGTAGAAAATTGAAATATGGGCACAGATAACATAATACTAAAGTATAGATACCCCATTCCTTACAAAAAAATTAGACCACCATAACTTGGGCTATTTTGCGCATTATTTTTAAATATTATTTTTCACCACTAGATGTCAACGAAATATCCCGAGGTTCAGTCTACATTTCGCAGTAATAGCTTCTAGATGGTGGTGTGCTATAGTTTGTCAAGAAGTATAAATAATTAATCTAATATTCTCGTGTCACAATGTTCGTTCCCATACTCCTCCGAAACGGCTCGACCGAAGTCTAAGAATTGGCTACTATTTATTTTACATACCCCAGTCTGCGATAACGGACATCCACGCTGGCGGAGCCGCGGGCAATAGCTAGTAATAATATAAATTACCAAAGAGGTAAAATAATATAGATCGCATCTTCAAACTTGCAATCGGGTACTTCACATTTCTTGTATGCTGAGTATGAATTAGATGTTAATCAAAGTCCAATTTATACAATATTGCAATACGGGTATGGTCTAACTTGTTTTTGAGTAGGTGTGCTGAGTACGAATTTTGTGTCATTTTTGGTGGTTATGTTGAACTCGAACCGATTAAAAACGCACACCTCATGCCAGACTAGGTTATCCAGTCGAGTTCAACATAACTGTTATCACCGGCGGCTGGCGCGGCGGCACGGCGCGGTGGTCGGTGGACATGTCGGACTCGAACTCGAACCGACTAAGCCGTCGCGGATGCACCGCGTATGTGTCGAGTACGACATAAGCAATCCCGCCTTACATATGTACTTATGAACGACGTGGGACGTCGGCATACCTAGAATGGGACAAAAATATGTAAATATCGTATGTAGGTATCTATGCACCTATATACACGAATAAATATGACTAGGTTCCTACTCTCGCCATTTTGTTCCGGCACGACGAACGGCTCAAAATCAAGTGCCTCAGCCCCTTGACTTTTACATGAGCGACTGCCGTTTGACCTACTATCCTCAAGAAGCAAAATTGCACGACAGTCGCATCATTTAATCAGTGAGTGGTACGAATAGCTCAAAATGACTCAGCCCCTTGACTATTACATGAGCGACTGCCGTTTGACCTACTATCCTCAAGAAGCAAAATTGCACTAGAGTCGCATCCATTAATCAGTGGGTGGTACGAATAGCTCAAAATGACTCAGCCCCTTGATTTTTACATGAGCGACTGCCGTTTGACCTACTATCCTCAAGAAGCAAAATTGCACTAGAGTCGCAACCATTAATCAGTGGGTGGTACGAATAGCTCAAAATGACTCAGCCCCTTGACTTTTACATGAGCGACTGCCGTTTGACCTACTATCCTCAAGAAGCAAAATTGCACTAGAGTCGCATCCGTTAATCAGTGGGTGGTACGAATAGCTCAAAATGACTCAGCCCCTTGACTTTAACATGAACGACTGCCGTTTGACCTACTATCCTCAAGAAGCAAAATTGCACTATAGTCGCATCCATTAATCAGTGGGTGGTACGAATAGCTCAAAATGACTCAGCCCCTTGACTTTTACATGAGCGACTGCCGTTTGACCTACTATCCTCAAGAAGCAAAATTGCACTACAGTCGCATCCATTAATCAGTGGGTGTACGAATAGCTCAAAATTCCTCAGCCCCTTGACTTTTACATGAGCGACTGCCGTTTGACCTACTATCCTCAAGAAGCAAAATTGCACCAGACTCGCATCCGTTAATCAGTGGGTGGTACGAATAGCTCAAAATGACTCAGCCCCTTGACTTTTACATTAGCGACTGCCGTTTGACCTACTATCCTCAAGAAGAAAGCTTGCGCTAGAGTCCCATCCGTTTATCAGTGGGGGTGTACGAATAACTCAAAATGACTCGGACTCCTTAAATTTTACCTGACCGACTACCGTCTGACCTACGGGTCCTACCCCTACTGTTAGGACAGTAGAAGAGCTAATGGAGCTAATGGAATCTTTCAACAAAAATTCTTTAATTGAGGAATGGTCACCAAGTCACCAATCCTATGAGAGATTTGACATCGGTCTTCGAAGGGCTCCAACTTTCTTTAACGATTGCCATTTCGCATTTGCGATATTCGTGTAGAAGCGAGAAAGTCGTCTCATAGGAGCTCGTTATAGGTAGGTATATCATCCGCTTGCTTGGCTCGTCGCCGTGTGTCGTTGTATGTGCGGTAGGTACTACTACTACTGACTACCTTGATGTAGATACATTTTATTAAGTTCGCTTTATGTACTTAGGTATAAATGTTACCCTATTCCTGTTGAGTAATTGATCTGATATTAAATTTGATAGGTAGGTAGGTAAGTAGGAAGCGTGTGTCTTTTCAGACGACAATATACCTGCCTGAGATGTCATACTATCAATTAATAAAGCCGTTTAACTAAAAGGTATTACGTAGATACCTACCTACCTTCTTGTTATTTTCACGGTCACCCATCCGACCCACCGACCTGGCTAATATCGCTTATAACTTCAAATGTTAAGAACGGTCACCCAGGGTTGTGCAAAAGTAGAAAGAATACTAATTTGGATACGGATTCTCAGTCGGGCGTCGGCCACCGGGGGTCTAAGCTCCAAAACCCGGTACTTACCGATTGAAAAAGTAATTTTAAGAGTTCTAACTCCAGTGGAAACTGGAAAAATGCCTGTGGCAAAATTATATAAATTCATTATTTACACTACACCAACTCAGAAAGTACCCCAGTAGATAGGTAGTCTTTAAAAAATGAGGCAGAAAGTAGGTACCTACCTACCGTTATTATTTCAGTAGAAATATGCGAGAAATATTCCAAATATCATTTTTTTTTTCAAATCCGTACTCAGCATGTTTAAAAGCCCTTGTTATTTCTAATAGGTAAGAAGCAGGTACTACCTACCTATCTAGTACTACCTACCTAACCTAGTATTACCTACACAAGGCGCGCGCCACAGGAGCGTTATTTTTCTTAATTTGTTTAAATTGCTTTAAATATTTCAAATTGACTGCTCCCCGCTTAATGGTAAACTGGGGTGCAATCCATAAAATAGTGACCGCCATTACAAAATGCTGTCCCTAGTTTGACAGTTTTGACACCCTCAGAAGGTTTTATGCAAGTGCCTTCTAATTTTCCCTTATTTTAATAAACTTATTGATAACTTAGAGCGAAAAAAAATAACAAAATACATTTTGGCGCCAAAAATCCAACGTTTTGCTTTTGTTCACCCAAGTACTAATATGTGAACTAACATGAACAAATATGTACCCTAGAACACTGGGGAGAGTTTTTATATTTTTTTAATTTTAAACAAATAATATTATTATGACTTATTCTTTTCGCGTGGGGGGTTAAAAATAAATAAGCATTCTTAACGTTTTATAGGATTGTTTAATTTTCATTGACAAAGTGACAACCCTAACACTCAAGTTGGCGGCGTTGTATGTTCGGAACAAAGGGCGATACCTACGAAATTTCGTAGATTATAAAAACAGCGGTTTTCTTCAACAATAAACGTTAAAAAAATACAGAACAGAAGTAACTTTTTAATTGTTAGTTTTAATCATACTCCTAAAATAATTAAAAAAGAAACTAATCAATTGTTAATTGCAGTAAATCTCGTTCGATATGTTTTTTGTTTGAGTAACAGCCGTGAAAATATAGAGAATTGAATAACACGCCATCTATTGTGTGTAACGTAGTGCACAGTATCGGCAGTATCATTATAGTACCGATAAAAGACGGGAAGGGCGCTGCATAATTATAACAAATTGTCGAAATTAGGTTTCAAAGTTCATTATTATATGTTTATGAGGAACAAATATTAAAGTTTTATGAGAAAATAATATTTATAGGATTCAATTCTTGTTCATTTAGAATTTTATGTTAAATTGATACACATAACGCCATCTAGAATATTTTATTAGTCACTAATAAAATTTGTTCGTAGTGGGGACCCAGTGCTAGAGTAATCACGTCGTGTATTAAACTAGCATGTTTATGAGCAATGTTCATGCTGCAACTTATTTACGTTTTGTTTCAAACTCCGTGGCCAACGACTGGCTTGACGAAGTTAGACAAAACCATACGAAGCCTTTCAGACAATGTTAAATGTTATGTTTGGTTATGAAGATTTAAATTTGAGTGGTATTCTCTATCGTACACTAAATAATCGAATTGAACATGAAGTTATGTGAATCATGTAAAATCAGTATGTTAGTTCTGCATTTTGGGAAACGTTTATTTGTTATGGTGGAATATGGTTATTGTCTAGCTCAAAACCGAGATTTTAGCTTTTTCATTGTTTTGTCAGAATGTTCTACTTAATTAGTAATCTCTTGATTGTATTTCTAAGTCGAAGAAGACTAAGAAAAAGAAGAAGAGAGAATAAATTGTATTCATATGGTTAACCGATGTTGAACATGTCTTGACCTTGAAGCTTGAACCTTGAGATGTTAAAAACCTCGAGTAGACGTTTTTACTTTTATATTTCATGATTATATACAAATATTTGGTATCAATTTTATCTATGACGATTCTCTAATAACGAAACTTTTCTCCATAAGGATAACTTTTAAGATCTTTATTCCAAATTTATATTTATGTTGTCTATTTCTTCCACAGTGCCAACATCAGACGTCCAAGGCGTGTTGGGCAAGAAAGCATCGTTACCATGCGATATCCAGCCACTTAATTCAGGAGACGATGTGGTCATGGTGCTTTGGTTCAAGGAGTCCGATGGTGACCAGCCTTTGTACAGGTAAATGGAATTCCAGGTGTTCTTTTATTCTTTATATCAGCTTCTGGTTTGCAGGTCTTTATAGATGGAAACAAACTAACCAGCTAATATGGAACAATAAAATATCAGGATTTTCCATTATATTATGTGATGTTAATTAGAGGAAAAGGCCGGAAATTACTGGAAATATTAAACACTGCTAAAATAATTTATTATTATCGTATCATGATGCATAAATTCTTCAAACAAGTAAAGTTCAGAAGCATAATTTAAATAATCCATTATCTGTGCTATTTGGTTTATTTGATGCACAGTAGCGACCATATTTATACAAAATGTGCAAGTTATTACATTAGAATTCAGAGAATCTAATGTTATAATATTTTAATATGAAAAGAAACATGTTATTTTTTTTTCAGTTTAAATTACCTACAACAATTGCTTGTTAGATTTCTTATTCTACAGTATATAGTAATTACATAAATGATACTAGTAACATTAATTCTGCTGCACGAGTTGACTAAAACAAAAAAGAACCACAAGAAAGCTGCATTCAATGCAAATAAAGAGCAACTTAAACATTAGGAATGCCCATAAATATTCAGGACTGACATAAATTTGAAAGAACGAGGTTTTTCTGGTGCAAAAACTTCATTAAGTCTGTTTTAAATGCTGTTTAGTCGCCACGAAGACACTCATTACTTGCAGCTCGAACTTGATATCACGAAGAGTTCCATGTTAGAGTAACTTTATGTTATTGTTGCTGTTTATTTTTGATTTTCAAACATCCAAAAGTTTTCTGAAAGATGCGATGCTTGTTGCTATAAACCTGCCCGATCTACGCTTCTAGTGTTTTTTATTATAACGTACAGTGAAGGACCAAAATATTGTGCTATTGACCCCGTCTATCTAAACAAAATTATAAGACTGGGGCTAAAATAATTCGCAGCAAAAATTTGGTAATATTGATCAACATACTATCATAAAAAATTCTCATCGATCCGATACCTGGATTTTTTTATTCGGCAAACAGGTAAGTTTTATCATAAAAATATTTGAGTCAACATTAAAGACCATGTAATTTTATCTATAAAACTCGATCAAGTGCGAGTCTGGCTCGCGCACTAAGGGTTCCGTACGAAACTTAATTGAGGCGCGGACTTGCGCTACCTTAACGGCAATATACTTTGATTGAGTTACTTTATAACTTTGATTTTACGGTACTTCCCGTTGAGCTACAACCATGAAATTTGAAAAGGTCTTATAATACAGGTAAAAGGAAGAGTTCGATGATCGTGCATATGTAGCTACCCTTGCCATACCGTACTGGTACCGTAGATAGCTGGATTACGGTGGTGAGCAATATTTTTACAGATTTCGATCTTTCCCCTTTATTTGTGCTATAAGGTCTTGCTTCTTACCAAATTTCATGATTCTAGCTCAATGGGAAGTAACCTAAAATTAAACTTCTAAATCAATGAAATCCAAGTATATTGCCGCCTATATTCAGCTTCGTACGGAACCCTTCATGCGCGAGCCCGATTCATACTTGACTGATTTTAATATGTAATTGTATGGTCTTTAATTTTGTCCCAAACATTTTTATGATAAAACCTACCATTTTCCTGAAAATCACGAAAATCGTGTTTTTACTACCTTTGGTCCCGAATAAAAAAAACAGACATCGGATCGATAAGAACTTTTTATATTTAACTTATGATAGCGTTCCGAACAATCCTACCAATTTTCAGCTGTTTGCGAATTATTGTAGCTTCGGGTGTTTAGATTGCCCGGAGTATAAAGAGTTTTGTTCGTGCTATAATAACTTTATTATGTAATACTTTAAAATGCGTTACTTCCTGAAACTAACACCAGAACAAACCAGCATTTTAAACCAAATTATGATAGAATCACAATCAAAGAAAAATAAAGAGATAATTTGATACATAAATAACAATTAATTTTGATTTCAATCAAATTATGGTTTAAGATCGTACTGGCAGCGTTTCCATAACAAATCCATCCCTAAATATACCTGTTAATCTGTACATCGAATTTTTCCAACAGCTATGACATCAGAGGCCGTTCCATGAACCAACCGAAGCTCTGGTCTTCGCCATCGGTCTTCGGGAACAGAGCGTTTTTTCGTGGCAGTGCCAGTCCTGCCGTCCTAATGGTGGACAATGTAATAGCCAGTGATGCTGGCGTATATAGATGCAGGGTTGACTTCAAAGATAGTCCTACTAGGAATATTAAAGTTAATTTTACAGTTATAAGTGAGTATGAATACTATTACGCTACACACTAGAAAAATTATTTAACTTTGTTGAAACTAAATGACCTAAAATAAATATTATTATCGAAATCGGAATTATTTTAAGACCACCTTTTGAGTTGTTGGTATAAACCAACAACTGTAAAATATACAAATATTTTTAAATATTAATAGGATTGCTTGGCGTAACTTTCAAAGTGTATTTAGTCACCTATAATAATAATATTTTTTTTTAGTTCCACCAAATCGTCCAACAATATTTGATGCAAAGAGAAGAGACAGAACGAAATTAGTAGAACCATACAATGAAGGGTCCAACGTACTTCTTATATGTGAAGTTGAAGGAGGTAAGACTGATTATATTTAAGAGGTTCAGCAAATTTGCGAGATATATTGCTAGGAACCCAAGCGTAATCTTGGAAAGTAAAAATACTGCGCTAACCCTTGATCGCTTTCAGCAGCTGGCATCAGGAGTGTTTGTACTAGAATCCTATACTCCTAACGGTGATGAGGCTAGGCAGCAGCAGTTTACTTATGCGTTATAAATCTGCTGTGCATCATAGGAAACATCATGAGAAATCAATGTTATTTAATAATCCAAGTGCTACACACAAACACAAGTTTCACGATTGATGAATTCAAATGCTTTATATTTCAAACAGGTTATTCCGTCAAGGTCTTTGATCCATCACTTTCAAATAATGTCCCTTCAAAAGTTTTCTGTAAAATATTGTAAGTGTTAATTCGAACTTGCCACCATCATTCTTATTGACAAATTGTAGCCGCGAGCATAATGGCTTCATTTTTCTTTCTGTCGTACCTACGATCAAAATGTGATTAACTTGAAAATAATTTTGATGTTAATGTAGTTGTCATGTAAAAAGATCGGAACGCCACCTAGATAAGGATTTTGATAACTGCTTTTAATATACCTGACATGTAACTAATTGACCGGGTGGTAGACCCATAAATGTCCGGCACAAATGGGGAGGAATGACCTGGAAATTTCACCCTATCTCTTAGTCGACATGGATTAAAGTAACTTGTGATAGGGCTCCTCTTGCTTCCTGCTTCCTTCTTTATATTTTCTTCATCCTACGGTTCATACTCCTATGTATTATTTTATGCTACTGGAGTTTCTTTACCCATTAGTGCGATGCGTACATCTATATTATATAGGTTATTTTTTTTAAACAATTAAAATATGTACATCCAGAAGAAGCCTGGAAGAGCTTGTAGCTTTAATGCCGCCATTTGAACATATTTCATGATGTTGTCCGCACATGTAATTTAATTTATTGGTGTACAATAAAGACTTATCTTTATGTAGATGTTTTGCACCTAGACTGTTCCTTTGGTCAGGTTTATTGCAATATATATATATTTTTAATTCCTTTTATAATAAATACCTACATCTGTTACCTAAAAGTATATAAATGAGTATATTGAAACGTAATTGGAATAAACCGGCAAAACATCGAATTATGATTATTTGGTTCTGCTTCCAAAATTAACTCTTATATTACGTTCATACAAAATTGATATAATTTTCAAATTACAATGCGGTCGACTATCGCTGAATTCATCGCAATAAATGTCGTCAAAATTCTGTGAATTAATGCGTTACGAAAATACAATTGGTGTTACGTAAGGATTATCGTTCCCGGTTAGAGAGATTTACCGCCATGGACATCATAAAACCGTCCCTTGTCTATTTCCCATCATTAACGCCCACGATTTCTATTTGTTTATCATTTATGGAGTCATTGTTACCCAAATTGTATGGGATCGGAATCTTTTATTGTTAAACACTATGGGCAATGTTATTGTCTTTAATTGGTCGGGTGGCTTTTAAGATTTGTTTTGTTCTATAGTTGATCTTCGGGTGGGTTATTATGTGCTAGAAAGTAATTTCAAATTTGGTGCCAGCTTATCTTGAATTTTAGTCACAGTTGTGATGTTTTACAATGCTACAAGAAATATGTATTTTACTTTTAAATTATTATTAAATTTAAGCTTGCGTACCCCTCTGGGGTTTACAGAATATAAATATATTCACATATTTCTCAGCAACTGTTTAGAAGTAACTAGGTTCGCTTTTATTACGACGTCATGTGAAATTAAAACATACAAAAAACATTAAAACAAAATATTTAAACAAAAGATTGATTCCTACGTCTTACAGACAAGACACAAACACGTCTCGTAATAGGGTATCTTCAACGCGAAAGACCAGTAAGCTTCATGTAGTACGCGCGTTTGTCAAAGATAATAACGTTCCTGTGTCTAAAGGCAAGATAATGTTGTACCAGAATCTATGTAAATCAATATACCCTGTGGAAATATTCTTGGTTATATTTTATTCATGTTTCCCTTTATGTAAATTAAAATGATAATATCGACAAGCGGTATTATAAACTTTAAACATATATTTGACGTACACTGGGATAAGTTTATCGTATCATTTCTTGTAATAGCATTATTAGACAGTCTTTTGCATATAATTATATTCGATACATTCGGTTTCTTGTTTTGAAGTTTAAGTATCTAATATTCAGCTATTTAGATTATTTGAAGTTATTTTTGCCTGAATTTTTATAGAAGGTATTTCTTGAAATTTTTTATCAATTATATTTGTGAATGTCTTGGATTAGTTACGAATCACTTGAGTCATACAAACTACATACAGAGAAGGAAAGTTCGAAATAAAAACCTGTACCAACCCGTCTGGCCAGCGTAGACACAGTAGGCCAACGCCTCCTAACATTGGGAGAGGGCCATGTCCAGCAGTGGACGTAGCCCTAATTTATTGATTGATAACCACTTATTAGCTACGACGTAAGCCAATTTGACCCTTTGTGTACTTCTACATACACACAATTTTAGATTTCGATTTTTATTTACCATTATATAGATTACATAATAGCACGCATACATCATAATGTGCTATTATGAATCAATCATTAAAAAATTACACATGGCTTTACACAAAGTCTGGTAAAAAGTCAAAAAAACAATTGATGATCTCTGTCACTCGATAACCTACTATCCGATGTACCCACTTTAGATGAATTAAAATAGCAATAGATTCATACTTTTAAATCTTACAGGTCGACCTCGGCCCAAAGTGATCTGGTTCCTAGAAAACGACCTCGTAGATGACTCGTACGACCAGCGTCCGGACGGCATCACTGTGAACACACTAACTTTTCCCAATGTTGGACGGCAGCACTTAAACCAAAGACTTCTTTGCCAAGCTAGCAATACAAATCTAGCACAGCCTGAAACTAAAGTTCTCATTTTGGATATTAATTGTAAGTATGAAGATAAGAGGCCTTCATTAATTTTACTTTGCAGAAATTTTATTTGAATGTATAAAACCAGAAATAATTCAAATTTACCAAAACCGATATTAAAATGCAATGGATATTACCAAATTATACCTTAATTTCTTGCTGGTAGTAACTTCTCAGTAGAACCAACTTGAAAGAGCGAAAGAATCATTTTTAAAAGATTTATTTACCTAATTTAATATTTATATAATATTTCTTATCTCTTAATATTAAAAAATGTTATATTGTGACATTGAAATGTGTTCTATATGTGCCTAAAGTGAATGAAAGAAATTGATTCTTTGATTCATTGTAATACAAATAAAGAAGCAGCACACTTTGTAAATATTTCAAAATGTTTCAGACAAAAAACAATTTGTATTGTAACAAATTGAAAAAGCACGGTTTTTGTTTTTTATTAAAAATGTTCTTTTTAAAATAAAATGTTTTATAGACTGAATTATTATTTCTTATAGTAAAACCAATAACAGTAAACATCTTAACAAAAGAAAAGCAAGTATCAGCAGATAAAAGGTACGAAGTTGAGTGTAAAACGACAGGCTCTAGACCAGAAGCGTACGTCACGTGGTGGAAGAATAATCGACAACTCAAAAGGATGGCTAAAAATGTAAGTAAATACTCGTTTTATACGGTATTGTGGATAATGTCTGATAGGTTATGTTTATACAATAGCTTATCACGATGATGGTTAGCAACTAAACGAAATCACTTCCCACCGAGTCGAGTGAACACCTCACAGGATTTGTTTCAGTGCAATTAAATGATGCAACGCCACTGGTATTATATTTATTAAGATTAACGTGTTATCTATATAAATTGTTTATAACTCTATATTCTATTATAGTTCTAATGAATACATCTACAGAGTTAATTTCAATTATGGTAAAGCTACTTTAATAATCTATTATTAAGTACACGCTCCTATAACTCGATGAACTACACTCAGCTGTATCCGATCTACTCCGTACCTCCTTCTAACCTCTTTAGACGTAACGCTCTTAACTAATTTGTACGGCATCAAACTTGTAAAGGTGAATTAATTACAGTAGTGATTTAATAGCAACTACAATATTATATTTTGATTTTCATTATCTTGGTGCGTGTTGTTGGCTGTTTTCTCATTTTCTAATAATATCATAATAATATGATATTTCTAGGAGAATTTCCACAGCTGCATTCAGGCCCAAAATAGTAATATTTGTTTTAGATGTATAACCCTTTTACTCATATTACTATTTCTATAAATATCCAAATAGTACTGCACTGTGTAAAAATTGAATACCGTCACTGTTCACTTTTAAATCGTGACAAAAAACATAATTTTAAAATTATGAATGACTTTGACTCAGAAAAAGAAATGTATTAACGTTCACTCCCACATTTCTAAACATTAGCTATAAAAAATCAATAACAGTACAAACAAGATTCAATTCATAATTCCCATTCAAATTATTTCGCGTAAACACTTCAATCGCACAAAATCAAACAATATCGAACCCAATTTCATCTAAAGTGCATCTTTTCACAGTTTTCCGAGAACAACGAAACTCTGAGTGTACTCAGTTTAGTACCGAGCGTGGAGGACGACGGCAAATATTTGACGTGCAGAGCTGAGAACAAACATATACAGGACTCCGCTATTGAGGACAAATGGCGACTCAATGTGCATTGTGAGTATCGAGAGCTTTCCGAAATGGTGATTACTTTAGGAGATGTTTTCACTGCAGATGAAATACTGTTTGTGGAGAAATTAAATAACTATTAATATTATGATACACAATTGTTCGTCGTAATTATGGTATGTTTATGGACTTTGGCCCCTCTCAATGCTGGGTGCAACAGTTGTAGGTCATACTGTTTCCACGGTGGCCCGACGATTTGATTAAGGATTTTATTTTGTGTTTTCCTTCCCTCGCATATTTAACAATTTGATTGGTTTTAAAGTGTGAGAAAAATTAAGTTTAAGTCGAATAATCATGTTATAGTAGTCAAAACTTGTTTAAAGTACTTCTTATGTCAAAAGTACTTTTAACTAAAGAAAAGTTTAAAGTAGTCTAGTCTAGTCCAAAAATTAATTCAAGTCCGATTTGGATAGGTTTACTTAGTCGCTTGTTGAGTTATCACGATACTAAAAAGCGTTCAAAAATAACGTTAAATTTTATAGTATTCTTGTTTACAAATTATTTTGCAAAACGTCTGCTGTAACATCAATTTTCTCCTTCATTTTTATGGAAACTTCTCAGATAGCTACGAGTTGAGCTGGGTAAACTTTCAGTGTAATGAAAAAACTAATGCTAAACTTAAGCATCGATATTGGATTTTGAACACGTGTCTCGACCACTGTATTAACAATTTGTAATTTGAGACTAGTGTAGGGTAACCAAATGTTTCTGTTTATATTATTTTCCTAAATGAATTTTTGACATCATGTTTAATGTTAGACACATTTTTCTTTATTAATAATGACTAATTATATTTCGAAAAACTATTTAAAATATCTGTATCTGTTCTAAATTTCAAATAGCTTATGTATATAAACAGCCCAGCGAGTAACTTACTCTCCTATATCCAAGTAGAAGAGAGGGGTTAGGGCAGAAGGAGGGGGGTTATAGAACTTAAACTCAGTGAACAGTCATTTACACACATGAATAAATCAATATCATGTATCTAAATGAATTTAAGTTTAGTCTTCGCACTTTTCATTCTGGGAAGAGTAGTCCTAGAACTTTATCACCACTCTTTTAGTATGACATAAATACCTAAGGATTGAATGAATTAATCGATTTGAATACCTAAGGAGTTTATAATTTTCATAGTTAATTTATATAATAATTTGTTTTCATTAATTTGTGGTAACCCTACTCTCACATCATCATCTCACTAATTCTGGTGCTCAACTTGTGATTGGATAACTTGTAAGATTGAGACCTTTCTTTGTTAAAACACTGTTTTCTTAACTTTAAGTTTCTACGAATTACATCGTATTAACTTTATTACGTTTTACTAAAGTTGACTTTAGGTGTAGTTGAAGGTGAATCAATAGTCTAATACTTTTTACAGTAAGATTAGAAGTTTTATTTCACTTTGTTAGACAAACTTAGATAAGGTCCAAATGAAAATTTTAATTGGTGTTCAAAAATATAACTAAAAATATCTTGTTCACAGATATACCGATTGTAGATTTGAAAATGGGTTCAAACCTCAATCCTGACGAAATCAAAGAAGGTGATGATGTTTACTTCGAATGCACCGTTAAAGCTAATCCAAAAACTCATCGACTGGTGTGGTTTCATGATGTGAGTAATGATATTTTCATTTTCAAATTTAATTTATTATATGCTTGATTACTATTTTACCTACTTCTTAAAATTGATTGGTCAACTAAATTCAAATAACCTGTTTTAGTTACACCAGCCATGGTTCATGAATTGTATCATATTATTATCTTTTTTGTTTCCCCTCCACAGAATACAGAAATTTATCATAACGACGCTGCTGGCATCATTTTGAGTGCCCAAAGTTTGGTTCTTCAAAGCGTCACAAGAGCAGCAGCTGGAGACTACACATGCATGGCAGCAAACAGCGAAGGGAAGGGAACTAGCAATCCTGTCACCTTATTAGTCAGATGTGAGTCCTTTCGTCATCTAAACCATTTCATTGTCTATTTCGAATGTGCTTGCGTATAGCGCCGGGTTTTCTGGTAACTAGGTTTCATGGACGTAGATGCACACACAGACGTATTTACTATGATAAACGTGTCTTCAGTATTACGGATGAGCCTCTTTCCACGTTGTGTAGTCTGCTAAATCACGCATGCATCTGTAAAACCCCGGATCGTGGAAAGCGACCCTAAGATATTCTTAGGTATTAATTTTTACCAGTAATTAAAAGCAATTAACACAAGCATAACGATAATTATTCTCTTAATTCTCAGATCAATTTGAATAACTAAACTGCATCTTATTACACGCTCCCACTGGAAATACTAGGAACATTTCATTTAGTAACGGATAAACTTTTCTCCCAATAGGTCTGGCGTAATAGAAATAAATGCCATGCATTTTGGCAAAACCTTGCTTCCCCAAATTGTATACAATTCAATTGTGCTCCGTATTTATCCACCTTAACCTTTATTATTTGCTGCAAATTCTACGTTCGTTGGCGGATAACTAAATTTTAGAGTCGGTTAAATTGCTTGGTGACTACATACGGTACATTCTGAATGGGCAGTGCTTTGAGGAAAGATGTGGAGTTGCTTAATGTCTGCATTTCTGTAACGATACAAAGTTTGTTACATAATTAAAGATGTTTTCTAACAGTAAATATTAGAAATATAAAAGGTATACCGGTAAATACATTTAGTACTCTGCACGAGTAACTGAAAACGTATTATTTAATTAAAGATCACTAACTTTATTTTTCGACGCATGTAAACATGTACACATTTTGTTTGAATAACACACTGTAACCCCCATTTTTAAATACCTACCGTAGTCGATCGCTTGGGGGATAAAGTGTGTTATTCAAACAAAATGTGTACATGTTGGTTATTACTATTAAAGTTTAGTGTTTATTTATAATATTTCTAACGATTTAAGTAATCAATAAATAATATTTATCAGTCAAACAGCCGTAATCTTAGTATAAAATATATAACTGAAATGTGAAAATCAAATGTAGCATATTAAAGGTAATGAATTTTAAAAGAAGAAACCATAGTAACAATAGGAGGGATAGCCCTGGGTCAGCCGGGGTGCGAGGGATATGTCGCACGACAACCTCATCTTCGGCCTAGCACTACGACCCACAGACAGCGTGCGTTTTGCGCGTCGGTTCGAGTCCGACAAAACCTCCCCCTCCGGCTCCAGATTATCCGTGAGGATTTCCCGTAGGTAAAAAAAACCAGCCATAAAGTTGGTCCTCATAGCTCAGTCACGCAGTGCAGTTTAAAGGGCTGGTATTTCTAAGCGTTTTTGCATGTGTAATACATGCAGAACTTTCAAGTGATCACGCCTCGATAAAGGCTTTTTCGAAGGATCATCTTGGTCTCCTTCCTCACTCTCCGATGAAATTTACTTTATACCATAACTAATAATAGCTGACGAATTGTTTCTAAGGCAACGAATAATAACTTGCATTGAATATAAATCAAATAAGTCTACAAAAGTAAAACAATACAGAACTTAAATGGTGCGAAATATCACGTTATTACTAACCTTCGTCGTTGCCACGAGTCATATTTGCTGTAACGCCGCTTACAGGCCACGTATACACAAATCACTAACTTTCGTCGCGAAGGTAACGAGTGGGTTGATATTAGCCGCAGTAATGATGAAGTGCGAGCACAGAAGTTTACACGGTATTTTTTAAAACCGCATATTCTAGGGTTAAAAATGGTATATCCAATGTAAGCCGGAATAATGTTACACACTTTCACTAGTTATGTCACTTTCACAAGTTAAAAGAAAATGCAATACGCAATCATTATTATGACAGATTACTCAAAATGACTAGAGTACAGACAGCAACGTGCAATAAAACAGAGTAGGTATACACAGATTATACAGCTCCAATAGCCTTGCAATTCAATTGCATTGTCTCTGACATATTCACAAAGGCTATTGCCAAATACAAAGATACAAATCAACTTAATAATAATTACGGCTCCAGTCTCATAGGCAAACACTAAAATATCCGGAATATAACCATTAAAAGTCAACAAAATTATATTAAAATTTGTTGCGTTGCCGCTAAACAAAGAGGCTTTAAAATTCCCCCGGGGTTCCGTAAAATCGTCGTAGTTTCCGTCAACCGCGGAAGCAACGTAAAAACCTGAGAAAATGCAATTTACTTGCAAAATGGATGAGGGGTTGCACGTTGGACCCCGAAATTGTCCTTTTATATAAATAGGAGCCTGTTTAATGGCCTCCAGATGGGTAAAAGTTGTCTGAGAACGAAAATAAGCCTCAAAGAATCTTATTAAAATATTCTAATATCCAGGAGATTGTGGCTTAGGGTATTGTTAAGCTGGGATTAGGATTCTTACACATTTATATTGTATTCAATGGACAAGATTAAGATTTTAGTAATATAGTGTGTAACCCTACTTTTTATATCGTTTTATATAAATGTTTTGACATGGGTTTCTGTTAGGCTTTTTAACATAATATTTTGTAACCATTTTAACAGTAAGGGTTGTTGATGCTAATAGATAATGATAATGACAAATGAACTATTGATATATGAACGTGATATAGATTAAACATAGTGACCTTCTACTGAAATGATTCGTCTAAATGTCATACAACATTAACAAACAACAAGCGTCTAAAATCACAACGATCCCCAATGAGATTTGGACGCCAAATTATGCTTTGAATTTTAACAACGAACGCGCTTTCGAAATGTCTTGGATCTTTGGAGATTATAAAGCTGAAAATGTAGACGGGTTCTACAAAATTCAGTGAATTTGTTGACAGTAACGTCGGATTGAATCTGTCTAGCAGTCAGAATAAATTAGTTATTTTAATAGAAATATAATTCATCATTATCAAGTCGACAGACATGTCATACTAACTTTTATCATATTAGCTAAATTGGATCAACTTCTTTTCTTAAATGTATAGTACTATTTTAGTTTAGCTATCTTGTTTCGTTGGTCGCATAAGATAAAGAAACTGTATTCCTGTACAAATTGTAGTATTACTAGATCGATTCCCAATAGATTCGTAAGGCGAAACCATAAAAATAATTGAATAAAATTTTAAAGTATTATTAGAATACTAAATATTCAAATCCATTAAGAATGGAGAAACTGAATTGCTCAGGTGAATCCGTGAAAATGGTTTTATAGGAGAACTTGGAACGCTTTAGGCGAGGTTCGGCAGCTCATTGGTCGGAGCATTCCTCCTGTAAGGGACTGCTGGTGGGTTCCGCCTGAGCGATTCATTTTTTCCATTCTTAATCGACCATAAAAATATCCCTAAATAAAGGCTCTAATAGTTCCTCACTAAACATTTCGCTAACTTATGGTCATGGGTATAATATAGTGTATAATATTCTATTGGTATATCAATTTTTCATTCTCGGTCAATAGTGTTGTTTGACTGATGTGATTGATAGCTATATTTGTAAATATTTTGATTTACGGCTTAAAAATAAACTCCAGACCTACTAAAAATAAATAACTACCGATATTCTCATCTAAAACTAAAGTTACATTAGAAAAGAAACTGATTCCAACAGTATCAAGATGGCAAAAGTTGCTCCTTCTTCACTTCACACTGGTTGGACGTTAATCATTAAAAGTACTTGCCAAGTGTTCTTTGTGTTGCACTTTTATAACGATGGCCAACTTCTTCGCTCTGAGGAAATTTTGACCTGATACTTTTATTTCTATTATACAGTTATTACTATGAATATTTTTTACTGGTTAAATTAGTAAATCATATCTGTCAAAAGTGGAAAAAATGTGATTGATTCAGTTTCATTTTCAATTAGTTACGAATTGGATTTTTGACTTTCCTTCAAATTTCCAATCTACATACAGTCACTGTTTTTTCTCAGTGGGGTAGGCAGATATCACATATTTCCACATGCTACGATTCTACTTTCATAATTGTTTTCATACATGCTCGCCGGGTTCGGAAACTTGAAGAGTACTTTTTTTTTTTTTTTTTTTTTACGTGCGGGAAATCCCCACGGATACCCGCCCCTCCGGAGCCGGAGGGGTAGGTTATGTCGGACTCGAACCGACTAAACCGCACGCCGTCTGTGGGTCGTGGTGCTAGGCCGAAGGTGAGGTTGTCTTGCGACATATCCCTCGCACCCCGGCTGACTCAGGGCCATCCCTTTCGGTCTGGCCCTCCTCGGGAGGTGGGGACCACGCCGTCCCCGACTCAACCCCGGTGTGGGGAGGCGCGCATCGTCCTACGATGCGCGCCGCCGCCGTGGCCTGCTTCTGCTAAGGTGACGGGTGGCTCCACCCGGCACCCTCAGGCCCGCGCTCATGGGGGGCGGAGGTCTGTAAGCGCCCTCCGACGCCCGAGCCGCCTTCGGGCGCGAGCAGCGATGTCAGCGAGTCTTTCTCGCTCACCGCGCCGCGCCCGCTCTGCTGTCTCCTTCGCGAGCATGACCTGCTCGCAGAAAGAGGCGCTGGCCGCCCACGCATCCGCGCAGCGGACCATCGCCGCGAGCAGGGCGGAGAGCGTGAGCACTCTCACCCCCAGGGCCTGCACAAGCTCCCGCCTCGGCGTCTCAAACGCCGGACACTCGGTGAGCGTGTGCAGCCCCGAGTCCACGCTCGCGTCGCAGTGATGGCACTCGGGCGTTGGCTCAATACCCATCAGATGCAGATACCGCCCGAAGTAACCGTGCCCGGTTATCATCTGCGTCTGACGGTACGAGAGGCTCCCGTGTGGCCTCTCTAGCCACTCCCCCATGATGGGTCTTACCGCCGCGATCACGGCGTGCCCTGCGCGTGGTTGCCCAAGTCGTCGCTCCCACTCGGCCACCATGACCTGGTGGAGCCGGGATTTCTCGGCCCGAATGTCCTCGGGCTCGGGATCGAATCCCCGCTCCCGCGCCTCCTTTCGGAACTGGTATAGTGCCGAAAGGGCCCTCGCTTCCAGGATCCACGGTGGCGATCCGGCCAGGAGACTCGCCGCTTCGAAGGATATCGTGCGGTATCCCCTGATGGCCCTGGAGGCCATCGTCCTCTGCGCCGTACGGAGCAGAGGCAGGAATCTGGCCCCCAGGGTGTCCGCCCACACGGGGCACCCATATAGGGCCATGGACCGCACGACACCCGCGTAGAGTCTCCTGCAGGAGGCCCCTGGGCCCTTCAAGTTGGGCAACAGCCGACTCAGGGCATTCGCCGTGGTGACCAACTTGGGGCGCAGGCTTCGGAGATGTTGTCCGAAGTCCCATCGACCGTCAAGCACGAGCCCCAGGTATTTCAGCTGGGGCTTGATGTCGATGGGAGTGCCTCCCACTGTAAGGCTGGCTCCCGGGCCTGGCATGCGCCGAGGATCATGAAAGAACATGGCCTCGGACTTGTACAGAAACACCTCGAGACCCAGCCGCCGGATCCGTTCGACGACTTGACCAACCGCGGTCGTGGCCCTCAGGGTCGCCTCGCGGTGCGTAGCCCCGCTCACCGTCACCAGCGTGTCGTCCGCATAACACGTGACGGTGGCACCGTACACGAAGTCACCGCGAAGCACCCAGTCGTAACCGATGTTCCACAGTAACGGCCCCAGGACCGATCCCTGCGGAACACCGCACGACATCTCACGCCTACCGACTCCGGTCGAACTCGGGTAGACGACGGCTCTCTCCGTCAGGTAAGCCCCGACTATGCGGCGGAGGTAGAGAGGCACACCGTGGTACACGAGTGCCTCTCTGATGCAACTACAGGGCAAGGTGTTGAAGGCGTTGGAGATGTCCAAGGACACCGCCAACATCACCTCGCCCCGGGCAACTGCATCCTCCGCCAGAGTCCTCACACGCATGATGGCATCCACAGTGGAACGCCACCGGCGGAACCCAAACTGGGTGTTCGCCAGGTCCGGCCCCACTCTAGAGAGATGCTCGACGAGGCGCTTGGCAATAACTCTTTCGAAGAGTTTGCCCACCTCGTCGAGCAGCACTATGGGCCGGTACCCGGACGGCTCGTCCGCCGGGCGTCCCTTCTTGCGGATGAGGACTAGTTTCCCCGTCCTCCACATCTTCGGAAACTGGCCCCGCTCCAAACATGCGCTGAGGAACCCTCTCAGTCGGGGTTCGAGACCGTCTTCCCCTAGAGCTAGGACCCACGCGCGGCCTGGAATGCCGTCGGGTCCCGGGGCCGTGTTTTTCTTGGCCCTAAGCCTTCGCACCGCCAGCTCTAGTTCTACCCAAGTGACCTCGGGCACGTCGTCGTCAATCACCGCACTAGGCGCCGTAGGCGACCGAGGCGGCAGAGCCATCTGCGGCGGAACATGTTCCGCTCGCGCCGGGAACAGGGATTCCACCACTCCTCCGAGCAGAGCCGGCTCGAGCACCTGCGTCAGCGGAGGGGCCCGGGGGCGCAGCTTTTCTCTTACCATAAGGTAAGACCGCCCCCATGGGTCCCGCTCCAGCGTCTCCAGGAGCTCCCGGTAACAAGCGGCCTTAGACCGCTTGATCTCCGCTCGGAGGGCATTCCGGGCCTCCCTGTATCCCTCGTGAAGCTCCGCCAGTCGGGGCTCCGAATCTGCGGGACGGCTACGCCTCCTACGGAGTCGAGCCCACCGGCGGTGCGTGATCACGCAGGCTTGACGCAGCCTCGCGATCTCCGCATTCCACCAGTAGACCCGACGCCTCGGATTATAGGCTGGAGCCCTAGGCATACCCGCATCGCAGACCCGTGTCATGGCCTCCCGGAACCAGGCCGCTTCATCGTCTATGTCGACAGGCCTGTCCGGCGCAATGGCCCAGGCCTGTACGATGGCGGCCTCCAGGAGGTCCTCCCGATTCAGTCGCCCCAACACCCAGCGCGGCTCGCGTTGGGCCGATATGACCGGCGCATCACCCGCAGGAGGGGAGACATCGAACCGAACGTATCGGTGATCCGATAATGTCTCCACCTCCACGGCGACACGCCAGTCCCGCACGCGGAGTGACAGGGAAGCGCTCGCGAACGAAAGGTCTATGATCGACCTGCGCTCCCCCGCCACAAAAATGCCCACATACGTGGCTTCGGCCCCGCGATTCTGGAGAACTAAGCCGAGAGAATCGGCCCAGCTCTCCAGAGCCCTGCCCCGCGCGTTCGTGCGCCGGGAACCCCAAGCCTGAGACCAGGCGTTGAAGTCCCCGAGCACAAGAACCGGACGAGGCGTACAGGCATTGACGACGTCGGTCAGCCGCTCCAGCGACCGCCGATACTGCCCAATGAGTCGGTGTGACCCCGGCGTGAGATAAACGGCCACGACCGCAATCTCCCCGACACGCGCCGCTACGATGCCATGCTCCCTTGCGATCACTACAAGGGGAGGGGCACCCGCAGCGGCGTTATGCACCAGTGCCGCCGACCCATCCAGGTCGACCACCCAGGCGGGCCCGAGGGGCCGGTGAGTGTATGGATCGGCGACAGCGGCGACGTGTATGGACCACTGTGCCATGCTCTGGAGCAGAAGGGCCTGAGCATCGACACCGTGGCCCACGTTCGCCTGCAGGATGCGGAGCTGGGGATCCATTATGGAACCATCTCCGCATCCCGCCCCGAACTGGTTGCGGAACGCCCGCCTCGCGGCAGCGGCTCCCCGCGGGTGCAGGCCTTACTGCCAACCCTATGGTCGGCCGGCTTGCCCTCCGCCGCACACCTGAAACAGTGCGGCGGAGCTTCGCAATTGCCGGCTCTGTGACCGGGTTGGCTGCAGCGGAAGCAACGGTCGCCGACCGTCACCTCCGCCTTGCACTGCACACCCACGTGGCCGGCCGACAGGCACCTGAAGCACCTGTCCGGCCGAGCCTGCAGGAGCCGTACCCGGACTCCTACAACGCCGCCTACCGCGAGTATCCGCCGGTCGGCAGCCTTTTGGGCTGCTGCGATGGGGCAGCCGACAACTGTTGCCCCCTGTCCGCGACGGCCGTAGCGGATCGCTCAGACCTTAACCGCCTCCAGGGGGCAACCCCCGGCCTCCGCCACGGTGACCCGAAGCTCTTCGGCCGTGATGGAGTCGTCCAGGTCCGAAATGCGCAATTCTGCGCACTTGGTGGGCCTGGACACCCGGACGTCGGCCGCATCCAGCGTGTCCCTCAGCCTAGCCGCAATGGCATCGGCCTTGGGACCACTGGAGGCGCCAGGGACGTGGATGAGACGGGCACCCGTCCGAGTGTATGTCACTCGGAGAGTCCCCGCCACATCGAGGGCCCTCATATCAATGAGGCCCCTCGCCTGTTTCACCAGGTCCACGTACTGCACGCCCACGACAGCGCTGGTACGGGGGACGCGCAGCTTTCCTGGCGCACCCTTCGCAGCAGCTTGGGCCTTCTTGGCCCTTTTGGCTGCCTTTTTACGGGCGTTCCGGCTTTTTCTGGCCTCGCCGACCACCTCCCAGCCCCCTGCGCCCTTGAAGAGTACTTGTCCTTCTTTAAAATATCTGCAATCTCCAATTCCCCTAAATTATTTTTGATGAAGTGTTAATTTAATGTCATTATAATATTTTGGAGGTTAGAGAGCATAATTGTAATACTTTTAGATGATAGTGTACAACCAAGAAGTATTATAATAGAGGGTACCCGAGGATAATATGATTGAGTACATCAGAGCAAGATAATCAGTCTATCAAGGAACCAAGCATAATCAATCTCGAAATCAATTAGCTTTCATTACTATTGCCAAAACTTATATAAATGAATAAAAAAGAATGAAATTACTTAATTGAAATTTGTAACTTGTAACATTTTGCAATTAAATATAGATATTATATATTTTAATATACGCTTCTTCTTCACCAGACGCTCCGGTTTGCGCTGAGAAAAGAGATGGCGAGCTCTTTGGTGCTCTGAAACAGGAGACAGTGTCACTACACTGCTCCGTAGACGCCAACCCCGCTTTAGTTTCCTTCCATTGGACCTTTAACAACTCCGGCGAGCAAACAGAGTTACCACCAAGGTAAATACATACCTGTTACGTTTTCCATGACTTTTATATATAGGACACGTCAATTTGACTTCACCTCGCCTGATGGTAAGCTGAAGGGCCTCGCCTGATGGTAAAAGAGGGCCACCATTATACACACGTGCCATGTTAACAATGGTGGCACTCAGCTTGACGACCTCATCAGATGCTTTTTCACGCCCCGCTTAAAGGACCCGGACTGTAGGAAGAGGGAACATAGTACAGTACAGATTACAGATTCAATATTGATTTTGTAGAAAATAATCGGGCATTTTAAAAATGAGTAATCATACATCTAAACTTGCAACGGTAACTGTGTCATGGATGTGTGATGATGCCTATGATACCACCGGTATTAAGGATATAAATTAAGTTCCTTTAACACCACCAGTAGAGTCATTAAGTGGGGTTGCCACGAAAACTTATATTCTTGTTTATACTGGAGATTGATGGCACTTGGTGGAATCTACTACACATATTGAATGTGCTGATATAATGATTATGGTAATCATACATATGTTTATATTCTCTAGTTTAATGGTGATAAATGTCAAAATTTTGGATAGTAATATATTCTGTTCGCTTTCCTTTATTGTTTTATAATAGTACAGTTATCTTGCTCTCCTTAACCCTCAAGTATTTGACATGACAGAAATTCTGATTATCTTAACATTCTTCGGTCTATAATTCTGACGATTTATTTTTCTATCTAGGCTATACAGCAGCCACGGCCACACATCTGCCCTAAACTATACTCCAACAACAGACATGGAGTACGGTACCCTTGCCTGCTATGGAGAAAATGCTGTAGGACAGCAGAAAGTACCCTGTTTGTTTCAGTTGGTAGCCGCTGGTAAGTTGATACGAACTATTTAACCAATTTTACAATGACAAAGTGCTTGACAATGTTTTTTAGGTGCTTAGATTGGGTTTTTAGGCCAATCAACCAATCATATCATAGATTACATAAAACTAAGAATAGGCTCTCGTCATTAGTTATTCAGTTTTTAGGATTTTAATTGGTCATCATAGTGTACATCCCTATAACCCGATTCCTTCGAGCTTCCCAATGGGTCGTATGTCCATGACAAACTGGATCAAGGAAAGGTTTATTCTACCGACTTATCTTTTGAAAATGTTTACTCTTCGCTACAGCGCTTGAACATACGTTTCAAGAAGTTTGCCGGCACTTATACTTGTACATTGTTAATAACTCAAAGCAGCAAGCAATGTCAAAAATATTTTCAACAGTCTTATTCTTCCCACTTGGTAACTGTGGGGCCCTGAATACTGTACCTGTGTAAGTAATGCAACCTGTATAGTGGACCCGCGGGACTCATTCCGCTCACTCTGTGTACGGTCGCGCTTAAGCAAACAACTCTGTGAAAGTTTGGCTATTACCAGTGTGTATTTATTTAGAGACGTTTAAACCTATATAAATATGCCTAAGTATAGATGACTTTTCAAGGAGATTTGTGGTTGAGGAGGTGGTTTTAAGATCAATAGGTCCGTCATTCGAAACCGACGGGATTTAGAGACAGTAGAATAGAGGAAGCTCGTGAAGTTTATTAGGATAGAAGCTTTTGGGCTTTTGTCCATGCCTTCCCCTAAGGGAAATAGGCGTGAGCATATTGTCTGTATGTATGAAGGTCCCTGATTCGATTCTTACCCCATATATGAGCCTGATATGAGTCCATTTCTAACACTAAACTGTGCCAAAAAGGCTATTATAAAATCCAAGAATATTTAGATGATAAACAAGCTTGGAAATGAGCTGTTCGCTCAACTATGCTACTCAAGCAAACTATTGTATTTAGACTAAGTAGACTAAGCAAATGTTTGTAAATAGACCAAAAAAAAAATGCCCGCTGAGTTTCTTGCCGGAGTCTTCTCAGGTCGGGGCCGTGTTTCGAACCGTTGGTCCATTTGCTAAACTAGTCTAGATTTTTATTTTTAAACTTGACGTTTTGTAAGTACCGTTTTAATGGTCTATACAGAATAAATGATTTTTGACTTTGACTTTGGCTTTGACTTTGAACACAAGTAGATTTATTTGGCTGAAGGAGTTAAAGAGAATATTAGTAACTTTGGTTGCTATTATTCTTTTTAAAAAATCGTATTACTTACCTCGATTAAGATTTTGAATCGGTTTTGGCGTGATACGATTCATTTTTTTTCCTATTTTCGTCGATTTGAATAGTTAGCATGCTAAATGCTTGAAAATTTCATTATAGTAGTTTATGATACTGTTGCATAATAAGGGTTCTTATAACACGAATGTGTTTTAAAAAAACAAGCCGTAGGCGGTTTTTTTTATAGTATCACACGAGTGTTATAAGACCAAGTTATGTACAGTGTCATACACTACTTTATCTACTCTCATACTATAATACATAAACTAATTTATTTTACAAACAACAACAAAATGTTGGCGCCAAGGCGCAAACATCGATTGCGCATGCGTGTTTCTTTTTTTTTTCTTCCGAATCGGCGGATTTTTTTTTTAAGTCGAGGTTCAGTCCAGAGGGATGTTGTATAGGTGTATCGTTATGATTAAAAAGTTATTTAATGATATAGGTGTCCATACAAGACCTGTATCGTAATAAAACTTTTTTTTTGGCCTATGCGTAATGTTTGTCATAAGAGTTTTGATTTCAATTTTATAATCTTTGTATTATAGGGTCAGAGTAGATAAAATCTTATTATTTATTTGTCACGTACCTTTTATAACTAGTTACAGTTTCAATAAAATCTTACTATCGAGTTGTATAAGCTGTGCCCCGAGCACGAAAAACATTCGAATTCGTAACCTAAACCGAATTCGTATCGAAAGAACGGAGCATTGCGATTGGTTCACAGTAGGCAGGAGGTCAGTCACACTGCTTCATTCTGTCGATACATTTACGTTTAATCACTGAACATTCTATTTCACAAAACTTCGACCAACGAATTGTGATTTGCCTAGGAGGTCAGGACGGTGTATCTACAAACATTGTTCGGGTTCCCATCTTTGTAAGTACCTCTCAGATATGAAACAGCACTGAATTAATAATGTTTAATTTTATAGGTCGCCCGTTCCACCTCCAGAACTGCTCGGTAGCGAACCAGAGTTTAGATTCTTTGAATGTCGAGTGCGTAGAGAACTTCGACGGTGGACTGCCCCAGACCTTCCTCATGGAGCTGTTGGAACTACCCTCTCTCATTGTAAGTTATAATAACAATCAATGCCAGGTTTGCATCTCAATTCATTTTGTTATAGGCTAAGAGCCGAGGAAGATCTACCTTTATCCATCTGACCACCAGATGAGATATATTTTTATCAAATATTATTCATTAACGAACATACCTATGATATCTATAGTATTTCCATCCAATAAAGCAGTCTGACTGGGGAAGTACCTCCGCTCTACAGAATACCTTGGCCATAATACCCTTGTGTTGTATTACCGGCGGTGAGTAGGATAGCCAGAGCTCACTGGAGAGTTTTTATGCTGTCAGTGGGATGGCCAAAAGCTATTTCTGCTTTGTTTTCTACATTGACGGCACAGAAACTATATGTATTTACAGGGTCGGCAGCATGAGTGTGACTCTCCTGGTGTTGTACACGCCCATAGGCCACGGTAACCACTTTCTATCAGGTGGACCGTGTGCTTGTCTGCCAATTCAGTGGTATAAAAAATACCTTCCTTTCCATAGCTCATAAATATGAGATAAATATCACATTTTTAAAATAGTAATTTAATTAAAGAAATAACTTGAAAGCTTTTGAAGTAATGATCTCTTACACAAGAATTATTAACTTTTTGCGTACTAGAAAACTACGTCTGAAAATTCATTTTGTAAGAGTTATTCTTTTATTAGATATATAAAATTACATAAAAATGTATATTTTGATGTCAATAAAGTTTCATTATTTTAATTATTATTTTATAATAACTTTGTTTTTAAACTGTTCTGTTTGATTTTAAAACTTGCCGAAACTTTCATTTTCAGCCTTTCATTGTGTATCGATTAAGTTGGAAAGTGACAAGTCTATTATAGGTTGAATGGCTCTGACCAAACTGGTCACGGGTTCAAGTCAAGTCTTAAGCATTCACTTCTACCAATCTAAATCTATAAGAATAGTTAGCATAGTAATTGTTTGCTTGTGTTAAAATGTTATTTTATTTTTATTGTACACAAAGTAGAAAATTCAGCCCTAGATAATTAAATGTGTCAAATGTTCATAGGTCCGTTACAACGTATCCACAAATAGAACTCCACCATACTTCGAAATCCGAGGACTCCCACCAGGTGTCAGCTACAGGATTGACCTATATGCCGTCAATGCGAAGGGAAGAAGTGACGTTTCCACAATTGAAACTGTTACTCTAAAAGGACAGGCTAAGTTTACTGGTGAGTAATTTAAAGATTGTGTAACGAATAAACATGACATTCGAAAGAATAATATTTTACCTTCTATAGTTTAAGCATATTTGTTTTTTAGCATCCCGTCATCAGTTGGGCATTGTTTCTGGTTGCAATCGACAGTTTCGCTTTGTAGTACGGGGTTTACTTACTTCTTCTTCTACCGATTTAAATAGAAAAAATTGATTCAGTCTAGGCGGGGTTAAACCCGCGATCTTTGCCTTCTCCTACTTTAAGATGGACCTTGAACCTTTCAGTGCCTCATCTGTAGCGATGGGCGATTGTTCCTGAATAATTCATTCGAATGAATTGACAACCGAAGGTGCACATATTTGAACATCGATTTATTCGTTGATGCGATAAATTATTCGAATAACTATCAAACAATCGAATGAATTACCTACAATTTTATTGTTATCAATTGTCTTTTGAATGAATTAGTAACCACTAATTCTTTCGAATGAATAAGTTATAAGGCACTATTTCATTCGAAAAATTCGTAAATATGCTACAGAAGAGGAGTGCTGCGAACGAATGAATTTATTGTTGTTTAAGTCTCAGAACAGAAAAAAACCTAGCAGAAGTATGGATACAAAAAATAAGTCCTTTCTTTTTGTTTTACTTTTCTAACTATTTTATTTATTCACAGTGATTTTATTAAATGTATGAACAATGTATTAAAAACATGTACTTAAATTTGTTTTAATTAGGATTTTAGTACATTATGAACTATAATAACTCTTATATGCATGATCAATAAGGTCTAAAGTAGCTTGCAAACTATTTATTATAATGAACTTTACTTACTAAGAGAAAAGTAAAGTTTATTAAATCATTTATCAATAAATCATCACAAAAAAATTGTATTTGATTTGTTTTTACTAAGAATTTATTCATTTTATCTTCATAATAAAAAACTCATGATCAATAATCATCTTATATATCTCTTTTGCAGATAGTTTTTAGGTCCAAAATACAAAGACACTTTCGATTCCGTTGATTATTACTCGAATAAGCGCAAAGCATGAAGGGCTGCAATCGACAGTCGATTTATTCGAATAACAAAATTGCATTCGTACCAACGCGAATTCGATTGTTTTTCGAATGAATCGACCTTCGCTACTTGTCTGTCAGTCAGCAAGTGTACCGGTTTACAGGTGATACTGGCTTGACTTCAAAAGTCTTAATGGGTTCCATACACCCATTTTAGTAGGTCCATCCTAGTAGGTACTCTGTTGTCGAATATGTATAATGTAAACTCAATTATATTATTTTATATTATTCTCCACACCTGATCATTGCCGACAGAGTATAAAAATGGTCTTACAGTGGTCGGATTTAGATTTTGCATAGACATTTATATTCACCCAATTTTAAAACGACTAGCTTAAAATCACGCTTGCTTTATAGATAATAGAATAGAATAGAATAATACTTTATTTGTACACCATTTACATTAAATCTTACGAGTGAGATTGTGAATATAGGGTAATAATAAATATTCCACAACATTTCACACAACGCTATCTAGATCCATGGTAAGTATAGCTTAACTAGCTTGTGTTATGGAATCTAGAATGCGGATATACATACTTAGATACTTTTTGTTGTAAATACATACATATTATACATAGAAACACCCAGACCAATGCAAATATCCATATTCATGCATACAAATATTTGCACTGAGCGGGGATCGAACCCGCGCCTCCTGCGTAGCGGCCGCGTTCACTACCGCCACGCCACGGAGGCTGTAATGTATAATGGTAATAGGACAAGAACTTACTTTTAATTAAATTTTTAAGCATAAGCAAACCGCGATCTTTGCCTTACAGGGGCAATACCCAGACCAGCAAAGATCGCGGGTTCAAACCCCGCCTAGGCCGATTCAATATTTTCTATTTAATTCTAATTTATTAATTTTTAACTAAAATTTAAGTATTTAAAAGGCAAGGAATATCCTGTGTTAATTTATAAATCAATTTTCAAAACACAGAGTTTTTCCTACCATCCTATGTAGAAAACAAAATTGAGAATAGAAATATGAAATTTTATTAAGTACTTATTAGGTACCTACTTGAATAATGCCATTTGCAGATCCAAAAAAAATCTCACGCTCCAAAATAACGCCTACACGGTGACACGACAAGTACCGAAATTGTTGGCTCTCTCGTGATCTAATTAGAGCTCTCCAACTATAATAGAATTGAGTTCACACTTGTTACTGTCAACATTACTGAGAGTTTTTTAGTTTCTTTGAAGGTTCCGAGGTCCCTTACGTGTTGTGATTGCCCTATTATTAATATTGGGAAAATATTTGAAGCAGCAAGCCATTCATGTGATTGTGTTAGAATATTATTATTTCAAAATTCTATGCTTTTTTTTTTTTTTTTTTTTTTTAATTCGGAAAACATACAGCACAGTTTTACAATAAGTTAAGGTTAATAGGAATGGAACATAAGGCCAATAAAGTTTTCACTGCAGCTTATACAATAGATGGAGTGAACTTATTCAAATATTACCTGAAGTGAACAAAATCGTATAGAAAATAAGAAATGTAACCTAAAAAACAACTTAACAAACATTTTATAGGCTCTTGGGGGGTAAAGCTTTTACGGCGTTACTGTATTGTCTTTGCGTTTTGGAAAAAATATCTATGCAATTATACAAATCATTATGTCTGTGACATGCTCTTGCAGTAAATCGATTCTCAAAATAATTCGTTCTACAAATTGGTGTGTAAAATGTAGGTTTATGTCTTGCACTAATACGGGGACAATTGAAAAAAATATTACTTAAAATGTGAGGAGATTCCACTACATGATTTATGACTTTATATTAAAATATCTGGTCTCTCTGTTCTCTGCGCTTTTCAAGAGACACGATTCCGATTCTGTCTGAACCAAACTTATAAGCCAATCTTTTAACAAATTTATTTTGAATATTTTCTATAGCATTAATATATATATCATATTGAGGGTTCCAAGTCATACAGTTGTACTCTAGTTGAGATCTGACTAAAGAGTTGTAAAGCATAATGACAGTTTTTTCATGAATAAATCCAGTGCTTTGTCGGAAGATGAACCCGAGCATTTTATATGCTTTATTCGTGATATTTGTTATATGTTTATCAAACAGAAGCTTAGAGTCCATCAGCACTCCCAAGTCTCTCACCTCGGTAACACGCCTCAAAGATTTGTCATACATTTTATAATCGAATGTGATGAGTTCCTTTTTACGGCCAAATGTTATAACACGGCATTTATCAAGATTTAAATGTAAATCATTTTGTTTACAGTACTCACCTAAACTAATTAAATTGTTTTGTAAACGAACGCAATCAGAGACAGACTCTATCACTTGAAAAATTTTGGTGTCATCTGCATATAGTAACATTTCTGAGTTATGAATGTTGCCAATAACGTCATTAATAAAAACATTAAAGAGCAATGGACCGAGGTGGGAGCCCTGAGGTACTCCGGAAGTGATAGGCACAAAGCTAGAAGTATAACCCTTTACTGCAACTGCCTGTGTTCTATTCCGCAGATAAGATTCTAACCATCTTAGGAGGTCGCCGTGCACTCCGACACTTTCTAGTTTTTTAATAAGTAGAGAATGGGAGATTTTGTCAAAAGCTTTGGAGTAATCCGTATACACTACATCCACCTGAAATCCTTGTTCTAAAGCACGTAAAACTTTGTCGGTAAACTCACAAAGATTCGTCTCTGTTGAACGCTTACCAACAAATCCATGTTGTTCCTTGACAATAACTGGTCCCAATAACGGGCACAGAATATCATACACCATCTTTTCAAACATTTTTGGTATTGTCGATAGTTTAGTGATACCTCTATAATTTTTTATATCATGTTTGTTCCCATTTTTAAAAATTGGTGTTATAAGACCCTGCTTCCATATATTAGGTACAGTATTTTGTTGTAAAGATGTTTGAAAGAGTTTAGTTATCGGAACAGAAATTTCCTTACTGCAGCATTTTAAAAACAAAGGATGTAATCCATCAGGACCCGGACCCTTAGTAGGATCTAATTTGGATAAATATTCTTCAACTTGGAGACAGTTAAACTTAATTGAGTGAACATTTATTAGGTTTCCGTATGCTTCAATACTAGCTTGTTGCTGTTTATTTGTTTCGAATACTGAGCGAAAGAACGAACTAAATAAATTTGCGATAGTTTGCCCATTAGATCCTATCTGATTATCAAGGAACATTGTGTCTGGTATGTTATTACTTCTATTTTTCGATTTAATAAAAGACCAGAAATGCTTAGGACAGGTTTGAATCCTATCCTCAGCATTTGTTACGAATGATTTATAACAATCATTTTGCATTTGTTTAGTTTGACGCCGGATTTCGCAAAATTGATCATAATCACTCTGTCTCTTATAAGTTTTCCATTTTTTATGTATATTTAATTTTCTCTTTATAGTTTTGATAAGAGAATGGGAATACCACAAGGGGTATTTACGACTTTGTCGTACTATTTTTGATGGAACTAGTGAGTCAATTATTTTATTTAAAACTAGATAAAAACAATTCACATCTTTTTCTATATCTTCCCCAATTAGCAACTGTTCCCAATTACAACTAGCTAATTTAGCTTTGACTACGTTATAATCCGCCAAATGAAAGCAACGAACTGTTCGAGGTGGAGGGTGCAGGATCCGCTCAATCTCACCTAAGTCTATGTTAATACATAAGGCTGGGTGATGATCGTCTTCCGGTTTTGTAAGGGGATTATCACGAGTTACGACACAAATTGAGTTGGAAATAATAAGATCTAACATCCTATCGTTTAGGTTTGATATGCTATTATACTGACTCCAACTGGTATAGGACAGGAACTGAGACATCTGCGTCACTAGGTTATTATTATGGGGGTTTTCTATAACAAGCTGTTGTGAATTTCTAGTGGATATCGTTTTCCAGACAGCGAATCTGATATTAAAGTCGCCTACTAACATAAAATCGTCATCAGGATAATCAAAATATAAGTTTGATACATAATCATAGAAACTTGACTGTGTAATTACCTGATAAGAGTCTTGAGGGAAGTAGCAACAAAATATATGTAACTTCTTACGATCTAATCCATGGTTCAAAAGAATTCCTACATAAGTAATATCAACACCGGTTAAAGAGGGGAAAGATCGAGGAAGATGCGTGTCTACCGTGAGACCGCATCGGACCGCGATTAAAGTGCCCCCACCATAGTCTACGTCTAACTGTGCATAATCTCGGTCAGTGCGGTACACATTATATCGGTTGTCAAAGAGTTCCTCGTCGTATATTCCAGATAGAAGCCATGTCTCACTGATACAAATAATATCATATGATGCATTTAGAACGTTTAAATATAGTTGGGTGGTTTTTGTGCGTAACCCACGGACGTTCTGGTAAAAAATACTAACTAACATTTTTAATAATAAGAAAAGAAACAATACTTATGGCCAGTAAATTAATCGGAATCGTGTCACTATAACTTGTAAAATATATCATTATAGAGAAGCGTTGATAGTAAATTAAATTAAAAATATTATTACAGAAGTAACGCCTATACTGTTGTATTGAATGTGCAAATTTAGTAAATAATAATTGCCACACCCCTCCGTTATTACTGCTACAAAGTTCTACTTGTAAACTAAGCCTTAGTTGACTTACAAAAATATAACATACACACTTTAATATAAATAAAATCAAGATTAAAAGGAACGTAACATATTCACAATGATATACTGAGTTGATAGCACTTATGATATCTTTTTTAAACAATTTTCTGATGTTATATGGAGAACTGGAGAATCTTCAGAGCGACGTACCATGATTGTACAGTTACGGACCCAACAAAAACGATACCCTTTAGCCTCAGCCTTACGCTTTGCTTCCTTTAACAGAGCCTTATTGTGAGTAGAAAGATGATCATTGGCAAAAATAGGAGCGTTCACGCCCTGAAATCCAATATCACATGCCTTTAAGGACTTCATTCTTCGAAGACATGTTAAAAACTCGTCCTTGCGATACCTGGCTTGCAGCTTTAATATAATGGGTTTAGGTTTATTATTTCTTTCATCGCTTTTCACAGCGATCCGGGTCACAAAATCTATATCATTGGTAGTGTTTATATCAAATCCGCATTTTCCAGCCAAAGAACCAATGATACTGATCAAATTTTCACCCTTTTTATATGGAACTCCATTGATTTGAATGTTTGAGCGGCGTACCCACTGCTCATTCTTTCTGTTATTGGTTGACAACTCGTCAAAGTTTTGTTTCAAGTCATTGAACTCCAATTCTAAAGTTTTCATTTTATTCAGGTCTTTATCAATATCATTCATACGTTCTACTACCGAATTAACAGAGGATTCCATTAGTATAATTTTTGAGTTCCAAGCGTTGACAGTCTCTGATAGTTGTTTGAACTCTTGAGTGATAAAAGACTTAAATGAGTCAATCGTTGAGTTCAATTTACTGAAACGCTCATCAAGTTGGGCTAATAACGGCTTGAAATCCGCTTGGACGGCGGCCGACTGCTGAAATAAATCCGAGTTGGAGCTGTCCGTCGCCTTAGAGTTTTTGGAACTAGCTTTTTTGCTTTGTTTACAGTCGGTACAGTCGGTGCTTTATTCATCGGTAGAACTTTTTTATAGTCAATCTCCGACATTCCCATGCATCCATAGTGAAATGAACACTGACAAACCATACATTTCAGTACTTCTTCGGTGATCATAGGTTGCAAACAAATTTTACAATCCATTTTTGGAATTATAAATAATCCAATCAGTGGGTAATCACAATGCGATCAAGCTACGGTACCTTGTTGTTATTGTAATCCTCGCGCCCAGAACGTCGCAAGCGCCGTGCTAATAGCGTCACATACGCGTTTGCTTCAAACTCTTTCGAACTTGTAAAATTCCAGAATAAATTATTAGAAAATTTATGTTTTTGACCACTAAACTTGTATGTAACTGATTGATAACGATAATTGGAGAACTTAATGATTGATAGAATATAAGTATATTAAAATTAACGGCTTATTTACACAGATCTGTTCAATTTACGAAAATCACTAACAAGGAGTTGTTCACTCCACTACACTACTATGAATGAATGCTAGCTAAACTACTATAGTTTCAACCGCAAAAGAAAATTATACAAATCTGTTTGACAGTCCATTCTTTCGAAAGCATTTACTGGTGCCGGTTCATTTATTAACTTTTGTGCCGATGTGCGTCCAATATTTTAAGAGCTTGGGTAGTTTAGACTTATTAATTTATCGTAAGACTAGGTTTCGTTCCAACAACAATGAGATTTGCTTTTAAGAAAATTATGAATAAAAATAACATTGGCAGCGTAGCGGCATTACATTTTTGATAAAAATTCATAGATTTGAGGTGTGTGGCAATAAGCCCGTTAAACATAGACATAGATCAATATTATGAATAGTTATATTCATATACATGACACCACAACAAAGAAATGAACCGTAATAACCTAATTACGATCTAGATTCTTGTCACGCTCAAATAAAATTCGCCATCAGAAATAATGTTAATATTCCAAGAAACTCTTGAAGTTTAATTCAGGCGTACAGTTTAAATCTTGACTATAATTCTCCTTAACAAGCGAGCTATATATTCAGCAACTAGGTTGGTTTTGATGCCCCATAATAAATAGCTTTGAATTCAAAAGCGAAGTCAAAGGTTAGCCCACCAATCACGTTTGAAACGCTATGATAAAAGCTGCTAGGGTATAGTTCTAGCTTAAAGCTTTAATTTCGCAAAGCTGAAAGGTAATATGCCTGGTCACGCCATCGAAACGACTATATTTCGATTTCTGCTTCTACCATAGTTTTAATGTTTTTATTACTCGTTTCTAATCAGTGCTTAAATTCAAATAGACTTGTATAAACTTTCTACATTGGAACAATTTTCCAGGAAACAAAAGAAGTTTGTAGTATCTAGATTACTCAATATACTAGACAATTTTTTAACGATATTGATGTTATCAATCGAGCAATGTCTTCTTAGATTACATGTTATGAATTTCTTAGGTCGCCCTCACCGCAGCGCCCCTGAGACAGTTAGTAGTGAATTTTGATAGAAATTTGCTATTACCTATATTGTTTTTTCACGCTACTTCAATAGAAAACGCTATACAAAATTTTAGGTAACTATTACCGGTGCTGTAACTAGCAAAACTAGTTGTTTCACTCAAATTAACTATTTTATGGAGTGTGTTTCGTGTATTCGTAATACTTGTACTGTTCACGTATTTCATTCTATGTAGATATTATACTGAAACTGAACCACTGCACTGAGGGTGCAGTGGTTCAGTTTCAGTTGTCGCCTCATCAAATATCTACATGAGATAACTGTTTGTAGAATTACTCTTACTTTGGTACAAACATATTCCTAGTGCAAGAAACAGCAGTAAACTCAGCATGGAATAAAATGTATTAATTCACGCATATGAAACTAATATTTAAGCATTCAGTTTCCTACTTAAATCAAATAAACATGAACGCGCCATTGAAATACAAAGTCGAGTATCTTAACGCGATATACATACAATTTTCTTGAGCGAATATAAAATACTTATTAAGATCAAAGGATATTTAACTTCATAATGAATTTATTCCACAGGTTGAATAGAATAGAACAAAAATAATTATTTCGAATGTTTAAATGCAAACATAAAAACAATATTAGTTATAAATATAACGTCAAATATTAGTTAAAAAAAACATGAACACGCTATTTTAAAACACAAATGTAATTGTTTTAACGCGATATGCAAATTTGACGAGTTAAGGTGGTATACTACTAACATGTTACGTGTGATAAATATGCACTTTACGTTAATATAGTGAGCTTGATACAAATTTATACAAACAAAGTTATTTACGTTACGTACCAACAGTTTAATTTTACAATTAATATAACTTGATTTATGAGTTTATGACCATACACACTTTTGTCGCTGGTCAATTATATTAAAGTTGGTCAAAGCTGCCACATGTGCCAACTGTCACACCATACAAGCCAAAGGACGGGCGAAGTGGAATAAAAAATGTAAGAAAACTGATGCCGGTACCTATGAAAGCTTGGGAATCAATCTGGATTAACTATGTTTAAGATGATGACAATAAGTTTAATAGTGACAGAATAACTAAAGTAATAACCTTAAAGATCAATGAAGCAAAATAAAAATCAAGATAAAGCTGACTTATAAGTATAAGTAGTAAGATTTTAGGACCTAGTCTGATGAGTTGTGTGTAACCAGGTTATTCTGTTTCAGACATTTTCATTCTCAGTCTTGGTTGGGTACACCTGTTACGTGGATTTAAATTTGAGCTATCGGAATGTGGAGTAAATAGATATTTCTACTTATACCTATTATAGTAGGGGAGGCGAAGATGCTAAATGTGTTGTTACTCGAGCGTCGTGGAAATTTACATTTATATCCACTTAATATTCATATTCTTTCTTCGGTGAAACACAGAAAAAACAGCCCGCCATCTGCATTCGTCTTACACACTTCACAAACTTCCTCTACTATCATGAAATTTTTCATGCAAGCTCAAGTATTAAAAATTTTTAGCATCTCTCAACTGATCTTTTCTTTCTAGGTGAAGGTAACACTCTAACCATGTCACCAGTATTGGCTTCAATAGCGGCCATGTCTGCACTGCTGGCTACAGCTGTGTGCGGTGTTCTTGCGGTGCTGTATCGACGGCATGCAGCACGGCACAGACACTTGCCGGCGAAGCATGCACCTCTAAGGTGAGTTAGTCCATCATCATCGTCTTTTGAATGATAAGGATGTAACTCTTCATGAAATTGTATTTGGATGGAGTTTAATGCAAAATTTTACTTCTATCTTCTTTTTCAACAGTGAAGCCATGTACGTAGAACGAGCCCCTCACTGTCCGACTCCAGTGAAGCAGGAATTGGAGTCCAGAGCTAGCAGTACTGAGCCCAGGGAGCGAGGGGGCACTGCAAGGGGAGCATTGCTGCATACTACAGACCCTAGAGAAGACGATGCAGACCCTGATATTATTCCTTCTTTGTATGGTGAGTATTAAAAGGATTTCTCTTTGTCTTAAAGTGTTATCCTCACAGTGTGCATTCAGGCTAGAAGTATAGTGTGTTACATTTCTTGTTTGAAACAATTTGATATTTTTTCTGCAATACCTAATAAAATTGTCTTAACTATTATGCGTTGTGCAGTTTTCATAGAAAATGTTCATCGAGCAAAAATCTTGGAACTTGGTCCTCACAGTGTGCATTCAGGCTAGAAGTATAGTGTGTTACATTTCTTGTTTGAAACAATTTGATATTTTTTCTGCAATACCTAATAAAATTGTCTTAACTATTATGCGTTGTGCAGTTTTCATAGAAAATGTTCATCGAGCAAAAATCTTGGAACTCGCATCGTCACCTTCCCTAACACTGACGTCAGAATGGTCAAGGCCATTTGTTTGCAGACTATTTTTACTTCTACCGGCAATCCTGGAGTGCCATTTTGTTTTCAGAATTCTTCTTGTTCTTTAAAATTTTCATAATCAAAACCGGTGATTATACATTTTATACTTTGTTCATACAGAACGAAGGCCTGTATCCAACGGATACATGAGCCTCCAGCGGCCGCCATCCACCGGCAAAATCACGAAGTTAAGCGGCGACGACGTCCGCTCCGAACCGGAGGGCGGCGCCTATTACACAGATTATAGGAAAAAGGATTATAGGATACCTTTAACTAGTGTAAGTATTCTTATAGTGTATGATAGGCACGGTGTTGCGAGGGCCGCAGTAGAGGAAGATAAACAAAAGCATTAACAGAGAGCGAGTGAAATACCGCCATGAGCGCTGGCAGCGGAGTATCGCTCGCTCTCGTCTCTTGCTCTTTCTGTACCGCGTCCCCCGACACACCGGAGCTGTACAATGTACAGTGCTTGAAACAGATTCTGTCTAGGCAAGAATATTATAATAATGACGTGCATTATATGAGAATACGTAAGGCTTACTTTTACATTCCTTTCCAATGCAATATCAATTCCTTTCCATTTTTCACTTCATTTTTGACATTCAATATTTTTTTCTGTGCCAAAAGTACAATATCTCAAAAACCAATTAAAATAATTACAAAAATGTTGAAGTATCTTTGTAAATTCAAGACCTTCTGCGAAACATATTTAGGCTTGTTTATTATTGATCAGAACCTAACTAATTTAGTATGTTGATAAAATTTAACTAGATCCTTTTAATACATAATTTTTAAAATATGATTTGATATGCATTCTAAAACGTTGTCCTTGTTACAGTCTTACCATAGTTTAGGACGCGTGAACAAGGGAGTCAACGCGTGTAGCCCAAGTTCCGCCACAGGAGTGACGTCATCGCTAACAGCGCACCGACTACGACCAGAGGTCGTGACGACCTCGCACCGAGTCCAAGAGTCCTGTATATAAGTACTATTGCACCACCAGAATTGAGCAGACTCTGTACCACTCTCACCCAAATCATTCATGTAATAAAAGAAAAAGAAAGAATTACCGTAATTGCAGTTGCAGTAAGAATTGGTGCAATAAATTACTATAAGTAAAATATGTATCCGACTGTAAAACAGTAGGTGCCTCAATAGGAAGCTTCACTTCTGATAAAGGACCCCTGGTGGGTTCAAAAATTTATAAATACAATTCAAAATGTTAAGTTTGTTATGTTGTGATTATCTGTGGTCACAATTGAGTTATGATTTTAAATGTTAATATGCAAACATTATACCTATTATAATTTCGTGACAAAAATAGCGAAAAGTTATGATTATTTTCAGTTATTGTAGAAGCTCTGTTTTGAGTAATTACGATTCTTTGAATTAATTTTTTTTATAGGCTTTTGATTTCATTTCCACATTTTGTATGTGGTCTACAGTATCAATCGAATTTTCAGAACACGCAAATTTTAATGAATAAAAAGTTGAAGAAATCGTGCGCAAAATTCGTTGATGAGCGGACATCAGGGTTGATGCAATTATAATCTCTTATGTAGAGGATTTTTTACGCGTAGGAATATAATATACTGAAGACTTTGTAAATTTATCAATAGAGACTTTAATCTCTCTATTGGTACATTTACGTGCAACATACCAGAAATCGAAATGTCTCAAAAAAACAAGTATACAGACTTTGCTAATTCAACAGAATTTTTCATAAGATATATTTAAAATCATTTTTTTTCTCCTAGCGTTAAACCCAGTCGCATCCGAAGCTTTCAACTTGGAGTTTGGGGTCCGGTTTACCAGTCTAACTGCAGATTTGGCTGAACTTCGATATTTTCTGTGAGGCGACTGCCATCTGACCTCCACAACCTAAGGGCGCTATCGAAGCATCGCACCTAGACCAGTTGTTGGCCTTTTGCCGTAACGACTGCCATGGATGTTAGTATGACAACCGGGACCATGGCTTAACGTGCTCTCCGAGGCATGATCAGACCAATGCAAATATCCATATTAATGCATACAAATATTTGCATTGAGCGAGGATCGAACCCGCGCACCTCCAGCGTAGTGGCCGCGTTCACTACCGCTACGCCACAGAGGCTGTCAACAAATTAAAAATCAATATCATATTGTCAGAATGTTTTTGTCTTCAATCAAGGCAATCTCTGCTGAAGGTACAATACTTCGGCAATAAGTAAATTATCTTCTTCCTACCGTACATAGACTTGCCGGTACAGCGACTCTTAAGCTTTATACCCTTGCTTTGATAAGACGAATACCATCTATCATACCATCGGTTAAAGCTTATCAATTTGTAGCACCATTTACAATTTTATTTTGTGAAGCAACCAGTGATGTGGTGACGGGTGAGATATGTTCTGCCCAATTCTCGTGGTATAGTTGTAAGTCACATTGTGTAACCATCCTCTGTAAATAAACTTTACAATAAGTATTGACTGTGTTCCTTTATAGTCTAAAGAAAAAGAGATTTTTGTAAGATTTTATGAATTTCAACTATGTATAATATTGTTTGTATGTGATATGCTTGATATGGACGTGTTGTGGTCGGTTATTGTTGTAAATAATATTTATAATCGGTAAAATTAATAAAAGTGTAAAATCTGTGTTTTTAAGGTAACTTTTATTTATAAAAAATTTCAGTGTTATTTGTGGCAGTTGATATTAATTTAACAATCATAAATAACATTTTCTTGACTTTTTTCTAACAGAAGAACGAATAATGTAAATAAAATATGAATACAAGTTTTTGTAAGTGCTTCAAAGTTTATAAAAGGAATGTCTTTTTCCAAATAAAATGAAGAGTTTTGAAACCAATAATGAATGTCTGTATAACAAACAAGAAAATCAGTATAATACAATTGTACAAAAAAATTTAAGAAAAAATAAATGTATAAAATATTGTTTTAAGTCATAACTATGCCCTTTGGTATTGCGATAAGTTTAAAGGGGCGCTTAAATGTCCGATTTTATCCACATTGTTGTAACAGGATGGCGGAAAAGGGTATAATTATTTGCAAGGATACTCGACTGGAAGTATCCTTGGCAGTAATTATGTCGCAAATGCTCCACGGACATGAATACAATTTTTAAACTGGAATTACTCCTTTGTAGAGAGAAAAGAAAATTTTATAAAAGCATTTTATCCAACCACAAATAATAGTTTGAAATGAAATGATTGGACACCAAATGAAATTATACATCGTAAATAGAAAAATTTTCATAACAAAATACATGATTTTATAATACAAATGAAAATACATTTATATGGGATCTGGCGCTACAACTACTTTGATTGTTTGAATTTTTTTACAATTCGAATTCAAAAACATGACTTACCAGCAAATAGTTGTCAAACGAGAGCTTATCAATGATATACAAGTATTGATTTATATTAAAAACATCATTAACTAATTTAACATGCATATGTTAGAAACACTGCTATATGAACATCATAGTTGAAACATCTAGACGTTAGATTTTTTTATGATCACTGTTAGAACCAGACTGTACCAATGTTACATGTAAACATTATTTTTACTTCCAACAAAACACAAATGTTTTGTTAAGCATACATAAAACTGTCGAAGACAAAACGTTATAGAAGTTAAAGAATTTAAATGTGACTGTAAATTATTTATAAAGTTTTACTAACCTGTGAATTCGTTTTCGTAACTTAACGTTTTCTTGTCACACAAGTAAATTTATCTTGTAACTTAAAGAGCAGTTTATAATAGGTACTATTACTAAAAAAGCTTAAACGCTTTTACAAGAAATCGTAACACACTGTTAACATGTTTTGAAGAGTGTTTGTCGTCACATAAGTATTGTTAAATAATGCATTACATGTATGGCTAAAGTCGATCAATTTCAACGATGGGCCATAGCACTAGCGATTTTAAAAATGGTGTTTGTATATGGAGTCGATACACAATTATTTTTCATTGTAGTGGATATGTTAACCGTCATTGTGTATAATAAGGGTGTTTAACTGCTGTGAAATTATTCTACGTTTGAATGCCATCAAAATTATTTCAAAATATTCTTTGATGTAATCAATCATCAAAAATAGGAAAGGCGATCAATTTAACTTGACTTGATGATGATGAAGCCAGTAAAATCAATGGTATTCATTTACAAAATCCGCTTCTATAACCTACGTCTTTAAAAACGCTGTATTCAAAACCCTACAACTGACCACACGCAAGAAATCGTTAACTCAAACGACAGCGTTTAACCACATTGGATGCACAAACAGTTACTTAACTTTGTAAGTCGTTGTCAATTGCTCAGAACCGATATAACGTAGTGGAATTATGTGGTGAGCACTTACGATTGACAGGTTAACGAGTAGTACCACTGGTTTAGTGTTGACATATGATTTAAATACTTTTAAATGTTTTTGTAGGATCAGTGGTTTAAGTCGCGGTTTTGATGGCCAGATTTAAATAAAAAAACTTAAATATTGGTCAAATGCATTACAATCAACACATTTAACTGTCTTAAATGTATGAGTTTCAAAGAGAAATGTTTTTTTGCCGGAATATTACGGGCCAATAACACCCATGTGAACACCATTTCAAATAAGAGTGCAGTTATCTTATATAGTGAGAATATTGAGGTTATCACAAATATAGTTTTTTATCTACTCTGATACTATAATACAAAGATTATAAAATTGAAATTAGAACTCTTATGACAAACATTACGCACAGGCCAAAAAAAAAGTTTTATTACGATACAGGTCTTGTATGGACACCTATATCATAAAATAACTTTTTAATCATAACGATACACCTATACAATCCCCATCTGGACTGAACCTCTACTTTAAAAAAAGAATCCGCCATTTCGGAAGAAAAACAAAAGAAACACGCATGCGCAATCGAAGTTTGTGCCTTGGCGCGAATATTTTTTTTTGTTCTATTCATTTAAATTAAACAAAGTTTGGTTTGGTTTGTAAAATAAATTAGTTTATGTATTATAGTATGAGAGTAGATAAAGTAGTGTATGACACTGTACATAACTTGGTCTTATAACACTCGTGTGATAATATAAAAAAACTCGCCTACGGCTCGTTTTTTTAAAACACACTCGTGTTATAAGAACCCTTATTATGCAACAGTATCATAAACTACTATTAATTAACTGAGCCCTTATTTATTTTCCCGAACACAAGCCTGAGGTAACTTTATTCAATGATATTTATATAGTACAATGCAATTCTAAATACCTTTCCTCGTAACCAAATGCATCGTCAGAATAAGCGACTTTAAGCTACCGTATATGTTTTTTTACGTGCGGGTAATCCCCACGAATACCCACCCTCCGCAGCCGGAGGGGGAGGTTATGTCGGACTCGAACCGACTAAACCGCACGCCGTCTGTGAATCGATGTGCTAGGCCGAAGGTGAGGTTGTCTTGCGACATATCCCTCGCACCCCGGCTGACCCAGGGCCGTTCCTCTCGGTTTGGCCCTCCTCGGGAGGGGGGACCACGTGGTCCCCGACTCGCGCCCGGTATGGGGGGGGGGGGGCGCCGTGGCCTGCCTCTGCTAGGGTGACGAGCGGCTCCACCCGTCACCCTCAGGCCCGCGCTGATGGGGGGCAGAGGTCAGTATGGGGGGAGGGGGGGCATCGTCCTACGATGCGCGCCGCCGCCGTGGCCTGCTTCTGCTATCTGCTAGGGTGACGAGTGGCTCCACCCGTCACCCTCAGGTCCGCGGTCGGTCTGCGCCCTCCGACGCCCGAGCCGCCTTCGAACGCGGGCAGCGATGTCCGCGAGTCTCTCTCGCTCGCTGCGCCGCGCCCGCTCTGCTGTCTCCTTCACGAGCATGACCTGCTCGCAGAAGGAGGCGCTGACCGCCCACGCATCCGCGCAGCGGACCATCGCCGCGAGCAGGGTGGAGAGCATCTATCGTATATGTTTGACTATCAGACTGACTGACTTCTTTCTTGCGGGAATGTTTTATAATCTCTGTGCAATGCTCTCTTTAAACTTTTGTTTTAAAAATATACAATATAATTTTTAGGAGATATTAATTGTATTTTCAATAATACCGACATTTATTATCTTCTGTAAAACAATGTTATGTAAAAATGATGATAATACGTATAAATGTAAAACAATATGTTTTTGCATCAATAAAACTATAAGACACTTTTTGTGTGTACTCTTTTGGATTGTATAAGCTCTGTCGTTTCTACAAATTTCTTAAAACATAAAAAAGATTTTTAGAAGGCGCTCACCTAGAGAACAATTCTGCTCAAAATAATAAAACGTGATTGTTCTAACAAAGCTGTTAGTCTAAATTACTGTTAGTAAGTAATATGTTTCATTACAAGTTACTCGGAATAAAATATTATGTTTTTCCTTATTTACTTCGTTTAATTTACTGTTACACAGATAATAACATTGAATTTTCTAGATTATTTATTTGTAAGCTGTTCCGTTGATTCATTTCCTTAACACATTGTTTCATTGTGATAACAATTACGAGAAAATCTGTGATGAATGATTGTAAATCAATGTCAATGAGCGAATGATTTGTAATCAATGAAACAGCTACTCCGCTTAAATTAACTTCATTTCTTTAAATTATTAATAAACGAATTGCTTATTATAATGTTACTATTAATTTATCGTTGTAAGATCATCTAGAGGCCTATAGACTGCAAAATATATAATTCCGTACAAACACCTATGTTTATTTTACATAAAATATATTGTAATTATGTAAAATTGTAAATATGATTAATAATAAGTAACGAAATTATAAAATCTAGTCTAATTTAGTACTAACGGTGCTAAGTACTGTACATTACTAATAATTATTGATAATATAATTAGGTTAATGTCAATTGCCGACCTCATACTAAGTATGAGACTTTAATTACTGTTACAAACATTGTTTCTTGTAAATGTTTCCAAATAAATACAATGTCAAGCATTTATCAAACCTGTTATTTTATTAAAGACCCGAAATATGATTTCCATAGTAAGTTCAGTTCAATTAGTCCAGATAGTTGAGTTAGTTAGAATGATCGGTTTAATGTATTTCAACAACACTTTGCCACTTTGCTTTGCAATATTAAGACTGTTAGATTCATACACGCATACTTCTGTCTCATTGGGGTAGGCAGAGATAGCATTCTTCCACTTGCTATTTTGGTCTTTCACTTGTTATTATTATAATATCAATACTTTAATTATTGACCAATACCTTAAAACGATATAATAGTGGTTAATAATATTTGGAACACAAATTTATATTTTTAATAAACTTGAAAATGAAACTCATCTAATGAAATTGACTGAAATACACGAGTTTCATTTAAAAAATTTAAAACCTAGTTCGACTATAGAAATAAAAGTGGAATATCTATGTGATTTTATTTCCTATATTGGAGATGCTCGGTTCCCAATGGTGTCATAAACTCGGCAGTCAAGAAAATTGCTCAATAAGGCGGATGCAGCCGTTTTAGTGCTCCAAAGGAACATTCGAACAACGGGGCGTGGAACAAGTTGATGTCGGTTGCAGTATTTTGTCAGATAAGCTGGAATGAATATCACTTAGCGTTTGACGGAACTGGAAAATTTTAAATTGCATCTATTGGGATGCAAATTGCATTGATTTACGAGCTATTCGTAAGACGATTTTGTTTGCCAAAAGATATTTTGTTCCGTCAGTATTATTGTGATAGATTTTATTTGGAATTGATACTTGAATGCACGGTATACCACATAGTTTAATTAAAAAAACATAACCCTTTTTCGGCAGTCAGGTAAATAAATCAGTGTGCGTTTCCATCATCTTTGGGGCTTTCACCTTGGAACCAGGGGTCTTCTCACTTCCTCTCTTCCTTTTGGTTTGCTTTACAGTTTGTATGGAAGCGACTGCTGATTGACTCCTCAACTCTGAGACAAGTACGCAGCCTCGTCCGTCACCGGCAGGTGTACCGACTTGCAAGTGAGTTTGGCTAAGTATTGTACCCATTATTATCGTACACATACGCCATATCCTCATAGGTGCATGGCAGAGCTGTATAAACCCTGTTATCTTCTGTCCTGCATAGATCAAGCGACCCTATTTCGGAGAGTTCGGGATTAAAAGATGAATTAATACGCAGTTTATTAAAAAATCTGATATCATTTAAAGAAATGATTGGGAGTGCAAAAAGGTGAGAGTCCTATAGATGAGCCATTTTTTTCTTGATATAGCATCGAAGTCGATTCCATATGCTATTTTGTTTTTTAAGCTTAAAATATAATTAATGTAAACAAAATTTGATGGGTTACAATACTGAAAATTATCCAAACAATAAAATAACACGAAAAAATTACAAACCCTTTGCGTTGTTGAGCGACGTACCGAGCAACCGAACAAACATTATGTATCAAGATTTTTACATACGTTGTACAAACAGACAAAATTTAATTGATGCAAGTATATTTTTCCTACTATTTTTTATCCAATAGCAGCTTTATGTATACTAGATTCAAATCACACACACCTGTCGCTTGTAACATTCAAAAATAATTAAATTTCTTATCGTGGTTAGAAAACCTAGTATCTTGTGAGTTGAAACCGGAAAAATATTTGTGGGTTGGAAAAAGTAGGTTGAAGACGGAAACACCTATTATTTTATAAATGTTTTATTTTTGTCAATGAAAAACATTATTATCGTCTTAGCTTTGTTTCTGAATGCATATGCCGTCTTTGTCCCGGAGCCCGAGAACTGTTGACTCCTTTGTCTTCTTTTTGTTTGACTTATATGGTTTTTATAAAGTATTTGACTTCTGATCTCCAAACCTTGAGAAGAGAAATGCGTCTGTTAATCGACTGGTGTGTACCAACTTACGTTGAAAATAATTCTTTGTTTTTGTTTTGGTAATACTCTTATATTTTCTTGTTTTACAATATTTTTTACACACATACAATCACTCATCACATATTTTTGTTTGAGCCGAAGAGAAAGAGTAGAGAGGTGCCTTAGATTATATAATTCTTAAGTTTAATTGGGTACATATCTGGTACTCACTTGTGATTGTGAGTTTGGTTAGGACCACCTTCTTAATTTTGGATACTATACTTTTTTCTATATTTCGCATGGTTCACGACGGATTAGAATTTGGACCATTCCATCTCTTTCCATGTGGCGTCGTACAAGGCGACTAATGAATAAGGCTGTTTAACTTTAACATCCGATATTTACAGCCTAGACTCAGGCTCTGATGCATGGCTCGAGTCAACAATAGTACTTGGAATACGCCAATAGGCTCACCCCCTATTACGTGGGACCGAATACAAATTAGTGAAATGTAGTTGTTAATTTACCTCTGCCTAACCTTTTGGGGATAAAGGCGTGATTAATATGTATGTAGGTATGTAAGAACTACGAATTTTATGTTGTTGTGGTTATAAGCTCCATGAGGCCCCATCATCTTCGGATGAACTACGGCGAATTTCGAGACTTACTTACAATAGAAGGAGAACCGTATCGATTAGCAATACGATTCTCCTTCTGTTGTAAGCTAAAATGTTAATTTTCAAATGTCATTGCTTTTTTTCAGTTGAATTACTATTAGAAGCCTCCTAAGGAAAAGTCAACGCAACTTATTAGAAATTATCAAAGGAAATCTGACAAAAGACAGATTTTTTTATTAGCTCTGAATTAAAAATAGAACAGATATCAAATGTAAACGGAATTAGATTTACAAATAGCGGAAATGGGTAGGTACATTTCAATTCACGGGTGTGATTCATAATTGTATTATCTGTTTGTTGTGCTTTATTGCCCAGGCAACAAGATAGATAGTAAAGTGACGTATGATTCGATCATAGTAAAATTTTGTGATTATGTGTCAGGCCACTTTAGGGTTGTCGATGAATTAAATGAAAAAAAAGACGTGTGGCACTCGGGGACTGCCGCGGTAAAGCTATTGCATAGCATTTTGTATCAACTTATGCAATTATGATGATATGCCCTTTGACGTGCATTAGTTTTTTTTTTCTTTTAAGCTCTTTACGCTTTTCTTCTCTATAAAACGAAAATATCTAGGTATAAATAATAGGTATAAATAATTAGGTATAAATAGTGTAATGACACACCAAAACAAAATTATTCATTAAAAAAAATAACGATATTAAGAAGTGATTATCGACAAATTTTACAAGTACAGCTATTCACTGTTGTACATAAATACCTATACACCTATATACTTTCTCATAAATAGCTGCTTATGTATTCGTCCGATTTCGGAGCAGCTCGTCTCGATTCGTGCGAGCTTCGTAGAGTCGTACAAAACGGCTAGTTGCACGCATACGAACACCGTGTCGAAGACTGCCGAAAAGAAACGAGCGTGAGGTTTTTTCGTTACGTAATTTCTGGATTCGGTCCCCGCGCTCAAAGCCCTCGATAGAAGCTATGCAATAGCTTAAAAACAGGCAGATATAGCAACAGTTAAACTTATTACCAATTACCCCGTATGTGGTTTGTTAGGTGTCCCGACTAGCAGATGAGGTTAGGGCCCCTATGGTGTAAGGTCATCATCATCAATCAATTAATTAGCCTATCGCACTCCAATGCTGGACATAGGCCTCTCCCTATATTGCGAGACTTTAGCCTACTGTTTGCACCCTGGCCAGACGGATTGGAACAGAGTTTTATTTTAAGTTTTCCTTCTTTCACAGTGGTTCTTCCTCTTTCCTTCCTGTGACAACATTACATTGGGTCTAAATTTAAAACCTCACAGAAAATTCTTAGGTGACCCCAAATAATGTGCGAAGTGGTTGTTACGCATTTTTTACAGCGGAACTACTCAAGCAATCAATATGACATTTTGCAGACGTCGTGAAGTAGAAGTAGTACAACAAAAAGGACTGTTCCTTAGGGATAGAAAACTAACTTTCAGAGGGCGTCGGGTCTAAAAAACTCGGTGTAGGTACCTACTAATATGAATAAATTGGAACTTGATGCTTGAAGTATAAAATTTACATTAACGCAAGCAAAGACGAGAATAAAAAAAATGTAGTTCTAAAAGCTTCCACTTTATTTTTACATATTCATAATTTTACAGAGATATGTTACAAAGTAGTGTACGGGAACGTATCAAAATGATCAGGGCCTATATAGAAAAAAGAATAGAGAAAGATCTGACCCAGATTTTATTGCCAGGATTGGAGAGCCAGACGATAAATAATCCCGTGGTAGTGAAAACGTCAAACAAAAACAGAAGATGTAGAATATACTGCTTCCGGGCTGTTTGGCCGTGGTCTATGTGAAACTTGCGTTCCAGACGTCTCGTCGATCACTGCGGTCGATATCTTCAGTGGCGCAGGGCCGGACGACGACGACTTCGGAGACCTTGCCTCGCCGGCGGCTGAGTTGCGACTGAAGCGCGAAACAGAAGAAGTAGGACAGCGGACCCAGAAAACTGAGAAGAGTGCCACAGGCAAGAAAGATGGCGTGACATTTATAATTCTTAAGAAAAAAAGAAAATTGGTTTAACAACACCTAATACTGAGCCAAACACTTCCATCCAACACAACCCTGACAACTTTATATGTGACTTTGAAAACTGTCCGTTTGTACAGAGACACATTTTATAGCGACCCCCGTAGTGTACAATAACTAGCCGATTTATGGTCAAAATAAGTTACTAACATTTGTAAAGGAAACACTTTTATGGCGTCGTTAAAAGCGATAATGGGTAGATTTTTTATCTGAACGTCAAAACATATGTTCACGAAATCTGTTGATAATATTCTATCATCATTGACAATTAAACTTAGATTAATTTGATTGTTAATGTCGTGGCGGAATGCCCACCTCTCGTGTTTTTATAATTAAAGATGTTATTTTAATTGAAATAAATTACACTGTCTTTTATTGTGGGACCTCCATTAAGAATTTTAATTATTTCATATTTTTATCAGCGTCATAATCTTATCGGTGATTCCGGTTGTAAGCTAGGCTAACACTCACTGCGGGTTCATTTAATCTAATCTGTGATACCGGTTGTAATCGAGGCTTCCACTGACTGCGGATTCATTCAATCTTATCGGTCATTCTGGTTGTAAGCTAAGCTTTCACTCACTGCGGATTCATTTAATCGTATCGGCGATTCCGGTTGTAAGCGAGGCTTTCACTCACTGCGGATTCATTTAATCTTATCGATGATTCCGGTTGTAATCGAGGCTTTCACTCACTGCGGATTCATTATTCATTTGGCAAATTTTTCAACTATCGTTTGAACCCCCACCTTCTAGAACAGTGCCCGTTCCAGAGCTTCATCTATTTATGTAAGGGAGTATCAGTGAGTAGTTGAGTTTTGGACGTGAATATTACGAATACGTGACTATTTACATAGAATTATTCATATTTACTAATTACGGCTGGCATTTCGGCTGGCCTTTACCTCGCTCAAAGAACTAGTATCGTTTTTCAGCGTGGTAATGCCACCAGCCTTTTATGCACGGTACCAGTAGAGGTCGATGGAGAGGAATTTTTCGATGCCTAAAGTTGCAGTCTCTCCCCTTTTTAATGCATTTTTGTATGTATTATATAGCATTATTAGATATTAAGGAAATGAAACCCTTATTGAAATTTAAAAGTTAATAAAATAAACACTTATAAAAAAAAAAAAACAAATTAATAGAATCGCGTTGTTCAAATCTAATTTCAAATTATATCTATTTATTATTTCCAATGAAAAGTTAGCACAATCTATGCTTCAAAGTTTATTTAGTCAACTTACCAGTTAATTAATGTTATCAAATAGCCGAACGCCGATGCCTATCTAAAACGGAAATGTAAAATTGTAAGTTATTAAATCACAGGAATTTTATCATCCCCTTATAATTGTAATTCCGTTTAAATAAATTAATTGCTCGAGCTATAAATTTAATACGTCGCAGCTACAACATACTATTTGTACACTTAATAGTACTCTTAGTGAGGTTTAAAAATATTACAAGCTCTTTTCTCTCAACTCTTTTCTTTGTCACACCATTAAGACTTGGAACTCCTTGCCAGCTCACGTGTTTCCTTCTTCCTACAGTCCTGGGTCCTTTAAAATGGGCGTGAAAAAGTATCTGATGAGGCCGTCAATCTGAGTGCCACCATTGTTAACTTGTTACGTGTATGTAATAGTGACCCGCTTTCCTCAGACGTTACGGGCGAGGTGAAGTCAAATTAGTGTGTTCTTGCAATTATCACACACACAGTTCAAAAAAGGTTCTAATACCCATTAATCAGAATTACGTTATGCAAATGTAGCGTGTTCAAATATAAATATAAAACACGTTAATCCTCCCACAGAACTCAATTATAGCGAGGCTTTTACAAAATGAGATAAATATAACCACCATAACCAAATCATCGTTCCATTAGTTACAACATCCCTGATCACAGACCTGTCCAATTGAGGACGTAACAAGCGTGAAGGGAAATTAAAATCCCTTAATCAAAGAGAAATTAAGGTTTACATGGATGACCTTATCATTTCTTCAATTTGTGTTTACCAATGGTGGGAATGTAATGGTGTACGTTGTCTAATCCTTCTGTTAATGTTTAAGTTTTGTGTTAGTGAAGTTTGGGGCTACGAAATTGGAGTTAAAAGCTCAAGTGGTTAACGATTAGGAGCGATTTATACGGTGATACTGTTTAATCGATCAATGATCAATTTTTAAAAACAAACATGTCATAAATTGTATAAAAATTGAGTGCATTACGTTGCACCAGACTAATAGCGCAAAGGATTTAAGCAAGTCTCTCGCTACAATCAAGGTCATGTAATTTCTATTAGCATAAGTTAGGTTTAAGATAATTGCTATTATACGCCTGCCCAAAGAGGAGTGTTACAAAATAAGCGCATATGATATCCTTGTTCAATATTTATTCGACTGAGTGTTACAGTCATGTTGAAATCGTCGGTCAGACTAAAACCCTAGATTTATATTTATTTGATGCAGATTTCATTCATAAATCCTATATTTAGTGCGAGTTAATAATTTGCATATCAGACTAACAAGTGAGGGTGTGTTCATTGTAATATGTTAAAATATTATTTTCACTGGTATGAAATTATAATGTTGTGGCGTGATAATCGTATGAAATTTAACATTTTGGGCAGTATAATTATAAATGAACGTTTATTTAAATTGGTTTGATAATTTCATGTTATCATTTATTTAAGGAGATGAACACATTTAAACACATATTTTGTAAAAGGCTGTATTATGGTGTTCACTAAAAATGTTGCGAAACAAATATAACAAGCTTTGTTGCTAACAGGTACTCGTGCAGTTTTCCACGACCTACAGGAATATATTCCCAGGATAAAAAGTCGTCTGGGAGGAAGGAAGGAGTTCTTATGGGTGGCGAGAACAGAATCAGTACCTATGCTAAAAATCCTAGGAAAACTAGGGTGGGTTGTCACTGTTGTCAGTAATGGTATTAAATGAACAGAAGAACACCCTTCACCAGCGTAAGCGTTAATTATTCCGCCTTTTTAATAGCCCCAAATTAAAAGTGGCAAAGTAATTTATAGGATACATAAATTGATCAATAAAATAAAGGTTTACGATTAATTATATGTATCGAGTCTTTTTGACGATAAATTGGGGCTTGATTTATTATAAATTTATGAACAGTCGTAAAGTGGAATTGTTTTAATTTCTCAAATATATTACGATCTTATTTTTAATATCTTTCAAGAGTGATGAATCACGTGGACATGATAGTCTTTTAGATTATGTTTGTCATTTAAGGTCTAACATCAAGTAGATAAAAGTTATGAATGAATTGGTATAGCAATTTCAATATGCTATGTGTTTCTTATAAATTACATTTTCTACTAGCTGTTGCCCGCGGCTCCGCCCGCGTAGTTGTCGGTTATCGCTTAATGTTGAGCCGACGCTATTGAGCATTGAATTCGCCTTTTTACTCAACTTTGTCCGCGACTATGTACTCACCTCTGTTCTCAACTTTCTACTCGCCTCTATATTCGACTCTCTACTCGACTTTCTACTCGCCTCTATATTTGAATTTATACTCGACTCTCTACTGACTTCTATGTTCCCCTCTCTACACATAAAAATTCTTGCCATTTATCCCATATTCACCCCCTTTTTTGTGCCATTGAAAAATGAGAAACTTTAATCCCATAGCCCTATTCTCCTTCCCTCTCCCCCTTCTATCCCTTACTTGCGCAATAAAGGGTAACCTTTATCCATTTCCAAACTCTAATCCATCTCTATACCAATTTCATCATGATATCTTCAAAAAAGACAAACTTTCATCCCACAGTCATATCCCTCCCCCCCTTCTACCTCTTTTTGCTATAAAAGGTAGCCTATGTTCGTTGCCAAGCTTTAATCTCTATCTGTACCAAATTTCATCAGGATATCTTCAAAAAGACAAACTTTCATCCCATAGCCATACCCCCCCCCCCTTCTACCCCTTTTTTGTGATAAAAGGTAGCATATGTCCGTTTTCAAGCTCTAATATACCTTTATACCAAATTTCATCAAGATCGGGATTCAGTGGTTTAGGCGTGAAAGCGTAACATACAGACAGACAGAGTTACTTTCGCATTTATAATATTAGTATGGATTCCTTATCAAAGGTAATATTGATTATTACCTATGATAAGGAGAACACATAATTAAACATATTTGAACCAATATTATAACCAAGCACAGTGCTCAAAATCAAAGTATTATATTTAGTCATGTAGGTTTCTTTTATATACGCCTTACGTGGCAGACCTTCTAATGCCCTTCTTGTATACCCATATTGTAGTCGCTTGGGAAAACAACAGCAGGGAGTTCATTCCACAGCTTGAGCGTGCGTGGAGTGCAGTTCTTTTCGTACCAAACGGTTCGCAACATTTCCGATCGCAATGTGTGAGGATGAATACGCCGCTGCAATAAATGGGGTTTTCTTGGCGGTGAATACTTGTGTCTTAGTGGGTTGAATTGGACTAAGTTTAGTCGACCTCAATCGGATACTCGATTTCGGACACAATTTGTTCGCGACGCTCCTCTACCTCGGGCTGAGGGAAATTTGTACGGCCTGTATAACGCGTGTCCTCGTTACTGTCATCCGCATAACAATGAATGGAGACATCAGACAGCATATCATGGATATGCAGCAGAAACAGGGTCGGGGACAACTCGGAGCCTTTTGAGACACCAGCGTATTTGTCCATGCGGTCCGAGCAGTTGCCATCGACGACGGCTTAGATACTTCTATTGGACAAAAAGCTGGCAATCCATTCGCATTCACCCTCGGAGAGTCAACAACTTTCTTAGTCAGAGGATGCACGAACGCAGTATTCCACGAGGCCGGGACTTGCCTCGCAGAGGAAGAGAGCATGCAAAAGGCGTTTAATTACTGGGCACCACTCGGGGGCACAGTGTCTAAGCATCATCGGTATACCGTCCGGCCCACTCGACTTCCGAACATCCCGCCGGAACACCCATTCCGTGATTTTAACTTCAGGCATAGAAGCACCACAGCTGGGGATAATAGGTGCGTTGGCATTCTCGTCGTTCATAGTCGAGTTTAGCGAATTCTCGGTCTCGTTTGGTAATCAACTCAAACTTAGCGCTGGCCGTTCTCTTTTTGAAGGCGTAGAGGAAGGGAGGCTATTCTTAGATATTATTGTAACTCCATTGTAGACAAGCAAACTGTAGGACTGTAGGCTGCTACGCCCATATCGCGACTGTAACCTTAGCTGGCTAGGTACCAAGATATTGTTCCACTTGCAAAAATCCTAGACTACATTTGAATTATTATAGAAGTTGAATAAGCTGTGTTTCACTATAATGTACGTTTTTTATTCTGGCTGTTCGATAAAATCTTTTCTGTTATCTTTTAAGGCCATGAGTTTAGTATTAGTATTCATAATATTAATAACCAATATCTTACAATTGTTTTATTGGTTTTGTTTTGCTTATATTTTTATTTTATTGTATCACTTTATGCACGCTTTTTAATTGTGTCATGCTGAGTACACATGTTTTGGAACTCAGTCTGGAACCGAACCTTAAAATGATATTTTGTAAGATTTTGATTGTTTTCTGTTTTGTGTGCCAAATAAATAAATAAATAAATTTGGCTTTTAAAACATTCTTCACTTAATAGAACTTAGTAATCAGGTCTTTTTGTAACATAACCTCACTTTTACAGAACCTCTAATAACTCTGTTCTCAGAATGCAAAATCTTTCGAAATTTTTAGAACGAGACTGGTAAATCTATATCTATTAAATGATACCATTAAATTTTTATCTCATTACATTTTTTGCCTTTATATGCAATCGTTTCCGTCTCCTTTTCATACTAAAGAGATTTAAGCGCACACCATCTCGGTTTTATTTCCGTGGTCCGCATATTCTCAATGGGAATAAAAATTTTCAAAGCTTTACAATCCAATGAAAAATCAACAATCAATCGCTCTCAACCAGTTTAATGCACTGTGAAGCAGTTTAAGCTAGCTGGAAGCAGCAGCTATTTGCAGTAAAACAAAGAGTTTCATGTATATGGAGAACATAGCTCATAGGCTATATAGGCTCTAGATAGCGTTGTGTGAAATGTTGTGGAATATTTATTATTTATTATTTTATTATTATTTTCTTTCTAAAAACTCAGGTTAAAAGAGATTTTAGTAGATTCTTGGGTCCTACTGTTAGCCGCCTACTGAAGCACTCATCATAACATGTTGCATTCAACTACTCAAGGTAATAAAAAATATCATACAATACCTCCTATCCACAAAAATTCTACTAATTCGATTGAAAAAGAAAAATAACATTAATGCAAACAAAGTCGCGGACAAACACGGTAGCTGAAACAATATAAAACAAGAGAGGACCGAGCCTCACGAAATCACATAACATCTACTTATTTATCGTCTTTAATTTGAATAATCTATAAAATCCAAACCTCTTCCCGATTCTATCAGTAAAATACTTAACCAAACAAATACCCAAGTCCTTAAACCGAATAGGGTCTCCTGAGAGCCTCTTTGTTAACAAAATTCGCGTTTCCACATTAACTATAAAGATCCCTGGTTATAAATTAACATTTTGATCGACCCATCTCGTGTTATAGAAGTCATTTACTCGGGCAATGTGCTCCTTCCTATCAATTTCATAGAAAATTTACTGTCTTCCATCAAAATTAGGAGCATCCCCTTTTGTTTATACTGAAAGATAGACCAGCTGACGGCTTGACTTATTAGTAATAAAATCTTTAGGTATCTGTTTTACATGTCTATCCGAATCTTGAACCAAAAATGGCGACGTTGGTATGGGTTTTTTAGGAAGGCTAACTTTTTATAGACTTTAATTATACATATACGTGACTAAAATTATTATATTAACAGTTACAGACACAACTAAATACAGCTACCTTAGATACCTTAGATCTAATACAATACATATTACAATAATGATACTAATCGTAGCAGTCATCATGCTCAATAAATACCTGCGTCAGCAGCAGAACAGGCTAACTCAATTTAGTCATGAGCATTTCAATCCTCCATGAGCAGTTAGGGGAGATGAGATTATATTTTCTCGATTTCTCGTGTCACAAATCTCATTTCAACCCTGCAATAAATACATTCACAACCACATTTCACCAAATGTTTTAGAGCCCAAACAGAGGGTGAGCATATTCATTTTTTTCAGACTTGGCACCGCTTCGAGAATTTTGGAACAGAAAAATCCAATAGCACATTATGTGTGAAGAATTGTACTATCATCTATCACTACGAGATTGAGGTAGTCTAAAAATAACTGGCTAAGGGCGAGTCGAGCGTTGTGGGTTCCGTATAAAACTGGATAGAGTACAAAATTAATTGTAACAGCCCCAATCCTGTTAAGGCGCCCTCTCACTAACCAGTAGGCCGTGTGCATGTCGTATATAAAAATATAAAAAAAGGACTATCCGGTATCGTTCGATCGTATTAGTCGTCAGTCCAAAATCGTAAACGAAAATGTGAGTGTGTGGGTTATTGCGATTAACTGACAGAATTATATCGTCCGGTCGTCGTCCGGTAAACTGATAGTGAGTGGGTGCATTTATAATTATGTATTGATAAAGGTCACAATCAGTTTACCATACTTACATACGGAGGGTTAGGCAGAGGTGAATTAACATCCACATTTCACCAATCTGTATTCGGTCCCACGTTATAGGGGGTGAGCCTATTGCCGTATTCCGGGCACTATTGTTGACTCGAGCCATGCATCTGAGGCTGAGTCTGGACTGTACATATCTGTCTGATGTTAAAGTTAATCAGCGCTATCCCTTAGTCGCCTTGTGCGACACCACATGGGAAGAGAAGGGGTGGCCCAAATTCTACTCTGCCGGAAACCACGAGGATACTCATCAAAATAGGCTTATCCATTATGTAAGTCGCACGACTTTAGAAGCAGCTATGTTTGATGTTTATTTAAGGGGTAAAATAAGGAAATGGGAATCAATTAGCGCGATTGTATAAACTGCAACAAAAACGTTGCAGGCACCTTATTTCGAAGATATTCTTTTTTCAAGGAGTTCTGTTTTCTACAGCTTCAAGGCTTTGCAAACCTAAATATTTGAAATTATTAATTAAACACAAAAAACTTGATATTTCCACGTGATCCTAAGAAAATAGTCTAAACAAATAGACGGACAGCGAAGAGTTCCAAGAAGGATTTACCATTCATTCACTAAACTCAAATATAAAAATAAAATAAAAAAAACTATCAAAACTACAAGAACTTTTATATTATGTTACTTGCTGCTACGGAACCCTTCATGAGCGAGTTCGACTCGCACTTGGCTGCATTTTTTCCTTTTGCATTGTGGAACCCCAAAAACGATGCACGTTGCTTTAAATAACAATGTATGGCCACGAAAGAAATAGAAATGACATTATTACCTGTCTCCTGGCATCTGGCAAATATTAAAATGCAATATTAACATCATAAACTAGGTTTAATTACAACGATAAAACACGTCAAAAGCATAACGTTTGGAATCTACAATGAATTTTGAACTTTAACATGTAAGCAGTAAGGGATTTTTATACTGAAGTAAGGTAGTCTGCTCGGTACAAACTGTTTATATAAAGCGCAGGTTAAATATTTTTATGTAAGGTATGCTAAGAATAAAATAGAATTCACCTGCATTTTCTTTATTTACTTCACAAAAGAGTAAATGCTTGCAATAAATAATATATCTGTTTCATTATTATCTATTTGCCATTACTCATTTACGTTTAAAGATTTCACTTTAAAGCCCACAGTTCGCTAATTATTTTTGTCCGGAGACATTGAGAAGAAAACCCGCTTCAGAAACTTCGTTTCTGTTAGCAGGTGCACCCGATATGCAATCACTTGCACTTAAATTAGGCTTCAAGGATCTAGAATTCAATCTGTACTTAAAACTAGTTTCAAGTTGACATTTATGGTATAGCATAATTCTAGAACACAGGCCTAAGTGTTCAGAAACAGCCCAAGACTAATAAAGATTTAAAAGAGCTAGTAATTCGCTTATATGACGGTTAGTATGCACAATTATTGCATAAACTTTAACAACCAAAGACAAACTCAATGTTCTATAAAACAAAAAATCTAAACTACTTAATAAGAGACCACAAATGCCTAAGTACACCAGCTTTACTGCACTTTAATCTCAAAGCGAAAACAATATCGCACTTATTTCTAATGGCGCTATAATTGCTTCATAAGGAACAAACCGTGTTGAAGTTTAATTAAGAAGCTGTCAGATGGTCTCCTGAGGATCCGGCCTTATGCGGAATGTTTCGAACTTAAGATATGTTTCCGAAGCCAACTGCAGAACGCGGCAGCAGACGCATGCAGCAGATACAGCGTACCGCAAAATAGACTTGATTATGATAGTTTTGTTTATTGTTAGACAATAGTCCCCTTTAACCGTATTGAAGTTTACAAAGCAATGTATGCGAAGAGACAACACACCATACGACTGGACGTATGGTGTGCTGTTATTATATAAAAATGTTATTCATTCAACAATAGTTCTAATACACATATAATTATGCAATTTTAATGCTATTTATTACCTCCATTATGTTAAAATGAGTGTTTTAGCTATTGTGTAAAATTTATTAACGTGGACAAAACCAGTTCTGTTCGCCAGCTCCTCATATGTTCCATAGAAATGAAAGAGTATCAGTTCCGCGATCCGCTCATTCGTCTATAAGTATACATTTACATTTTTCACATATATTACTTGTTAAATCTTCGATACGGATAAACGATATCTTTGAAAACCTGCAATGAAGTAAACATTAAACATTATTATCATATTTAGATCTATTTCACGGTGCGTCTGCGTCTGCTGCTGCGGTCTGCGGTCGTGCTGGGAATCATACCTTTAGTGTACTGAATTTTGTAGCAGCGGTTGTACTGGCTTACGTCATCTTTCAAGTTTACGGTTCGATGTTGGAAAATTGTTGTTAAGGGAAACATTTACCTACAATCACGATGAGCGAGTATAGAAAAGGTTTTGATGGGTATCAGGTTGTGATGTTTCTTCATAAATACGGTTGTAGTGAAGTGTTCATGTTACTGAAGATAAGTGTGGCGGTAGATAATGCAGCTGCTAAGTCTGAGGTATAACTTAACTAAAGAATTTTTTATGTACGCTATATTCGCACTAGTCTTGATGTGTAAAGTATTTACATTTGTATTCTTTAACCTGTCATACAAGCAAGTTAAACAGTGATTATTTTGAATCTAGATAGCTTTATGTAGAACCTCCTAGAATATATTTTATTATTGTATGTAGTTTTTTCATAATTTAATGAAATGTATTTTTAATCGTCAGTTGTTTTATCACTCTCAAAACCAAGATTTTATTTACACAAAATTCAACTACCATTTTATCTCGTATACATAAGAAAATGGCCCTTGTGCATAAATCAATAAAATATGAAATTCCTAGTGTTGCAATCAATCATAAACCACGGAAACCATCATGTGGGCGATATTGCCAGACTAAAAATAAAATATTCACTTAACTGTGACACTGGTGTTAATATAACCATCCGGAAAACATATCAGAAGGTTAATTCGCACATTTATTTTTAATTTATACAATTTAAACGTTAATGTATACAAATAACTGATTAACCAGCCCACTGGAACACGAAAGCATTTCATAATAGAAAGTCGAACCAAAAAGATAGCCATCGGGTTTAAACAATAAAAATATCGCGTTTGTTAATAAGCCATTAAAACGCTAATACCTTGTTTGAATTGTCACCTGTTACTCGAAGCGATTCTAATCGTTGTGTGTCGTAAAAAAGTTCGTTTCCGTTGAGGCCCAATTTAACGACGAAAGCGGAAACTGATTTGCATTTTGGAGCGATTACTTACGAATTATTTTTGGAAACAATTTTGTAATACCATAGTATAATACCATCTGATAAAGAAGTGTTTTTTTTTTTCAAAAATAGAACAACTGAACTGTGCTATTATTGCAGTTAGTTCACGGAGGATTAAAAGTCCTGAGTGCCGTAGAAGGTGACTTCTACCTACCCCTTCAAGGATTTACAAGCGTGAGAATATATCTGTATGTCATACTTTAGGCGAAACAATTAGGGTCATGCAAATAACTTTAATCATTACAATATTTTATAACAGAGATTAACATTAGTGGCAGATTACTTTTTTACTACCCATTTACCTGGCACGGCTGACTGTGCTGGTGTTGCTGCAGCTTCTGCAGAGGCTCTTAAGCGGCGCAAATACTCCAATCTCATTGGAGATTATGAATTTGTGCCGTTTGGAGTTGAAACGTTTGGGCCTTGGGGTCCGAGCGCCCGCAATCTCTTCAGGGAGATTGCGAAGCGTATGGTCGACGCTTCTCGTGACCAGAAGGCTGGCCTCTTTTTAGGTCAGAGATTAAGCATTGCCATACAATGTGGCAATGCTGCCAGTCTTCTGGGAACACTTCCACAAGAGGCATGCGATGCGGCTGAATTCCACGACGCATTTTAACTTTTAGTTTTCTTTTAGTATTGTGTAATTATTTAGAAATATAGTTTGAAAACCATTGTTATGTAAATATTTGTAATTGTTTGAACAATAGTAGAGTAGAATAGTTTATAAAACTCGATTTTTCTAGCGGTATTAGTGCAGTTTACTATCTAGTTTATAAAATTCTCGTGTTATGTGACACGTGATCGATCCCATACTCCTCCGAAACGGCTCGACCGATTCTTATGAAATTTAGCGTGTATATCGGGTAGGTCTGAGAATCGGCTACTATTTTGCATACCCCGATCTGCGATAACCGGCATCCACGCGGGCGGAGCTGCGGGCAACAGCTAGTGTCTTTATATTTTTTAATTGTTATTCATACTACCGATATATCAAACAAGAACACATTGCGGAAGTACAATGTTTTTTTTTACCGTTATATTCCTTTCGTGACTACAAAAAATACAGATTTCTATTGCGAAATACATCAATAATGATACCAAAGGCTGATTATTACATTGCGTGTATATTAATAACAATAAATTATTCGCTACAGTTTGTATCTTGTACTAAAACAAAACAGTTAATACAAACACACAACTTGTCACGAGCACGTGTCACAGTTTGTCGCACAACTTCTTATAAACGGATTAAACTAAGATGACACGTGTACATATTTAGTAACTCAAGTATTTTGAAACATTTAATTTTATTAACTACGGATACTGCTGATCTTATGAAGTACAACACTAAAGATGTTCCGTGTTCCTTCTTGAGACTCTTAGTACTTCTTATGCATGTTTGATAACAGATTATTCTAGTACTAAAGCCAATTATTCTAGTACAGTAATCTAAATTCTAGTTCATTGTAGGACTGGGTTGTAGTGTTCACATAATTCTAGAGATTTAATCGCGCTTGAACAATTCACTGGATTGGATTTACTAACTGGAATTGATACATGCCAATGATGGTTAACATTAGTCAAGTTACATTTTAGCACTGGATTCCCTCGCTGGACTGGAATGCTTCTGGAATAATGTGAACCGGGCATAATGCCTAATCAGGTATTAGGAAAGTACTAAAAGCATAAGAATTCAAATTCAAAAATTTCGCACTCAGAACGTTTTTAAGGATTCAGATTTCAGCTTTCACGACTAAAACTTGGGCTGTCTCTATTTTTTGTTACTTCAGGCTAGCAGTGCAAAATTAGATCTTACAATACTAGGTAATCCTATAAAAAACTCGTCTAAGGTGCGTTTTTTTCAACTCACGTTCATATTTTAAGAACCATTTTTCTAAACTATTTAGAGAAATAATTAGTACATATACAGTTAGTAAAATTCCCATTAACTATTTTTGATGACATAGAATGAACAAGCAATAGGTTTATTAATTTATTTGTACTATGGAACACGATTTTATTTGTATCGTAACTTTTTTAAGAATAAAGCAACTTAACCAATAAAATTAAAAGAAAAATATAAATCAGTTATTAAATGATAGCAATGAAAAAGTCACAGTTTGATCATAGATGTCATTATACGCAATTGCGGTGAAATTACAGTCACTTTATGAGCAAGTGTATTGAAAAATATATAAAAATACAAGCGGGCGCTCGCAATTTCGTAAATGCAGAGTGAGTCGGTCTGTCATACCAACTACCATCCGATGTTTTAATCATTATCTATAGAGCATAAATTTTATATTTTAAGTATCTTACTTCAAAAACATAGGAATTTGATAAAAAAATCCAATCCCTGTTTTAGCCCCTTAGGGGCGAAGTTCCGTAAAATTCATTCTTAGCGGATGTCTACGTCCTTTAAGGGGCCTACCTACCAAATTTCAGGTTTGTAGGTGTTATAGTTTTGAGATTAGCTATCTACATACATCTAGAAATGTATCCACAACATCGTTGCTAATACAAATCGAAAAACAGCCACTTGATCACGCACCCGTAATTCAAACAGTACTAACAATTTAAAATTTAAATTTATTTATGTAACAAATTACTTGAGTTACAGCTTTTTAATGTTATAAAGGTTACCAGTCATTTGTTGATGTTAATCAAGGAATCCAAACAACTTCATATAGAAGTGTTCTGAAAAAAAAAATGGTGGATGTACATCGTTGTCAAGAGAGATATTATGTGGATAGTGTAACGTGTGTTGGTAATTTACTATGATTGGTTTTGTGTATTTTGTGTGTGACGACATCCCTATGGTCCTATTTTGTGGCGTTAGGCCCATAGGTGCTTTCATATCTCTATGGGTCGAGGTTTACGGTACATAATATTTTATTGCAACATAATTTGGACGTGTTATTTTCCTTCAATTGTCCATCATTTTAGTGTTCAACATTGGCAAAGGTCTGCTTTCTTCTCTTTCTTTTTATTTGGTACATACATATGGCTTTTATGGAAGTAATTGCCGTCTGAACTTGCTCTGCAATCAGCTAGTTTACCAGTTTGCGCGAGGGATATGTCCAAGGCAACCTCGTCTCCGGCAACCAAAGTCCCTCAGACGGCGTGCGTGTTAGTTGGTTTAAGTCTTACATAACCTCCCCGACCAGCTGCGGTTATGCGTGATAAAAACAAAGGTTGCAGGTAAGAATGGCTCAGCCCCGTATGTCTTTATATCATTTGAATAACACAAAAGCTACTACAAGAAAATACTTCTCTAAAACATGGTCCACAAGACGGCTAAGCTTCAAATGAACTAGTTGTGCTCGTAATTACACTGTAAAGTAATTCACGAACGACAAGACGACCGACGTTGTAATCCTTTAACCGCTAAGACCGTTTCGTGACCTATTTAGTTACAATCTCACTTCCAGCATCCATTTCGAGGCGTTGCAACAAAATATTTTGTCTCCACAAAATTGCGGGACTTTTAGGCTGGCCATACACATTCGGAATGTCTTGACATAGTCTGAATTCAGTTTTTTAAAAGCCGATATGGACCATTACTCATTCATTCCTCAGATGTCCTTAAAAATTCAGATTATTCAGTTAGTCACGTATTACACGGCTAATGGAAATTTATTTATAGAGGATGAATTAACACTAGTGGCAATGATTTTCACTTTAGAGATATAATTAAAATTTAAAATTTGAATTTCGGATATAAGGGATTACGCACGTTACGGAGTTAGTTGACTTGTGTTGGTTGTGTAGAACGTAATTATTTATATATAATATATCGTCATTACTATTCAGACTGCGCGACAGCAGCAACGTCATTCTGAGTACATTAATAGATAAAAACGACTGCCCTTTCCTAACATATTGGGTAAAATTTGTTATTGGTGCGATTAAGTGAAGGTTGGAAATTTAAATTGAATAAACAATTAAATTATTTATTATTTTATTATTAATTCATCAAAAATGTTATAGTACAATTAAATAATTTTTAAATTCAATTCTATATAGTAATTAATTTGGATATACTTAATACAATTTGATTGTTTTTTTTTTTACATACTGACTTCAATTTGGATTTTAGATTTTCATTACAATCTTAAATAATGTTTGATAATATGTTTAATTATACTTAAAACTAACATAGATAAGTAAGAGATTGTAATTAACCCTATGAGCCTACGTTGCTTTAAAATAAAAGAATTTATTTATTATTTATTTATTTAATAACAGTTGCCCGCCGCCTCGTCTGATTGGAATTTTGATACCGTTGACGCAACCCGTGGAATCCTATTCCTAAAAAAAAAGTAGCTTATTCGTTATTCCAAACTTTATAGCCTGGTCGTGTATCTTCACTAAATTTCAACCATAAATAACAGTTCAATATTCAAAGACTTATTCCGAATGTGTGAGGCCAGCCTTAAAACAGTGAAAGAATTAAAATCCTTTTCCCAATGTGTCTTTAATCCAGGTTAAATCGATTGAGCAGTCTCCACTCTCAATAATGCAGCTGGAAATGTTCAAAAAGATTCCTTGAAGCGAGTGGAGAGCTCTCGTTGCGCTGAACGCAGCTTTTGTTTAAAGCTCCGGTGTAAGTGACAGGAGATGAAGCGATCCTTTGGAAAATGATAATTATAGTCTAGGAGATATCACAGCGGTATTTAGACCTATACTAAGCGAAGGTTGTTCTGTGGATTCTGGAAGACAGATAAGTATGTTTAGATTCTATTATAAGCTGTATTTACACAAAAAAAGCAAATGACCTATATTCATTGTTGTTAAAAAATATAATGTTGATTGGGAATCGAACCCGCAGAAAGTACTTACCTTTGACTTTCACGGCGCATACATCACACACACAGTAAGTCAATTAGCTGGTGGAGAGGAGGTCAGCTGCATTTGCTCCTGAAAAAGTTGACTTAAAAGATGACCTCGGGTTTCAAAGTTCTAAGTTGTATTCAAGCCATTGGGAAATAGCTATAAGAATGAGGATGAATAGTGAGACAATAACAGAAATGTCAGTTACTCAAGTATTATCATCTCTCTCTAACCAAAATAAATGCGTTTATCTGGCTACTGGAGAGAGAGTTACCGGTGAATAAAACCAATACTCGCACCAGACACTCAGCAGACATTCAGGAGAAAGTAAAAAATATGCATAATTTGGTCCTGCCCGAAATTAAAAAAAATGTAATGTATGGTAATTGGCAGTAAATGGTGCTTGATAAAGGTTTTAAAGTTTAAACGAATTTTAATAGACTACCAGTAACGTGGTTAAACATTATTAGTGGTCACGCTATCCCCTTTTATAATGGTAGAATGCTTGTATAAGGAGTGTGTTCATGTCGGGGTATAGTGAGTGGATATGAGGTCCAAATATAACTATTGAAGTAAGTAATACAAAATTTAAAGATGTACAGTCTACTGCCGTCTTACGGTCAATTAGGCTACCAAGGATAGAAATACTAAAACCTTTTTACAAAAACCTCGTCTCACTCGACTCCCAAGAAGGGTTATGTTTTCACGCGTATCTTGTATGTATGTTTGTAATAATCTTTATTTCGTCAAATTTTCTGAAACACCCTATGGATTTTAATGATTCATGTCTCAAATGAAAGGTATTTACTTAAAAAAATACCGACAGTACCGCCTGCTACAAAGCTTGTTTCGATCTTTTTAGCATAAGTCGGGTTTTTAATTTTAATAACTTATTTTTTTAAGATGGGTGTTTTGGTTTCGAAATTTCTCCATTGCACACAATAAATAAGTTGTACAGTCTCACTACAGACTAAATAAAGGTTTTAGGACCACATTACACAACGCCATGTAGATCGAAACTAACGAGAGCTTCCCATATAGACTTTTTTATAAGCGGAAATCGAACACGTACTGTTTGACCGTAATGACCAGTCGAACACTCTCCGCTACGCCACTGATTATGTCGAGTTTTGCCACATAACATGTCACAGCACAATCGCAATCAGCATATAAACTTTTTTTGATTAATAATAGTACAGCAAAATTTTTGATACACGAAACAGTTTTACTGTACAAAGTTCAATCAACAATGTTTCATTATTTACAGGTATAAACGTCAGTTTCCAACCAACTCTGAAAACTGAAACGCTCATAGTTCAGCATGAAACATTTGTAATTACAGTGCCCTCATCAATAGGGCTGGCACTAACCACTTAACCTAATTTTAAGCATTATATTTTAATATCTTATAATTAAAATATAAAATTATATTTACATTTAAAATTGCTAGGCTTTTTATTTATTCAAGTTATATAAGCACAAGCTACAATTTCTTAATCTGAGACTGTCCCTACAGTCATGTCATCGAGCCATGCTAGATCATGAACAGCATCTGAAGAGACCATCAAACTGAGGGCCACCATTTTAACAATAGTGGGGTATAACATAACATCAGGCAAGGAAAACAATGACCATTCAAAAATAGTTAACTTTTTCTATTTGAAGAAGGTTCTTTAATAAGACTGTAGGTACTGCCTCTTACGAATAAATGAGATAGTGACTAAATGCTAACCTATAGGCTTTTTCATATATCTCTTAACCCCAATGGGTGAACTAAACAGGAATGGTTGCGATTTCCTGCGAGTCCCTTTCACAGGCTCTTATCACACCATGCTGTTGACCGCAGCCGCTGCCTCCTGCCTAGACTGCTGGCGTGATGAGTGAGCGCTCCACCTTTCTTGACTCCGGGATACACCTTTATTGAGTTTTCTGGTTGTATTTATCACAAATAAATATGGGCCAACACCGTATACAATACGGACTGAACAAATGAATTATGACTACCTATTGACTTGATTATAATGAAAATTATTTCTCAACCAGATCTACATGCTGATTGCCTGACGATCGCTGACGGAAGGAGCGAGTCCCGCTTTTGGCTACATAAGTACATGAAATCGTACGTTTTTGATCGACCAATGATATCGCGAGACAAGTAAAGTGAACACAATACTAAATTGATTCGAATGAATTAAATGGCGGGAAATTTAAATTATATACAGATAATATAAAAACAAATGTTCATTTTGCGTGAACAAGGAATATACCCAAAGAAGAAGACGAATGATGTGTATTGACTAAGTATTGCCCTCAAATTGTTACTATTTTCCAGACCACCAGGCTACTGAGAATTTCCTCGAAGAAAAATTCATTAAAACCTCACAAGTACTATAAACTATATTCCTCTGCAAAATAAACTTTATTAAAATAATATCAACTGGCTATATTGTAACGAAGCCATTAAACTGCCTTACGCCAACCCTACCGCGACTGATGGCCTGATTGCGAAAGTTCTCGGAAAAATATCGAAACCTTTTAACGTATTTTTATTCACATACTTAATATTTCGCCGGCATTTTTTTTTCAATTCATTTGTGTATAATATAATACTAAAATAGTTATTTAGTCTTACAGTTTTCAGATAGTAAACATTCCATAACATAAAAGACTTCAAATCAATCACATCATATACGTTGTACAGTAGAGTTTGTAGAGTCGAGTGGTGTACTAGGTAAATAAATCGTTTTCTTCATAAATAATACATGTAGAACATTTTAATTAATAAATAGTTAAAATTTCACCAGTAAAAACGAATTGCGAAACTTTTCAGTACTACCGTACTGGCGGGAAATATTAATCACTTTTTCTATTGGCGCACTGGGCACAGACTAAAAGAATGAGGTTTCTTATTTTATCACGTTTACATAATGGTGAATTTACTTAAAGTTTTAAACAGAGAGAAAACAAAAGTAACATTTGAGCAAAACCTTTGTTTATTATACAGGCACAAGATGAAATTTTCTATTTAAATACGAAGTTGCATGAAATTAACAAGCAATAGGTAGGTACATATTATATTAATTTATTTATTCTATTGAACACGATCTTTTTGTATCCATTTTTTTTAATTATACAACTCAACCAATAAAATTTTATAAAAAGTTTCATAATAGGCATCATTATGTGTAAAGCTACGTTATGAGCAAATGAATTGAAAAACAAGTTACTTGTGAATTATATATCGTCATGACGTCACAATGGAAGAACGCGTCACGTCATGTCATTCTGACGTTAGGTGACGTGTTCTACGATTTTAATGCAAAGATTGTTTTTTTCAGTCAGTTAAATTCACGGAGGACAGAATATGATTAAGTAGCGGAGATGCCACAGTCAAATTTCTCTTAAGAAAAACGCGTGACCAAATGCGGGTGGGAAGGGAGACGCGGGGGGCATGACGTCATACCTCGTCCACGACTCCATCTAGTGCGTCATAGCGTAACCGAACAGAAACAGACCTTGTCATTTTTGTTATATAGTTTGACTATTCGCCACTAAGCGCTACACAGAATTCTAGAATAATCTATTTTAAGGAAATAATTTTCAAAAATAAGGCCATCTTTTGGATTATAGCAAAATCATTTAGGGGGCTAAATGATTTGGCCTTATACCGACAGATGGCCCAATTTTTTTTACTTTAATTTTCAATTTTAGCAAAATATTCCATTTAATAAATAATATAACATTTTTGAAATTGCTAATGAAGTCGGGCGAGATTATTGTGATCATTTTCATAAAATGAATTGAGTTATTATTACAACTAGTATACATGCCAGACTAGGTTACTTATTTCTTCTCTACGCTAGATGGTTCTGTTAAGACATTTTTTTCGGAAAAATTTAAATTTAAATATAGTGGACTTACTGATGAAATGTTATACCCTTAAAATGTTGAAATTGTTTATTTTTACACTTTGTACATCCTTGTACTGTACACTTCATTCTTAAACCAGGTTAAAACTATTTTTATCCTTGAACTTTTGACCAAAAATGACAACCGAACGCAAGGACGTTTCACTAGAACTGGATGGTGACGTCACAGACCAATTGAGTCGTTTTGACATATGGAAGGCTCGCGACTCGATTCCCTTGTAACATCTCCGCTATCATTTCCTTCTCCATGGTTAAATTACTTTGCATATTACTTAGCTTGCGATTTCTGAAATAGTTTTCTGTTTTCTACAGACAATTTTTTTTTATGATTGAATACCAAAAATGTCAACATACTTACTTGAATTTATTGCTTAACACTTAAAAGATATACATACTGCATACAATGGGTAAATGGTCATAGAATCTAGCTAACGAAAGCTGAACCTAGCAAAAGGCGGCAAATTCAAAAAAACTTAATATGGTATTACCAACTAAAGTAGGAATAAATAATTTTGATACTTTTCCTATTTTATCTTTCCTATGATGAGGAATTATGCATATATTTCTATTTAGTCTTAAAATAAATAGTACTTAATTATAGTTAATAAAAAATTAAAGAATTTTCAAAAAATATAGATCGTAGTACGTAGTAAGTACCCATTAAAGTCGCGTACCACGCGACAAGGAGAGCCGACATGTACCGTGACGTCACAGTACAATACCTGCAGTGCAAGAACAATATTTTATGAAAACCACCAAACACAAAAACCAAAACAAACCACAGAACAACCAAAGTGAGCTCCTTGAATCTGATCATAAAAATAAAAGCTATAAAGGAAGAATAACAGACTTTATTCACTTTACTCAAAATCTGATTCTAAAAATTCTACTTCCATAGATTCATCTGAAGTGTTACTGGAACTATCATCCTGCACACTTATGATGAATGGTTCCAGCTCTTCTGTTATTCCATCCCTCGTTTTGTACTGAGCTTCAACATAGAGAATATGCTCCGTCATTGTCTTCCAGTCTTCTGGTGTTATACTTTCAAAAGCATCTTTTATGACCGTTTTCATTTGAGCTGCTGAAATAGCAATATTTTTGCTGGCTACTTTTCGCTTTGCTGAACTCCAGATAAGTTCTATGGGATTGAGGTCACAGTGAGAGGGTGGAAGTCTTAACACTTCATGGCCATGTTTCTTTAGAAGTTCGCCTGCTTCATAAACAGGTTCTGGTTTGTGTACTAAGATTAGAAGCTCCGCCTGGGATTGATATTCTTCAAAATTAATATTATTAGAACGAAGCCATTCTTGTATATCTACTTTACGAGTGTTGGTGTTAGGTGCTTTGTTAATTTGCACTGTGTGGTAATTAGCATTGTCCATGACAACAACACTTGGTTCTACCAGGTTGGGTATAAGCTTCTCACATACCTAACCATTTGTTAAAATTTGCTGCATTCATGTCATGATGGTAATCAGCTTTGGTTGACTTAGTGCTGAAGTATAATAAGGCATTGGGGACAAAGCCATTTTCTGATCCTCCGTGTACTATTATAAATCTCTTACCAGATGAGATGTTGTCAACCAAACCATTGGTAGACGGCCCCTGCCAAGACTTTTTAGCCTTATAGTTTTGATGTCTCGTCTAGGTATATTATTTGTTTTCCTTCAGCCCTTTTTGAAGAAATGGTTCTTAAGTACCTGTGGCGCCAAGCAGCGATGTCATAGGGTTTAGTGAGAACCGAACGTTCATTTTTATTTTGTTTGAACTCATAGCCATTTGCTATTATTATTCTGCACAAGGTTTTACGACAGCCTAGAAATGTGATGCTTGATCTTAGCTCTGCTAAGAGGCTTCGCCGTGTGGGTACTTGTTTTTTAACAATATAAAATTCGTTAATTTTATTCCTGATTGCTTGAATATCAAAGCTATCTAAATTGGATACGGTAGCCTGGTGGGGTCTTTTCTTACCCGGTGTGCTAAATACACCTACTTTTACTTTTCCTTCGTTCTTGATTCTTTTTAATGTTGATAAACTTATGTCTGAAAGAACAAAAAAAATGTGACCAAAACAGTTTGCCAATGCTGTGAAACTATTATCTTTTCTGTACGATATCGAATGAGACAACACTAAACACAATGTAACATACTTGATGGTAAGGTTTTTATCTATGATTTTATTATTTTTTACTTACCAGTCATTGAAGATATTTCTTGAATATATTCATTCTGAATTATTAAACCAGTACTCTCCAACTCTTTCAGCTTATTCAAATTTTCAATAACTAATGTGTTTTGGTCGCAACTGTCGTCAAGTTTATCTGAAACACAATATTATATTCAATACTTTCTAATTAAAAGACACGCAAATAAACATTACACAGACAAATACTGTGCAAATATTGCTGTGTAAATAGTAAGTTAACTATGTGAAACACAAGAAACATACAATTTTGAATTAATATCTTAAATCAAGTGTCAAATTCATAACACCTTACTAACCTACGAATTCAGTCAAGACGTCTAAACATTCACTTTTTTGCTTAAATAATGCTTCCTTCTCTTCTTGTTTTTGTTTAAATTTACTCATCATAGTAAATAACACCCGCCGCACTCCACTTTTGATCGTTTTACCCATGTTCGCTTAGAAGTTTTCAAGAAACTCAATGTGCACAAACGCCGATATAACCTCAACAAGCAACAGATTGACTGACACTGTCATAACGACATTTATTTAGTGTTGCCATTCCTATAATAGCTGGGTTCAGCTTTCCATTAGTCAGACATGATTTGGAAGGTCTTCTAATTGACATTGTTTTTGGCTTATTCTTTTGAACCAACACTTGAACATCATTTTATTACGTACTAGCCGACCCGCCCCGGCTTCGCCCGTGGTAAATGTTGAAAGCCCCGTACCACCCCTTCGAGCCCGTAATTCTGCAGTCTTCAAATAATGTATGGAAATCTGCCGGATCTGTTCACATTTATGATCACTCAATTGTTTTGCATCTCTCGTGAGCTCTGGCTACCCTACTCACCGTCGGGAACACAGCACGAGGCTATTATCGCCGCGGTATTCTGTAGGGCGGAGTATAGGAGTTGTATAGGAGTATAGAAAAGCTTTGGTTTTGGAATTTTCCAGCCTATTTTTTAGATTTTTCTCTGCATATAAACCATTCTCGTATTCCAAGGAATATTGTAAAAAAGAATGAGCGAAATCAATTCTGCTGTTCTCGAGATTTGCGCTTAGCAACACATTCAGTGATTCATTTTTATTTTAGAGATAAATATCTTTGTTAACGTCTATAACAGGCATAATTACATGGGCATCTTATTTCCGAGATAGAAAAAATGGATAAACAGTTCCCAACTATTTGAACTTGCGCAACATTGCTGATACTTGTTTAACTACCCCATTTTCAACTATACTGCCTTGTAAATGCCAAGTTAAATACGAAACGTAGTGTACATAAAATTTTTATTGTTAAACATTACCCCTCGGTGTACGAAGACTTGATTAACAAACATAGGAATACTTTATGTAATTAAGAAGCTCATTTTTATGATCAACAGGCAAACATTACTTTGGTACAATGGTTATTTGACTTTTACTGCTGCGCACTAAAAATTTACTCACCGCGTATTATTATCCTGTTTTGTCGCCAGTGTCAATATTTTAGAAGTCGTTTAGACAATGATATAATTAAAAATCTAAGAATTGAACTTGAGAATAGGTATACAAATATTTTTCTATGTATGGGTCTGTATTTTTTGTGAAAGTCCTAGCCGATTTCACCTGAAAACCGGTACATCTGCTATTTGACAGACGAGGCTCTTCTTCTTCATCCTAGCGTTAATTCTAGTCGCATCCAAAGCTTTCAACTTGCAGTTCGGGGTCCGCTTTCACCAGTGTAACTGCAGATTTTGCTGAATTTCGATATTTACCGTGAAGTGACTGCCACCTGACCTCCAATACCCAAAGGCGATATCGAAGCATTACAGCTACATAAATTGATAGACTTTTGAGGGCTCTAACTATCCGTAACGACTGCCATACCGGGACCGACGGTTTAACATGCTCTCTGAGGCGCGACTAGACCAATGCAAATATCTATTTTTGTGCATATAAATATTTACACTAAGCGGGGATCGAACTCGCGCCTTCTACAGAGGCTGTCGACTGTAGACAAGGCTCTGGTGTAGGCTTTTCTCTCGAGGCTGGCTTTTTACACTCTCGTAAAAGCCATATGTACCAAATCATAGTTAGGAGATTTTACGCCGAATTCTTTGAATGCGCAGTTTTGAGGTGTTTCTTGAAAATTCTATAGTATTAATTCAGTATTTATAAAAGTAAGTACAATTAATGTACTTACAACCTTGGAAACTATCACTGCATTAGTACCGTCAGCATCAGGTCGATCTTGATGAGCAAAGTACTCCAAATGATAGATAGATAGATAAGTCAAGGTAACTCGTTATTGTACACCAACATTAGATTACAAGAGACATTACAATAGGATGATCTTAATGCCTTACTTTCCCTCCCCCTTTCTTGTTGATTGATTGCGCTGATATTGGTACACATCTTTAGTTCGGACAATAATACAATTTAAATCAATAAAACAGTTTAATTTGCTCTTAATACGAGTTTCAAGATCATTTTAAGACTTAGTACTTAAGATATTTCTGACGCTGACAGTACCTTTACACAGCGCTGGTAATCTAACTCGGATATTTTCGTAAGTATCGTTTCAAAAATAAAACAAAATTATTACTGTCATGAAAATCATTATGGTATATTTTACTGACTTATTCTAGTCACTGGCAAGTATGTACATTACACTTGTTACACAAATTTTCCCGTAACAATATATTTTGAATCTCATTCCTTACCATTAGTTTTCTAACAGGATTCAGCTTTTTCATAAACGGAATTAAACTCCTAAAGAAACTAAGATCATCGTCAATTTTATCTGGATCTTCTGCTAACGAAAATCTTTTACATCTTATTCGTTCTGGGGGCTGTTCTGAGTGTTTTTCTTCTGCTTTTCTTTTCCTGGATTCTGTACTATTTTCATCTTCTGGACATTTATTTTCTACTAATTCTGTTGTACATGCTTCAGAAGGTGATATTTCATTCAAAGGACATGTTGAATTTGGATCATAAGGGTTTGAATATGCAATTAATTCGTCATCTTCGAATACAATGAGCTCTTCTTTAATTTCGTCATCTGCTATTTCCACTTCTTCTATCTGACCTTTAGGTACTTTAAGTTTTATGATGTCTTTAAGAAATAGAAGCTGGTCAAAATATATCCATTTTCCAGTATAGTTGTCCATGTAAGATCTGTCGGAGTCTCCAACAGGAGTCATAACTTTCTTGAGTTCCTTTTGAAATTGGTCTCTCAAATTTTTCCATTTTTGTCTTAAGAAATCCTCTGAAACAAAAACAGTTTATGTGTGACTAGCAGACACTGGTGGTAGAAAGATGGCACAAATTTCGGCTGGGTCGGTACCACCGTACACAATTACGAAAAACCCTCCATATTAATCCAATCTCGGTTGGATTGCGTTCAGGGGTCAGCAAGTGCATAGTCGGGCAGGAGGATTGTGGTCACAGCACTAGTGGGACCGGTGAGTGTCATGTGGTGCTGCGATGACATCCTCCAATCAATCCTCTTTTAATGACGTTGTCAACCTGAGTGCCACCATTGTTAAAATGGTACGTAATGGCGACCCTGTTTCCAGGGACTTACCATCAGGCGAGATGAAGGCAAAGTGAATCAAAAATAATAATATGAATTAGTAAATACCCTATATACAATTCATAGTAGGATATACCTACATAACATAAGATGTATGGGGCCCTACCAAACCTTTTGGGGCCAAACCAACCTCACGTGTAAACCAGTACACGTACTGTGCCATTGCGATTGGTTCACAGTAGGCAGACGGCCAATCACAATGCTTCGTTCTCTCGATACGTTTAAGTTACGAATTCGAATATTATTCGTGCTCGGGGCACTGATCAATGAGCGAGGCTATCCTCTCGGATTTAGGAGGTCCGTCGGCAGTCGCTCCCATAAAAGTCATGTAAACCAATCCAAAACGAGCAAATAGAAAGAGAGGAGATATCAAAGCCTCGGAGGGAAACGGAATTAAGGGGCATGATGACGGAACAAATAGGTAAACATTTTTATATATATTATCCTCTTATTTTTAGTCCTCTAGAAATACTAGGAAAATGCGCGACTACAATATGAGGTTCTTCAAGCAGAGCATTAGAAAGGTCCTACAGGGTCGGCAGTCCGAGCGTGACGTCCCTGGTATCGATACGTAAATAGGCCACGGTAATCACTTTCCATCAGGAGGGCCGTATGCTTGTTTGCCACATAAGTGGTAAAAAAAAATTATTAGTAAATACTGTCTATTATAGAAAATAAAGCCAATGATTTCATATTAAAAGTCAATTATGGGTAAAAATATGATTAATAACTATAGTTCGTGTTACATATCTTCGCGAGAGAAACGGGGCCTTGGCGCGCGCGGATGGTTTTATATAATCTATGAGTGTCCACCGCTGTAGCACCCCGTGCTATCCTCAAAAGACACGCGCATTTAGAGCACATTTTGGGTCTAAGATATATGGCCGCAGGTATACGTTACATCGCATACGACATCGGCGAGCATCAGGATATTTCTAAAACAACTAAACACCTAACTAATTTACCGATTTACCAGACTAGTTAGACACTAAACCTTTAAAATAGTTGCCTTTTTAGACATGTCAACGAATTCTTGCCAGCCTTGGATTTATTTGTCGAATAAGAATAGACCTAATCGCTATACACAGATAATTGAATTTTAAATTATAATCATACCGCTGCCGAATGTCGATAGACGCCGGCAATAGTCGGAAATCGAAATTTAAATTTTATTGCGATAGGCATATTGACAATAATGGTAAGGCATATTCTTACTCAACAAAAAAACCTAATGCTGCCGATGGCGATAATAGGCGCCGGCCCTAACTGTGCGGCGCACGCGCCGTCTCGTACAGTCAGCGTCAGAACGATCTTGACTGCAAAGTCTCAAAGTGATCTAAATACCAAGGTAGTAACTAGTAAATTAAACTGTTTTATTGATTTAAATTGTATTATTGACCGAACTATAGGTGTGTAACAAATATCAGAATAAACAGTCAACTGAAATGGGGGGGAACCAAGGTATTAAGATCATTCTGAGTACTTTGTTCTGATGCTGACCATACCGTACTAGGTATATGTGCCTACATCATTATGCAACAAACTAATTTATTTGAATTGACCAACCGTAACGTAAACAAACGCGTTCGTAGTTTTGTTTTATTTTATTTAAATTGGTTTAATTTTGTACATACATACATACACTATAATTACGCCTTTATCCTCGGAAGGTTAGGCAGAGGTGAATTAACATCCACATTCCACCAATCTGTATTCGGTCCCACGTAATAGGGGGTGAGTCTATTGCCGTATTCCGGACACTATTGTTGACTCGAGCCATGCATCTGAGGCTGAGTCTGGGCTGTACATATATCTGTCTGATGTTAAAGTTAATCAGCCCTATCCCGTAGTCGCCTTGTACGACACCACATGGGAAGTGAAGGGGTGGCCCAAATTCTACTTTGCCAAGAACCACGCGGCTTCGTGGTTCTTTGTATCAGTTTATAAATCTGTATAAAGCAATTGGAAGCCACCGATTACTTCTGTCTTACTTGGAGAAACCATAGCAGAGAGGCAATTCCACAATTAGAGCGTGCGCGGGATGAAGTTCCTTGCATACCGCACATGACAGTTCGCACCGTTCCCAGTGGAAATATGCGAGGGTGTACTCCCTGCCCATGGCGAACAGTGTGACGATAGAATGTAGCTGTCAGCATCCTGTCAAACAATTCCTCTGAACACAAACCATTGTAAAGGCGGTTACGCACACACGTAGGTATATACATAATATCTAACTCCTACGCATATTAGATAATTGAATAAAGTACATGGCACTTACTGTTTTGCTTCATTGCCATGGCAAGGTTGTCCCATTCACGGTCCGTGGCACACCGGTTGTTATACATATCGTGGTATTTGTCCCATAGAAGAGGCGTGGCTTTAACTTCTTTAATTAAATTCTCTGTTAAATTTTTCGGTCTGCTTCTACTATCCATTGTAACACAATTTCTCGTGGTTATTTTTGCGTTAATACGAATGAGTGTATAGATAACTTTCAATGTCAATTCAAATGCTCTTTAATTAACAAACTGCTCAGTATGTCAATCATATTAAACTGATAAATATAAAGTTAAAACTTATAAATAAATTTATGAACGTGAGATGCGACCGACACGAACGACGCGGACTGTGTACTAAAAATAGATCGTCGCGTTGCCAGTTCGTGCAATACGAGCGACGCGGCCGGCATTGGCGGGACGGCAGCAAGGCGTTCGCCCGCGATGGCTGCGAATCGCGATACCATCACGTGTTTGTGTGTGTGTTGTATGTGCCTGTGTGTCAGTAGTAATGTGCGCGCGCGCAGTGATTTTGATGTTATGAATAATTTGCAATTTAAAAAAGTTTCATTTGGAATAGTCATGGGTACTGTAATTTTTATTTCACTATTTTAATATCATGCTTAAGATATTACATATTTTAATTTATATTTATTTCATTTTATATTTTATATTTTTTTATAATTTATTATGTAAATATGTTTTGACACGATTTAAAAAAGTTTTTAACAACTAAAGCCCGGAATCATATAATTTGTAGGTACCTCATCATTCTTTGGGTGGGCACAAAATTGTGAGTTCCTTCCATAATATCTAGTTGCAGTCATCCCAACATTTACTCCCTTCATAACCACACCATTGTTAACACAGTCTATCCATCTCCTTTAAGGTCTTCCTCTCCCCTCGTAGCCACCCACTTCGATATATAATGCCTTCCTCACGACATTACTTTTATCCCTATGCATTACATGTCCGAATCAGGACACAGAACAGGAGCTATCAGATCCATACAGGTGACATCTTATCGATTTTTCCCTTAAGGCGAATAGGCATTAGCGGGTCACACGTAGTTGCTGTAGCCTGCTGCCATTTCATCGAACGAATGTTAATCCGGTGCTTTAGAACTCAATCTAATTCTCAATCGCTTACAGTATTGAACCGAGAAACCTAAAATCTGAGCAGGTTGGTATAAGATCGCCATTAAGTACTATGACTGTAGAGCTAGAGGGACTGCCGAAATCACAGAACATGTTCTCGGTTTTGATTCTGCTAATTTTTAGGCCAACACTCTCTAGCCTTTGCTGTCATTTTACACTTTGGACCTCGGATCCATCCTCAACAACAATAACAATATCGTTGGCAAACAGCATACACCTGGGTGCCTAACTCTGTATCTCCGATGTCAGTACATCCATTACTAACAGGAAGAGGTTCGGGCTTAAAGTCGATCCTTGGTGTAAGCCTACAGCCACACTGAAGTTATCGTTGTTACCCGCGGCCAACCGGACATGTGTACAGGATTACCTGTACATAACACCGTGGGGTACCGATGCTAAGACAATATAAAGATCTTCATCCTAGCGTTAATCCCAGTCGCATCCGAAGCTTTTCAACTTGGAGTCTGGGGTCCGCTTTTTACCAGTCTAACTGCGGATTTGGATAATCTTCGATATTTTTTCGTGAAGCGACTGCCATCTGATCTCCACAACCCAAAGGCGATATCAAAGCATTGCAGCTAGACCAGTTGTTGGATTTTTGAGGGCTCCAACTACCCGTAACGACTGCCATAGATGTTTGTATGACGACCGGGACCGACGGCTTAACGTGCTCTCCGAGGCACGACCAGACCAATGCAAATACCCATATTCATGCATACAAATATTTGCACTCAGCGGGAATCGAACCCGCGCCTCCTGCGCAGCGGCCGCGTTTACTACCGCTACGCCACGCAGGCTGTCAAGAAATTTTCTTTAGTAATATTCAAAAATGATTCACTAGTAGTTTAAAGAAATAAAAAAGTTAAAACTCTTTTCTGATGACTTAGAATCACGTAAATTATTTCAGAACTTAAACACATGATAATGTGTTTATGTTCTGAAATAATTTGCTACTAATAGGTAATTTGCAAGCTTTGTAAATTGGTTTTCAATTGGGTACTTAAAATTAAGTTCTACTTAAGCATTTTTCAGCCTGATTCAAAATCATAGTAGGTAAAAATTTATCCTAAGTAGGTAACAGTTAATTTTGCCATGCCGGAATTTCATTACGTAGGACCAAACACTATAAGTGATCTAATATAAGAGAGATTAAGCTGTCGTCCATCCAATAGTAAACACACAACCCATGACTAAGTGGCCGGCTGACGGCAATAGACTCGCCCTTTATTACGGTAAGACCGAAAATCATAGTTGGCGAAATGTGGGTGTTAATACACCTCTGCCTACCCCTTTGCGGATTTACAAGCTTGAGTCTATGCATGCGTGTATGATATAATATTAATAATTTTAAATGTGAATTTTGTGTCTTCTTATCAATACTACAACAAATATAACACAAAACTATTAAAATTATATAAACTATGTGGGTGATAGGACGCGCATCTTTTAGTATTTCTGTTCTCAATAAGATTAGAATTATTAGCCACGTAAAAAGTGAAATAAAACATGTTATAAACAGACGATTTTTTTATATGGCAACATAAAATTTAGATTGACGACTGTCTATCAATGTTTTAGTTCGGTGATAAATTACAATCGGGCAAAGTGTGATAAAAAGTACAGAGATATAAATATAGGATATGATATTACATATAATAAAATACCCAGTGCCCATGGCTACCAGCCTTCGTGAAATTTTCGAGATAAATTGAATTGAATTTAAATCCCGGCTTTGGGTAATTATTTCTGCGGAAATTTAAAAAATAGCAACATAATAGGTAACCCCCACGTCGTTATTCAGTTGCCGTGAGAATTTCCCCACGAATATATTATTATGTAGGTACATTCTATGCTTAGAATACATAACAAAATGTTTACTCGCTAACGCAAACCATGGACAAATTGCAATAAAACTTATATTCATCGCAATGCGTCCAAGGTTTGCGCTTTGGAACCGGAAGTCCGCCTTTGGTTTTTATTTGTACTTATGTCCGGGCGCAACTGCTGCTGACCTCCTAAACCCGAGGGAAAAGCCTGCGCTTACGTCAAAGCCTCGTTCGCTGGCTCAATCAATCGAACTAACACCAACTTCAAAGAACAGAACTACAATAAACTCAAAGTTCAGAAATAAATAAAAGTGAACTAAACTCGATGATCAAATAGCGGAACTCCTGTCCCGTTTAATCTGCAGAACTTAGCTATCGTTTGAACAAAACGCAACAGCCCGCATGGCGGTGTTTGCACAGTATTAGCTGATGTTGACATACTTGTCGATTCGCTCATTATTACGCATCACAGTCTCACTAAGAACTATGAAACAGTGAGTGATATTGACGAATTTGATAGGTACACCAATTTAACTGGTAATTATATTTTAGAGCCGTTTGAAGTCGAAACGTTGGGACCGTGGGATACAAGCGCGCGCGCGCTTTTCATAGAAATAGTAAAGCGACTAATCGACTCTTCCCGTGACCACAGGGCTGGCCTTTGCCTCGCTCAAAGAAATTGGTATCGCTATTTAGCGGGTTAATACCGCTATTCTCTTTTGGGCACAGTATCAGTAGAGGTCGATGGGTAGGAATTCCAAGATGCCTAAAGTTGTAGTCTTTCTATTTCATTTTGTATATCTCTCTCACTTTTCATCAGGTTAGTGTCACTTAAGTGGTTTAGAAAGGCTACTAAAACATTGGAATCAGTCTAAATAATCAAATAACCCCAGACATACAAAGTAGTAAAACACGGACAGCCTCCGTGGCGTAGCGGTAGTGAACGCGGCTAAATATTTGTATGCATGAATAAGGGTATTTGCATTGGTCTGGTCGTGCCTCGGAGAGCACATTAAGCTGTCGGTCCCGGTTGCCATACAAACATCTATGGCAGTCGTTACGAGTAGTTGGAGCCCTCAAAAATCTAATAACTGATCTAGCTGCAATGTTTCGATATCGCCTTTGGGTTGTGGAGGTCAGATAGCAGTCGCTTCACGGAAAATATCAAAGTTTAGCCAAATTCGCAGTTAGACTAGTAAAAGCGGACCCCAGACTCCAAGTTGAAAAAGCTTCAGACGCGACTGGGATTATCGCTGGGATGAAGAGTATACATAGTTTTTTTTTAACGTGCGGGAAGTCCCCACCGATACCCCACCCCTCTGGAGCCGGATGGGGAGGTTATGTCGGACTCGAACCGACTAAACCGCACGCCGTCTGTGGGTCGATGTGCTCGGCCGAAGGTGAGGTTGTCATGCGACATATCCCTCGCACCCCGGCTGACCCCGGCTGACCCAGGGCAGAGTATACATAGTAGTAAAACAGTATAACGTCGTAAGACTGTGGTAGTAAATAAATAAATATTCTATAACACTACGCTATTTAGACTCACGGTAAGCATAGGTACCTTAACTAGCTTGTATTATGGAATCTAAAATGCGAATGAATACACTTAGACACTTTTATTTGCAAATACATACAATTTAAAATCCATATCCATACTAATATTGTAAATGCGAAAGTAACTCTGTCTGTCTGTTACGCTTTCACGCCTGACTAAACCGATTTTGATGAAATTTGGTACAGGGGTAGATTAGACCTTGAGAAGGGATATAGGCTATGTTTGGTCTCGATAACCGACATCCGCGCGGGCGGAGCCGCGGGCAAAAGCTAGTTTTAACTATAATTTCAATGGATGTCGTTGTTCTTTCTAAGAAACTACATTTTAAGTATTCAAAACACATTATAATACACATTTCAACCCGAAATGGTTGCAATATAAATAAGAATGAACTCGTATAAAAGTCAAAAGCTCAGTCATTTATAGTAATACTTTATCTATTTATCATTATATACCGTGACCCATAGAAATTGGGAGGAAGACAAATGTCGCTACATATTGACGGTCCTATTCTGGAAGCTGCGGTTTTTAGTTACAACGAATAATATCTTTGAATTTGAATTTCAAATCATCATCGCTTGTATTTACATACTATCAGAATAAGAAAAATAAGATCTGATTTTTTTCTATACAACTGCGGTTGCAGACGTGCACACGGCCCTTCTGATGGTAAGTGGTTACCGTGGTCTATGGACGTGTGCAACACCAGGGGAGTCACACTCATGCTGCCAACCCTGCAAACAAAGAGAGTTTCTGTGCCGTCAGTGTAGAAGACAAAGCAGGAAGGTTCTTCTCACTGACAGCACAAAACCTCTCCAGTTAGCTATGAAATGATCCCGTCAATATTATTGTATATCACGAAATGCGAAAGTTTTCAAAGTTAGAAGTGATTTTAGTCTGATAAAGGTGTGAATAAGAATTATAAACTTTGATTAAAACAGTAATACACTTAAAAATAGTTTATGAATGTGTGGCCATCTACGGTACGTAATTAAAGTCAGCATTAGTACAGCCAGTACAGGGGAATAAGTTAGCAATGAGAATAAAATTGTGCCTTAAAATATATGTACAATATTATTTTCATTTCAGTCGAAATCAAATAGACACTGACTGAACTCTTAACATCCCAGTATGCTTTTGTATATAGGTATGGCTGTTTAGTTGGCTAGGGCTGTTAATATCAAACATATATACAGCCCAGATTCAGCCTCAGATGCATGGCTGAAATATGGCAATTGGCTCACTTAGGACCAAGTACACTGGTTGATGAAATGTGGGTATTCATTTACCTCTACCTAACCTTCCGGGGATAAAGGCAACATAATATGTAACATAACTGTGTCCAATGGACTAATTTTATAAAAGTATGGTAGAACTTTTGCGTTTACGTTGACATAAAAACTAAAGTAAGTAAGTATTTTTATGAATCGGCCTTTTATTATATTTTATTACCAATGTTTTAGGAATCTAAATGTGCAATTAAAATATTTGTAACATGTATTATTAATGATTGGTAAACGAAACTAGTACTTCATCAACCCACAAGTGTTCTACAGACACAATGACATTTGGATTGATCTAAGTTTGAAGATTTTACAAATATTTTCATTTCACATTTAGATTTGTAAAACATTGGCGATAAGGTAAATAAAAGGCCAATTCATTACTATAAATTCTAAACTTTTTATGACAACATAAACCCTAAATTGTGTCCGCGGAACACTTGTGGGACGTTTAGGGTTAAAAAGAACCTATGATATAACAGTAATAAAGAATCTCTCTTCAAAATAAAAGAAAAATGTACATACTTAAAATCAATATAGTCTTATGAAAGATACGATAGAAATAATAAACAAAATGTTATTATCTGATCACTGTTCCGGATATCATAAACGCCAATAGACTAAAATTCCTACAATCGGTGATTACATCGATAAATCTATAAAAGGAGTAATATCAATTATAAATTTCGACTTAATCCTTAACTCACAACCGATCAAAGTAATATCGGAACCAACAAAACGAATAAAATCGATTATTAACATCGATTCCAGAATAAGGGTCCGTCCGAAACCGGTTTGGTGAAGTTCCGATTACTCAAATACCGGGACTTTTGTTATGGAGTCGATGTTTGTTTCATTGTACTGTATTGTTATCGTAACGGTTATAGGACATACGTCTTGCATTTTATTTGTTCGACTGTTGGGACCTTTGCACTCGGAAATTGTATTATTTTAAAACCGGATTGCTAAGAACGAATATTGTGAGTTAAAATATTGTGTACAACACAATGGTATTTACAAGAAAGATGAGTTATGTTTTTAATATTGAGAGTTCAGTTATTTTTATGTTGTAACTTGATATCATGTTACTTTATAAAGATGTGTAGTGGTTTAGGTCTGCATACGAAAACTTCGCCAGAATTACGATCATTAGTATGAATTATCAAATAGACGGATCATCTAGAAAAGATGGTTGAGACAGACTGGATACGAAAGCTTCGAGAGCAATGGCACACATTGAAAAAACTCTATGAACAGTGAACTATAATAGGCTAATAATATAATCGATCGATTCGTCTAATTTACACTCAACATTTTCCCTGGTTAGTACAAATTGCGTTTCTCGATCATAAATTCATAAATTCTCGATCAAAAATTAAGAGCAACAAGCTGAGTTATCCTCGGTCTAAAAACAATGCACTTCATTTTATTATTCATGAAACATTGCAAATTGTTTTCAAGTGGTCGCGTAACATAATGTGTCTCGTATAAAAGGCTCCACAAAGTGGAGTGAAGTGAAATAAATTTACCCTCATGCGATTTATCTACTCATCACAGTGTCATGTTCGCATATACAGTTTATTGTTAGCGAATAATGTTAGAATTTTTACACGTATCGTGTGGTTCTATTTTTTAAACACTGTTTTTACATTGAATACTTCTACATGTCGAGCATTGAATGCTGGTATTGTTATTGTAGTGTATATTTTCTTTACAATTCGGGGTTAATAAGGTGGATGTGTAGTAGTGGAACTGAAAACTAAACGGGGTGAATAGAAATCGATGGGTGAATAGAAATAAAATGGTCTGCGAAATTCTGTATTTATTATCTTTCAAATGAAGCTATGGACTAGTCCAATGTTATAATGGACAGACATACTAAATATCTGGTTAGATACTTAAAAAGTAGTTTAGAAATTATTTAAGAAAATCTAATGACTATTTTAATTCTATTCACCTATCGATCTCTATTCACCCCGTTTTACGGTACACGGTGTTTTGAAAAAGAAATCTTACCCGCCACGTTGGCCTACGTGACGGGTAAGATTTCTAAGATATCTTGAACCGACCGACCTCTCTCGTCTCCCTGGGTAATGGAAGCCCTTAACCGTCACTCCCAAGCCCACGCTCATGGAGGACGGAAACCGTTTTGCGATATCCACCGCCCGGTGCTGTGCCTTCTTCAGCACAGGAGAGTGCTACTACACCTCTCCTATTGTTATTGTATTTAGTGTAGTATAGAGCTTCCCTTATAATGATTATTTTTAATGTCTATCTAGCGACCCACAATAACTTCTCACGAATGCCATTCAATTTGACATTCTTCAAAGGCTTATTCTTATTATATTATTAACTAGCTGATGCCCGCGACTTCGCCCGCGTGGAATTCTGCTCCCGTTGCCGTGACGGCTTAACACTTTTTTATTTTTTCTCTGCGTAAGAACCATCCTCGTACTGCAAGGAATATTCTAAAGAAAGAATTAGCGAAATCGGTCCAGGCGTTGTTGAGTTATGCGCTTACCAACACATTTTGCGATTCATTTTTATATTATAGAAGATGAATGAATGAATGAATGAATGAATTTATTTCTAAGAATATGGTACATCGAGATCTTAATGTTATTACAGTGGTCATACATATTCTACCTAATATCTAATAATATATCTAATAATGAATTAAGGAGAATGTGAGAAGCTAGTGCACTCTGACGTAATAGCAACAGCTAGTTTGTTAAGCCAACAAACATTTACAAGTGATCGTCAATTTTTTTTAAACTAGATTCTTGTTATATTCGTGTGGTTAGTGGCCAACCTGTGACAAAGTTGTTCAGGTCACCCATATAGGCCTCCGTCTTGACCTGACGACTGTTGACAGCCGGGACCGACTTTTAACGTACCCTTAGATGTAACACCACTAAACTGTCATCCATCCAATTGGTAACCTTCGCCTACGTACCCTTAACCCACTAATCGTTTACCAAACAGTGAGCGAACCTGGCCACGAGCTACGTATACTAGGTACGTAGTAGGTAAGCGCATTCGTGTTAGTTTATCAAGCGCTACTCCGAGTAATTGTGAGTTTCTCAATTCGGTTGTATTTATACTCGTATTTACAACAGTCCCCGACGAGACTTCTCTTTGGTGAAATATACTATCTATTATATACATATTTCATATCAAAATTTACAATTCCTAACAACTTGCGACTTGCGATAATCTTGTTAATCCGTTGTTTCGTTAATCTGATGTTCCTGAAGCGTGTTTTAATGGATTAGCTTACAAAGCAAAACTCACTAACATTGAAGGGAATCTGCCTAGTAATAATTATTCTTGGTTTGAGTTAAAGTTTTAAAGATTCTTGATAGAATGTTAATGATTTTTTTTAAAGATGTTATGTCTAAAGCTTGTGTGTTCCAACATTAATTCCCGGGCATTTGTCTTTTATGAAACAAACCAACAGGGGCTTTTCCGGTATGAATGGACTGACTTCAACGGGGATCAGGAAAGTGCCCACCTCCTGTTTTAATATAGGCATTAAGAATTCCTGAGGTCACACGTCTCTTTCTTTTTACATTTTTAAATATCAATCAATCAGTCAATCAATTAGCCCACTGCAGTCCACTGCTGGACATAGGCCTCTCCCAATGTGCGCCATTTCGTGCGATCCGTCCGTCCCAGCCACCCATTTTTAAATAATAATATATCCTGAAAAATACAAAATATATTTAAAAATATAAAAAGCAGTACCCCACCGGCATCGAGTTATTGTTATGTTTTCTATTCCATTTCGATACTTTTAATTTTGTAGATTTTAATAAAAAATCTCTGTACCTATCTAAGCCTCTGTACTAAAATCTACATACATACATATAATCACTCCTTTATCCCCGGAGGGTTAGGCAGAGGTGAATTAACGCCCAGATTTCACCAATCTGTATTCATTCCCAGGTAATAGGGGTGAGCCTATTGCCGTATTCCGGGCACTATTGTTGACTCGAGCCATTCATCAGAGGCTGAGTCTGGGCTGTACATATCTGTCTGATGTTGAAGTAAATCAGCCCTATCCCTTAGTCGCCTTGTACGACACCACATGAGAAGTGAAGGGGTGGCCCAAATTCTACTTTGCCAGGAACCATGCGGCAAAATCTATAAAGGATAATATTCTAAAACTTACTATAGTAACTGTAGGTTCTTTAATAAAAATGTGTTACAGTCCGTCAAATCTAAGAAGTACCGTTTGACAGTTCTGACAATTGAATTATAGGGATGGGATGAAAAAATCGATTACTATAATATCCGAACTTTAAGAGATCGATTACTATAATATCCGAATTTTAAGAAATCAATTGTTATAATTAAATAAAAGAAATGTTTGGGATATTTTTTTATTCACTACTAGTACTAGTATCGTCGTCTTCGTCATCATCGTCATTTAAATTAATGACCAGTTGATTGTCCATTACATTATCAAAGTGTACGTCTCTTTCGAAGTCGTCCATTATTATTTTCTTTGTTTTTTGTACTACTTTACTCCAATCTTCCTGTGTAACTTGGGCACATGCTTCCTTTAATAAACCTTCCATTTTCTTGACACTGAAGGGTGGTTTTGTGTTGTGTCTTGCTGCATAACCTGTAAAACAATAATGTAACTATTTGATAGCAGACGAAAACCATTGTTTAAATTATAAATGTTAGAAGTACTCGTGTTATTATTATAATATTATAAAATATTACCTTTAACTTGGGCCCAAATCAGTTCAATGGCATTATATTGGCAATGGTACGGAGGAAGTCGTATGACTTTGTGCCCGTGCTCTTCGGCCAATTGGTCAATTACATATGTCGGTTTTGGTGGTTTATGCAATTTCACTAACTGTAATAATTCAGCTTTTAATAGTGACATGTCGGCATCCACTCCTTTTCTTTGCAGCCATGCCACCAAATCTGCTTTCTTATTGGCTGACGTAGGTGCTTTATCAATTTGCACAGAGTGGTATGGGGCATTATCCATTATAATTGTGCTGTTAGGAGGGATATTCTGTAATAAATTTAAGAACCACTCTCGGAACCTTACTGCGTCCATTTCTTCATGATACTCTTTAGTGCTTTTGGATTGGAAAGCTAATAAAGAGTTTTCCACGAAGCCTGTAGACGCTGACCCAGCATGGCATATTATGAGGCGTCCACCTTTTCCTATCGGCACCTTCGAGCACGAAGCTTCAGAATCATCAGTCCATGTTTTCGGCACAGAATGGTTGGAATTTAGCCAAGTTTCGTCCAAAAATATTACATTATCCCAGTTTATAATTTGTTTAACTTCGCGCAGGAATGTTAGTCGCTGCATAATTATGTCATGTCGCTCCATAACAATTTTTCGTTTGTCAACTTTTTTGTATCTGAAGCCAATTCCTGTTATTACCGTTCTCAACGACTCTATGCTTCCCTTATACAGCCCGGCATCTTTTAAAGTTGCACATAACTTTGCCAATGTTGGAAATTCGCCTCTTGTAAAATACCCGTATATATGGTTTCTAATAGCATGACTATCGAATTCATCGATGCCTGTCACAGGTTTATTTCTTTTTCGTTTTTTCGGTGTGTGAAGTACGTTACTGTCACTCCCCGAAGGCCCATATTTTTCACTTAATATTTTGCCAACGGTGCGGCTACCAATACCGAGAGCTTCACCGACGCGATCCCGAACTTGTGTAACTGGCAGTAGAAGTCCACCATTTTGAGATTCACGCTCAAAATACTCGTGTAATTTCACCACCAATTCACGAGCCTGGCTGTTCAAAGTACGTCCTCTTTTCGACATTATTAATAAACACTTGCTTAGTTCGGAGTCCATTATAAATATTGCCAAGGTAAACGGATAAAGAATGATCAGTCCAGAAAAGTAATAGCCAAGTCACAAATTGTAAAACACAAACGAGAAAGCAAGTACGCGCACAGTCAGCTTCCAAGATGGCGAGAGACTGCTGACGCCGAACCGACCGAGCGGACCGCGTGCGCTTGTAGTTGGCAGTGTTGCCAGAAAAAAAAAATTGTAGAGACTTGGACACCTGCGATTTTGCCTATTGACCTAAAAATAATTAAATTAATTTATTTTAGGGTATCTGTGTATTCAGTGCATTATGCGGTCGCGCAGTAACGTCGTTAATTTATAACATCAGGCAACAACATTTTTGTGAATGGGTTCTACATACCTTATTTTTATTTGTTTTAGACGTAGAAATAAGACTTAGAAGAAAAAATAGTAATTGTAAAATCAATGGATGTGCTTGTTAAAAATTTGTTTATTTCTCTGTAATATGCAAACCCATACTATCATACACAAAAATAAATGTAAAAAACACTATCCCTGACTCCATTTACTATTTCGACAGCGTTAGCGCGAGAAACCCCGACTTATTTGGGCGCGAAAATCAAAAATCGACAAATCGCTTTCGACAACTTTTTAAAGAAGCAAATATATTTGATTTATAAATACGTATTTTTGGTGAATGGGTTTTATCTCATATTTTACGATTACATAACTATTTAGTTATGTAATCGTAATATGTGAGATAACTCCCATTCACATGAAAAAATATTTGTTTGGTTGTCAAGTGTAATTTGTAAATAATACATTCGATTTTTCGTATATGTAAACGATTTTTTTGCATACAAGTGTATCCGAAGAGTCGCAACACTACGTGCAGTGACCTAACTACGTAACTTTGTAATGCGGTCAAGAATATAACTATTAGAAATTATTTACTGTGTAAATATGTGTTATTTTGCTTTGTTTGAAAGTTTTCAATTACATTTAGATATTAAGAATTGTACATTTTTAGATACAATAATGAAATCTTTCTAAATTCATGGTTTTATGAAAAAGGTTATCGAAACTGAATAATGTACGTATGAACAAAGTTGTTTCGGTTTGAAAAATATGAAACGTCAAACGGTACCTCTTAGATTTGATGGACTGTAATCATGACGTCAATTTCCAAAAGGGACCTTCATGAGTTCACATTCTTCACGTTCACTATTCGATGCGTATAAGCACTAAACAACAGTCATCCATTGGTCTCATACATTACTTGGCACCCACTGAATCAGTGGGACACTAGAAACATACGAGCGCATAAATATTCATTGGCGAAGGCCCCTGTGACAGAACATCATGCGACTGTGCGCTATTATAATTCAATCGGTATTGTTTTGATTTGTATAGTCAGCAAAAAAGGCCTTGGCTTTTTAATTTTCCAATATATTTGCTGTGCAAAAATCAAAGGCTTCTATGGAATTTTTACTCATCGTAGCACACTAAATCGAATATATTTTATTAAAATAAAACTGTCTTGAACAGTTTTTTTTTTGTGAATTATTTGGCATTATTCTTTCGTTTAGAAACACTTAAATAATACCAAACAAAGATTCCCTTAAAATACATCCGACAGTACGTATAACATATTTTAATTAATTTAGTACCAAAAGTAACATTTTTAGTCAAGTTATCATTAATATTAAACTGAAATAATTTCTTCATTTACTTGTAAGATTCATAAAGCAATAACTATATCAGAAACACAGGAAAGACAGTTAGTACTTCAGTATTTATCTAAACCTATAAAAATATTACAGTCCGTACAGCTGTCAAAGAATTGTATTTTTAGGACCGTAAAAAACCTTTGTCACGGAAAAAAGTAACTTTACCTAAGCCCGGTTTTAACATCACATGTTTCGTAATTACTCACGATGGTGAAGTTTTTATGCCTCAATGAAACTTGTTGCGATAGGTGCGGGATATTTATGTCCGTCTACAAAAAATAGTTAGCTTTTTCATAGATTTCACGTCAAATTGATTTTTACTTTTCTGATGGTAAGCTGAAGGCTAAGCAAAAGGGTCACCATTACAGACACGTTAAGTTATAATGTTACAATGGTGGAACTCAACTTGACGGCCTCATTAAATGCTTTTTCACGGTCCTGTAAAGGAAGTGAAGTTTAGAAGTGTAGAGTGTTTGTGAATCAGTGTGTAGAGTGAAGGCTGTAAAGTGAAGAAGTACGTGCACATTGTGCCAATACTAACGCACTTTTATACAATACTTAATACACACTGATTATAGTCGTTTCGAAGCGAAACATTTTCGGCACAGTTTCAATAGCAAAATTTGGTGCAATACAAAAAATAAAATATAATGTATGGTAATAATTTACAGTTGAAAGGAATACTGTATAGGAGCTGTATAAAAAATTTGGTCGCCTAATTAAGACTTCCAGACGATTTTGCTATCGAAACAGTGCCCAAAATCTTTCGCTCCGAAACGATTATAAAATCATAAGATATATTTTCTTGCTGACTGTACTCAAAATTAATCATAGTTCACACTTTGTACTACTTGTAGAGCAATAACAATTGAATCGCATTCGACTCCTATCACAACTTATCACGTCAATCACTAAAATAAAGGGCAAATCATGTTTCTATTATCATACAAAATTTGTTTCATTATTATTTCACCAGAAGTGAACTTTGAAAGCGTGATTTAATTTTTTCACTGTTGGTATTGTAACGCCATCTATCTCATCCACGGAGAACTGTGTCGATAGATATTGAAATGAGAAGCTACAAAAAATCGGTAGAATCAGTTTTGGGTGCATTCATTAGTACCGGATGTGGTTTTTATTTGTTAGGAATACAGAAACTGGCCTGCGGTGCCACCCACATACGGTGGAATCTATACTATCTCGCATCAAACGGTTTGAGGCCTCCTTCCTCTGCCGGTCGATTAAAGAGTTGGAATGCTCTGCCCTTGTACGTGTTTCCCTCTGCCCACAGTCCCGGGTTCTTGAAGCGGGGCGTGAAGGAACACCTAGTAAGACCGTCAAGTTAGGGACCACCATTTAGGTGAGACCAATAGCATCAGAAATCGTAGTGTGGTTCGTATCTTCTGGACTACACCACAGCTTTTTACCAGCTAGCGGGGTACCCTCAATTGAAGGACGTAATACATATGAAAAAAGAAAAAAAAACAATCTAAAGCGGTAAAGCGGACCCCAAAATCCAAGTTGAAAGCTTTGAATTTGACTGCGATTAGGACGAAGAGAATATAGAAAAAAAAAACAATCTTTTATTATTACTCGAATGTTTAGTCATTGTCGTCTAATTTGATACCCAAAAGAAATGAAAAAAATAATTCACGAATATTTTACGGTCACTACTGGTGCCCCCGAACTGGTTTAGAACTGCGAAGAAAGCATCCTAGATCGCATGTGGTTACAACCTAGGACGAAAGACTTCGATTGCTACTGGTTTCGAAACACTGGTTACCATGGTAGTCGAAGCGGAGCAGATTCAGTAGTTTTGTATAAAATTCACATTACTTGAAACTTCTGGCTGAAAGGCTGTCACAGACATCGTAACACTGCAAACATGTCAGTTTTTGTTTCGAGAACTTCTTATCTGGATAAAATAAAGTATTCAACATTTTCTACATTATTTATTCAAGATATTTCTATTGAAGTTTTAAGGTTTAGTAGAGCCAGCAATATAGCGATTCTTTTAAAACAATTTTTAAATACAATATATTTCAATTTCAGTTTATTTAAAAAAAATGATTAATCAAAGAAAGTAAACACAGTAGTTTCAGGGTACTTATTTTTATTGTAGAATAATAATTAAATATCTTGGCATTTATATGGGAGTCTTGGTAAGGCTAGCTGGCTACAGTTGGAGCCCTCAAAAGTATAACTAGTCTTATTGGATGTGGAGGTCAGGTGGGAGTCGTTTCACGGAAAATAAGTTCAGCCGAATCTAACTTAGATTAGAAAGCTGATACCTAATTTGGGAAAAAGGCTTAGAATGATGATGATGATATTAATCAATCAATTAGCCCACTGCAGTCCACTGCTGGACATAGGCCTCTCCTAATGTGCGCCATTTTGTACGATCCTCCGCATCCAGTCCATCCCAGCCATCTTTTTCATGTCATGGGTCCGTCTGGCTAGAGGGCATCCTACTCTTCGTTTGATGTCGTTTCGATGATGATGATAATGATATACCTCTGCTTACCCATTCGAGAATGTAGAGGCGTGTATTTATGTTTGTACTTATTTATTATTATTATTTAAAAAAAAAAAAAACAAATCGTGGAGGTCCTGGCGGTAGAACCCTTATTGGTCAGCTCTAAATACAGCCCCGTGCATTCAGTTCAACTATACACAGGCATGTACAATAAAGTAAGCATATTGTTTTTTAACTAGCACTACCAGCTTCTTCTCCTACCTCATCAATCTTTAAGAGCGTCGGTAATAACCTAAATGGAACGAAACACACCAAACAAATAGCTTTGGCATTTAACAAATCGGTGGCTGAAATCAATTCTAGTGAATTGATTAGTTGGGTAAATAGCTACTAGTAATATAAGATTCTGTTTGGTTAAGTGCCTCTGAGTAATGAACTTAGGTGTAGTTAATAAATAAATGCATAAATGCTACGAGGCTGTTGTTAAATTCATGATTGATGAGAGCGATGTTTTGGTTGGAATTCTGAGGTTAGGGAGTTAGCTCACGAATAAAACTTTTATTTATAGGATTCCGTACCGCAAATGAAAAAAATGGAACCCTAATAAGATCACTTCATTGCCCGTCTGTCTGTCAAACCTTTTTTTTTCAGGAATTCGTTGAAGCATCAAGTTGAAATTCATATCACATACTCAGGCCTGTAACGGCAATCAAAATATATTGCGATTTATATAGCATAAGTTCGTCTGAATCCAAGTTTGTACAGAACCCTCGGTGCGTGAGTCTGCAACTGCTTTGATGGCATAAAGGCGCCCACTCACTAATATAGTCCGCCTACAGTTTCTGATCGTATCCGGCGGCCTGCAGTCTGCCAACAGTTTCCCGCCGTAGAATCGCCTACCGGCAATGGTCTTATATCAGTTACTCTGTGTAACTGATATAAGACTACGAAAAACAGTGAATAAGCGATTTTCGACATTTTTGACATTTTTTTATTACATGTTAATATGTATATATGCCGCTAATCACGAATATACTCGTAACAACAAAAAAAACTAGATGCTTAGTGATGTCAATAAGGTCGCAAAACGCTTGCACTACGTTATTCTTATATTATTATATAGGGCAGTCGCGCGCGTGCATCCCTCCGTGCCGGGCGCTATGAGCGTAGTTCGTGTGCCGTGTTGCTAACTAAATAAATAAATATTATAATCATTCGCAATGTCGGATACTATCAAGTGTAACTCGTGTAATATAGTGATCAACGAGCTTTTATCCTATATTCAAAACAAAATCTCAATAATAGACGAGGAAACGCTAGTACGAATATGTTCAACGTCATTTACGAGCGAAGAAATTAAAAAGTCTAAGTCGTTACTTTTTGAATCTATTCCGACAGACAAAATTAAGATAAATCGGAAGAACAAAGGCAAGGAAGGAAGAGATCTAGTTGATATACTGAGCCTTTTTAAATCGACAGAACCCGATATCATTCCTATTTTTGTGGCCCGGGACTTGGAGAAATTACCCCCCATTCTGTTCGATCATCTTGACTGCACGAAATTACTAAAGGATCTGCTAAAAGTGCAAACTGAACTAGCTGTAGTTAAAGCTAACTACGTTTCAAAAGAGCAGCTGAGTGAGTGCAGATCTGAATTATTGCAGTTGAGGTATGACTCATTACCAAATGTGTCTCCACAAAACGTGAATAAAAGGCGCGGGGCATGGCAGCTCCATGATAGTGGGCCGGCGGGTCTCTCGCATGATATTAATGATTACACGTTAAATGACCTAGTAGATAACCTGAAGAAAGGTTCCAGTAATAGCATACACGAATACCGAGAAATTCTGAAGGTAGACGTAAATAAAGATGCACGTAAATCAGCTGAGCCAGGTCAACGGCCATCGGTATTAAATGGATGCGAGAACACAATAGCAAAAGGTATGGAGCGGCAAGTCGAGGTGACGTCACCGCTACCTGCAGCGACAGCCAGCAAGCGCCAGTTATCAAACTGCACAATAACAAATGACGAAAGGGTCGAATGCCACAGACCAATTAACACAGCAGGCGAATTTGAATTTAAACCTAATGAGAATAACAATGAAGGATGGAAGACCGTATCGAGACGCAAGAAATTTAATTATCATTATTATGGGAAGTCTGGGATTTCGAGAGATATGGAGGGGGGTTTCAAAGCCGCTGACAGAAAAGTACCGATATTTATAACGAAAAACGAAAGAGATGATAACGTTGGAAGAAATAACAATAAAACAAGAGAAAGAACATAAAGCTTTTAAATTTTTTGTATCGGAACAGAAGCTAGCTACCTTCTTGGATAGTAATTTATGGCCAGAAGGTATCATCTTTAGACGATTCATAAACTATCGACAGAAGAATACAAACGGGAATTACGTTGAATCGGCCAATAAAAACCAAAATGAATATGGTAAATAATGAATTATATAATTTCGTAAGTTTCAACTGTAAGAATGTGAAGCGCTCAGTGGATGATGTGCGGCAGTTGTGTCGAACATCCCACATAGTTGCCTTGCAAGAACATTGGCTTCTGCCGCACGACATTCATTTTCTGAGCTGTATAGATGATGACTTTGCATATACGGGTGTATCGCTCATGGACACGTCAAAGGGGATGATCTCAGGTCGACCGTGGGGTGGAGTTGCATTGTTATGGAATAAGAATTTTTTTAATAATGTGACTGTAGTACAATGTGATAATAATCGAGTGTGCGGTATTAAAATAGTGATAGGTCAAAGGTCATTCTTGGTGTTCAGTGTGTACATGCCAACTGATAACCCGGTAAATCTAGTCCAGTTTACGGATTGTTTGGGGACGCTGAGCGCGGTGACTGGCGGTGAAGATATTGAGTGTGTTTACATACTCGGAGACTTCAACGCCCACCCGGGTGAGCAATTCTATAATGAACTTTCAAATTTTTGTAGCGATATGCATTGGAGATGTGCCGATACCATTCATTTGGGTTTATTGTCAGATACATACAGTTTTATAAGTGACGCTAATGGGGCGCTAAGATGGTTAGACCACTGTGTTGTTACTGAATCGGCCTTTCACACCATAGTCGATATACACATCAAATATGATCCGGTGTGGTCTGACCACTTGCCACTCATTATTAAATGTAATATAAGTAATGTAAAACCAAAGCATTTTCAAGAACATTGTGACTATAATAGAATAAAATGGGGGTTAGAAGTCTCGAACAAATAAATTTATATAGTAAATAATGTAATGACAGATTAAAAGTAATAGATTTCCCGCCTGAACTAAGTAACTGTTGTGATAAACGTTGTGATAACCGAGACCACATACATATAATTGATAATATATATAATGAGATTGTTAATACGTTGTCTGACGCTGCCTCTGAGAGTCATACCATTGTTAAACCGAGAAGAAAACAACCTGTGATCGGATGGAACAAGCATGTGCGTAGCGCTCATGGGGTAGCTCGGGATAAGTTTAAAGAATGGGTGCTGTGGGGTAAACCGAGTGAGGGTCGTATTTGGGATGAAATGAGGGAAAGTCGTAAAATCTTTAAATCACGCCTGAAGTGGTGCCAAAATAATAGGGAGCAAATAAAGATGGATATTCTTGCTTCTCACCATTCAAATCATGACTTTTGTAACTTCTGGAAAACGACTAGTAAGCTAAATAATAGGCCGGGCTTACCCGTGAGCGTTGCGGGCATGAGTGAACCGAAAGGTATTGCGGACTTATTTAGGAATCACTTTACAGTGAAATCACCGTTGGGGCCGTCACGGTCATTCAGTGATGCGGGGTCACATGGACAGGATTTAAAGACCAGATTCACAGCGAAGGATGTGAAAGTTAAATGTAATGTCGTTAAGTTGTAATGTCAATGTCGCGTGGCAAGTCCCCTGGCCATGACAGTCTGAGCATTGAGCATCTAAAGCATGCTGGCGTCCATCTGCCCAGAGTACTTGCAATGTTATATACATTTTGTATGGGACATGCCTACTTACCAGCAGAGATGATGAAGACCGTGGTGGTACCAATTGTGAAGAGTAAAACTGGTGACCTAAGCGATGAGAATAATTATAGGCCAATTTCACTAGCAACAGTGCTTGCTAAGGTTCTTGACGGTTTGCTTAATACACAGCTTAACCAGTATGTAAAAACTCATGACAATCAATTTGGTTTTAAACCAGGACTGTCGACTGAGTCAGCTATTTTGTGTTTGAAGCAAACCGTTAAGTACTACTCCGAAAGGAGCACACCTATTTATGCCTGTTTTCTCGACCTCTCGAGGGCGTTCGACCTGGTTAACTATGACATATTATGGCAAAAATTAAATGACATCTCAATGCCTCACGAACTAGTAGAAATTTTCAAGTACTGGTATCTTAATCAGGTCAACGTCGTTCGATGGTCCGGTGCCCTGTCGGAATCGTACGGATTGGAATGCGGGGTGAGGCAGGGAGGGCTGACCTCGCCGACGCTCTTCAATCTGTACGTGGATGCGCTGATTGGGAAGCTCAGCAGCACTCGTGTCGGCTGCCATATTGACGATGTTTGTGTCAACAATATTAGTTACGCGGACGACATGGTGCTGCTGAGTGCCTCGGTGTGTGGTCTCTCCAGGTTGTTGAGCGTCTGCGAGCGTTACGCGCTAGGTCGTGGGTTGGTCTATAACGCAAAGAAGAGTGAATGTATGGTCTTCCGGGCCAGCGGCCGGCGCTGCCCCGATTCTGTTCCGCCTATTAAATTGAACGGTGTCGAGTTAAAGCGAGTGGAACAGTTTAAATATCTCGGGCATATCGTGACCTTTGACCTGGAGGACAATGCAGACATCGATAGGGAGCGGAGGGCGCTGTCTGTGAGGTCCAATATGATCGCGCGTAGGTTTGCTCGTTGCTCGGGGGCCGTCAAAATAACTCTTTTTAGAGCGTTTTGTACGTCTCTGTATGCGGCCAGCCTGTGGGTGTCATACACCCAGAAGCAGTACAGCGCTCTCCGTGTACAGTATAACAATGCGTTCAGGGTGCTGTTGGGGCTGCCCCGGCATTGCAGCGCGTCGGGGATGTTCGCCGATGCCCGTGTCGACTGTTTTTATACGACGATGCGAAAGCGGTGCACATCTCTGGGGCGCAGGCTCCGGGTCACCTCCAACAGTGTTCTCAGCGTATTTGCAAACAGGTTTGATTGTCAGTACATTAACCATTGTTATATGGTTAATGTACGGAAAAACAAAGAAATGACTCAGGGGCAGGCATTTTATTAGGAACATTATTTTATAGTCGGGTATTTTATTTAATTGTACCTATTTTGAATTTTGAATTTTATACCTATAATATTTGACATTATTTAATTTCTTTGTTTTTTTTTATTTTTTTTTTATTGTATAATTGAATCTAATATTGACATTTCTAATTTGTAATTTTATTTATATTGTCGAATTTTATTGTCAATAATAATAATGGTAATAATAATAGTATAATAATAATAATAATAGTATGTGTGATAATAATATATAATAATGTATAAATTTTAAATAATGTAATTGAGTCCTTGTTACTTGAAATAAATGAATGAATTTGAATTTGAAATTAGTACGTGAAAATCATTGTAAGAAATAGGTGTTAGCTATTTTGACTTCATAGTCCATAAGGTTCAAAATAGCATTTTTTTTAATTTTATGTACATAATCATCTATATTTCTTATGTATGAACATACAAAATATAGATGATTATATTAGTACGTGAAAATCATTGTAAGAAATAGGTGTTAGCTATTTTGAAACTTATGGACTTCATAATTTTTTAAATTTTATGTACATAATGATCTATATTTTGTATGTTCATACATAAGAAATATAGACGATAATCTACATAAAAATAATAAAATTTTAGTAAAATCAAGTGAAGTAATGTCATCATAATGTTATTACCTCAGGCTAAAAGAATAGGAACATTATTTTACTTTTTATTTCCCAGGATATTACCTTAAAAATACTGACACGAGACGTCAGTCGATAGGCCGCGCGCCGGGGGCTGCACACGCTCACCGAGAGTCCGCCGTGGGACACGCCGTGGCAGGAGCTTGTGGTGGCCCTGGGGCTGAGAGTGCTCAGACTCTCCACCTTGCTCGCGGCTGGTCCGCGGATGCGTGGGCGGCCAGCCCCTCCTGCGAGCAAGTGATGCTCGAGAAGGAGACAGCAGAGCGGGCGCGGCGCGATGAGCGAGACAGACTCGCGGACATCCCTACCCGCGTTCGAGGCGGCTCGGGTGTCGGAAGGCGCAGAATGACCTCGGCCCCCCATGAGCGCGAGCCTGAGGCTGACGGGTGGAGCTGCCCGTCACTCTAGCAGAAGTAGGCCACGGCCCCCGGCCTATACAGGGGGCTAATCGGGGACCGCGCAGTCCCCCCTTCCGAGGAGGGCTAGCCTGAAAGGTATGGCCCTGGGTCATCCGGGGTTCGAGGGAAATGTCGTCCGACTACCTCACCTTCAGCCTAGCACAACAACCCACAGACGGCGTGCGGCTTACTTTGTTTTGAGTCCGACAAACCCCCCCCCCCCCGGGGGGGGGTTCGGTGGGGATTTACGGCAGGTAAAATAATGCCCGCCGCCGACTGCCTGCTAATGTGTGCTCGTTCGCCCTGACGGCCTAGGATTTTCCGACATAGGATTGTCCAGCCAGCAAGTCATCAGAGCAAAATCTTTGACGAAACTGTTAGTGTGTGGGTTATTGCGATTAACTTACAGATTTATATATCGTCCGGCCGTCACTCTAAATCGTCCGGTAAACTGTTAGTTAGTGGCCGCCTTAAGGGTAGTAACATGTCAATACAAAGTTACATTAAACGTAGAAAGAAGTGCTCGTGGCCAAGTGCGTTCACTGTTTGGTACAGTCAGTGGGACTTTCTTCTTCTTCTTTCTATTTCATCTGAGCGCTTTCGTGCCTCGAACAGTACATTAAAAGCTGATTCCGGAACCTGAACAATTCTGTCAGTGGTGGTCAACATGCGTTCACGATTGTCATATACTTCAAAATAAGGGTCAATCATAGTCAATCATATATTCCACATTCTATTACGAATCACCACTTTTCTGGGCGAGTTGTTCTGAGTTCACCATCATCACCTGTTTGTCAACACATTCGCACACATCGTTTATAGTTTTTATAATCGACAAATTTTTGATGACTTAGTTTCGCTGACATTTCGGATGCGTTGCAACACCCGTGGTCACGACTTGATGGGCCTGCGAGCGTCGAGTCGGGTGCGGGGCACATATTTTTTGTACGCCACCCTATATTACTTTCGTAATGAATAATACCTATATCTGCGATCATGAGATCGTGCTTGTAAAATTAGCGTTCCTTAGTCATAGTTCTATTGATTCTTATTCCAATCTATGTCTGCAAGTAACGCAGAAAATAGTTGTGTCTTAGCCTTAAACAAAACCGAGCGTTCACTTAAGATGCCAGGCTAAGCTTCGCATTAAATAGCTGGCTGAGTCTAATTAGAATGCATTAAGCGCATAATTTGCAAAGATATTACTAACTTCATAATAACCGGTCTTTGCTTTTAAATGGAGGGTGTAAGTTTAATAATAGCGTAGGTGCTTATACTTTTATGAGAGCGAAACCTATTTTGAAGTTTTTATTTTCAAATTTGACACTTGTCTTGTAGTTTGGGAACCTACAAATTTCCATAACGTTAGATTTTGGGTTATTATTGTAAGCAAAGAAAGAGAAGCCAACCTTTTAGAAGACTAATATAATACGTGATTAATGGCGCCAATTAAAGTATGGCTACAGTCTAACGAACGTTTTCATAGTTATACTGTGGTATGAAATTGTGAAAATTTGCTTTCTTCCCACTCTGCAACCATTCAATTATTTACTTTGCAATCGTTACTAGCTGATGCCCGGGGCTCCACCCGCGTATTATTCTGGTTCCATTCCCGCAGTTATTACCGGCTATAATCCATTCTTGTACCAAATTTCAACCAGATACGTTCCGACGTTGAGCTTGATAAACATTGGCAAATTTTCACATTTATAATTTTAGTAGGATTCAGGTTGTGATGACTTGTGTGTAAAATTTCAGTGACACACATAATTTAAAATGAACGAGATCAAAATGCGAAAGCGTGAACTACAAAAGCGCAAATCCCAGCTTGCATAAAACATCAACCACAGTATTTGATTCAATAAATAAAATAAAAGACAAAAGGTCAACAAGAAGAGCGGGTTGAAAACTCGCATCCCCAGTTACTTACAGAACTAACCGAGAAAGAGCGTCTAGTTGGCACACGCCTCAGTCTTGCCTGGGAAACTTCCCAGCAAACACCAACTTGAGGACGAGTTTACAAAACAACTACGTCTTAGTCCTGGTTAGTTAACAACCGTCGTTGGTTTGGACGTAACAAGAGCCTTAATATCTTGATACCAGGGAAATTTGAAACCATTGAAAGTTGAACTATTGACTGTTCGGTAGTTCGGTAGAGAGGATCTTGAAGATAGATATCGAATTTTAGAAAATTTTGAATAGTTCGTTCCCAAAGTATATATTAAATAACTTATTCGGCATTATTTACACTAGGTACTGTTTAATAGCACACGCGCGTAAAGTGTTATTGTAATCAATCAACGTCGTCAAGTGGTCCTGGAATATAGACTGACTGAAGGTGGAACAGATCCTACGATTTTGTAAGGATTCGGTTCGAAAACACGTCGTGGAAGCCGAATATTCCATATCTTGCCCAGAAGAAAGTGTTCGGGCCATTAACGGCGCACACCCTTGGCACAAATAATAATAATGCTCTTTGCCCTGCTATGTTCTCTTTCACACAAACTTTCATTAATTAGACTATTGAAATTTAGCACTTAATAATTTCAAATTTATGATTGTTCTAGCACAAAATCATATTATGCTCGTATTGGCTCGTTATGGACTCCGGGGCGCGCGAACTGTCAATCATTAATGCCCGTCAGAGAGAATTAGTTTGCTGCAATAAAACAAGTTCGCACAAATTATAATTTCGCATTGACGGCAACGATCAAAACGTCAGAATAAATTCTAACAAAGTTTGTTCCATAATCAATCATCTGGAAGTCACGGTGTCAATAAGTTTGTTTGTCTCTCGTGAAATTCGTGACGTAGATAAATTAGTGAGCTAACTTCGTTTACCGAACTGATTAATGGTGATGAGAAAAAATGGTTTTGATACCTTCGTAATAGGTGTGATTAGAATCGTTTTTGTAGACTTATATGTATTGTTATTTACTTGCCGTGTTGGTTCCCGGTAAAGTAAAAAGCGACTATTGGATAGAGCTGTTTTCCATCCGTCAGCAAATACACAGCCCATAACTAAGTGTCCGTTTGACTGCAATTGACTCGCCCCCTGTTGCGTGAGAGCGTAAGTCATATTTGGCGAAATGTTGGTGTTAATACTCACTTACGGACTGAATTTAGACAGTACAATACTTCGACATGTAGCGAACTTCGAAAACACATAGATCGACAGGTCATTGCTTCGACACACAATTATTAGACAAGACGCATCTTCGAATGGCCACTTCGACAGATTTCTTTTTGTTATCTTTCGTTGAGTTGTAACTGTTTTTTTTTCTTTGGTTTTTAAGTAGTGGTTATTCGAAGATGTGACTTTTGTAAGTACTGTCTGGCGAATAATCGTCTGTCGAAGTAGTGGTAATTCGAAGGTGTGTGTTGTCCAATAATTGTCTGTCGAAGCAATGACTTGTCGATTTATGTGTTTTCGAAGTTCGCTACATGTCGAAGTATTTTACTTTCCCAATTCAGTGCGTAAGTCGTTAATACTGTAAACAGTAACTAAAATAACAGCTGTTTCAACCAAGATAACATCTTGTCTGACATGTTAATTACTCGTACATAATATTACAATCGCAAGTGACAATCGTATGTTACATTGCGAGAGCCCCTATTTATAAGAATAAAATTTAGTCTATGTATTACGGACTGTAATTTTTCTGTGTACCAATATTCAGCTAAATTCATGCAGTCCTATTAGCATGATCGACTAACAAAAATTAAAACATTTACGCTAAAAACCAGTTTACGTACTAATACTATAGTTTTGATTTTTAGTAAGAAGCGGAATCTTATTTATAAAGATACGCGTAACACACGCACTGGGTCGAAAAGACCCAGATTTTGAATGTATCATTTTCAAAATCAATTTTCAGAGAAGACTGTAAAATAAATTTTATAAGTAACATTATATTCGTTATTTAGAGAAAAAGTAACATGAACAACAGAATTCCAGGGATAACTGTTAATTCTTACTCTTTACCATGTACACATAGAATCTAAAAAATACATTAACGCTTTTTTATTTAATCAAAAAATATAATAATTATTTTTTACTGTCAAAAATAGCCAAAAGCTTCTAAATAAAAGAAAAGTATGAAGCATTTACGTATTTTTTTTAATCATTCACCACTATCACAGATGTATGAATCAAAGTTAAATGATCTACAATTTCTGAGGAAATTGCACGTTTAGTGGTTTCCTTTTCTGAAATCTTTGCCATTCTTATGACATTCAAATAACTTGGTGACATATTTACAAAGAAATAGAATCGAAACAATATTACTGAAATAGGAAAATTCACTTATACATCACGTGAGTAAGTGAGAGAAAGTGAGTACAAGGCCTGTACTCACTTTAAATACTCATACTGTCCATCTCACCAACACCTCACGGTAACTGACTGAGGCGGGGTGTGCGAATAGTTTATGTGATTACTCAAAGGTACTTAATGTGACAACACGAATGAAGTAGGTAATACTATAGCAGTTATGGCTCAAAAACTTGAGGCCTTTTCAACCTGGTACGACTTCTCGCGGGTTAAGTGATTTGAAACCGTGATATTCTAATGTAGTGATCTAAGTAATACTAGGCAAGAAATATGAATGTACTAACACGTTACCAAACACTTAAGAAACTAAAATTTTCTTCATCAACAAACAATAGTAGATCCACCAAATTGTACGGAAAAGAAGAATTTCCACAAAAATCGTGGTGAAATTTATTAACATTCAAGTGATTTTTATTCCGCTGACAAGGGTCTGAATCCTGAGGTCTAATTGAACTCAGTAGGTACAAACATAGCTATGTATAGCACGTATTATTGTGCTTGACCATGTTGCTGTTAAAACTCACAATCTGAAATTAGCTTGAATATCCCGAAATGAACAACAAAACTCCAGCTCGCTGACTTTTGTATCTGTTATATCTGTAATGGAGATGTTATCCTCATAACCTGTCAATTTTAATACTTGAATATATTTATTATATATTGTTTTGTAATTGTCTCAATAACATAAACTAAAGTAATGTTAGTGTCTATTATGCCAATTTATTGCTAAGGCAATCATGTTTTCACTATTCTATTGCCTTCAAGTAATGGGTAAAAAAATCTTGTGGGTCTTGCCTTTTACAGTTTAAAATAGTCACACACAGCACACAACATACAGCTTTTGGAGAAGAGACTAATTGTTATAATTTGTTTGCATAATCCCTATAACATCACTCAAATAATTAATAGTTAAAGTCCATCACAAGAACCATTCCTAAGTAATATATTGTGGCAATTTGTCAAAACTCCAATTTTGTGATTTCACAGTAACAAATAAAATTTTCTGAATGGCAACAACATTAATAACAGAACAGTTTCGACAACAAAGAAACCTGGGACGAAGGTTTTTAAAGCAGATGACGGAATTATCATATCAAACGACAAGATGGCTTTAATTATTTTAATTATGATACCTAAAGTAATTTATACTGTTGATTGATGGCACTTGGAGGAATTTGTTGTTACACATATTGAGAACACTTGTACTTTTTCCACAGTACATATTTAGAATTGAACCTGACCGGTTTCGTCTTAAGGCATTTTCGAAGGTTAACATTGATGTTTAAACAATAATGTAAACCTTTGAATTTGCCAAACTGAAATTGAATAATAAACACCCCTAAATATCTATCAAAGTTTTATTAGGCCATAACTCATAGCGATATCATGCTATAAGTGATAATAATAGAACGTTTTAATTTTTTTGTTTGTAAAGGGAATAAAATGTGATATGTAGAATTCGATTACAGTGTACATACAAACATAAGCGATTCCACTTTTTGTCAATTCAATCAATCAATCTGTGTAGATTATATTAGTGTTAATATAAAGAGGAGAGATTTATATATTTGTGTGTATGTTTGTAATGAATAAACTCAAAAACTACTGTGCCGATTTCAAAAATTCATTCACCATTGGAAAGCTGCATTCACTCTGAGTAACAAGGTTATATTGGATTTCCACGAAAACGTTTTTACCACCCGTGTGAAGCCGGGCCGGATCGCTAGTAAGCTATAAATCAGTCAGCTACTTACAAAAAATACACTTGTAACTCGATTATTAGACACATTGATAAACAATAATTAGGTTGGACTTTTAAAATTAGGTAATCGAAAGCTTTTAAGGTCTGATTCAATCGGTATTGATAAACCATTTTAAGTGAAAGCTTGAGTTATAGGAGGTAGCGACAGCGGTTAGTTTATTATATATAATGAGCTTGTCCGTTTAAGCAGCATACTAGTCTGTGGCAGGTTTTTTCATGAGCAAAGAGAGTAGAAGCTAAAATAATGAAACTTTAGCGATGCTGCGGTAAGTAATGACCATTTAAATCCAAACTATAAAATATTGGTCTAGGGTCTGCGGTTATAGAATGCGTAAAAAATTACTTACGTACATTTGATTCAATATTTTTCCTATCTTAATCGATACTTATATATATTTTGTGGATAATTATTTCTACCATAATGTTAACGGGAATTAACGTAATCAAATTTGTAAGTTGGAACATTTTTGCAGACTTACACCATACCAATTAAAAAGACATATTCATACATCCTCACAGATCATTACCGGACACGGTAGCTTCGGGCGGTATCTGCATCTGATGGGCATAGAGTCAACGCCCGAGTGCCATCACAGCGATGCGAGCGTGGACCCGGGGCTGCACATGCTTACCGAGGGTCCGGCGTTTGAGACGCCGAGGCGGGAGCTTGTGGCGGCCCTGGTACTCTCACAGTGCTCACGCTCTCCACCCTGCTCGCAGCTATGATCCGCTGTGCTGATTCAATAAATTTATTAAAACCAGCAATATAAACACTCGCTCTTCTCCTATCACTTATGCGGCTGTTAATACCAACACGCACAGTAGCAATTTGTACGGTTTTTTTTGTGCGTGCTACTCCAGTAATTGTTAGTATTAATTCGACGCCCTACGCACGCGATCCAAATATTGTTAGAGCCCTTTAATTTATTCGTTGGAATATCATTGTGGTAATAGCACTCAAGGGAGGGTGATGCTGTAAAACCGACAGATTTAAATAAAATAAAAAAAATGGTTAGGAAGGGTTTCGAATGCATGACAATCCTAGTACAGTGTATACACTCACTAATTGAAGTTCTGAAAACTGGTCTCGGTATTCTATAGGTATAGTAAATGTGACTTGCGTTAAGAGGTGAGGTGGGTAATAAATCAAGCATAAAAGTGAATCCCGGGTCTCGATGTGTTAGCCAGTTTTAACCAGGAACCAAAGTTCCTTACAATCATGGATGTTGTTGATAATGCCATCATTACAGCTAGCAGCTACTTTCTTTAGATTATATGCTGTTGGCAGAGACTCTGGAATAGAATAAAAGTTCTGCAGGGTTACCTATCTTAATCCCGTATTTTAATATTCCGAATATCATAATCCCGAAAACGTTTGGCCATTTTTTCATAAGCCCGTTTTTTCAAATTCCGAAGTTTTATTTGCCATATAATCGCAACTCCGAATTTCATTTGCCTATTTATTCATTTTTACGACGTTTTATAATCCAGATGAACGAGTTCCAGACACACGAAATCTAAATACACAAAATCCAGATGACCGTCATCCATATACACGAAACCCGAATATTTAAAACACAAATTTTTGAAATGTAGTTAATTGATATTCAGACAAACAATATCCAGATTTTTAAAGCTAAAACTAAACCTCATATGGCGTCTACTAACTAAGCTCGACGGAGCCCCGCTTCGCGGGGCTCCTACCTCTGGGTGGTTAAAAAAAATAATAATTAACTAATTTCGAAGAATTAAGCGATTATAATAGAATCTGATATAGAAAAAATGATACTAGGTGAACCACAAGTGAAAAAGAATGGAGGAAAAAGTATATACAAAAGGAGGAAAAACTGCAGAAACTTATAAAAATAAAAGAAAATTTAGGTGAAATTAAATATTTAAAAGAAATTTCTAAATTAAAGTAAATTTCTAAATTACTTACTGTACCTAATAAATGAATCGTACAAATTTAGTGAGTTTTACTATACCTGTATATAGTTTAGCTGGAACACGATTGTATGGGAACCAAATAAAAAGATTATGAAAATTTGGTAATAGTTTATTTGGAAAATGGTACGATGGGAAACAAAAAAAATTTTCTGAGAATCTGGATTATGACAATATGGGCAACAAAAAAATACTATTTGAAAATTTGGTTTTAGTGCACCTGGAAATCAATTCATCTGGGAAATGAAAAATGGAATTATAGAAAGTTGTCATTCATTACATCTGTCTTTTAAAAGTTCTATCAACCGTTTTCGGGGTTTTAAGATTCGGGTAACAGAAATTCGATATTTCAATAGGTTACCGTTCTGCAGGGACGGATAGAGTTACATTAACATGTAAATTTCTCATACTATATACTAATCTTGCCAAATCCGGGACTTAAGAACACACACTTGCTGAAGCTGTGTTAGCAAGGCAGGCCTGAAAATAAATTAAAACCTATGTGAAGACCATTTTATGTAAAAAATAATACTATAGGACATATGACTATCTTAAAGACAAAACGTCTGGCTGTACTACACTGAAGTAGTTACGGCATAGTACACTGAACTTTTTATCATATGTTAACTTAGATTTATTATAAAGTTTGTTTTAAAATACTTTTTTTCATTTGCATATCTTCAGGGGCGCCAGCAGTCAGTTTGTGCTGATGAGAAGTCATCGAGTTGGTGCAATCTTGACTCAGGGGTCCCTCAAGGCGGTATACTTTATCCCCTTCTTTTCTCCATATTTATAAACTTCATTACCTCCGATCTTCAATGTACGTATCACTTGTATGCCGATGACCTGCAGCTGTATAGCCAAGCCCATGTGGATGACATCTCGGAAGCTATCGACAAAGTGAATGCCGACTTGAATTTTATACGTAGCTGGTGTGACAGATTTGGACTGGCCGTCAACCCTAACAAATGCCAGAGTATTATAACAGGTAGTAGCTATATGATGAAAAGGTTGAAGGACGTGAACATGTCGGCGATTATCTTTGATGGGAATGTGTTAAGAACCTGGGCTTACACCTGGACTCAACCTTGAGTTGGCAGGTTCAGGTCACTAACGTCTGCCAGAGAGTGACTGGAACACTGAGGGCCCTTTACCGCCTTAAAAATTTTCTGCCACCTAAAACCAAGACAATGCTTATGCAGACTTTAATCTTTCCTATCCTTAACTATGGTGATGTGTGCTATTTCGACCTGAATGCAAATCTGCTCAATAAACTTGACCGACTTCTCAACAATTGCATTCGATTCGTCTACAATCTTAGGAAGTATGACCACGTTTCGGTCTATCGGTCAGAGCTGGGCTGGTTGCCCATACGACGGCGACGCAGTCTGAGAGCTGTCACTTTGATATACACAATATTAAATTCTCCCAACGCCCCAGCTTATCTAAAGTCTCAGCTCCACTTACTCGGCTCTAACCATAACAAAAACTTACGCTCTCCTAATAACTTACTCCTTCACTGTCCCACTCACACGTCTAGCCTTGTACACTCTTCTTTCTTAGTACAATCTATTCTGCTATGGAATGCGCTTCCTCTGGAAGTCAGGATGTCCACAAACCGTTTCACATTCAAAACTAGAGTACGCCGGCTCTACAACAGCCCATAGCTGCCTACGGGTGGTTGTAGAAGTGGCGATCAAATCAGTTGTCTGATATCATATCCGTAAAATTTCTCAGCTTGTATGTATTCGATATGTATACGTGAATATGTATGTGTGTCTATGTATATATGTAGGTGTGTCTATGTAAATATGTAAGTGTGTCTATGTATATATAATTATACATGTATCTTTGTGTATATGTATACCTATATATGTATGTATTTTTGTGTATATATATCGGTTTGTGTATGTATGTAGTTTATGATGTATCTATATGTGTATTATATGGATTCATTCTTATATTTATACATTTTAAGAAAGTATTATTAATTTTATTATCACCACAAAATTATTTTTTGTACCACAATAGGTTCCACTATCACCGTAACACTTCGTACACCTACCTTTGCAATGAATATCTCTGCATCACCCTAAGGTTGACTGGTAGAAAATGCCCATGGCATTAAGTCCGCCTTTGTACAATCATTTTGTATTTGTGCAAAAGGTTTAAATAAAAAATAAAAATAAAAATAAATGTAGATTCGTCCACATTTAGCCTTAATAATATAAATATTGTAAGATGACGGCTGAAAAAATGCCGCAGTGGAGTTTGTTGCGCCGTTTCTTCTCCACCAGCGCCTTGGAAGCGGCGGTAAACTTAGGTTAAGTAGAATTTATTATTGACGTCAATAAGAAAAACCATGTTGTTCTATGTAGATTGAATAAAAATATTTAATTTTGACTTTGGCACTTCAACAGATGTCCATAATAAAATAATTGAAATTCTCATCAAAATAATATTTAATTAATTTAGACGATCTATAATTACTTTCTCTAGACTGACTTGTTATGACAGCCTAAAATCGAGAAATACCTCCAGATTAATTGAGTACCTACCTACATGAGTAAATAAATCACAGCTGACATGTGGCATGCCAGATAAAGTATTGTGAAAATAATTGGACACCCAATAAACTTAAACGCACGGTTACAAGTAAAAAAATCTATTATTAAAAACACGCAATGTTATTGTTCGTGTGGGAACCAAGGCATTTGTATCTAAGTGGACAGTCCTGGTATTTGAAATTTTAAGCAATGCAATACCATGTTCTGTTTTACATTTTGCTAAGTTCGGACTTGTAAATTACGATTGAAACTATCCCGCCATAGATCATCAGCGCCATTTAACAGATACGAAAATGTATTTCATAGTTATAGCGGGCTTGCAGTTGAACGAGTAGGTAATATATAAAAACTGCGAGAGAGAGAGAGAGAGAGAGAGAGAGAGAAAGAGAGGCTGCGTGAGCTCGAATACAGAGATTTATATGTGTATTGAAAAAAAAATCTGTAAGACAAAATATAAAAGTTATATTTGCAATAAAGTACTATTATACTATGCTCTATTTTTAATGAAATCTTCGACATTATTTGATAATGGTCTCTTAGTGTGAAATATGTTTGCAACAGCGATTTAGGGCATTTTAGAGTCATATGTGACGCTGAATTCCTTCTAGTCATATACCTATTATTAAACGGGTTTCTGTCCTCACACCTCACTTGACGTTAAAGCCTACTTTATGAATATTCTTTTTTATTTGGCGCAATATATCTTGATATACATATTTTTAAAGACAACTGTTGATTTAAGGTATTCAGTATCTTTCAGTGATAGTACTTCAGAAGTTTTGGTGAGTGGAGTGGAATAAAAACCGCCATTTAAAAAAAAAAATTGTAAATGGCGGCGCGGCGGGTGGGTACACATAGTCACAGAAGCGTCAACAAAAAATCAAATGTCAAAAGTCATAAGCATAATCAGCATTCCTTTGTATTTTGGAGATGTTTTAAGGATATAAAAGTAGGTTTATAACCTAACAAAAACAATACATAAGAAGTAACAAAACTAACAAAGAAAAGAGAATAGAATCAAATAATCGAAACAGAGCGCAGACTGGCCGCCGAGTCAGCTTGAATGCTAATGTCAGGCCAGACTGAGTTTTTTCATCTCTGTATGAATATCTCTGTATGAATACGTCACATTTACAAAATGTCCTAGAAATCGGCTCTGTTGTTCTGCACACTGCTGCTTTGTCTTACAGTATTCTTCTGTGTATTTTAGAAAAAACAAAGTCCCATTTTTTTACATAATTGTGGTCCACCTACTTCCAGTTCAAGTGGAAACCTGGCAATGTGACCTTGAATATGCCCTTTAAATTATAAACATATATTTATATTTATGAAGTACAGTTTAGGCGTTTACCCTAACTCTGAATTCACTTTTCTGTGTAATTTTAGATTTTGTTAGTGTTCTGGTCTTCCTATTATTATATTCTGAATTCAAGTAGCTGAAAATACAGGCTACTGGTCTCCTAAAATTCGACCCCTGGTAGAAATCTGCAGAAAAACGCTCATCAGATGGTTACAATCCCATTGACTGTCTCAAAAGTTACTCTAAATCCTCAAGGAAAGTATCACGGCCAATACATTCTCCCGAAGTCTATAAGTCAACAATAATATGGTGTTCTTCAAGAAGGATATTAGAAGGTTTCTACAGGGTCTTTAGCACGTGTGACGTCTCTGTTGTTGCACATGTCCATTGGCCACGGTAACCACTGATCATAAAGTGAGCCGTTTATATTTCTGCCAACTAAGTGACATAAAAAATCATCTCTGTAAATCATCTTGTAGGTATTTCCCAGTATATGCATATGGACGTGTGCAACACCAGGGGCGTCATACTCGCGCTGTCAATCCTGTTAGAACAGGGAGTTTCTTTGCCGTCAGTGTAGAAGATAAAGTAATACAAGCCTTAGGTCTTCTCACTGACAGCACAAAACCTATCCAGTGAGCTCTGGCCGCCGGGAACACAACACGAGGTTATTATGACCGCGGTATTCTGTAGGGCGGAGTTACTTCCCCAGTCGGAGTGCTCGAAAATGCCGTCGTGTCCTACTCCTATATACCTATATCCTTATAGCAGGTAGGTACAAAGGTATAGGTGCCATCATAAGGTTTAAATTTGCCTCCAAAATATATATTTTTCGTAACAGAACAACAAATACAGTGAATTTCCCCAAAGTGTACCCAAAATACTATATTTAAAATTCAATTATGCGACTCTGCGTTGGAATTAATATTGGATCAGCCGGCTTATAGATATTATGGAAAAATCCCCCGTACATGTATCATAATATATTATGAAAATTTGTAATATGATGAACTCGGGAGAAGCAGTAGGTACTGAATAACTAATATTTTGTTCGTATCTCTACAGTACATAAATCGTATTACATGTTTTTTTGTTTGTTTCGCTGTTTTGGTTCTAACTACTGAGTACCTAATTGAATACTTTTACCTTAAATTGTATTCGTTTCTAATTTTTTTTTTGGCAAAGTTTGGTAATATTCTTTTACGAAAAAAAAAACATTGGAATGCTTATTATTCAAATCAATTTAGATTGGAAGGGTTGAATGAGACGCCAGATAAAACTACAAATGGTATATTCAGTAAACTTACAAAACAATATGATACTTATGTGTTACCCTAGTTACCATAAACATACAATAGGATGAGCATAAGGGTTGGCGCAGCGGCTGTCTCACCCCGTACCCACTTCGGTGTCACTTGAGAAAAGCAGAGGTCGTCTTTCAAGCTAGACTGCTAGCTAAGAAGTGATTATTTCAACGGCCGCGCGCCGCTTAAAAGGCCTGCGCACGCGGCGATCGGTCCTGCTCGGTCTGTTCCGTCGCGCCGATGGTCGAGCGGGACAGGTAGCGTGCGAGCGAGAGTGTATTCAAGCCCGCGCATTACTAATAACAACATTGAATAACAATTAATGTTCCGCTACAGATTAAAAAATTGAATTTTCAAACGGGACTTGAACTGCGTGCGTGTGTAAAATTGTAAAGGATGGGTTCCAATCTTTCTATTTTGTTTTTTTTTTTTTTATAAATGTAGTCTCGTTTTAGCATTTACTTTTTTCAATCTAAATCATTTTTATATGAACTTTGTTAGTCAGCTTAAAGAAAAGAGAAACTTAACTTAACCCTTAGAATACGAAATACTAAGCCGCTTTCATTTTAAAACGGTAAATTCTTTTTAAACTTTTTCCTGCAAGCCTGACGCTGTGTGACATACTGGAACCTCAAAGGCTAATGTCAAAACCTCACCCGGATTGATCTGGTATTGACTTGTTCTCTTCAAAGAGTAAACTGACCATTGATCTTTACACGTTTCAGTGTAAATCCGTAACGTTCATCAGTGCTGCTGTAGGCTATAATAGTTGTTTGGTTACCCAATTTGTACGTTACGATAACCTGACTTACAAATTTAGTAGCCAAACAAGCCAAAATATCAAACAAAAATATGTTATAGAAAAATATTGTAAAACATTTTATACGGTTCAGTCTAGGTTCAAACTAAGCATATTTTTAAACATGAATTCTTGATTGTGCATATACATACCTACTTATATGGTGTACCTATCACTACATAGTATAAAACAAAGTCGCTTTCCCTGTTCCTATATCCCTTTGTATGCTTAAATTTTTAAAACTACGCAACGGATTTTGATGCGGGTTTTTTTAATAGATAGAGTGATTCAAGAGGAAGGTTTATATGTATAATATATGTCTAATATAGTAGAGGGTGCAGCGGGAACGGAATCTACTACCACGCGGGTGGAAAAATATTGGCGGTACGAAGTTCGCCGGGTCATCTAGTATATTATAATAGTACTAGCGTTTACCCGCGGCTCCGCCCGCGTGGATGTCGCTTATTTCTATAATATCGGTTATCGTTATAAATTGAAGCCTATGTGTTACTCTGATGTATGAGCTATATTACAAGTTCAAATCCATTCAGTAGTTTTTACGTGAAAGGTTCATACATCCATCCATCAATCCATACTTACAAATTTTTGCGCTTATAATGTTAGTAGAATATATGTTATAGGCACAGATTTTATATTATATAGGTTGTACTTTTTCGTAAATATTATAGCCTAAATTACCTTGAATGTGTGCAAATTATTGATTCCTAAACATTATCATTTTCTGAACCTTTCCCCAACAAAGTTGGAGTCAGCTTTCCAATCTAACTGTGATGCGCCTGAACTTCGATATTTTCCATGATGCGACTGCCACCTGACCTCCACAACTAATCGGCGGTTTCGAAGTTCTGTAGTTACACTAGTCGGACTTTATGGGCTCCAACTACCCATAACGACCACCATAGATGTTCATGGCATGACAACCGGGACAGGCGGCTTAATAGGTATGCTCCCCGAAACACATTTCCTAAGCATTGCTCTATAAATATCACGTGTCGCGATCACCACACCATTGTCCAGTAAATTTATTGAACTGCACAACACAGAATACCAATATTATAGTAATTCGCACCAAATGCAAATTATTCTAAACATTGCCACATGAAATCCTTATAATGGCAAACACCGTGTTATTTCCAAGTCCAGACGACTGAGGCTAATACTATTCCCGTTTGGATAACAATAGCGTCTAAAGCGAGCTTCTCGAACTAACCCAAAATAAACTGGCAGCAAATGTAAACAGATCAGAATAAAAATATAGTACTTCAATGAATGAGGTATGCCTCCGGATACGAATCTTGGATATAAACCGTGAGTGAAACGAGGTCCTGGCGCGTGTGGATTGTTTAATATATGATTGGTGAATTTGAGCTCATTGTAGGCTCCCGTGATATCCTCAAAAGAAATCCAAGAAACGTGTATGTTTTTTTTTAACTTATTTATTTAACTTAATGCACAATGTACAAAGGCGGACTTAATTCCGTAGACATTCTCTGACAGTCAACCTAGGGTGGTGCAGAGCGTTAACGAGGTAGGCATAAAATAAGTTTACGGTTCAATGTTCCAATATTATAAAAATACATTACATACATATTAAATACACATACACATACTTATAAGTACAATACATAACCATATACACATATATTTAAACATACATACAACATAAATATGTATTATATCAATAAGAGATTACATATTAATGTTGAGATGACTCTGCTATTTCTTTGAGAAGCCAAAACCGAACTCTTGACTTGAACATATCCCGGGTCGTGCTCATCCTGATCTCAGGAGGCAGTGCGTTGCATAGAAGGATCGCCTGCACAAAGAAAGAGGTCCCTAAGAAGTTAGTTCTGTGGGAAGGACATGAGAGGAGACGGTTATTCGAAGAGCGAAGATTTCTGTTGTGGTTTGTACATAACAGTTGGAAGGAACAAGTTAGGTAAGTAGGAGATGTAGGAGAGTAAAGAATGTTATAAAGAGTGGTAAGGCAGCGTAACTTACGGCGATGACGGATAGGCAACCAATTAAGCTGGGAACGGAAGGAGGACACGTGGTCATATTTACGAAGGTTGAAAATAAATCGAATGCAGTTATTGAGAAGACGGTCTATCTTGTTGAGAAGGTCTGCATTCAGGTCAAAGTAGCACACATCACCATAGTCAATCAGCGGAAAGATCAGAGTTTGCACCAACGGCACTTTCGTCTTCATAGGTAAAAAGTTCTTTGGGCGATACAGAACTCTAAGTCTACTTGTGACTTTCTGACTCAAGTTCGTGATTTGTACTCGCCAGTCGAGGGAGGAATCGAGGTGTAGTCCCAGATCCCTTACTGATGCACTAAAAGGTATTATTATGCCGTTGTATACTACCGGTGGCAGACTCGCAGTGTCAATTCTGCTTGTTGTCAAGTTACTGCCTACCATAAGAGCCTGACACTTTTTTAAAGTTTCTAAATCCCTATTCACGTCTTGGATCGCTGCTGTTATGCCTTCCGCAGGTGCCTGTGCATACAGTTGCAGATCATCCGCATACATGTAAGTTACATGTAAGTTACGAGATTAATGAAAATAGAAAATAATAAAGGAGAGAGGATACTGCCTTGAGGGACGCCAGAGTCCAGAAAGCACCAGCTAGATGATGAATCATCATTACGGATAGACTGTTGGCGCCCCTGAAGATAATTTGAGAAGAATTCCAGTGCTTCCGGGGAGATTTTAAGGTAGGAAAGGATGGACAGCAAGATATCATGACTGACTGTATTGAAGGCATTGGAGAAGTCCACTAAAAAAAGTACGGTCACCTTAGTGGCCTCCATCCCCGTCCTTATGTCACCAGTGACTTTTAGTAGTGCAGATGTGGTGCTATGGCCAGGTCTGAAGCCTGACTGTAACGGACTTAACAACTTGTTCCGATGTATAAATGAAGCAAGTTGTGTTAGCACACTGGCCTCAAGTACTTTAGACAAGAATGGGAGTACGGAAATTGGACGAAAGTGATTAGGCAGTATGGCATTGCTTATTTTTGGCAAGGGAATCACGTAAGCCTTACGCCAAGCAGATGGAAACGTGCCAGAATAGAGGCAATAATTCATTATGTGGGAAATTGCTGGGAGCAATTGATCGATAATTGTCACAACCATACGTCGACTAATGTTGTCACAACCAACTGCGTTAGATTTAATTGCTAAAATTTTAGTTTGATCTCCTCGGTTGCAACTGGAGAAAACTTGAAAGTATCTATATCAGGACTGACTAGGCCAGCTATGTAACTAAGTGTATGACTCTTGGTTTGGTGATCGAGAGGAGTCGTAGTGGAGAAATATCGGTTCAGATCATCCAGACCAACCGTCAATCGAGAGTCCACATGCTGTCTTCCAATACCCAAGGTGCCCAAAAACTTCCAAATATTTGTAGATGAAGAAGAAGTGATGTTATCATGGATATGTCGGCGTTTAGCGTTGCGTATCATCTGGTTGCAGTAGTTTCTTGCTGCTTTGAAGCAATTCCAATTTTCTTCCGTACGGTTTCTCCTAAATTTATTAAAGGCCCGGTCCCTTCGACGCATTGACGCACGAACCTCCGTCGTAATCCAAGGTGCCGGTGCTCGTTTCAGTTTTACTTTTCTGATGGGAGCATGCACGTCGTAGAGGCTGAGTACCACGTCATTAAACACCGTTACCTTTTCATCAACGGTTAGTGCTGCATCTAAGGCATCCCAGCTTACCGAACAGGCCTCCTGACGCAATTTGTCCACATCTATGCGGCCAGAACAACGCATGGATACTACCTTGGGAGATGGTTTAGGGGGTTTGAGTACGTAGGACAGAAAAATAAGGTCGTGGTGTGAAAATGCCGGTGCAGGCATTTGTCCGTGGCACGAAACGTGTACTTTGGAAGGAACTAATATCTGGTCAAGCCAAGTGTCCTCCACCAAAATATTATGATGAGTAACATGCAATGGAAGAATGTGAAGACTGGCTGATTCGACAATGTGGCGAAGTTTACGGGTGCCAGGTGACTGAAGATCCAGGAGATTCGTGTTAAGATCGCCCATGATGACGTGATGTGCGTACGTTGACCCTAAAGATTCCAGAACTGTTTCCAGACTGGAGAAGTAGTTAACAGTCGGAGGACAATAAACAACACCGAGAACAAGTTTGATGCTCCTGAAACAAACCTCGAGGAATAGGTATTCTGCATCAGCGGTGTAGTTTGGACACGAAGAAGCTAGAATCCTGTAAGAAAAGGAGCTCCGTATGTAAATGGCAACTCCACCTCCACCCTTTCCAGTTCAGTCGTTGCGTAAAAGAATAAAGCCAGGAAGAGAGTAAGAAGTACACAGTAACTCAGGTTTGAGCATACTCTCCGAGACCAGGATGGCATGGATGTTCGTGTTTGTGAAAGCCTCGACCAGGTCACTGTAGTGACAAGGTATGCTCTGTGCATTTATGTGACACACATTATATCAAATTTTATCAATTTTATCTATTATATCTATTGTGATGCAGATTTTGCAGGTGACCCTGACACTAGGAAGAGCACGACTGGTTTTATAGTCTTTTCTGCCGGTGGACCCATTCATTGGTGTTCACGTAAGCAGTCTGTCACAGCTCTTTCCAGTACAGAGGCTGAATATATTTCTGCTGCAGAGTGTATTAAGGATTTATTGTTTGTACAGAGTCTATATAAAGAGCTTACAGGAAAAGTTCCTAAGACGGAACTATATATTGACAATCAATCAGCAATTGTTTTAATTAAGAATGGAATTTTGAATCGAAGGAGTAAACACATAGATGTTAAATTTCATTTCATTAAAGAGAAAATAGAACAGAATCAGATAGAAATTTTCTATTGTCCAACCAATGCTAATATTGCGGATATTTTAACGAAAGGATTAGACCGAACGAAGTTTTTAAGATTAAGAAAGAGTATTGTGAGTGACCAGTGACATTTCTGTGAACTCTGTGATAGAATAAGTAGTGTTAAGGTTGTTTAGGTCATTAATTTGAAATTTAGTTGTAAGTTTTTATAATATTATGATTGTTGGCTAATTAATTTTAAATTGTTTTTTGTTTTGTTGAAGGATAGGTTGAGGTTAAATATATATATTATATTATTAATGGTAGTAGTATATGGGTCTTAAGATGGGTTTTAAGAAGATGTTTGTAATTTAAACTTAGAGGGGATGTTGGAAATATGTGTGGTGAAAGTTTAAATACTTTTTGATGTTTTGTCTGTGGTCTATATTTATGAAGAGATTGTTTTGAAATTTGAATACATTAGGAACAAAAAACATTTGAAGAGTTTTTCAGTCAGTTGATGAGTTGAGGTTTTGGAAGTCTAGTCATGTTTTGATATTGAGATGTAATTATTCTATTTGTTTAATAATGTTTTGAGATAAATGTTTGTGTACTAAAGGGAAAAATAATTATGTGTATGAATGGGTAAAAGTAAACTTCAGAAATAATCATGTTAAACTAGAAGTTTTTTTAATAAAGGAGCCCCCTCTCGAAGTATACCACCAATAGTTGGTATCTACAATAGTGGCCCTCTTTCCTAAGACTTTACCTTCAGCTTGTCAGCAGGCGAGGTGGAGTCCTATTTAAAAAACCTACTGTTTACATATGGTACGTTAAAAGGTAAATCAATAAAATATATAATATATGTACCTATACCAATCGGCGCCTTATTGAGTGACCTACCCTACAATCCACTAAATTAAACATGGGTATTGAACACAATTGCGACCAAAGCCTTTTTAATTCGGTGTCTATGAGCTTCCTTTCAAAACTAACAAAGACATATATTTACACGTTTTTATTGTGAGTAGGTATATTAATCGTGAGTTTTACAATGGAAATAGTGTGTCACTTGCTTTACAAGTATATTTTGAATATTGGGACGTGATAATCGAGATAGTATGAAGTCAATTAAGGTATAGAAAAAAAGTGAATGTACGCACGCCGGCAGAATTAACGGAACACAGAAAAAACGAGAGTATAAAATATTAGCTTTATTTTTAAACAAATAGTAATTAAACATGACACAACAGTTAAATTAACTATCTATAACTGTTGTGCCGATTTCAAAAATTCTTTCACTATTGGAAAGCTACATTCACCCTGAGTAACATAGGCTAAATTGGATTTCCATGGGAACGTTTTTACCACCCGTGCGAAGCCGGGGCGGATCGCTAGTGTCTTATAAAGCTGAACAGCTTCAAATCTGAATACATTGCATGACAAACCAGATCGAGGTAAGATTTTCACCGGCTTTAATCTTGAAAATTTTCGCCCTTTGCCGCTGATACCTTTATAATAAATACAATACACCCTCAAATTGGATACCTACTAGTAGATATAGGCAGACACATAATACTTACAATATCTTCACTCGATGAATTGGCGTACTTTATTTCCACTGGGTACCCTGTATCATTCTTTAGTAATAGAACAGAGAATTTTTAACCTTCAATAGAATCAATGAGCATACTCTTAAACTATTGTTTCCACGCTGGCACAATGGGTCGGTATAGGGTTTATTTCGAGTTTTCCTTCTATTCTTTTTTCTTATACCATATCACTTATTGCCTGCATATATCAGAATCATCAAAACTCTCTCCGCGATCACTCGTTCCATGGAAATAAAATAAAAAAATTTTGAAAAGAAAACAAAACATTCGAGTAGGAAGTCACATGATGTTATCTAACCTCTTGTACTTACTTCAGTTCAAGGCTCATTGAATCGATAACACGGCTGAACTGTGATTAAGTGGGGGTTGCTCGTTGGTTGAGCGTTCGACTGGCCTTGGCTTCCAGAGGTCATGGGTTGGATTGCTACCCGGTAATCTTTTATAGGTGATAATTATTGTGGTACGCACACCTACAGAACAAATGTATTAATTAAAACTCAAGAACTTGCTTTCAAATTAAGACTGTTTTGTGATTTTCGAGAGGTCGAAAGAAAATAGAAGAAGCGAAAGGTACAGTCAGCATCAGATTGATCTTCACTAACAAACTATTCAAAATAATCTTAACATCTTGGTATTGCCCACTTCCTATTGTTCTGGTATTTGGCACACAGCTTTAGTCCGGACGATAATCCAATTTGAATCAATAAAACGGTTTGGTATTAACATCATTAGTAGGTGTTGAGATAATTTTGAATACCTTAGGCACAAAATTAATAATAGTATTGCTACGCCCGGCGCTTGGCTACTTCAATACATGGCCAAATTTTCATAGGAGTGAGCGAGACGGCACTATAGAAAGAGACAGCATGCCTTGACGTCACTGTTCTAGAAGGAATGGAATGAATAGAACGAGACGTCAGGCTAGAAAGAGACACAAGACCTAATAGAACCTCCCAGAAAGTTCCTGTCTTTTTCAGAACGTACCTGTCTTTTCTCGATCTTTCGCTACTCGGCCGCGCCCTATATAAAAGGCGAGCTAACAGCCGCTGCTCAAGTTAGTCTACGACTAGAATTCGAAGCGATCATTGCGATAAAGTGTGCGAAGCGATACAGTGCGATTATACAAGTGACTGTGTATTGTGTAAGGAAGAGTTATCGAATTTGTACGCGCTTTGCTGTAAGTTAAGTGCAGCTGAATAAAATCTGTCTTCAACGGTTGTCCTCGCATTTTCTATTTAAACCGACCCCCACGCTCGTAACAACTGGTGTCAGAAGCGGGATAGAAAATGCCGATAACGCCGAGAGACGACAGGGAGGGAGTTAAAACCAGAAGCCAGGCCGCGGAAGAGGCTGCGGTTACTCCGAGTACGTCGACGGGTGCTTCAAGATCATCATCGGAAATTGACCTGAACGCGATTATGACCCTATTGAAGGAGCAGGCCCGTCACCAGGCAGATCAGGCCCGTCGCCAGGAAGAGCAGGCCCGTCGCCAGGAAGAGCAGACTATGCAATTGAAGGCACAGCTCCAGCAACAACAGGAGGAGCTGATCTGTCGCCAGGAAGAGCAGGCCCGTCACCAGGCAGAGCAGGCCCGTCACCAGGCAGAGCAGGCCCGTCGCCAGGAAGAGCAGACTCTGCAATTGAAGGCACAGCTCCAGCAACAACAGGCAGAGCAGGCTCGTCAACAGGAGGAGCAGGCCTTGCAACTAAAGGTCCAGCTCCGGGAACAACAAGAAGATCTATTTGCCTTCTTGAAAGAGTCTAAAGCAGAATGGCAAAGAGAAATTCATTCAGTGCAAGACAGAATAGAAAGCCACGGCAAGAAATTTGAGAGTTATGAGGAACGGTTGCAGTCTGTGGCTCAAAACGTAAAAAAATTGGAGACGAAAATAGCTTGCGGAACAGCTGGCTCTGTAACCATTCCATCTGCACAGGCTGTCGGGAAGTTCAAAGTACCGCCATTTGATGGGACCTCCTCGTGGACTGCATACAAACTGCAGTTCGAGTCTGTGGCAAAGGCGAACGGTTGGGATAAGGAGCAAGCCAAAACAGCATTAACGTTGGGGTTACGGGACCAAGCACTCAGTGTTTTAGAGGCACTTGGAGGCGAAGTGACTTACGACCGCCTTCTTGAAGCGTTGGAATCACGTTACGGTGATAGTCACTTGGAACATGTCTACCGTGCCCAATTGAAGGACAGAAACCAGCGTCTTAATGAGTCTCTGCAGCAGTGGGCTTTGGAAATAGAAAAGCTCGTGAGAAAAGCTTACCAAAGAGCTTCTTCGTCATTTCTTGACAGCATTTTGGTGCAAGCTTTTATTGACGGGATTAGAGACTTGGAGGTGAGAGCTGCCGTCCGTCTGGGTCACCATGCAACCCTTAAAGATGCTGTTGCTCACGCCCTTGAAGTGGAAGCTGTACGACATGACCCTCGACCGCATAGATTGCGTGAGATTTCAACAAATGAGCAACGTGTGTACCGTCGGAAATTCGCCCCCAGGTGTTATTTCTGCAAAGAACAAGGACATATTCGGCCTAGCTGCCCGAAACGGACTCAATATGGTAATGGCCAAGAACAAGCGGCGCGACAGATTGAAGAACCAGGAATACGAGAGCATCGGAGTGGGAAAGCGCATGGAAATGTAGATGCGCTCTCTCGAAGACCTTGTCCGGTGGAACGTAACCATTGTGGCAGGCAAGAAGCTAAGGACAGTGTGGCGGTTAGAACGATTAGGACTGTTACTGTCAGCGATGAATGGAGTAGCGAAGCCATGCAGCAAGCACAGCAAGAGGATCGAGACATCAAGCCTATTCTCGATTGGATAAGGACAGGAACATCTAAGCCGAAATGGAGTGATGTCTCCCAAATGAGTGCAGCTACGAAGAGCTACTGGGCACAATGGGAAAGCCTCGTGATACACAATGGAGTCCTGTGTAGAAAATGGGAGTCTGCAAACGGGAAAGACTCACATCTGCAGTTGGTTGTCCCAAAGATTAAAATTAATGAGGTTTTGAGATCATTTCATGACGGAACTTCAGGCGGCCATCTTGGTGTGAAGAAGACGTTGATGAAGGTTCGTCAACGATTCTATTGGATCCATTGCCGTGAGGATGTTGAAGATTGGTGTAGGAAATGTACATGCTGCGCATCGGTAAAAGGGCCTCATACAAGGAGCAGGGGAGTATTGAAGCTATACAATGTTGGAGCGCCTTGGGAAAGGATTGCATTAGATGTTGCAGGGCCATTTCCTGCATCGGAGTCTGGAAACAAATACATCCTAGTAGTAATGGACTACTTTACTAAATGGCCGGAGGCTTTTGCCATACCTAACCAGGAAGCAACTACAGTCGCGGAAAGACTAGTCACGGAAGTGTTTTGCCGGTATGGAGTTCCTCTGGAAATACACAGTGACCAGGGAAGGAATTTTGAATCACAGGTATTTCAAGAAACCTGTAGGATAATGGGTATTCATAAAACCAGGACCACCCCATATCATCCGCAGTCTGACGGAATGGTTGAAAGATTTAACCAAACCTTGGAAAGGCATTTGGCTAAGGTTGTTGAGAGCCACCAGAAGGACTGGGATAGTCATATTCCTTTGTTCTTGTTGTCTTATAGAACAGCGATACATGAAAACACAACGGTGACGCCTGCGTGTGCAAACTTTGGCAGAGAACTGAGACTACCGGCTGATCTACTGACTGGACGTCCTCCAGATTCGCCGCAAGAAATCACGGAATATGCTAGTTCATTGCGCGATAGACTAAATGACGTTCACACCCACGTCCGTGAATCTGGGCTCCAGGCAAGCGAAAGAATGAAAACCCGATACGACCGCAACTCTCATCAAGCCGGGTTCGACGAAGGCTCGTTGGTATGGCTACACAATCCGATGCGTCGCAAAGGCAAATCTCCGAAGTTGTCTCCAGCCTGGGAAGGGCCGTATAAAGTTGTCACCAGGATCAATGACGTTACATACCGGATACAACGCAACCAGCGAAGCCCCTTGAAGGTTGTACATGTTGACCGACTGGCGAGATACTACGGATCTAATAATGCTCGGGACGAGCATGTCTAAGAAGGGGGTAGTGCTACGCCCGGCGCTTGGCTACTTCAATATATGGCCAAATTTTCATAGGAGTGAGCGAGACGGCACTATAGAAAGAGACAGCATGCCTTGACGTCACTGTTCTAGAAGGAATGGAATGAATAGAACGAGACGTCAGGCTAGAAAGAGACACAAGACCTAATAGAACCTCCCAGAAAGTTCCTGTCTTTTTCAGAACGTACCTGTCTTTTCTCGATCTTTCGCTACTCGGCCGCGCCCTATATAAAAGGCGAGCTAACAGCCGCTGCTCAAGTTAGTCTACGACTAGAATTCGAAGCGATCATTGCGATAAAGTGTGCGAAGCGATACAGTGCGATTATACAAGTGACTGTGTATTGTGTAAGGAAGAGTTATCGAATTTGTACGCGCTTTGCTGTAAGTTAAGTGCAGCTGAATAAAATCTGTCTTCGACGGTTGTCCTCGCATTTTCTATTTAAACCGACCCCCACGCTCGTAACAGTATATTACTTATTGAATTACAAAAACTAGAAAAAAAAAGTATATTAGTACTATTATTTATTTAGCATTTATAAATATTTTTTTACTGCTTATACTGTTGATTGATGGCACTTGATGGAACTTGCTACACGTCTTCAATGAAAACACACATACTATTCCACATAATATTAATATAGCTTTTGAATTTTACCATTCAAATTGCGGTCAGTAAATCTGAGTTCTAGCTCAATTTAGATTGAACGGGGAGCCTGCCGCTCTGCCGAAAAGATTTTGCTAAATTAATTTTGGTAAAGTTTTTTAAACCAAGCAACTTTTGGAATTGTTAGTATTATTCCCAAGGATAATATCATTATAGCATTTGATCTTTAATCAAATAATTTATTACAAGCAAACAATCTTTAGACAATAAAAGTTTGGCAGGTTTGCTTTAATAAAAACATAAAGGTAAGAATTTTTGGGAATTATTTAAGTGATGAAATAATGAAAATTAAATTAATGTAATCACTTTTTAAGGCTCCAATTTATTTACCAATTTTGATGGTGTGACTCTAAAACTGTTCAAGTCGAATACTGCGCGCCTCGTTTTTCTTATAACCGTCCAGAAATAGAAGCTCCGCAAAAAAAAACATATATAGAATATATTTTACGTAAAATATGTTATTCCAACTGAAACATTTAACTAAATAATAATTGGTAAAAGTACTAGTTACTAAACCAGTTATTGTTTAAATGTTTACTAACTAAACATAATGTCTGCGTTACACTTATTTGTGAAGAAATTTTTTGCCAAGTAATAATTTTGCAAATTAAATTATGCGGTTTTTTTTTTGGAAAGTGCTAATTTTGCAATTTCTTTTCGGTACAACATAGGTAACCCAGATTGAACTGATCGATGTTCTATTATAGCTATCATTTTGTTCATAAATTACACCACGTACAATCGTGTCCAACAACTACAACTACACAATGAACAAGTACATGTATACACAGTGTGTTTGTAGCTACTACCAAGATTAATTCAATTCCACGCGCACGCAAGGTACAAGTAATTTTTACGCGTTAAGACTTCACGCGGTTTCGCGTCTAATTGGAAGGTTCTGCTTGACACTCGGTTGAAGGGGGAATTAACTGTTGTTTAACTGCAATAGCTACTTTGTGTTACTTTGAGTTATGTGCTTCCGTAATTAGAGATAAGAAACTCGACGGGATTTGTGAAACATGTTTTATTTACATGCAAACTAATATAATTTTTAATGTGAAATTAGGCGCTATAAGCAGTTTCTTTAGAAAAATAAATTGGTTGAACCAAAATTATGGAACTCATGGCATTGTCAGCGTTATAATTCACAAATTACTTCATTTTCGGCTAGTAGTATCAAGGTACGTCACGACGGTATTTCCGTCCAACTGAGCAGTCCCACTGGGGAAGTACCTCCGCTCTACTGAATACCGCGGCCATAATAACCTCGTGTTGTGTTCCCGGCGGTGAATAGCATAGCCAGAGATCACTGAAGAGTTTTTGTGCTGTCAGTGGGAAGACCAAAGGCTATTCCTGCTTTGTCTTCTACGCTGACGTCACGGTCAAACTCTCTGTGTTTACAGAGTCGGAAGCTCGAGAGTGACTGCCCTGGTGTTGCACACGGCCATAGGCCACGGTAACCACTTTCCATGTGCTTGTTTGCCACCTCGGTGGTATAAAAAAAGGTATTTGGCAATATTAATATGTGCTGCTCTTTGAAGTGTTTACATCTTTTTTGTGAAGTAAATATGTACTTATTTTAACTTCTGTCAGCACCCCCGGGGTGGCACTGATTTTTAAAGCAGTGACTAAATAGCAGCCAGTAGGTACTATGAAAATAAACTAATCTTCAATGAAAGCACTTGTACTATTCCACATTATTTATTAAAATCCTGACCGGTTTCACCTTACAACATTATCAAAGGTTGATACATGTTTTTTGGGTACCCAAAAAACATTATCAAAGGTTGATACATGTTTTTTGGGTACCCAAAAGACATGTATAGCAAGTTCCACCAAGTGCCAACAATCAACAGTATAAGCAAAATTAACCTATTTTTACAAATTCGATCGTTAAACGCTACCAAAACATCTGGTTTAATGATACCAGTCCCGACATTTGGTTAGGTTTTGCTGGAATTCGTTGAAACGAAACGGTTTTGGAGCGAAAGATTTTGGGCACAGCTTTGATAGCAAAATCGTCTGAAAGTAATAATTCAACACAAAAAATATAAGACCTACCTATCCATTATTCCGTTCACCTGTACATTATTTCCAAAAAATATTTTTCGCCAAATTATTATTGCCAGTCGATTTCGCTATCGAAATTATGACCAAAATCGTTCACTCCAAAACGATTATAAAATCATTATAAACGATATTTCGACGGCTGTCCCAACCCTATGCGCAGGGCTATCGATTGAGTCAAGTGATCGATAAACACATATCTATTCGGGAGAGTACAAAAGTGTGACGTGTGGTCGCTCCTCTTTGTTTTTCAATATAATTACTTTACTATATCAGTAATTTAATTTCAGTCAAACTTTACATATTCACGCCTGTAAATCCTCGAAGGGGTAGGCAGAGGTGTATTAACACCCACGTTTCATTAACTATGATTTTCGGTGAGACGTAATAGGGAGCGAGCATTTTGCCGTCTAGTGGGCACATCGTCTTGGGCTGTATGTAACTGTTGGATGGAGAACAGTCGGTTGTACATCGAAATTCCAAAGCTCATAATACCGATGTTCAAAAGATTGAAATTCGAAATCCCGAATGTTCGTTAGACCAAATGTTTACAATACCGAAAGTACATAAACCCGAAGTACAAAATCTCGATGTAATGATGAAAATGAAATATGGGTTTTTTTCGAATGGTTATAAAAAAAACCACGAAGGCTAATGCGGGAGCTCCGGTTCACTCGTGCCGCCTTAACCTTCTAACCAAATCTATCCAAATCGGATTGCGTGGATACTGCGTGGCTCGCCATAGATACGTTCAAGTTAGAAGGGTATGTGGATGACGTCCGCCATACCCTTCGGGTTAGGGTAGGTACTTGTGATAATACAAGGAGATATAGGAGCTACATGAAAAAAAAACTACCCCCGGAAAAAATAAAGAAATGAGCTTGCATAATTTCGCATTTATAAAGCTGAAAATTGGTAAGGTTCTTAAATACACCATAATAAACGAAAATATGAAAAGTCCCCATCGATTTGACTTCTGCATTTTGCATATCGCAACAAACTTATCTCACACGATGAATATTAATGCCTTAACGTATCTTTACCGCCATCTTAGTCTCACAAAACTACAAACAACTAATATTCACAAATATAGAACTTTACCCGCAGCTCAACTTAAAATAAACTTGTACGAGCATTGAGGAACTCAGGGGCCTGATTCCCTATAATTGCGATTTTAAAACGTATGTTATGAAAACTTGGAAACGTAAAATATTTGACAACTTCTGTGGTTTAACGACAGGATTTTTGACTGGTCGAGAGTGTGATACCCGCTCAGTGCAAGTATTTGTATGCATGAATAATGTATATTTTCATCGATCTGATTGTTTTATAAAAAAAAGTATTATAATAAAATATCACTACATTTGCTTGACTGCATTCTTTGCAATGATGTAGAAGACTGAGTAATTCTAAGGTTTAATAACCTCGCGAAAACTAAAATAAGTTTCGTTTTGACACATCATATATGGAATACCAAGGTTCTGTTTTTATATTTTTCTATAATTATAATCGCATTAAAATCGCACGTATTCAAAACGTAGTGTCACATTATCAGGCCCCAGGTAGGCAACTTATTAGCCAACGGAGACAAGTTTTAATGAGCAATGCCGGGTGGCAGAGCTCGTATATATTGACTTTTGTTGTTAAGATTCATGAGTTTGGATTTGTGAAATGTACACTGTGGCTTACGAGTTCGTTTGCTTGTTCCGAGTTTGAAAAGTGTCTGATTTGAGTAATGCCGTGAAAGAATTCGTCAACGTCTTTTAAACGATCGAGAACTGCTTGATTGGTTGATATCTAATAATTATATAGTTACTGAATAGTGTATTATAAAATTAATGTTATAAATTATTCCATAAAATAAAGATATATAAATAATCAATGAATGTCATAAGCTACATATATTTTTATGCTGACACGCATACACGATCTGCAGGGCTAACATGCGCGCGTCGTCAAATATCTCGAATCGAGATGAGATATCATCTCGATTCTTCTCGAGCGAAGTAACGTCGACATATTTTGTCGCGTCAAACTTTTTCAATTATTGTCTATGGCATACACATTTTTTAAACATGTTAGTTGCTGTTTTCACATTTATCCGATAAAATCGACCCGATACGGCCATTTGCTCGAAAGCACAGACTAGTTAGGGATGCTAGGTATGAAAAAAAGAGAAAAAAATAGTGCAAACAATTTTCGACCTTATTGACATGACATGCTATTGAATTTTTTTTCTTATATTCGTGATCAGCGTCATCAATTAATGCGAAAAGACACGTAACAAAAGAAATGTCATTAAGGTCGAAAATGGCTTGCAGTCGCTGTTTTAGTCCAAAATGAACGGAGCTCAAGAAAAGAATACACGAGATAACTTCTCGTCGACCAAATGTACGACGGGAGACAAAACATTTTAAATGTCAAAATTCGAGTAAATAGGGCACGTATGTTACAATTTTGCAGACACCAAGTAGAGATGATTTCTCGAAGTCGAGTTATGTCAACATCTGACAGATCGCCATGAAATTCGCCATGTTACCAACAGTCGATATCGACATAAAACGGCAAAATGCCTCGAGATACCTATCTCGTGGCGCGCATGTTAGCCCTGCATGTTACCAACAGTCGACATATCGACATAAAACGGCAAAATGCCTCGAGATAGCTATTTCGTGGCGCGCATGTTAGCCCTGCTGGAATAACTGCTACACGGTGTTATTTATTTAATTTTAGAATACTTCTTTTCTATACTTTGTCCGTCAATTTGATAGTACCCCACATGACAGTGGGCTACCGATATTCTAAAACTTTAAATACCAAATTGTAAGAATTCTGCAATATAGATTGCTATAGAGATAAATAACAAAGATTTAAAAGCGAAAAAAGAAAACCATTACACAAGGGTATTCTATTTTGAACAGACTAGCGCATTTACAACAAGATTCAAGTATTTATCGGTAAATATGAAACAAGTAAACGCTATTGAAGATAAGCGGTACAAACTGGCAGTGTCAGGATATTACGACACAATTGGGGAATATTTAGAGGATGAGGCACTCAAACAGCAATTGCCTAAAATGTTCATTAAGATGATACTTTGCTATCTGATATCTTAATTATACTAATATAAAAGTTTGAATGTTTGTTTTTATGGCACTTAGATGGCAAGAATACAGCCAACCTGATGGAAAATGGTTACTGTCTACGTCACATCAGGGGAAACGCTGTAGAAACCTTCTAATTCCCGAAGATACCCATATTATAGTCGCTTGGAAAAATCTACAGTAGGGAGTTCGTTCCACAACTTGAGCGAGGGTGGGATGAAGTTCTTTGTTTGATTGTTAGCTACTCAATCAGATTTGACCGGTTCAACTGATCTGGCTCAAAGACATATAGATAGATTTATAGTCTAAAAAAGGACATAGGCTTGCGAAAGGGATCCGTTTCATTTTATTAGATACAAAAACAGATAACAGATCACAAAATATCAATATTGAATTTCCAGATACACTTTTTGAACCTGCTATCCAATTACATTTGCACAAAACATTCAGATGCTAAACACATTCGTTAAGACAGTATATAAGTCGCCACCAACTAACTTAACCAGCCGTCCAATTAACTGCCTAGGCAGTTAACTAAACGGCGCCATTCAATTAACGGCCTGAATGATATTTAGCCGTCTCGTTTATTACATCATTTAATAATCAGGCTGGCATAGGCCAATCGTAAGATGGGGCACTACCTCGAAATAAAATAGAAAATTACATACATATATAAACTCACAACTGTAAATCCCCGAAGGGGTAGACAGAGGTGTATTCACAGAAAAGACTTAAATTTGTGATAGGTTTATTGTGATAGCTGTGGAATCCGACTTGGTCAGGTCAGGTTAGAAGGCTAAAGCTTTGTGGTTATTTTTTTTACTTAATTAATCATAACTATTCTGTCCTACGTGGTACAGACTAAGTAGGTACCCTAATGTTTATGTAGACGACAAGATTACAGTCCAGCAAGCTCGCGCAGTAGTATTGCTCGCACACACTAGCTGTCTGATGAGGTGATGGTACCTGATCAGCGTCTCTCCTGGGCTGGCAGAGAGAGAGGCGTTACCGCCTCTGTTGTCCAGGGTACACCGCGATTCCGTATACACCGAGATTCCGTACCTTGCACCCCGATATAATGGTACCTACCTATGTGTGGACCTTATTGTAAAACACAGCTAGTTCTTTTTATAAACTTGTTTGACAATACATCCTCAAAGTTGTGAAGTAATTTGTTACGTAACCTAAAACCGATACCTATCTCTGAAACTTCGATTGATCATGTTGACAGACTGATCTTGAAAACTTGGTGCTCTGAAGAGCGAGTTAGAAGGTCGCCTCTCCCGGCCCTCGTGCCAAATCTGCGGAGTTAACAGATGGTATTACATCTACATTTGAAATTCAAATTCGGAACTCATTTATTCAGTTAAATTCAACTAATAATTCTTTTTGAAACACCTGAACTAAGTTACGACCAGTTCTAACCTTGTAACTCATTTTACTTATAGACAGATCTTCACCTTTGGGGTAAGCAGAGATCATCAATATTTTCTCATTTGCTGCGATCCGGGCAAATCTTTAGTTTTTTTATACTTTTGTGTTGTTTTCATACATGTGTACTGAAGTAGAGCACGATTCAATGAATGGTAAGTGCTCATCCGGAGGACCAATTGAAAAGTACTAAAGCCCATTTTCTAGAAGAGAAAAGAAAACACTTTAGCCAAATACACCAGATTTCACTTAAAGCCTGTTTAAACTAGAACAGAAATAAACCACACTGTAGTATTTTCTTTTATTCCACACCCCGCCCTAATTGCAGCCAATCAAATTGAATCGGACGCATATCAGAGCACACGCAACCCTGTTGCTAAGCGTGGGGTTCTAACTGAGTATATTTAATGATGGTTATGTTGTTTAATCTAAGGTATAGTTTATGTTTTACTAGCTGTTGCTCACGGTTCTACCTACGGAATAGGTTTCCGCTCCTAAGGTTAAAGTAATAAGCCTATACCTTGTGTCTGTGTAAAATTGTATCTAGTTCCGTTGTACTGTTTTTGCATGAAACTTTAACAAACATCTATGCTCTTTCGGTGGGATGGATAATTAATACTTACTAAATTTAACCCACAAATCATAGAAAAAGAAGATTTTAGTAATCTTTATTTTGATATTTGGGGGCTATGACGAAATCGCTTATTGGAAAATCCTGGTTTGGCCATGCGGTTGCTTTAGATGAAAGTTGTGTTCTAAAGAGAACATGAATGGACTATGTGAGAGATGACGAGGCTGGGAATATAGTGAATGTTTAGATGTCTGAGAGAATAATATAAAAAGCACACAAGTTGCACAAACCTCAATTAAATATATGAAAATCTAATCCAAAGATTTAAATTTGAAGTAAATCACATTAATATAAACCAGGGAAGTTACTGCTGCTTCTATACTAATATTTGTTGTTGGAATGTTTGTTACTCAATCAGGCTCTAATGGCTAAACGGATCTGGTTTTACCAAGGGATAGATTAAACTATAATCTATCCCTTGGTAAAACCAGATCGACAATAGACTATTTTTATCACGGAAATAAGCTCCCATGGGTATCGGAAACGGATTCAAAATTTCACGTGGGCATAGCTGCGGGCTTTCAGCTAGTAAATAATAATGAAAGGCAAATAAAAATTCAAAATAAAGTTTAAATATACTCCACAGATATGGGGAGGTAAAGGTGACTCAACAATAACAGTTAAGAAAAACTTTGGAAACCAATTAAAAAGTTACGAAAAAGAACGAGTTGAAATGTTTGTAACTTTCTTTTTGTACATTTTTTTGCGAAAATCATTTATTTATACTCATTTGATGACAATATTTTGTACGAAATTAGAACTGAAATGAAATATTAGGACTGTCGACACAATCAACCAAAATGGCTTCTTAGTACTTTTGAAGAAACTTTGCAACAAATGTTTTTTGCCCGCCGTTCACGTGGTGTTGTTCACGTTCACTTTCATGTGGTGTGGTTTTCCCGTTCCTGTTGAACCTGTTCGTGCAAGGTAGAATCCATACTAATATTATACATGCGAAAGTAACTCCGTCTGTCTGTCTGTACGTTTCACTTTTACGTCTGAACCGCTGAACCGATCTTGATGAAATTTGGTACATAGATGGATTAGAGGTCCGACATGGCTACCTTTTATCCCGAAAAAAGGGATTAAAAGGCGATGAAAGATTGTATGAAAGTTTGTTATTTTTAAAGGTATCCTGATGAAATTTCGTAAAGAGGTGTATTAGAGCTTGTGAATGGACATAGGCTACATTTTACCTTAAAAAAAGCGGGAGAAAGGGAGGGATAGGAAATAAAATGTGAAAGTTTGTCATGTTTTAAGATGTCCCGATGAAATTTGGTACATAGACAGATTAAAGATTGGGGAAAGACAGTAGAGTAAAGAGTCGAATATAGAGACGAGTGCGAATACAAGTAGAGATCGTGTAGACGTCAAATAGAGTAGAGTGGAGGGGCGAGTAGATAGGATAAATAGGATAGGTCATTATCATTATTAATATAACACCACTATGTACCCTATTTATTGCAAATAAGTATTTGAGTGGAGAGGCGAGTAGAGATACGAGTAGAGAAGCGAGTGGAGAAGTTAGTAAATAATCAAGTAGAGAGTCAAGAAGAGAGACGAAAAGAGAGCCGAGTAGATGGGCGAGTAGAGAGGGTAGTAAGTAGAGTAGCAAGTCAAGTAGAAAGACGAGTGGATAGGCGAGTAGAGATACGAGTAGAGAGGCCAATATAGTAGTAGTAGACTGTAGAGGCCAGTAGAAAGTCGAATAGAGTGTCGAATATAGAGGCGAGTATAAAGTCAAGGCCAGAGGTGAGTAAATACTCGAAGACCAAATTGAGTAAAGAGGCGAGTAGAGAATCGAGTACAGAGGCCAACACTTCGCCATAACCTAAATTCATGAGGGCGGAGCCGCGGGCATCAGCTAGTTAACAATAAAAAGTATGTTTATATGCATTCTAGATCCCATAACTCAAGCTTGTTAAGCCATGCTTACTTTGGGTCTATATAGCGCTGTGTAGACTGTCGTAGAATATATGTCATAAAATATATCTAACAACTTCCGTTAGGTACCGACTGTACCCTGTACATTTTTAATAACACACAGGAAATTACAAGGGTCATCTTTCCCCATAGCTCTTCAGACCACTTCCATGCTTTAGCATGGGTTCCGGGTCGTAACAAGTTTCGACATGTCGCGTGACGTGACGCTGTCCCGGCTCCGTGACACGGTGGGATGTCCGTGCCGAGTCTCCACGACTTGGAAATAGTGGTTATTCTAAGGGACGATTTTTAAACGGTTTATTCTTTTGACGTCATAGCAACTTCATGCAGCTATGGTTTTAAGGTGTGAGATTTTTAAGCAATCGCATACTAATGAAATAATAAACCTGCGAACATCAGTTACACTTCTATAAAATTATCCTGATGGTTTGATTGTGACAGGCTAGTTGACTCACATATAATGCCCGTTTTTCAAAAGGAAATAGGCTTGTTCACTCTTTTTCTCGTCATTAGGGTCAGTAAGGTCTAGTTTTAGTATTTGTTGTAATCAGACCTTTAAAAAAATTGATCATATTAAATGAACAAAATATTATCCTTGATCAACATCCACAGTACAATCTAAATCAGAACCAAAGTATAAAGAAACAGTACAGACAAAAGTATTAAGATAGAAAATGATAGGATAGTGCAATCAAATTTGAACCCAAACGACGTTTGAAGGATAAATCTTTTATTGCGGGTATTGTCACTGGCAATGCACTTTTTATAAGGTCTACAAATCAATGACGTAAAATAGCCCTTGCTCTGTTTTCTCAATTAAGTACTCGTAGATACACTAGCTTCCCCTTTAACACAGAAAAGGCTATAGTTAGAACTAAGCGTAGCTTAGTTAGTCATATTTTTACAATTTTGTAAACACACATTAAATCAGCCAGACCAAGGTAAATATGAATATTATAACCTATACAGTGAATATGTGTATTCATACATATAAAAAATATATATTTAACATTAAGGAGTATCACTCTAGACTTCATTATCTAGTTTTTTATCCCTTATAATTGCAACCATTAATATTTGAAAACACAAACAAACTTCTTCTCTTCTGATTAATTCTATGCTTGAACGTTTCATTGTTTACCAGTTATAAGTTTCATGTATCTTACTGTCCGACTTACAAATCTATGCGAAGATAAAACTATATAATTACCCAAATAATTCCCAACTTCATTTACGACCTTAACCTTAAAAATAACCTTAAAAACATTTAGTCAGAATACTTTTCAATACCGATACTCCTGAGTACCCTCCACCTCTTTTAAGTAAACTTCCGGCAAGGTTCCGTGCACCGGAAAGAGCAGTCGAGCCGGGTACAAAGCGGAGCAATATTGTGCTACAAATGCTACTTCATATATTACAAATTCAGTGACTGTATTGTACAGAAGCCGTTGTAGTGTTTCGTTATCGTTTTTTTAACGATCGCGAAAGAGTAAGCAGAGGTGTGTTTACGGAAAATTAGTGAAAATTATATTGAAAATCAGCGCAATCCGGCTTGGACAGTTTAGGTTTGATTCTTTTGTATTATCATGCAGCAATAAGTCATTTTTCTGTATGAATAAATGGTTAAGCAATTCGTTAAGCGTTATCGATCCAAGGTATTTGACGGCCTCTGTAGTGTAGTGGTAGTACGTTCGACTATTGCGCCAGTGCTGCCTCTTAATCATATTCTGTCCTCCGTGCACTGCCTATATTCGCCATACTAATTATCAGTAGTGTGGCGAACACCATAATATTATATGAAATAAATAATGTAGATACGATATTTTGTCTTCAATAAGTAAAGGTATTCCATGAAACCGATCTATGAAATAGTTCTTCACACGTTGCAACAAGCAACGGCGCGCGGAGGTTTGAAAGGAATTTCATTCCGCTCAAACTGTGGAATGATCTCCCAGCTGGTTTTCTAAGATTCTTTCAGAGACGGCAGAACGAGTGCGACGCCCCTGTCGTGGCACACGCCCAAAGGTCTTGGTAACTGCTTTCCATCAGGAGACCGTGTGCTTGTCTGCCATCTAAATGATAAATGTAATGGTATAAAGAAAAACAGCGGTAGCCTAGTGGTATGGGTAATGCTGAGACGAGGTCTCGGGTTCGATCCCAGGTTTTACCATGGCACACATCAATAACTTTTCGATGCTTTTCGAAGTTATGTGTGTATTTATCGCAGGTTTATAAGTGCCCGGTTAATGGCAATAGGCTCGCCACATATTACATCGGGAACTAAACATAAACTGGCGAAATGTGGATGCTAGCACCTCTGCCTACTCCTTCGAGGATAGAGACGTGAGTTTATGTATGTAAATGGTATAAAAAACAACTTTATAGAACCTTTCACAAAAACACGATTTATAAAAATGAGATCATTCGTAGTAGTAATCCAAAGAGCTCGGTAAAAGCTAACGAGTATAGTTAACAAGGAGAAAAAAATAACTGTAGAAGAGAAAATCACAACTAAAACGAAATAGGACTACTATAAAAGTATTCGAGTTCCTAGAGATAATGAAAAAAGTTGGTCAAATGATCACCCTCCTTCCGGCCGAACAGGGGTGCGTTTTTACAAAATAGGGCGTACTGAAACGGTATATGAAATTTGTTGCTATGTTTTGTACTAGTAAAGTATCAGGCAACCCCATAGGTAACCTTCGGGAACGGTTATCAAGCAATATAATGTGCCATTTGCTGCATCTACTAAGGAGGCAAACCAATCTTAATTAGCCATAATTCTTTAACTGCCAGCAGTGCTTGTAAATACACCTAATACTAAAAAAAACGCTTATAAACTCCCCAACAATGTAATAATGGGGATATACAAAGTCAAATAAATAATGCTGTCGGTTATCAAAGTTAGTGATTAAACAGTTTTATGTACTATGACCACGTGGAGATCAGATGGCAATCGTTTCACGGAAAATATCGAAGTACAGCCATATCCCAGTTGGAGTGGGAAGCCGACCCTAAATGCGTTGGGAAATAGGCTCCGAGAATGATGGTATACCGCGTCATCTAAATATTAAACATTTCCTTTTACTCGTATAAATCCATACTATTAATATGAATAGGAAAGTAGGTGTGTCTGTTTGTCCGTCTTTAAATTTCATCAAAATCGGTTCAGTGGTATAGGCATACCACTGAACCGATTTTGATGAAATTTGGTATAGGGGTATATTAGACCTTGAGAAAGGACAGGCTATCTTTGGTCGCGATAACCGATATCCCCGCGAGCGGAGCCGCGGGCAAAAGCCAGTATGTTTCTAAAACTATACTTGATAAATACGCGTCCTATCCTCCACTTCTGATTCGTTACAACTTCACAGAGATAATTACTTCCTAGATGTAAAAACGGGAGTCTTTTATACAGGATACAGAAAAAGAAAACACTTTTTAACTCCCTTAATAAACTGGAAAGCTGTTTTAAACTTTGAGGGTAGTAAGCTGATGCTTAACGGTGTAGTTAGCCATTAGTTCTATGGTCTTGTAATTTTTTTATGATCACTAAATTCTACAAGATATTGTCGGAAGTTGAAATAAAACTATTTTTATCGGATTCTACCTCTGCGTATCTACTAACATAACAAGTCAATACAGTTCTGATACTTTGAGATGACTTACAACTGCACACTATGAGACATATTTATATATATTTAGTCATCTCGTGAGCATGACTGCTAAAAAGCAACTGAAACGTCGGGCTAGATGTAAATAACACCAAATGAATGAAATCCGCTCAAAAGTTATGATATTTTATTTCAATAAATAATTCTGTACAAAGTATGCCCACGCCTTATACATATTTTCGAATATGTTGTAAAGTATGTTCGCGAAAGAATTTTACTTTCATGGGAAAATTCACAGCTCTGGGCATACGCGTTTAAAATATTTATGCTTCTATTTTCAAAAAATGTTACATATTTGATAAGTTTTCAGCATTTAAAAAAAACCTGTGAACTTTTGTGGATTTTTAATTTTCAAGTTTGTTACTCATGGACTTAGTTAAAATTGACATTTAAAGTTTCAGCTTAAGCTAAAGCTAGCTTAAGCTAGTTTGAAACTGAAGGCGGCTCGGGCGTCGGAGGGCGCTTACAGACCTCCGCCCCCCATGAGCGCGGGCCTGAGGGTGACGGGTGGAGCCACCCGTCACCCTAGCAGAAGCAGGCCACGGCGGCGGCGCGCATCGTAGGACGATGCGCGCCTCCCCACACCGGGGTTGAGTCGGGGACGGCGTGGTCCCCACCTCCCGAGGAGGGCCAGACCGAAAGGGATGGCCCTGGGTCAGCCGGGGTGCGAGGGATATGCCGCAAGGCAACCTCACCTCCGGCCTAGCACCACGACCCACAGACGGCGTGCGGTTTAGTCGGTTCGAGTCCGACATAACCTTCCCCTCCGGCTCCGGAGGGGAAGGTTATCCGTGGGGATTTCCCGCACGTAAAAAAAAAAAAAAAAAAAAAGCTAGTTTGAAACAGAAAAGTCATGTTATCAGTATATCCCTGTAAGTAAAGGAGTATTTTAACGCCACCAACTAGCTTCATCAGCCGTCTAATTAACTGCCTAGGCAGTTAACTAAACGGCGCCATTCAATTAACGGCCTGAATTATTTTCAGCCCTCTCCTTTATTACATCATTTAATGACCTGGCTAGCACTACCTCGAATTAAGATAGGAAATCCCTAAGGGGGTAGACAGAGTTGTATTCACCGAAAATTAGTGATAAATTTTGTAACGGAAATGAAGGAGTGTGATTGAGTAATGACGTGTTGGCGAGGAGAGGTGGTGAGCGATGGAGGGGCGAGACGAGGAGAGGAGGGGTGTGCTGCGTAGCTTATAAAAGAAGTGCGATTCTACATGTCGGGTTCATTATTATTGTCAGAAAATCAGAGGTTAAAATAAATAAAAGTAGTAATTATTGTGTTGGTGATTATTTATTTCATTTCTAACTACGTCGTAATAGTCAGAAGTGGGATTGACGGGACCTCGCCGAAGACGCAGAATGAAGAGATTCCAGGAAAAGTCGAGCTATTCCGGAAACAACAAAAGGAGCAGAAAATTTGATGTAAGTGGAAGTAACAATTCTCGTTCATCGGCAAAAGACATCATAAAAAAGAAAGTTGAAGCTGCTGTAAAAAAATGTTTAAATAATGATGATGATTTATTACATAACCGAATGACCCGATTACAAAATACTGCTAAATTAGTTCCCGATTTTGATCCCGATAATCGTGATTTAAACATAAAAAGTTGGATTAAGAAAATTGAGCAATTAGGCACGATTTACCATTGGAATGATGAAACTAAATCATTTATATTACAATCTAAATTACAAGGTCAAGCTAGATTATGGTTTAATAGATTAGATTCTTACGATTATTTGTGGGTAGAATGGAAATCGATGCTCATGAAAGCTTTTCCGCGCCATGTTGACTACGCGTCCTTATTAGATGAACTGATTGCTCGTAAGAAACTCGCAACGGAAACCATGACTAAGTATTTTCAGGAGAAATTGGCCATGTGTTATAGATGTCAACTTAGTGATCAGGCTTCAGTGTCGTGTATCGTACGGGGATTGCCAACGGAATTACGTGCGAACGCGCAAGCATTTCAGTGCTCTACTCCAGACGAGCTGTACGAGGGTTTTCTATCCGCTTTTGATTCTTATCAAACCAATGCGCTGAAAAACCAAAATGCACCCGTGAAATCGTTTGTAATGCAAAAAGATGGCGAAGGATCTAATAGCCAGCCTCTAAAAAGTGTAGATGCAAGGAAACCGCCGGTGTGCTATCGATGCAATGAAGTAGGGCATGTGGCGACTACATGCAAGATGCCAGATAAACGCAGATGTTTTAGGTGTGGAAAGGTGGGCCATGTAGCAAGTTCGTGTCAGACTGCGGAGGATGGCCAGGCTAGCATCAAGAAAGTTCAGTTGTTGTCACAGTTGAATGATATGTATAAGAAGCAAGTTAAGGTTAATGATGTATTTATGAAGGCTTATTTGGATACAGGAAGTGAACTCAACGTGATTTCTCAAGAGGTTTCTGATGCTCTAAAACTGAAAAAGGAACCCAGTAATACTGTTTTGAAGGGTTTTAATGGATGTCCGGTGCCGACCTCAGGGGTTGTCCAATTTAATTTAGTAGTCGACAAAGTGCACATTATGACTACTGCTGTGGTGACGGATGTAGATTTGGGTGACGTTGTTTTGATTATCGGGCAGACAGTCATTAATAGTGAAGATATCGTGCTTAATGTTTCTAAGCATGGTGTTATCTTATGCAAATTACCAAGCATTTCAAATGACTTAATGAGCATTGGCACTTTTAATGAAGCGATTAGTTTCAGAGTTCAGGTTGCTGAAGATATAACCATACCAGTCGGTGACAACCTAGTACAGGTGGTAGTTCACGGAGCTGATTCCGGTGACTACTGTACTAAACCAAGGCGATTCTCCATGGGAACCGTCGTATATGCTGTTGCCAGTGCGGTGCTACGTAAAGGCGGAGGCTATGTAAGAGTCTGTAACATCGGTGCCGGCCCCATCGTTTGGAAGAAGGGGATGACTATCGCCAGGGCTGAAAAATGCGAGGTGAGTTCTAATTGCTTAACTTTGAGGAGAGATGAGTGTGGTGAGAATTTTAATAGTGAGTTAGCGAGTATCAATGCGGGAGATATTGGTGAAAAACATTTTAAAAGCTTGATTACACTTTTAAGAACGTACAGTGACTGTTTTGCTACTACAAGCAAGGAAATAGGTTGCACGAATTTAGGAGAAATGACTATTGAGCTTAATACCAATAAACCTGTAGTTCGAAAACCATATAGATTAGCGCATTCCGAGAGAAGAGTCCTAACAAATTTAGTTAATGATTTGATAAGTGGGGGTATCGTGAGGGAATCTAGCTCTCAGTATGCATCTCCGATCATATTAGTGCGTAAGAAAAATGGTGACTATAGATTGTGTGTGGATAACAGGGATCTAAACGCAATTACGATTAAAGATAGATTCCCTATGCCTCATATTGACGATCAGTTATCAAAATTAGCGGGTAAATCTTATTTCACAAATTTAGACTTATTTTCCGGGTATCATCATATTAAATTGAGTAATGATTCAATTCCTAAGACTGCCTTCGTTACATTGGACGGATTATATGAATATACGAGGGTACCTTTTGGTTTGGCGAATTCTCCGTCTGTTTTTATGAGAGTAATCCAAAAATTAGTGAAACTTGTGGGTAGTGATGAAATCGTTACATTTATGGATGACATGTTGTTATCAACGTCCAGTGTTTCAGACGGTCTTAGTTTACTAAAAAAAGTGTTTGTTCAATTACGTAATGCTGATTTAAAGTTGAATATGAAAAAGTGTGCTCTTTAAAACATTTTCGAGTTTATGTATTAGGTACTAGAGTCAAAGTAGTCACTGATTGCTCGGCGGTTAGGTATACGTTATTAAAAAAAGATTTAGTCCCACGTATAGCTCGTTGGTGGCTTACGATTCAGGAGTATGATATTCAAATTGAATATAGACCGGGAGATCGTATGAAACATGTGGATGCCTTGAGTCGTAACCCAGTTATAAGTACTTGTCAGGTGGGTATTGAAGGGCCACAATCACAATCTAGCACTGTCCATTTAAATATGATATCGAGTGATGATTGGTACTTGAGCATACAATTACAAGACGATAAACTGCGTAATATTATTATACAATTATCGGAGGGTAAGGCTTGTAAAGACGTTCAAAATAATTACATAATTAAGAATAAAAGATTGTTTAAGAAAACATTGCACGGTGGTTAGTAGTACCTAAATTAGCTAGATGGAAATTTATGCAAAAGTTTCATGATCAAATAGGGCATGTTGGCATCAAACGTTGTGAAGAATTAATAAAATCAGATTATTGGTTTCCTAAAATGACCCGTTTTATAAAAAAATATATTACCAATTGCTTGGAGTGTGCATATGCGAAGGGAAATCATGGTAAGCCAAGCGGCGAGTTGCATCCTATTCCTAAGCCTTCAACTCCCATGGAAGTAGTACACATTGATCATCTTGGCCCCTTTTGTAAGACTAGTAAAGGTCATCAATATGTTCTAATGATTGTTGACGCCTTCTCAAAGTTTATGGTAGCCCGACCAACTAGAACAATTAACTCTGTTGAAACTGTCGCTGTTCTGAAAGACGTATTTAGTTTATTCGGTTTTCCCAAACAAGTAATATCCGATAGAAATTTGGCATTCACTAGTAGAGTTTTCAAAGAATTTTCTATTAAATACCAATTCCATCACACCCTAAATGCTATAGCATGTCCACGTGCTAATGGTCAAGTCGAACGATACAACCGAACATTGTTAGACGCGATGCGTACTCGTAATATAGATCCAAACATGTGGACTGAATGTATACCAGATACAGTTTGGGGTATAAATAATACTCTAAATGAAAGCTTGGGCTATCACCCTTACGAAATTATGTTTAGCTGTAGAGGTAGACTCTTGCCGAACCTTGTGGGGAATGAACTAAATACAACTGTCAATGAAAAGCGTGAGAATGCTTCCAAGCGGTTAAAGTTGCAAGCAGAAAAGATGAAGCGAAATTATGATAAACGTCATAGGGCCGAACAAGTTTTCAATAAAGGAGATTTGGTCCTTTGGAAACAAGCGCCATCTGGGGGAGAAGTTAAAAACGTAAATAAAAAACTACAAGTTTTGTTTTCTGGACCATACGTTATTCAACAGGTTCTTAATAATGGTAGATACGAAATTAGAAGTATAGAGGGTATGCGTGGCTACAAAAAGTTCTCTGGCATGGTGGCCGCAGATGCTCTCCGTGCATATAGAAGTGGCCCAGATTGTAGCGAGAGCAGTAGCGATGAGGATGTTGTCACTAGAGATGATTTAATTGATTTACTTGAGAGTTAACATACTGTGTGCACCAATTGCGGTGCAATTGTTTCAGGATGGCCGACTGTAACGGAAATGAAGGAGTGTGATTGAGTAATGACGTGTTGGCGAGGAGAGGTGGTGAGCGATGGAGGGGCGAGACGAGGAGAGGAGGGGTGTGCTGCGTAGCTTATAAAAGAAGTGCGATTCTACATGTCGGGTTCATTATTATTGTCAGAAAATCAGAGGTTAAAATAAATAAAAGTAGTAATTATTGTGTTGGTGATTATTTATTTCATTTCTAACTACGTCGTAATAATTTATTGTGATAGCTGCGCAATCCGACTTGGTTAGGTTAGGTTAGGTTAGAAGGCTTTAGGGCGTTAAGCCTTCGTGGCTTTTGTTTTTATACCCATGCAGAAGTAAGTCATTTTTCTAACTGTGTAATTAAATGGCTGGGCAAGTAGTTAAACGGCATCGACCCAAGCTATCTGCCTAGCCATTTAATTAAATGACTGAATACCATTCGGGCCGTTAATTGAACGGCGCCGTTTAGTTAACAGCCTAGGCAGTTAATTGAATGAGTGATTAAGCTAGTTTGCGGCGACATTTATACATTTTCATTTCCAGCAAAGCGCGCAGAAATTCAAAACTCTTCCTTACACACTACACAGTCACTTGTATAAATCGCACTGTATCGCTTCGCACACTTTATCGCTTTGATCGCTTCGAATACTAGTCGTACACTAACTTGAGCGGAGGCTGTTAGCTCGCCTTTTATATCGGGCGCGGCCGAGTAGCGAAAGATCGAGAAAAGACAGATACATTCTGAAAAAGACAGGAACTTTCTGGAAGGTTCTATTGGGTCTTGTGTCTCTTTCTAGCCTGACGTCTCGTTCTATTCATTCGATTCCTTCTAGAACAGTGACGTCAAGGCATGCTGTCTCTTTCTATAGTGCCGTCTCGCTCACTCCTATGGAAATTTGGCCATATATTGAAGTGGCCAAGCGCCGGGCGTAGCAATATTAACCATGCCATCTGAAAAGCAACCAAAATATCGAGTAGTTTTATATAAAAAGTGTGTGTATTTTTTTGTCGAAAATACTTTTTTATTTTCATGCCACTATTTTTTATATAACGTTAGTGAATAGAAACAAAAGGCCTAAAACCACAGATAAAACCGAATAAAACTAGTGGCAGACAATCCGTTTTAACCGGGTGTGCGGTTAACCACGGTCGGTCGGATCAAATCAAGCGGAAACTTGGCTCTGATTAATATCGGTACATGGTTTGTAATGATTTTAAATCGATATGGTATGTTTGTACCGTTTGACTGAATATTTAGGTAAATATTGATAGGCTTTATTTTGCAATTTTGTGAAGTTCTAGAACCTTGATCTCTCTCTTTATCTATACCTACCCTTTTATTTAATTTTTCCAAACTGCAACTCTCGCTAGTAATCATATATCAATAATACGCCCACAGATATCATCCTGTTGGAGTTATGAAGAAAATTACCACTGTTCTGGCACTGGATTCAAGAGAGAAAGTCTTCAGGAATTCTGGCAAACAATACTAACGAATGAATGTGTTAACGAATCAATGAATGTGAAAAAACCCGTCTGTATGGCCGCAGTTCTAAAACCGGTGCATATGGAGTCTTCGTCTATGATGATCAACAAGGAATATAAAATAACTAATAACTTGTAAACTTCGTAGGAGGAACTTCATAAACTTATCCCTACCCGGAACAATCAGCCGATAAACTTCACCAAATATTTTAGCCTTAAAGTCCCTTGGTAGTGATCTGGGAACGTGTTCACCGTACCTCATACACTGTTTATAAATAAAGCCATATGCTGACCTAAACCGAGTCAGTAAAAAACACCAATTGTTATTAGAAATATTGAGTATTGAGAGAAGCAACGGAAGACCTCGATAAATACTGTCTCGAACCAAGCGGTTCGAAAAGAACTGGAATGCCCTACCCACACATGTATTTCCGGCTTCTTATAATCCCGTGTTCTTCAAGAAGGCGAGAAAAAGCATCTGTCAAGGCCGTCAAGATAAGGACCACTATTTTGGGATTCGTCAGCATCTGAAATGGTGGCCCATATCATCTCGGATTGACTCTAGTTTCTCATCATTTGACGAGGTGCAGCCAATTAATGGACTGAATTAAAATAGTGTAATATTTTTTCCTATTCAGCGTTACGTAGAAGGGTTAAAATAGAACAAATTCATAAAATAAAAGCTCGCTATTTGTTCTAACCCGTCGTGCGGCCACATGGGTCTGCCAGGCCAAATCGCACGGAAACACAGCGACAGTTATTGGAAGCGATGACCGCCCGAATTAAGTTCGATTGCGTTCGGAGGGTTATATACGGGTCGAATGCTATTTGCCAGAAGGTTACCGTTTTAATTTTGACAAAGGTACTCTAAAACTTTTATCGATAATTATAGTTTTATTTCTCTTACCATGCGTTGTCGTACAAGGCGAGTAAGGGATAGGGCTGTTTAACATCTGATAGATATTTACAGCCCAGACTCAGCCTCAGATGCAGGGCTCGAGTCAACAATAGCAGTTTCTTGCCGGAGTCTTCTCAGGTCGGGGCCGCGTTTCGAACCGGTGGTCCATTTGCTAAACTAGTCTAGTTTTTTTTAACTTGACGTTTTGTAAGTACCGTTATGATGGTATATGCAGAATAAATGATTTTTGACTTTGACTTTGAACAGTGCCCGGAATATGGTAATAGGCTAACCTTCTATTACATGAGACCGAATACACGGATTGGTGAAATGTGGGTACCAGGGACAAAGGTGTGATTATAATGTATGTATGTTAGATTGTAATAAAAGTAATATCCAAAACAGATTGTGAGAGGCCTGATTTCGTACAGTTATTTCCCAAAATTTGCCTTTGTCAAAATCGTTTTCTTATTCTGTTCAACGATTCCTTAAAATGTCCTTATTGTATCTACCCTATTCTAAATATATAGTTGGCCCTACAACTCAAATTTTCGCCATCTATTTTGAAAGTTTAATATCAGGGCTATTAATAAACGCAATGATGAATCATTCCTGTAACATAGAAGGCAAGTGTCGGATATAAATCGGGACTTGATGGGGTAACATTTATAAAGCACAATACCTTTTGTTTAGCCGACGTTTCTATTGAGTGCATCGATCGTGGCATTCGTAGCGACCCAATGGCGACTTGGACTGTAGAGTGTGGATCCGTGACGGGGATGGCTAACAAAGGATACTTACTGCAACCCTATGAGTGTGATGTTTGTGTTAGAACTGAGCTGAGATCCTTGATAATATTTTACTCCGGAGATAATATAGACCCAAAGCAAACGTAGTTTAACTAGTTTTTATTAAGCGTTAATCCACTCTAGATTCTAAACTAGATCTAAATGTTTAGTAAACCGGGTGCTTAACTTAACATTTGAACATTATATCGGTTGGCCACTGAGATTTCTCAGGTTACCTTTCTGAGAAAACTTAGTGATTAATTGGTTAAGATTTGAGAAATTGTCAAAGTTTGATATTCATAACCTCTGTGGCGCCACTACGCCACTTTGTATTGTTGTCGGGGTTCGATTTTCGTTCAGTAGAAATATTTTATTTTCATGAAGGTATCTATTTGCATTTTTCTGGGTGTTACTAACCTGAAGTGAAGTATATATTTATATCTCCCATAAAACCTTAAAGCTATGTTTAATTTGGGTGTAAATAACATTACGTAGAATTTCTTAAAATATTTATTAATATTCGCTTAATAAAATTCGCTATTCGCTATTCGCTACTATTCGCTTAAAAAATATTTATTACTATTCGCTTAATAAAAAAGAGACAAATATTTCCGAATACCACATACGGCCCTCCTAAGTATAAAAGGTGTAGTATCTAGTCCACCTCGCTGGGCAAGTGGGGTGGGCAGACTTAACAAAACTTGAAGAACGTTAAGAACTTTTAGGTATTATGTAGATTTCCTCACGTTTCCTAACAAGTGAATATTGATATGTAATATGCACATAAAGTTTGAGAAATCAGGGATACATGACTGGGAATAGAACAGCTTTAGCGGATTATATCATTGCTTTTGACTGAACTGTGTTCTTGGTTATGAGACAGTCAAAACCCACATAGTATTTGCTTTGGCATTTATCGGATAAAGGAATAAGTAGTACAGCGCATTTAGTTTAACACCCAGCACCGATCGCAAGCCGCATTGCATGCGACTCCCAAACAAAAAAAATTGTGGGCCGATCGGCTTGCTTCAGTTTAGTAAGTTTTCTCTTTTGTTAGGTTGTTTAGGTACGTTTTTTTAAATAGGGCACGTCAATTTAACTAAACCTCGCCTGATGGTAAGTTGAGGGCAAAGTTTTTGAATCTTTCCAATTCACTATTATAAACACGTAATATGTTAACAATGGTGGCACTCAGCTTGAACGCCTCACCAGATGCTTTTTCATACCCCGCTTGAAGGACCTGGGACTGTAAGAAGAAAGGAAACACGTGAGCTGGCAAGGAGTTCCAGGTCTTAATGGTGCGGCAAAGGAAAGAAACACCGAACCGCTTGGTTCTTAATGAAATATTCTGCAACGTAAATGAGCTCAGGAATAGGGATAAACACACAAAAAATTATATTTAATAATATAATACTTACAAAAAGCCAAACTAATGCACATTGCAATTTTCAAATATTTGTGACAAGCGGAATCCGAACCCAAAACCTCTGACTTAACAGCCCTACCACCATTACACACAGGTAGATTCCAATGTCAATATGAGTTCGTGACAACCAATTTTGAATCGGAGCTTCACATCTAATCTGTTGGTCAACAAGAAATCAACGGAATCCATGAATAATTCACGTATACCTGTGTCACACTAGTACAGTCAGCTTCAGATCAATCTTAACGAACAAAGTCCTCAAAATGATTTTAATGCCTTGGTTTCTCCTCTTCATGCCGACTAATTGTTCTGATGTAGAATATACTGCTTCCGGGCTGTTTGGCCGTGGTCTATGTGAAACTTGCGTTCCAGACGTTTCGTCGATCACTGTGGCCGACATCTTGAGTGGCGCAGGTCCGGGCGACGACGACTTCGGAGACCTTGCCTCGTCGGCGGCTGAGTTGCGACTGATGGCGGATGACGGATGATCATCAGTCGCAACTCAGCCGCCGACCTGCGCCACTGAAGATGTCGACCGCAATGATCGACGAAACGTCTGGAACGCAAGTTTCACATAGACCACGGCCAAACAGCCCGGAAGCAGTATATTCTACATGCAACGCCGGCCGTGAAAGCCTGAAGACTTATAATTGTTCTGATATTTGGTACACACATATAGTTCGGACAATAATACAATTTAAATCAATAAAACAGTATGATTTGCTCTTAATACCTTGGTCTTAGGATCATTTTAAGACTTTGTAGTCAAGATCGTTCTGGCGCTGACTGTACTTCGATCGGGGAACTCACAATGCAACTAATCTCAGTTAACTGGCTGGCAACGATCTAATGACTGTGATTAAGAAAATGTCGTTTAACTTGGCGGTAGAGTTATTGGGTTCTTTACTTGGTGTTTGATTTTACTGATTTGTTGTAGTATTGTATGTAGTTATATTAGTGACTATCTGGAAAGCGATAGGTAATAGGTACACTACACAATATGTTATGTTGAAAACTATAATAAATTATACATACACTTATGCCTTCCTCTTCTAAAATATACAGGGGTGAGTGTCGTTAGTCCCAATTGCATCCAAAGCTTGAGCTTGACAACGGCCCCAGTCGAATCTGCTACAAAATTAAATTTGGCTTTTGTGAAAACGTCAGCGCCAAACCTTCCAACACCGAAATTTTAACAGGGTCGTCTGGTGTTGCAAACGTCCATAGGCCACGGTAACCACTTTCCATTAGGTGAGCCGTGTACTTGTCTGGCACCTCAGTGGTATAAAAAAAAACGGGTTGCACTCCGGGAGTGCCGGCAGAAGTGAAAACATTTTCTTTCTTTCTTTCTTCGTTATATACAGAGAAAAAGATAAAAAGAACACACCATGCCATAACATACCTATAATAAAGCGCCAATCATAGAACCTATCACTAATTTTCTGTCAGAAGAAATTAATGAATTACAAAACGAAAAAATAATCACAAAAAGCAATAAATTACAAAAAGAAAAAATAACCACAAAAAGTAATAAATTACAAAAAAAAACAAAACTTAATAAATTACAAAAAGAAAAAAATAATCACAAAAAAATTCAAAAGCCTAGTTCCGAACACGGTACTATCTGAAACCATATGGACTTACAGTCGAAGCGCTAACCGCTCAGCCGAGAAGCTTCTCGACACACCTAACAAAATGAACAATCTGTAGCTGTTGTAATGTTGTATGACGTCAGCCGTCGGTTACGGATCAAAGGTCAACTAATCCATCCAACGCCGCTAAAGAAGTTTTCACTTCAAAAACCAATGCCAAATCCTAGTCCTTAAATCAGCAGGTGGACTGGGTAATAGGTGAGATTGACTTTAGCCCTATCTTGGTGGGCACTATAAGCCCATAATACCCGTACATTTACGTACTTCCCTATATACTCATTGTTTTATATTTACAATCAAAAGTAAACACTATAATATCTTTAAACACCAAACGAATTCTATTCACAAAAATAATTAAATAAGATTTTTCAATTACAACCGAAAGTTCGGATATCCAAGAGAATGGTATGCAACGATACACAAAATAATTGCGGATGTGCTCTCAGTTACCGGCGAATGGGAGAATTCGCTTCCGCCGGGTGTAGGCAGTGTAGGCACCAGCGGAAGTTTACTTAGCCCGCGCAAAACCGACGGTGGCCGCGTCACCTCCGGTTTTATTGAGCGAGGCTGGTTTCGGTGATGCGATTGCGATTGAACGAATAATTGAAATGCGATTGGCTATAAGAGTATTGTTTCGAGGAGATAGTGAAGCTGATGTGTTTTGAAGTGTTTCGTTAAATGGCAAAATTATATTCTAGTAAATAATTAACTAGCTTTTGCTTGCGGCTCCGCCAGCGTGGATGTCGGTTGTCGCGACCAAACATAGCCTATACACTAGCACTATGTCCTTTCTCAGGTCTAATCTACCCGTATACCAAATTTCATCAAAATCGGTTCAGTGGTGAAAGACGGACAAACACACATACACTTTCCCATTTATAATACGAGTATTAGTATGAATACGTAGATTCATCTAGATTTAATCTAATCGTACTTTGTAAAAAAAAATAGATTCTAGCTAGAGTGACAGACAAATAAAATAATACATGTACATTTCGTTGGGTATATGGGGCATTACCAAGAACTGTGTACTAAGTTTATATTACTTGGAGGCTGGTAGGTATACCTGCGGTGCATTTGAGTAGATCAGAGGGCAGTCAATACCGCAAAAACCAGGAAATACCGAATTGTGACAAAGAGGATGAGAACAGAACCTGGCTTCAAAGCTAGCTGACTACTCTAAAGCTAGCTTTGGTTGCAACCGGCAATAAAATGTCTTTATTTTGTTAGACGCAATTCATTTTTTCTTATATTACTTAGGCGGTAGACAAGCGCGCGCCCCACCTGATGGAAAGTGGTTATTGTGGCCTAATGGACGTATGCAACACCAGAGACGTTACGCTTGCGCTGCCGACCCTGAAGATACCTTCTAATGCCCTTCTTCAAGAACCCCATATTGTAATCGCTTGGAAAAACCACAGCAGGAAGTTCATTCCACAACCTGAGCGTGCGTGGGATGAAGTGCCTTTCAAACCGTCCGGTGCGCATATGCGCGTAACTTTAAAGAGTTTCCGATACTTATTTCCAAAGCAACGTGGTTTAAGACCCAGTAAGAACTTGTATGCCATCCCTGATTCCAATTAATTTCCTTTATTATATTTATCAAGTAAACTCAGTCTGTCATTTACTCAGTACTTCATAAATCATCTTACCATATTTTTTTTTTTTTTTTTTTATAAAGAATATTAGCAACCGATATTATCGAAATTACTAATATTCCCTCTAACCCCTCCAACTAAGCTAAATTGCTTGTGCTAGGAGTGGGTTCACGTTGGTAGTGTAATGGCCAGGATTCGAACCCGAGACGTCTCGATCGCGAGGCCGACTCCTTAACCACTAAGCTACCGATACCGAATAAAATATTTGAACAATAAGCCTCTACACCAGAACCCACCCTTAACCACTGCTGGGAGCTTGCGTGCGCCCACCAGTTACAGCAAAGCGAAATACACAAAAGAAACGATAAGGCACCAACATTAGGGCCATCCCTCTCACAATGTATAGAAATTACGCCCCTAGGCCTCTAAGATAAATGGACTCACTCGGAGATCGCATGGACTCGCCTAATGTTTAGATGCGGAACAAAATTAAGTGGGTAACAAAAGGTATGTTACTTTAGAAGCAAGGTCACTATGTTTCTAGCAGAATATATAAATGAAACTAGTGTTTGTCTAATTACTAAGTCATAACTGGAGAATAAATTAATATCTGCAAACATGAGCTATAGAACAACAAGATTCAAAAACGACATGCGGTTTTAGTCGGTTCGAGTTCAATATAACCACCCCCGTCGCCTAGCGAGAGTACTAGGGCACAAAAAGGTGGAAAAAACGAGTCTTTAGACAACTATCAGGCAGGACCTAACCGTTTAACAGTTTGAACAGTTTTCTTACAGAAAAAGTCATTACACCAAACGGCTTTTTCCTACTTCATTTTCATTTGAACATAAATCGAACCCTAACATTAGTAAAACATAGTAAAAAAGGAAAGATACAGGAAAATATGGGTAGCTGAGAAATTAAGGAGAGGGCCACAGACGCGAGCCATTTGTCGATCTGTCCGTTACACTTAACTCGGAAACCTCATTCGTTTAACACTCACCTGGGGATCAGAGAAATGAGATGCATGGGAATGTGTTTTGGACGGACCCGTCGACAGAAAAGTAGTGTAATTTTAAAAGGAGTTATTCGTTGTCATAACCATTTCTCAGTTGCGTTTAAAGTTTGCACTTTGGAGCTGGACATATGATTTGATTAGTATGTTGGATTTTGCCAGAAGCGATTGCTGTTTGACCTCTGAACCCAGAAAAGCCAGAAAACAATGTGCGAAGTCTTGTCCAATGGCAAGCCTGGTATATAGTGATTTTTTTAAACTATGTCGACCCAAAACTTGGCTCCAGCCACAGTTTTTTCTGCTGCTCTACAAAGGTCACTGGCAGTACAGGTACCCCTCCGGTACAGCGAGCAGGAGAACAAATTTAATGTAACACGAACTGTGATTGGGTCCCGCTGTCGCAAGACTGTATCAACCGGTTGATAAAGCCCCATTTTGTTATGTTTTTCCAGCAGCGGCCAAATTCGTCTTGGTTTTCGATTTTGAAAAGTAACACGACGGAGCCGTCCACAATACAGACTCATATGTTTCCAACAAATGCTAGCCCTTCCCTGCCTCTTAGTTTAGATGAGATTAGATTAAACGTTTTGCTCTTAACAATACACGAGGGGCAACATTTTTTGCTTCAAGGGCTTTTTAGGGATCCTAGAGAGAGGTTCTTAACAGAATAGGAACGAGAAATTGAATAATTTATTCCATTTGGTACTAAACTTGTTGTTGAATTTATTTTTCTTTAAATGATATACATACATACATATAATCACGCCTCTATCCCCAGAGGGTCAGGCTGAGGTGAACCAACACCACACTTCACCAATCTGTATTCGGTCCCACGTAATAGGGGGTGAGTCTATTGCCGTATTCCGGGCACTATTGTTGATTCGAGCCATGCATCTGAGGCTGAGTCTGGGCTGTACATATCTGTCTGATGTTAAAGTTAATCAGCCCTATCCCTTAGTCGCCTTGTACGACACCACATGGGAAGAGAACGGGTGGCCCAAATTCTACTCTGCCGGGAAACCACGCGGCTTTTATTAAATGATATAAAGTTCAGGAATTGGTAATGGTATCCCCGCCGGGTCCAAGTAGAAGGAGTAAGCCAATAACTCCTTGGCTTGACGTCGTGGAGGGTGGCATGAGTGCCAATGGTCACACTGCCATGGACGCCCAAGATCGCGCGAAGTGGAACTGGAAGAGCCAGATGGCGGACCCTGAGCTCCAAGTTCACCTTGGCTTCGAATGTAATCAGGAAAACACGTATGTACGATGATGTAAGTACGGAATTAAAATTCAATTTTTTTTATCGCTGTGGCAGTAAATAAGCTTGTGCAGTCTTGATGGTAACCATGGCCTATGAACATTGGAATCACCATTGCTGTTGATTGATTCCGTCATGTTAGTGTTGTTCTCTTTTACTTTTGATGCTTCTACTTCAGACCACAGGGTCATCTTACTTCTCTTCTTTTTGAGTTGGTTGTAACAGGAGCGACTGCTCCTTGACCGCCCAAACTCGAGAAAGAAGCCCGCGCTGATGCATCATCCATCAATCAACAGTTATACTGGCGTGCTGGTCCGGTTTATCTAGTTCCTAAAATCTTGGTGAAGCTCCACCTTAACAATCCTAATTCATCAGCTAACTCTCTTCCATTACAAAAACTAATTACCTATATACCCAGTTCTCATAATATTATGCAAACCAACATTTACAAAACAAACACAGCAACTAGCGGCGGCGCCGCGGTGTTGCGAGCAGATCCATCATAAATCTCTTGTATTACGAATGGGTACATAAAAATTCATTGCTTTCCTTCGATTTATCCGAACAGTTTTCTTTTCATTGTAAGAGTATTATTTTATGCACCCCCAGTGAACGGTGCGACTTGGACTATGTAAAGCTGGAATGGAAGTATCTTGTTATAGCGGAGAATCAAAATCTTCCTATACTGGTTATTTTTACCAAAATTATCATACGTGCTGGCAGTCGAATGGAGCATTCGCGCTCATTGCAAATTTATTTTTGTTTGAATTTATACTCTTGCATTGATATGGTATCTACAGGTTGGAAAAATAAGTCGGGCCATGGAGGGAAACTACCTTGAAGCTCACTGGAGAGTTTTTGTGCTGTCAGTGGGAAGACCAAAGGCTATTCCTGCCCTGTCTTCTACACTGACGGCACAGAAGCTTTCTGTGCTTACAGGGCCAGCAGCACGAGTGTAAATCCCCGGTTGATGCACACGTCCCCAGGCATCGGTAAGCACTTTCCATCAGGTGGACCATGTCTGCCACCTCAGTGGTATAAAAAAGTGTAAGGGACTTTGATGTGATATATTATTTTCTGGACTATGTTGTTAAATTATAAATTGTTGAATATGCAAGATATTGAATGCGCTAAATGTTGAATCCCAGAATGTGGAATTAGTAAAAACTTAAATTTTCCATCGGGACTACAAAAAAAAATTGAATTTGAATTTCATAACCTTTAACACCTTTCCAGATTTTACATAATCCAAAAATAGCTCGCTTTTTACTACCAATTGGAAATGAGTTACAGTTCAGCAGAGCTATGGATTTCATCTGTGTATATTGCCGCCAGAGTTATGATACGGAATATATGAAACTGGAATAACTACGCCACGGTTTTTTTCGATGTACGGCTTGTATACCGATTGATCTCGTGTTATATCGGTTGAGCTCGATCGGAGCTTACTAAGATAATATTGTGTTTGAGATTGGAATGGTATCGATTTTTAATAGCCGTTGCTTATTTTCCACGTTCGAGTTATTGATTCTGCGAGTTCATGATTAATGAATACATAGCTACAATTCTTTTGGGATGAAAACAGAATCGATTTTTGCAGTGGAATGAAAACGGAATTATTATTGTTTTATTAACTCGCGGGTTGAAAAACGTGGTTTGATAGCGGAAAGACCCTTACTTTATATTTTGCCGACTTCCAAAAAGAAGGAGGTTCTCAATTCGATGACTATTTTTTTATTTCGATACGGAATAGCTACCATTTGGTCCTATAAAAAGAAAATAGTTTGTTCCAGTAGTTTTCATTTTATGAATATTTTTGTATTATTTAATATCTTATCTTATCTTATTACCTCCCGAACAAGCCGGATTCCGTAAAGGCTACAGTACCATAGACCACATCCACACGCTGCGGCAGGTTATACAGAAGACCAAAGAGTATAACCGGCCTCTCTGCTTAGGATTCGTGGACTATGAGAAAGCCTTCGATTCGATCGAAATATGGGCCGTGCTACAGTCTCTCCAGCGGTGCCGGATAGATCACCGGTATATCGAAGTGTTGAAGTGTTTATACCAGAACGCCACTATGTCGGTCCGAGTACAGGAACAGAGCACGAAACCAATTCCACTGAAAAGGGGCGTTAGACAGGGAGATGTGATCTCTCCGAAACTGTTTACCGCTGCCTTGGAAGACGTCTTCAAGCTATTGAACTGGAAAGGACGTGGCATCAACATAAACGGCGAGTATATCACTCACCTTCGGTTTGCCGACGATATTGTCATTATGGCAGAATCGCTGGAAGACTTGAACACCATGCTCGAAGACCTCAACAGAGTATCCCAACAGGTGGGCCTTAAGATGAACATGGACAAGACAAAGGTTATGTCAAATGTCCATGTTGCGCCTCTACCGGTTCATGTTGGGGACTTAGTCTTAGAAGCTGTTGACGAGTACGTCTACTTGGGTCAACTGATCCAGGTAGGCAATTCCAGCTTCGAAGATGAGGTAAATCGACGAATCCGACTCGGCTGGGCGGCGTTCGGGAAGCTACGAGATGTCTTCTCGTCCGACATACCTCAGTGCCTGAAGACGAAAGTCTTTAACCAATGTGTGTTACCAGTGATGACTTATGGATCGGAAACGTGGTCCCTCACTATGGGTCTCTTAAACAAACTCAGAGTCGCTCAACGAGCTATGGAAAGGGCTATGCTCGGTATTTCCCTACGTGATCGCGTCAGAAATGATGATATCCGTAGGAGAACAAAAGTAACCCACGTAGCCCAGCGGATTAGCTCGTTGAAGTGGCAGTGGGCGGGACACATAGCGCGCAGAACAGATGGCCGATGGAGCAAAAGAGTTCTGGAATGGCGACCGCGTACGGGCAAACGCAGTGTAGGACGCCCAACGGCTAGGTGGAAGGACGACCTCATCAAGGTCGCCGGGAAGCGCTGGATGCGGGCTGCTTTGGATCGGTCATTCTGGAAGTCTATGGGAGAGGCCTGTGTGTGGCTGATGTGATCTTATCTTATTGGGGTGCGTGCTCTGGAGCTATCGCGGTCACTTCGACCCTATTGGATCCTTTGTGTCAACCTCAACCTGGCCCCTACGTTTGAGAAGGGGTAGCCCTCTCTATCAAGGTGGCTATTCCTCTAAATTGTAGATGCCTGTAATCCTCTGGTTTTGGATAGCCCTTCCCGAGAAGACCCATACGATGTCTTCCTAAGGCGTAATACTCGCACAGTATGTGTTTCATCGTTTTAATAACTTTTAACCGACGTATAAGTTGTGTTGTTGCATATTTCCGTCGTTTATGAACCGACTTCTAAAATTCTTTATGCACTGATTTCGATTTAAGTCATAGGTAGTCTCATATCAAATTTCATGGGTACTGGACCTTCCGACCGACGTCTAACTAATAGAAAGTTCTAAGAATAGTTAATCTGTAAAATTCAGTTATTTTTCTCTATTAATTTTATCCTTTTTAGTTTTTGAAGTCGGTTTAGTTAAATGTAGTTTCTTTTATATTGTGTAAAGATGTCAAAGTAGGTATGTATGAGATAGGTTGAACATATTCCTAGACCGAGACAAATGTCAAATAGTCTACTAGCTGTAGCCCGCGCGCAGCTACACACGCTTGGATGTCGGGTATCACGATCAAACTTGGCATATATTCTTCCCCAAGTAGTCTATCTATGAATCAAATGTCTGTGGCTCTATGGTTTAGGCGTGAAAGCGTTACAGACAGACATTTACTTTCGCATTTACAATACTAGTATAGATTTGATTGTATAGTTCAGTTCCAAGAAAGATTAATTAATGAAATCTTAAAGGAATTAAGTAGTATACCTATGCTAATGCTGTGTATGTATATATGTATGTATGTGTGTATTTATGTGTGTTTGTATGTATGTATGTGTGTATGTATGTATGTTATGTATGCCTATTACCCGGGGTATAAATTTCGTATACCTCTTAGAGACTTAGAAAACGAAAAAGAAGTGCAAACAATTTTCGACCTCATTGACATGACATGGTATCGTGTATTTTTTCTAATATTCGTGATCAGCGTCATCGATTAACGCGAAAAGACACATAACTAAGAAAATGTCATTAAAGTGGTCGCTGATTTAAGTCTTAGACGTTCACTTTTTCGATCTAAATCGACAAAAAACTTAATTCCAGAACAATAAAATTCTAGTAAAGTGGCATGCAAGCCTACTAGTAATGCCTTGCTATAATATCAAGCGCCATTGTGTCTCAATCGGCAGCCATTTGCATAATAAGTGGTATTTCACCCACCGTGGTGTAAACTGGGCACTTGTATACTGGTGATATTTTCAAGGGGTAATAAAGATTGTTCGGTCAGATGGCGGCGTGTGTAATTTTATGGTGTAAATTATGCACACCATACTGGTATGAGATTAGTATTTTAATTGGTATATGAGCTATATGTTATGACGTAATGTTAAATGGTTCGTGGTGTTGTTATGCAATACTCAAAGATCCATAAAAATAATTATACCTCTGAGGTGGCAGAGAAGCACACGGCTCACCTGATGGAAAGTGGTTACCGTGGCCTATGGATGTGTGCAACAATAGGGTAGTCACACTCGTTCTGAACCCTGTAAGCACAGAGAGTTTCTGTGCCATCAGCGTAGAAGACAAAGCAGGTATAGCCTTTGGTCTTCCCATTGACAGCACAAAAACTCTCCAGTGAGCTTTGGCTACCCTACTCACCGCCGGGAACACAACGCGAGGTTATAACGCGAGGTCCCCAGTCGGACTGTTCAATTGTACAGAAATACCGTCGTGTCCTACCTATCTATATCTCCGCTAATATGCTAAGATATCGTCTGTCTACCAGTATTCTTGAAGCCCAATTTAACCTGATCTGTTAGTTTTAGTAGATTTACACATCAACTGCCATTTGTTGAGCCAAAAATGCCCCTATAAGCTCTCTTGACTCAAATGAGGCTCCAGACTGTAAAACAATCTATTACTGTATCAAAATATCAGCCATATTCGTTCGGCCCTTTTTTTTAGCATTATTTATCTTCCATCGTATTAGGAAAGCTCAATGAAATGACAATTTCATAAAAAAACATCACTACATAAAGAAAACAAATAGCGCCAAGCGCGTGCTTTTTCTGTAACGAAGTATTTTAATGAAATTATCGTTTCATTGAGCTTTCCTAATATGATGAAGAATGAATAATGCTGTAAAAACGAAAAAAAAAACATTAAAAAAATTAGAAATAATTTTTTTTTCGCCAAATCGAAAAAAAAATATTTTTTCTAATTGTTGTCTAATTGTTGGTTGGTATGTAGTATACCCGGAGTACTACCACGAGCCTTCGGCTTCGGGAGCGTTCCCTTTACACCCGGTATATAATATCCGTACGATAGTAGAAGGGAGAGAAATCAAACTACTAAATTCTACTGTCCTACTTATATTATAAATGTAACCTAAGTAAGTTATCATACACCTTTAAGTTACAAACTACAAAACCGTTTCACACAATCTTAGTCGCGTACAGAAATAAGTTCAAAATCAGCTCGATCTTCTATAATACATTCGCGCCTTGTACGGGCCTTTAACGAGAATATATCTGCGATACGTGACGTAATCAAGAACTAACAAGACAGGTAAATTCCACCTTTTTGCGACATAATAGATGTTTAGACTGGTTCTCTCACTATATCGCTCTGCTAGACGCCTTTTCAAATAGGTTTTTAACTCAGATAAGATTATACTACATGTTTTTTATACTACTTAGGTGGCAGACAATCACAAAGAAAAGACAGACAAATGCACACATACACACACAGTTTCTCATTTATTAAATTAGTTTGGATACCCGTTACTACCCATAAAATCAATTATGTTTTTTTTCATGTGTTAACCTTCTCGGGTACCAACCCAACGGGGCTACCGGTGAGGTGATTATGTCAGAATCGCGAGGCTAACGCTGCGGTGATCATCTCGGAATCGAACGGACTAAAACAGACATGGGACTCATAGGCCCTAATGCCGAAGGAATCAGGTATCCCTTAGAAACACCAAATTATGCTTTTAGAATCAAAATAATACAATGTTCGATAACACACAGTTAATTAAGGAACTAATAAAGTTGTTAAGTATTGATTCCCTGCCCGTATAGACATTTATTAGTAATAGCATGTTACGTGTATGTTAACAATAGGTTTTATCGTTCGTCATAGTTCTTTAAGGCTAGCATTTTTCTAGTAGATAAAGCAATAACTTAATAGATTGAAAACTTCTATCTGTACTTCTATATTAGGAAATCTAACTAAAAACGAAGCTCTTAATAAAGCTAAAAATAAATAAATAAAAATATTATATTTTTTACGTTGGTAATGGAGTTCCGTTGGTAATGGAGTTCCACTTAGATCGTTAGGCCTCAACTCAACTTATTCTGCAAGCCAATAAAGCTGCTAATTTATGAACCAGACGAAGACTCTGATGTTAGGATTTGGTCTCATATTGAGAAGATAGATTGCAACAAAACAGACCGGACCCTGGGGTCCAATCTGCTAACTTAAGAGCTTTGAATGAAGGGGATATTTATATGTTCACTTACAATGTTATTATCTTCTAACACCAGCTTATTCCAGCAGTATAACTCGTTTTACATTAATAGACTATAACAATTTTCACACTGTTTCTTACACCGGTCGATGAATATGGTAAAGTGTGGTTATCGTAATCGTTCCCCGAGGGAAGCCATTACCGACACCAGATGTATTGAAAGCTGCACAGGCATTCTAAAAATTACATGGTACGTCAACGTAAATGTTGTAAATTGTACGTTGAATATAATTAACAGCAAATATATTTCCTTTTACTATTAAACTGCCTCGGATAGTACATTAAGTCGTTAGTTCCTGTTGCTATACGGACATCTATGGCAGTCGCTACGGGTAGTTGGAGACCTCAAAAATCCGACTAGTCTACCAATTGGCTCAGGAGGTTAGATTCCCGACACATGCTGAACGGGACACCCATTTGGTGCATTTGTGGGTTGAAAATATTGCAATTCAGCCGCATCGCAGTAAGAGTGGGAAGCTGACCGGATTAGGTAACTGGTTTAGGGTAAAGGATCAGAGAATGATGATGATTAAACTGCCTACTCAATCCTGCAAGGAAACCCTGCACTGGAGTCCCATTCGTCAATCAGCAGGTTTTTTTTACGAAGGATACGTCACTTCGACTTCACCTCGCCTGATGGTAAGCTGAACTCAAAGTCTCAGGAAAAAGAGTTAATATTACAGACACCAACAATTTTACAATGGTGGCCCTCAGGTTGATGGCCTCACCAGATGCTTTTTCACGCCCCGTTTATAGCACCCGGGGCTGTCGAAAGAAGGTGGACTACATCAGAGTGGTAGTTTAGGACACCAAAAAAAACTAGTAAATTTAGTTTTTTTAGTAATGGGAATCCCCATTATACTAAAAAATCTAAATTTAATTATATCTATATGGGGTTCTTCAAGAAGAGCGTTAGAAGGTTTTTAGGGTTGAATCTGGCTACCCTGGTGCTGCACACGTTCAAGCCACTGTTACCGCTTTCCATCAGGTTGGCCGTGTGTCTATCTGCCACCTAAGAGGTCTGAATAAAAATCAGTTCAATTTAAGTCTTTAGGCTTCGCCGCCCGGACCTGCGCCACTGAAGATGTCGACCGCAGTGATCGACGAAACGTCTGGAACGCAAGTTTCATATGGACCACGGCCAACAGCACGGAAGCAGTATATTCTACAATCAGTTAAATTAATTTTATATCTACTTGATGTGGAGTATTGCTTGTCATTCCATTACTTTAATGTTAATTATAACATACAACAATGAAGTAAATACATTCAATTAAGTTGATTAATCAATTTAGATTATTTAGCAGAATCAACAATTTAATTACGTGATGACACTCAACAAAATGATGTGTTGCCATTTCATTTTAGTAATTTTTATGTCCTAATATTTTTGATTATACCTATACTGACGTTCTGCAAGAGTAAGTATGCTAGGATGTCTTCCATACAAATTTAGTAATTTAAGATGTTTTATGTAATTTAGCTTAAGTTAATTATTGTAATCGGTTTTGTACCGTTTAATTAACTATGAATAAATAAATAAATAAAAAACAAATAAATAAAATAAATGTTGTTCATTGCTTGATTATGTTTACAAAATGTGTTAGTTGTTACCGTTTTCTCTGCCTAACCCAAAGGGAAAAAGGCGAGAGCATATATATGTTTTATATATATATATGGCGTGTCTTAAATATTTAACTTCACCTCGCCTGATGGTAAGCTAAAGGCAAAGTCTCAGGAAAGAGGGTTACCATTGCATACACGTACCATGTTAGCAACGAAGGCACTTAGCTTGACGGCCTCATCAGATGCTTTTCCACGCGCCGCTTAAAGCACCCGGGACTGTAGGAAGAAGGAAACAAGCTGGTAATGAGTTCCCCGTCTAAATGGTTTATGAATGTATTATTTAATTCAAAAATTAATATTTTCTATCACTATTTCTGCTGCGCTGGATGGGCCCTGGTACAATTTTCTGCACAAGTCGCGGTTTCGGTTTAATAACTATACCTACTTATAAGAGTAATATCTAAATTAAGTTTTTCTAAATATGAATTGGTATAAATCAAAGAAATGTAAGTATTTTATGAAAAGTATTTTTATTATAACAAAAAATCATACCACAAGTTTCTTATAACAATTTCGCATAAAGTTACTCGACTTTATTCCAACCAATAAAGGCTGAACTGCACAAGAACTGTCTAATAGGCTAAGACTCGGCGTCGAGTTTTTCCGAATGGGATACTACATCCGGTTTCCGGCGTCGCTCGTACCGGAAGTTTGTCCGGGCCGGAGTGGTGCGGGGAGAGGAGACTTCCTGTGACGTCACTGTCCTTGGGATGCGCCGCAAACCTCTCGATTTGTATTATATTTGGTGTTGTTCTTCTGTTCAAATGGATTTATTGATTGATTTGTGTTGTTGAGAGTGTGTGGAAATTTGTTGAGTTAGTGTTTTCTTGTCTTTTTGTTGTTACTCTTTCTATTTTTGTACTGGTTCCGTTGTAGTGGAATAAGGTTACCCCATTTCTCACGTGGGTGTCGTAGATAGCAACTAAGAGATTGGACTATTTTCTTAAATTAAACCAACAGTCCATTATTACGTGGGACCGAATGAAATGCTTGGTGAAATGCGGGTGTTATGGCACCGCACCTCTACCTATGTATGTATGTCTCCATGGTAGTTAGTTAGAGTACCTGGGCTGTTCCGCAATTAGCTCCGTGATTGGGCTGCGTACCGTCTTACCTCTCATTCCAACTAACCCAGATTCTCCCAAAAAGCCAGCAGCCTTTTCTGGTTTCCATATGCTCCCCGGAGCGACGCTGGTGACTGGAGGAATTTTGCCTGTTGTTCGGTCACGCTCATGCACTCTGTAAGCACATGATGTGGCATTTCTTCTGCCCCCATGCAGCCTCTGCACAGGGGGCTATCCGTCACACCTATTGTAAATAGATGCTTGTTTAGGGGACAGTGACCGGTCAAGATACCTGTGACCTTGCGGATTTGGTCCCTTTTTAACCTAATGAGGTTTCGGCTAAACGTTTTTGATGTTACCGAAACTGCATTCTTTGTTTGCCTGCATCGTGTGTCCATGGTATGGGGTACTAATCGTGTTCATGGTGCTTCTTTTTTTACGTGCGAGTAATCCCCACGGATACCCCCCCCCCCCCTCCGGTGTTGGACTAAAGCGGCTCCAGCCGTCACCCTCAGGCCCGCGCTCATGGGGGGCGGAGGTCGGTCTGCGCCCTCCAAACTCTCTCGCTTGCCGCGCTGCGCCCGCTCTGCTGTCTCCTTCACGAGCATGACCTGCTCGCAGAAGGATGCGTTGGCCCTCGGCGCCTAGGCGTTTCGAACGCAGGAAACTCGGTTAGCGTATGCAGCCCCAAGTCCACGCTCGCGTCGCAGTGATGGCACTCGGGCGTAGGCTCTATGCCCATCAGATGCAGGTACCGCCTGAAGTTACCTTGTCCGGTAATGACTTGCGTCTGACGGTACGAGTGCAACAGCGCCGAAATATCGGCAACTCGAAACAATACAATATGGTGAATACCCCGGTACCTCTAATAATAATACAGTCCATTGACCAAGTGTCCGCTTGATGGCAATATGCTTGTCTCATAATGCGTGGGTCCGAAAACCGTTAACGAAATGTGGGTGCACTACAACTCTGTTTACCTATTGAGGGTTTTGCAGGCGTGAATATATGTACACTAATGCATGTAACCTTTCATAAAATGCGAACTTATAATTCAAACTAAATAGAGTAGTTGTAACTTGGCGAGATCCAAATCGAACATTCGCAAAACTTCTCTTCAGTAATTGGAAACGTATTGGCAACGAAGGCATGTCTCTCGTTTTGTACGTTTGGGAATCAATAAATCTCGTATTCCGTCCACCTATCGGACTCGGGCCTTGTGTCAGTTTGTACGTAATTGTGTGTTGTCTTGCCTAAAGTTTGTTATTTGCCCGATGGGGTTAGATATTATCAAGATTTTGGTTCTTCTATTGTTTAATAACTGCGAGTCTTTGGTTGTAATTGGTGTACGACTTGTTTTACCTTTAGTATTTTATTGGCAAAGTATCTGTTATCTTTGTCTGAATTTCGTTCGTACGACGGTATTTCCGTCCATTTAAGCAGTCTGACTGGCGAAGTACCTCCGCCCTACAGAATACCGCGGCCATAATAACCTCGTGTTGTGTTGCCGGCTGTGAGTAGAGTAGCCAGAAGTCACTGGAGAGTTTTTGTGCTGTCAATGGAAAGAACAAAGGCTATTCCCGCTTTGTCTTTTACACTGACGGCACAGAAAGTCTCTTTGTTTACAGGTTCGTTAGCACGAGTGTTACTCCCCTGGTGCAGCACACTTCCATAGGCCGCGGTAACCTCTTTCCATCAGGTGGGCCGAGAGATTGTCTGCCACCTCAGTTGTATAAAAAAAATGTCAGATACTATTGGCTTCAAAGCAAATGGTCACCTCATTTTTCTGCAAGACAAGTCATATTGCAACAGTGGTATTAGAAGATCAAAAAACCGTTAGCTCAGCTTCTCTGGCATCACGAAATCTGCCAGAACGCTCTACTTTTTCATTGCGAAAAATGCACCTACCCTGCTATACTCACCACCACCTACCATTTTCCGCTGCTTTTAAAAATAAAAGAAAAATTAAAAGACGCTGCGTTTTATTTTAATTTTGTAATATCGTTGTAAAACGTTTTAGAACTGAAATTTTATTCAGGTGAAATTGCTACTCACCCCTATATTTCCAACCTAGCATCCTATGCAACGTTGTTACCATCACTTATCCAATCCACCATAGGTTCACCTTCTGAATTTTTCTCCTACACTTCGTACGATCTTGGGCGTCCATGTTAGTGAGACTATTGTCATGCATGTCAATCTCCACGACGTCAAGCCCCTCCTACCGGGACCCGGTGAGGGAGCCATTACTGTTTCCTATCCTACTAATATCCCATTATAATCAGATTTCATTGGCTGCAAGTCCTGCGACACAGCTGTCTCAACTAAAACTTGAACTCTTCGATGCAACGCTTACAAGAAGTAACGAACAAAAACTTATTCGCAACTGGTACGTGCCTTTCATACAACTCGTTATACGTTTCTACACACAACTAGTTTGGCTCGAGTTTACAGTTGGGACATTTGGAGAAAATTGCTGGTATGTTGATTGGTGCCTACTACTGGTAGTAGTGTGTTTATTTTCTGTTTATTCATTTTCTTATATATTTTTGCCGGTATAGTTGCTAATTATTCAACGAGGCTCTCGAACCAAATCAGCAGAAGCAGTAAGTGAACAGTACCGGGGCACCGAAAATCAAGTAGGATTTTATTATTTTTTATTAGAAATTACACCCCTTAGAAAGGCCTAAAAATGTTAATCTGTATAAAAACTATGAAAAACAAAGGAAAAACAGTAGTCTTTTTAAGTTTGTACCGCCTCCTGGGACAAAATGTTTACGCAAAAATCTTGTTTAAGTTGGAACCGAGTCCCCAAGAACGTCCAATCATAAGATTGGAAGTGGAACTAGCTTCGTGGTCCTAATTAATCCAAGTGTGTCCCTCGCGACCCAAAAATTGGTCCAATAAAAGTTTTTCCATTTGAAATTGTAAAAAGGTAGCCACGTTAATTTTCTTTTGATTGTGACCTCCTTGGAGATGTCGCCTCAACTTTTGATTAGTGAAGTGGCTATTTAAATGAGATTTTGTTGATTGATGGGGATTAAAGAGTGTTTTGACATATATAGGTATTATTGCGTTTTAAGAAACGGCTGTGGTTATATCAATGTAGTCTAAAAATCAAATGTCACTTGTACTCAATCTTATCGAATAAGAAGTTTCAAGTTTCTTACAACACTATAAACAACATACCGAGTGACAAAACAATAAGAGAAATCTATTAAACTACTTAAATTTAAGGTGAACCTAACTACTAAACTACCTCAGTTATGTTAAAAATCCTCAGTGCTCCACAGTGGCCTCTGTAGTGTAGAGCGTTCAACTGTTAGGTAGAGGGCGAGCATTCGATTCGATTGGTGGAAATATTAGTATTCATGAATTGATATATTTGCATGCATGCATTGCATGGTTTGGGTATTTCGATGTACAATATGTATGTATATATTTACAAAGATAAAGTATCTTAGTATGTAGTTGATTGAATTTGTTGAAACTTCTTGATGGAACTTCATTTTGCAATCTTTATATATATAAAAAAACTCACTTTACAAGTTCCGCACAATTATATTTAGTTTTATCACTGTATAATATAAATACTAATATTTAATTTATAATATTACGACATGTTTCGAATAACTTACCTGAAGATGAGTTATTGCATTCTATACAAGCCAGTTAAGCCATGCTCACTTTGGATCTAGATGTCATACGATACACACTGCGAAAGTGAACCCTGAGCTTCGAGGGCATCTTGGCCTCGGATGCAATCACGATAACGTCTAAATGTAGATGATGCTGGGCACTGTGCAGGCTGCTGTAGAATCACCCACACACGCTATTCAAACAAAAAATAAAATTATTCAATTTTGTTTAAATACTAAGATCCCAACATAAATGCAAAAATATTTAAGTACCAAGTAAATGAAATGTTAGCAGTAAAAACGGTCTAATCCGTGAATAAATTCATTATAATGTAGCCTGAAAATTAATGCGTCGGGCATCTTAAAAAGACATAAATGTGCTTATCGTCCCAAGTGAGATTTAATAATAGGAGTTTAAGTTGCACTTACTGTTTGGGGTACTTTATATAAAAGATGAACCTACATGGTGCAAAGAAACTTTTAAAATAAGCACATACATACTGCTACGACCGGCGCTTGGCAACTTCAATATATGGCCAAACTCCCATAGGAGTGAGCGAGACGGCACTATAGAAAGAGACAGCATGCCTTGACGTCACTGTTCTAGAAGGAATCAAATGAATAGAACGAGACGTCGGGCTAGAAAGAGACACAAGACCCAATAGAACCTTCCAGATCGTTCCTGTCTTTTCCAGATCTTTCGCTACTCGGCCGCGCCCGATATAAAAGGCGAGCTAACAGCCTCCGCTCAAGTTAGTCTACGACTAGTATTCGAAGCGATCACTGCGATAAACTGTGCGAAGCCATACGGTGCGATTATACAAGTGACTGTGTATTGTGTAAGGAAGAGTTTTCGTATTTTTAAGCGTTTTGCTGTAATTTAAGTGCAGCTGAATAAAATCTGTTTTCAACGGTTATTCTCGCATTTTCTATTTAACCCCCACGCTCGTAACCATACATACACTCACGCTATATGTTTACTATTGGATGTAGAACAGCCCTTTCCCTAAGTTGCCTTCTACAGCACCTACAGGAAGAGATGGACTGGCGCTATCCTAGTCCACCGAGCGCCAACACGGCGAAAATAAGTATTTTTAGCTACGGGTATTGCTCAGTTCAGTCTAGAGGCATGTAAGTGTTGATTTTATAATATACATAGATGCAATACTCGAAAGCGGAGATGAATCTCGGCAGCTGAGGTGCTAGGGATTTGCTTTATTGAACCATCTTACATCTCAGAATAAGAGAACGAGTGCGAATGAAATGCCATGTTGGGGGACCTTTACCCCGGCATTTGAGATCTGAGCCTTAGATGCATGACTCGAGTCAACAATAGTGCCCGGAATACGGCAATAGGCTCACTCCCTTTTACGTGGGACCGAAAACAGATTTTTGAAATGTGGGTGTTAATTCATCTCTGCCTAACCCTCCAGGGATAAAGGCGTAATTATATGAATGTATCTCAACGATCTGAGACGGCATGCGGTTTAAGACGGTTGAAGTTCGATATATCCGCCCCGCCACGCGGGGGAAGTGAAGAAGTTTTTTTAGTTATGCGATACTGTTATACGAGCGAGATTATAAACATTTTCTTGATGATCGTATGACATTCTCGACATCTCTATGTTATTAGAATGTTAATTTGTCTGTCTCTGCATATCACATCAATAATTTCACTGCAAAATGTAATCTAAGAGAATTATTTGACGAGCAATAACGTGTTATATTACAGTTTATAGAATTAAGCAGGCAATCAAATTTTGTAATTAAATACAAATTTACCAATCCAGTCAAAATTCAATTAAATTCAAGCTTAAACAGCTAAACAGTTCGTCTAATTAATAACGTGTAATAACCCATTGGATTGTATCTCTAAATTAGGAGATATCGCTAATCACACATCGCGAACAATCGATTGGTGACAGAAACATTAAAGCGTTGATAAACATCGTTCGGAATGCAATTAAAGACTGCCTCACTTGACTTACAGTTTTTAGCAAATGTTTTGTTAGCTGACTATCACCTTACTATAAAGAGGACTTTTGACTGTACTAGCTAATATATACTGTGCTATCATTCTTGAAAATAATACTATAATAATTTTAGCATTCAGTGATACTGTGTTATATGGTTACAATAATATTACAATAGTAATTTATAAGCGAAGTATCAAGGACAAATAATACGTTAAAAATAAAACAAAATAATATTTATTGTGCGTTTGTAAATAAATAAAAAAAGTAATGCTCATTTTTACCCGAATGCCAAGAAGGGTTATGATTTTGTTTATTATAATTATAAGATTAATTTTAAACAAACTTACGTCGCCCAATCGACCTTTTTCCTGTTATCTTAATCTCTATTTCCAAACGTGCTTGTTTACTTACATCTATATCTCCTGTCTTAATAATGTACTTGGTGAATTTAAACAACAAAATAATAATTATACAACTTGTCAATCATAGGAAATAATCAGCTGCAAACTAGACGCCTAATGGAATTATACCCTACAACAGATTTTATAGTTATTGTGTTTGTATCGTAAAGCAAGATTGGATTGGAGATTGTGTGTATTGTAATATATTACTTACGTGTTCTAGATATGAACTGTGCTGGATGTGATAGTACGCTAATAGAAGTCTTAGATCTGGATATACATTAAATATACGGTTACTGTTAACCGGAATAGGTAGGTATATGCTGTATATTATTATACATACCTTTGAGTTACCTGATGCTTTGACCAAGTTGCATTGGCTTTCAAGCTGATTGGGTTTCAAAGTAACTAAACACATAATGATATAACTGCGTTGAAATATCTGTTGATATTATTGGAGATTAGCTGTTGCCCGTGTCTCCACTCGGATGGCGGTTAATGTGATCAAAAATAGGCTATGTCCTTCCCCAAGTCCCCGCCTATCTCTGTACGAACGGTTCAATGGTTTAGACATGGAAACGGAAGACGCAACAGAGTTACTTTTGCACTTATAATATTATTATCATGGATGTTAAACTTGGAAAATTATATAATATAGTTGAAATATTTAGTTTTAGAAATAACAGTATTAGGGTTCCGTACCTCAAGAGTCAAAAATGAACCCTTCCGGTTCCGTACCTCAAGAGGAAAAAGCAGCCCTCTAAGGGTTGCTTTTTTCTCTTGAGGATTTCTTCATTGCCAGTCTGTCTGTCTGTCCGATGGCCTGTCTGGGATCAAAGAATTCCTACGAATCGATGTAGACTAGTAAAGTACACACACTCATAGGCGACATTGACTTGTACGCTGACAATACCATTCCTTTGTGCAATAAATAGGCAAGCTGTTTGGCCACGCTATGCGAATAAACTAAACAATATCATTCTTATTGCAATCAATAAGTCTAATAAAGTCACATCTTTCTTATATTTCCATAACAATACGATTAAGGTGAAAAAAGGGAATAATTGAGACATCGAAACGTCATTCAGACAATTCGTCACTGTCATAGAAATGTCAAATTAGTATACACATAGAAGGGAGTGACGGAACTTGAGTACTGATTGTCGCATCGTCTATCATTGGCGAGCGCAAATGCGACAGATTTACTACCTATTACATTTTGTGGAACTGTTTCTTATTGTGGAAATTTTGGAAGTACGAATAAGATAATGTGTACAAATTTTTGTTTAATTATTTTTTTAGTCTTACTAAAAACATTTAAGTCTAATGTACATTGTGCTTATAATTTTTACTGTGTTTTAAGAGCGCTACCGATGCCAAAAGATATTTTTTGGAATGTTAGTCTGTTTGTCAGCTTTAAATTGTTGATGTTGGGCATTACTTGAAATTCTCAGTTTTCTACACTAGGCCATGGTCATTTGAAGGGGAGATCTGATAGATATTAATGTCGTGTCTAAATACCAAGTATATTATCATCATAATAAATTTTTATTTTTATTTATATCAGGTTTTTATAGACGGTTGAGGTGCATACGGCTCATCTGACAGAAAGTGGTTATCAGGCCTATGGGCGTGCACAACACCAGAGGCGTCACACTTGTACCTACTACTGAAGCTGTAGAAACCTTCTAGTACGTTTTAAGAACCCCATAAAGTGGTCGCTTAAAAAAAAATTGTTGCATATAATGATAGTATGATGTTGACTATTACATAATTATAACTATTGAAATAAGTTTTCAAATAAAAAAATGTAATATTTGATAGAATTCGTATAAAATTTGATTAGTTTATACGAATGTTAATCGCTATAAATGCCCTTAGAATTGTTTTATATCAATAATAAAATATGTAACGATCATACTCAGATAAGAGGATTCCGGAGTGGTTGCCAAAAAACATTTGGGTATTACCCCAGCAGGGTATAATCGCCAGACCTCAACCCCTCCGATACCCAGGGGATATACTCCAGGAATATGTTATGAAAGATTCGGACAGAGTAACGACATTACAACAGCTGCATGAATTGTTAAATTTCCATTGGGAACGTTTACCGCGAGAGCAGAAATATTCCATTTATACTGCGTACCTCAAATTTTTTGATAGTAAATTTTAGTAATTTATTATTCATGGCGTTTTGAGTTTTTATTGATATATGAATGAATAAAAAAATATATTTTATTTTATTTTATTTTATTTTATTCTTTTAGAAAAACTTACAGCTATTACAGTGAAATTAATACATAAAAGTAGGCACAAGAAGGCCAATTACAAGTTTTTACAAGTAAATACATAATTATCTTGTACAAAAGTACAAGGTGTAAATAAAAAAACAGTTAACAGAAAAAAAGAATAAACTACTCAATCATCTTTCAAAAAAGGCATCGCTCATAATCCTTCTAAGTTTTGGTATGCTGGTGTTGAATAAGTCAACTTCGTTGTGAGTCTGCGAGATCTCATTGAAATCTCTGCAGGCTCTAATAAGAAAATAATTTTGACGATAGTTGGAATTTACTATGGAAACATGAAGAAGTCGCGGCTTTCTCAAGAAGGAGTGATGTACGCATAGTCCAATTTTAGCCAATAGCTCAGGACAGTCAACTGAACCGTTTACAGGACCGAAAAGCAAAGATTGATCAGCCACGCGTCTACGCATATGCAGTGGTAGCAGGTGAAATTTTCTGCAACGGGTCGTATAATTTTGATGATATGATTTAGAGCGATATTGAATATACCTTAAAAATTTCCTCTGAATACCTTCGATCCGATCTACATAGAAGTTGTAACGAGGATTCCAAACTTGAGAGGAAAATTCGAGGTGGCTGCGGACGAACGTGCAATATAGAATTTTAATTGTTTTGATGTTCTTAAAATCAGCTGATAACCGCATAATAAAACCTAATGCCTTGGAGGCTCGTTTGACAATATTATCTATATGTTGGTCAAAAATGAGCTTAGAGTCAAAAGTTAGGCCTAAGTCTTTGATTGAGTTTACTCTCTTAACACTAGATCCGTTCAGTTTATAATTATGAAGTATAGGTACATGTTTCCGGGTAAAGGTGCATGCATAGCATTTAGATGTATTTAAGTGTAGTTTATTTAAATTACAGTAATTAGAAAATCTGTCTAGATCTGTTTGGAGTGCAAGAGCATCAGTTTTAGTAGTAATAGGACATAAGATCTTCATGTCATCGGCATATAGAAGAATTTTAGAATTAGTGAAACAACTTGAGATGTCGTTGATAAATACAACAAACAAAAGCGGAGCTAATAACGAGCCCTGGGGAGCCCCAGATGGAACATAAGACGCCCTAGATTTAAACCCATTGAGAACAACTGTTTGACATCTGTTCTTAACATAAGAGGAGAACCATCTGAAGCGGTCACCTCTAATACCCATGGCGGTGAGCTTGCGCAAAAGCAGTTCATGGTCAATTCGATCGAAAGCCTTACTATAATCAGTGTATATCACGTCAACTTGATGTTTATGAGACATACACTCGGAGATATAGTCACTGCAGACGAGAAGGTTAGTAGTAGTGGAGCGACCATTCAGGAACCTGTGCTGATGTTCACTGAAACTGTGTTTGAGTGAGTTGTATAGTTGTCTATAAACGATTCTTTCTAACACTTTAGCGAATATACACAGTTTCGAGATAGGCCTGTAGTTTTCCACCCTTTTTGTGGATTGGCGTAACGAACGCTGACTTCCACAACTTAGGCACTAATCCTTCGCTTAACGAACGCTTGAATAATAAAGAAAGTGGTATTGTGAGGCCAGCAGCACATCTAACTATGAGGATCGGGGGTATGTTATCCGGCCCAGCAGTTTTATTAAGATCAAGGGTCTTGAGTAATTTGGAGACTTCATCCTCTTGTACCTCAATCGAGCCTATATCTGTTATAGTATCTACCCCAGAGTCCGTGACTAGAATGTGAGAGGTGCTGCTAGTATTCTGTAAGAAATTCGAGTTAAAATAATCACAGAAGTAGTTGCAGATTTCCTCACCATCACCCGAAGAGTGCTGCCCGTATCTTAAAACTGCTGGAGGACCAGAATGCTTTCGGATTTTTGAAAATATTATCCTCGATTTTCGAGATGTAATCTGCGAACATATCACTCTCTAGGGTTTTAGCTCTTTCTCTTAGTAAATTGAAGGATTCGCGATCAGAGAGATTATTATATTTTTTGAATTTAGAGTGAAATTTGGACTTTTCTTTGAGTATTTTTATAAGAGGTGTCTTGTACCATAGTGGATATTTAGTTTGTGGAACAACTATTTTAGACGGGATATGTTTCGAACATGACTTGTTGATAATGTCATAAAAGAAACTTACAGCGTCTTCTAGTGACCTACTGCTGAATTCTTTAGGCCAGTCTAAGTTATTTAATTCAGTTGAGATTGCATTGTAGTCACCGCAGTTGTATACCAACTTTTTGTATGGTGAAGAAGCCAGTGAATGAAACTGAACGAAATCTGCTGATATACAGAGGGCCTTGTGTTGTGGGTCCTCCGGTACCAGAGGGTCGCCACTTACCGATACAAGTATATCATTGCTTGAAAAAATTAGGTCTAATACTACGTTATTGCAGTTTAAATGTGAGTTATATTGTGATAGATTGCAGCACTCCACATCGTTGAAAAATAATGTTTGTGCTGTCCCGCTAATGCCATTAGGATAATAAGAGTGACCGTCTTCTGAAAGAGACCATGTAATATTAGGCATATTGAAGTCTCCTAGAACTAAAAATTTGTCGGCGGGATTCCTCATGACGACATCAACGAGACTATGAGAGAAATTTGTTAATTGCGTTGTAATTGAGTTGCCCAAGTTCTGAGTACAGATGTAAACCACACCTATGTGCATTTTGTATGAGACGCTGGGTTTTTTATTATGAAGTGTTAGCGTAACCCAAATATCTTCGGCAGAAGAGCACCAGTCGTCTTGTATTTCGGTAGCTAGTTCACGCCGAACTGCCACTAGCACACCACTACCCAGGACCTGGTCTAAGCTAACATAGTCCCTATCTTTTCTCCAGATCAGGTATCGATCGTCAAGTAGCTCGCCGCTGCTAATGTTGTCATTTAACCAAGTTTCGGTCAAACAAATAACATCAAAGTTGTTTAACAGAATATTTCTATAAAAACACGATGTCTTAGTCCGCAAACCACGACAATTTTGGTAATAAATACTAATTGGCATCATCGTAAAGTATTATGAATGTGAGCATTCGAATAAGGAGATCGTAAGGCATATTGCAAAAAAATAAAGTTAACAAATAAAACCGGTTGCGTTTGCTAATGGATAATAGTATAAAAAGATCGGATAACAGCGACCGCGGCGTAAAGAAAATAAGGTACAATATTGAGTAAGCATAGATGAACGGCATAGTAAATTCCAAGCGATAAGAGAACAAAAGGATTTTATGCGCTGGGTGAATAGAAAAAAATACGAGTACGTATCTCAAACTTTGCATACCATAGTGATTACTATAAGAATTTAAATAAGCAGATTTAGTGGTAATTGATTCTATGAAGCCAGCTTTTGTAGATCTTTTTCTGATTTTATAGTAAGTGCTGGTGATGTCGGTTTCTTTCTTATGAGAATTTTGCAATTCTTGACCCAGACGTAAGCAAACCCCCGCTGTTTGGCAAATTCTTTGGTTTTGTTCAACAGTACCTTGTTGTCCATTGTAAGATGGTCGTTGACAAAGACTTGATTGTCTCCCTGCAATCCTAAATCAGTAAGTTTGATAGTATGCTTTCTTGCTGCTGCAACAAAGTTCTCCTTCAGATATAGGTTGTGTATCGAACAGATGATAGTCTTATTGCGCGGGTCACTCCTCATTGGGACTCGGACGATATGGTTGATTTGGTCTTTGGGGATGTCAACTTTTATAAGATTGCTTATCTTTGTCATGATAGAAAATAGGTTTTCGGAATCAGATATAGGGACACCTTTAATTTCTACATTACTTTTACGTAACCTTTGTTCGTTCTCGCGGTATAGGTAATCGATTTTATCAAGCTGCTCACGCAGAGAGGCAACTTCTTCTTTTGTCTTCTTCAAAGACTCGATATCCTTGCTGAGAGAAGAGACTTTAGTATCTATATTTTCAATGGATTGGTGTGCAAATTCAACGGAGGTTTTAACACTAACAAGTTCCTCTTTTATAGATTTAATTTCCACCAGTTCCGTTTGAATACTGGCCATCATATTCATTAAATCCGGTATAGCAGCAGTTTGAGCGGTTAGCCGCTTTAACTCAGCGAAGATGCCTTCCAGTTCCGTGGCAGCCGGTGCGAGCTTTGATAAGTTGGTGGGACGTGGGCTGCTGGATTTACATTTCGGACATTTCCATGTCGATTGTTTTGCACCCAATCTTCGCCAACCCACTTCAGTAATTCCTGCACATGCGAAGTCTAGGTGACTCTGGCAAAGGGAACATTGAACACCATCGAGAAACTCAACACCACAATGAACGCACGTTAACATTTTCTTGAATATTTTACAATATTATCGCGAAACTTTGAGAAAATTTGTTATTGAATATGTCTTTTTAAAGAATATTAGTAACTAAAATGACCACTATTTTCATTCAATACTAGTATTAAAATGACGGTAGCTCAGTGGTTAGGATGTTGGATTTGTTCTGAGTTCAGACTTCCTACATACATAAGTAAATTCAATCCAAACATACCAACTATAGGAGCCGTAACAGGAATATCTTCGGTAAGCACCTGATATTCTTAAAAACTTGTCTGCAGTTATTTATGACGAACTTCAGAGAACTATTTTAGGTACTGTTTACTGTCCCACTGTGGTTCAACGCAGAAAGGGTCCAAGATTAATAAGTACTCAACAAGTAATAGTGTTTTTTTGATTTACTGTACAAAGTAGTCTTGACGTGGCCCATTCACGGGCCATTAGGTGGGAAATGATGAGAGTAGAGATATGGCCTATTTTCAATTATTTCTGTGTACGTCATGACGTGGACCGTAGAATTAATACCAGAATTGAAACATTTTTGAACATAATAGATGCATGGTAGCATGTAGATTATTATGCAACAAAACTTGTCTGCAGTTATTTATGACGAACTTCAGAAAACTATTTTAGGTACTGTTTACTGTCCCACTGTGGTTCAAAGCAGAAAGGGTCCAAGATTAATAAGTACTCAACAAGTAATAGTGCTTTTTTGTTTTACTGTACAAAGTAGTCTTGACGTGGCCCATTAGCCACGCCCGACCATTTATATTCGTCCTTCACTCGTTCAACCATTCACTCAACGATCACCTGGGGAATAAGCTAGGTTTCAAATAATCAGAAGTGTTTCTTCTTATTTTGGTTTTCGGGAAATATATTTTGTTTTCTTCTATTCATTTGCTAGGCATAATATTTATGAGTGCTTGTTAGGAAGTAACTATATTAGTCGTCAATCACTGTGTTAAGTATGTTCTCTATAGTATACTTACTAAAATATATCCTTCCGTTGGACATTTACAAGTATGAATATGTATGCATATCAACAGTCGCAACAATCTGCAATAATTGATATGCATAAATATCAAAACATAGCTATTCTTGGCAGTCGGGTAAAATGCTTCTGTAAATTTAATTTCTAAGCTTCATGAAGAAGGCTGTTTGAGCTTGCCGTTTCATATACATATACTAAGTAATCAAAACTTGAAAGTATAACTCACGATTAATATTGGCCACACAGTAGCCATCAAAAAAATTATCATTTAACGCGATACTAAAACAAAAATAGACTGACAAAATACCAACTACAAAATCGCAAACATCAACAAAATTTACACAGTATCAAAATTAGATAATCTTCAAATTTCCATCCAACCAAAGCAAAGGAAATTGCCGACGACATTTTAAAAGCGAGATCTACAACAGGCGTACCTACCCTGCCCTAAACAAGAAACAAGTGAGGCTCGGCTCAATAAATTCCCGATGTAGTCCCAGCTCTAATTAGCACCGCGGCTGAGCGGTGTAGACACAGCGCAGATAACTTAATTGCCTAGCCGACGCCTTCTCACAGCACGATACGATATTGGTGATCGGAGGGTAAAATGATTAAAAATATGCTGACCTGTCATTGAGTGCGGTGGTGTCTCTGTCACAGCGAATTCTTGTCTTCTGTAATATGGGTCACCTATAGAATGGAATACAGTTTCAGTTTATTCTGACTATATCTGACTTTAGAGTAAATTACCATACCTAATATGTACTTACTAGAGTTTTTATTCAGGTAATATTTTTGGAAGTTTTAACTTTGGTTTAAGATGCCCACGTTCAGATAGTTCAGTTGCTCAGAGTTTTCTCCTTAGAATTGACTGGTCACGGATTCAAGTGTTGCCCTGAATTTTGGGGTACGTATTTGAATACCTAAAATTATAATACCTAAAGTTAAATAACCTAAGTTCAAAATACCTAAAATCTAAATACCAAATGGTTTAAAATACCTAAACCACTAATACCTAAGTACTTAATACCTAAATTTGAAATACCTATTGGACTAATTACTTAATGTTTAAAATGCCTAAGGTTAAAACAACAAAGGTTGATATACCAAAGAATGACTTTTTCTTTTTAACCTAAAGCAGCGCTTTAAACTTTTTTTTATAACCACACATACTAGGATTTGGAACTTCAGGATTGGAGCAGACAATCCTTGTATGAGTGGTTATAAAAAAAAAATAACCACGAGGGCTAAGGCGGGAGCTCCGCTCCGCTCCCGCCTTAGCCCTCGTGGTTATTTTTTTTTTCGTATTTCAAATTTAGGTATTAAGTACTTAGGTATTAGTGGTTTAGGTATTTTAAACCATTTGGTATTTAGATTTTAGGTATTTTGAACTTAGGTTATTTAACTTTAGGTATTATAATTTTAGGTATTCAAATACTTAGCCATTTTAAACTTTCGTTATTTTAAATTTAGGTCAACCCACCATTAGGTATTTAGATTTTAGGTATTTTGAACTTAGGTTATTTAACTTTAGGTATTATAATTTTAGGTATTCAAATACTTACCCGAATATTGACTTATTCCGATTTAAAATTATAGGAAAAGTTAATGTACTTCTCAACTGCTTCATTTTTTTTTTCAATAATTGAATATGCAATTTGAAAAAGGGCACTTGTCGGGAAATATAAAATGTCTAAGAGTAACTAAAGATTTATTAACTTTATTTAGAGTTATTATTTGGGTTCAATTAGCTATAGAAAATTACAGTAATTTTAGGTGAGAAATGATAAGAGTAGAGATGGGGCCTTTTCGAAATTATTTCTGTGTACGTCATGACGTGGACAATAGAATTAATACCAGTATTGAAACATTTTAGAACATGGAAGCACGTAGGTTACATTTAAGTGAAAAAACGTATTTGTCAAAACATGCGAGCTGTGCCCTTTTCGAAATTACATATTCAATTATATACCTATATCAAATAATGCTATGCTATGTACGTAAAATTTAATGATGTGTACGTGTCTAGTCCATGTACTTTTATTTAAATAACAAAGGAATACTGATATCGCATCTTCTAAAACTGAATATTATCCAAAAATGAAAGTACTAAAGATTAATTTTAACAAAGTTAATCAACAAATGTAGCGGTGTCGGCCAGATGGCCTCCTACAGGCTCGATGGCGCATCAAAATGCTATTCTACAATAATTTTAATCCACTAATTGGAGACCCTGGTCTGCACAGAAGGGATAATTAGTAAATTGGCTGATGATATTATTTTTGGTACTGATATAGGTCGACCCTTGCAATGTGGTGCAAGAGAGTGGTTATCATGTGCTATGATACTTACTGATTACAAGTGTTCGTGATGAGACGGTACGTCGTCTACCCAAAGCTGAGTAAAATTCGGTTTTGTATATCTTATTTAAATATTAAGTCAAAAGTGCCAGCCCCCGCCCTTTGGCGGGAGATATGAGTGCTCCGCCAACCGCACATATATTGTGGAATTCATCCAGAGACAATAATTCCCCCACTGGTCTCGGTCATTGCAATAGATAAAGGAATTAACCGCGAGTAAAAAGAAGTGGAAATGAAGTACAACAAACGATTAAATACGTTGATAGCAGTTACTTGACTCACATCCATTCGATCGTACTTCTGAGTTAGGCTTACATTATACCGCACTTCCAACATATAGACCCCCGAGAGGCTCACCGTCCCCAATCTCCAGTGTGCAATAACTGGTGTTCCGTCAATCTGAACTTTAAGCCAGCTCTTGCATGCTGTACTCATCTGGGACTTTAACCTCAGCCCCTCCAGGTATTACAGGACTGGTGTAATAGAATTTATACTACGGCTGAATACGGTCTCAATGCAATAAGTTGCTCCTAACTCATCCATACAATTTTCACCATACATTCGTCCTCGCGTAGCGCCGCCTCGCTAGCAGATTACAGGCTCAGGGGCGTCTTCGGCCTAGGCACACACAAGGATAGCTTCGGCCTCCGCAAAAGCTTATGTTCGCCAAGTTCCTGGTCTGAAAGCCATGACTCGTTACGTGGGACATTCTAATACGCGTCGAGGGCAAAGGTACCGCGTAACATTTATCAACGAATCCCGTGATCAAAGAATAATGTTAAATGTACACAATTAAATACTCTAAGCGTCACGTCACTCAGCTAAGAATAAAATTACTCAGAAAACATATAAATACAATAATACCTATAACTAATCGTAATGGTATGAAAGTAACTCACCACGTCTGTAGATTATTAATAGTGTTTCACTTGACAGTGTAGCACCGTAACTTACTCGAGTGACGCCTATGTTCCTACTCCTTCACGAGCTCTGGTCGACTGCTCTCCTCCCCGGATACCAAACGAATGCCACGAACCTACGCTCTCTCCAACCTCATAAAAAATCTCTCCAAAACGCTCCCACGCCTTGTCTTTACAAAACCTGCACGTGTACTCCCAACCTCTCTCGTAAAAACTAACGTCCTAATAGTTTCTTTAAAGTATCACAAAAACAATAACCATCGTTTCAGGAGCCAACATAAAAGGTCTTGCTTTACCTGATCTATGGAGGGTCAATTGACAAAAAACGAAAGACAAATCTTCATTTCACAAACAACGTTTGACAAAATTATAGCTAATAAACTTTTCATTTTACAAACTATTGTTTAATAAACTACTCATTAGATAAAATATTTATTTGGAAAAAATTCATTATGTCTTCACATCATTTCACAAATTGATTATTTTTTGAAAATATTAGTTAGTAAAACAAGTTGCACCCTTCAATTATTGTCTAGAACAGTCAAAAGTTAGTGACAGAAATGAATCTCTGCAAATCCGACTTCATGTGGTCTTGTTTGCCCTACCCCTTGTTCGGCTTGGTGGGCGTTACAAACATCTGCGACGACAAGATCGGGTGAGGCCGCTGTAGCCCCGCAGCACCGGAGCTGTGACAGAAACGATGATAATTTTTTGAAGTAATATGTTCGCAAAATGAAAGTTTGTCAATTGATTAGTTTTCCAACATTGTTTGTAAAATTATTGTTTGTCATACGTTTGTTGTCAAACAATAGTGAACCCTTTCACTCACATAAGAGAGGCAGAAGTGTATTTAGTACTCATATTTTGCTAATAATATTTTTATCTCAAATCAAATGGGCTTGCGTACTGCTAGAAACTATCTTTCCACTTTTCTTGCCACTACTGAGAGTTTCTGTATCCCGTGCACGATAAACATTCGAATTCCTAACGTAAGCTAATCGAGAAAATGGAGTGTTACGATTGGCATGTTTCACACACACATTATTTTCACAGTAGGCAGCTGGCTAGTCGCAATGTTCCAGTCATGCGATACGTTTATGTTACGATTACGAATATTTTGCGTCCTCGGGGCACTGACAAGAAAACCGAATATAATTATTTTTCCGATCTTAAAATCTAACTCTTAACCTGGCACGCGTGAGTGAAAATTTATGATAATCAACCAACGAGATATTCAAAAGATTTTCGAAACAATTCAATAATTCATACCCGCATCCTCTCTTATCTTGTACCTCAAAAGGTCTCGTGAATCTACCTCATTTTAAATTAAGCAACTCAGATATCGTTCGCGATAATCCGCCCTAATGTGGGCCTTTTTGCGGATTAATTATATTTTAATACTTTTAATGCAGATGTTCGTAATGTGATGTAAGGTCTCTCGTTAAAACGTTTCAATTATTTTAGAATTAAATGAAAATGTACGAACGATTATGTTTTCTCATTAGGAATTTATTAAAAAATCTTAAAATAATTTGTCGAAGTTATACCCACAATTTGTCCTTTCTCAACATTTATTTTCAATCCTAAGTTATAGGGAACTAGATTATTAGTTCCCATTAGATTCTTTTATAGCTAAGTTATGGCCTTATTAGATCGGATATCCTTGTTTTTATAGCGCACAAGACTTAAATATAATATAAGGTATTTCTGGTATTTCTTCTCTTTTCTTCAAACCAAACAACTTCTAAAATAAATTCACATCTCGCACTGCTCCAAACACTTTATAAAATCGAATTCCCAACACATATTCTACCAACAAAGCGCACATTCGATATTAAATTGAAATAATCTAGTACATGGCATTGAACACCACACAAACGGAGTCTACCTAATTTTAGATAACTCGAAAGGAATTTATCTGTCGTTAGCAAAAAGAGGAATACAAAGGCACACGATTCCGCCTCCTTTGAATTAATTCCCCTGCCCGCATTTTGTTCAGATTTAACCTAGGTTTACCCTTACTACTGGTGAGAAAATTATTTTTACAAAAAAGTCTTGAGCAATAAATTGTTTGGTTATACGGTGTTTTAATCTTGTTCGTCTGTGACAAATAGAAGGTATATAATGCTGGATTCTATAATAGAGATGAATTAGCTATGAGAATATTCAATACGTAGGAAAATATTTGATATTGTATAGTTAGAAATCTAATTTGTAAAATGTTATATTACGAAATTTCTTGGATTATTACACATGAATTCTGAGTGTATCTATTACTTACATCAGCTGCTGTTTACCCTGACTTTTAATACTTAGAACTAAACGGATGAATATAATTCTTACTTTATATAGATTCGTTTCATTTAATTTACCACAAGAGCCACTTGAATTTTACCCTGGTGTCATATATCACCTATATCTTTACCATTTCCTGGACATGCGGAAAGATGGAAGGCTGTTTTAACCTCGATTGTAAATTATCTGGAAGCAACAACGCCCCACCCAAAGTAAGGAGGCGTTACCACTATCATTTCTTGTTCCATTACCTCGGGTATACCATTTGTAATTTACAAATCTTTTTTCAACAAAATTAGTAATCATAGAACGAAATCATTTTTCCTGAGACGTGAAGAAACCCCTACGGGCGTGAATTCACTGGGATTGGCCACGCCCCATGACTATATCAGAATCAAAGGAAACATTTAGCACTTTGCTGTGATATATTACTACGTGCTGAAAGTTATCAACTAATATTATGAATGCGTGAGTAACTCTGTTACGTTTTCAATCCTAAAACAATGAGCTGATTTATATGAAATTCGATTCAGAGATTAGACCTTAAGACAGGATATAGTCTACCCCATTATCACCTAATATCCTATAGGCCTAATATTATTAGAAAATAGGTTAAAGAGGTTTAAATATGGAACAGAATACTCTCAGTTTGTACGGATAGAGAAGATAACTTGAAGAAATTTGGTACACAGATATATTAAAGCTTGGGAAAGGACATAGGCTATGTTTGGTCACAATATAGACATCTACGCGGGCGTAGCCGCAAGCAACAGCTGTTATACTGTATACAAGCAATTTATATAAATATAGTTACATTTTGAGCGCTTGTATTCTAAGTTTTAATAAGAAATAAGCTCCAGACATAGGTAACTGAGTTTGTATTCAAATTGCCGTAACAGTTACTGAGTAATGTAATTCCGAACTACTTTTGAAATCTCATCAAACTTTTGTTATTGTTAGATGTTAGGAGTCATGTTTTAAGGATAGACTTTTGCTTGTAAATTTTTTACTAGATGCTAAGTTTTTATTTTATCATAACATAGGATTGTGTGGTGACGGCGCAAGAATACGATATGACCATCCCATCGCATACGAAGGGTACCGTAAGAGGTGACTACTGGCAATATACGCAGACGATATCACTGCGAGAGGAGGAAAAGTAGAAAAAAAAACCTGTACCAACCCGTCTGGCCAGCGTGGAAACAGTACACCAAAGTGTCCCATCATTGGGAGAGGCCTATGTCCAGCAGTAGACTGCGATAAGCCGATTAATTGATTGAATATAGGATCTAAGTTGTCCAATTTTAAAGGTTGAAACTCGTATTAAATGTAAAGTGTTCGCTTGCCAGGCTCGCTTTGCATATACACAGTTGCTAAAAGAGATAAGTATACATCTATTAATACAACTTTATAATAAAGAAACTTATCTTCTTTGCTAACTGTACGTACTAATGCAGGGTAAAGTAGGGTTTAGGTTTACACCAATGATAATTATAATATCGCGTGGCTTTAAGTTTGTTTCTATTACAATCTCTTGCAGATATAATCAGTGAGAAGATTTAGATTTTCTAGAGTAGTAATCAGTTCTGAATCTCGATTTATCAGAGGACAAATTGTTTAAACAATCTGTCAAAACTGTCAGTCTTTCTATACAATCTGTACTTAGATAAATCGAAATTCAGGACCGAGTGTCGTTCTAAAATAAAAGCCTTAGACCATATACAAACTGTATAGACGTAGTAGGTGGCATTACAAAGTGGTATGGAAAATAGCTACTACTTCGGTATAAGTTGACA